>OZ000467.1:2500-2402500 GCA_963922655.1 Cardamine chenopodiifolia
ACCCTAAACCCTAAACCCTAAACCCTAAACCCTAAACCCTAAACCCTAAACCCTAAACCCTAAACCCTAAACCCTAAACCCTAAACCCTAAACCCTAAACCCTAAACCCTAAACCCTAAACCCTAAACCCTAAACCCTAAACCCTAAACCCTAAACCCTAAACCCTAAACCCTAAACCCTAAACCCTAAACCCTAAACCCTAAACCCTAAACCCTAAACCCTAAACCCTAAACCCTAAACCCTAAACCCTAAACCCTAAACCCTAAACCCTAAACCCTAAACCCTAAACCCTAAACCCTAAACCCTAAACCCTAAACCCTAAACCCTAAACCCTAAACCCTAAACCCTAAACCCTAAACCCTAAACCCTAAACCCTAAACCCTAAACCCTAAACCCTAAACCCTAAACCCTAAACCCTAAACCCTAAACCCTAAACCCTAAACCCTAAACCCTAAACCCTAAACCCTAAACCCTAAACCCTAAACCCTAAACCCTAAACCCTAAACCCTAAACCCTAAACCCTAAACCCTAAACCCTAAACCCTAAACCCTAAACCCTAAACCCTAAACCCTAAACCCTAAACCCTAAACCCTAAACCCTAAACCCTAAACCCTAAACCCTAAACCCTAAACCCTAAACCCTAAACCCTAAACCCTAAACCCTAAACCCTAAACCCTAAACCCTAAACCCTAAACCCTAAACCCTAAACCCTAAACCCTAAACCCTAAACCCTAAACCCTAAACCCTAAACCCTAAACCCTAAACCCTAAACCCTAAACCCTAAACCCTAAACCCTAAACCCTAAACCCTAAACCCTAAACCCTAAACCCTAAACCCTAAACCCTAAACCCTAAACCCTAAACCCTAAACCCTAAACCCTAAACCCTAAACCCTAAACCCTAAACCCTAAACCCTAAACCCTAAACCCTAAACCCTAAACCCTAAACCCTAAACCCTAAACCCTAAACCCTAAACCCTAAACCCTAAACCCTAAACCCTAAACCCTAAACCCTAAACCCTAAACCCTAAACCCTAAACCCTAAACCCTAAACCCTAAACCCTAAACCCTAAACCCTAAACCCTAAACCCTAAACCCTAAACCCTAAACCCTAAACCCTAAACCCTAAACCCTAAACCCTAAACCCTAAACCCTAAACCCTAAACCCTAAACCCTAAACCCTAAACCCTAAACCCTAAACCCTAAACCCTAAACCCTAAACCCTAAACCCTAAACCCTAAACCCTAAACCCTAAACCCTAAACCCTAAACCCTAAACCCTAAACCCTAAACCCTACACCCTACACCCTACACCCTACACCCTACACCCTAAACCCTACACCCTAAACCCTAAACCCTAAACCCTAAACCCTAAACCCTAAACCCTAAACCCTAAACCCTAAACCCTAAACCCTAAACCCTAAACCCTAAACCCTAAACCCTAAACCCTAAACCCTAAATTTTGGGTCTTACTTTTTTCCGGTAAAAATATTCACCATTTTAGAATTCAAAAACGCCGTCAGAATGAGATTACTCTCATCCTTAACGCAGTCATGCATTGACTGGTCACATGAAAATACTGAATAAAACGTAAAAAAAGCGAGACTCTAAATGTTAACAATTGAAAAGGGAGTACATGTACGTTGAAGCTCTCTTCCACCTTAGTATATGGTCCCATGACCACATAAATTGCAGCTAAGGATCCCAAAATCAAATCATATCCTGCTCCCACAACAAAAGGAAAATTCAAAGGTTGCCAAAAGAAAGAAAGAAAGAAAGAGATGATCTGGAGGATGCACAAATACCATAGGATTGAAGAAACTTGGCCATTTTCTAATCTATCGGTCTGTAGTGTGGGGAACTTCCCGAATCACGCAATTAGGCAGTCGACTAACGACGGAAAAAATGGCCCTTAATTATTATTTTGAGTTACAAATGGGCCTGATACTTAAGCCCATTTAAAATGTCGATTTTTATTTTATTTTTTGTCGTCAAAATGTCGATTGTTTAAAAGGGTAAGGAAGGGAAATCGAGAAACAGAGATTCGAGAGACAAGTCATGGCCGCTGAAGAAGAGAACGACTTCTACCTGAGGTACTATGTCGGACACAAAGGGAAGTTTGGACACGAGTTCCTGGAGTTTGAGTTTAGACCGGACGGTAAGCTCCGTTACGCCAATAACTCTAACTACAAGAACGATACTATGATCCGGAAGGAGGTATTTCTCACCCCCGCCGTTCTCAAGGAATGCAAGCGTATCGTCTCCGAGAGCGAGGTCGATTTGGGTCTCTTTTTTTGTTTTTTTTTTAATTATTTTGCTGTGTGCATATTGGTCATTCTACCTACGGCTACCCCTACAGTCAATTAGGGTTTTTGTGAATTTGATTTTTTGTCAATTTAGGGCTTTTTCCTCTGGTGTTTGATTGACGTAAGCACAATTGGAAAGATGTTTGAAAGTAACTGAGAGAGAATACTAGTGTTGTAGATATAGAACACTTCTCTTTGTTGTTGCTATTATAAATTCCGCTTTCTATGAAGCTTCTAATAATGGTTGATTTTTACATATTTCCATTGATGATATTCAATGTGAGCTTTGTGCACTTGTTGTATATTGTTTGACAGTGTGATATTTGTCTGGGTAGATTATGAAAGAAGATGATAACAATTGGCCGGAACCTGACCGTGTTGGAAGGCAAGAGCTTGAAATCGTCATGGGAAATGAGCATATCTCCTTCACTACATCTAAGATTGGATCTCTTGTTGATGTCCAGAGCAGTAATGATCCTGAAGGACTTCGCATCTTCTACTATCTTGTTCAGGTCTCCTCTCTTTCTCTTGCAACCCTTGCCTTACCATGAATTTATAGGTTAAATAAAGGTCTCACTTTTCAGAGGGCAAATCGTGCTTAGGGTTCCCCTAATCCCTCAACTTTATGATCACTTTAAGAAGGTTCTATGCTTAGGACTCTGCCTCTTTCACTGATTCACAATGTCAAACTTAAACATATAGGGTTGTGGCTGGTCACACAGAACTGTTACCTGGTTATGGAAGTCGTTTGTAGGGAAGGCATATTCTTTGTCTTCTCTCCTTTTTTGGGATTATTCTGATGTTTTTTCCTTTATCAGCTGATCATGGTTCTGCAGTTATTATATTTTTGTTAGCATATTACTGTAATTCTTTTTGCTCTAACATATTCCTTTTGAAACATCATCCATGGTTGCAGGACTTGAAATGTCTTGTTTTTTCGCTCATCTCGTTGCACTTCAAGATCAAGCCTATTTAGAGAAGAAATCAGTGTATGACATGTGAAGACGATATGGATTTGCTAGGAAGGACTTTGTGGCTGATATTTAGTTGTTTTTATGTCTCTGGCTCAGTGATGAGTAGTTATGTGAGTTTTTTGTGTTAGTTCGAAACCCTGACTTCCATTTGTATGCTGTTTTTGCATCGAATCTTATTTTAGCGTTGGTTTTGGAATGGACAATGGTTGTTGAGTGGCCAGGTGCTGTTATTTTCAATAGTAACAAATCAAATTTCAGAAAACAAAAGATTTTTAACGTGTTTAATACCTAAAAACAAGGTCACATATTAACGCCACAACAGCCCGGTCCATTGATCATTTCTTTACGTAGAGTTTTAATGTCTTTTACCGTAGACAAGGCAATAACCCGAACTTAAGGCTGATGAGGAGTAAAGAACCTCGAAGAAAGAGTCAACGATACGGGTGATTGATAACCTAACACAGGAGTAGTATAAAAGAGTTTGAACAAAGAAGAGGAGATGTAATTTGGAGCCCAAAAAGCAAAAAAACGGGTGCAAGTGATGAAAGGAGGTGGTTGAATGATTGGTGAGGAAGAAGGTGCCAAAAGGAAGCAAGAAAGCTAATAATCGAGGCATATGGGATCAGTTTGTGTGGTCCATTTTGGTTGGATTTAGGTGAAAGTGGGTATGTATGATGTTCTCCCTCCACTTTTGGTCTTTTTTTTGTGTCAACATCCCATGTGAAGTTATCTTTTTACCTTTTTATGAACCAAACTATAGCTAGTCAAACCATTTACTTGCTGTTTTCATCAAGGAATATGTTATATCTAAAGTATAAAGACTAAACTTATGATAAGTTACCTGGTTTACTCGATATTTAGATGGTTATGATATTATATACTGATTGGGTATGCAAATGTGTCTATGCAAATATAAAGAACTGAAGAGAGTAGAGTTAAAGAATATGAGTTTACGAGTTTCCAAAAACGCCCTCTTCCACTGGTTACAGATTCGGGAAGAATAATGGAGGATTCCTTTGTCGCTGTCAGGCGGATTTCACACGGCCTAGACTGGGGAGGCAGCTGCCATTCATCCTCAGGTCAACCACGCACGAGTCTCCTATAGCTTTTTTGTTGGTGTTGTTGTGTTTCAGACAACCACATGTTTCATCTTGTTACAGCTGAGGTGGTGGCATGATCAAGTGTGTGGTTAAGGCGGGGACTAGGGGTCTGTTCGCTTCCTCATCTAATATTTCCATCCAAATGTCGATTTAAATATTTTATTTATATTTTAGATTATTAATGTTTGTTTGGTTAGTTTTTAACAAAATCCACTTCGTTTATCTATTCGAATTTTGAATCTCTCTCGGGTACGACTATCGAGACACCAATCCCAGATGCTTTTCCCGACGTCGGTAGAGCCATGGCTCGCCGGCGTCGGAGGATTCTCACTCGGATGGTTCCTCCTCCTCTGATGGTTCCCCTTTCCTATCTCAACTTTGCGATTGGATCCGACGAAGTTATCAGAGCTGACCACTCCGTTTTCCGTCGCCTTCTATGGTCTCTTCCACCGCGGATGCCCGGTGAGGATCTCCTCACTATTCCGTCGGCTGAATTTTTCACCGGCGAGACCCTAGGCTATTCCGATAGTCCCAATGGTGATCCAAATCAAGTTAAGGAGCCACCCTCATACCACCACGAGAGCTCTCAGAGTCGGATTTTATGCTGCTCCGTCAAGGAGTTCGCCGGCTCCAAACACTCCGTAGAAGCGGAGCATTTCTCGGTGTTTAGCCGAAGCACTTGTCTATCTCTCGTCGAATCTCATCGCCCGCCGGAGAAGGAGGTGGTCGTGAGTCACATCCATGGAGCTAGTCGCGAGTCACATCTCACTCATCTGGGTTGCGTCCTCCGATTGACAGTGATTTCCGTCACCGGCGGAGCGATAGCTCGCCCGCGTCGAGCTGCACCTCCAGAGATCCTAGTCAGCCGCCGCTTCCACCTCCCTACCAACAGAGGCTTTCACCGGTGGCGCAGTTCAAAACGGTTGAAGACTTTGGCGGAGACATGGCGGAGACATGGCGGTGGTGTCGGTGCTTGAAGACGGTGGTCACTCTTCCTCCTTGTTTCTCTGCCTCGTCTCCTCTGACTCAGACCAGATCTGACACCTCCTCGATAGAGCTTTGCTGCTTCCCGGCGATGAAGGGTCAGGACCAACAGGATCTCATAAGCTCAACGGATCTGGTGGCCGGAGAACCAACCCCCAAGCTCCTCAATTTTATGTATCTCCGGTGGAGGTCTTCGGCGAACGAAGCTCCGTCGTTTTGTCGATCGAACTCGTCGTCGGTGATGGCACCTTCGTTCACCCTCGGTTGTATCGACGCTATCGGCCCCTCAAGTGGACCGTATTCCGGCAAGTCCCGTTGGATTTTAGGCCGGCGTGACCCCGTGACTCCCATTCCGGCGAACTGCCGTGGTAACTCCGGGAATGAGACTCCTCTTATCTTGGACAGTCACGGCCGGCGTCCCAATTGCAGGGAGTTCCCGGTTGGGTGTTGTCCCGTCGGGACTAAAAGGTGAAGGAAGCTCTTGAAGTTTGGGCCCTGGATGAAGACTGGATTTGGTCTGGCCCATTAAAGATAATGGGCTTAAGAATTAAGGATCTAAGTTTATTTCTGGGCAGCCCTAAGGGGTTATCTAAGTCCAAGTCAAAGTTAGGCCCTTTGAATGATCTAATTAATCTTTACAATTCGATGTTTCGATACAATGAGTCAAGTGGCAGAGGACTCCTCTTGAGATTTGGATCGACATCACTACGAAGATTGACGGATTATTTCTTGGCCGTGTATTCAGAATCTGCATATATTTGCGTTTCGCTATCAATAATTGGAATGCAAAAAGTTGCCACCTCTCGTATATCTAAACCTTTGTTCACATTGGGTTTCGTGGGAGCTTTTTCCCGTCCCTCTTGTCACCACCCTTTTCAGGGATTGAGTGTTTCGACATTCAAGGCGCAGTTTGGGAGTTTCACAGTACAACGAATACATCTGTATTCAGTGTGGTATTTCACTTTAAGGATACGAGCATTACTGTTCGGCAAACCTTGCACCACTTCGAGTGGCATATCCCTGCGGCGTGGTCCATTTTATTTAATTTGCTTAGTTCTAGTCATCTACATTGTATTTGCTTCTTTTTGTATTTTATCTTTATCCGGATAGTGCAGATCGGTAGGATCACATTACTCCGAGTTTCCAGTTTCCCATGTAACCACATCAATTTTCTATTGGCTCTTCCGTTAAAAGAATCATTAGATTGCCGATTTAATATATGGAGTTTGACGACAAAAAAGAAAATATATATATATATATATATATATATTTTTATCAAGAAAATGACTAAAATGTTCATAATTTAAACTAAACATATTTGAATATTAATCATATTATTCAAAAACAATATTTAGAACCGCAAAATCACATAATATTATTAATCGAAATAATCATAATATCGATTTTTACAAAGGAAAATGAGGTTTTTCTACAAAACCACTAAATATCGGAATTGCGTTTTTCACTAAAATCGTAAAATTCCATTTTGGTAGGAAATATCTGGAAATAACATTTTCTCGCCAAAACTGTACTCTCAAAAATGTATATTTCCATCAAAACCAAAATCCCAATTTTTGTGGAAAAACTGCAGAATTACATTTTCCCGCCAAAACCACTAGATCTTGGAATTGTATTTTCTGCCAAAACCATAAAATCTCATTTTTTGTGGGAAAACTGTGTAATTATATTTTTCTGCCAAAACCAATAAATCTCGGAATTGTATTTTCCGCCAAAACAGTAAAATCTCAATTTTGGCGGAAAAATTGTGAAATTACATTTTTCCGCTAAAACAACTAAATTTCGGAATTGTATTTTCTCCCAAAACCGTAAAATCCCAATTTTAGCGAGAAAATGTGTAATTACATTTTTTCTGCCAAAACCATAAAATCTCAATTTTGGCGGAAAAACTGCGGAATGACATTTTTCCGCTAAAACAACAAATTCTCGGAATTTTATTTAATGTCTAACCATAAAATCCTAATTTTTGTGGGAAAACAGTGTAATTAATTTTTCTGCCAATCCAATAAATCTCAAAAATGTATTTTCTGTCAAAACCGTAAAATCTTAATTTTAGTGGAAAAACCACATAATTACATTTTTCTGCTAAAACAATTAAATTTCGGAATTGTATTTTTTGCCAAAACCGTAAAATGCTAATTTTAACGGAAAAACTGTATAATTATATTTTTTCTACCAAAACCATAAAATTTCAATTTTGGCGGAAAAAGTGTGAAATTACATTTTTCAACTGCTGTTGATACTGTTGGCTAGACTTAGAAACCTAGGGGCTTGGAGATTGAAATTTCCGGGGTTATGATATCGATTACTTACACAGAGCATATGTTGTGCTTACAGTCGGAAGTGGACGGTAATTAGCTTCTCGTGTGTTTGTGATTTGCAGCGACTGTCTTTTCAAGCTACTGCTAATCGGGGATTCTGGCGTGGGGAAGTTTTGTCTACTTTTGAGATTTTCTGTAATTTTGAATGATTCTTTTTGAGCACTAGTTAGTAACTCTGTAGCTTTCTATCAATTCACTGTGTTCTCAGGTGTTGGGATATCTGACTTTTTACCTAATGTGTGTGGTGCAGGATGATTCGTATGTTGAAAGTTACATCAGCACTATAGGAGTTGATTTTGTAAGTTTCTTTTGCCTTTGCCATTGTCCTAGGCTTTCATCTCATTTTCTATATTTTTTTCTTCAGAAAATTCGGACTGTGGACCAAGATGGCAAGACAATCAAGCTACAAATTGTATGCAACTCTATTTTCCTTTTTCTACAGTATTGAACAATATTAACAAGACAAGTTTAAGTTAATTACTCTACTTATGATTCCATTATTTCCTCATGTCTCACCGTCTTTGTCTCACATGATACATAGCAAGCTGTTTCCAACCGCTGTGTAACTTTTTCTTACTTCTCAATGGTTGCCTCTTCCTTATCTTTCAGTGGGACACTGCTGGTCAAGAGCGTTTCAGGACTATTACTAGTAGTTACTACCGTGGGGCTCATGTAATCATTGTCAGTTTCTTACTTAGCTTCTCTCTGTTGGTTTCTTACGTTGACTCTTTACCAAATCTACTAACTTACTCCATGCTGGCCTCCGCCCTGCTAGATTGTCTAAGACGCCACCGGTCAAGAAAGCTTCAATAATGTCAAGCAATGGTTGAGCAAAATTGATCGTTATGCTAGTGACAATGTAAAACAAACTCCTGGTTGGAAACAAGTGTGATCTTGCTGAAAACAGAGCTGTTCCATATGAAACTGCCAAGGTATATGCACTGTAACCCTTTCTTTCTTAATCGACTCTCCTCAATTTTTGTAGTCATCTAGCAGTATGACTATAACTGCTTTCCTGATCAATTTGAAACATTCCTAGGCTTTTGCCGATGAAATTGGAATTCCTTTCATGGAGACTAGTGCAAAATATGCTACAAATGTGGAACAAGCTTTCATGGCGATGTCGACATCCATCAAAGAGAGGTATATATTCTACATTTTTACAAGTAAATAGCAGTTAATGCTCATAAGCTTCATCAGGCCTGATTGGAACTTTGCGAAGCCACCATCTCATTTTGGTGGAATTTTGTCTTTGTTCAGAGTGGTGTAGCTGCTAAATTTGCCTGTAGAATTTTATTTTTGTTCAAACCTTTTTTTTGTTTGGAGTTGTGTAGCTGTTAAAGTTTCCTGATATAAAATAAGACGAAACCCGAAGAAATTTTGAAATCCAGCAAATGATCACTGCGTGCTTGTTGAGTTGTAAGTAACTATGTTGCTAAAAGATACATCGGAAAGAGAAATAAATGAAACTTTTTGTGCACACTGATGTTGACCTTGCAGTTAAAAATTAAAGTAGAAGCTCTGAATTTTTCTGAATCCAATCCATCTAGAGAGTGAGTGATTGTGATATATGCAAAAAATTGATCTGTGGTTTGGATGCAGAATGGCAAGCCAACCAGCTGAGAGTAATGCAAGACCACCAACAGTGCAGATCAGAGGACAGCCTGTTGCCCAGAAGAACGGCTGCTGCTCAACTTGATTGAATTGACGAGCCTAGCAATATACTTTCTGGCCAGTTTCTCTCTCTGCCTCACTTCCTATGTTAAGCCACATCATTATCTAGAAAAGGTGTTCCTTCTTCCGACTAGGCTCCAACTCACTTGTTCTTGGTTCGTACACAACATACCCAGAAATGTCTGTCTATAATTAAGCTTCTTTGGTCTTTTGGCTGGTTATTATTCTCTTTTGCGTTCCTCTTTTCTTACCTCCTCCTTGGCCCAACTCTTTCCAACATTATGGTTTATTATTGCTGCTTTTAGGGGTTTCTATCGGCGACTGTATCCTGTATTTTTGTTACCAATATTCACCCGTTGTACGACTCAATTCAAAAATCACTGTTTCTGATTTCCTATTATCAAATCTGATCCTCAATGAAAACTACATTATTGTCAATACCTTGAAATATTTCCAACTTAGAATCTATAGGCAAGGGTTTTCTAAAATGTATATCATACGTTTGTATGAAAGATATGATTGTCGTTATTTTGTTAAAGAACATCCTAAAACGTGTTAGCGAAAGATTAAAAATTAGCAAAATAGCCGTTTACGTGCAGAGAGACTTGGAAAAATTAATTTGTTAAGACAGATTAGAAAAGGAAAAGAATTTAAAAAACCTCAAAAACCGGAAAAAGTTGAGAGTTCAGTGTCCTGTGGGAAGATTGCAACAAACACATTGTTGAAGATATCGTCGACCTCGAGTGGTTCCACCAATTGTATGGATATCTCAACTTCGTGAATGCGCTCAAGCCCGTAAGTTATTTCAACAGATACTGGAGACTCCTGTCTCCTGAAGACTTCCAGCCTGGAAAAAAGCAAACTTCTAACAGTTGAAGCAGAAAATATAAAACAGACTAAAAGATAATTCCCCTAAATTCCCACAAATGCAGACCATATTCAACAGTTGACTTTTAGAAATGTTCACCATAAGCAAAATCTATAGTAGTGAAATATCGACGGTATAAAATGAAAACCGGGAAGCAGCACAAAAAGAAAGATTTACCCAATACAAGATCACAAGGAATGTATCCTTACAGCACATGAGTCTCAATTTAAATACAAGAAATAATATACAAGGGGAAAGTTTGAGTAGCTAAAGCAGATTGTTGAGAGAGTTTGATGGATCAGGTTGTTTAATATGACCAGAAATGAGTGTCTTTAAAGACTATTGGGTTAGTTGAACAAAAAAAAGACTATTGGTTCCTTTTGGTTGAACAGAGTCTCTCTTCAATTAATATGCGTATAACTTTGCAGAGTAACATCCGAAAACACATACATACATACATAGATACATATCCGTCACAAACAAATCTATTGTTGGTGGCGGAGGAGAAGGCGTTCCAAATGCTGGAACTGAGCCTTCAAGGAGGCATGGTCTTGTCGCATCCTCTGCAAGCGATCCTCAACCATCATCATCTCTTCCCTCATGAAATGAATTCTCTTCTCCAGCCACCCTACACTCTCCCCACTTCCGCTGTACTCGTCGTACTTCTGATGATACTCCACTTGCTCCCTTCCTCCTCTCTTCAACAGCACCACTATCGTCACCTGTACACACTTCCACCTATCAGCTTCTCTCTCGCTCTCACCACCAAGTTATCTATAAACACACACACACACATACCTGCATCAGTAAGATCACCACAAATGCTATTACTATAACCTGCCTTGTCCCGCTCTGCCTCTTCACATATGATGTCAGATTCACCCAGGCTTTCCTTAAGGTAGTCACCACCCCTCCTCCTGCCATCTCCACTCTCCTCTCCTCTTCACATTCAGATACTCTTTCTTCGCTTGCTGCCAGCGGCTCACCATCCTCAATCACCTTATCCCCTGCAAAATTACGGTGTCAGCTCACTTTCTGCAGTGAAAAAGCTTCACTTAATCATCAGTCTACAACACACCTTCTTGGTTCTCCAGCTTCTTCTGCTTCAACAGTTCATGTGCCTCCAAGGATAATAATTATTAAAAAACAAAATAAACTAGTTTAAATCCTGCATAAACTCAAACAAAAAATGTGGACCCTATGGCTGCTCAAGTACCATTCTTATCCATGTTGCATAAGCTTCTCTACATTCTTCCAAAGTAGACTGCACAATTTTTCCTGCAAAAACTCATAAATGTCAGGCCAGATCCAAGAACCAAGAAAATTAAATGATGAGAAGCATATAAGAAACTCAAATTCAACAAAGCTGAAAGATTTCCATATCTATAAAACCAAACACTGCTGAACAACTGGTTGAACTATTAGTTGAATTTCTTAATTGATAGGAAGCAAGGTAAGAGTATTCAAGGACAAAAGAAGAGTAAATTACTAAACAAACCTTTCAACACTGTTCTTTTAGAGAAGGCCACGTTAACATAAACATCCAATGTACAACCCTCTATCGAGTCTCTGCAATCTCTTTTCACATCCCAAGCCCCCTAGAATCAACCAATGATAATTTATTCACCCATTACACATCACCCAGCGAACTACTGATAGCATTAGATATAAATTTACTCCTACCTCTACGGTAAAATAATCTCCATAAGGTACATCGTTGATCCCCTGTGATGTTTCAATAACCAGATGGCTAGCAAAAGAAATTACAATATCAGACAACAGAGAATAAGCATGCATGAGTGCAAACTAGCTATAACAAAATACAACACGATCATTAACAGTGGCATACAATTCATATTAAAGCTGCCTATTTTATCAATACCTATCTCTGTACATCCGAAATTTCTGCGACTCCTGGCAGCTACCAAACTTTGCACCTTTGTACGAAATCCAACAGTCATGCATACAAATATTTTATATAAAATGTAACCTTGTATATCTAGAAGAAAGAATAATATTACCAAAATAAAATTTTATCGGATGTTGAAATGAGACATTGCGGGTGTGTCCAAGCTTTTCATGGGGTTGCCAAGAGGTACACCTAAACTCTGCAAGTTCGAAGATCTCCTCTGATTTAAAAAGACACGGACAGAGGGAAAAACATACAAAAACAACTAACCACAGCAGCAAAATGATTTTATCACTTATAACTCTACCTTTGTCTCCACAATTTTTATGGAAAGATTCAACAAAACTGACAGCGGCATCTGAAAAAAACAATCTAAAGAACTCTTCTACTGGAATCTGCAAACATAGAGTAAACTCTATTTAGCTACATACGAAACTTCTGCATCCAATTAATGCTTATTTTTCTCATCTATTTGAATGGGAACGATTCCATTATTTCTTCTATCCCATAAGACAAAGAGAGTGACATTACCGAAAATTTTGCCTGTGCTACCTTGGTAAAATCAGATGATACTGCATGCAAGGACCACAAAATTTGAGAAGCAAATTAGAATGATAACAAGAAAGAGATTACAGTAACCAAAGAATACATGAGAGATCATGTGTTCATAAACGAAATATCCTGTTCAGCAGAATATAGGGTCTCCATACCGACTGCAAGCTAGTTGGGACAAAATGAGAACAAGTGTAACATGTGAAGTACCATCAAGATGCAAGAAAATAAAGCTAAGCTACCCCATTCTAAATAGGCCTTTATGAGCCGGTTTCCCCATAGACCATTTAAATTTCAAACAAAGTCAGTTTAGGTGCCACAACAGGCAAGCTAAAAGATAGACACATAATGACATACACCTAGAAATAGCAAGAAGTTAATTGATTGCCCAATTAAAGTGAACCAGCACTTCATTATAAAATTAGGAGAGCCCCAAGCATTTGCATTCTTAATACTATCTACCAACAGCTTGAAATGACCCCAGCAGAAACTTTGAAAATGATAATCTGACACGTTACTTAAACCAACCAAAAAGAACTAAGATGAAATTATGAAAACGAGGAAGGACTTTTTAACTACATTTAGGTGCATTTAAGTCTTCAGGCTTCCAGTTGAAAGTATTGGTTGAAGACGAAGCCACAATATCTACAACTGGTTCTGCGTGCCGCTGATAGGTTACAGATGAAGGTGAAACGCCATTTTGACTAATAACAGGAAGACCGGAACTGCCTGAAGGATGAGTTTTTTCATCCCTGTGAAGTGAAAGATAGTGAGCCGTGAAGCAGTTAGTTGCAGAAACCAGGTACACCATATGTAAGCGGTCAGAGTACCTTAATGGGGTATCTACTTCATTCGCGAAATCCATGGAACCGAGTGCCCTTTTAACAGCTCCATCATTTACCTGGTTGTTGGACTCAGACAAAGAATCCTGAACAGATAGGCCAAGAAAGGTCAGCAAAAAGAAACAAGGAACGAGGTGGAAACAAGCCTTAACCAGTAAAGAATAGTGTGTCTGCCACCTGCTGTTCGGTCGCCAGAATCTGGCCATCTACTTTGACAGCACTACCATATTCCAGCCATCCATCATGGATAAGCTTGAAAGCTTCATCACGGGAAAGAAACGATGCAAAAAAGTACTGCAAAAGAAGGTGCTAAAAAAATGGGCAACAACCAAAAATTGATATCAAGAGCCAGAGCGAAGGTGTGGTACCTTCTTCCCAGCAGCTAAAATTTCTATGGCATTGGGAAAAATACCAGCAGTCTTTGCTCGTTTAACACAAGCAATTTCGGCAAATGGAATGATTTTCTGCAACAGGAGTTGCAATCAAAATTGAATAGGAAAAAGATAGCACATGAAAACATTCAAGGGATAATAACAATGGTACCTTGGTCTCATAGCCAAAGATGTTGGAGTAAAAGCAAATATAATGAATAAAGAGGTACATATGACCCTGCATAAAGAAAGAGAATCCCAAGTATGAAGAAAATAAAGCTTCAAGATTAAACAAGAATAAGACAAAGTGATAAGTACCTGAAGAAGAATACTCTCCTGACAAGCACAGTTGAAATCTTGAATAAGGACCTACACACAAATATTGTAAGGAAGGGTTAGGAGAGTAATCTCTTCTGAAGAAGAAGAAGAAGAAGAAGAAGAAGAAGAAGTATATTGGTCACTGACTGGCACTTACTTCGTCAGCTGGAAGCCGAAATAATTGGCGATACTCTTCACTCCTTGATATCACTTCAGACTAGAACAAGCAATTCAGTCAAAACAAATCCAGATCAAAACACTAATCAATCAACTGAAATTTCGATGTTGCAAATACAAATTAAGGAGTTTAGATCGACTGAATTAGAAAATCTTGGAAGCACCTGATTTTCACCACCACGACTAGGGCTTGGAGAAGAAGTGGAAGGGTCATTGCGATCAGGTGAGACACTAGAGCGCGATCCCTCGGGCGACGACGATGAAGGATCGGAAACGACCACCGCTGTCGCAGACGAGTCCATCTTCATGGGTCGCGGAAGGTCTACAGTCCCCGGCACGGAAGCAGTAGAGAGCATCGCCATGAGAAAGAGAGAGATAAAGGGTAAGTGTCAGGTTGAGTTGGAGTTTGGTGGTCGTTGAGTGCGGCGTACGATGTTGATGTCAACGTCAACGGTCCATAAAGTCAAAAGGATCGGCCAAATTTGGGGTCACTTCAATTGATTGGCCCATGGGCTACCCTTGACATTAATATGGTGGGCCACCTTTGGCCCATACATAGGTGCCGTTTCTGCATCACTGT
Organism: Cardamine chenopodiifolia; assembly: GCA_963922655.1. Classification (NCBI taxonomy): domain Eukaryota; kingdom Viridiplantae; phylum Streptophyta; class Magnoliopsida; order Brassicales; family Brassicaceae; genus Cardamine; species Cardamine chenopodiifolia. The sequence goes on from OZ000467.1 coordinate 17,492, forward strand.
ATGTATTAATGAGAAAGATGATATCATTCTTCAGTGTCATGTTAAATCCTCGGTTAAATGCAAAAGAGAGTCAGTGGTAAATTTACAGGTTAATAATAAAGAGATCTTAAAAACTTGGACATCAGTTGATGGAGTAGGAATGAGAACAGATGGTCTGGAGAGACTCAGTAAAGAGAGATGAGAAGCTGGTCAAGGCTTGGAAGACATTGGGCAGGCCGGTTTGAAGATTGTTGAGAGTCATAGCTCGTGTCACCTCCACTGCCTTTACGTGCCTCATCACCTCATCCTCCACCTGCCTCTGACATGCCACCAGCTTGGATTTCTTCTCAGAAAGCGGGTCCCGTGCATCCAACACCTCAGGTCCAGGGCCTATCCCAACAGTCGAGTAGGCCTGGTAGTACTTCCTCTCTATGCTCCTCAGTGAGGATGCCTTCTTCTCCAGCTCCTTTCCTGCACTCTCTGTGCGTTTCTTCATCTTCACCTCTTCCGCCTGCTTTATTGATATCACATGGACCACATTTACGAAGCTCTTTATGGCTTCTGATGCCACCGTGTCAGGCACCCGTTCCAGGCTCTGCTTCCACTCTTCACACATAGCAAATGAGTCTGGCCGCTCCTTATTTGGGTCTTCATTGCTCAGGGGAACTAGGCTGAGCTTGAACCAGGCGTGGAGGGAGCTTATGAACTCCCTCTGAAATTTGATTATGCGACAGAAGCTCGAGTGCCACAAAGAGACAGCTGACTCGAGGTCCCGCATCACCTGCCGGTGTACTTCTGATGTTGACTCACTTTTCTCTGTTTGGTTGATCAGGCCACGGACTTGTTGGACGATGTTGTTCTGGATTTCGTGGTACTCGTGCATTGACTTCCACATATACAGTAATCTGCATTTCAAGTGGTTAAAGAGACGCAAACTTATACTTGGAACTTCCCTACACTGGCAGAAAAGCAGCTTTGCTTTGGTATCTCACATGAGTTTTGCACAAGCATATAAACAAGCCTAGACCAAGGCTGCGTGGTCTAATTTGCATCTGAAACAGCTTCAAAGAGAAAATAAAATAAAAAAGACTGACCCGTGGCAAAGTTCCACAAGCTGAGGCACAAGGTCAGTGTCCCGGATGCGTCGAATGGCATTAGACGTGGTTAAAACAGCTTCTGAAGTAACGATTATAAGTGATTGCAATCTGGTTATGGAAGTTTTAGTCTTGTCCAGCTTGGATTCACCGCCTCCCTTGTACTCCTGACTCTGTAACGCAGACAGCTTCTTCTCGTGCTCAATCTTAACTCCTTCTCTCGCCTAATTTGCAATTTAACAAGTTAATTATTAGGACTTACCATTGGTAAACCAGAAACCAAAAAAGGTACCTTTACTTCCTCATAAAGCTTCTTCTCCCAAGCCAGAAGTCGGTCTAGAGTGGAGCAGAGGCTCTTGAGGCCGCCTTGTTCTTCATTCAGGGTAGATGCATCGAGCTTGTATTTCACTGCCAATGGGGGTTTTGAGGTCCAGCTTGCACTCAAGTTGCTACAGACACTGCTTGAATGATACACAGTCTCTGCAGAGAAACACAACACAAACACATGGCGGAGACCTGGTCCCCAGCGGAGGCAGCCTTGTCAAAGTAGTCTTGAACGGCGTCAAGTATCTCCTTCAAATCCTTGTGCCTGACCACCATTTTGGTCTTGTAGCAGTCGGAAACATGGTCAGAATTGCAGGTCTTGTTTTTGCCGACAGCACCTTGCTCTTTCTGCTGTTTCACAGGCTCTTCAATACCGGATCTGGAGACGTGAGTTTCGGGCTCCCCATCCCCGTCGGACGAAGTGGTGGCAGTGAAACGGTCATGGTCGTCACCCCATTCGCTGCAGTGAACTTCCTCGCGTTCGTGCTCGGATCTCTCAGTCTCGGCGTCGTAGTCGCTTGGAGGATGCTGATGCTGCCGAGCTTTGCGTTCGAAGAACTCGAAGTCAGGGGGAGAGGGAGGGTAATAATTCTCCCAGTTCCAGACGGTGGAAGGTTGAGAAGGAGAGCGAGAGAGAGAGGAGTGCTGGTGAGCAGTTGGATAGAAAGACCTACTAGCACTAGTCACAGGGGAGGAAGAGGGAGACGAGTCGGAGAGAATGTGAGGAAGCCTAGGCTTGCGGAGGTGACTGACCTTCCGGCAAGGAACACGTGCCGCTTCGTGGTTGGAAGGGCGGAGAAAAACAGCTGGAGTGTTCTCAGAGACGGCGAGTGGCTCACCGGAGGCGAAGGAGGAGAGGGCCGAGCCGGTCAGACGAAGGGAGCAACAGTAGTCAGAGTGAGCGGCGGCCAGATGGTGACGAGCGTTAACGGCGTCCTTCATAAGACGGCGCCGCTCATTGCAGCGACGGACAGCGTCCTCACTGTCGAGCTTGGAGGCTGTGCATCCCATGGCCAGCACTCTTTCTTTTCCTCTGTCTTTTTAGTTTTTTTCAATAACTTCTTTTGTCTTTTCAAAATTATAATTTTCCCCACCGAAAGAAAGGAAAAAGAAACTGAAAATTTCAGTTTCTTTGTACAAAGACAGACATGTTAATCGTTTCCAAGTATAACCTTTTAGTAAACGAAATATTAAAAAAAAAAATTTCAAATCCTCTCTGACACAGCTATCGAGAAGACTTATTATTCACCTACCTCCGACGCCGGTGGAGATGAGGCTCGCCGGCGTCGACCTCCTCCATCATTTATCTTTCTTGTTGGTCTCCAGACCTCGGTATCGCCTGGTCTTACTCCTCCTTTCCAGTGCCGGAGTTATCTCTGAGCTTTGGGATCTCCTCTCTGTCACTTTTGAGTCAAACAACCTCCAGATCTGAACAGTTCTCGGTGTTTTCCGACGCCGGCGAAGCGGTATCTTGCCGGCGTCGAAATGTGACCTCAGTACTTTTATACACGCGCCGTCTCCACCGATCACCTAACAATGAAACTCAACGGTGGCGCGGATCTGAGCAGTGGAAGACCTTGAAGGACGTGCGGCGGTGTTGTCGACGCTTGAGGACGGCGTTCCCTACATACCTCTTCATCGTGCCTACCTTGTCTCCGGCCAGATCCAACCTTGACTTTCTTTGTCTCTTGGCGACGACGTGCCCAATTCTCGACCACCAGAACCCCCTGTTTCACCAGCTCTAGTGGTAGGAGACGTTATTCCTGAGCTCTTGGCTCTGTGTCTCCAATGGCGTCGTCCGGCGAACTTAGCTCATCCTTTTTTTCGGATAAGCCGGTCGCCGGTGATTGAATCCTTGCCCACCATCGCGTGTCTCGTCTCAGCTGGCTCCTCATGCGACATCTCTTCCGGCAAGAATATTTGGTCTGTAGACCGGCGAGATCTCGCGACCTCCATTCCGGCGAAATGCCGAGGTACCCTCATCGATGAGACTCGATGGTACCTTGTCCGATCTGATACTTTACGCATAGTCGAGCCGGCATCGTGGTTCTTCAATTTGGTTTCCATTCCTCCTCCTGGTGAACCGCTATCCTTCCGGCGTAATGAATTGATATCGCTGAGATCCCTCTTTAGCCTGTTTATGGAACGGCTGGTCGTCATGGCGGTCTCAGGGTTGTTCCCCAGAGGTTTCACTTTAGACGGTGACGCCGGAGGACTTCTACCGACATCGTCTGACGGAAGCTCTGCCGCTGATGGACCCCAGCATCCCTGTCAGCCGCCGTCTCCCCTCGTGGGAAGGAAAAAGTTTGCTCATAAGTGGGCCCTACAGACCTCCAAATTGGAGAGACCTATTCTTGGTGCTGAAATGGGCTTCAGGGCTCACCAGATATCCAAATGGGCTAGATCCATTTTACAAGTTGAAATAGACTTATTTGGCCCAATAAAATCCTTTAAGTTGAAGCCCATTGTAGCTAATAGGACTTACTATCTAATGAAGATTATGCTTTTGCCATACATTCGATTTTCTCCATGTCCGCGACAAGAGAGAATTTTTTCACTTGGTGCGGAAAATCTTTTAACGTTAAATTACCATCACGCGAATAAATTATTTTCTCTAAATTCATTCTATAAAGAGATATTATGTTTTTTGAAATCCTTCACTGTGAAGAGAATTACGGTGTCCTTCTACTCTACGAAAAAATAGGCTAAATGGATTGCATTTACGGCAAGAGATCAAGATTTGGCTCCCCCTCTTTTGGCATCCAAACCTCTGTTTATCTAAGGTTTCATGAGAGTTTTTACTCGTTTTTCTTGTGATCACCCTCTTCAGGGATCTCCAGCACAAGTTAAGATTCTCAATATACAGCGGATACTTTTGTATTACGCACGGTATTATATCTCCCGAAGATCGACCATCAAGTATCGGTTAACCTTCCACCACTTCAGGTGGCATATCCCCGCGGCGTGTTCCGCACTTTCAAATTTTAGTAATTTCAACTCAGTAGAGTTTCGGTTTAGATTTTTATCATGTTTTCATTTTTTATTGTATCTTAAGTTTATCCAGATAATGTAAATCGGTAGGATTGCATTAATCCGAGTTTGTCGTTTTTCATGTAAGAACAACGATTCTCATCCGATTCTCTGTCCCGAAGAATTGGAAAACCGTTAAACTATTAATATATGGAATTTGACGACAAAAAAAAAAAAACAAAACAGACATTAATCTAACCAAAAAATTTAGTGGAGGGATCCTAGTCATAGACAATACAACCAAAAATAAACAAGAAGAAATTGGGGACATGATGGGGGCCCGGCCCAGATATCTCGAAGGTGAGGGGCCCAAGGGCCAAAATTCACACAAACATTAAATAACATTTCTTTATTTCAAACAATGCAGAAAAGTTCGTGTTTCCTTTGTTTTCTGCCAACAGCTCTTTTAGGACGACGACTCACCCATCATCTTCCGTCTATAACCCATCATCATTCCTAAATCTACATCAATTTGGTACAGCACTATCAGATTCTTACCCACCACCACTGGTTTTTCTCCAACTGCAAATAGGTAGAAACTGACGTACCAGTTGCAATTACCGAGGATCCAATGCATTTCAAAACTCTCCTCTTTTTCAAGGTGACGATGCTGATGAGATGTTGATTCTTTCACCGCCAACTTCTCTTGTGAAACCCAAATCCCCAAATATTCCCTGCATTTTTATCACAAGAAAAGCATTCCAGAATGCTCTTTTATCAAGCCTCACCATATTTTCTTACTCTCATACGAAACTAAAAAGCACAATGAGTTGTAAGATACTTGAGAGCATGCCTCATATACGTACCATTGCATCATTCACAGCATACGTCACACAGTAATGTTCCTGTCGAAAACAAAACGGTCATAAAATGCTCAAGTGGCTTACCCACAAATTCTATCAACTACCTACACACAAGAAAATATAATGGACCATTCGTATTCAACACCAATCATCATTGGTGCAAAATCAAGTTAATAGGGAGGAGACAGAAGTGCCTGCATCATGTGCCACTCTTCAAATTCGTCAAACAACTCCAATCGCTCGATCCTAGAAACACAACTATCTCATTTAAATTAGTTTCCAAGAGAAGTAGGCTTTCTAATGAAATGTCATGAATTGAAGGAACAAGAGAGCTAAAAGCGGATAGAGAGAAAGAGGAATAACATAATATAGGCAGAGGTTCATCTTAAATAAAACAATGGAAAGCTCAAAAGTCACGGGCAGTAACATTTCTTAGGTATTTATGGACAGAAGGAACTTTTCCGAATGAATTCAGAAAACAGAGACTCAATAGGAATAACATAACGCTGTTACATAATTTTAACGATAAGTACAGCACTGACCTGCGTTTTTCTTGAGTATCAACAAAACTACCATACACTTTTAGCATGTCCCAGGCAACAGCTCTCTGATAACAAAGAAGAGGGTAAACATATGAGAAGCCATATTTTTTTAATTATACTTGAAAGTTAGCCCTTCTTTCATCAGCCAATGCACATTGTTTTAGCTACAACCAGGCATCAAGACCAAAACGAAATACTGAAAACTGCATCTTGGTAATTCAAACAAGATATGGTTTGAATTTCAATATAATGTCACAATGATAGCATATTGCCACATCATAAACGACATTTATACAAGAAATTGACAGTGACCTATCATAGAATTTTGCAAGAATGTTTTTGTTAGATGACTTCGCACTAAAATTCTTGCATATTTGCATTTAAAATTCAAAGTCGCATGTCAAACTGCTTGGCAATGCAAAACTGAGAGCATGAATACACATATCAGATTGCATTAAATTATCATAATATTTTAACTGCAAAGCACACCTGCCATCCATTGTCAAGAAACAATCTCTCCTTTGCAAGTAAAGTTGGTGACGCATCAATGCTTAAGAGTGCACACCCCCGACTCTAAAGCACAGAAACCCTGTTAGCTTTCAGAATAAGCTTAATGAAGGCCATTGATCAATACAAGACGTATCCAAGTGGCAATATTATGATATTAAAATGTTTTACTAGATTCCATAATTTCCCAAAAACCTCAACAAGTAAAGCTTTACTCATGAAGATGTCGCTGGGACTAGCGTACACATTCTTACCTCCAAATTTCTAATCATTTGATGTCCAAATGCATCATCTGGATGGATCTGCAAACAGAAACCCAATGAGATAGACATATCAGCAGTAAGATTCATATCTGCAGTATTATGCAGACAGATATAATCACACTTGAGCAAAATGCAAGAAAACCTGCTCATATAAGAAAAATACTACAGTTGAAAACGTTTTTGACGCCCAATTCACGATGGCACGGCTTGAGTCGGGGTCCAGATATATCAAAACACATTCTGCAATAATAAATGTCGGCAGACTGATAATGATATTAGGGACCAAGTAGGTTATCACCAGTCAGTATCTGTTACCACATATTTTTAACCCCAGTAGAAGAAGAGGGTTGAGGATTCAAAAGATGTCATAACAGTGAGTAAAATAAAATAATGTGTTCATGCGTACCTTGGATCCATATCAGCAAAGGATATAACATCTCTTAATTTTGGTATATCACGCAGGTCAACTGGAAGTAACTTGTAATGATCACTGAGCACTAGGCCTTCCTCTGCAGAGTTGAACAGCACAACAAGTTTAGAGTAAAAAGCAAAGGAGGTTGCATTATTAGCTTGTGCAAGCTGACAGAATGAACAATGAAGACAGATATCAGCAATAGCTGGACTGCACTAGCTGATATCCATCATAAAGAAATGATCATTCTACAATTCACATAGCAAAAAGAGCCTCTCACCAATTGAAATAGATGCATTTGCTCCTAGTTTGTCCCTGAGTTGGCTGGAGTTTTCTATAACAGCAGCCTTCTTACTAGTTACCTAACGTAAGAAGCAAATCCATTTGGCATTAGACTCAATACACGTGATGAATACTTTGTTTAGCACTCATCCAATAAAATTCAATCAGTTACAAATGAATTGCATAAATAGTACCTCCTTAAAATCCAGTTCCACATACAAATTGGGCCCTTTCCCCTCATCCTACAAAATGGAAAAAATGAGAAGAGAAAAAACCATACTACAAATACAAATAAATTGAAAAGGCAATAAAAAAGACGCACCAGCAACTGAAAATAGGTAGTATCAAAGCCAGCTCCGAGTGACAGTATCTGTTTCTTCGCTTGAGCTGTTTCATTAGAACTTGTCCTGCTTTCTAGAAATTGAGCCATAAGCTTTCGGAAGGCAGCCCAACGGGAAAAGTAACCTGGGGAAATCGAAACCAGTAGTGTCAGCTCCTCCAAACAGGAGGCACATATCAATGGCGGAAATGAGACTTGCCTCGATTAATTATTGGAGATCTTCGAACAGGTCTTTTCACAAAGAGATGAACATAATCGTCTTTCATATAACCCTTTTTGACACAAGACCTTCAAAAAGTCATATCAAATCAGCAATCTTATCCACAACCATACCAGAAACTAATCAAACACAGACGACGAAACACGGGAGTAACAATACCAAAGAAGAGCCCTGATCTAGGGGAGATTTGCGCAAACGAAACAAAAAGAAACCAAGTAGAAGAGAGGTAGCTTACAATTTACTGGCGGATGCATCGTCGTTTGTAGCCTGAACCGCCGCTCTGTTGCTGCGAGATTCTGCCGGCGGAGTCGCCATTTCTTCCCAAGTCGTGCCTCTTTGTAAGCTGTTAGCAAATGCTGAATTCTCCAGGTTAGCTCTTCCGGGGTGGTAAACCCTCTTATCCGCAGGAGGATTCTGTTTGGAGCCAGTTGGGCTTTTCAATATGAGATCAAACGCGGTGTTTTGAGCCTTGGCCCAGTAAGTACGATAATAATAAATGGAAAGGTGGAAAATAGAATAAAAATGCAACATATTGAAGTTGAAAGGGAAGTAGAAAAACGCTCGCTCCTTTTTCCCGTTGCTTCGGTTCATCGTACCGTCCTATCTCTCACATAAAGAGTTTTTGCCATCGTCAATCTCCACGGATTTTCTGTCGTTCTTATGTAATCGAATCTATGCAAAATCTGGATATAATCAAATTTATGTAAAAAGGTTTCAAATCTGATTTATGTTGAAGTGTGTAAACTCCGGTGCAAATTTTGAAAAATCGTTGTATTTCTGCATAAATATCATACAACATTCGTGTGGCATCTTACGGTATATGTTTGTGCAAATTTCTTCGTGTAAATTTCAAAAATCGTCGTATTTCTGCAAATATGGTGAAAATCCAGATTTATACATGCAATATATGTTTTGTGCGAATTTCGTACAAAATATTATGCTTCAATATCTGTTTTGTGTGAATTTCGTGCAAAACTTTATATAACACTATCATAAACCATTATAAATACTATAAGAGATAATGTTTTCGTTAATATTTGCAGTTGGACGGATTGTTTCACAACAATATTTTTTGTGGCAATGGCATGAAATTGCATTCAATATTCAAATAAATTAGCTAAGTTAGCCATTTTTAAGTTTTTTTATTTTTAAACTCATATATATCCTCCTATTTGTATTAAAAGTTTTTTATTTTAATATTTTTTAAATATTTTTTAATTAATCAAAGCTACAAAAAATGCAACAAAATATAAAACATAATATAATTTATCTCTTGACCAAATTAAAAAAAATATATACTTTCCCAAAAATTGTAAAATATCATTCATTAACATTTTTCTAAAACCTAACCATTTATGCTGAATTGAATGGAATGAACATTGCATCCATGCCCCCACAAAAATCCATAAAAATAACATAAAGTAGGTTAAATTTATTATTTATTATTTATATCATATTTCTCTTTACTCTATTTTTTCTATTTATATACCATTTAATGCTTCAGTGTACATAAAAATTTTTGAATAGTTATTTTAATAAAAGTACATAAAAGTTATATTTGTATACCATTTTTATAACTATTAAAATAGTTATTTTTATAAGATAAAATTATGTTAGATTAACATCGTTTGTTACAAAACTTTTGTATGATACTGAGATGTTAACTCCAATTTTAGTCGCTAGTATTTTTGAAATTTTGAAAATTAGTTTTATTATAATTTTACTTATGAAAAAATCAATGTCAATTTTATAAAGATGTATAGATAATAATGAAATTTAATTATATCAAACAAGGAAATTGAAGAAGAAATAGACACGTGACATCAATTTCCGTAATATAAATAGAGCAGAGGAGAGTAAAAAAGTTGAAAGAAGGAATTGTGGTGTGGAAAACCCTAAATACCGGAAATCGAGTATTTGATTTACTGATTGAGAAGAAGAAGATGGATATCGAGCAGAAGCAGGCGGAGATTATCGATCTGCTCGTGAAGCGAGCTTCTACTTGCAAAGGCGAGGCTCTGGTGTCTATCATCATCGAAGCTACATCGCATCCTTGTCTTTTCGCCTTCTCCGAGATTTTGGCTCTACCCAATGTTGCCCAGGTCTTCCCGAAACTGTCTCCAGTTTTTGTTTCTTGCGCACCTTAATTTTTGATTGTTAATAACACAGTTGTGAGACCTAACGATCTGGGGTTTTGACACAGTTGCTTTATTAGCTTTGGTTTTGTGAATTAGAAATATAGGAACGTTGGTTTTGTGTTCGCATATGTACATATTGGAACGCTGGGTTTTTGTTCGCAAATATATATATATATATATATATAGAGGAATATGTGTTTTGTTTTCTGCTTGTTTGGTAAACTTTTGCTGTGCAGAAATCAGTTGTTACTTATTAGATTTTTCGTAATTGTTCGCTTAAACTGTCAAACATGCATTGATGCAGCTTCAAGGAACCACAAATTCTGTGTACCTGGATTTACTACGCTTGTTTGCTCATGGCACCTGGAGTGACTACAAATGTACGTCTGCAACCATTTGTTTTACCTTATGAACCTATCTCATTTTCTTATTATGTCATTTTCTTCTTAATCCAAATTCTAGGCAATGCTACCCATATTCCGCAGTTGGCTCCTGACCAAATTCTCAAGCTGAGGCAGCTCACTCTGCTTACCCTTGCTGAGTCAAACAAGGTATATTTCTTTTGTTGCCTGGCCTTTCATCAGTTTTACTTTTTTCAACAATAATTAGGTTCCTGTTATGTACTCTGTTCCATTGTCTCTTTGATTACTCTTCTTTTCGTTTTTCAACTTTGTAAGACCCCTGTTTGGCTGTCTCAATGCGTTTCCCCATCCCCCTCCACATGTATCTCACTCTGCTTGTTAATTTTTTTATAGGTATTGCCCTATGATACACTCATGGCCGAGTTAGATGTTACCAATGTTCGTGAACTCGAAGACTTTCTTATCAATGAATGCATGTACGCGGTGAGTACTCTTAACCATTACTCTTCCTTTTTTCTTTCAGAGTAAACTCTATATTTATTTACCAGCAAGTTGCACGTGCAAATAACTGTGACAATGCATGGTGCTGGTTTTTTTACAATTTACCAGGGTATAGTTAGAGGAAAACTGGATCAGTTGAAAAGATGTTTCGAGGTGTGTTTTGTGTCTCATTCTCCTATTTAACCATTGTGCTTTGTTTTTAATACTTACGAGCACCTTTTTATTTGTCATATATCTTGCAAACTTGCAGGTTCCATTTGCAGCTGGTAGAGATCTAAGGCCAGGACAACTAGGGAATATGTTACACACATTGTCAACCTGGTAGGTTTCTTCTATCCTTTGATCCCAGGATCTTTTGCCTTCTATTTCTAATTAAAAGAACTCGTACATGATGTTAGAATATATGGCTAATGATTTTCCTCCACGACCTACTCCTGAATTCTATGTGAAACTATGTGAAATGTCCTTTTTTCATGAAAGAGTTTGTGCCTTTTACTTTTTTTTCCGTCTGTTAATGTATTGGCGTTAATTGATATGTAGGTTGAACACGTCAGAAAATCTGCTTGTTTCAATTCAAGACAAAATCAAATGGGCAGACAATATGAGTGAGATGGACAAAAAACATCGCAAGGAAGTAGAAGAAGGAGTAGAAGAAGTGAAGAAGTCTCTGTCCATGAAGGTCAGTAATACATTTGATGGGCTTGGAGGCCGAAGGGCTTCACTATTCCATACTAAGTATATTATGTAACTAATAGTTTAGGTCTATGTAAGGGGGATGGGACGGACTGCATAAAGAAATCTCTCAAGTCTTTGAGCTTTGCAAGTCCAGTACTATGAATAGATAAAAAATTTATGTTTCTAAATATTGAGCGAATCGGTTTACCATTTGTGGTGTGATGAGAAATCTTACATGTTGGATGTAGACATTTATTATTATGAAGTTTTAAAGAAACAAAGAAAACAATCATAGACGGCTGCTGTGAAGTTTTTAGAATGCATTGTTATGTGATTGTGGAATGAAATGAAACAAGGTTCATTTGGCTTGATGTGTATGAAATGTGATTGAGAAGGATGGTGGTCGATGTAGCTTACTTACATTGTGGGCAGGGGGATGTTGACATCAGAGGGAATAAAGAAATTTTTGGGGAACCAAGTGGAGTGATGGACTACGAAGAAGATGGAATCCGACCAAAGAGGTAACGAGCCAATTAATATGAGCTATTATGATACAAAGCATGTTCAAGTGTGAGAGATGATTACATACAACTAGAAAGGAGATGATACATGCATACATCTTTGGAATGCAGGAGGAGGCATCCGGTAACAAGATAGAAGAGCGAGAGTAAGAGCAAATGGTCGGTTCAGACTGACATTCCATTTACCAAGAGTAGATTATGATGATTTTTATTTTTTTTCCTTCCAAAAATCTTTATTAAGCACCAATGTTGATAATTATGATGATTTTTATTGGCGGATTTTTCAACTTGTATAAAATCCTCTGTTCTCTCTCGCCCAACGATTTGTATTTAAAAAAAAGAATATAACAATGTCTTTGAATCTGAAGGATGTGGGGATGTGGACATGTTGGATGGAATCCAGAATTCAGTAATCAATATTCAATGTGATCGAACAAAGCTAGGCGCTGGTATCATATGGAATGGTACAGTTAAATGAAAAAGCAAAGGGAAGCTGTCAGATTTATAGTTTGTCAGTGTTCTGCCTTTCTTGGTGACCCTTGGCAGCCCCAACCCATCCTTGCCGATGAGATGAAGGAAGTTGAGCTTATACTTGGGCCCTCACAACCCCAAGAATTGGGTTGATAGTTGGCCTCGAACTTTAGAGCACCTTGGTATGTTTTGAGTAAAATTGGGCGAGTAATCTTAACACATTTCCCATTATAGTTTTAAATGAAAATTTCAATTTTTTGAACACATACAAATGCTTTTGCCTCAAGATGAATAACACCGCTCCACTTTTCACTTGCCACCAGAGCCTGAAACTTAACACACTTTAATGTTGACAACAAGACCCTGCAACTTATCAGAAAGGACTTGTCTCCATAATGATTTGAGCCATAAGTGTGAGGTCTCTGCAAATGCAGCTTGGCTTGCAAACTGGACCTTGCAAGCCAAACTCTCCTGGCAACATGTCAACTCATGAAGCATCACCACCTATGTTTAGAGGCTCATCATACCCAGCCAGATCTGACTCTGTTACCACCACACCACTGACCCATCAGGCCATCATCAAAAACTGACAATACCTGTTTCATAGCCGCATTTCCTAAGCTTGTTCGCTTCACAAATGAGCGAGTGCTGATTTTAAGCATGAGAATAGTAAATGATGATGATGATGAAAGTTACTTACGGTGATTAAAATTTGAGCCATATTGAAAATGTGTTCTTATTATTCTAAGTAAGCGACAGAAAAACATGTGCCTAACCAAATCCTCAAAACTCCCCCAAAGAGAGTAAAAGTACGAAGCAATCATGTGTGGCAGCCATAACCATTTTTAGAACACAGTTGTTTTTAATGAATCTTGAAAAAAAAAACTAATGCGACTCCTGAAATCTCTACTGTATTGTTACAACATAATGTCAAAATACGCATATATATATTCAAATTCAAAGGCAGAGCTAATGAGAATTGTCCGAGACCCAACCAGAGACCATTCCCTCGTCGACGGGCTTGAGTCCACCACAGGACCTGGCAACCGATTCAAAGAGTTTCTCAATCTCAGGCGCACACCTGATGAAAGCTTGTTTCCAGAAGCCATATCTTGGATTCTTGATGAGTTCAATGAATGTGATCAACAGTCCCCATGGATGTGGCCTGTTCACAATTAGCCTTTCCAACAACACTCTTGTTATTTGCTCCTGTATGATCTCCTGTTTCATTCATGGCAAAAATCAGATATTTTCATCTACACAGCTCTTGACAAGCAAAGCAACCTCACCTGGTCAGATTCGAAGAAAAGATAGAGCATGATGAAGGAGAAGTAATGTGTGTGGTTGTTGGGATATCGAAGCTGATTGGCAATTGCATTTAGGAACAGGTACCGCCCTTCAGTATCAAGTTCCATACTTAAATACTTGAAAATCTGCAAGGCCACAACATTTTGAGCCTGTGTCTCACTCGCCTGTAGCTGCTGAATAGCCTGTTATCATAATGTCGGTATTCCATTATCACATCCATTTTTAGATTACCCATTTTTAGAAAACTAGACTTAAGAAAAGGCCGTCTAGTTATTAGACCCATACCTGCATTCCGGTATATAGCACAAGCGAATTGATCAATGGTACACTGTAACGGGTTCCGGCAGAACTAGCCTCGCTGGACGAGAGAAGTAGCTTCTGCTTCAACTCACTTAGGAAAGTTGAATTCTGTTGCCTCGACTGCAGAAAATTATATTGAGTATAATCTTAAAGAAACCAAACAGAGAATAAACATAGGAAGAATTCGGTGTTTCATTACCGTGAGATACTCATCCACATCATTCTTCATTTGTTTTGCTTTTAACGCAGCATCAACCTCAGAAAGGATACAGGGAGCTTCTACTATCTCAGGCAGCAAATCAATCTGCAAGTGAATACGATATATAAGCCTTCAAGGAATATCGTTTCTTTAGAATTATGAACATGCTGGGCTCTCCACTATCATCTCAAACCTTCAAATTTGGGGTAGAAGGATCGGGAAGCCTCATGTTGCGGGGAAAAGAACTAAGAATAATATTCCGCATTTGTATGCAACTTGAAGGAATCACATCACAAAAAGTAAAATGATAATCACAGAGGAACTCCGGAAAGTCGTGAAGCAGCACCAGTAGCACTCTCAATGTCCCTTTGTACAGGAAATGAACCTAGGTAATTAATAAACAAACAAGAGAGAGAGCACTTTAAGTTACCATCGACTATATCCTTAGTGTGCAATGCAAAAATTACAGGAGATAAAAAGGTACAAACTGATCCCCCAAGTTCAGCATTTCTCAAAAATGGCTCAAGAAACCGCAGCAAGTCCACCAGCAGGCGTTGAACATATGGCCAACCCTTCTGGCCATTTACAGTAAGTAGTTTGGGCATGAAGCTTCTGTGGCTGACCAGCTCTAGCCATGCAAAGCTGGAATTTTAAAAGAGCCTCAGTGGAGCAGAAAAATATAAAACACAATTAATCAATCAAAGAAAGGTACTTGACTGCCCTAATAGTTCCTGAAAGATTCCACTCATGGCGAGAAACAGGTTTCTGTGCTAACCTGAAAGCAGGAATCTTAAGAGGCTGCAATGCGTGGAATGTGTTGGCAAAAACTGTGAGAACCTGCAACAAAGCGATGCACGTTAGTGATAGCAATAAATAGCAACTATCTCAAGGAGAACAAAACACACCTGAAAGTTTGCACCATCAGTCCCAGGGTCCAGTGAAGTCAAGTCCAGCAGAAAGTTGATGAACAATCTAAAATATGGTTTCGGATTGAGTGATGTCTTTTTATCGTCTGCGTCCTTTTGAATAGATCTCACAGTGACAGCCATGATCTGAAACCAGTAATCAATGTCAATCCCATTCACATTTTTCACCAGTAATAGTGAATGTAGCGTCTGTGTCCCCTAACCTCCGAAAGAAGAAACAACTTGCTGCTAGACTCCTGTTCAGGGAAAGACTAAACAAAAAAAAAACAGCTTAGCCGGCAATGAATTTTGGGCGTTAATTATCCACATGAC
The DNA here is from genome assembly GCA_963922655.1 of Cardamine chenopodiifolia. NCBI lineage: Eukaryota > Viridiplantae > Streptophyta > Magnoliopsida > Brassicales > Brassicaceae > Cardamine > Cardamine chenopodiifolia. The sequence goes on from OZ000467.1 coordinate 33,001, forward strand.
ACGCAATAAATTTCATGAGCATAGATTTACCTTCAGGATTGAAAAAACAAGCTTTGCATACATATCGATGATAAGGAATGATGGACTCTGAGCTTGTTGAGGAGATTGCACATCACCAGAACTAATATCCTCAGAAGATATACAATGAGCAACAGAAAGTTCCTAAAGATACGAACACCAAAGTTAATCATGAGGCCTCTCAAGATTTTGAAAGTACTGATGCCAAAAAAAGTTTTAAAGGTTAAATCACCAGAAGAGTTCGGAAAAAACTGTGTGTTGTATCATCTCCCTTAAGTAGTCCAGTCTGATGCAGTTGCAAGACATATTGTGAACACGTGGTTTCATTTGCACCGGGTATCTCGCAGATTTGATACCATTTTTTAAAAAGCAAGGACACCTGCAGAACCATACAGACCAACACAAAAATAATAAACAACAAGAGAGATGAACGCATATATGTAAACACAGATATTCATATATTTACTGGAGAAAATAGTCAAATTCAAATACAAGACAAAAAGTTTTTTTAAAAACAACATGGATATGGAATGACAATAGCTTCACATAGACCCTTCTTTATAAACAACTTAATTGTGCTGATGCAAACATTTCAGCTATCGATTCACTCTTTTGCAAGTGAAAATTTCAGATTTATGCAATTCCAAATTAAAAAACACAAAAGCAAGTTCTTCATCCATATTGAAGTAATGAAAGCTAGTAGCATGCAGAAAATTACCCGATTCTTCAAACCCGCAGGATCTGATTCCCCAAATTCCATGCTGGTATTCTCCTCTGTACTGGTGGTATTGCACGCAACCTGAAAACAGAACTAAATGTCAAATGAATTTACAGTCTGATTACAAGCAACATCAAGAAATGAAATCATCGGAAACCTTTTCATCCTTTGATTGCCTATCATTGTTCTCATATCCAGTTACACTATCAGAGAGGCCAGCTGTGTTAGTAACTGGATTTCGTATGATGTCAATTAGCTGTTGCAATGATTCGGGAGATCCGGATTTTGAGGCAAGCTACAATCAAAACAAGAATCAAAATTGCAGTTGTGCATCACCAGATAATTATGCCAAATTTCTTAAACAAGAGAAACATATCAGCACAAATACAATATTTGAACATTTTATATTTGAACGTAACCATATCTGTCAGTTGACGTTCTATGATAAGAAGTATTACCAGCAGATTTTAGAATAAAATCAATATTTGAACCTGACCTCTAGTACAGCTAGGCAAAATATCAGGGATCCGAGATCAGATCCATATATAGGGTATCCAGAGTTCCCGGAACTGGACGCGGATATTTGATTTACAGATCAGGATATCAAAATCCAGCCTGGATCCACTTTCGATATAATAATTTTTTAAAATATATACAAGATTGTGGAGTAATTTTAGAATATCCCTGATAACTATAATCTAAAATGTTTATGAAAATCAATTTGAAATTTGTTATAAGATATTTTTTCACTCCTAATCTCTAGTGTATTTATTCACACCCATTAATTGGCATTTTTTATAAAAAATATAATTGAAAATAGAACAAGAACATACGAGACTGCAACACAGCAAACGGAGAAGAATGTTAAAATTGCAACCTTTGCCAGCGCATCAACAAGACTGTGGAGCTCTGAAATGGCACTCGACTCCTCAGTGACCAAGGATTGGAGTAGAGAAATAGCAAAGTCAGTTGCGCTCTCTGCACAGCAAACAACAAACAACTAGTAAGTCACGTTCCATCACCAAAAAAACGATAAAAGTACAGATGGACATAAACAAATATATGCCATTCAGCATACTGTTTCTCCCTCCATCAAGAAGCTTCGCCATGTGGACATTGTACTCTGCTAGGTTAAGCAACTCGCGTTGGATAAGACCGATAGTAATATCTTTGTTGAGCTTCCGCTCCTCCTCTGAATAAATCACCTGTGTCAAGAAGTTTGAAGAAAGTTACTTAAAATCACGTGTCTCAAGAAGTTCGAAGAAAGTTAGTTAATTATAACAGGAAATGCCAAAGAAATAAATCTTGTATCCATAACCCTTTGAGGATAGCTCCTGTCATATTTTATCAGTAGCTCCACTACGGGGAATAGGCTCGATCTACCACTTAATACGATATGTGTTATGGCAGGAAATAACTGAACTAAAGCTCATCAAATCCAGTTAAGATAATAATACTTAGATGTTGAAAAGGTTGTAAACATACCCAACTAGTGAGCTCTTTAACGACACGCTTGCAAACATCACGAATAGCCACGAGAATTGCTAGGTTAGCACTGACGTGAAGGCTACTTGAAGCATTCTCATAAAGAGCCTTGAAAGCTTTTTGAGCAACAGAAAGAGCTGCTTCATCTCTGCTTATACATCCGAGGATAATTTCAGGAACTCCGGAAACTACGGCCTGAAAAATCAATACATCTGCAGTAGTTATTGAATTGATATTGGATTAAACCAGGTAGGCATCAATTGGAAAACCCACCCCAAAAAAAAAATCCCGAAAATCAAGAGACGTTTTCAAAATTAACACATAATTTCATTAGTTCTAAATGGACAAATGGATAACGATTCTGCACTATAATCACTAGGGCACTAGGTAGTCAAATACCTGAATTTCATCATCTCCTGCATTACTAGCCACTAAGTCCTCCATCTGAGACAGTTCCAAGAAGTCATACACATATAAAGCAGCCAGAATAAATGCAGCAAGGACAAAACAGAATAGCCACTTAACGAACCTTCTGAGTAACAATTTGGTACTTATCCAGTGCATCTCTCGTGGACAGAGAAGGTTGTATGATATTATTTCCACCAAGTCGCTCCATGGTAGCAGCTGAAGTCAATGTCTGCAATAATGTTCCAGTTTCCTTGCGTATAAATAAGAAGCAAAACATAGTAATTCAATACAAACTTAAGCAAGTCAAATTTTGAAAACACACAGGATATCTCACTTTCATAGCAAAGTTAGAGGATTCAACCACGTCCAATTCAGAGGTTGAAAGAGATTTAGAAAATTGAAGACTGGCTGTGTCACCAACTGGATCAACATGTGAGCTTTGAACACAGGCAAAACGATGTCAACATATCAGCTGTCAAATATGAGGGAAGAAATAAGAGCAGGTTTATCTATATGCGAAAACAAAGCACCTCAAAAGTGAGACTGGAGAAGATTCAAAACCCTCCACAGAAATATCTGATGGCCGGGAGACCATATCCATCCGAGCATTACCAGCACTAGACAAAAAGTCAGAAGCAAATTTTCCTGATACTGGACCATAACCACTACCAAGTGCAACATCGCCAGATGAGCTTGGCGCAGCAGATAAACCATGTGAGGTCTGGGTTGACTGCTTTTGCCAAGGATGCTGAACGAAGTCCTGAAAATGCATACATCTCGCTTAGTCATACAAACACAAAATATATAGGAATCTACCCGTTAAAAACAGCACCTCATAAACTCGCTGCTGAGACAAGGAAAGGTGTCCAGGTTTAGGGCGAAGGGATTCAGGTATAAAACTGGAAGAATTTTGTGATAGCATGTTTGGATCAAAAAAGGAGGATCCAGCACCATCTCTATGCTTTCTCCGTAAAACCAATTGTTGCGCAATGTCCGCATCGATTGTTTGTATTGCCTGTACGAACACGGATATAAAACATCACCGAACTTTATAGTGAAGCCCAATCATAAAAATTAGTAACACGAAGGAATTATCCCGGGTGAATGGGAGTGTCTACACTCCAGTCTAAATCTCTTCCGAGGTTTTTCTTTAATCAATAAAACTAAAACTGAAACAGATATTAAAAAGGGGGATCTAATATCTAACACAAACCTTCTCTGTAGCCGCCTGTTCAATGGCAGCACAACCCAAATCAAGGTTGTCATTGGTGACAAGTTGAACAATTTGTTCAAGAGATTCATTTGCAATATTCAGACCCTGAAGTGAATTCCGTAGATGACCAGATATTGAAGTGCGCAGGGGTTCCTACAAATACCAGATGCACAAAAAAACAGAATATAGTTGGATTGTTTATTGTGACAGGGCAGAAAAATAATAGTATGAATGTGAGTGAGATGTAAACAAAAAACTTAAGAATCTTAAGAATGCAGGCCTCTAAGCAGGAAAAACCTTGCATGTCACATGTGCCAAACTCCCAGCTAAACTTGCAACCATCAAGTGAGCTGCATTATATATACGTGCCTCATCTGGTTCCAGGGCATAATCCTGGACTCAAAAACAAATAATAATAAAAAAAATTTTAAAAAACTACAATTAATAAATAAGAACAGAACCCTGGAGATTTTCTGCTTGAAAGGACCAAAATGAGATGCAACAAAATACACATATACTGCAGGTCTGAGCTAGAGACTGATGATAAATGGGAATTTAGTAATTTTAATTGTGGAGTGAAAAGCAATGGAAAAAGAATGGGATATAAGGAGAGTACCTAAAGCAAGAGACTCAAAAAACAAGCAACGTAAACAAAACAAAAAAAAAGCAGACAAGTTTAGATTGGCCAACCTTCAGCACAAGCTCTTTTGTTGTTTGGCATGCAATACAAACACTTCTCTGAACAATACCAGACACAATCTCCTTGATAGCTCTGTCCATGGCAAGTGGTACGACTCTGAAAGTGGATAAAAATTTAGTGTATAAAAGAAAACATAATGATTTCACTAGTAGGAGAACATCAGTTACAAACCTCTGAAACGGAAAGTGCATACCAAATCCGCTTAATTTCTGGTTGATAACAACATGATTTCCAATGTTGGGAAGTGCTGCTGACAACTGCTGGCCAGCACATTAACAGTAGAAAGGTTTTGAGCCAAGCATGTAATACTTTGACCGAGAAAATGAAAAAAAACAAAAAAAGTTGTACCTGACTAATAGAAAACAATGGGGATGGAGTTGACTGGAACAGTCCTTGAGGTGACGAGAGCTGATCAGACAAGCCTATAGTTGCCTCTTTTTCGTCTTCCATCAAAGTACTAGTATAAACACGTTGAGAGGCTACATACTAAAAAGAAAAAGCAAGGGGCTAAATATCGTTGACAACTAAGAAGTGACACTAAAGGTCAATTTAAAAAGTAAACATAAAATAACCTGTGATAATAATTTCGAAGGAACATCTGTATTAGGTGAATTTGCAACATCAAGAGGTAGGTCTATTTGCTTAAGAGGAGAAATTGTCTTAGGCTCCGGAATCATCTGTGGTTGAGATATATGTGTTACCCCCAGATCTTTGTTACTAAAATCAGGATTCCCTTCTATTTCTCTCTTACGATCCTTTAAAAGGGAAGTCGGCGCTACTTCCTTCAAATCAACATTAAGGTTCTTGAATAAAACCTGAAGAGAAAGACGAGATGAGAACATAACATTGAATAAACAAAAAGAAAAGATGTACAACAACTCGTTGATGCTCAAGAGAAACAATAGTCCTTTTAAATCCTTCTTACAACCAGAGACCTCTATGTCAAACTTTAGATTCATTTTGAGGTTCGGCATTGAATAAATCTCCGCGAGCAACCCAAGTATAGCCATAGTCCAAGGATTGGGAGGCTGATAGGCAATACTCTTTAGGCATGGCTCCAGAACCTGCAGTAACCACAAATTAGAACTCAAGACATCAACCCTAGAACAGCTAGGAGCACCACCAATCAACCATCACCAACCTTTGAAGTGAATGGAATAACTGCTATCATCAACCCTTTTTCATATGCCTACAAAAGAAGAAGAAAAACAAAATTTACATTTACAAACTGACACAGTTAATACAAAAGAACGACAAAATTTTTGAAGGAACTAGCACCAATACCTCCACAATCAAAGATTTTGGATCTATTTCTCGTGCCCTTAAAACGTAATTCCTTCCAATGGTCAACTTTCCAAGCCAACTGCCTAAATTTTTAAGCAGCGATCGCTCTTCTGAACTTGACTTTATGAGCTCTGAACCCAAAAGGACCTGCAAAACCAAAGAATTTAAGGAACCAAAAATTTGCTAAGCAAAAAGCACACTCATTGAAGCAAATCATTTATGTGAAGAAATATTTACCTTGCAATTTTCGTAAGTATTTTGAAGTATCTCCTTAAACAAAAGCTTGGAATCAACTTTGTCCAAGAACTTCAGGTACAAATCGTGAAAATTCGGCTCAATGCTCGCTCTATCGGGGAAAAAACACGTGAAAAAAACAATAAGAAGAGGAGACCGGAAACCTCACATAAATGCAAACATAAAAACACAACTATCAGTACCTTTTCATAACCATATACTGTGCGAACCAAGGGTAATACTGTTGAGGCAGAATTTCCGCAAACTCTTTCCCTTTAGATTCAATGTTCGCTGTAGAAATATTATTGATTATGAAAGAAATTTTGTCCTGAACATCTGAAGGTGGAGCCTGGAAATAAAGAAGACTTATTCTTGTTATTCATACTAAACAGTAGACAGTTGGCATACTGACAATTCATTATGCAATGTAACCAAAAGCAAATAATTCTGACTGTAGATACACAACATAGCAAGTACCTCTATTGCGCTTTCCCTTCTCTCTGCAGCTGCAACCAGGGTTTCTATATTCAAAGCAGAGCCAAACCCTGTGATAGTCGAATATTAGTAACATGTCTTCTCGTGACAGGAAAAGAACTATATTACCTATCATATTTCAAGAAATATTTATAAGACTGAGTGGACTGGAAATTACTTGTTGAAGTGGCTCCACGAGGTGGACGAGCAAATCCAGCTAAGGTTGATGAAGAAGTTGCAACGCCAGGATTCTGCAAGAATAACTAGTGAGATGAAATGAAAATTCCTCCCAAACACATGAAAGAAAATACAAGAGAAAGCCATAACCTTAGGAATGACAGAAACATCAACTGAAGAGATAGATAACGATGGCAGCAGTGGCTTTGCCTCGTTAGACGGCACACTTGGTGCTTTGCTGCGGTCATCAATATGCAATTCATTTTTCTGTTGAAGCTGTACAAGAGAAGGAAGCTGTAATGCAGATTGGCCAATTCCAGAACCACTCAACTGCCAATGGGAAAAAAAAACAGACACAACAAGTTTCAGGAAAGTCGATTAAGGCCACAAGAGATATAAGCCAACCCAGACCACAAGAAGCTTACAGTATTTCATATTACGGCTAAAGAGCTAAAATGAAAGGCATGACACTAAAAAAAAGAATCAAGCAATTTTCTTTCCCCTTTTCAATAGATAACTCTAGCAAATCCGATCTCATATCTGATTGTTCATCAAAATGAAGATATTCGCAGAAACAATTTACAGGAAGATATAATAATAGCTAACGACGGCAAGGCAAGTAACAGAGTCAAGCAAAAGAAAACTTCTATATGAAAATTCTACCTCGCCATTTTCAGGGAAAGACTGTGAGGGGCCAGGGTGCAAAACAGAGGCATCTGATTCTAAATTACCAGATGATATCCTTGAAAGTGCTTGTTCAATAACAGAGACTAACTCAGGGTGAGCGCTACGCAGATGAGATATTTGCAAAATATGGTTGCAGTATTGAGGCAATTCAACCAGACGATTCACAAACTGTTCCAGAGCTTTGCTTCCAAACAGAAACATCTGCAAGAATCAAGAAAGAAAGAAGATGACAGATCTCTCCCAGTAAAAAGCCAGGAGACAAATAAATCACAAAAGAATCCATACTTTTGAATCTGCAGGTTTGCGCAGAGAATCCAAGACTAGACGCAGTGCCATCCCCAGTGTGAGGGAACTTATAAGCTGGTGCTTGATAACAGAACCTGAAATTTGTACATTCACATCAGATTCAAGAGAATGGAAGGAAAACAATACAATTTTGAAGAAGAGATACTCAAACAACATGTCACTGGTAATTTCCAAGTTCAGGAAATCCTTTGTAAACACCATATCTTGAATGTCAAACTTGCTAAGGGGTTGCCCAAGTTATAGTACGCTAAATGATATCAAGGTATAGACAAAATAGTATAAACACTTAAATGATATCACGGTATGCCCCAACTCACCAAAGAGGATGGAGGCTGTTTTCAGCTGTCTCTCGGGATACTTGGGAAAAAACCGATATTCCTCGAACAGATTAGCAATCATGCATTCAAAAATTAATTTTTCCCTGCCAAAAAAAAATTCCCATGATTTTCTTTATGCATAAGGAGCCTCGCAAAAATGGAGAGAGAGCTCCAATCAAATAGGTACAGTTTTTTATTATCAAACCTTTGAATTAAAGAGTCCTTGTATCGGGAAAGCATTTGAACCATTGCATCAACAGTCAACTGACCAGAAAACATTTGATGGAAGTAAGTGTTTGCTTCTGCCTCAACATCATCTCCATATGCATTGGAAGCTGACGAATCTTTAGCCTCGCCATTCTGCAGTTTTGAATTACAATCCGAAATTGCTGCATTGACCTTTTCTATCTCTTCGACCAGTTGAGATGAAGTAATCACATTATCATGAGCTTTCAAAACCTGCAATACATGTTCAAACAAATTAACCTGAGTAGATATGAAGCAATAGAAGAGCCAAAACGAAACCAAAAAGGAAACTAACTAACTTTCAAAAGCGAAGACGTTGCATCCAAATGAAGATCTGATAAAGGATCAGAAGGATGAAAATGTTTAGAAGTGAAATCTTCTGATTCGTTAAAATGCACATTCTTGAAAAATTTGAGACATTCCTGAAATATTAACAGCATAAATTTGAAAGGTTAGATACCATCTTCTCATCTCTAAGAAAACTAAAGTAATAGAACTTTGATTGTGAACAAATATTACCTCAGCAAAGAGGTCCTTATACACATATAGACAGTTTGGCAACCAGTTCTCAATGTCCAAAAAACCTCTCAGTGAGGCAAGGACTGCCAATCTGATACTGAATGACACTGGAACTGATTCTAAAACAACAGATAGAATCTGAAATAAATATATAAAAAATCCAATGATTACTTCATAAACACAGAGAAGCTGTTGTAAGATTAATATACTAAAAAAAAAATTAAGGAGATATTATGAGCCATTGTAACACATTTTCAATACAACATATTCACCTTGAGCTCATGGCAGATTTCAATTATTCGTAGCATGCTGTCTGCTTTAAGATTTTGGGTATCTAAAATCCCCCACAGAAAAAGTTCTGCATTCCGATGCCAGAGATTAAGGATAAACCCACTATCCTGAGAATTCGTTATTATCACTGGGAGAAGAGCAGAAACCACCTCGCGCTGGATAAGATTATAGGCAGTCTGCAACAACAGAATTTAAATCTTTAGCCAACCAAAATAGTCAAGATTATGTGCATATATCATCAAATTCCAGTCACGGAGAATTACTTTGATGTGTGTCATTCCAAGAAGCAAGGTTCTAGGACAATGTGTGAGTGGATACTGAAGCAACGAACTAACTAAAACAGTGTGACCTCTCTCAGCCAGTTGGCATAGCACATCTAAGAGATCGAGAGACAGCCATGCATGATTGGAAAGTCCTAATTGTTGCTCAAGGCCGTGCATGTTATCAATATATACCTGGAAAACAGCTGGTCAGAATTGTGAAAGTATCAAAGAAGAACAACTCTAAACACGGCTGTGTGGTATCTCACCAGCTTCCTTGGAGAATGCACAAAGGTGAATACTTCTGGTGGGGCTGATATTGCGTGCTTAAGAAAGGATAATTGACCTTCCATATTTTTCCAGACAGAAGCACATACAGCACCAAGAGGAAAAGGCTCCTGCAAGAATCAGTTTAACACCCTCAAGCAACATTGGAAGTGAAAATAAAAAGTAAACATTTGAACAGTCAAATTAGATAGTATGAGAACACACCTTGCAGGCAGTTTTATAGAGCTGCATGAAAAACGAGAAAGACTCCATATTAGGGATGTCAAATCCATCATGGTCAAGATTCTCAATTACTTTTCTCCAGCTTGTGCCAGGGGCCTGCTTTAGCATAAAAACTTAACAGCATGAACCAAGTAACATTTAACAAATAAGCTAGATTACGTTACAAATCCACTGATAAAAGAAGAATAAATATGCACACTAGCCACAAAAAGATTAATGCAAAGACTGAAATGAAATTCTGAAGCTACCAATGATACTGATTAGACAAAGTAATATTGATTCAAATAACTTACAAGCTGCTTGATTGTTTCAAGCAGAATATCAACGTTCCACGACCTAGGCGGAAGTTCAGTTGGAATGCAGCAACCAAGGGCCAAACTGAATGTTGAAAATGTGGTGTGATTATCTTCAAGATCAGCATATGTACGCGCAACACTGCCAATAATTTTTGAGATAGTAGCATCCGTCAATGGTGCAAAACTAGATAAGATCTCTTTACATTGTTGGGCATCGACAGTGAATCCACAACCTAATTCTCCCATGAGATCTCCAACACTGATTTCCTTATCAATTTCACCTAAGATAGTATCAAACTCGTTTTCAGCAGAATCATAGTGAAAATTCATGTTCCTACAGGAGAACAGGAAAACCGTTGAGATTCACAATCTGTACATATGGATCGAAAAGGGATAACAGATGAAGAAAATTGATAAGCAGCACCTGAAAACAGCAGCTTCATGAACTTCTTGAGAGAGGATAGGCGTTAAAGCAAAAGAGAAGTCATCTCTAGGTTGAGCAGGAGTCAAAATCTGAATGAAGGAATCCAAATGCCTGGAAAGGTCCTCAGATTTCTGGAGAAACAAAAGTACATTCTGAATTTGCTCAGTTGACTCAATCTGGCTAGTATTGGCACATAGTTGCCCAATCTCAGCCAATAATAAGTTTCGTCCTACAAAGGAAAGACCGAAAGGCCAGCATAAGATAGATATAAACCAAAGAGAAATGAGAAGTAACACAAGGGGAAGAATCAGCCTTACCACATGTCTTTGCATCAAATCTTTCAAAATCAGCCAGGGCCAGACCAAAGGAAATTTTCTCAGTGATTGAAAAGTCCAACGCATTAGTCAAATCATCAACAAATTCTTGAGTGACCTCAACGTCTTTGATTGCGTGAGAAAGCAGGGTTCCAAAATTCGACATTTTCACCAGACGTTTAAAGACCAGGGATACTACTTTCTCAAGCTGCAACGTATTAGCATGGTTTCTCCGGACGGTGAAGCAATCAAGGCAGGTCTTGAGAACTGGAATACTAGTCTCAACTCCGAAATCAACCAACTGACATATAAAAAAAGATAGCATCAGAAACTTAACCCCAATTTATCAGAATGCATTTCTCAACCATTGAAAACATTTCACATAAGATTAAAAAGGAAACCCGATATTCACTTATAAGCAGAGAGACTACGATACTACCTCACAAATCCCTTGCGAGACAGAGTCGACATCGGAATCATTAAAGCTCTGGAGCAAGAACCGGGTATGTCCGGCGACCTTGGACGGAATCATAAGCATGGCGAACCGAGATCCGAAATGCTAGGGTATTTTCTGGAACAAGGGAACGACGACAGGGCTCTAGGGTTTCGGCGAGCAGACGATCCAAAAGCGACAGTGACTGGGGATTAACGCTCTCGGAGATCCGCTGTGAACAGAGATTGATCGTTTTTTTTTTGGGGTTGCGGTGAATTTAGCCTCCCTTCCCGAAATCTCCGGATATACGCCAAACACCGCCGCTGCGAATAATCCCGTTTCTATCCATAGCTTCTAAACGGGCCTTCCATGGATTAACGGCCCACATTACTAGCCCATCTCAATTTGGATATAAAACAACAAATGTACCGACTGATTATCCTTATCCCAAGCTACATCACCTAAGATGGGTTTTGACTTTCTCCATCATCCACATTTTGTTGGGTTTTTTTTTCAATTGAGAATACAATATTATCAAAGCTTTCATTTCAAACAATCCCACACCACAAAAGACATTCTGATGGGAAGCTGACTAAACCCATAAGAGACTTTCGTGGATTTTAACAAAAAAGGGACACATGTGAAGTGTCTTAGTTTCTTGATTGCCCACTAACTCGTGGATTTCCAATTGTCTTCTGAACCCAACAAATTATAGGAAAAGCATTCTTTTAAAATTTTATTTGTGTTGGGGACTCATCGTAATAAAATAAACATCATTTTCACTCAACAAAAGCATCTTCTAGTCTTTCTTCATCTTCATTATTGGCTTCTTTTCAAATATACGATCATCATCATTTTGATTCTGAACCTTTTAACCAGTACATAGAAAGCTAAAGTAATCAAGAGGAAGGGTTGTCCACTTGTCTCGAATGATTAGATGAATTATTTACCAGACCATCCAAAAAAATCTATGATCTGTTATATCTCTTCTTTCGAATTATATTTACTGCTTTTTGACCGCTAACTCGGTTCAATGATGTATTTTGGTTCAACCTACCACCTGTGTATTGGAAATATAAATTTTTAAGTTGGAAAGAGAGCACAGACCAGCAAAAAGAATTTCCTCCGAAACGGGACTAAGTAAATCTTGAGCCCATTACAAGCAAGATCACTTGGGCCCACATGTTTTGTAGGTTTATGGTAACTCCGATCGCCCATTTAAAGTACAGATTTGAGAGGTGAAATTCGAATTAAGGACTAATTAATTTTTCATTGGCACCCAAGGCGCAGATGGTGGTAAGTGGGCCATGAGCTTTATTTAAATGAGCCCATAAAAGAACACGTGGAGCGCATGCCTTGGTCATTTGGCAGCATCTACACTTATTTAGACGTCAGAATTTACTGTTAAACTACCTTCTCCCCCAATCTGTTTCATTCACGCACTCACATGTTCACGAGTTTTTCTTTCCTAGTTTATCATGGTAAAATAATTACCGTATGTTCTGACGATAGGTCATGTGTTTAACATAGCCAACCAAACTCCAAAACTATCGCCTGAAATCTGCCACGTGAACCACGCTCCGACCGTTTACATCCCAAGCTAAGGAAACCACCGGGAACTTCAGATCGCCGTTAATCTTGTCTCTCCTCCGATTCTTCCACCTTGCGATTGGTGCATGTAATCGACGCACAATCAATTTAAGACCGTGTTGTGTTATCGGCAAAATGTCAATTTCAATGTTAATTATTTTTGTGGTGATTTTTATATACCAATTAATAATTAGTTGGTTTTTTTACTCTAATTTACAAAAAATTTAAAAATTTACCTGAATTTTTATATGTACGTTGAAATCAGTTTTAATCAAAACAATATTAGTTAAACCGTTCATTCAGATGCCACGTGGTATATCTTGGAGAGTCAGATGTCAGATAACATATATTTTATTGAATCATATGCAACATAGATTTTTTAAAGAAATCATTTTGAAATTCTATGCATGGATCTAAGTTTTTTTTAGTTTTATAATGAAGATACATAAACACTATTATCAGTTAAGTTATCTTTATCATTCATGTAGTATAACAAGTATAGGATTCTAACCATTATAAAATACATTATTGAACAATTACTATTTTTGAACTTAGAAGTGAGATTTGTAATTATTCAACAATATACCATTTAATGATCGGAATCCTACGGTTGTTGCGGGTACAAAAATAATAAAACCCAATAATTGACTTAAGTGATAATAGTGTTTTTTATTTTTCCATTATAAATGTGAAAAATAGACTCAAATATTGCATAAAACTTCAAAAAAAAAGAAAATTAAAAAATTTACATGCAATATGATTCAACAAAAAATACGACATGTGATATCTAATTCAAGAGAACTATGTCATGTAGCATCTAACTTAACGATTTAACTAATATTATTTTGGTCAAAATTGATTTTAATACACATATACAAATTATGTACATTTCTAAAACTTTTATAAGTTGAAAATGCACTGGATAAAATATTATTAAATAGTTAACGTTGGAAGTGGCTTTTTCAATCTATTTTTGCACTCAAGTCTTCGAGTCGCATCAAAATTGCCTTATTGTTTATTTTCTTAAAGATATAATAACCGATTAAAAAACATAAACCACAATAAATACGGTAAAAGCAAGCAATAAATGTGTACCAAATTGTATTTAGTCTAACCCTCTTCATTAAATTCATCTCTATCCATCAACATAATTTGATGTTCAATTAAAGAAACATTTACCAAAAATCAAAATCTTATCTAGAAACATGTCAAAGTAAAACAGATTAAACATTTACTCTAACAACTCTTGATTTTTTGTTTTAAATTATATGTTGCTTTAAATTTTTAATGCAAATTTTCAGTTTTAACCCTATTTTGAATGTATTAATAAAATAGATAAAATGATATACTATGTCACTAAAAGGTATAGTAAAAAAATTAATAGGCTTTCTTAATATGTATAACAAACCTTAAACTATAATTATCTTAAAATGGAGGGGATATAATTTTAAAATAAAGTAGTTGTGAATTAATTCAATAAAACAATGTTAATCATGTTTTATAATGTAAAAAATTTTAAAATTTTATAAATATGTTATTTCCTAAATGTTTCTTTAAAAATCCAAATAAAATACAAAAAATGATATAGTGTTTTTTTTAATATTAAGATTTTATAAACTATAACTTGGTTATAAATAGAAAGAAAGAAAAAGAGATAAAAGTTAGAATATCTCATCGGGAGAACAAATGGGACTTACCTGACCAACTGAACTACACACACGCTAAAAAGGTTGAGATATACAACCAAAATAGAAGCTAAGGAGAGATATATTGTGAAGCGGATCCTTTGGAGAAAACGAGATGAGTCTGTTTCGGAGAGTTCAATCCAATGATTGTTTCGTCACTGCGAGAGTTGAGAATTCTGTAGCGTTGAGAATTCTGTAACAAAAATCTTCTTGTTCATTTCCTTCCAAATCATGTAAATAAATGCTTAGAGAATCATCTTTAGAATAATTCGAGCATCGAGAGGAGGAGAACATCTAATGTTTAAGATCCAACTCGCTGCACCTGAAATAGTTAAGGGAGGATTGGGATATACCTTTGAGGCTAGAGAGTGCCACAACCCTCTAGAAAATTCACATTCGAAAAAGATGGAACATTCATTCCCCATTGGATCAAGTTATCCCTTGTGGTTAACCTTTCCTTCATGGCCAACCATTCAATAAAAGAGGAGCTTGGAATGTGGTCTTTGAACCAGACATATTTAAACCAAGGAACCATAGGAGAGGGAACTATGATTTGTGCCCAAGTTCCCACAGTAGAAATTTTCTTTTTGAAAGTACCAGATGGTTGTCTCCATTGGTAAAAATATGTCCCCATAGCTTCTTGAGGAGGTGAAATTGTTGTTAGATGAGCTTGGAGAGCTTCGGCCTGAGGAGAGCCAGCATTTGGGAGATTCCATAGCTCGTCCCGCACTGCTTCCGCCACTGTAGCTTCTCTACGGATTCGTAGTTCCCCAAATACCTCAATCAATGGCCCAAATGTACTCCAGGAGTCAAACCAAAAAGACACCCTAGATTCATTCCTTAGTTGACACTTGATGAATCTTTCAAAAGTATCTTTAACCTCTAACATTTTCCTTACATTCCACGACAGCCTAAGTGCAGATTCCAACATCCAAAACCCTTTCCTAGCAAATATATTGCTTTGAAGCCAAGCCACCCATAATGAACCAGATCTTGAGAAGAGATGCCAAACCTGTTTAAGTCTAAAGAAATCTCCAAAATCTTCCAACAATCTGATTTCCAATCCTCCTTCTTGCTTTGGCTTGCAAATATCTTGCAGTAGATAGTGCATTTTTCCAAAGAAAGTCGAGCAAAGGGAGTTAATTTTAGCATAGAGCGCCTTAGGGAGAACAAAGACCTGACTCCAAAAATTAACCTTCCTATAGATCATTGAGGCTATTAGTCTAATCTTTCCCGCATATGAGAGATACTTTAAAGTCCATGAGATAAGTTTGTTGGATATCTTTTCAATAAATGCATGGAGAGTAGATAAAGAAAGCTTTATCGGATTAAGAGAAAGACCTAGGTATCTTGTTGGAAACTCTCCCAGCATAATTTCGACTTGATCTGACACTGAGTTCTATTCCTAAATTTTCCTTGATCCTTGCCTCTATCCAGCAGTTTCGAAAGAACCTCCATAACCATGATAAACAAGCAAGGTGACAATGCATCACCCTGTGTAAGGCCTTTTTCCCTTCAAAGAAACTAGACAGCTCTCCATTTAGAGAAATAGAGAAACGTGGCGTAGTTAAACATGCTCTGATCCTGGTGATAAACATAGGAGGGAAGAGCTGGGCCTCAAGAATCTTAATGACAAAGTCCCAGCATAATGTATCAAACGCCTTCCTAATATCAACTTTGAGAGTTGAGCTTTTGGGTATATTTGGGTTATTATAATTTCTGATCAGTTCTGAAGCTAGCAAAAAATGCTCAAGACTCCGCCCTTTAAGTAAAGCTTTTTGATTCGGAGAAACCGAGTGTTGAAGAAATTGTTTCAGTTTATTTGCCAAAATCTTTGAAATTACTTTATAAGCGAGATTGCAGCAACTGATCCGCTAGGGAACAACCTTCAGGCGTCTTTGGGATTAGGGATATTGCAGTGGTATTCTAATCCTTCACCAACCTCCTTTTCCTAAAGAATTCCTTCACAGCCTCCACAAAGTCTCCCCTACCACACTCAAGGAAGACTTGAAAAACTCAACTGGGAAGCCATTCGGGCCCAGACTTTTATTTGTTGGCATAGCAAATAGAGTTAATCTTATCTCCTCCTCTGTTATTGGTCTTAAGAGGGTGTTTGCTTGAATATTTGAACACTGAAATGGGTCAAACTCTGTACGTCATCAATAGATCTATGATAGATAGGAAGATATGTGTACCCTATGACTGATTTGAAGTAGTTCTCTGTGTGGCTCTTTAACTCTGATGAGGATGTATATCTCGTTCCGGTTGCATCCTTGAGGAAGTGAATGTGATTTTGGGAATTTCTTTGAACTACCAACTTGTGAAAGAATGATGTATTCTTATCCCCTAGTTGCAACCAATGGACCCTTGATTTCTGCCTATAAAACTTCTCCTCTGTTGAGATCAATCGAGTCCACTTTTATCGGTTTCTATTCTCTTCTCTTGTCAGATTCAAATTAGGAAAAGTTAATAACAGTCGCTGAATCTCAGTTAGTTGGGCCGCTTTTTCCTTGACTCTTTATGTAATGCCGCTAAAATGTCTGTCTTCTTAAGTTCGGCTTCATCAATTTTAATGACTAACCAACTTGAACTGATTTGATCCCTGAATAAGTGAAGGTTGCCATTCTGCTGCAATTGTTTCCATGTATTTGGGTGATCAATGACATGTTGGAAGAATTTAAATGGCTTGCTTACCGGATGTCGGAGGCAAGGTACTGAAAATAAACATGGTGCGTGATCAGACTGATCTGGCTCAAGAAATTCCGAGAAAGCATCCGCATACTGAGTAACACAATGTTCATTTATAAAAGCATGATCAATCCTTTTCGCAACCTTCTTCTCTATGATTCCACCAAGTGTATGGAAGTCCTTTGGATGGAGCCTCAAACAGGTTTGCATCCTGTAAAGCCACTCAAAGTCATTAACTCTCTGCACATTCATGACTACTGACTGGTACTGAGAATGATTCTCTGTCCGCAAGATCTGATTAAAATCACCGATAACTGCCCAAGGAGATCGAGAAAGAGGAGTAGATGAATGCAAATTAACCAATTCTTCCTACACTGATACTCACCCCTCTACTTGGTAGAAAGTAGATGATATAGTGTTTTCTTATAGATATTATAACAAACTAATGTTTTTTTTTTTGTTTCTAAACGTGTTTTCTTTAAAATATCAAATAACAAATGAAGTTGCAGATGAAAAGACAACGTGCGATTCCACTGGCAGTTCTGTTTTGGATCAATGGTATGATTACCAAATACTTTCTCGGTTTCTCCTACAAGTGTAATATCATTATGTTTTAGTTCATATTTATAAACTATACTAAAAGGGCGCTGAGGCTACTCAAACGCCTATGAACCAAAAACATGTCACAACTTTCGAGAGGTATTTTGAAACTTATAAAAGCGTTTGCAGAGATATATTTATTGTCTAGAAATCTCATGGGTTAACTTAAGTTTGGTAATATGAATTTTGAAGTTTTGAACTAAAAATAAACTATTTTTATGGTAATATTTTTTTTATTTTTTTACTATTGGCACATTACCATTTAAAAATAAGTAAATGGAATAACATTATATTAAAACAAATGTACAATTTTAAAAAATTGAAATGGATATTTATAATCCTCTTTGAATACAATTTCATTATACTTAATTTTAAAATTTATAAAATACTAAAGGTAAAATGAAATTAATAATATAAGAATGGCCTCTCCAACATAAAATTAATTGAAGTAAGTTGTGATTTGATAATTGCTTGAATAAGTTCAAACCGTCTAAGATATCACTGCAATCATGAAAGTTGTTTGTATTTTTAACTGAAATATCACCATAAACATGTGGATGATATGGTAATTACTGTAGCTTTGACGGGTTGGAAAGTAGATGGGAAATTTTTTTCATTATTATCTAAACTAAAAGCTTGGAAACTTACCACTACCAAACAAAAGTTTTTGATGGCAAAACAACTTTTTCATCTAGTGGTGGGCTCTAAGTTGAAATAATTTTTATATAATTTTCCATTCTGTCAAAAGACTCAAAACGAGTTGGTTTTTCTTATGTAAAATGATACTGTATTTTACAAAAAAAAAAAATCTGCAAAATAAGTAATTTAAAATTTAAAGAATATATGAACTACGAAATAAAAAGAAAATTTGTTGTTAAAATTTTTTCACTACGAAGTGAAAACCTAGTCTAAACATGGATGTTTTGCAATATAAATCACTGAAAATCCATTGTATATCTATTGCGACGTTTTCTGTTCTTACATCTTGCACATGAATACGAATACGTTTTTAAATTTTTTGTTATAGATAATAATACATAAAATTAATCACCATTAATTTGTGTATTTACATAAAAAATGGAGATTATTCAATATGTATTAATCATGGTATTAGCCATAGAATTAATCACAATATTGACAATTTGTTGACCAAAATTAGTCATGTGTAGTGACTATTATACAAACTAAAAATAAATAAGTCCAACAAATGTTGGTTATTAGACATGCACGTCTATAAACCCGCACACGAATCTCATCTTGAGCTTGACTCACAATTTCCACTTTTTTATTTTTCATTCAAACGAATTCCATATAACAACGAATTCCAACAATAAGCAATATAGATATGCATATATCTGTATATCTCATATATATATGAAACTAAATTAGTTTAAAATATTTGATAGTATAAATTTCATATAGTTGGTAGCATAAATAAATTTCAAATACTTGATAGTATAAGAAAGAAAGAAAAGGATACCAGAAATGAACTAACCGCAACCATAGGCTCTTTTTTTTTGGGGATTACTTAAAATTATACTCCAATAGATAAAAATTTAATGCTTCAACTAAATAAAATGACACAAACATCCTTATCTACTTTATGGGAAAAGGAAGAAAAAGCAGTACTAAGTTGGATCAACTTTGCATTTTTTGGTGTTATTAATTGTTGCTAATTGTTTGTTCACAATTGCGCTCTCTCACTCGCAGACCTGCGAGCGTTTCGTCACGTCAACATCGTTATAAAGCAAAGTTTATGGTCGAGTTCTAATCTGCAATGAAATCGATAACTATATAATATAGATGAAAAACCTATAGAATTTTATGGAAGGTAAAAAAAAAATTGCATGTAAAGTTCTTCTTATACGCGCTTTTGGTAGGCGTGGCGTTGAGAGAGTAAAAAACTAGAAAAGGAGAAGACGGGAAAACAAAAAACAGAAGAGAAGAAGAATTTTTTTGGTTAATAAAAGAAAAGGAAAAACAAGGACAAAGCTGTCATTTCATAAAAATCTCCTCATTTTAAGGTTGGCTCTCTCTCTAGAACTGAAAGCGACTGCAAGCAAACTTTGGCCTAGCTGTAAATTTCTAATAGCTGTACAAAGGGCTCCGATATTTGTTTTCCCAAATTTGTTTGGGGCTCGCTTAATGGATAATCTTAAAGTATTAACTAAAAAGTTATTTCTTCCATCCGAGTCCAATCCTCTTGGAACAAACAGAGCTGCTACTACACATCAAAGTGATCAAACTACGCATTGTTAGATCTTATCTACTCATAGTTACTCGGATAGGCCAGCTTACTTATGTCATGTCGTGATTCTTCTACCAAGATTGAGATTTCCACATGAAAAATAAAAAGTGATAAAGTTCTTAATAACGATTGAACACTAGAAACATATTTGATCAAAACTTTTCTGATTGATTAAAAGAAAAAGTTACAATCTTACTCCTCGTATTAAGGAGACTAAACAGAGGTGAAACAATTGAAAAATAAAGACATAATGCAACTAAACAATTAACTCCTAAAAAATAGCAGAATTACATATTAGTTCACACGACTCAGCAATTGCAGAAACATACCTCTAACTCTAACACTTAAAAGAAAACTTATTTATGTTTGACCAATTCCAACATACCTTTCTCCAAACTGAATGCGGCTAACGCCTTGCAGTTTGCTCCTTGTCCTTATTAATCTCTTGAACTTCAAGCATCCTCCTCAATTTGACAAATGTTTCAGCTTCAAAGGTTTGTCATAATGTTTGTGACTTGATCTTGAGTTCCACACAATGAACTAAATTCACCTCTTCTTCTTTCACTAGTCACGCAAAAAATGAAATATGACCTTGGAATGCTTAGTTCTTACATGTAGAACCAGATTCTTTGACAACTTGATTGAAAAATTGTTATCACACAAAATTGTCACATACTTTTCTTCAACTTGACTAAGATTGCTGAGAATTTTCTTCATCCAGAGACATTGAGTTATATAAAAAGATGCAACAACATACTCTGGCTCCGCTATAGAGAGAATTACAATCATCTGCTTCTTCAAACTCCAAGGAACAATTGTCTTACTCATGAGAAACATATACCCACAAGTGTTTTTCTCACTGTCTATATCACCCGCGAAATCGCTGTCTGTATAAGCTTTCAAAATCCCTCCCCGTCACTTTTATATAACAACCCCATTTGCAAAGTTCATTTGATGTACCTTAACACTTTTTTACATTTGCTTGCCTCATGAATCTGCTAAAAAAAACAATGAACATAATATCGGGCCTTGTTGTTGTGAGGTTGATCAAACTAATAATCAATTGCTTGTATAGTGAACAGATCTGTATCATCTCCCTCCATGTCTTTTAATAGTTTTGCACATGGAACCATCAGAATGTTTACGGGATTAGAATCTTCCATTCCATACCTTGGCAACACTTTAGCGGCATACTTTTAACATAGAAATATTCCATTATCCCTCTGATTAACTTCCACACCCATAAAGTAACACATATTCCCTAAATCTGTCATTTTAAACTCCCTCCCGACTCACTCTTTATGAACAACATAAGTTCAAGCTCACACTGAATTCCTTCTTTGTAAAATACTCTTTAATCTTGTTATATCAAGCTCGTGGAACTTTTTAAAACCATAAAGTGCTTTATGCAGCTTGTATACCTTACGCTCTTCATTGATCTTCTTATATCCTTCCGCCTGCTCCAAAAACACCGTTTCTTTTAACACTCCATGAAGGAAAGCACTTTTGTCATCCAACTGGTACACACTCCACTTTCTCTTACGGCTTTTGCTAACAACATTCTGATGGTGTCCCAACGTGCCACCGATGCAAAGACTTCATCATAGTCACTCTATGTTTTTGTGAGTATCCTTTTGCAACGAGTCTACTTTTGAACTTATCAACTTCTCATTTTTCACCTTGGTCTTGTATACCCACTTAACCCCAATCTTCTTTGTTCCCACCGGTAATTCTACAAGCTGCCATGTGTCATTTTTCTCGATTTACTCAATCTCAACATTCATTGCTTCTCTCCATTTCTTTTCTTTGTATGCCTATTCGTAAGTGTAAGGATCTTCTTGAGATATATACAACGCCATATTTTGTAATTCTTCTTCTTCATTAGTTTATGCATCTCCTCGTACATAATCTTGTAAATATCATGGTGGAACTCTATTTCTAAATTGAGGTTGCGGACTTGACTCATGTGTAGCATTATGTTGTTTGATATTTGCATCAATTTCAGGATCTGCTACAACTTCTGGAATTATGTTGTTTTCAAAAAATTCCACAATATGTTCCTCTTCCTCGATCATCAACACATTACTTGCTTCCTCATCACATCTCATCTTCCAATTCCACCATTTTTCCTCATCAAAAATTACATCCCTACTAACAATGATAGTTTTTTTTTGTTACTGGATTAAACATCTTGTAAGCTTTAGAACCCTCACTTACACCGAGAAATACGCACTTATGTCTTTTATCATCGAGTTTCACTCATTTCTAACTTGGAACATAATCATAACCGACACACCCGAATACTTTGAAGTGATTAACGTTTGGTTTGAGACCGATTCAACACTTTTGAGGAGTCTTGTCTTTTACGGCTGAGGTGGGACATCTGTTCAAGATGTGACTGGCCCAATTCGCAGCTTATCCCAAAACCTTCTTAGTGATCCCTTCTCCATAAGCAAACACCTTACCATATTCATGATGGTTCTACTTTTTCTTTTAGCCACTCCGTTTTGTTGGGTCGTGAACGTGGTAGTGACTTGTTTCTTGATTCCATTAGAGTCACAAAAATTCGATAAATTCCTTTGAGGTAAACTCCCCTCCATAATCACTTTTCAAACATTATATCTTCATTCTTTCTTTATTTTCGACCATCAGTTTAAACTCTTGAAGAATGAGAATGTTTCACTCTTCAAAGACAGAAGATAGATCCAAGTTTTCCAGCTGAAATCATCAATAAAACTAAGAATATAGCTTTTTCTCCAGCTGTATTAGGCTGAATGGGTCCGTACAAGTCAATGTATATGAGCTATAATTTTTATGTTGTTCTCCAGTTTGCTTGCTTCATAAACATCTCCTTGTGTTGTTTACCTTTGGCACAAACTTCACACACCGAATTATTCTTTTCTATTCCAGGGAGCCATATCACCATTTGTTTATTTAATAGGTTTTCCATACTTTGTTAGTTTAGATGACCAAATATTGTATGCCACATATTTGGTTATTCGTGTGATACTTGCAAGCACGACATATCCACTGTATCCGCTAAAACAATAAACATCTGATTTGTTATTTATAGCGGTGTGTATGATCAAGACCCATTTATCATGAAATACTTTGTAGTTTTCGTCTTTTATGAGAATGACCAGCTTCCTCTCCTGTAACTGACCGAGACTCAATATATTTGTTGTCAAATCCAGAACGTAGTACACATCTGGAATAATATAACTCCTCCCCTTTAAGATCATCTTCACGCTTCCCTGCCCATGCACTCCTAGCTTTGAATCATTTCTAAATCTTATGGTATGCATGAGTTTTTCATCAAGGTTAGTAAACCTGCTTCGATCTCCCATCATATGATTTGAGCAGCCAGAATCCAAGAACCATACACGATCTTTTTGTAATAATTCTTCCTTCTCGTTCAACTCAGCATAGTGTGCAGTGTTGTCCCAAGTAGGACATTTTGATTGATAATGTCCTAGTCAGAATGTGACACCTGAAACATTCGATGGTGGTTTTCCTGAAGTGTGTCTCCACACGTTAGTATCTTCTCCAATATGGTATTCTCTTGAAGTGTATCCACACGTCTTCATCTTCTTCGCAATTGTGAATGTCCTTGCAAAGAAACTGTTCACCATCTCTTCCTCTTTCATATGAACCGTCTCATACTTCTTATGTGACGCTTGAAGTTGTGCTCTCTTTACTTTGGTGGATCCTTCAAACTTCTGCTTCATACTTTTCCAGATTTGCTTGCTCGTATCGATATTGAGGATAATGTCAAAGATTTCTTTATCAGTGGCTTGATAAATATTTTTTTTTATTTTCAGATCCTTCAACTTTTCTTCATCGATCACCTTCTGTTTTGCTTCACTAGGAGCGGTTCCTTCGACCCTACTTATCCCATTTTCTATAAGATCTCTATACTCTTTTGAATAAATGAATTTTTTCATCAGACGCGCCCAATAATCATAGTAACTATCAAGTCGTGGAATGGTCGAAACCACGAAACCTTTCGCATTGCTGATATCTCCTATTGAATTTCTTGTTCTACTTACTCTCATCTCAACTGCTCGTCTCGTTTGTGATAAACTTCTAATGCCAATTCTTAATAATGATTGAACATTAGAAAAACTAAAATATTTAATCAAAAATTTTCTGATTGATTAAAATGAAAAGTTATAACTTTTCTCTTTATATAATGAAGACTTAAATAAAATGAAACAAATAAAAAACAAAACACGATGCAACTAAACAACTAACTCCTAAAAAAGAACATCGCTACAAACTACTTCACACGATTCAACAATTACAGAAACAGACTTCTAACTCCGACATTTGAAAAAAACTTATTCGTGCTTTGACCAGTTCCAACAAAAGTCGTACACGTGGTGACGTAATGACCGAGGCAGTTGTTTCATCAAAACCATATAAGCTAAAACTTTGGAGGCTCTCTTCCCAAAGTCCTTGGACGCTAAACAATGATTCAGCCTCTTCCATATTTTTTGTTTTTGTTTTTGTAATCATTTGCTTTTTAGCACCACAACCTTTTTGTTCCTCGTCTATTTTGATATATATTCCTTATATATAAATGTACAAGTTGGTTAAGTTCAATTAACCTAAATAAAATAAATAGGCGGGATATATATGTGTTCCAAATAAATGACATGATGTTTGGATAGTCCGATCCCTGTCACGTAAAGAGTTACATAATTAGGTTGCATACAACATATCTAAGACTTTATGTAACAGCGACATATATAAACCATTTCTTGCCCTACAAAATCTGTATCAACTTAGATACCTGTTCTATATAGACACTAGGCGATGCGTGTGGTGCGGTCCATAAAAAGAACCCTATTCATCGAAATATCATTATTTACTCCGTATCCAAAGTTTTTCTAACAAAGGGAAAATAGTAATTGTGAGTGGGGTAGAGTGTGTGTTATATATTAATGGTTGGGCACGACAGCGGACGGTTAGTGCCAGAAATGATCACGTGTGGTGTGGTGCTGCTTAAAATTAGCTTACAGAGCCGCCGCGCAACCACTTTGCCAACACAAACATGACACGTGATCTGTAATCGGGGAACCATGGCAATGTCCTTCTTACGGCGTCGTATCATCTTCCAAGCTTTCTTGTAAATAATTTGATTCCATTTTCATGAATTTATTATACAAGGTTACTCAAGTCAAGTGTGTAGAGTGAGTAAATCAGGTAGGACGAGCAAGTATGTTAATACGCCAACTAAGATCCACATTTTTAGCTTGGAATTTCTTGCTTTTCCGACGTCCTATCATCCATGGTGATTGTGGGGTAGCTAGCAGTTACTATAGTACAACAAATGAATGTATAAATTAAATCTCGGTGGG
Source organism: Cardamine chenopodiifolia (assembly GCA_963922655.1). Lineage (NCBI taxonomy): Eukaryota > Viridiplantae > Streptophyta > Magnoliopsida > Brassicales > Brassicaceae > Cardamine > Cardamine chenopodiifolia. The sequence goes on from OZ000467.1 coordinate 58,489, forward strand.
GTGCAAATCACGTGGCTGGTTAGATTAACAAAAATTGGAATGATCATTAGCTTCAAAATGGGGGACAACGAGACCTCCCTTCTCAACCAAAATGGAATTTTCACTTTATTCGTTGAATAGGGAACCACGTGGCCGTCATCGATCAGTCACTTTCCTGAAACCTCTGAAATCGGTTTCATCTAAGAAAACTCCGCCACCATCAGACACATGACAGAGTTAATAATTCAATTCCCCGAAATGAACAAACGATGAACGAACCACCATGCACCAGTACGCTCCCCGGTCTTTGCTTTTACCAGCAAATTTTTATATATCCCATTCACACCCCAACTCAATTAATCAATGCAAAATTTAATTCATATTTGACGGAATCAATCAAGTGGTTAATTAATAATTAATCAAACATCCACTAATTAAGTCAAAACATTTTAAACAACAACGAGACATGAAAAAAACAAACATTACATTATCGACTAAGATGATAGCAGCTACCGAAGCAAAAGACTAATATTCTCAGAAGCATATGTTAAAAAATTCTAATAATAGCTACCCACTTGAAAAAAGCATTGAGTTTGAATAGGAAGATGCTGACGTGGAAGACGACGCTGTCGTTTGGAACTGCCTTTGCCGGAAACACTCCAATGAAATTGTAGGCGGCGCGTTGGATGGTGACGATGATTTCATACCCGAATCGTTCGGCGACTCTGATGATCATTCGCATTCATGAGTTAAGGACACATATACATACACATATCTTAATTTGACTAGATGGAGAGAAGATTTGTAAGTGGATATGAGAAGTAACTAAGTACTTGGAGTTGGCTTGACCATGTCGTGGGTGGTGGAGGCTGGCTGGTGACATTTACGGCGGCGGCGATTATGGTCAGCCAGTCGCTTACGGCAGCTCCGTTTCCCGTTGTCGAATTCCGACAGCAAATGAAACCTGTGTAAGAAATATATTTAAAATTCACAAAGGGTAAAAAAAATGATTTGTTGAAAAGGACGATAATGCCATCGGGATCCCCCACAACTACGTACTCTCTCAATGATTGCGATGATCTTCTTAGTCGAGAATAATTAAAGCTAATTAATTTATTTTTAAAATGGAAGTTTAACTAAGTAAACAATAACATGTGTACGGACGAAGATGCCCCCACCCCGACGGATTAAAGGTAAAAGGTGTACGGTGAAGCCTATTGATGGGTGTCAAGGTGGCAACTTTAGGGGGACAAACCTGCTGCATTGCTGGCAAAAGCGCTGGCTCAGCCCGGCGGCAATAACCGTCGATGCTTTTGAGTGGAATTCGCATACTTTGTGGCGACGGTGATAGTGTTTGGCGTGGCCCAGATCCGCGTTGCATCCCTCTGCTTGGCAGCGTGGAGTGCTCAGCGTGTTCCCCATTCCCGACTCACCTGGTCGAGACCTTCGGTAAAGGCGGCTCACGAAGTCGTCGTCGGCGGCGGAGAAGTAAGTGCGGCCTCCAAGATTGAGGCCAATCCTGTTGGAAGTGAAATCGACTTCGGTCTTGGGGATGAGGAAGTTGTAGGAAGAGCCGGGTCCTGAACCGGTACATGTATGGTCGAAGGAGAACAAGGCTGGAGAAGAAGAGTGGGGATGGTAGATGGAATCCGAGGCGTAAGGAGCTGTGGTGCGTGGGTCGAACAAGGAGTGATGAAAGTGGTTGGTCTGACTCTGACCGTAGAGGGTAAGATGATGTTGGTTAGAGAAGGAAGAGAGGAGAGGAGGAGGAATCATGTGACGGTGGTCGCTGTAAGAGGGGTCGAAAATGGAGAGAGCTCGGGTCGGGTCAGAGTCTGGGTTTCTTTCTTCTCCGGATAGCACGATGGGGGAGGGATGATCCCATTCGTAGTCCAACATGTTGCAATCCCGAGGAAGATCTCACACAAAGTGAAAGAGAAAGAGAGAGAGAGATGAGTCTAATAAAGGAAGGCAAGGGGAGACATGTCGGTGCGGAATAGGTTATGGAGTGGTTTTAATGGACTGAAAGCAAGCAACGTACTACACCTCTATTAGAATTAGAGTCTTTCCTTCCTATAAACCCTAACTTTCTATTTGCGGCTGCTCCTTCTCTCTATTTACTCTCTTTCACTATCTCTGTATGTGTATTTTTTTTAGTTTTATTTTAAATTTGTATTAATAAAAAAGAATTGCATGGGTTGATCTTCAAGAAAAAAAAAGTATCTGTCTTGTCCTGTTTATAAAGTGAAGATGGAGAAGAAAGAAACGCACATGGGTCCTGAAACCAGTGTGAGTGTCTGTGCCCCTTTCATTACTCTCATTTGACATTTACCATCTACCAATCATCAATCTTCCCTTTACTCTTTTCTTGTTAATTATACCTTCATATCTTAATTTGAATCCAAACGCATCTCTAACTAATCTCGCTTTGAGAAATACAAGTCATATACAAGTAACACTGCTTTTAAGTTATATACAGACTCCTCCTCCTATGTTTACGACGTCTGATACATTTTCATCGAGATTGGTAAGAGGATTAAAAGGTCAAATTTGAAATGAAAAAAAAAAGAAAAGAAAGAAAGAGTAGTTGTGATCGTGTGGTTAAGGATGAAGGGAGTGTTAACGCGTTTGTTCTACTTATTAATTATGTTGGGTCCCACATCTGTTTCAGTTACATTATTATAATTTTCTTAGCGAGGAAAAATATGACAAAAAAATCATATATCTCTCGGCTTCAATCATACGTTAACACGTGTTTTAAAAGAAAATATCTCGGCAGAAAATAAATACTACTCCAGTATTTTGTAATTTGCTCCGTTGAATTAATAAAAAAAAGAGGAAGGAAAACGCCAATAATAAGGTAGCTGGCGAGAATGATGTTGGGGTTTAGAAAGACAGGATGGCAAAGGTGTAAATATATGGAAAATTGAAGGTGGATCGTTTAAGGGAAGACAGAGTGACCGATCGTATCTGCTACCCAATTATTCGACTCAACCACTCTCTACCTCACGCGCCACGCTGCCCTGCCTAATCGACGGTTCCGATTCCATGGAGATTTTTATTACACGTGGCTTCGTGGGGGAGAGAGTATAGTTTTATGACAGTAGGCGAGAGAGTGAGGAGGTAATGAGTCCAAAACAAATAGAAAAAGGAGGAGCGCCAAGTGGGCCCCTTTGGGTGCACAAAGGCTGCCATCGACGTTGACCCAAACGTACGGACTCTCTATTATCCTTCCCTTTTTCAAAAAAAAAAAATTTCTGTTTTCAAATTTAAGTTAGTTCATATATATATATATATATATATATATATATATTATATTTATGTTTTTTTGGTTGTTAGTGTATAATACCGAAACGGCATTCCTATTGTTTACATAAGCATGCATTTCGATGCTTTTTTAAATTCAGTGAAGGAGACAATTGATATATAGGATAACTATCAAGGACTGAATCTTAGTTTGATGTTCACAAAGTCCAAAGTAAACGAAGTTCTTAAATCTTAATCAATTTAACAACAAGGTTGCACATATCCTGGTGGTACACAAATTACCCTTTTGAGAAATCTCAAATCATTTTAAAATTTTGTTTCTTTTTTTGATAACTAACATTTTAAGTTTTTTACAGTTACAGTATAGTTCATATTAAGGAGCTCACTATACTTTATATTTCGTTTTGCGGTGCACGTATGGTAGTCCAGTAAAGAGCTTGGTGTAAACGTAAATGCAAAATCCACAATTAATTTAATCATAGTGGAAATATGGAAAGCGTATGTCATTGCGAGTAAAAGGTGAGTCAAAGTTGTGCTAATACAGAAAAAGGATAATGCTGGCGAAAAAGAAGAAGATAATGCTACACTAAACTTGTTGCCTTGTCAACATCTCCTAAGTGACCCAAAATGAGAAACCACTTATTGCACTTTTATCACCCATCCTTTGTTCTCACTTCTCACCTCAACTAATTTTTTCAAATGGCTGCAAAAGATTTGCATAGATACATGAATGTGTGTGTGACCATTTATACGGATGCCTATATTTTTTTAGATATGTAATACGGGTATATGTATCTATTTCAAAATTAAGCGATTGTTAAAATTTTGGCATTTAATGGGCAACAAATTGACTAAAATGTACCAGCGAAAGGGAAAGGAAATCTAGATGGGTTGGAAGTTTTTTCGGGGGTAGCATTAAATCTGGATGTAATTATCACAAAAATTTACTTATGAATCCATAAATTACTAATATGAGAGAGGTTAGTCGGTATTACACCAAATGCGTTGCATGATGATACAAGGAAGGAATGTGGCCCTTGAAGGATAATGATAAGCCCTTTGACGACAAAAAAAGAAGGATAATGATAACAAAGTAGTAAAGTAGGAAGGCAAAAATTGCAAAATTGTGTGGGTCCATCTGCATATGTTGGCCTTATAGTAATGTTAGCTGAAACCAAAAAGAGCCCATTTAGTAATTTAGATTGGGCTTTAGAGAATGAATGAAGAATGTTTCTCTTTGGTCGCTACTAAAGCTGCCGGAAGGTCTGGTTTGGAGCCACGATGTTCGCCGGCAATGGTTTCAGTCCCAAAACTCCATGCTTTGTTTGTCTCCACCAAGTCTGAACGTCCTGTGCGGTATCTACGAGTTATTGGAGCCAAAGTTAGCAATGAAAGGTCGAGCAAATCGAAACTCGCCAGGTCTATGCGCGTGCTGTGAATTCTAACCCGTGTCAGACGAAGTCGAGTCTTCACTCTCGTCTCTTATCCCATCTGAATCCATCTACAGAACGACGGTTCTTCAAACCCTCCGTCTCATCAAGACCCCTGCCGATGGTCTTCGGTTCTTTGACTGGGTTTCCAACAAGGGGTTTTCTCGCAAAGAGCAGTCTTTTTTCCTCATGCTAGAGTTCCTAGGTCGAGCTCGGAATCTCAACATCGCTCGGAATTTCTTTTCTCGATCGAGAAAAGGTCTAATGGCTGCGTTAAGCTCGAGGATCGCTACTTCAACAGCTTGATTAGGAGCTACGGAAACGCTGGGCTATTCCAGGAGCCAGTGAAGCTGCTCGAGACCATGAAGAAGATGGGCATCTCTCCTTCCGTGGTTACCTTCAACAGTCTTCTCTCCATTTTGCTTAAGCGTGGCAGAACTGGTATGGCCCATGATATGTTCGACGAAATGCGTCGTACCTACGGTGTTACTCCTGATTCATACTTTTAATATACTGATAAGAGGTTTTTGTAAGAATTCCATGGTCGATGAAGCCTTTAGGATTTTTAAGGAAATGGAGCCCTATCAATGCGATCCTGATGTCGTTACATATAACACCATCATTGATGGGTTATGCAGAGCCGGCAAAGTCAGGATTGCTCACAATGTTTTGAATGGAATGATGACGAAAGCAACGGATGTGCATCCCAATATTGTTAGTTACACCACTCTGCTGCGAGGGTATTGTATGAAGCAGCAAGTTGATGAAGCTTCGCTTGTGTTTCATGAATTGCCTAGCAGAGGCCTGAAACCCAATGCTGTCACTTAGAATATTCTCATTAAGGCCCCCTCGGAGGCTCACAGATATGATGAGATCAAAGAAATTTTGTGTGGAAGGGATACATTTACCACTTTTGCTCCAGATGCCTGCACTTTTAATATTTTGATCAAAGCCCACTGCAATGCTGGACATCTGGATGCAGCGATGAAGGTGTTCTAAGAAATGGTCAATATGAAGTTGCATCCTGATTCAGCTTCATGTAGTATTTTGATTCGTACTTTGTGCCTGAGAAACGAATTTGATAGAGCCGAGACATTGTTCAATGAGTTACTTGAGAAAGAAGTATTGCTAGGCAAGGATGGATGCAAGTCGCTTGCTGCAACTTATAACCCAATGTTCGAATCCTTATGTGCCAATGGGAAAACAAAACAAGCTGAGAAATGTTTTAGGCAGCTAATGAAAAGAGGAGCGCAAGATCCACCCTCTTACAGGACTTTGATCATGGGTCACTGCAGAGAAGGTAAACTCAAGGCTGCCTATGACCTGTTGGTTCTAATGCTGAGGCGGGAATTTGTGCCTGATCTTGAAACCTACGAGTTATTGATTGATGGGCTATTGAAGATAGGTGAAGCTGTTCTTGCTCACGATACCCTACAAAGGATGCTAAGGAGCTCTTGTCTTCCGGTTACAACCACTTTCCATTCTGTACTTGCAGAACTTGTGAAAAAGAAATGTGCTAACGAATCTTTCTGCTTGGTAAGGCTAATGCTGGAAAAACGAATAAGACAGAACATTGATTTTTCAACGCATACTATCAGATTGCTTTTTAGCAGTGGACAGAAGGAGAAGGCATTTCTGATTGTTAGATTGCTTTATGATAACGGGTATATGGTTAAGATGGAAGAATTACTTGATTTACTCTGCGAGAATAGAAAACTACTTGATGCGCACAGACTTGTGCTGTTTTGTCTGGAAAAGAGTCAAATGGTAGGTATCGGCACATGCAACATAGTCATAGAAGGACTACAAGCATAAGAGACACTCTGAAGGGTTTAGTTTGTACAAAGAATTGGTAGAACTAGGAAACTACCGACAGCTTAGCTGCGATGTGGTTTTGAGGAATGCCTTAGAGACTGCTGGAAAGTGGGAAGAACTTCAATTTGTGTCAAAGAGGATGGCTACAGTGAGAAAATTAGATAATTGCTCTGGATCACTTAAATCTTCTTGATCTGAAGGTTAAACCGTGCATCTGGTTTCTGGTAAAGAAGGGGCTCCTTTCTCTTTGTTTCCGTTTTCACTTTTGTGCCTAAAATTATCCATTGTCAATGGTAAAATTCTTGCCCCTAAGAATGTTAACAAGTTAGTATTCTTTGTCTCTGTAACAGGTTTCTCTATGGACGTTGAAACTCTCTGTTCCTTACTTTCACCTTCATGGTAACTATTACGTAAGCAGATTAGGCTTATATTAGTTATCCTGGGGAAAAAGGTTTCATGGTGTTTTTGGCATTTTTAACCAACACAGGCCAAAGAATCACCAAACCCTAATAAAATAACCAGTTCTTTCTTTCCATGATCCTTACTCTTCAGCACCAAACTCTCCCCAAGAAAACCCTCAATCTTTCTTTTATAATCCTTTGCTTTTTCTGATATTCTGCGTTCCCAATCTTTCTGCATAATAATTCTCTGAGTTTGCTTCCTTCTGCGCTTGAAAAAGATGTCGAATTCTGGGATGAATGGTGTTGAGAAGCTAAGCAGCATACCCACAAGGCGATTTGCAAATCCTGGTAAGGCAACAGTGCTTGCTCTTGGCAAAGCCTTCCCAAGCCAAGTCGTTCCTCAGGAGAATCTAGTTGAAGGATTTCTACGGGACACCAAATGTGATGACGCCTTTATCAAAGAGAAGCTGGAACACTTGTGTAAGTCTCACTATATATATTTCACACAGCTGTGCTCACTTGTGAAATGTGAAGCTTGCTAATGTTTTGTGCTGTTGTTTAGGCAAAACCACAACCGTGAAGACGCGTTACACGGTGTTGTCACGAGAGATACTAGATAAATACCCTGAGCTAACATTGGTGGGGTCACCAACAATCAAGCAAAGACTTGAAATTGCAAACGAGGCGGTTGTGGAAATGGCATTGGAAGCCAGTTTGGATTGCATCAAGGAATGGGGAAGGCCAGTGGAAGACATCACTCACATTGTCTACGTTTCCTCAAGCGAGATTTGGTTACCTGGTGGTGACCTTTACCTCTCAGCAAAGCTAGGCCTAAGGAATGACGTGAACACAGTGATGCTGTATTTTCTGGGATGCTACGGAGGTGTGACTGGCCTCCGCGTGGCCAAAGACATTGCTGAGAACAACCGGAGAAGCTGTGTTCTGCTCACAACCTCTGAAACCACCATTCTCGGGTTCGCCCACCAAACAAAGCTCGTCCTTACGACCTAGTAGGGGCTGCTCTGTTTGGAGATGGTGCAGCTGCAGTGATCATCGGAGCAGACCCGGGAGAGTGCGAAGCTCCTTTCATGGAGCTGCACTATGCTGTTCAGCAGTTCTTGCCGAAGACACAGAACGTGATCGATGGGAGGTTGTCGGAGGAAGGCATAAACTTCAAGCTAGGAACTAGGAAGAGAGCTTCCGCAGAAGATAGAGGAGAACATAGAAGAGTTTTGCAAGAAGCTGATAGGAAAGGCTGGTGATGAGTCGATGGAGTTCAATGACATGTTCTGGGCTGTTCTTGCAGGAGGACCTGCGATTCTGAACCGTCTGGAGACAAAACTGAAGCTGGAGAAAGAGAAGCTAGAGAGCAGCAGAAGGGCGCTGATGGATTACGGGAACTTGAGCAGCAACACTGTACTGTATGTAATGGAGTATGTGAGAGATGAGCTGAAGAAGAAAGGCTATGATGCACAAGAGTGGGGACTTGGCTTAGCTTTCGGACCTGGAATCACATTCGAAGGCCTTCTCATCCGCAGCCTCACCTCTCCCTAATTGTCATCCAAAAGAAAAAGAAAGAGTATAATTTACGTTTGTGTTACAGAAACTTATTGGAAGCATGAAATGAGCATTGTTAAACCATATATATCTTATATAGAGATGCACGTGACTAGGAGGGATGTTGGAAAAAGTCAAAAGTTGCAACACGTGTCCTTAAAGCAAGGACTCAGCTACTTGGAAGTTGGAACCACATAAACAAGAAGACACCAAACCCATTACTTCCACTAAAAACAAGGGCTTTCTACTTTTTAATTCACCCCTAAACACTCGCATTCACACATCGAGCCATGAACTCATCGTGCATTGATTTCGTCATATTCAGTCGCGGACAACACGATAAGGACAACACGATAAGGACAACCTGTCATGTCGTCCATGGAAGAGGGAGAGATCCACCATATCCACTCATCATTTTAACTTGTCTCCAAACGAAGACGAAGAGCTTGCCAACTGTCTTGTGTTGTTGTCCAATTCTGGGAATGCACACGATGATAATAATAACAATAAGCATGGACATGGTAAGGGCAAAAGCGTCAAAAAGCAAAAAACCGCGCAGGTTTTCCAATGCAAAGCTTGCAAGAAGGTGTTTGCGTCGCATCAGGCATTGGGTGGACACAGGGCAAGCCACAAGAAAGTAAAGGGTTGTTTTGCCTCTCAAGACAAAGAAGAGGAAGACGAAGAGGAGTACAAAGAAGACGATGACGATGACGAAGATGAGGAGGAGGACGAAGACAAATCAACGGCTCATGTCCCCAGAAAGAGATCCAACGCTCACGAATGCACCATCTGCCATCGCGTCTTCTCTTCTGGACAGGCCTTGGGTGGCCACAAGAGATGCCACTGGTTAACACCTTCCAATTATCTTCGTATGACGTCACTCCATCATTCGCTTGGCATACCGCAGCCGTTAGATCAACCATCTCTCGATCTCAACTTAGCTTGCCAAGAGTATTCCATTGATCCTACGGTCATGACCGTAGGTATGATCGAGAGAGATGGTGGCCACAATAATCACGAAGCTACTTCATCTTCATGGTTAAAACTCGCGAAGTGGTGATTGGTCTTGACGACTGACTAAATTAATTCCATTGCTAATTACTCCCTCAGTTATTTCATACTTCATTTTTGTTTCACAAAAAATATCATTTTATGTTTTCAGTGCAGATTTTTAAACTAAATATATTTTATCCATATTATTTCAGCTTATTAATTAGAAAAAACTTATTTAGTGTTAATAAAAAGTAAAGTATTTTTACATATTTTCTTAATTTATGTAAAAATGTCAGAATGACAAAATTCAAAAAACAGAGAGTATATTCTTTAACTTTCATTCGTTTATATATATTCTTTACATACGATTAAGTGCATTTAATTTATAGATTTGTATGGATTTTATAAAATTACGCTTTACTCCATCTCCTGACAGAGAGCCATAAGTTGCTAGACCGTTCTTGCTGGGAATATCTCTCTTCATTTTCTATTATCATCCCCTCGATTTTCTATTATGCTCTGATACCATACATAACAGACGAGGGAGAACCCACGATGAATTGATAGCTTTCGACGCTATCTTTGGACTATGCGCTATGTTATTTTTTGTGAAGTCTTCAGGCGGGGGAAAAGGAGGGAATCCTGATTGGTTGGTTTTTATCTCTTTATCACATTTGCTTCTCTATTTTTTTTTTCATTATTTGGTAGCCATGGGAAGAGATTAGCGTACACGAGGTATTTCTCTTCTTATAATGTAAACTGTAAAATATTAATAGACTGTCTGTTTTTGACACATTGTTGAATAATAAGCCTTAGCAAACTTTCTTCTTTATTTTGAGGATGAATGAATCACACAAGATGATTTGGCATGGCGTTTTTACAATGAAAAGTGAAAGTAGAGAGAAAAGTTATAGTTAGTACAACAACATGATAAAACAAACAAATAGAACGAATACAAAAGATGGTGTGTAAATCTCGTTGAGAGATGATAATTATGATACAAAAATCGAACCAAGTCAAAAGTCGATGCCGAGGCGGCGGATCTCAGAACGAAAGACGGGACTGTAAGAGAGAGTACGATGAGCCAAACTTCGAATGTCTTCTCTTGAACATTCCTTTGATATTCTCACCAGCTCCCACAATGCTCCTCCGCTTATCATCTCCTTCGCATTCACCTCTGCCCCCACCAAAAAACATCATTCAATATGAACCACAAGGATCAAAAGACCACAAATAAAAGACAATGATCCCACTAACTAACCATGCTGAGCCAAATGGCATAACGCAAGCTCTATGTGGCGCCTGATTGGCGCAGCTTCATCATTAGCATGTTGTACAATCCACGGAAGAGCTCCATCTTCTATTAGTAATGATCTTCCACTCTTCACACCTTCATACATTATTCACATTAACCCCAGAAAAAGCAACATCTCTCTAATCCGAGGCAATAATGGAAGAGCTTTTTACCTTGAGTGGTTGCTCGCGACTCGCACTTTGCAAAGTTAGCAATTCCGCGAGCCACCTGAGCAAGAACATCCGGATGTCCGCATCTAACCATTCCTAGCAACGCTTTTATTCCACCATCAGACCATAGCCTTGCTTGAAGTTTGTCTGCCAAACCAAATAAAAAAGGATTTCAGAAACTGATCGGTTTCTTGTTCAAAAGAAAATGATGTTGGGGACGTTATTTTACCGTTGCCACAGAGATTAGCAATAGCTCCAGCAACCATGCGTAAAGTCTGTGGATCCTCTGCATCTGCAGCTGTTAGAGATAGCAAGCTGATTCCACCTTGGTCCACTATCAGTTGTTGACTCACTTCTGTTACCCACAAACAAAAACTAAAACACATGAGCACATACTGTCCCCCATCAAATAATTAGTCTGTTTCTGCTTTCACTGTCTGTCTAATTACTAATCACTAATCAGTATATCACTGAGACTTTACCGTTCATTGCGAGATTGGCAATCGCACCAGCAGCAACTCTTCGCACAGTTTCATCTTCGTAGCTTCTGAGAAGCATTAGCAACGATGTCAGCCCTCCAGCTTCAACGATCTTTTCTTGGTTTGCCTCTGCTTATCAAACCAAAAGAAAACAGGGAAACCGTGAGAACCTATAGGGAAAAAAAAGAGTTGAACCTCAGAGATGATGTATATATGTCTGTGAGTGAGTAAAAGTTACCTTCAGCTGCAAGATTCGCTACAACTTTCACAGCATGAATTCTTATGTTTGCATCATCGGACTCGAGCAATTGCAAGATCTTTTGAAGTCCCACTGTTTCAAAGAGGATAGAAAGTTATAAGAGCCACAAGGCAGTTATACACACTCTGGTTCAAACATTTTAGAAGAAATTTCCATTACCTTGTTCACATAGTGTAGCAAACGGTGCCTTCTGTCCATTCACAGATTCTCTTGCTTGGGAATGCCGTGATGGTAATGAGTCCATGCCAGAGTATGAATTCCCCGGGGCACCTCTGTCCAAGCATCTTCTCATCTGGAAGAATAAGATTCAACTGTTAGATTACAAATTCATGAGACTCAAGGTTGGACAACAATTATTACCAAGATACAGCAGTTGTTATCAAGTACAGAAGCAGGTTAATAGGTGATATGTGAAAATGTGCCTCATACTCACAATAGCTAGATCAACAAAACTCTAACCGTGCTTGTACTATTCCCCAAGTGTTACTAAGTACTTTCAAAGAGTGCAAACGATGGAGACTAATCTTTCATCTGATGTACTAAAGGGGAGACCTTTACACACTCTGAATTCGTTTGTACCTGGTCAGCTTCAAAAGTAAGCTGCACAAGTTGACTTCGTAAAATGGTGACCTCTTCTTCAAGTTTCTTTTTCTGAAGAGCCTCATCCTCCAGCAGTTTTTGTAGTCTTGATATTTCAGCATCTTCGCCTTCCTAAAATGCCAGAGAGCTTGGTTAAATATTATTATCTAAGATATCAAATCATTGAGAGGGAGAGGTATAGAGAGAGAGAGAGAGAGAGAGAGAGAGAGAGAGAGAAGTTGAAGACTGGGTACCCCTGATCTTGTCTTAAGCGTTGACTGGCTTTTTACTTTGTTCATTTCATCTTCAGCTGCCTTCCTTAACTTCATTTCGTTCTCAAATGATTCTTTTAGCCTAGTGAGTTCACTAGCTGTAACAACCCCATTGACCTGCAAAGTAATATTTACTGGTTAAAGATTCGCACACTCCCATCACCTGAAAATCAAATAAGAGTTCTGTGGGCAAGATACCTCTCCGTTGCGTTTACCATTCTCATGGTTCCGCTGGTTTGATATCAGCTTTTCTTCAAGCTTTTTAACTGATTCCATATACTCCATTTGACACTTTAGTTTCTCCTTCTGTAAACAGAATATTAAAAGTTTTTTACCTGATCTCAAGAGGACTGAAACAAAAGACGGATATGAAACCATTTTTCTGATTTTTAATTTTCAGATTCTTTTGGGTATATGCCAAGGAGTGCAGAATTGGATTTTGCATGAACTAACCTCTAAGGCCTCTGCAAAGTTCTTTTCAACTTCTGATATACGATTTTGTGCTTGTCGATTTATTCTCTCCACATCATCATCAAATGCTTTCAGCTGCCTTTCATTTTCAGCAATCACCTTATCCAGTTGGACCTCAAGTTTCTTGGATAAACTCTTGTAATCAAATTCTTCCTTTATCTTTAACATATTCTCTACCTTCATTGCCTGCCCAAGATTTAAAATACTTGAGGATTTGAAATGTCTCAACTAACTTCTACATTACGGTTGGGTAAAATTAGTGAAAACCCACCCTTTGACCAAATAATATAGTACTTGTTGTCTCTCCTCTGTGACGCGGAGAGGGACCAATGGTCACAATTAGGGATGTTCTTGCTGTGCCTGAAATGAAAACAAGATATATATATATATATATATATATATATATATACGTGAACGATAATGTAGAAAAATCAATTTATTAGGAATTCAGAATTCAAGACACCAGGACTTAGCATATGAGCAAGAATGTATAAGAATATAACTAACCACCAAATGAATCTCTCAACAAGCGAGTAAGTTTTGAATCACGAAGAGGAACATGAGGGCTATTCTCAGCTATTGCATTTATGCATTTCCCTAAAGCACTAAGGGAGAGATTAATGGATTTAGCTTCCTCCAGCATGTGCCCTTCGCTGCCTGCGTTGCAAGTAAGAAGGTGAAAATGAGCACTCCCATAAGGTAAAAGGAAAGGTGTTAGTAAAGAATTCTCCTATACTGTCTCTTATGGAGGCAAAACGAAGAAATGAGTAAATCTGCTTCGTACAAGAGCTTTGATAATTAAGGGTTTATACCAGACTTGTGAACACGTTCAGAACCAGCAAGATCTACTAGAACTAGCTTGCTTCTCCTAACCAATGGCCTTGATGATCTGACAAAGTGAGAGGAGTTCTCCATTTCATTTGAGACTGAATCCTCGTTTTCCACCACCGACCTCTTGACATGTACCTGAACTACTGATCATGCATCAACTCAAAATAACAATAGGGATGAAGAAAAGGGTTGTATCTAACGCCTAGGAAGTTTTAAAGAAAGTTCAGAAGGCCAAACTGAGGTGAATTACCATGAGAATTGCATGACTTCGAGAAGATTCAGTATTCAATTTTGTATTGGCTGCAACTCTATGTGTTTCACCAAGTTGAAGTAGCTCAAGGAAATTTTGCTGGTTCCTGATGTCTACATGGGTCGCCCCTGGGAAGGAGACATCCCCAGTTTTGGGGTCTTCGACAATGGCTATATTATCATTAGTTGGGTCTAGGAGATCTTGGATGGTCTCCATGTAGAGCTGGAGAAAAGTTTTTAAAAAAAATTAAAGTAAAAGGAATCAAAATAAGCTAAAGAATGGAAAGTAGTTACTGAAGAATCAATGAATAGTTTTGAAACGAAAGATACCTGTAAATATGAGACAGAGACAGAGTCAGTCTCTAGAGAAGTGCCTCCAATGATATCTTCCATTGATCGAACCATGATACCACGAGCAGCAGTATCTTCATCTCCTAATCTTCCAAGGGTAAAAGTTTTTCCAGTACCCGTCTGACCATAAGCCATAACAGTTCCGTTGTAACCCTCAAGAACACTCTACAGAGCAAAAGTAATTCACAGTGAAATAAACAAATAACCCCTCAAGGAAGCAAAAGGAGCATCCCAGAAGAATAGTGAAGGGAGAAACATGTTGATGATGAAGGAGAGACAAGAAAAGAAAAGCATAGAGACCTCTACAACAGGCTTGGCTACAACTTCGTAGACTCGCTTCTGTGAAGCAGCTTCGGTAAGCACCTCATCAAACTCGTAGGTCTCTGTATCCCAATTGTTTTTCCTCAGTTTCAACCTTTTAAGCTAAAACACACATACACACACACACAAAAGAACAAAAAAGGAGGATTGAAACAATAGAGTGATAAAGATGAAAGCCCTCACTTAGATTATAAGGAAATGGAGACAGACCTCAGGTTGCAACTCAACACAATCAGCAAAATCAGCATCTGCCACCGACTCATCTGCATTTCGAGGTCGTAATCTAACAGCCACTCGAACTCTCCCAGGCACTGTAAAAAGGAAAAGATAAGCACATAACCACAATTCTACAGAAGCAAAAATACTCATTTGGGTTCCAGTAGAAAAGTATTCATTAATCCAGAAAACTTAAAAAATCCTCTCCTACAAAGAGATTAAACATCCCAGCAACGGAATCAGAGTTGCTTCACTAACACAAAGCTACCCACACATGGAATCGACAGCTGCTTTTCAAATCACATCTGAGTAGTGTATGAGAAAGTAAGAATAATGGACCTCCACTGTCTGCGGCGGAAGCTCCTCCGAAAGAAGCAGAGGAGTTGCGGCGGGGAGCAGGCGCCGATGAAGGAATCCTCGATTTGAAAGAAGACGATCTGAGATTGGAGGAATTAGCTCCAGAGATCGGTCTCATGGATCCTCTAGTCGTACAATTTCTGGAAGACGCCATAGCCATATGATATTAGTTTTTTCTATCTTTCAGAGTCGAGACGGCGGTTTATGCAAACAGAAGAAAAAAAATTCAAAAGATGAAGAGAATAGAGGAAGAAGAAGACCAAAGAGGGGTTTTTTGGGTTTTTTATTTACAAACAGTGATGGAGGAGGAGGGTTGTGGGGCCCACACGCGTTAGTATTTGAATGAAGACAGAGACAGTCGTTGTGTTCAATGGGTCCCACTTTGTCAAAAGAGTAGAGTGTTTACTTTTTTACCATTACCAGGTTTGTGCTGAGTGGTTCACACCAGGTAGTGGCCGTAAATTGCGCCGAACGGCTAGGCTTAGTGACCTGCCTAAAGACTGAATCACCCTGGAAGGAATCCTTTTGTATTGGATCCGGGCAGGTTTGGCTTAGCCCATTTATAAGATTTGGTAGGCCTCGACGAATTTGTTGGCCCACGCAGCGATGGATTATTGTGTATCTGAAATCTTGACGGGGATGCTGGTGAGATTGCGTAATAAGACGTCAACTGACTTAAGGCAGCAAAAGATGATACAAAAACCCCTTTCAAACGATAATGATTGGAGAATCCAGTACAATATTTATAATTAGACATTACAGTGGTTTTACTCAGTTTCTGAGTGTGCATGTCAGCTTTACCAAAACAAATGAGAAGACAACCATAGGGCCTGGTTCGGTTCTGCCACATTTGACTTAACCAGCAAGCGGATTGGCGTGGATCGTCACACGGTTTAGCCTTATCTCAGCAAGCGGCCTATCTCCTTGTCCTGTTTGAGTCTGCAAAGAGCCCACAATCACATCATTCAAACCATTAGATGAGCTTTCAGATCAAAATCCTGTTCCAGGCTTTTCAATTCACCAATAAATCAGAACCATTGTTCTTTACGACTCGATTCAGGCTAACCTTACAACAGGGGAGAAAATACATAAGAAATTGGACCTATACTTTGGGAGATGAGGGTGATTTATGCGGTACCTTTTCCATAATGTCAAGCACTTCAAAGCCGTGAATGACTTTTCCAAAGATGGTGTATAATCCATTGAGATGTGGTTGTTTTGCATAGGTTATGAAGAACTGGCTTCCGTTTGTGTTTGGGCCACTGTTTGCCATTGAGAGCATACCTCTTGCGTTGTGCTGCATAAGAGAATAGAATCAGGTAAATTATCAAGAACGGAACAGGCATACAACTAGAGATAGTTATGGTCATATCTGTCAAGTTCCAAGAAAGTAAATAGTTCCCGAGGGGCCTGCACGAGCAGTTATTAGTATGGTTAAGGCAGGCATATGACTTAGTTGGCCGAAACACATCAACACTTACCTTACAGACAAAAGTAACATATCAGGCTAGTATTCAATGGAGTTGGTAGTTTTGTAAGTGTATGTTTGTGAGCTAAAAGAATCCTATATACATATGGCTGCTAACATAGATCATCAAGACAATGAAAAAAAGATATCATTTATGATGCCTTTGCAAAAGATGAATAAGTCACAGTTGATTAGGATAAACTGAAAGTACCTTAAGGGAGTCTCGGATCTCATCATTGAATTTCTTGCCCCAGATGCTAGTTCCTCCTTTCCCAGTCCCATTTGGGTCTCCTCCTTGAATCATGAACCCTTTGATATTTCTATGAAATATAGTACCATCGTAGTAGCCACTAGCACATAGAGCCAAAAAGTTCTGCACCATGATGAAAATCAAAGCTAAAGGTTAACTTGACACACAACTTCCAATACACATTCAAACAACCCTAACTGCGACTGACTGATTTTGTAAACAAATTCAGAGAAAAAAAGTCCAACAGAAAACATAAGGTGGGACAAGGAGTAACCTCAGCACTCTTTGGAACCTCGTCACAGAAGATCTCGCACTTAATATCACCCAGATTCGTGTGCAAAGTTACTGACTGCGAACAATCAAAACCACGAAACTCGAAATTATACACACAAATATCGCCGAATAAAAAACCTAAATACAAGGACGGATCAACGTCTCACCATTGTTGCTGAATTCGAAACTACTAGAGACTTTCCAGTTCCTCCCCGTCTCGTCGATGCTTTTGGCGCTTCTTGTTCGTTCGGGATTTTTCTGCAGTCGAATTATAGTATTGGGCTTTATATGGGCCACTTTAGTAGAATTGAGGACCATTTTACAAAATAACAACAGAGTCGTTTTGGTCTCAGTACGCTTTGAAATCCAATAGAAAATCAAATACTGTATATCTAATTCATAATCCAATAGAAAATCAATACGAGTGAGAAGAGGAGAGGGCTAAGTGAAGGGCATGCTCTGCGTCCTTCAACAACAGTTTTGCGAGTTGCTTCTGTCCTCTACGATACACTACACTTGACCACTTGTTTCTGCTCATCCTTCTCCCATCCTCCAACTCCCTATATCACATATGTATTTTCAAAACATTCACTCCAGAGATTTTCTACTTGATGGTGCATAAAGGCTACATCGGTAAGGACAGCTGTCCAAATTGATGGAGGAAGATTCTTTCACAGCGCATTCAATTGCAAACCCCAATTTCTCTGCTTTTATATATATATATATATATATATCAATGATTATCGGCATTGTACCTCCGCTGTTCATGTCGTTCTAAGACGCATGCCTCATCAAGGAGCCAAGCATCTTGTTCTTCACTCCCGGAATTCTCTTCCAGCTTCATCATCCTGTTTGGGCAAAATGCATAGCTTTAAACATCACTTGATAGTGCAAAACACGCACAAGTATCTCAAGGACACAATCCAAGGTAATTTTCTTGTTCTCATCCCAAATACAAACATTTTACTTTGCAAACATGTTAATATCATTTCACAGGTAATGAATTCAATTGCTTACTTTGCATTACGGAGATCCAAAAATAACTGCAAGGCTCCACAATCCCCGCATACTTCCCATACCGCCATCCTGACCTCAGTTTCACAAGGTTGCTCATCTGGTCTTGACTCTACAAGCTTTAAGAAAAATAATACTTGTGTCTCAATATCGAGTGGACGACAAACTGCGAATATTTATCTGATTGTGCCTTCGTTTCCGAACTTTCAGCAATGGATTTTTCTTGTAGGATTTGGGTAAAAGTTGGAAAAAGGGTGATCATACCTCTTCAAGCATAGCTGAGACCTTATAAATCTCTTCTTGCATGAAAATGTTCCTTAAGCCAGTCATAAAATCTGCAGGGAAGACTAGTTTGTTCATATAAGAGGGCATCTTACGCTGCCCAGACCAACTGAAATTACAGGATCTGTTTGTTTCCTTCTCATCACTTTCTCTAACATTGTGGGAAAAACCCATTATTTAGGACTGATTTTGGCAGGAGGCACCGGAGTTGAGCTTTCTGCAATGAGATTTTCAGAGTTCGACAGTTCTATAATTAAATTAAAATAAAATGTATCAGAGAGATACATTGTCGTTTAGTGTCAATATTGAGAGAGAGAGAGACGGGGGAGGGAAATCAAAACTTGGGTAAGATAGTGCGAAGACTTTTACTGCTAACCCTTGGAATCAGAAAATGGGATATTCGAAATCGCCTCAATTGGGTTATGTACCTGTTACACGGATAACTCAATTTCCTATAACTTTCATCAAATGGTCTGGAGCTAAATCGCAAGTAAAGACCTTCATTTGAGTCAATCTTTGAGACACTTCAGATTGGTTCTGGATTATCATGATCCATCTTGATTCATAACTCACTCCAATACCTATAAAACAAGAAATATATGCAAACATGCACCTAAACACCTAAATATGCAATGCAAACACAAGAAATTAATGAGAAATGCAATCAAAAATAGTGTAAAAATGTAACATATCAGCTCAACTGGGTAATGTACCTGGATAAATCCAGTGTTATTCCTAGCAACACACGTGAGAACAAAATTAACAAGCATTTTATTGATCTTGAAAGTTATGTTTCCTGTCACCATCCTCAAGACTCATAATACATCTTTGGTTGAAAAGTAAAGAACACCCAAAAGTGGAAGCAAATATTACCATGAGATAGTCATCTGGATTGTTCTCTATCACAAATCCATACAGGTAAAGAAGCTCCTGCATACAGCAAGAAGGCACATCACTCAAATAAAGGACTAGATGTGATAATCTACAATATATTTAAGCAAAGAAAACAAAATCTTTGACGAACATGAACTGCAAAACATCTTACCTCATTTCCTTTGTTACAATAATTGATCGAGATCTCCTTGTTTGGAATAGGACGATGAGCAACTATTCAATTGTGTAAAATAAAACTCCACATACAGACCAAACAAAAGAGAGGAAAAAGTAAAGTTCCATATTTTATGATAGATACAGTATTTGTAAATTGAGAGGTAACACAAACAAATATTGGCCAACTGGAGAGAAGGCACATGGAGAAAGGAACCCTTGATACTGATCCGGTCCCATCAACTTCCCAAGTCTCCACAGGCTTCAAATCTATACTGCCATAGTACATCATATCACATAACCAGGGTATACTCATAAACTACATCAAACTAAGGAACCGAGTGAAACCAAAAATAGAGTCACTTTTAATTTATTTTTAAAATAATTGGCACATCATGGTTGTAAAAGTCAATGCCGGGAACAAGCCCCTCAACCTACACAGTATCTCCAGATCCTACAGATGTCGCGCCAGGGACCTGAGCCTGAATATCTACCCAACACAAAGTAAAGAAGCTCATGAAGTTTTAGTAAAGAGGCCAGAAGGATAAAAGTCGACATTTCACATAGAATTCAGCAAACCAACATTAATGACTTACCTTTTTCCTCATTTGAACTAACTGGAACCTTTCTGGTGGATGACTTGTTGATGAGCCTTGCCCGACATCTTCCTGGCTATGTGGAAACACAAAAGAATGTGGAAGAGGAATGTTCAAGGCACGACTCCAGAATACAGAATTTGCCCTGGCATAATGGTAAAGGCTCAAGATCACTCTGTAGCCCTTTACAACACAAAAAAAACTCTAGTTATACTAACAAGAAATAACACCAGCCTCACCACTCTAGCCAACATACCAGAGGAAGTGTTCAAAGGAGACCTCGCTACAGGAAAAGGCAAAACAAAATATGATTGGCTCGCCATCAATGAGCAACAATTTTATTTAAAGTAGTGTAAATATGTTAGGTCTGTTAACCTCTCGGAATTGCCATCTAAGATAAGAAGCTTTTTCACCAGGACCTCCACCTTCTCATAATAAAGCGACAGCAACTTCTTCTTCTGAAAACGTGGAAGTACGTCAGACGAGACTGAATTCACGATAAATTATTGGCTAAATCAATGGAAGGAGAAAATGTGGCTGCTAATAATTTTTAGAACATATGATAAACAACATATTGGAATAAATGTTCAAGATTTACCTGTAACACGGTTGCGTGATACAAGTTTGTCCCTTTCAGCTCAAGGATCTCATCATCGGAAAACCAAAGAGGATTGCCAAATCGAGTGGGAAGCATATCAAGATACCTATCATATCATTTCTAGACAAATGAATCCCCTTAACCTTACGCATAATTATGAATGAATCAAAGTAAATATCTGCAAAAAGATACAAACTTACAGCTTCCACGAAGAATTTCTATGAAGACGCTCCAAAGTGAGGAACAAAATCATGAGAAACCGGTCATCAACTTCTCCTTCTTGGAACATTTTCTGACACTCTGGACCCAAGAGAGGGTCCTGAAGAACTCTCATAGGGGTAATGGCCAAATCAAGCGGAAAAACAAGCAAAAGATCTGAAAATTTTCCAAAGTTGAATCAGAATTCAATATATATATGGTTAATACTAATTAAACAAAGAAAAAAGAAAAGAAAAACAATTTCGTTAATCCATGAACAGGATCTATATAGACACATAGATCCATGGATCCATACATCTTTTTACAGAGGAGGTTTCTTAAAGAGATAGATACAGAGGTAATTAACTCAATGTTCCATATATTTTCCCCGAAAACAACAAGACGAAATGATCTATCATAGTTTTCGCATTGTCAATTACCATCAGAAGCTGCAGTGGAGCTGGATGCGAATATGCCAAATCCTTTTCGGGAGTCACAGTAATTGGTGTTGCAGCCTCTTAATTCAGCTCCATTCACCTGAAATTAAAATCGAAATTCATCAAACAACGACCGCACAAATGACGTGATAAGAGCAAAACTTAGGACTGAGAATAAGGAATCACTTAATCCCGTAAACAGGGAGATTTAACCTGAAGCCAAGCTATAAACCATTCGAGTTTCGCTTCTTCTTCTAGAATCGCCATATCCTCCGGCGAAGATCAAAACGTCGGAGACGGTTTAAGGGAACGGTCAAACCGAGCAGAGGGTTAAGGACTAACCCAAAACGGTGTCGTACCACGGCTTCATCTCTGTGGCCTGTGGGCTTTTGTATCCACACTGAGCCTGTTACACTTTTTTTTTTCTGTCACTAAACAAAAAAAGATTTACAAAACAAACCGAATAAACGGAATTAAAACCAATATGAAACCAAGAAAAGAAAAACAGTAACCAAAAATCAAACCAGACTGCTGTGGTATTCCATCCAAACCAAAGGAACAAATGGAACCAAGGCGAAGAACCGGGCGTCAAGTCTCTCGCATACGCCAATTATCTCACAAGGTTCCCAAAAGCTCTTTAGATTGTGGGAGAGAAGAGGAGGAGGACAAAGAAGCAATAACAATGGCGGCAGATTTGCCGGAGGCAACCGTACAGAACATTCTTGACCAAGATTCTCTTAAATGGGTTTTCGTCGGAGGGAAAGGAGGTGTGGGGAAGACGACGTGCAGTTCAATTCTCGCAATTTGTCTCGCCAGTGTTCGATCCTCCGTTCTCATCATCTCCACCGACCCTGCTCACAATCTTAGTGATGCGTTTCAGCAACGCTTCTCTAAATCGCCCACTTTGGTTCAAGGTTTCTCTAATCTGTTTGCCATGGTTAGCTTTCTCCCATTTCTTTTGTTTTTCTAGATCGTGGTGGATTTTAGAGTCTTATCGACAATTAGGGCTCTCTGAATCTAATTTTACATCAAATTTGATGTGGAAATCAGTAATCTAGATTTATTGCTTGCATAAATTCGGGATGTTGTACCTTTCTTATCCGAATTTGCATATGCCCACTCTGATTTTGGGGATTAGGTTTGGAATTTACATATACGAACTTGGAGGCCAATTTGTATTATTCATACATGTATTTGTATATATATACAATACACATACTATAAGCAAATGCTTCTTTGAATACGATTCACGCTCCCTCCTTCCTCCTGATACTGAATCTTGTTTGCTTCTCTCAGGAAGTGGATCCTACTGTTGAAACTGATGACTTGGCTGGTCCAGAAGGGATGGATAGTTTATTCTCTGATTTGGCAAATGCCATTCCTGGAATCGATGAGGCTATGAGTTTTGCTGAGATGTTGAAGTAAGTAATTTACACTCCGAGCCATTTGGTTCTTCTAACAATTATCTGCCATTAACGATGTATTCACACTGTCATATTTCGACATGTTTATGTAATTATGTTACCTTAGGTTGGTGCAAACAATGGATTATGCAACTATTGTGTTTGACACAGCTCCTACTGGACATACTCTCCGCCTGTTACAGTTTCCGGCCACACTAGAAAAGGGACTTTCGAAGTTGATGTCATTGAAGAGTAGATTTGGTGGCTTGATGAATCAGGCATGTCTATAAGCTTGTGAAACTCAGTATGCTTGGCAATTGATAATTGCTTTTTGGGTTTCTCTTTTGGCTGATTTTCACAAAACTGGTTGGTATGGCAGATGAGTCGTATGTTTGGCATTGAGGATGAGTTTGGGGAGGATGCTCTGTTGGGAAGACTTGAGGGTTTGAAAGATGTTATTGAACAAGTAAATCGGCAATTCAAAGACCCGGTAACATTTTCTCATTTGTTTAAGTTCTTTGCTATTTTCAGTACTCATTGGCTGTTTTCTCAGCTCTGTTAATGATTTTAGTTTTATATTTATGTACAATTCCGATACCTGTTACATTTTTTTGCATTTGGGGTTACCTTTCATATGCATGTCATTGCTCTGTAGCATAGGATTTGACAGCATTCATCTGCGTTAGTGAAAATTCTGATACATATTTAGCAAATTCTGCATTTTAAGATAAGCAATTGAAACGTTTGGCTCCATCACGCAGGATATGACAACGTTCGTTTGTGTCTGCATCCCCGAGTTCTTGTCTCTCTATGAAACAGAGAGACTCGTTCAGGAACTCGCCAAGTTTGAGATCGACACGCATAACATTATCATCAACCAAGTACTATACGACGATGAAGGTGCCTATTTTTTGCAGTTGTGTCTATCTTGTCATTTGAAACTTGTTTTACATGCAAATTTCATGGTTATTATCAATCTTCTCTTCTCTAGATATGGAATCCAAGTTGCTCAAAGCAAGGATGAGGATGCAACAGAAGTATCTTGATCAGTTTTATATGCTGTACGATGACTTCAATATCACAAAACTTCCTCTGCTTCCGGAAGAGGTAAGAACGCATGACCTAAATTAGAGATGAGAAGGAAGAGAATCGATCAGTCCAAAATCAAAACGAAACCAAAGACTTAATTTACATGCTGAGATTTACAGTTGTTGGTGATGTTTGGATCACAGGTGACAGGGGTTGAAGCCTTAAAGGCGTTTTCACATAAGTTCTTGACGCCATACCATCCTACCACAAGCAGAAGCAATGTAGAAGAGCTGGAGCGGAAAGTACACACATTGCATTTGCAGTTGAAAACAGCTGAAGAAGAACTCGAACGGATGAAGAGTGGCTAAAGACGAGGCTTTGTTCTTCCCTCTAATCGTAAGTTTCTTTCCCCCACCAGATTCTCAGCACTCACTTGCTTTCTACATGGAGTCTTCTGGATCTGTGTTTCTTGTTGTTTCTGTTTTGAACAATTTTATAGGTGGAAAATTAAAACTGAGTCTTTCTCTATAGTTCTTCATGTGGCAAAAAACTCTTTATAGGACAGGAATCAGGATGGAACAGAATCATCTTTTATTGTTATATGCATTGGATTTATTATTCAGTCGTAATAATGAAAGACTACATATTATATTAATCATGCATATAGACTCTACCAATGAATCGTTTTCTTTTACGGTAGGTGCTTTTTGTATATATTGTAGCTGGAATTGGAAGGGTCTCTGTGATATAATTAAGTTTAGGGGTCTTGGAGCAAGATTTGATCTTTTTACAGAGAAAACAAATCTTTTCATCAAAACAAAAACACTAAAATGCGGGTACATCTACGAGGAAGGAAGGACCAAAGCGTGCGTTCCTTTTTTTTTTGTTCCGTGCCGTAATTGACTAGTTGATGGAGAAATAAGTGTTCCAGTCCACGGTTTCTCCTTATCTTCGCCTCTTACCCTTTTCCCACAAATAAAACAGGTCGCATGTTTTGTGTTATGCCACATGTACTCCTCTATTTGGTCCAATTCAATAGATAGTTTGACTTATATTCAAAATCTTACAAATTACGATAATGAGGATTTTATGATTTATGTTTCTTTGGTATAATTAATATGGCGATACAAAAGTTTACCCCCACGTCACCGCGATTGGGCTTCTGAACTTGTGTACTTATCACATATCCAAACCAAAGCTCCAAAGGAAGAAGAAGATGAATTTCTCCAAGCTTCTGCAACAAACGTTGCAGTATAACTCAACCTCTCTCGGACCTTCTGGAATTTGAGAATCTTGGGTTCCACTGTCACCTTCACACCTTTGGGTTCCTCAACGTGAGCCACATACTCACACGCCGGTGATCCAACGTTCGTCATTGTCCTCTTATATCTCAACGTTTTCAACTTCGCGCCACTGACGAGGGATAGTTCAAATCAACGGGACTCAAAACGACATTGTTAGTACAAGTGTAATTCGTGCCGGAGAACATGAGTATTCTCTCTCTCGGGTAATTCAAGCTGCACAAGTAGTTAAGATAATCGACGGTGGAGATATCGTATACCAGCCCCGGATCCACCTCTCGCGTGGGGTCCACGTGTCCCGCCCCTAACGCAAACGCTGTGGCCGCCGATTTAGGTCCCGTGCCAATTTCTCCGATCGGTTGGTTCCTATTGTCGGTGATCCTCGCTGTCGTCATGAGCGCCAATTTGACCATCGCCAGTGACTAATCGCCGTGAACGGATTTGATTAGAGCGGCGATTCCGCTGACGTGAGGACAAGCCATGGAGGTTCCAGAGATGATATTGAACTAGATGCGTCTTGTATCGGATCTGAGGAGGCTAGCGCTCGAGAACTGCAACCAACCGGGGAGGATGTTCAAACTGTTGAAATATGGTCGATGAGTTTTGCATAAGTGATGCTCTGTTTTATGGATTAAAACAAGAGTATCGGTGTTTGTTAATAAAGATGAAATGATGATGAACTTGATTTTTTATTAATCATGTTTTTTGATGTCTGCCATAAATTACAAAGACTTTGGTTTCGATTTATATGATCAAAACATTACAACGAAACACTATAACTTGTGGAATTTAAAAGACACAACCGTTTGACACAACGTTTGGTTTTGTAACCAACTTATGCAACCGACCTTAAGTTAAACGAGAACGATTAAGTTCCAACACTCCCTCTTAATCATATCTCGGTTTCACGCCAATCTTCCTTCGAAGTTCTTCAAAGCTAAATAAGACTCATTCTTATTATTTTTTTAGCAGCAATATTCCATGTTCTTCATAATCTTCACATCCAGTCTAGTTCGCATAGCAAAGGATCCACAATTTGGTGGAAAATCCCGAACCACAAATATTTTACAGCGTTTAAACTTTATCCCAGTTGTAAGATTAATCTTACAATCACCATTCTTCAGAACTGTATCTTCTTCTCTTGCAAGCAAAACACTTATCTCTGAGTTTTTCCACTTAATTGGAAAACTCTTATGCTCCATCTTAATGCTCAATATCCTTCGTTTTTGAGGATTTTTGATAATGCATCGGTTATCTTTAAATAAGACTTCATATCCATTTGTACCTAGCTGAGAAACACTTAGAAAGTTTTTCACTAATCGTGGCACTAGAAATATTTCTTTGATGATCTGCACTCCTTGGCTTGTCATCAGTTGAATATTTCCTTTTCCTGCCATCACTACGCTTTGACCATTCCCCACATTGATCGGAACCATTATACTTCGATCGAGCGTGATAAAGTATTTAACTTTGTTGGTTATGTGATTAGTACAACCGTTGTCGACTAACCACGTCTCATCATTCACGTTTGATGATGATTCTTCTTCAACTGCACTGAACAGCTCGTGACCTTCATTGTCACTATCCTTGTATGTTTCTTCTAGGCTTATGTGCGC
The DNA here is from genome assembly GCA_963922655.1 of Cardamine chenopodiifolia. Lineage (NCBI taxonomy): Eukaryota > Viridiplantae > Streptophyta > Magnoliopsida > Brassicales > Brassicaceae > Cardamine > Cardamine chenopodiifolia. The sequence continues at coordinate 85,292 of OZ000467.1, forward strand.
TCTCTCGGCCTTCCTTACCTTGCAGTTTCGCGCTAAATGTCATGGTTTGTTACACACGAAACATTTTGCGTCTCTCCTTACACACCTGTAGGCAAGCTAACATTTGTGTGTTGCTCTCCAACAATCACTCTCATTGTGATTGTTTCTTCTACAAACACCACACCACTTCTTGGTTTTCTCTTGGCATTTTTCATCTCGTTTGTTTCCTCCTCTAGAAACAAATATTTTTCCGTAGAATGCTCCTTCTATTGATCGCTCTTCTCGGAGTTCTATGCGCTTCTCATGCGCCTTCAATGTACCAATCAATTTTGTGATTGATAATGTCGACAAATCCTTTGTTTGTTCCAACACAGCAACGATGCTATCAAACTTTTCGGGGAGAGAAATCAATATCTTTTGGACCGTTTGATAGTTCGTTTTCTCCTCTCCGTGCACTCTAAGTTGATTATTGATCTCGATCAACTTTGTTGTGAAAGTGTTGATGTTGTCACTTTCCTCCATCTTTAAGTTCTCATACTCTCTCCGTAGAGTCTGAAGCTTTATCATCCTCACTTGAGGGCTTCCTTGGAACTCCATTTCTAGTGCACTCCACGCTTCCTTTGCACTTGTCGTTGGCGCAATTCTCGGAAAGATAACATATGTTACCGCCGTTTGAATTAGTTGTAACGCTATCATATCCTTCATGACTACTTCCTCTTGATTTTTAGCCATGTCTGGTGTGTTTATACTCGTTGGTACTCCATTTATATTCACCTCCCAAAGCTTTCTCGTCTTTAAGATTGTCATCATTTTTATCTTCCAAAAGTGTTAAGCGTCGCCATTGAAGGTTGGTATAACTTGATACGCCGTTGTCTCCATAACTCATTTTTCTCTTGGTTGAACTCTTAACATAAATGTTTTTTTAGTTTAACTTGGCCTACAATCGAGATTGCTCTGATACCATGTTGAAATGTGGTCGATGAGTTTTGCGGAACTGATGCTCTGTTTTATGGACTAAAAAACAGAATATCAGTGTTTCTCGTCTTTAAGATTGTCATCATTTTTATCTTCCAAAAGTGTTAAGCGTCGCCATTGAAGGTTGGTATAACTTGATACGCCGTTGTCTCCATAACTCATTTTTCTCTTGGTTGAACTCTTAACATAAATGTTTTTTAAGTTTAACTTGGCCTACAATCGAGATTGCTCTGATACCATGTTGAAATGTGGTCGATGAGTTTTGCGGAACTGATGCTCTGTTTTATGGACTAAAAAACAGAATATCAGTGTTTGTTAATAAAGATGAAATGACGATGAACTTGATTTTTTATTAATCACGTTTCTGATGTCTGATATAAATTACAAGGATTTGAATTTCAATTTATATGATCGAAACATTACAACGAAACAACATAACTTGTGGAATTTAAAAAACAAAACCGTTTGACACAACGTTTGGTTTTGTAACCAACTTATGCAACCGACCTTAAATTAAACGAGAATGATTAAGTTCCAACATAAACTGGGAGCCGCAATATCCGGCTAGGAAATGTCTGGTACGGAGATGCTTGGTCCTCTTGATGAGAACGCGGTAACTATCGGGTGGTTGCACCGTACGCGGTTCCTCTAAATCGAATAAATGCGACGGTCCCGGTGCGTTTTCTGCACCACTGCCGCCAGTGAGATATTTTAGTAAGATTTTGCCGTCGGAAAATCCAATCGAAACCGCGGGTAAAACGTGAAGATCAACAAGAAGCTCCTCTCCTTCCGTCTCTCTGCTAACCAAAAGCATCGCTGCTCCGCCGCTCCGTTTCACCTCTTCCCCCTTGGCTCCTCTTAAGCAAATGACGATTTTAACCTCGACGAGTTCTCTCTTGAGCGAGTCCCGAACACAGAACTCGGCCCCGCTTTCTCCTCCGGCTGTTCTGTTAAACGCTAATGGCAGATTCTTTAAGCTTTTCCCATTCTTCAACGAAGATCCAACTAACCTTTTACCGGTCCCTATCCGGACAATCGCCGGAAACGTCATGTCCGTATAACTCGCAGCAACAGTCATCAACCACGGAGACCCATTACTCAATGTGGATGCAGTTGGACCGGAATTACCCGCAGAGCAAGAAACGAAAATGTTCTTCTGCATGGCTCCGAACCCAGCGATCGCTATGGGGTCGACGTAAAACGGGCGTGAAGATCCACCTAGCGAGAGAGAGATCACATCCACACCGTCTAAAATGGCTCGGTCAATGACTGCTATGACGTCGCTGCTAGCACATCCTATCGCCCAACAGGCTTTGTAAGCAGCGATCCTCGAAGTAAACCTCATCCCCGATGCGTAAATGCCTTTGGCTTGCCCGAAATAACTCGCTTTCAGAACAATACCTCCGCCAGCAGTAGAGGCTGTATGCGTCCCGTGTCCTCGTGCATCTCGAGCCGACCTATGAAATCAATAGTCACGTTTCTTTTTGTTACAAGGATCACAAATTTAACCAAATACAATCATTTTTAAATAAAAAGGTACATTTTTATGTTATCAAAACAATGTTCGGTACAACGTTATCGTCTATATATACAACGTTTTAAGTAAAAATCTTTTTTCATTTAATCGACTAAAATTTTCATGATATTTAAAGTTGGAAGGTATTTTTCACACTGTTCCAATTAACAGGTAGAGACTAAATCATGTGAGATTATACAAGTTGTAATTACAGGCTTAGAGCGTTGATTATAATCATAAACGTCTAACCTGAAATCGGTGGTTTCGTTGATTTTTCCAACGACGTATTCGTAGCCTTTGTAAAACGCCCTAGCTCCAATGATCCTCTTGTTACACGACCAAAAAGAGAAGTTTGTGCCTTCATCGCACGAACCTCTCCATCTAGACCGGACCGGAGTCATGTGAGCGTCTCGGAAACTCACGTACTCCGGCGAGATCCCTGTGTCCACCGATGATAAAGTCCGAAGATAGGCTCGTCTGGTTCCAGAGTCCGACCCCAAACTCGAGACCAAGAAACTCGTGAGAATATGTCGTGTGTAGAGATAAGAGCTCGTCTGGATAAGCCAAGATAAATCCTAGTGTGTTCTTCACTGTCTCAAGCTCGTAATCGGTGAGAGTCGCGGAGAAACCGGACATGGAATTTTCGTAGATATAGTGAATCTCCGGGAGAGAAAAATCATCGTCATGAATATTCTCTTTTGGAGTGAATTCAAAAGTGAAGTTACGATGTGCTTGGTACTGGCTGTGACAGTGTGGATCACGTAGGTTTGTTTATGGGACGATACATTAGATGTAAAGAAAATGAGAAAGCAGAAGAAGATTATTATTGATCTGAAGAACACCATCGGACGGTTGTCGTTAAAAGGAAATAAGAGCAATAAAGAAAGCGATGTATCTATTTATGATTCTAACGACTCGTCTCCGTGGATATATAACACATAAAGGTACGTGTGACGTGAGAATATTGTGAGCTGTGAGCTGAGTAAAATGTGACTAGAAAGAGTAATATAAAAAAAAAAGCTTAGTGATTGTACCTGTCGCTATTGTGTGGTTTTTGTACGGGTCCGTCTGCTTTTAGGAATCGTTGGTTGATTTATATAGTTTTTTTTTTTGTTTTGAAAATTCATTTATATAGTTAGTTACCAATAAAAAAGCAATTAAATACAACCTTTGATCATAGTAACACTTAATTTAAAAGAGTTTAGATGATAAAATATTTGCATGTTACTGCAAAGTAAGTTTGCCCTAGTTTCTCTCTCAGACACGGAAGCCTAGGTGCCGCCACAAGCTCACCACCACCACCACACGGAAGCCTAGGTGCCGCCACACTTATCTTCCAGCTGCCGGATCTCTGCATGTCCATCTTCCTGAGCTTCGTCGGCGACTCTGCTCTCAGAATCTCCCAACGAATCCCAGAGAATCCTCTCCCCACCAGGTAAGATAAGTGTACGTCGTCGGTTGTGAATCCTATGACAAGTGACCCCGTTTCAAAGGCGGCTTCATCTCAGGCGTGTTCCTGGACCTCGCCACCTCAAATCTGGCTGAGTCACTCGGCCTTGACAATGGTGTAACCTCTCCTGAGCCACCAGAGCCTCCTACTCCGTCGATGCCCCAGAGCCACCAGTTCCTCTGGGCCCTTCTTTCCGTGGCTGCTCCTCCGTCTTCCTCGCTATTTCACCATCCTTCCTGCTGGAATTTTTCTTCACCAGTTTCTTCACAAGTCCCCCATCCTTCGCCGCCGCTGATTATCTCTCTGATCCCGGTGTTGTTTACCCTGCTCGCTGCTGCTCGGAAAGTCCTCTGTTTAGGCGTGGTTCCCCAAGGGCGTTTCTTTCCTTTTCGTCGCTGGGATTCGTCTGGCCGGACTGTATAAACCTCCGATGGTTCCTGAAGCTCGTCCCCTTCCTATCACCGCCATGCCAACTACACCGCCGACTTCTCATTCACCCAGGTATTCTCTTCTCCGTCTTCCGGTTTCCACTCTCTGAAATATTATCGGTTTAGAGAGAAGTTTATAGATTCGGCTTTGTGGAAAGAGGGTTTAGCTAGGTTGGCTCAGTTGTTTTTTTGGCCTATTTGCCCTTTTGTTGCGGATCATTGCTGTTAAATGCAGAATAGTTACCAAATGTCACCGTGACCGAAGCTGCTTCAAGAGGTTATGGCTACAGAAGAGGATGTGAAGTTCTCGTCCCATCTACATTTGCTTGGAAGCTATCTTCTACTCGGAGACCCCTACCTCAGTGTGAGGAAATCTCTAATGATGAGATTGATGAGAGTCTGTATTTTGGGAACTTCTTTGAAGTTTCGCTTCAAGGTTTTGATATGTTGGGAGTGTGTCTACAAATATCATACTCGATTCAGCTAAAGTTCATCTCCCAAAGAGTGCGAAACTCAGCTTTTCGCAACCTCATCTATCTCTCTCCTTTATGCGACTTACGGATTCATGATAGCCGTGAGGACAGACTCCTCTAGGAACGAACTGGGGTGATATAGAGATAGTGGATGTTAATCTCTTCGTAGACTCAACAAGTTGGTGCTGTGTCGCCTTGGATCTTGAAGCCGATTCCATTGTCGTGAATTCTGCACTAGCTAGGGCCTCTTTCACGGACATTAGATCACCAATGGTGATCGCCCGATTCTGAAGACGTGTTCTCACTTCTCACCAACAGTTGATTTGGCCACAGTTGCCTTGTTATCGTTCTTGTTAAAAAATTTCTTTTAAAAATAGTTTGAGATCTCTATAAAATAGGTTTGACCAGACAAAAAAAAGATGATACAATATTTGCCTACCAGAATGGAGCGTGAAAATTATGTCGAGCCTTAGATGCGTAATCCGTTAGGTGGTTCTACATGTGTTTTTGACCCTTCATTTTTGGGGTAAATGCCTTTTATAATCCCTCCCAACTTTACACGAAAGTGTGGATTCATTTCTATACTTTTAGAACAGTGCTAAATCTTCGAACCAACAACAATCTTCTAGAATAAGTCTACTTCTATGTTTATAAACCTAAAATATTTTTTATAAACATTTATATTTCTATGTTCACTAAACCAATTACTCTCCTATGTTCATCTTCTCCTTCTTCATCGTTTCCCTCCTTTCACTCTCCATCAGAGTGATATTTCTCACCCAACCACCACTCGTTAAGGATATTTCTCACCCAACCACCACTTTCAGCTCCTGTACCAGAGCCGCCAAAAATCTCGCTCTCCACCGTCTCCGTTCTCATTCCACTTCACCGTCCAACGACTCATCTCATTTCACTACCTCCAGCTCTGAAGCCGTCGTGTCCATTACTCTCAGATTCTAGGAAAAGATTGTAATTTTGGAGAAAACAGGTAAATTGACTATGTTTTCATCTTAAATCCCTAAAATTTCCAGCAAAAAAAGCTTTGCTGTCGACGACGATCTGACCTTAAAGCGTGAGGAGAATTACCCAAGCAATTCGCACAGACACCGGAGAAAAATATAAATCGTCCGGATGAGCCTCATCGCCGCCGCAATTTTACAATCTGCTCCAAGGCCGGTGTGCAAGGGCTTGGACAGCATCGGTGATGGCGTTGCCGGCGTTGATCATCGTTTCATTGTTGAGGCTCTCTACTCGGCTGTGTTTTGCTTGGAGGAAGCGAGATCTTCGTTGGTGTTCTTCGGCGGCTTCAGTGGGCACGTAGCTTCGGAGGCACGATGGTGATAGCTTCGATTGAAGTGGTCTTCGTGTTGACTCGGTTAACACCATCTTCAATCTAGGGTCGTGAGTTTAAGAAATTGGATAAGTTTGATGTTTCGAATTTGTTGAATGGATCTTGAGTTGTTCTTGTTTCTTCGATTTGGGTTTATTAGGTGATTTAATGGAGAGGAATCAGAGGAGAAACCACCGGAGTTAAGCTGATGTCGATCTTGGTTTAAACCAAAACCAAGTTTCTTTTTTTAGTTAGGAGAGAATAGGTTTATATATTAAGATAATACATGACGATGATTGTGGATTAATTAGTTAAGCAATGCGTGTAAGAGATCACGTATTAGATATTACGTGTGTTAAGGTATAATTTAGCACTGTTTCAAAGTATATAAATAAATTGACATTTTTGTGTAAAATTTGAGTTATAAAAGATCTTTTTCCCTCATTTTTGTGCAGAGTTGTAATTTATGTAAAATCGGTGAAAAAACCAGAATACTTGCAGAACTTCATAATTAAAGCGAGCTATTCGTTTTAATAATTTCATCTTTCCATTGCATATGAATTTTTCACATTTCATACTTCTACGATGTTACCATCTTCAATTTTTGCAACTTTGCACAATAAAATAAAACAGTCGATGAAATGACTTTTGCAAGATGTAAAATAACGTCGCTGTGATAATACAAAAAAAGAAAGCAGGTGGTTGTTTAGAACAAGGACGGGGATGCAGCTTCCACCGTCGGTAGGTGAGACATTAAAATGAGGGGACAACGCATAATAATTGGGCCATGACTCAATATTACTCGTATCTAAGTTTTCTGACCTCTCTATCTATATTTCCTATGATTCAAATAATTGCTTGTTCACACTTCTGACTTCACGCATCCTCCCTCGGTCAATCTCTTTCTCTTGGCTTCGAAACCAAGTTGGAACACGTAAGCGACGACTTACATTGTTTATTTAGTTTCTTCACTCAATATAAAGAGGCATATATATATTAATAACTAATTTTAATTCAATACTTAAGAAAGGATAATTGCTTTATAGTGTTTAGACTCTTCGCAAGATAATGCACACATGGTCTATGTATCATTACTTGTACATTTGGATAATTAATCTATATATTTCTAAAAAGGAAATGTTTTCCGTTTTTTAGGAGACAGAAAAAACGCATGTATAGAACAGTTAATATCTAATTAATTGTAAGGTTTACCAACGAAGCCCGTCTAGCTCAGTTGGTAGAGCGCAAGGCTCTTAACCTTGTGGTCGTGGGTGGGCGCACGCATGTTTTGACTAATTTTTTTAATATATTGTCCAGGCCGATAATTGGGCCCAAAATCGTGGCGGGTACTGATGCCTTTATATAGAGATAGGCAGATGCGGGTCCAGAATCCATAACGGTAAGAAATTAAGAATTCCCCTTGGACTTGCTTTTTTGATACTCACGGCGATTGGCAGTAGAGTCATTGGTCTTCCGCTCCGTTTGTAAATTGATGGGTTTGGGAGGGAAGTTCTGGGACTTGTTGAGACCTTATGGTCGACAAGAAGGGTTTGATTATCTCACAAACAAACGCGTCGCTGTTGATCTCTCCTTCTGGATCGTTCAGCATGAAACCACTGTTAAACGTTTTGTCCATACACCTCACCTCAGGCTCCCTTTCTTCCGTACAATCAACCTCTTCTCTAAGGTTCCATTTTTACCTGAATTGCTGCTTCTCTTATTTTCCTTCAATTGGATTTCCCAATTTCAGCTAGATCCTGCGAAGAAAAATAGCAAGTTGATGAGAAATGCCCAGCAAGTCGGAAATTGAAGCCCTTCCATGTCTAGATGTACTCTCACCTCGTTCTTGTAGAACCTGAAAACCAAGTACATCGTTTCTGTTCAACCAATTGGTAGCGTAATTGCATAAAAGACCAAATGAAAGAGCTCTTACAAAATTCCTTTCATTAAGGACCCTGTTTGAATACAACCAAAATTTTAACCTCAAGGACAACAGCAGTGGAGTGGAGGACGTGCCAAGCCATTTCCAATCACTATTGCCGCTGGACCAGCCTGACCAGCAACATAATGGGCAATCAATCCAATTACTGCTGCTGTCACAAGAACCTAGATTACAACAATACAAGTGTAGATTAGCCAACTTGAACACAGAAAGATCAAGCATGCATGTAATCTTTGGAAGTCCACACTCACTTGTTGTTGATCCTGCGGAGCCTACCCAAAGGCTCAGCGGATTGTAGGAAAGTTTTAGTTGATAAATTATGTAAAATGATATAGGTGGATCTTCAAATCACCTGAGCGGAGCCTAATCCAAAAACGTATCTCTTCATGGAACTCAGTCTTTCAACAGAGAGCTGTCAAACAGATAAAAAATTGGCTCTTCTACCAAACACAGTTCAAAAGCAAGAGGATACATACACATATATCAAATAGTACCTCAAGGCCAATGTTGAAAAGCAAGAAAACAACTCCAAATTCTGCGATGACCCTGGTTCCATGCACATTACGGATAATTGAAAGACCATACAGACCAATCAGAATTCCAGCTGCCAAATATCCAAGAACAGGGCTGCCTATACATTGCAGCAGATGAAGCCATCAAGATGACACATAAATCTCTATGCAACATGATTGCGAGACCAGAACTGAAAATGTTTTTAACTGATGAGAACATGGAAATCGTAGGAGTTTGAAGGAAGGGAAAACAAATAGTGATGCAATAGATAGAAATAACAAAGAAAAAAAAATCAAATAGAGGCACAAATATGACGCTTGCCAGCAGTAACCACAAAAGATCAAAAAGGGAAGCTTCTTCCTCATTGACCTAATAATTGCAGAAAGTATCAGCCTGAAAAGTACATTCCATATAATTTGCACTTTGAAAAGGAAAAACATTAATACCTCCCGGTGAGACATCGTCTGTACTAGTGCTGATAAAATCTGGCTGCTGCAGCAGCTGATTGTTCCCCCTACTCCATTGGAGTATAATGTCAGTCTGGAATGGATAAGAAGTTCATTAACAAAAAGACAGAACTTATGTACTAAAATGATCCTTAAAAAATAACGAAAAGGAGAGTAAAGTTTCAAACTGACCCTGCTCCAAGAAGTGCAAACCCAAGAACTAGCTTGGGCCATTGCTGTTTGACAGAATCAACCAGACTCGCAAACACTGTCGCGGTCCCATCTGGATTGGAAGAGAAGAAAGATGCAGAACAGAAACGGGAGGATTTATTAAACGATGGCTTGGGAGAATTAAGAGAGGAACCCACTTTCGGCAGATCTTTTTGTGTTTCCTGTTTTTTCGTCTGAACAACAATCTTTGACTTTTCAATATCTGCTTCAACCACTTCAGAAGACTCTAGACTTGGCTTTCCATTCTCATGATCACTTGACTCATAAGTCTGAGTTAGTTTTTGAGTCCTCTGACCAACTATATCAGGCACAAGATCAGATGTGTTCTGTACCACTGATAAATCTCCATCTTTAGGTGATTCTTTTTCTAACTGATGGCTAACATCTTCAGTATTACTTGAGAGTAACTCAACGGAAGTTTCTTCATCCGAGATTTGGTCCTGAGTTTCCTCTGGGGTCTGAGAAATGGAGAGAGACTTCTCTGCTCTCAAGATCAAATGCTACAGCTTGTTCAGCCAACTTCATAATATTTGCTACATCCTCCTCGGATTTCAACACCTTGATCTGTATGGTCTCAGCAAACTCATTCAACTTGTGCACTTCCTTCTGAAGCTGGTCTTTTTTGCTCTGCAAACAACTGAGTTGGGCCTCACAAGTTGCTAAATTGGCTTGGCATTCTATTATATCATCCTTAGCAGCTAAAAGAGCATCTTGTTTACCTAAAAATCATCAGTCTCTTGAGACACTTGTGGAGTATGATTCCCTGCACCTGCTTCAAGTGATTCGACTACAACCTGAAGGCTAGATTCAGCAAGAGATAACGCCATTGTAGCGTTTTGAACAGCTTCTTTAGCAAGAGATTCCTCATCAACAGTATCTCGAATGACATGGAGGGTTTTGTTAACGTCATGCCAAGCAGTAGCCGCTTGGTCCTTGAGAGCAATGGCTGTTTCTGAAATTCTCTGAGCCTTTTCCTCAAAGATGGTGCTATTGAGTCTAGCAACTTCCAATTCCCTAATAGCCTTTTGTAGTAGCTCCAAACTATCAGTTTGGTTTTCCACTCTCACATGTTTTTCTTCTTTCAAATCAGTAGCTTCACTTTCGACACTATATTCAGAAGATTCTCCAATTCGATCATTGCCTTGAAAACTTAATCTAAATCCAAAAGGGATTTATTCAGCTTCCATAAAACCTGCCTACATTCCTCTTCAATCGACTAACCGAGTGAAATTTAGAATCCCAAATTCCTTTGGGACTTATCAATCGATTAGGGAAGCAGTAAGTGGCACTATTCAATAAAATCGGACGCTGAAGATTACACGCAAATTCCATGTCTAATCTAAATCTAAAGGAAGCCCTACTTACTTCAACAGAGTGGTTCGTTCGTCTTCACTCTTCACTTCCCGTTTTTAGACAAATTTACGTAAACACCCTCGCTTACCTGATGAATAAAAATGAATGATTCATATCACCCAATAACCAGTTGGTTTGATCCGGTACATCAAGTTCTTTTTTCTTTAACCGAAACCCACCAAGTCTAATAAAACTCTACTCTTTAAGACTTGAACTATTATCATCAAACACATATAAATCAGAATAAATGGAAAAATACAACTTTCAATTCAAACCTCGATACTACATATTATTAGAGTCTAGGAATTCTAAAAAATCACGACTACAAAATGACATTTCGAAAGACTAGAATATCAGCAAGCACCTCATAATCACACACTGGAAAATCAAATTATTGCTTTCTTCTTGTGTAAATAATAATGTATAACGAACGAATCCCAAAAAAAAAAAAATCTTTGATATGGAAACAACTCATTACAAATGAAATCAAATATTCCCCCACAAGATTCATTCATTCAATCACTCACTCAACACTCGCCAACATATTTTCAAGACTCTGAAACGCCGTTCTCTTCCTTGGCCTCAACGGCGATGTCTTCCGTAGGCTCCGGAGGAAGAGTGTTGCCTGAGGCGGTACGACGGTGGTTGGTGGCTTGGAGCACGTGAGCGTAGTTTCCTTTCTCCATGAACAGTTGGTTAAAGTGATGCCGGCAATACAGAACACCGTCTAGGGAGGCGTACGACGAGTGAGTCAGCGTGCAGCCACCGTGAGCGCACCGGAAACATGTCTTGTGGAAGCATTCTCCTTCCATTTGCACCTGTTTTATCAGAGAAACCATAAGTTCACCAAATTTAACCGGACTTAGCTGAACCAAAATGTTCTATTAAACCGATTGATACCACACTTTATTGGAGCAAAATAACTTTCTGAAATCGAATCTAGAGTAAAACTAAATAAAATCTAACCAAACAAAAATCAAAATTCTATTTCCGTTTGATGTAAAAAAGTTTAATATATCGATGATATCATTAGAATTTTTTTTTTTGTCTTTTAAATGAAACCGAACCGAAAAAGAAAAAAATTGTTGATTCAAAAACGGGTATAAGCACAAGACAGCTCACTGGAATTTGGGTATAACGTACAAATTAAAAGTTAGAGACTTTTTGTTGTTGTTGGTTTTAAAGTTAGGGACCAAATGGTAAATATTTGGATAAGTCGGAGGTTTCAGTATTTGGGGGAAGAACATTTGCAGACGCAAACGCTAACCTTTTCAAGTGGGTAAACAGTTTTGTCGCAAGCGGCGCACTTGTCTTGTGTTCCACAGAAAATGGAAGATATCTTGCTGGGAGTCTTAGTCTGTAATGTTGAAATTATCAACACAGTCAAATACTCAGATCCTAATCCTACTGGTCAATCATAAAAGAAAGATTGATACGCTAATTGTATAGAACGATCGATGTAGAGAGATTTATGAAACGTACCAGCTCCGGCTTCTCAGTTTTTCCTGAGAAAAGAAAGAAAATTGTTTGATGATTCAAACGAAGAAAGGTAAAGAGATTCGATGTTGGGGATGTTATAATATGAACCTGGTTGAAATTTTTTGCTGAAATTGCCAGATTCCTTAAAGAGTTGCTCAAAATGAGTCTTGCAGTACAAGACACCGTCCATGGAGGAATAGTTGCTCATCTGCCATCAACTCATAAAGATTGTTTCTATGTTCGGAATACAATAAAATCACAGAAGATTTAAACACAAAATCGGTAACTAAATGATCTCATTTATAAAAGTAATGCAACATACCACAAGGGTTCCTTTGCAATGGGTGCACCTGAAGCACGACTTGTGGTAAGGCATTCCTTCAATGGACAACATGTCCACCACATACACTGTCTTATCACAAGCATTGCATTTGTCGGTAGTTCCTGTGAAAGACATTTTTTTGGGTTGTTGTTGTTGTTGCTGTTTCTTTCTCCAAGATCCTGAATGAATCAGATATAATTTTACTTTTAATCAGATCAAGAGGTCATCTGAGGAAACAATTAAAGAAGGAAACCCACAAGAAGGGAAATTTAAGATTTTGTTACCTCAGACAAAGGAGGAACCAGCGAAATTTCTGTCCTGTTTTATACGAAAGCTTGTTGCAATTGGGAGGTTGTAACGGAGGAACGAGATAAAATTGGGTGGCAAAGTGATTGGAGTTGAGCAAAAGAAGGGTTGTGGTTTCTGACAATTTCAACCCATGGAGGGATCTTACTTTAAGCCAACTGTCTCTGAGGTGGTGCAAAAGGAATATAACAACCTAACATTTGCAAAAGTATTATATTATTATTCTTTGTCCAATGCTTTTAATACATAGCTTATCTGTATACGTAGCTATCAAGATATCCTGTTGTACATTAAAGTAATTTTAATGAATAGAAAGTGAAGCACCACTAAGTCGATTCCTTCCTTTTGCAATATCTCTATAGAATTATAGTGCAGTTCAAGTCTCCTTTCATTCATCTTATCACACAATATTTAAATAGAAAAATCTGATATGTAAAGTAAAGTAGTCTTTTTTTTCTTCTGTCTTCAAAGTAAATTAAGTCTTATAACACAACTTGTTAACACAATACGAGGTCTGAGATTGTTTTTCCATATAATATCTAGGGAATAATATGGGATTACTGAGAAGTTTATGTCGTTTCCTTTATCGCCTTCCCGGCTATGAGCAACAGAGTAGAGTGGGATCTTTGGCCAGATGGAGCTGGAGAGCGATGAAATCTAGATAAATCCTTCCACTGATCGCCTCTCATTGTAAGGTTATTTTGATTTTCCTTAGGGATCTACAAATGGAAGCAATACCGAGGTGTTAAATTGTTAATACAAGTGCACATGTTAGTGTTCTTTCACATTTACGTATTATCTAATTCGTCTTACCACTTAGTGTAGTCAACAAGGGAACTAACCAATATGAACAAGAACTTTCTCACTAACCTTTTGGATTTTCTCTCGAGCAACTGGATAATGATGTTGAGGGGTCTCTGACTCTGATGTGTTGGTGTGCTCAAGTCCAGTTTTCCATATTACAGATTCACGGCTGACCTCGATAACCAAACATTTCACATCAGAAGCCGTGAAATTGATTTATGCAAGCTTATTTTAGTTACAATTTCATGATAGAGTCGACATACCAAACGCTTTCCAAGAACAATCTCCGTCTTGTGTCTGATACTGCAGAATTGCATATAATTACAAGCAGTCAAGTTAAACCAAAAAGATAATCCAGAATCTCATATGCTCTGTTTTAAAAAATATATAGTTTCAATACATTGAGATTTGACGTTGCCAAGATAAAGATAATCAGTCTGCATAATCAGATATAAAGACAGAAACGTGCTCTAAGTTGTCGATAATTAAGTGTTTGTCAAGTCCCTAGTCATAAGATGTCTCAAATCAACAGGATCTGGTACTACTGTAATGCTACGATAGGAATTGGATTGAGATAAGGCTGAAATTTAGAGCAAACATCAAGGTGAAGGAATTTGATACGTGGCAAGGGTTTTGGTGTTTTTGGTGATTTTCCTTTTAGAATTTGATTGTTTTGGGTCTTTTCCTTTTATTAGACATTTATTTTTATGTTAGGGTTATGCTTGAAGTTGTAATCTTGGCCTATATAAATAGAGGTCTTTATGCTAATGAAAACTTAACTTCCAAGAATTAACCTAATCTCCAAGAGAGATTAGGGTTAAGAGGAAGCTTGGTTTAAATCTTTTTTGACTCTTACCTTTAACAAAGTAAACCAAATCTTTCTTGACTTTTACCTTTAACAAAGTTTCCGATTACGAGTTCGAAGACAGAAATCTTTGGCTCTATAAGAATTACCTAATTCCACCACCACCAGCTGGTCCATTTGTATATAGAGCAGTAAACTCTTTCACTAACTGGACCGCATGTTCCTTCAGTTTGAAAAGATCATCCATACGTAATCTAATATCTTTATATGACTGCCAAGATGATTCAGCATCGTTGCTTGTCGCCTTCAAGCTATCAAGCCCAATCTGATATGGTTTTTCCATCCAAGATCATAACTGCACCCATGTTTATGCTTATCCTATTTGATTTGATTAAAGTAATTATGTTTTAGTAGTTGTTGGGCTCATCGGAATAGTATGGACAAGGAAGGATTGGGGAGAGAGAGTTGCAGAGAAGGTTGTTTGGGCTTCCGAAAAAGGGAAAACGTGAAGTCACCGTGCTATCCGCTTTCCTCTCCCCAAGGTCTCTCTTCTTATTTTGGTTTCCTTGTTTTGTTTTTGAGCAATTAGGGTTTGTGTGGAAGTTATTGCCTTAGGAACGGGGACTAAGTGCTACTCAGTTCCCGTGGAGACATTGTTAAAGATTCTCATGCCGAAATCTCCAGGCTCTTGTATTCCGAGATTCAGCGGATGCAAGGGACTTCCGATAAGAGAAGATCTAGCGTTAGACCCAAGCTGTCCTCGAGAAGTCAAATATAAGCTCAAATCTGGGTGCCACTTGCACATGTACATTTCTCAATTGGCCAATGTAATTCACTTCTTTCTATTTCCCTCCTTGAAGAATGATATATGTCTGTCATATTGTAGGTGGTTATGCTTCTACTAGTTCACCGTTATAAAAATATTCCATCAACACAAGTAGGTGACTCATTATTAGATAAAGGTTCTGCTGACATTTGCTCTTTGGCAAGAATGTTCTCTCCGATTACCTTCCTTTTGTTTAGCAGATTGGTATCTATTCCTTTTCAGGTAACAGATATGGTACAGGTGAAATGACACTCTCTGTTAGCTGTTCAGATAAGATAGCTCCATGGAATGTTCTTGGAGTTAAAGGGGCATTGCTTTCCCAAGTCCTCCATCCTGTCTATATTTCTACCATCACCGTTGGACAATCTCTGCACTCTCCTGATAATTTTTCTTTGGCTGATCACTTACCAAGTTCTTTGTATGAGAGGATCCTTCCATTATCGGATGAGCTTCTGAATTCCTTCCGTTTGAACAAGGTTCATTACCTGCTTTCTACCAAGGTATTATGTAGATTGATGTAGTTACTTGTATATATTGTTCTAATTCCCTTCCAGCCACTGTTTTTTGTAGCTCCTCTACCACCATCAGAATTTCAGCATTCAGAAACTGCTCAAGCTACCTTAACATGCGGGTTAGTTTTCAATGCTCTTAACTCTTCATCACATGAAACATTTGTCTTTTCTTTGTTTCTGGATAGGTGACAATGTATTTGTTGTCACTTAGGTATCCATTGTGTTGGAACCATTCTGGCTTACATGAAGTTATTCTTGGAACAACCGGTAGAAAGCAAGGCACCTCAGCTATCCGAGCATCACCTTGCTTATTTTTAGTTGATATCATATATTCATGTTTTTTCTTCTACACAACGGTTACTGGAGCTATTCTTGAGAGAAACTCATGGACAAGAAAGTGAATCTTTTAAGTCACAAAGATCTTACCGAGAACTGAAGGTGCGTGTGATGCTGATTTTTTTCTGCTGCTTCATGTTGGGTTAACGTGCTTCCACTGGCACTACTAACATACTAAGCTGTATGAATCTCATAGGGAGTGTTTGGCATTCATGCTGCAACCCGCAGATTTTGTTATCGTTCTCTGGTTTATTCTGAGATGATTTGTGTTTTTTTTTTGGTTTTAATTCTATGCAGGATAAAGATATAGAATATTCTTTGATGTCAAAGATTTTTAAAGGAAAGTATCCATTCAACAATTGGCTAACAAGACCTTTGAATTACGAGGATTTTCTGATAAATCAGACGTAAAGTATGTCATCCTATTTTCTCTAACAACCTACCTTCTCTGCATCATAAGTTCATTATCGTCAACTAGTTGCTTAATTTTGACAGCTTGGTTCAGAGAAGCAAAATAATTAATTATTATTGTGATGATTACGTTCCCAAAAAAAAAAAGAAAAAAAAAAGAGGTGAGACATTGAATCACAGAAAATACAAATAGCAAAGTAAAACGAAAAAAACCCAAGAAAACGAGAAAACATTAGAAGAAAATATGAATTTGACTGAAACGAATAAAGATGCGGTAAGTTCCACTCAGAGATTAACTCGTCCTTTGATGATGTCGATGCTCATCTCACTAGGATCTGTTGCTTGCAATTCAACTTGAATCCCATCCAATTCCCTCTTGAACCTGTCCTTTGAGCTTGCATACAACATCTTACTCCTCACTCTTGATGTATCCGGTGACCTGAAGCAAAATGGATGTCTCAGTTATAGCAAATTCTACATTTCCAAATCATGAAAAAAAACAAAGGCAAGGAGTTGTACCACGCGATGAAAAAGATCTTGCTCTTCTGGCAATTCTCAGGAGTGGTGAACTCAAAGTCATAGACAGCATATCGACATTCGTCCTCGGGAATAGATCTGGTGAAATCATCGTAAGTTTCTTCTGGATTCCCGAGCTTGTCTATCATAACTTGCTGAGCCTTCTCATCAATTTTGAACACAATGAACCTATAATTCCTCTTTGCTTTCAACTCCAAGAATTTGAGCTTGCACTCATCATTAACGTGCATCCCAGACGATGAATTAGCCTGCAAAATCACACACACATAGTCAACTAATATGATCACAGCAGATTACATGATTGGCAATAGCAGAATGATAAAGTGAAATGTAGGAACATACCATGTTGTCTGCTTGAATTTCGCGTTTGATGATCTGAAAGTAGAGGAGGTAAGGGGGTTTTAGAGGGTAAGAAGAGAAGAAGAAACAAGTAGGTTTGGTTGGCTCGTTAGGCTGGTCACGTCTTAAAACCAAAAAGACTTTGATGCTGTCACGTTGTGGCCATATTTACTTCATTAGAAATATTAGAATGTCTCTATATTTTATTCACGCATACACATGTATCTATGTGTGTATGTAAGCACATGTTGTCCGGACATCATTGGGGAGTTGAGGATTCATGATGTACATGTTTTCTTTGTTTTTATTAGATTTTTGACTTTTTCTTTCCTCACAATTGGCCGTAGACTTTGTTTATCTTTTTGGTGCGAATTTAATAAGAATTTAGCGGGAAAATAATAATTAGCCTTTCGAGTCTAAACAAGGGTTTTGCTTTGCAATATCAGAGAAATTGCAGATTTTATCATTATGAAGTAAACGATTTGGCCAAACTAAACCATTGCATCGAGATGACATGATCACATGACAACAACCAAAAATCATAGGAGTGTCAAAACGTTATGCGATAATTTTGGTTTGCTGAGAGCCCATACACTAAGCTTTGAAATAGAGCGTAACAAAAGCCCATATAGAGGCCAGTTACTGAAAGTGTTTAAAGAGAGACCACTTGCTTTCAGATCACATCATTATAAAATTTCTATTTTCTATATTTTTTTTCGAATAACCCCAAATGATTTGTACGTGAAAACTGAATTTACTTGGATAATATTTATAGACTTGTCGGTACATATTTGACTGAAAAACAAGTTTTACATCTGGTTATGTTAGATTTATAATTATCCTCTGGGTATTATCGAGAAATATATATAGAAGTCGGTTGATTTGAAATTGTAGCTACTAGCTACTGTGAGAAATAGGGATCCCATCGATACGAACACTGAAAAGTGTACGTCTCACTGTCAGTAGCCGAGTTGGCTCACCCGAATGGCAGCGAGTTGACAAGGTACGACCCGTTTCTATTAGCAAATCCTGTCATGTTCAAATTTGAACTTTGAGTGATATCCCTCTCCTTGTTTCCAGGCATTACCGCTGTTACCTTAATTAAAACAAAACCAGTCGATGGGAGGTCAAAGCTCTAAAATTGGTACATGTTGTCTTAATTCATCATCACACAAGACTGTTGCTCTTGAAGCTCCAGATGTTGGTGACGTCTCTGTTTGGCTCTCTTGTTAGACCCACAAGCTTTTTTTTTTTCTTGGATTTGGCTGTTTTCTTTTAATCCTTTTTTTTCTTTCTAAATACAGAAAACGAAGGGAATAGTGAGGTAACAGATGTGCCGTCTTTTCGTGAATACACACTAGAAGAGCTTAAGATCGCCACCTCTGGTTTCACTTTGGAGAATGTTGTAGCTGAACATGGAGAAATAGCTCCAAATGTTGTCTATAAAGGGAAATTGGAGAATCATATGAGGATTGCTATCAAGCGCTTTTCTGGAACGGCCTGGCCTGATCCACACCAGTTTCTTGTATGAGTTGTATCTTTCAGTTTATCTAATGCCAATTCTCATTTCTCTTAACTTTACATATTCCCGTTTCCAGGAAGAAGCAAGATCGGTTGGTCAGCTACACAGCAAAAGAATTGCCAATTTACTTGGTTGCTGCTGTGAAGGCAGTGAGAGGTTGCTTGTCGCTGAGTTTATGCCTAATGACACTAGCCAAACACCTTTTCCACTGTAAGGCCTTTTGATCAAGAATCTTTTGATGCTCTTTTTAGATTTTGTCTTAGTGTTTGCTTATATATCTACCAGGGGAAACACAGCCAATGAAATGGGCGATGCGACTAAGGGTTGTCTTATACATTTCAGAAGCTCTTGAATACTGTAGCAACAAAGGACGCCCGCTGTATCATGATCTCAATGCTTACAGAGTTTTATTTGACGAGGTATTTACTCAAACTAAACTCTTTTCCGAGAAACCATGTTTTGTGTTATGCTATATTCCTCCACTGACGCGTTTATGGATCTTTATAAGGAATCCAATACAAGACTTTCAACATTTGGGTTAATGAAGAATAGTCGGGATGGGAAAAGTTATAGCACAAATCTTGCTTTTACCCCTCCCGAGTATCTACGAACTGGTGAAATTGATTTGCCCCCTCCTCGTAGGTCATATTTTTCCAACGATTTGTACCTTGAGATTAAGTGTGTGTTGTTACAGGGAGAATCACAGTAGAGAGTGTGATTGACAGCTTCGGCACTCTTCTGCTTGATCTTCTCACCGGAAAGCATATTCCTCCTAGCCATGTAAGTGTCCATCTCCATGGTAGCTACTTATATCGTTTCTTGATTTCTCTTGACTAATGATCTCATCCTTTCGTTGTGTGTTTAGGCCCTTGATTTGATTCGAGACAGAAATCTTCAGACTCTGCCTGCCATCTCGTTGTCTTCAGTACGAAGCTCGTGAGCGACCACACATAAAATATGTGTTCGCTGGACTGATATCTCTCCAGAAAGACACACAGGTTCCATCTTATGTTCTTATGGGTCTGCCTCAAAGTGGTTCTTTTGTGTCACCTCCGTCTCCTTTTGGTGAGGCTTGTTCGAGAAAAGACCTGACCGCTATGCTTGAGATCTTGGATAAAATTGAATACAAAGACGATGAAGAGGTAAGTTTTATGGTTATATAAACTGTTGTATCACTTAGAAGTTAGAACCCTTATGGTTCCCATCCTATGAAGCCTTCTTCATGGTTTTATGTGACATGGGTAAGTGCAGCTTTCGTTTCTGTGGAGTGACCAGATGCAAGAGGCAATAATAAACTCGAAGAAAAAAGGTGATATTGCATTTAGACGGAAAGACTTTAGTAAAGCCATTGAGTTTTACACACAGGTCTGTCTTTTGTCGCACTGAAGTCCATAGCAAGACCTTACTCCTTAGTTGACCATGTCCCTGTCTATAATTTTGGCCCAGTTTCTTGATTTGGGAATGATCTCTGCAACAGTCTTTGCGAGGCGCAGTCTAAGTTACTTAATGAGTAACATGGGGAAAGAAGCTTTAGATGATGCAATGACATGTCAAGGCATATCTCCTGTGTGGTACGTTGCATTGTATCTCCAGTCTGTTGCTCTTGCTGTCCTGGGAATGGAGAAGGAATCCCAAATCGCACTTATTGAAGGATCCAACCTTGAAGCCAAAAAGATTTCACCTTCCATACAGAACTAAAGGCTTCCTTTTTTGGGTTTTGGTAAAAGATGAAGAAGCCTTGATTCATGAAGGGGAACAAGCGAAAGGTGATCTGTTGTTTCATTTGATGCATAAGAGCCTTTAGATGTTAAGCATTGTACTAACTGAACCCACATCGTAGAAGCTAATCCATTGTTTCAGTTGATACATAAGAGCTTGGGATGTACAGATACCAAAGTGTACATTATTACAAACTCCAATTAACAGATGTAGAAAGCTTAAAAAACCTTATAATCTGTTGTTGAGCAATTCAACCTCTGCCTCCGCTTGGATAATTGGATGAAAGCTTCTGTAATCATCCTTTGACATTCCAGCGTATACAGGTTCTGTGCCTCCATAGGTTATGAAGTTCCAGCCAAACGTGGACCCTCCAACCACGGTGTCTCCCACTTTGACATCATCTCCATAAGAGTTGTGCTTCTCCATTTGAACATAGCTCGTCTCAGATGATTTCAGTTCAGTAGTAGTAGTAGTCTGAGGTGTTTGATAAATGGCCTTTCCGTTGGATAAGGACTCGGTCTTAGTTGTTTTCTCATGTTTGGGTGATGCTCCAATCATCTCTTGGTACAGTTGAAGCATAAGCTTCATCTCTGCAAACAGCACAATTTCAAGGGGACTCAGAATATATAAAAAAGAGTTACTTTGTGTTGTTGTTGAGCATAAGTGATTGTTGGGATACCAAAAGAAACCATTAGTGTAAAAGCTCACTCTCTTGAATCTCGATAGCTGCCTTACAGTTCCTGAAGTCTGGAGTTCGTAAAACCTGTAGCACAAATAAAAGAGTTGGTGGAATCTCCATCACACCTGACTGCATCTAAAAAGTAAAAACTTAATACCTCGAGAACGTGAGGGCGAAGATCTTTGAGAAGGAGACGCATCTTGTAGTAGTTTGAGTTCTCGATCTGAAGATTCCCTTCCAGCGCTCGCTTTCTTCCCCTAGAAGACGGATCCGTCGTAACAGTCGACGGAGGCGCAGGCGAGCTATCTAAGTCCATCGCGAGCGAAGGTAACTCAGCTGATCTCTGATCGACGGTTGTAGGAAGATGAAGATCTCCTTGTGTTGGAAGAGATGAAGTAGCACAATGAGGAGGAGGAGGAGGTTCAGTGATTTGAGTTGGCGTCAAGGTCGATTTCTCCATTTTCAAAGGTTTTCAACCGCCCAAACAGATCTCTCTCTCTCTCTCTTAATCTATCAACGCCCCTGAGAATGTAGCAGCATAGATTTTTAAAACGACGCCGTGAAATTTTTCTGAAATGTAAATGTAATGTTTGGGCCTCTAATGGGCCCATATTTGAAATGGCACGAATTCTTACTACCGAATAGCGGACTGCGTGTCGTTTTTACTGGGGGAAAACGTATAGTATTGCCATTTTAGAAACACCGAAATGAGTTTCTCGTATTTGGATCTCCTCCATGAATCCCCAAATTGACAAGGTCGTGGGAAGAACGACTATGGTGGCGACTGCTGTTGTATCCTACTTCCTCTTAACCGCTGATTACGGTCCCGAGCCTAATGCTCTTGGTCCTGTGAGTTCCTTTTTTTCATGAAACCTTACTTGATGTTGCTGGTTTTGGATCTCCCTCTCCTCGTTATAATCACGAGGTTGGAATCGAAATTGGTTAGATCTCTTAATAGTTGCTACTTGCTAGGTTTGAAATTTGATCATCCATAATAAAAACTTGTTAGACAACTTACTTGATCTCTAGGATGATATTTTTGCATATCCAGATCAAACGGAAGATCATTTCAGTTATCTTTCCATCTAAGGAATCCGACAAGTGACAATGGAAAGTAGGATGTAGTTGAACATAGTTGAGCTCAGTGCCTCGTTTTAATTTATGGCTAACACAGTTTAGTCTACTTTCACGAGTGTTTTTAGTTATCTCCATTACTCTTCAAGACTTGAGATATGTTAATAATAATATGTCTGATCATCTGTACATCATCTTTCTTTAATTGCCCTATAACCAAATCTGCATTTACAGTTCCGTTCAAAGAATTTTGAATATGTCAATTTACTTCTTCAACAAAGTAAATTCATACAAAACATCCGTACGGTTTATTGATCAACAAAACCTCGTCGACTTAAAAAATCATAAGCAAAAAGAAAAATAATTTTAATCGCGGCATAAATAAATATCTTTAGCTTTTGACTTTTGTGCTCGTTAAAGCGGGAACAAAATACAAGTGGATTTGTTTCTACCTAACAGTAATACACGTACACATCTAAGAACCAACGACCACCGTCCGATTAGAGATTATCTGAAATCTGACGGTCTATAAAATACACGAACACTGAACACAAATCTTATGGCCGAATCGGCACACTCATTGACCATAAACGGTCTCGTGTTGCCAAAAACGTAAAAGCGAGCGTTTGCGTTGGCAGGAACCCTTAATACGGTTTCTGCATGTACATGAACATATCCTGTAGCGGAAACAGCTGATTACTCCCTCCTCCGAACGCGTTATCCACGGTGGTATCAATATAATTAAACCCAAAATCAAGGGTATTATTGTCATTACCACCAGTCGACCAATCCTTCCACTTGGGCTCGCTCTGAACCTCGCTTGTGAACTCTGGCGACACCACTTGCTCCGAGCAACTAGACTCCGTCGTATGCAACTTCGGCACCGAATCCGACGTGTCAAAATACACGAATTCACTCGCCGTCGCCGTCTGTTGCGGCGGCGGAGGCATCCCCATCTCTGTCACCCTCGGCTTTTTCTCCACGACTTCGTCGGTGACTCCGCCGTAAACCACCGGAGGCGATGGTCCTCGCTTCTCGATGGCTCCTTTTTTGTTGTAAATCCGGCAAAGAACCCAATCATCCAGCTGGCAAAATCAAGACCGTCGGATCAATTAAACAAACTACAAAGATTGAAATAGAGATGGAAGTAGATCGAATAATATACCCTGAGACTATTCTTCTTCTTCCGAACCGACCGGTCAACGTCGGCGAGTCGGTACTCGTGCATAATCCAATTGGTTTTCTCTCCCTTCGGAGCTTTCCCGGCGTAGAAAACAAGAGCTTTCTTGATTCCGAGCGGTTTAGGAACTCCAATCGGTTTATCAGCTCCAGTTGCTTTCCAGTAACCAGACCCAGCCGACCGGTTCGGGCGCGAACCGTTGGGATATTTTCTGTCCCTGGGAGTGAAGAAATACCATTCCTTCTCACCATACAAGGATAAACCTGTAATTTTCACGAAATTGAGTCAGCAGAAGATCTCAGATTTAGATTCCAAAATCGACAAAGATTAGAGAATTATTAATCACCGGGAAGCTCCCATGGATCGTATTTGTAGAGATCGATCTCAGCGATGATCGGAACGGCGATGGACAGAGATGCACATTTGCGGCAGAGATAGTGCATGACGAGCTCTTCATCGGTAGGGTGAAACCGGAATCCTGGAGGCAACTGTAATTCTGACATTTATAACCTTGGCTCTTACCCTAGATTTACCTTGAATTGCCACTAAGAGATTAGGAGAGTTGTTGGATGATCCTATCCTAATTCTCCACCTCTGAAACTTGGCGTTTGAAACTTGAAAAGAAAGAGAGTAAAGTCAAATATATAAGGAGAGGGAAAGACACGTGTCGTAAACCTCTTGTGTGGGGGGGGACGTGGGTGGAAGACAAGACACGTTTCGGAAGGAGATATCAGTTGCTGACGTGGGAATGAGGAGATTGTGTCACTGCTTACGTGTGTCGTTTTTGGGTCCACTCACTTGTCGTAAAATCCAAATCAGACCGGTCCGATACGACCGAACCTGGGGTCTATCTTATGGATTCTTCGTTTTCGGTCGGTGGATCTGTGGTCCCACTCTCTCCGTAAATATTTGTTGTCTTTTTGCAAAAGGTTCATATCTGATCAAATCCGACGATTAAACGGTGACAAAGTGATCTCTAGTAGTCTCCATTTTCGACGGTGATTTTTTTTTTGACAAAAAGCTTACATTATCAAATGGTTAATTGTTCTTAGTTTCTTACCCTAGTGAGTGGTGAGATTGCTGAATGCCGTGCTTAATTTTGGGTATTCTTGAAAATTATGCATACGACATTGTGCATTTGGAGATCAAACCAGAGAAAGACACGTTTCAATGTAGAACAATATCGAACAGAGGTTATAGTAATACTCTTATTCTCAAGACGAGGGATGTTAATATGTAAAAAATAAATACTCAAGCCATCTCATCTATTGATTAGATTTCTTTGGCAGCTAAAGCCAAGACGGAGAACTAGAAACTGATTTGGGTTCGAGTTGGCCTCAAGACTCGATTCTGAAATCAAATCGTTACAATAAATTTGATATATAATAATCATATATATATATTGACCAATTATTAGGTTTGAGTTAATCGTGTAAGCTACATGGATCCAAAGGTAAACCTCCGACCATGTGATAATTTTTGTTTTGAATTAAAAAAATTAATTTTTGTTTTGAATTAAAAAATTTAGGGGCGAATAATTTCACAATAGTCTAATTTAATCATTACCACGTAAACACTAAAATTTTTAAGGTATATTCGATGGTGTGTTTATCATACACCGACCATACATTTTTTTGTAAAATAAAAATCAAGGTCAACAAGTGGAAAATCTTATACATTTACTGGATGGAACTTTTCTTTATATACATTTACAATTAAGATCTTTCCTAAAAAATATATTTGAAAATAGTTTAAACAATTGGTTTGATTAGTTTCTTCTTACTACGTTAAGCAAATACTGACATTGTTTACTAGGAAAAGATGATAAGAATCATAAGATAAATCATCCTTAATATGATATACTTTTTAATGAAGGGGATACAAGAACTAATGGTTTTTTTGTCGTCAAACAAAAATGAATAATTATTCATATAGTTATGAAACTAAAATTTCCGTAGTGAAAACCACAAGTTACATTAGCAACTTATTATGAAGCAGTCTCTTGGCACCACAATCTCTTCTACCGTACGATCAGACGATCATTCATCCTTCCCATCGGACGGTGCACATTGTTCAAGTTTTTCTCGGTCGCCGGTATAGTGTGCAGAAAGGTTTCTAGCGGAAAGAGAAAGTTTTATAAACGTTATAAAAGATTCAAACGGTTCAAATTTAAAGACAAATCTGCAGAAGCTTTAAAGGTGTATATATCACTTAAAGACCTTTTTTTCCTTCTATAGTTACGTTTTTAAAAATTTCAAGTTTAAGACTGTCAGTATCTGATCGATATATATGCAAAAGCTTCTTTTTTTAAAAATCTAATGTTTTTTTAACTCAGTTGTGAAAATTTTCGATAAATATTGTTGTGGTCTATTCTATTCTTTCTGTTTTGCTTTTGGATTTTGGCACGCCTAACGGTCTCTGCTTTTGCTTTTAAAAAATATGTTTTTTTTGGTTCGTTTGTTCTTACTTTACTGTTATCTGGTCCTCGAAATTTCACTATCCAAGAATCAAAAATGATTCCCGGTTCAAAGTTTTGCTGATAAATTCACAACGAAAGTTGTAAGCTTCCATTACATTATTCTCTAGAACCCGGGGAGTTTTCAAAAAACAGATCTTTGTGAAGATGGAGAATTTGCCAAATCCTGAAGAAAACGACGATGTGGGTTTTCGTCAATCACCTGGTTCTATCGATCCAAATGATTTCTCAGCATCTGTAACTCCGGTTTACTCGACGATGAGCACAGATTCCTTAGCTTATCATGGAACATATTCTGAAACATCAGGAGGCTTTTCAGATCAAATAGATATATCCAGCAGTTTCTGCGGTGAGGTTTCTCCTTCAGATTGGCCTGTCTTGACCCAATCCAAGTCTGAGAGCTCAAATTGTCTAACTACCTTAGAAATGAAACAGAATCTAAATGCGTCTGAAGAGAATCTTGCAGTCCACGGAATTTTAGAGCCAGGTATTGTGTGTGTCTCTCTCTGTCTCAATTTCCACTTTGTCAGAATCTTAAAACTGTTCTCTGTTTTGTACAGAATTGGAGACTATGAAGGAAAGATTCTCAAAGCTTCTGCTTGGGGAAGATATGTCAGGAAGCGGCAAAGGCGTTTGCACCGTGGTGACAATCTCAAACGCTATAACCAATCTTTATGGTAACTCTAAAACTAAGCCTTACAGTTTTTGAGTTTCACATGAAGCCATCTAGAGAAACTGTTATTAATTACTGTCTTTTGATTTCGGAATTGCAGCTACTGTTTTTGGACAGAATCTAAGATTAGAGCCATTGGAGATAGAGAAGAAGACAATGTGGAAGAGAGAAATGAATTGCCTTCTCTCTGTATGTGACTATATATTCGAGTTTATCCCAAATTCACAGAATCTAAGTAATGGAGCCACTGTTGAGGTATCAAAGATTTGCATACAATTTAGTCTCCAAACTTAAAATAAAATCAATCAAAACAAAAACTTCTATTGCGGTTTTGTCAGGTAATGGAGAGTAGACCAAGAGCAGACATCTACATCAATTTACCTGCACTCAGAAAACTAGATTCCATGCTTATGGTAACTACTCTAATACATGAAGATATCAGTTATTAATATCCTTCATAAAAGGTAAATTTTTGTTGTTGTTTTTACAGGAGGCATTAGATAGTTTTCAAAAGACAGTTTTGGTATGCAGAAGAAGGAAGGTTGTCTATGAAGGCAAAGCGTTCTGCAACTGGATCATTCAGGAAAGTGATTGTACAGAGGAAAGAAGAGAAATGGTGGTTACCAGTTCCTCTGGTTCCATCACAAGGTTTATCAGAGAAAGCAAGGAAACAACTTGAAAGCCAGAGAGAGAGCACTAATCAAATCCACAAAGCTGCTATGGCAATCAATAGCAGCATCCTCGCTGAAATGGATATTCCAGATTCTTACATGGCAACTCTTCCCAAGGTAAACAACAGATGATTTTGCAAACTAGCAGGAGTCTGCATTTGAAATACCAGTTTGTTCTTCTTTTTTTTTGGATTTTCCATTGATTTTTTTGCATTTGCAGAGTGGAAAAGCGAGCACAGGAGATACAATCTATCGACAGATGACGAGCTCAGGGAAGTTTTTACCAGAAAAACTTTTGGATTGTCTCAAGATTGTGTCAGAGCATGAAGCACTTCAGTTAGCAGATAGAGTAGAAGCTTCAATGTACACATGGAGACGCAAAGCTTGTCTTAACAATTCCAAGTCTTCATGGAATCTGGTGAAAGATCTAATGTCAATTACAGAGAGATCAGACAAGAACTATGTTTTGGCTGAGAGAGCAGAGTCTTTGCTCTTCTGTTTGAAACAACAGTACCCAGAGTTGTCTCAGACATCATTAGATATTTGCAAGATTCACCACAACAAGGTAAGAAACAAACAATGACTTGAATGATGTTTCTTGAATTATAACAGTTTCTGGGTTTTTTGATAATTTCTGTTGTGGTTTGCAGGATGTCGGAAAAGCTGTGTTAGAGAGTTATTCAAGAGTTCTTGAAGGTTTAGCATTTAACATAGTTTCTTGGATTGATGATGTTCTTTATGTTGACAAAACGATGACAGGAGAAGAAGAAGCATAATTAATTACTTTGAATGTCCTCTGTCTCCCTTGTAAATTAGATTTAAGTAAAATCCTATTCATAATTTTTTTACTTATGTAAGAGGAGAACAAAACTAGATTTGGAGGGACAAAATCGAATTAGAAACTAAAAAAACCTAAAAATACACTGTTTTGGAGTAGCCATAAAGGTTCAAAGATAACTATATATACATGCTTAATCAAGAGAAAAAAAATCCTACATTTCATCCAAAAAATGCACACATCTATCTATATGATTCTCTGGTTTTTTTCTCACATCACACACGTTCAAAGAAAAATGAATTTCTTCTTATATTATGTCTGAGACCAAAAATGCCAAATCATCTGTCCTAAACTCTGGATGATGGCTAGTTGAGGTGTGCCTTATCTTATGCGATTTACCATTTGTGACCATCTTCTCTTCACAAACCAAGCATGAGTCTTCCAATAATTTATTTAGAATCAATACAACTTTAAAACAAAATCTTAAACGCAAAAAATCTTAAAATTTTTAAAAATTTTGTGACAAAAAAAAATCAAAATTTTGAATTTTTTTTTAAACTTGAATGCTAAACTTATGTAACGATGGAAAACAAATCGAATTTGTGAAATCTCTAAAGATCAAATGACATGATGTAAAATTCGTCTAGTTTTTCACCATTTTGTAAATTTAGTGTTCAAGTTTCTCATTATTAAAAAATCAAAATTTAAAATCTTTATCAATAAAATACTAATATAAAAATATATAATTAATTTTGTTAAAAAATTTATAAGCTTAAATGCTAAACCTACATAATAATGCAAAAACTAATTAAATTTGTAAAATCTCTAGATCAAATGACTAAATCAAATGACATGATCCAAAAAATTTCTAATTTTCACATTATTTTGTAATTTTAGTATCTAAATCTCATAATAAAAACAGGATTTAAAATCTGTGAAAAATAGAAACTTAAATGCTAAACCTACATAATAATGCAAAAATTAATTAAACTTGTGGATCTCTAACGATCAAATAACTAAATCAAATGAGAAGATCCAAAATTTATCTAGTTTTCATATTATTTTGTAAATTTAGTATCTAGATCTCATATAAAAAAAAGATTTAAAATCAGTAAAAAATATAAACTTAAATGCTAAACCTACATGATAATGCAAAAACGAGTAGATGAAATGACAGGATCCAAAATTTATCTAGTTTTCACATTATTTTGTAAATTTAGTATCTAAATCTGATATTAAAAAGATCCGTGGGGAAAAAAAAGATATAAAAGAGGATAAAAATTGACCTGAGCAATGGCATGGATCGTCTCCGGAGGGATTGAATGAATAAGCAAAAGGGGGGAGGGGGGATTGATTATCACTTATCAGACATCTTTCGTCATTTCCTGATGGGCTGGAATTTGTTGGGCTTTGTAGTGTCCAAAGGGTTTCCATGACATGGTGGAATGGCTTTGATGAGAAGGCAGTTAGAGATAAACAGACATGATCCAGGTGTGATGATGCCGCCATGAACGAGTGGTTCAACTTATTTGTTAAACACACTGCTCTGAACGTAGCCGTACAAAGATAAATGATGCATATACATGTCAATCTTTAAAATCCCTTTTTATAAATTTCATCTAAAAAAAGGCACACATCTGTATTTCTCTCATACCACACACCTATTACATAATCCTATATTATGCAATAACCATATGTGATCACAAGTCAAGCATGAGTTCTTCCAATAATTCATTTAGAATCAATTCACTAGTCTCAAAGCCAAAGCACTCAAACTCACATCTAACCACCTCGCCATGTCTTCTCTAACTATTTGGTCCGACGGTTGAGGTAATTTCATTGACAACAGATGACAATAAACCTTTTCTTGAACCTCGTTAACGATGCTTTCACCACTAAATGTCAAGACTTGGCTTCTGGGTTTAGCAAAGGAAACCTGCAGAACTCGAAGACAACTTCATTGATGCAGTCGAAGAGAAGCTCATGCTCAACACATAACTGATTTGGATAGAATGGTATGTTGCGGATCAACACCGGATTTAGAAGCTGGTCAGAGAACTCTGTTTTCAGATACAGCTCTTCCCAGTTTGAGTCTATTGCATCCAGCACTGCTTTCACGTACTTAACTGAAGAGTTTTAAAATCTGAATTGTATCTTTTGTTCACTTGAGTTGTGTTAAAGATGAGTCAATGTTAGTTCATAAGTGAAGAGTTTTAAAATCTAAGTCCAGTAAGTATTGGATCTTTCTTTTCATAGCTCTTGCTGGAGTTATTTCATATTCAGTGAATAGTGGCTCGAGCACTGATTCATCATATTCCTCAGTTTTAGATACATAGTGAGATGGTGAGGCCACACAGAGAGAGAAGAGACCGTTTCTGTTAGAAGAAAGAAAAGTAACCAAATTAAGTTTATAGTTATTCTTCTCTGTTTCTTCATATCAAAATTTGCATACTAATTAAGAAAAGGAACTTGCCTCTTTCAAGATTTGAGCTTCATTCTCTCCATCATCATCAGCAATGTGGTTGCTTTTGATAATTATGGAATCATCTGCAGAGTCTTAAAATAATCGTTTTATAATCAATAGTTACTGTGTAAATCTCTAATGGGATAAAATATAAACTACCTTCAATAGTTTCAGACTCTGAAGCAGATCTTGAAAGCACGGTTGAATTTTGGTCGCCTATTCTTCCTGGACTGCTAAAAGGAGATGAATACTCGCGAAGCGATACAATCCTTCCTTGAACCTGTTTGCTCTTCAATGTTTAACATCTCAGACAGATGTTTCTCGTTGTCACTGTGTAATCTCTTCTGAGATATTGAAGTCATGCGCTCGAGAAATAAATTATCTTTAGGTGACAAACTCTTCTGAAAGCTATTCTTCTTCCGATATGCAACACTCATATGGTTTATAAACAATCTCAGATCTTTTAGAAACAAA
Source organism: Cardamine chenopodiifolia (assembly GCA_963922655.1). Taxonomy (NCBI): domain Eukaryota; kingdom Viridiplantae; phylum Streptophyta; class Magnoliopsida; order Brassicales; family Brassicaceae; genus Cardamine; species Cardamine chenopodiifolia. Next base: position 116,315 of record OZ000467.1, read on the forward strand.
CAACTAAAGATTTAAAACGCAAAAGTTTTTGATGATGAGACTTTACTACGAAAGAGAGGAAATATTATTTCTGACAGGTGAAATTCTTCAGCAACAAATTGATTGGCCATTGGAGCATCGTTTTTGTTTATATGCCAAATCAACATATAAATCGACTGTTATTTAACATTTGCATTTGCATTTTCATATTTTATCTTTTACTAAAACAACGTATTATTCATTCTTATACATATTAAATTTGGTTTAATATATTTAAAAAGATTTAGTATCAAGTATCACCATTCATTCTGCGATTTTAAGTAAGCTAGTAAAAAGTAAAAACTCCAAAAAGAAAGGTAATCTATTCGAGAACTAATTAAAAATATATGTAAAATTATCAAGAGAACTTAAAGCTTTTGGTAGTTAATTGAAGTACTAGGGTAAGATAAGATTTGATTATTTGTATTTATTTAGAGTAAAACAACACTGAGATAATGTAAAATTGGGAATAAGAATCTTGTATATTAGATAACGATTTCAGAAATGATAATCTATTATAGTACTAGTAACATCCGATTTTGCAAGTAGGCTATGGACTTTTTCCATATCTGTCATGTATATTATTTGTAATTAATACATATTATCTCTCATTTTTTTTATATAAATGTGTTATACAATTGAATTATTATAATAAAAAATTTTATTCTATTATATTTTCTTATTCTTCATATTATTATCTATTCTACATATATTTTTTTATTCTCTCGTTGTTTCGCAAATTCTAACATAATACCATAACATTGATCTTTTTTTAAAGGGAAGAACCACTAAAAACCTTGATGAATCCAAATTTCTCTTCCTAAATCTCTCATTCTCCCATTCTCTTTATACTACTTATTCTCCCATTCTCTTTATACTACTTCTCAAATATCTCATTTAGTTTGTTGAGTAAGGGGAAGAGAACCTTGCTTTGCTTTTATAAACACTTAAGACCTTATGAATCAAAAACCCTCTTATTAAATCTCTCATTCTACTTGTTGAAAATCATAGAAAGTTCAAAATTCGTGGTAATTCGAGTAATCCTCAAAGGCGGAAACTATTTATTGTGGTATAGGGCCATAAGAGCCACACCTGGTCTTTTTGGTGTAAGTCCCTTTTCTTAGTTAACATGAATCAAAACCATCATGTTATATCTATCATTTTTCATATTATCATCTTTCATGTTCTGCTTTTTGCTAAATTATATTTGTTTGATCTATTTATTATCTGAAGTAATTTAAATTGTTAAAATAAATTAATACATTGTTTTTATTTCTATCTTGCAAAAGGTGATGTGCAAAATGTTCTTCATGCCAAGATCGACTGTCCTTATTCTCCAGCCGATCTTGCCAGCCGATCTTGAGGGAAGATGTTGGAGTTATGTCTTCATGGCTAACTGATTTGGTTTTCTCAAGAAGAAGAACCCGAGGGATAAACCGAGGTGGTGGACTCAAGCGTGGTGAACTCAAAGTGGCATACCGAAGTAGTTATCAATGAAACTGATTCAACAAAGTCCTACAATCGTCAATCAAGGATGCAAAAGTCTTCTCGCACATCAGCTTATACGTCCGTGATCGAGAGGAGGACGTCATACTTTTTTTTCTTGTCAAAATTTTGTTCCAATGGGTTTTTCTTGATAAGGTTTTTATTGAGGTGATGCTTCACGGGGTTCCAATGGTTTTTTTGCGGCTAAGTTTGAGGAGGAGTATTGATCCATGAATATCTTGGATTCTCCATAATTCAATTTTCCATTCTTCTCTCTCTCCTCTATGCAAATTTGTGATGTTTTCTATGCTTTATATGCAAACTATGGATGTTTTCCATGTTTGTCATGCATATCATTTATAATGAATAGCTATCATCTCTTATTCTTCTATATAAATTGTTGTACAATTGAATCATTAGACTAAAAAGTTTTTTTCTATTCCATTCTCTTATTCTCTATATCTCTTTTCTTCTTTTATTGTTCCGCAAATTCTAACCGTGGTAACGTTCTTTAATGAAACTTTAGCTTTAGCCGGTAATGACCAAAAAACCACTAGGAAAAAGCCGAACAGAAAACACCATTGATTAGGATTAGAAAACACCATATCTGATTCTTATAACATTTTGTTGGATTACTTTTTCCAATTACTAATTGATGAAATTGCACATCTTGTACTCCAATTTATTCAAAACTTCGTTGTGAAAGTTTTGCTAAAAACAAGCAAGCTAAAATGGAGTAAGTCCGATTTCTTTCTCTTTCTAGAGGGGACATCCAATTATATGTTTCCATGTCATAATTTAAAAAGTAAAATTTAAGAAATATGAAAAACACTATATTTCATAAAATAATACCATAATGAAATAGATTATGTTTATATTGAAAATTCAGTAAAATCTTAGATAAGTCACAATTGTGAAATCCATCCAACTAAGATCATCTTTAACATGCTGTAGATATAAGAAATTTACGCTCGTTACTTCTTCTAACTTACCTCGATTTCAGTTAATTATTATGGGGTTACCGAACTTCCTCTTAGTCCTTCTCGCTGTCCTCAGAATCTTTTCAGTTTCCTTCTCTGCGTCCCATTCGAAGTTAGCTCCTGAATTTTTATCATTATGATCCATTTTGAGTTCCCCATTGTTTCGAGAAGAATCAAGTTTAGAAAATTTTCCTACCTTTAGTATTCCCATCGAACAAGCATGAAAAACCTCCAACTATATCATCATCTGAGTCTATTACAACACTGCATTGCTCAAACTGCATGAATTGAATTGCACATTGCTTAGATTTTGAGAAAGTTAAAACATGTCTTCTTATTATAGCTGACTAATGAGAGAATCCAACCCCAGTCACCTGCTGTGTACGAGTGCCTTCGGATTTTACTGACTTTGTTGCTGCTCGTTTCCTGAAACTGCTCTGTTCTGGTTTCACCGTTTCCCAACCTCCCACTTGTATCTTTGGGGATAAAAATGTTTTTACAGTTTTGGCTGATGCGTTATATGGACTGTAAATCCAACATAAAACATTTATACAATCTATCTGTGGTAATGTTGTTTAAATAAAAAATGGGTAAAAGTAGCAAACCAATGTTTGACCTACTTTACAGTTTTCAGTGGAGTATTAAAGAAGGAATTTCTCTGCAACTGCTTTTCCACATGTGTTAGTGACAGCTGAGCTTGCAACCAAAATGAAACTCTGAAGAGAGGAGATGTTCACTGCAATAGAGTTAGTTACCTTGGCTGCTGGACCGCGCTTCTCAGGCAAGTTTCCCTTAGCCTGTTGTTTAACTTAAAGCCACATTATTTTCTGAAATTTGCAGCTTAAAGAGCAAAGACATTGAAAGCAAAAGACTCCCACTTGTGGTGCTGTTGGAACCTGAACTCTTGGCTCAGGCATCTTCAAGCCTGTCAGAACCTATAAGAGATTTGGTAGTGGGAATCAAAGCATTACACACGTGCTTTAATTCTCAAAACGTCGAGAATTTAGAGTTACCTTGGTTGCTGGACCGCGCTGCTCAGGCAGGTTTTCCTTAGGCTGATGTTTTTAAAAGGCTACATTAATTGTTCAAATTTGTAGCTTAAAGAGCAAAGACATGGAAAGCAGGAGAAAAGACCTTCAGTTGTGGTGCTGTTGGAACCTGAACCCTTGGCTCAGACATCTTTAAACTAGCCAAGACCTATAAGAGAGTTGGTAGTGAGAATTAAAGCATTACATGTGTGCACAAGTTTTAAATATTTATCACAATCTGATATGACACAGGCTCTGCTGAGGTAGATAAAAATACATACAAATTTTCTTTAAAACACTTATGTTGTTACCTGAATCTCTTTGGTGAACGTATGACAGATTTCCCTTTGAAGTTTCCGTAGAGCGGTTTCTACTTGCTCTGGGATAGCTGTTAGCACCAGAAAGATTCTCTGTAGCTTCTCCTGATTGGGATCTTTGCTGATTTCCTCCAAAATAGATTTACACCTCCATCAAGACTAGCTTTAACATCTGCTTGTTCCTTCATCTGCTTCCCAATCATTCATTTCAATAAGCTTAATCCATTTGCACAAAGGTCATAAGAAACAAGAAAAACTGCAATATATTTGCGTTTACCAGCTGCTGAAGTGAAGTATCTTGGAGAATCAACTTTTGCTGTATGCATTCAGTTGCAGTAAGCAGATGAAACTATAAATTCACATTTATCACGTTTGTAAAGGAGTAAGATTAGCTTCTAACAACCTTGCTAGCAAATCATGTTTGGCCAAGAAAATGAAAATCCAAGGGAATAAACTGGTCTGTTACTACCTCATGTGGTTGGTACATACTTTGAGAACAGATCGAATTTGACATTTTAAAATATTCATGCGGAGCTTGTGTGTCTAGTGTACTTAAAAAGAGAGAGTAATAGAACTCACTTTCAAGAAATAATTCTTTAGTTCCAACTGTTGGCTTGCATAATGTCACTCTTAACTGAATCTAACATCATCCCAAACCTGCTCAAAAGAAGTTTCTATCATCCCAAACCGTTGCTCAAGTTCTTCACTGACCTGAGCTACTAAGTGACGAATGAAGATAAGTAAAATCCTATTAGGAACCACCCAGTGACGAAAAATGGAATGAATTCCCACTCTTATTTGTGAAATTAGAAAGAGCAAAGTCACATTTAGATTCTCCGAGTGAAGCAGAACTCCATCTTCTTGTAAGACCGCTCGAAGATCTGGATCCGACCAACCGGCTATCTTCTCGTTTATGATTGATTGGGGGTAAGCAACTAACCTTCTTCAAAGAGAGATCTCTTTCACAGTGTCTTCTCAAATCAATTTAGCTAAGAAGTGAAATTGGACCTTAAATTAGGAGGAAACACTGATATTGATTTCAGATCGCAGGCTTTGTTGATATTCATCTTCATCGTTGGATCTCACCCAGTTGACGAGGATGCAGCTGTTCTTCAAATTTGCGTCAGTGAACAATCGATATTGAACTTAAGGGGAAGAGAGAGAAAGAGAGCTCAAATTGAATTTTGAATTTTAGAGAGAGAGAGCGGAACAGAACGGAAATTGGGAAAAGATTCTTCTGCCGTTTTGCTCGTGAATGCGGCGGGAAAGGGACGATCTTAGAGGTGATGAAGCCCATAAGCTGTTTCTAAACGGGCCATGGGCCCATATTACTTAACTTCGAATGAATAACACGGGGACACGTATGTCGCATGTTCTCTAAGCATTAAAGAAAATCGCACCGTCAAAACAAAGTCCATGTGACGTGTCCTGCTCCGACTGGCTAATTAATCTCATTATTAATAGACCTTCGTACGTTTCTGCTACTTTTCCCGGGTATAGACTAGAAATATCATACTTTGATTTAATTTCGACATACTTGTCGGAAACTTAATGCACAAGTGTATGAAACTGATTTTCACTAATATTCCCAGAAACTTAACATATAAGTGTAAAGCTCAACAGATCCACCCATTGACCCAAGGACATAATCCGCAATTGGTCCGAAACATCTATGTAATTTACTTGCCAAGGGACATCAAATGCATACCTTTGCTTAAACATAAAAGAAAAGAAAGAAAACAAGTAAGAATCCATGGAAGAAAGTTTTCATAACGACGACATTTATGTTGCAGTCAATCAAGATGTTCGAGAAAGTGAAAAAACTTTGTTATGGACATTGAGGAATCTTCAAGTCAAGAAGCTTCGCCTTCTTCACGTTCATCTTCCATTTTCGTTGACCGCTTCTTGTAAGTATTTTAGACACTTTCTTTACGTATGATTATGTAATATATGTTTTGTTGGGGTGCCAAGAAACTTGGATTAGATGATGTAGCTTATTTATGGACGATTGAATTATATAAGCAGTTAAATTGGACGAAATGATCAATCTTATTCTTTTTATTATGATAAGTCATAGTTTTGGTGATTGATTATATTTTGTTCTAAATATTATATGAGTTTCTGGATGATGCTGATAATATAGAAAAACATACTTGTGCACGTATATAAAATATATATCAAAAGTTTGTGTAGAAAAACATATACTAATTAATCATCATGAGTCAGATTTTTTTAGTATATTTTCACACCAACAAATTTCTAGAGAATAAAAATAACAGATAGGCTGATATTAAAAATTCTCTAGAACAGAGTACATATTCATAATATGTTAACATATAGATAAATAATAATGTCATGAAACAATCAAGATCCTAATTTTAAAATTAGAATCTCAAACAAAAACAAATAAGACCAAATTTAGCTTAAACCCTACCTACTTCCAAAAACTTACAAAACAACATCGGTTTTGGGCATATACAGCTATACCACATTTGTAGTTAAGTCACACATCAATACATCATGTTTTGTTTAACCTAATTTTTTTTCTTAACTGATCAAGTTTGGATTTTCTAGTGGCAGTTAAAGTATACATAAAGATGTTTCAGGGCGATTGGAATTGCCCTTATGTTGCATATGCAAATAACTAACCTTGAATGATTGCAGATTGATATCTTACTCTGTTTTGAAATGGTTTTTTTTGTTTGTGCATTTTAAGCAAGTGGGTTTGACCAAAGTGAGATCGTTGCAATCCAACAATCAGAACCCCGTTGTCTGCACAAACAACGGGGTGAGTTCTCTTTGTGATTCTATAATAGATTTGTTTATGTTGATGCAGGTAAACGAAGAAGATGTGGATATATCTATTGAACTCAGGATATGGTGTGGGTGAAGGGATTGTGGAACTCATCTATCAAAACAATATCAAGAAGCTCGTTATGGGAGCAGCAGCTGATCCTCACTACTCCAGGCAAGGAAACATCAGATATAAAAGATTCTCATACATAGAATCAATCTGTGTAGTATAAAACTAAAAAGAGCAGTGAATAAAGCAAATACTCTAACCTCTCTTTGGTAATGCAGGGGAATGTCTTATCACATCTAGAAAAGCAGAGTATGTGAGTCAACATGCACCTCATTGCTGTAAAATGTGGTTCATAAGACAAGGTAAGCTTGAGTATTACACTTGTGTGTGTTTCTTCTTCATCATATATAATAATTGTAGAGTTTAACAGAAAGTTTTATTTGTTTAATAGAGAAGGAAGTTTCGGCCTTGGAAGTCCATCAGCCTCATTCCCAGAATTCTCTATTCCTCCACAGAAATCAAGCAAAATAAGAATAAGATTCAGTAAGTAGAAAGATTAAATAAAGGCTTTATGAATAGCTCAAAAACAACTAAATGGAAAAATTACGAGTAGATTACCATTTGAGACATTTAAACGAAAGGACAGAAACAAGAAAACGAGGAAGACACAAAGAAAGGGAAGGAATCTGAGAAGACAAAAACAAATGGGAGCAAAGGAGACTCAAGTCCAATATATCTATTATATCTGTGATTTTGGGAATTTCTTTTTGAATCTCCAAAAAATAATTAAGATTGACCATAAAGTACCGTTGGTGTATTTCTTTGTTCCTCTGATTTCAAGAGATAATTGTAACGCACGTGTTCCGGAAATTGGAACTGTGAAGGTTATTGAGTTGCGGAGTGGAGTCGGTTAACTCTGGTTTTTGGGTTGGAGAATTTAAATAATTAAATTAAGAAGAATTTAATTATTTTGGGTTAATTTTTAATCCAGGATTGGATTAATTTAACCATAAAATAAATCGCAAGAGGATTGGACTAAATTGATCAATTAGAGAGTTTTGGGCCGATCTGGGAAGTTGATTTTGATCAATTTAAAAGTTTGGGTCCAATTGAGAATTCGAAAATTATGGGTTAAATTGATCAAATTGGAAGTTGTTTCAGAGGTTGATTTTGATCAATTTGGAAGTTTAAGGTTTATTTGTGAATTTTGGAAAATTCAAGGATCAAGCTACAAATACGGAGGAATGTGAAAAAAAACCTATGTTCCTCCTCTTTAAAAGCGAAGCCGCCATGATCGTGAGAGAGAAACTCTTACAGAGGTGTGATTGTGAGTGAGGAACCTTGTGGCGTGAGAGAGACATAGGCTTGGGAGCGTGAGGATCAAGGAAGCGGAGTGGTGATCGTTGTTGTGTGCCGTCGTCGAGGTGCCGTGAGGAGGATGTTGCAGCCGCCATCTCTCTTCACTAAGGTAACGAGCTCTTCCTTTTCCTTTTTGTTGCTCGTGTGAGCGTTAGAGCGATGTGGAGGTCGGTGATGGCGGGTTGTACATGTGAGCGGTGGCGTGTGTCTCACGCAATGTCGAGATCGCCGGTGACGTCGATCGGTGTTGGGATCGTTGGTGTTGTGAGTCACGGTGTGTGTACTCCGGTGAAGGTGACGTGATGGTGAGTTGGATGACAAGTAATTAGTGGACTTAAGCAAATGTTTTTATGCTAAGTATGATAAAGGGGTCAGCTCCGGGATGGTTCATTCAAGGCTGCGTTTGGAGGAAACAACGGAGTCTGATCAGGATGAAATTTGGTGGGGAGCTTTCTGGAACTGCAGGTTCAGATTCAACGGACGGATTGAATTTTTAACGGTTCGTTTATGATTTACGTGAGTCTTTTTGGACCTGATTGGTGCAGGAAACTTCAGTCCGACTTGGTTGTTTTAAGGTATCTATTGGAAGTCCAAACGTTGTCTGATCTTGCTGAAAATTGGTGGAGTTATTGAGGGTACTTCAGACTAAGGATTCAACGGTTGGATCGTAATTCTAACGATCGAGTTTGTTGTTGAGCCGGTTTTCTGCGGTTGCGAGTTTATATCGAGGAGTCAACCGTTTGGGTAAGGTGAGTGCAGGACCATAGGTTTATCTGAGCAAATAATTTGTTGATGTGTTTTACATGATCATAGACCGAGTATGATCTCGGGTGGATCTAGATCGAGTGTTTCATGAGATGGTTGATTTATTTCGGTATTTTCGTGTTTAATTACGTTTAAAAAATTTATTTGTTTGTGTGTATAACATGTAGATGGGAGGATTGCCTCACTAAGTATTTGTCGAAATACTTATGCATCTCGTTTATTTGATGCAGGAAAAGAAAAAGAGTGACCGTGGGATCGAGGCGAGGAAGAGGAGATGATCTAGACTCGCTGGTTGGATCTAATTATTTTCAGAAATTATTGGGTTTATGAGTTATTGGTTAATTTTCTGGTGGAATAAATTGGATAATTTATTGTTTAATTCCGGATTAAAATTTAGAATTGTTTGGGAAGATTAATTATTATTCATGATTAGTTGAATTTTAATTGATCGATTTATGGAAATAGTAATTATTCGGTGAAAAAAAAAAAAAAAAATCGGATGGAGTCGTTTCAATAATTTCAACCACAGATATCAATATTGGACGTCAATGGCGCAAGTCATCGCTAATTGGCGATTATGTTATGTTGTTCATATTTATATATAGTGATTAAATCGATTATACCTTGAATTAACTGGCAGCACCAATGATGACAAGCGAGATGACTGGTTACTAATATATGGGCTGTTGTAAATGTAACCAATGGGCCGTTATAAATGTGTCTGACCTTGGATCGAGGCGGAAAAGATCTGACCGTTCACACTACAAGCTTCGTGACGTTTCGTAACTTTAATCGCTGACTCCACGATTATTCCCCCAACATTAAACTTTTATTTTTTACTTTTATTTTGTCCAGATGTTGACTGGCTCTCCACTTCAGATACCGTTTCATAACTTCAGGTCACTGTAATCGGACTCCGGCTAATTCAGCGGTGGTTTTTCGGACATTATTGGGCATTCAATTGGATAAACTGGTAAAGGTCCCACACGAAATTTCTCACTGGCAAGCCAAACTCGACATATTTGTTTTTTTTCTACTTATCCTTGACTCCGTCAAAGCTTTCCGCGTCACTAACCCTAAAATTATCTTGCCTACGGTTTCGGATTCTTGTATCAGATAATTTTTAAGCTTCTCTGAGTTGACATTTAATTAAAAATTCCAGATTCCTTTTAATGCATTTGATTTTATCCATTAGCGATTTAAGTTATTATATGGTAAGAAATGTTCTCCGTATGAAGTGTAGACATCTAAGAAGAGAGTCATCGATGTTAGCTAAATTGCATTTAATTATTCGAGGGATGGCTCGCTCTGATGTTATCTGTTAAGATCATAGTTTTCGTCCTAATCACTTTCTTTCTCAGAAATGACATTAATTTGAATATAATATAATTAACTAAGAAAATGGTCAGAAACATCTTTGCAATGAGTTGGTAAGGGACCAATATATGTATTCATCTGTGTATATATATATATATATAATAATTAAATAATTATCGTCTTATTTTAGAAAAGATAGAATTTTTCTTTGCGAATCTATAGAGAAAAGTGGAGAATCCATGGCAGAGGCTTTGAATGACGATCCTGTTTATGTTGCAGTAAGCAAAGACGTTGCTGAAAGTAGATTGACTTTGTTATGGGCTTTGAGGAATCTCCGAGTGAAGAAGCTTCTTCTTCTCCACGTTCATCAACTGATTTCGATGACCCCTTCATGTGAATCATCGCTTCTCCCTTCTTCTTCTTCTTTTTTCTTTTTGGTGCCAAGAAACTTTGATGGGGAATGTATTAATAGGAAATGAATTCTTTGACAAATTATGCAAATGGTTTCAGCGGATGATACATAATTGATGTTTTTATTAACCTTGTTCTGCTTCTAATTCTATTGGTGATGAAATTATATAGTATCTTACAATTATTGATCGTAGGAAGTAAGGTTGGGGATGTAAACAGCTAGGTGTCTTTATCAGTTTTTATGTGTGTGTGATGTTATATCAAGCGATAGATGATTCCTGATTATAGACTTTACGTTCTTGAATGAATTTATAAAGACTGTGTAAGAATGCGTTTTTTCTTCTTCTAATATTTGGTCTTTTGTTTGTGAATTCCAGCAAGTGGGCTAGAACAAAGCGAGATAGATGCAATACAGGAGTCGGAACTGACAAGTTTATATGAGAGCCTTTACAAGTACCGTGATATCTGCCAAGATGAAGGAGTGAGTGCTCTTCCAACACTAGGAAGCAAGATAAAACTGAAAACATATTTGCACGGTTCATTTTTTTTGGAACAACAATTATGATTAGAATCTCTAAGAGTTGAACTTTAGTATGTATACATCATGACTGTCATAGAATTGCTTATGTTGCAGGTTATCCAACAAGATGTGGATATACTCCCTTACCCAGCAATTAATGTTGGGGAAGGGATTGTGGAACTCATCTATGAAAACAATATCAAGAAGCTTATTATGGGAGCAGCGGCTGATTCGCATTACTCTGAGTAAGTATATCTTGAGAATCATTCTGTGTCTCTAGAACAACGCTGCTGACAACTCTTCTATTATGCAATAATCTGTGTGATGCAAAGATGAATTTGTAAATAGGCAAATACTCACTCTATCTTTGATGATGCAGGGGCATGGTTCATATCACATCTAGCAAAGCTGAGTACGTGACTCGCTATGCGCCCCATAGCTGTAAAATATGGCTTGTCTGTTATGGTAACCTCATCCAAACGAGGTAAGCTTGAGGATTATACTTTTGGCATGTTTTTCGAATAATTGTAAAGTTTATAGAATTTTTTCTTTGTTTACTAGGGAGGGACAGTTTGATCTTGTGGATTCTGAATCTTCAAGCAGCCTTCATGGCCTCGACTCTGCTCTGATACCATACGAGGGAGCAGGAAGAGCTGAACGTATCACAGAGCCACAGGCCCGGTCGTCATTTGAAGAACGATCAGTATGTAAAAACCCCACTTTGGTTAACACATAGCATTTTGTACGTTTGTTTTATGAATTTGGAACCTTGCGAGTAGCTTAAAACCTTCCGAGAGGACTTGAAGAAATGAAATTGTAATAGATGGAAAAATTTGAGAATCCAACACCTCTCCTTGTTAGCCCAAATTTATCCATTTCCTGCACTGCGTGTCTTAAAACCTGAGTTTAATATCAAGTTTACCATGTGAGACTCTGTGGTGGTGTTTTCTATCTTCCTGTGTAAGGAATCCTCATTTGTTCAATTGTCATGGTTCTTTTAAACAGACTAGTGGGATTGAAACAATGTATTACGAGGAGCAGAGACGGAGATTAGAATTTGAGGAACTAAAGAGAGAAAATGAGCAACGCGATCAGATAAGACGTGAAAGAGAGGAAGCAATCTCAAGTTCCTTTGGTGTCACTCAGATACTGTACGATGAAGAAGTAATTTGCAGGAGAGAAGCGGAGGCGGAACTAAGCAGAGCGAAAACAAAAATCAAAGATTTGAAAAGGGTCCAAAAAGAGATGTTAGAGATGTTCCAGAAAGAACGTGAGATGTTCCAGAAAGAGCGAGACGAAGCTATCAAGACAACTGAAGAGCTTTTGAGACATCTAAACCTGGAGATGGGTGAGTCATCATCACATTCACCATCATCCCCGTTGCAGTGGTCTGTTTCCGACGAGCCTCCCCAATATTTCAGATGTCCCATTTCAAAGGTCAGGATTCAAACCCTCCATGAGAAAGCATATTTTTAATTCAGATCTTGACTTGGCTTCTGCTCAATATTTCAACTTTGTCGCTCTAACCATACATGTTAATCTTCCATTTTGATATTTGCTGGTCTGTTGTCTAATGTTAACCCTTTGCCATTTATCGTGAATGTAGGAGGTTATGAAAAATCCTCATGTTGCAGCCGATGGTCACACCTATGAAGCAGATGAGTTCAGAAGGTGGCTCAGTAACGGAGGTGAAAACTCACCGATGACAAACCTTAGGCTTGAGAATCACAATCTCACCCCAAATCTTGTTCTTCGTTCAGCCATTATCGACTGGTTGCAACAGCACCCATATTTCTATGATTAGCCTTAGGATAAATATGATGTTGATCGTGTTGTGATTCAGTGAATTTATATGGGAAAAGAAATGTGAAAAATCTAATAAAAGTCATTAATTCACCGGCAAAAAGATTGTTGGAGTGTCGTTTCTTGTTTTAGTATTTTTATGCGTTGACTTGTGTTATAATTCCCACCGTTGACTTTACTGTGCCCAGCATTTGAAACCTGAAACGGTCAATCAAGAAAAACATTGAGGGTCACCACTAACCACTGTTGGTCTCTTTTCTGTTAAAGTTTTCTCTGTTTCTCTGTTTTCACTTTTCAGGGAAGAAAAAAAGAAAGGACACCAATGGCGGAACTCATGGCTCTGCAGAATTGGTCTCTGCAATTGTACTTACATCGATACAAGGAGAGACAGAGACATGTTAGAGCCAACAGCATCAGAGGATCAATCTGTACGGTCTATACATTGTTGGTATATTGTGAATTATGATACATAAGCAAATGCTTGATTCGAAAAGCATAAAACCAATATATCTCGTGTTGTTTGTGTCTATTACAAAGTGATTGAAAGCTTCTATGTTATGTTGCAGGAAAGTGACAGGCATGATCAACAATATAGACAGCTTAAGCAAGCACTTATGGAAGTTGAGGAATCGAAAAGAGAAGCATACGAAGAACGTGTCAGGCGGTTTAAAGCCGAAAATACCGCCGTTGAGGCCATTCGCAGTGTAACAAACCTGCACAGATCCATAATCTCAGAGTTGAAAATGTGTTTTTGTTTAGACTTGTTTCCTTTAAAGGCAAGAGAGTACGAGGCCATGTACAATGAAGAGGTGCAGCTAAGGAAAGAAGCATTAGCGAAACAGAGGAAAATGGTGGAGAAGACTAAACAAGAGAGGGATGACGCGCTTATCATCATTCTGAATGGAAGAAAGTGTTACGTGTAGAAACCAGAAATGGCTTTTTATAGATATGGAACTGGATTTACAAAGAAACCTAAGAAATTTGATAATGGAGCTCCTCCCACTCCCCCTTAAGACTCACCACAATTCATCCATAATCCTCCCTAACTCTCTTAGACAATATACATAGACTAGACTAAAGAGGTAACCTAAACAAACCATGGTTTACTTTCACCATAAACCTTAGTTAATTTGTAAACTTTAGTAAATCGTAATAAACCATATAACCCTCCAATTCACTACTTCTATCAGAAAGCTATACAATGACGAACTGAGACACAGAGTTGAAGCAGCAAGGAAGAAGCGGAAGAGACAAGGGGAAGAGCTTGAGAAGACAAAGAAGGAGAAGGAAGAAGCGTGCTTGATAAGCAAGAACTTGATGCAGCTATAAGAAGACGAGGTAATCATTCTTTGATCAATTCAGAAACTGAAAGTTATCATCATCACTAAAAAATGTTTTAACAGGTGATGCAGAGGAAACAAACAGAGGAGTTGGTGAAGAGAAGAAGAGAGGAGTTAGAGAAAGTGAAGAAGGAGAAGGAAGAAGCTTGCTCTGTAGGAAAAAACTTCATGAGGTTATATGAAGAAGAAGCAAGACGTAGAAAAGGAACAGAGGAAGAACTCAGCAAGGTCGCTTCTGAGAAAGACGCAGCAAGCTCAGTATGTTCGGAGATTCTTGCTTCTTCAGTGTTACACTTGTCGCCATGGAACTCCTTCTGGATTCTCCGATGAGATTCCGTTTCACGCCAGCCTCCCTCTTATTTCGTCTGTCCTATCTCACGGGTATGCCTATGACCCATGTGATTCATTGTTCTAACTAAGACCTGAAAAAAAACGAAATGTCAACTTCTCAAATACGTTATTCCTCTTTCATAGGTTTAGAACCGAACTAGAGTGGACATTTCGGTTTGGTTTGGTTTAAGGAATCGGTTCTGATTGATTTTTAGACAGTTTTGGATTTTGTTCGATTTATTTGGCTACCGCTAGTTAATATGTTTAAGAGTCAAATTTGCTCTTTTTTCGTTTTTCCAGGAAGTAATGCGAGAGCCTCGTGTTGCAGCCGATGGTTTCACCTATGAAGCTGAATCCTTAAGAGAATGGCTCGACAATGGTCATGAGACCTCACGAATGACAAACCTGAGGCTCGCCCACAACAACCTTGTCCCTAACCATACCCTTCGTTCTGCCATTCAGGAGTGGCTCCAACGAGACTCATGATAATCTCTGCTTTGTGTTGTTAATGACTTAATCTCGAGCTTATTATTTGTGTTTGTTTACTAACAAATTGTTATTTGCTGCGAGTTGAATTCATTAAACTGTTTGGTTCTCTCATAGCCTTGAATAAAAACGGCTTAACCCATTTACAAAGTGCTTGCAGTTTTGCTCGATCTTTGGAAGCCTCTTTGCCGTCAACATTTTGGAGAAACGCCTTGTAGTGTTATCTTACCGTTGATAAAAAATCACACGTCCCTTTCTATGGCCCAGTCTCACTGAAGATGGCCCGACAAAGGGCCCACTAATATGCTAGAGAGTTTTGCACACGTGATATTTAGATCTGTAACGCGACGCGTGTACAAAACGACGAATGGGGCTTTTTCTATGTGGGAGACTATTATTGGCCACTACATTGATCTTAGTATGAGGTCGACCACATTAGATTCTCTAATTATATAATTATATAATGGTTAACTGTAACATGCCGTCTTGTCGGTACGGTTCATACGGATTCATTTTAAATTTGTGATAACTAAAATAATTATTATTATTTAATTAGCTAGCCGGTGATCGGTGGATTTGAAGTACATATCTTCTGCATGTTCCACGCGCAGCTTGTCTATAGATGTTCCACGCACATGCAGTGTGTAAAGATCCATTATTTTGAAAACCGGTATTTTTCAATGATTCAAATGTTGTTATATGATTTGATGAGTTTTTATTGGATAATAGTACTTTATAATTTATAAAAGATCAACATTAGTAATCACCAAAAAAATATCCTCCGTTATGAGATATTATATATTCACTACTTGACAAAAAACTATCGGAAGATAAGAATCAATTCATATAAAATTTTTATCAATTTATTGAACATATTTTCAAAATTAGTTAAAATATAGTAAGAAAACAATTTTTAATCATTGCGTAATATTTTGTTTAGTATCATTCCGTTAATTACTCCACATGTTTTTGTTCTACATGCTGGTTCTGCGATCACTATGAGCAGCTATCACTTTGATATAAGTGGAAAAATATAATATCGTACGGACAAAGCAGTCAAATAAAATATAATAAAGTGTAAAATAATCAACAAAATAATAAACACTGTACACACCAAATTCCAATACATAAAAAAAAAGAAGAGTCAAACGAGCGTTTTAAGCTTTAGTTATCTCTAAAACGACACACCTCTTTCATCTCTCTTTCTCTTTCTCCCACGAGAGTATTTTGCCTCTCTCTATCTTTCGTTCCTTGTACCTTCCTCCATTTTTCTCCATCTTTCATCTATCTTTTTATCTTCTACTTGACTTCGTCTCTCTCCCCTCTTTTACGATTCTGTAGAGTCAATTATGATCTTGTGGAAATCTCTCAGCTGTTTCTCGTTTGTAATTGGGTTGTTGTTGTACAGTGCTAGCTTGGTTTGTGGTGGAGACATAGTTCACCACGATGATTCGCTTCCGCAGAGACCTGGTTGCAACAATAATTTCGTACTGGTGAGATTATTGATCGATTTAACTTTGATCTGTGCTACTTCTTTTGCTGCTCGTTTCCTTTGAGTGTATCTCTTGGTGACTTTCCGGAATTGGTATTAGTTTAGGTTTCGGATGGTAAATAGGGTTTGGAGTTTCCGTACAGTTAGTGAATTATTCTGTTGATTGCTTCATTTTTTTGGTTTTCTCGGTGTACTGGTCCTATTTCTACAGCAGATTGACAAATTGGCTTTATAGACTGAGCCTTTGGATTTGAGATTTGATTTCATTCAGATTTTCAAGAGATGTAAGAATCTTTGTTTTCTTTCTCAGCTAAGATAAGCTACCTAAACCATCTTTGTTAGTCGTATTGATTGTTAATATGTTGCAAGCTTCTTGTTAAAGCGATTTGGGTTTGAAGAAATTGGATATAGATCAGGAACTCGTACCTTCTATGCAATGGGACTTGATGTCATCTTCCAACATAATAGCTAGAACATAATTTCATGGACAGGTGAAAGTCCCAACTCGAATTAATGGGACGGAAGCCTTGGAGTATGTTGGCGTTGGTGCTAGGTTTGGCCCTACCTTGGAATCTAAGGAGAAACATGCTACCCTCATCAAACTTGCTATTGCAGACCCTCCTGATTGTTGCAGCACTCCCAGAAATAAGGTTTTAAGTTTTCTTTTTATGCGTCAATTTGTACTCATCTCTCTTCTTCATCATTTGTATGATTCCAGTTTCATTTGCTTTTGGTAGCTTACAGGAGAGGTCATTCTTGTTCACCGTGGTAAATGCAGTTTTACCACCAAAGCAAAGGTTGCTGAAGCAGCTGGTGCCTCAGCCATCCTTATAATTAACAACAGTACAGGTAATCAACTGAAAGATTCCTCCTCTTGTACTAGTTCCAAGTGATTAATTACACATAGAGGGAGTAGAGGTTATTGTATTTATTTCCCAAGGTTGAATGTTGTTTTCCAGATCTTTTTAAGATGGTCTGCGAGAAGGGTGAAAACGTTTTAGGTATAACTATTCCTGTTGTTATGCTACCCGTTGATGCTGGTAGAAGTCTCGAGAATACGGTCAACACTAACTCTATAGGTAATTCTTCCTTTGATTCCAATTTTTTACTTCAGAAGAGATTGTTCTTCTTTGTAAGATTGTTATTATTGTCTTCTACCATATCTTATCATAGTTTGGCATCTCTCTTTCTCTTTTTTAATGTTATTGTTGACAATATTTGTTCAGTTACTTTGCAGCTCTACTCGCCGAAACGTCCAGCAGTTGATGTGGCTGAGGTCTTTCTATGGCTTATGGCTGTCGGTACCATTTTATGTGCTTCTTATTGGTCTGCGTGGACCGCCAGGGAAGAAGCTATTGAGCAAGACAAGCTGCTAAAGGTGCTTGCTGGCTCATAATTTCTTACAACTTTGTATTGTGGACATCCACCATGGTCAAACCTTTTGACAGCCAAGAAAAGTGAAGTCCTTCTCTCATTCATTTGTTATTAATCTTAAACTGCAGGACGGATCAGATGAACTTTTGCAGTTATCAACCACCAGCTCTAGAGGTGTTGTTGAGATCACCGTGATATCAGCAATTTTGTTTGTAGTGGTTGCTTCTTGTTTTCTGATCATGCTCTACAAGCTAATGTCATACTGGTTCATAGAAGTGTTGGTGGTACTCTTTTGCATTGGTGGCGTAGAGGTCAGAACATTTTATATTGTGGCCAACTGAAATCATATCAATACCTAATTGAATCATCCTGTTACTGATATTGAAATTTTTGGGTGCTATCAGGGGCTGCAAACCTGTTTGGTCGCTTTGCTCTCATGGTATATATATTTCTTCTTCTTGGCCTCAGGAGCATCTTTCACCTTTTTTTGCTTTTCAAAGAGCCGTGGAGAGAAATATTAAGATGGGCACCACCCCTGATGAGTTTGAATAGTACTTTAAGAAACACTTCTAATCCCAGAATGTTCATTGTCTGGATTCAGGCTTGGTTTACCATAAAATAATGAATCATAGAGAAACCATGAATTTTTTTTTGGTTGACTATGAAAAGCTAGGTCTGTTCACTTGATTATTTTTCTTTAACTCTCTGCATTGTTGAAAGTAAAAGTTTCATATATGTGGAAGCTTCTTCTCTCTTTAAAAAGTTTTTTTCTTAAATCTGATACTGATGTTGGATTTGTTATAGTTTCAGATGGCTCCGCCGCTTTGGAGAATCATATGTCAAAATTCCTTTACTGGGTGCTGTCTCATACTTGACGCTGGCTGTTTGTCCCTTTTGCATAACATTTGCTGTAATTTGGGCAGTTAAACGCCAATTCTCTTTTGCTTGGATAGGGCAAGATATACTTGTAAGCACGACTTTCCATCTTTCTCTCTTAACCCACTTAGTTTGAATCCATGTTTTTTTTACAAGTATAAGACACCTACTGTTATATTTTTATACAAGACTACCATGTACATACCTTCATGTGTATGTCTGAGGACTTGGTGTTGGGTTGGACCTATTTTGTAGTCTAAAAGATAACAGAAGGTAACAGCTTAATTTTACTTTTTTTGCTGACAGGGAATCTCACTGATAATCACGGTTCTTCAAATTGTCCGCGTACCAAATCTTAAGGTACTATCCATTTCCTTACCAAATGTCACATGGGCTTGCCGTCACAATCATGAGGCATCAAATCTCACATGTTGACAACACCTGTAGCCATCTAGTACCAGCTTTCTGTTCGAACCATCACTTTTCCAGTGTGTATATCTGACTTTGTGCTTAAGAAGTTGCCACCCGATAAACAAGCTTTAAAATGTTGAAAATTCAACAATCTGAACCAATCAGTTGAAGACTGAAGTTATTCTTGCTGCCAGTAGACGGACACAATCTTTTTTGCCAATGTATATAAGGCCCATCTTTAATACCAGTATTAGTGATGATGAATTCTTTGAACTTTTATGTTAACAGGTCGGATTTGTTCTTCTCAGCTGTGCCTTCATGTATGACATCTTCTGGGTTTTTGTTTCAAAATGGTGGTTCCGTGAAAGCGTGATGATTGTGGTAAGTCTTTCCTGCATTTTCTTTTTGCTCCAGAATACCATATTCATTCATGCAAGACTATGCAAGATGTTCCAACAACACATACTTCTCTGTCTGCTCCACATTGATATTTTCGAGAAATTGTCGTCCTTTCTCATTTTCCCACCTATAGGTAGCCCGTGGTGACAGAAGCGGAGAGGACGGTATCCCAATGCTACTAAAGATCCCACGTATGTTTGATCCCTGGGGTGGCTACAGCATCATTGGATTTGGTGATATTATCTTACCAGGCCTGCTTGTAACTTTTGCACTGAGGTTTGCACTGATACAATCTCCTCGCGCTCTTTCACCTTATTACTATATCAAAATCTCAACTAAACTGGGTTATTAGAAGCATACAAAAGCTTGAAATGATGTGCAAATCCGAATATCGAGGTATATCATGACAACAAACCAATAGAGGTGTTCAGGAAAAACCAACAAAATGCAAGATGGGTTTATCAGAAACATTATGTCACACTTTGGGCCATGATATATACATCGATATCCTCATTTGCGCATCATCTCTGACAGATTTTGTATAAAACAAAATCGCTTAAACCTGGGAAAAATCTTATAACCGACATATTGGTTCAATTTAACCTTCATGTAATGCCTTGCGCCTGTTTAATGTGGTTTTGCATTTTTTTTTAGAAGTAAATAGAAATATCATTAAAATGTTCAAGAGTTGCTATTGTTGCACCCGAAGTAGTGTCTGAGCCTTATAGAAAGAGCGACATAAGACATTAAAAAGTCTAGTAAATAGATGAGCGTTAATGAATCAAATGTACTCGGAGACAATGTAAGAGTGCCCTAAGTAGACAAATGGAGACAAGATCTTGTTTAGCAAAAGAAAAGAAAGTGTAGGGATGTTTTTTCTGGTGATCCATCTTATCATTTTCAGTACCTTAATCTAATTTTAAATCCGATTGAATCGTGCTCTATTCTGCAGATACGACTGGCTGGCAAACAAGAGGCTTAAGTCAGGATACTTTCTCTGGACAATGTCTGCTTATGGTCTAGGTATGATCCCCTCGAGTAGGGAAAGAAGAAATTCCAAAACCTAATTAGATTTTTAATATTACCCTTGACAATCACAGGTCTTCTCATAACATACATTGCTCTAAATTTGATGGATGGACATGGACAACCGGCTTTGCTTTACATCGTCCCATTCATACTTGGTAAGGACTCTCAGATCAGATTAAAAGCTAAGCCGTTGAAAAGTGTTTGAATCTAAGCATGTTTGGGATAATGTCAGGTACTTTATTGGTGTTGGGTCACAAGAGAGGTGAACTGAAGACGCTGTGGACAACAGGGGAACCCGACTGGCCATGCCCTCATGTTCGCCTTCATCCTCAATCGTCTTAAAGAACCTATGAGATCAGAGAGCCTCTAGATTTTTATTGTTAATACACACCCCTTGTTAGCTCTATATATGTCTCTGCGCTTTTACACAACTACTAAACAAGAGAGAGCCCATACCACTTGCCGTAAAAACTCTTTTTAACCTCTCTTGCTAGTTTCTTAAGTTTTTCTATTAGATGAAAAACAAGAATAGACTGGGTTTTCTCCCGAGTCATGATCAGATATTTTCTTTTATAAATACGTATCCAATAGATTATACTAGTATTGATAAACTATTAATGTAAACGAACAGAAGCAACTAATATGTAGTTTTCATTAATATGAAAGTTTAAGCAACATCTCTTAAATTTATTTCATAATTTCTCGGGAAAAACCAATTATTTCATATATTTTTATCTAGCTAAATGCTAAAAAAACCCTTGCAAAACTGTTTTTTATATTTCTAGATCTGATATATATATATATATAAGTATTTGTTAAGAAAAGATATTCAAGTAATTAAATATTTAATCAGCTAAAACTTTCGGTTTAAACACGTTCAATTTTTATTTTGTGGATTTGCTTTCCCGAATTTTCCTCCACCATATGCAAACAAACTTATACAGAAGTGATCATCAAGTCAAGAAAAAGAAGTCTAGTTGAGAGTCTTATAGTGTCTCCGATCATCGTACTGAAGGTAGATCTTACATAGAGGAAGCAGACGATCTCGCTACTCGGTAAGATCATTCGAGTTTCCTAATCTGTCTGATTTCTTCGATTCGGACTTGTTTTTGTTTTACTCTTTTGTGTATCATCTTCCCCGTTTCCGGTTGTTAGAATGATGATTGGAGGCTTTATTGATTGTTTGAGTTGAAAGATCCTTTGAATTGATTGCCTCACTTCAAATTTTGAAGCTTTTTGGTTAATCTTTAGCTGGAGTTTAGGCTTAGGGAATAATAAAAATGTTGATCTTATGAGTAGATAGATAACCCATAAATGTATGGTTAAGTCTGATGTGTTGGTATTCAATCTTCTGATAACGAAAGGTAATACTAAAACTTTGGATTGTGAATAAAGAAAGTAATGGCAGAAAAGGCGGCTTTCCTAGGGGGTCTTGTAGTGACATTCAAGGAGCAAATGCACACTGATGTTCTCGTTAAACCTGCTGATGAAGGTCCTCCCATACCTACTCACTCACAAAGCCCTTCTGGTATATGATATGCTTTTTGGTTTCATCAAACTCACAGTTCCAGTCTTAATCTGGTTCAACATTCAGTTTAATTCCTAGATCTCAATGATTGTTGACTTTCTTCATTATAATCCCTTACCAAACTTTTAAAAGCTTTGTTTTTCTTCTATAGGCGGCAAGATCAAAGGTCTTCAGGAACATGTTGGATTCTGATGAATGCAAGACTTCATCCGAGGAATCAATCACTCTCCCGGATTTGACCCACGAAGAACTCAAATCTCTTCTCGAGTTCCTCTACAGCGGAAACTTAAAAGCTCCATACAATCAATCTATCTAGCTGCAGATAAATACGATATTTTATATCTGCAAGTCATCTGCCGAAACCATTTCTTGAGGAACGTCCTAGACACCCTAGAGCTGGCCAGTATTCCTTGTGGTACAATCTTGAAAGACGCAGCTATCAATCATATTGTAAAAAAATATGGAACAAGTGGTTGTTCCGATGAAATACGAGACTTTTGTGCAGAGGAACCCGGATCTAAGTGTGGAGATCACTCGGGCTTATCTAAGAGAGACGAAAGCCAAAACCAAAGATCATGCTGCTCCGTTACCTGCTTTTAATTACCCTCGCATGTTCTAATGAACAAACTCACTTGCCATTGCCAAAGGGGATTTGATTTGATTGTTTTTCATTACTTTTTTTTTTTTTTTTTTTTTGTCGTCAATTTCTTTTTTTTTCTTATAAGAGTGAAAACTTTAGTAAAGACTTCTGTATGGATTATCAACACTCAATATGTTTTTCGTTTTATTAAAAAATAAATAAATATAGATATATATAAATATATAGTAAAAATATGGAAATAGAGGTAACATATAATTAGGTGCCCTGAATAGGAAGAAGAAGCGGTATTTTGCCTCCGGGAAGTTGGGTTTCGTCGATGTCTTCAAGCAGAGTGGATGTGAGTTTCTTGTTCTCCACGAAAACAATCCAAATAAAATGGAACAATCAAATTACCCATCTTTTTGCAAATAAAATTTTAGAGTATTTTAGTCGGGGTCTTTCTTTTTTTTTTTACATTTTTTCTTTAATTTTCATTTTAAACTTTCTAAATGACATCATCTGTTAAAAAAAATGTTAACGATATAACTAATAATCCTAGTTTTTTTCTCTTTTAGTCTAAAGGGATCAATAAACCAAAGGTACCAAAGTTACACAGCTCTGGACAAAATGAAAAAGAGCAGAGTGTGGCCAAAACAAAACCAAAAAAACAAAAAAAGATCTTTAACAAAATCACTTACACCAAAATAACAAAAAGACCTTTTGGAAGATAATAAAAGATAAAGTTTCTTAGTTAGAAGCCATATTAAATTCTCTATTTTTGGAGTTAAGTGGATTATTAGCAGTATTTTCCTTTTGTATTAAAAAAATAAATGATATGCATTACCTGCAAAATGGAAAGAGCAACAAGGTAGCCGCGGATGTCACAATTAGAATATCCCCAGCCTTAGGAGATCTCCAATGGTTATGAATTTTTCTTCACCCTTGGGCATTCTACCATGAAATAAAACAGCATTAGACCATAATAATACATAAATGGTTTTTTTTAAAGCAATTACAATAATTAACCTAGCGCATATCTTCTCGAGGGTTTAGACAACAAAACGCTTTTAACTCATGAAGGATTTAAAAAAATCATGTTGTTTTGATCGTGTAGTTTTTTTTATTCAAAATGAAATCATTTTAAGGATATCGTTAGTTTTCTAATAATAGCTAACGAAGCCACATCAACGATATACGAAAAGTTTATATTATCGATGATGATATAGAAAGAGTTATACCGCCAATGACTTTAAAGTTGATAGTATTGACATATACTAAGTTGAAATAAATTTTTTTGCAAAAAATAATAGTTTATTTGTAAAAAATTCATTGCATGGCTATAGGGCAGACCAACTCCCAGCCATCTACCGTTTTATTTAATATGTATCATTGACCATTAGACGAGAAAAGTAAAAACTAAAATCCTATTTAAGAATTGTATACATAATTATGGCATATATACATACATAGTCAACTATTCTAATATCTCACTCAATTAATTATACGGCCTTCCATTTAGGTGAGCTACTAAGCTACTTTCTTTCATGTCAATCAACAAAAAAAAAAATACGTTTTGTTTCCTATTTGCGTGACCAGAAATATATTAATTTAGACATTGATCCACATCCACCATAGATTCACCAAAATTTCAGATATTAAAGTTAATTATATATGGAATAAATACGCAAATTAAACCTAACTGATCAAAAGTTAGGTGTGACTCGAAACCCTTGTTGTGAATCTTGTGATGCGGAATTTTAATTGAGAATTCTGTAGTACTTTATCCGAGAAAGTGAGAATCTTGGCTATTATTATTGTTTAAAACAAAAGTTTAGGATAAATTCGTAAAGATGGAATATTTATTGGAGTGAACTTAATTTGTGACAAGAGCGATTAACCGCTGAAAGGCGCATTTAAAAGCAAAAGACCTTCCCTCTCTTTCCTTGCAAATTCCTTTTATTTTCTCTTTATCATCAAGAAAATTCCCTTTATCATCAAGAAAATGTCTCCGGCAAAGAAGAGCCGAAGTTTTCCTCCGATAAGTGAGTGTAAAAATGGAGAGTATGATTCGATCGCAGCGGATCTTGACGGGACTCTGCTTCTCTCCAGAAGCTCCTTCCCTTACTTCATGCTGGTGGCCATTGAAGCAGGTAGGCTCTTCCGTGGATTGATCCTCCTTCTATCTCTTCCCATCGTCATCATCGCTTATCTCTTCGTCTCCAAATCTCTGGGAATCCAAATCCTCATCTACATCTCCTTCGCCGGCATCAAAATCCGTGACATCGAACTCGTCTCTCGCGCCGTTCTTCCAAGGTACCAATGTTTTGAATGATTTCGATTATGGAATCTCAGATTTGAATATGGGATAAATATAGGTTTTACGCGGCGGATGTGAGGAAGGACAGTTATGAGGTGTTTGATAAATGTAAGAGGAAAGTGGTGGTTACTGCAAATCCCATAGTTATGGTTGAGCCTTTCATCAAGGATTATTTGGGAGGCCAGAAAGTTCTCGGAACAGAGATTGAAGTTAACCCCAAAACCATGAAAGCCACTGGCTTTGTGAAAAAGCCAGGTGTTCTTGTTGGAGATTTGAAAAGATTAGCTATCTTCAATGAGTTCGGCGACGACTCACCGGATCTTGGCCTCGGTGACCGGACCTCTGATCACGATTTCATGGCCATTTGCAAGGTTAGTTATGATGTAATTTGCATTTCTAAATGCTTAAATATTTAAGTTTCGTGAATCTTTAATACCCGATTTAGGTGGCAATTAATTAAGTAAAGTGATGTATGTATTCGTAACTAAAGAACTCAGTACTTAGAGAAAAATAAATGGCGTGGATAGATTTCACAAGATCTATGGGCAAAATAATTCAAATTTTCCATACTGCCTTCACATGGAAAAACTAGGATGCTTTTAAAGAAACGAAAGTAATAAAAGTAACGAGTGAGAAAATAATTAGATAATAGAAGAAGTAGTTTTCATAAATGTTTCCAACCACATAAGTTGGACGCTCCATTCCCCTAACATTTATTTATTTATTTATTTCTTTTTACTATAATGCTGAAACCAGGAATCTTCAAATTTTTAATTACCCAAAGATATATATGTAACAGTAAGGTTACATGGTACACGATACCAAATCACCCACAACAGTCCCTATACACCGTCTCAAGAACCGCATTATCTTCCATGATGGCCGTCTCCTCCAACGTCCCACGCCGTTAAACGCCTTCATCATTTATCTTTGGCTTCCTTTCGGCTTCATGCTCTCAATCTTCCGAGTCTACTTCAACCTCCCTTTACCCGAACGCTTTGTCCGCTACACTTACGAGATCCTCGGTATTCACCTCACAATCCGTGGCCACCTTCCTCCGCCTCCTTCCCCAGGCACACCCGGAAATCTCTACGTCCTTAATCACCGCACCGCCCTTGATCCCATTATCATTGCTATTGCTCTTGGCCGTAAGATTTCATGTGTCACTTATAGTGTCTCTCGCCTCTCCCGGATGCTCTCACCCATCCCTACCGTGGCTCTGACACGAGACTGTGCCGCTGATGCAGCCCGCATGAGAAAACTTCTCGAGAAAGGTATTTTCAATGGTCATTATCATTACACAAAAAGGAGAGTATCTCTGTTTTTCAACATATAATATAATTGGTTTCAGTATCTCATGAACTCTATTCTAAAAGGAAGGAGAGAACCTAAGCTCTATTGATTATATCAGTCACACATATTATCATTTGTAGAGTCAAATAAGTTTCGTTTCGTATGTTGAAAAGCGGAAAACAGAGCATCTCTGCTTTTCTACAGAAATCAAAAAAGCACATAGTATCTTTGTTCTTCTGCCCACACATGGTATCATCAATATATATCATTTTTTTTTTGCAACAGGTGATTTGGTGATCTGCCCCGAAGGCACGACTTGTAGAGAACCGTATCTACTACGATTCAGTGCTCTATTCGCAGAGCTGAGCGACCGAATCGTGCCTGTAGCCATGAACTGCAAGCAAGGGATGTTCAACGGGACAACAGTAAGAGGTGTGAAATTCTGGGATCCTTACTTCTTCTTCATGAATCCTCGACCTAGCTACGAGGCCACTTTCTTGGACCGTTTGCCTGAAGAAATGACGGTGAACGGTGGCGGAAAAACTCCGATTGAGGTGGCAAATTAAGTTCAGAAGGTGATTGGTGGAGTATTGGGATTCGAATGCACTGAACTTACAAGGAAGGATAAGTATCTGTTGCTTGGAGGCAACGATGGGAAGGTTGAGTCTATCAATAAGACCAAGTCTAAGGAGTAATGAGTCGATCTCATTACTGTTTGCTGCTAATTTTACTTGGCAGTGAAGTTAGGTCTTTCTGGTTTTCCCCGTTACTTTTTCTTTTCATGAAGGAAAAAGGTTTAGTTGAATATGTACTGCATAATGAATTACTTTTGAATTTTTATCAAACTACCCATCTACTTTACTATTTTCCCTCTCTATTAACTAACGATGAATGTACGGCTATCTCTTCACAAATATCAAAGACAAATACTTAAAGCCACATCATCATATATATTTTTATGCTTAAGTTGTAACCGTTGATGCAATGATCAATAGAGAGGGAATCACTCTTATTCTTCTTATTAACACCCCTATTGTTTTTTTTTTTGTCGGATTAACACCCATATTTAATACACAACTTTCTCTTTCGTGAATTTATTTTTTGGTTTTCAAAAATTTTCTTGTGAAACTTAACTCACCCATTTTGTGGGGTTTAAAAACTTAACACGCTTCTCGATTCATGCATCAAGTGAAATAGGACTTAGGTAGTGAGTACGAAGTAAAACTTAAAATGTATTTATTTTGGACTATAAATGATTGCTTACAATCACTTCATTAAAGAAAATCCAAAAGTTTACAAAAGAAAACAACAGAGTAACACTACCAATTGGAGTATATGTACAGTTTCATATTGAACGAAAACCATATTGTATCTCTGTTCAAATGTTTTTCTTTGAATTCCTTGAGTTTTCAATAAGGGGCATCTATAGTAAGGGGCCAGAAACGAGTAAATATATATATATCAGAGGCGCGATTGGCCTTTACACCACCATAACTTCCGTATTTATATAAACGGCGACGCATTCACCAGTGACGCTGTTACATTTGCCGTTGACGACACCGTCTCTCTCCTTGACCACTTGACTCTTGATGATTCCTTGGAGATCCCTCTTATGCAGATTGACCAGAAGTCCGTTCTTCATAAAAAGCGTCGACGACATCTTCTGCTCCACTTTGTGTCCTGGAACCACCGTAAGCCTGTGACGGAAAAGCACCGCCGCTGCTATTGTTTTCATCTGAAGATACGCTAGATCTTTTCCCAAGCAGATCCTTGGTCCGGCGTTGAATGCAACGAACCGGTACTGATCGTGATTAATGAATTTCCCGTCTATCGGAGAAATCAATCTCTCCGGCTTAAATTCCAGACAATCCTCTCCCCAAGTTGATTTCATCCTCCCTGCCGCGTAAATCGAATAAGTCACCGATGATCCCGGCGGAACAAAAGTCGGGTCCGGTAAAATGTCATGGTTCGAATCTTCAGGTCTTCTGGAGTGTGCGTGTCTTTAGTACGCGGATGTGTCTGTGTACATGTATCTTCGCGTGTCCAATCAATTCTTAATCACATAAGGTAATCTAAATAATAAAACATAGCATATCACTCCTTTTTTTTTGTCTTCCTTGTAGTGAATTTTTGAGTAATCAATCATCCGGAAAATCTCACGTAAATTCATGAAATTTACATTAAATTTCTTTAGAAACATCTGAACTCATATTCTGTTTCACATAAACCATGACTTTTCAATATTTTTTCATTATATGTATAAAACCATGTTTTTTAGTTACCCCACTAAATTCAAACGGAGTTACATGATCGTTAGATAAATTGATGTATATCTATTAATTAGGTGTGTGGGGTGTCAGTTATATTATTTTATTTTTCTATGAATTTAATTAGTGACATGTCAATTGAAAGGGTTATTTTTGATTTTCAATTAACTTCTTCTTCTTCAAGCCAGTAATTAGGTGTTTGTGCTATCTGAAAGCTGGCATTGACATATGAGTTATGACGTATCCATATATTATTTTATTTGTAACACGTATCACGTATGGTTTGATGTATAATCCAGTTAATATTGACCAAATAGACTTTTTGGTAAATACGGCCTTAAATCAAATGTTACAAGTGATGAAATCTGAAACTGAGTTAATTATCTGTGTATAGTTAAACAACAGATCATTCAATACTGAATTTCAAATAAACTATCAAAATCCAAATGACTTGATCATTCGATGAATAGTCTCAGCTAAGAAATAGAGGTTGAACTATATCTTACGACCCAACATGATTTTATTATACATTCGTGACCGAAGCTGTTACACAAGGAAATGTAAGGGTTACAAACAAAAGATTTGGTGAGACCCTACAGAGGGATTTTTTACACTAAATATTCTAAGAAGAGAAAAAAACAAAACCAGAAAACGTCAATGTAACAAGCACACAAAGATGGGTCAAAACACAGGCCCACCTTATTAACTTGCAATCCAAGCAAATTCCACAACACAGAAAAACAGTCATATAGGCAATCACCAGCTGAAACTGATAGACTCAAAGTGAAGATTCTCAGCCAAACCAGAGGAACATATCTTTGCAACCTTTTGTCTCATCTTCTTCGGACCACACACAAGAACTCCCACACTCGAACCTTCCACATCAAGTAGAAGTTCTGCTCATATAACAAGAACATAATTAGAATAATAATACTAATATATATATAATATAAATATCGAGAAAGTTAAAGAAGGTTAATTATGTATATATTACTCTTCAGATTAGGCCTTTCTCCGAAATGCAGGTTGGTGCATTGAACGAGCGATTCTTGTGGTGAACTTTCGATTTCTCTCAAGGAATTGTAACCCCATGAGACAGGAGAAGACGTTGGAGATGGAACGTCGACGTTTTGGACCTGTTTATTGTCAATGTTACCGTACTTCTTCTTGTTCCACAACATAGCTGCACTAGCAGTCGCCATGATGCTCACCGAGATGACTAAGATATATATGATGGTTTTCGAAGTCGATGAATATATCTTGTTAGTGTTGTGGTCGATGGGGTAGATGTAATACCTAGTGATAATACCGATAACTATAATGAAGATCAAAAACGAAGATGAGAGAACTGCGCCGAGCCAGAGCCATGAGTTTGGTCCAAGGATTGCTGAGATGGATTGGTCTGAAAGACTTGGCTTGAACCAGAGAGTTTTGATTTTTCCCGTTGTTGCTTCAATTCCTGCTTCTTTCTCTCGGGTTATGAAAGCTTCGATTTTGATGTCTATGTCGGTGGATAGTTCAGTCTGAAGACCTGATAATGGCAAGACAAGATCGAGCATGGAGATTTCTGAAGAGTTTTTAAACGCGCAAATCAGAGTTACTTTTGGGATTTTGCAGTTTTGGTTTTGGCTTGTGGCGATCAAATCACGGATAACAGAGATAAACGGAGTTATCCCACTTCCTCCACTCACCATAACAAGAGCTTCATGCCTAGGATACCAAAAAATCATGATAATCAATGTTTCTTGAAACATGTAAAGGTCAATCAAGTTTCTTGTCCTCAAAAGACTTCGAAACTAAGTTATAAATATATATATAAATCACCTTAAGAAATCAGTGGAAGCAGGGCCATAGGGACCCTCCACGGAAACAGCAAGTCCGCCAATCTGATCAGAAGAAGAAAGCGTCTGAGAAAGCTTAGTTGACCATTTGCCTTCGGTCTTGATCACAACACTTAGCTTCTCTGGTTCGAGTTTGCTACTCGAAGTTATCGTAAATGGATGCCATTGGAGCTTCGAAATGCTCGGTATGTTCACAAACAATATGCTCGTTGGACTATAATCCAATCCTGTATAACATTTTAGCATATATGTACATCACAGCTTAGAAACAAAACTTTTGAATTAAAGAAAATCAAAGAAAAAAATAATAGTTACTCACTTGGGTTTTTGGAGAAAGTAAGCTCAATGGTGTCGGAAGGAATAATTCGTGCAGAGAGCAAGCGAATATTGTCACGTGACTGAAGAAACCTAAGAAAGCGGTCGACTATGAAGATGTAGAAACCAGGGAAAGCTATGAAGGAGAAAGTTATGCCGACGTGAAGGACGAAGAAGAGCATGAAGACGATGTAGAGATAATGAGTATAGAAGAACACTTCGAAGAATCTCCTTCTTATCGCCGGAAATGTGGTGGCCCACATCAAAAGTCCGGCCACCAGAGCTATTTCGCCGGCCAAATTCGAGATACCTTTCGTATCCCACATGATCATCTGCGATTATTAAATTCCACGTCAGATTGTATTTATTAATCTAATAATGTGAACTGAAATACCGCTTCGAAAAGAAAGAATAAAAATACCGCTATAGACATAAAAGTTTGATAGTAAAAAAATCGGTATTGTACAAATTCAGAAGATTGTTTATTCCTATTTTGAACTTCAAGAAGTGATTTTTTTTAGTTTATAAAATGAAATTGAATTATCACAATGATTGATTGGAGTAGGAGTCGTACATATATCAATTTTTTTAAACAACATTTATCCGAATATAATTTCCACCTTAAAATGCGTGTTCGAATTAATTTTTCTTCTCGGATCAAGAATATTAATTGCGTTATGAAGACCCAAAATAGTAACTTTGACCCGCAAATTATTTTACAAAAAGTACTGCGTATGGAATCTGCTCCATTCAGAGTGACGTTGACCAGAAATGGTGGCACTAATTTAGAGTTGTTGACGTTTTCCAATGTGGGACCCAATTAGTGGATTATCTTGGCCAAGCCAAAATCGAACCCATACTTACAGGGATATATGAACCGTTTTGACGTAAAACTAATAAAAACAAATACCTCGGAGATTTCATGCATAGAAGCCCAATATATGATGTAGCAAAGACCATGAACGGTGAAAGTGGCCATCACCATATGGCCGAGCCAAATATGGTATTTGATGCTTGACTCCGAGGTTAGTCCCACCGCCTGTAGCAACGACGACCCACGAGCCACTGGTAAGAACAAGAACGCTAAACATATGTTTCCTATCAGCCCTATCCTTAGCGCCGCTGATTCCAGCTTCGCTTGCCACCTTAATTCATCAAAATCACAAATTTTTAACTAAAGTTGTTACAATCATCATGTGACAAGAACATTAACCATGATTATAGTAATCAATTGAATTGGCAAGAAGTAGTTGTTCAATTAGAAATTAATCACCTAATCTAGTGCTGATGGAGACTAGTTAGTCTTGAAATCTGTTTGATAGTAAGTAGAAACTGATCCATAATTTCTACTAGATTTCCTCCATAAATTCTCCGATTCAAATGGCAGAGAAACATATCAACATCATTGGACTCACATATATAACCATATGTACATATTTTAGATCAATTTGTATGGTTGATAGCGAAAAAAAGAGAAAGCACTGCTTACAAAGATTCGCCATGTGCGGCGGCTGAGTGAGGAGTGATAGTGGCGAAGCTATTGCGCAAATAAGTAATAAAGCTCCAAAGAAGAAGAGCCACAAACATCGCCAAGAACGTGATCTCAGTCACTGAGACTATCCCTAATGGTCCCTTCACTAACATTGGCCTTCTCAGTGCACTCAACGCTCCTCCCTTCGTATCCCTTTTCCCGATTAAGAGAAACAAGTTGCAATAAATGAGAAGTGATAGAATTTATACAGTTTTTCGACATAAGTTAACCGGTTCAACCGATGAATATTGTACCTGTCGATATGGCGTAGAGATTTTCGTTTCTTGAAGTGAAGATAGACACATCCCAAACAAGCTACGACCATCATTGGGAACATATACATGAAAAGCGTCGTCCCTGCCGTGCATACCAAGAAAAAGATATTAGAAATTCCGTTTGCTTTTTTTATATTTAGTCGTTGTTACTTAAAAAGCGTAACAACAAAACAAGTGTTTTTCAAATCAAATTTTATTTAAGAATGTAACAAAACTGGCCGTCAAAAAGAAAAAAGAATGTAGAAAAAAAAACTGGGAAAGGTAAACGAAGTATTTTTCAAAAATCAAATTTGATCTAAAGAAAAATGTTGTTTAAAATGATAAATTCTACTAAATGCAAACGCAAGTATCAATATTTACCGGGTGATTCAAACAATATGCGTATATGAGCACAAAATCTAGATGACTAACGATTGGTATAAATTTAGTGAAAAGATTTAGTTTTAATTCAGTAAAAAAATGTAAATGATAAAATCCATATTGATCATACAGTTACCTGTGGCACCAAAATAAGTTGATGTTCCAAACTTTATACGCATATGAGGCAACCACTTGGTTCGATAGGTTAGTGTTGGCATCATGATCCAAAGTATGATAGTTCCAAGAACGATTACCATCATTAAGAGCTTAGTCCCTCCCTTAACCATATCCTTAAACGCTTCTCCTGCAGATAGGTCCGAACCACCATTATTGCTTTTGATGATCTCCATCTCTCTCTCCTTTCAGATTCTCTCTTTCTCTCTCGCTAAAGATCTTAAGAGATACGATCGCTTTAGTGAGAAGGATCGAGCTAGCTTCTTTGAGGGAAGGAGTGGTAGAGAAACTGCATATATAAAGAGAATTTTGAGTGGGAATTAGATGAAGTAAGCTAGTTGCATGCTCCATGCATGTGACTCCTCCCCTTGGATCTTGTTTTTTTTGTTTTCGTTCATTATTTTACATCTATTTGTTGTTTTTTGGCGGAAAAAAAAGTATGAATGAATATACGATATGTTATTACAAAAATACGTTTACTCGATTGTATATTATGTACAAAGTACGCTAAATTCGATGTAATAAATTATGACTTTAATATGTAAATAATGTTTTGGAAGCAAAACCAAAGCACGCTAATTCGAGCTAGTTTCAAAAAATTTATTGAACAACAGGTATCCATAGCCCAAATTACATCGCCAAACTTGAAATTTCTAAGTTACATCATCTACCATTTATTTATTTTTTATTTTTATTTCACCAAATTATTTTAAAAAGTATATCATATCTGCATGATCAATCTAGATCTTCTTGTGTATGCACTCCAAGTGTCAAACAATAAATATTAAGCAATGTTAACATGTTTACGATTTCTCTTTTCTTTTCTTTTCTTCTTTTTTAGGAATTTGAAGTCTTTTGGTAACATCTGCCTACACTTAGTTCACCGTAGAATATAGCCTATAGGATTATAAGAAGTAAAATATTGTTTGACTTGAGGAAGAAGCCAGGACCATGCTACTTTTTCTTTGCTCTAGCCTATTTGATAATTAACTATTCTGTTAAAACATGTCCAAATACATTCTAAACATAATATTAAATTTTAGGAATTTATGGATTAGTGTATTTTAGTGACTTAAAAAATGTAGATAGATTTCTTGATGATTTTAACTAATATATAAAATTTTGTCCAAAATTTCAGATCAGCTAAATGAGTCATGGTAATGTCAAAATAACCAAACTCTATACAAAATATATTCATATTAATGACGCAATAATTATAAAAGGTAACAAAAAAGTTGTTCGAGAACTAGGAGGTGCGAGGGATTGGAAGACAGGATACCCCAAATTGGATGGTTGTAAAGCATCTGGTTCGTGTTCGGTTTTGGTAGGTTCGTCGGTTCTTGACCGTACGTACGTGTATAATGGACACATGTCATATGTCGACTTATGTGTGTCAATGTCAGCTCCGTCCACGAATCTCACACGTGTCAGCAAAATGTGCATTTTAAAGCCAACGACGAAAAGATGAATCAGGCCCATTCCAATTCATATTCTTTCTTCCTCATCATCATTACATCACACTAAGTTTTGACTTTATATACACATTTGTTTTGTTTCTTTTATTCGACAATTTTATCCTTCCAGCACCGAATGACATTTTCAAGCTCTCAGAATTAAATGTTTGACAACAACAACAAAAATTCAAACGTATGACACATGTAGCCTTCCGGTTTACAGTTCGATTCGATTCTGCTATTTAGCACACTTTTTTCCAGTCTGGAGAAAATACGATTGAACTAAATAATACTCAGTTAAGTTCGATTTGAGAAAAAAAAAATACAGATACATAAATTATGATTGTGAATATACTATGGAAAGGCTCTTATATAATGTATTCTGCATAAGCTAACTTTGTATAGAATTGGGCCAACTGGGTGTCGTCGATAATCGATATGATTGGACTTGAGCTGGTTTCGATTCGATTCCAATACGCTTGTAAGTTGTAAGAAATTCACTTCAATTAATTCCACTCGGTATAGGTTCGATTCAAAATATCCATCAATAATACAAACACAAAGATATCAAATTCCTCAGAGAGGCACCAACACAAGAACAAAGAGCATTAGAAAGAAATATAACGAATTCATACATACCGTCAGCTTCCATGTATCACCAAAGATATACACTATATATCTCTCTATATATATAACAATAACATTAACACTCTTATGAAACAAATATAATCAGAGAGGATATTTAATCGTACTCGAGAACATTCTCGATCAAACTCAACTCGACTTACCTCTTAAAGCTTCAGAGCATTCTCGATCAAACTCGACTTACGGTTTTCGGATTGTTATCTTCTGGTACGTTATCAGACAACCTCAACCACCCGAATCCATCCTTAGCTTTCCTCCTTTGAATCACAATGTAAACACTCATCAAGATGCACATGAAAGCCACCATTGACATAAACAAGCTAAGGTTTCTTCTGTTGGGACAACGGCTAAGTATCATTTCCGTGGAAACAAACCCATCTAGACTTCCCATTGTGTTATTCATCTTCATGATCTCAACTCCGTTCAAGATCGCATCAACCCCGTCTTCAACACTCTTGCTCGATGGTCCAACACTAACGCTAATCAAACCCGAAGAAGAGTACTCATCATCCACCACAAAATCTATGTAATACGGGGAAGCCAAGACGTAAGCTGTGGCATCTGAGATATCTAAATCTTGATACGCCAAATTCCCATTGATGTAAATGTTGAAATATAGCATACCAAGTGACATACTAGCAATATCGCAGAAATGCAATCGAATCAGATACTTGTAACCACTGCTCACCAGAAACTCCCATGTCACATTAACCCGAGGAACAGAGCCATTGTTACTCTTAACCACACGGGCAGTGTTATAGACGTTATCAGGACCAACTTCACGACTAGCCCCTCCAAGCTTATACTTGATCCTACCAGAGAAGTAAACTTTCTCAGAACCATCACTAACTTTGATGAAATCATCATCAGGAACCCAAGTTCTCCACAATGTGTCGTTAAAAGGAGTCACTTTTCTTCCACCAACATTGATTCTGTAAACAACTTCCATTGCTTGTTTAACTAAACCATTGAATTTCTCAGTTCCATCAATAGATACAGAGGTTGCTACGTCTGCGACTAAATCCTTAGGTGCAGTTATAACTTCGATAGCATTAATGAATGCTAATTTCGAATCTTTGCTTGGAACAAACCTAATATCGACTTTTCCAACGTCTACCCAAATTAGAAATTCCCTAACCCTAGGACCAAAATTACTTGACGAGTCGTCGTCATCATCGCCGCTAAAATTCGTAAGCACGACGTATCCGTTAACCATGACGTGAAATTGAGCGTCACTGAAATCGAATTTCGAGGAATTGAAGCGATGGAAATGGAGACGTACCATCTGACTCCCTTTCTCGACGACGTTGAATTCGTATTTCGCCTGTCGCGTGAAAATCCTTGCGGTGTGGTAGATCTGAGGAAGGTTCGGAGCTGGATTTTCTGATTGAAGAGAGATAGATCCTTCGAATGAGAAAAACTTTCTATTCGAAGCCGAAACATCGCCGATGAAGCGGCGGTTGTCGATGGTGGAGTCAACGACTGAGCCACAATTGATGAGGTACTCGTTAGCCGGAGAGAAGGAAATAGCGACGGAGACGGAGAAAAGGAGAACGAATAGAAGGAACCCAATGGTCCTGCAGAGAATAGTCGCCATTATTGGAAATGGATTGTGAATCTGATTGATATACGCAGAGAATATTAATGTTAAGCATTTCGTTTGGGTTTGAGGCGAGTCTCAGTCAACGCGTCATCCCAGCTGTTCCCTCTCTTTTTCTTTTTCTAATCATCAATATATTAATGGGCCAAGCCAAAACCCAATATAAAAAAACCCATTAGTTGTTATATTATGGTATTCCGCCATGATTAAAATCTTAGGTATATCAAGATATTTCATACATAAGCTCGAAATTTCAAAGATATCCTCTTTTCTCTATTAACTTGTGTGAAGTGAAACTCAAAATATATAGTTGACAAGAATAAGCAAAAAAAACTAGAAAGAGATAATAACTCATTCTATTTCACAGGGAATTCAATGATTTCACCATATTTACAAGCTCCAACATCGATAACCATCGTCCCGTTTCTTTTCGTTGGCAATACTCTACAACAATCTCTTCTCGGGGCCTGTAAATACACCCAAAATAATCAGTTGAATTACAAAATAATTATATATATTTTTTATAAATTTTAAATAGTTACTAACCTTGTTCGTATTCCATCTATCTGGATCAGGTTTTTTTATAAACAATGATCCGAAGGATCCGACATATCCCAGTCACATTCAGGATCCCACACATATATTCGCTAGCAATTCTATGCATAGCCAAATCAGGAAGTGCATTGGAGTGATAATATACGCGCGGACGCTGACACACATTTTTACTCATAGGACGTGTGTTAAAAGCATAGCTTTTCTCATCGGCGTGTTTCTACCAATCGATGAATGTGCGCATGGGAATCGCCATCTCTTTAGCTGACAGTACACAACGTTTTATATGAACTGTGTATCCCCACGAGACGGACACGGTCCATCGGTTCACTGTGTCATAACAGATTGATTGTTGCGTGAGCCTTGCTGAGTCGAGTTTGGCTGCGACCATGAAACGTTTCATGCCGTTGACTCGATCCATGTTTGGGAAATACCGGATCCACCAAGTCTCAATGATGGATCGAGACTATTGGAGCCAGTGGATGGGCTGATAATAGGCCTAGAAGCTTCCCGTATAAATCAATCTGATACCAACAATAATCTGAATAATAAAATTTAAAATGTCATTGTGGGGAACAGAGATTCCAAAAACCAATATATTTGACATCTTATGGTTCTAATTTATACAATCATTTTAGTGAGGATGTTACTAAATCTATAATGAGAAATTCCACAAAATATCACATTTTCAAGTTTTGTTAACAAAAATACCATTATTAATTTAATATTTCAAAAATATCACCAAAAATTTTGGTTTCTAAAAGTAACACAAACACAAAAATTGATTTTATAAAATTTATATATATATATATATATATATATATATATTTGGATTAACTAATTTTGATTTAGGAAATAGTTTTTAAGGGATAGGGTTTCGAGTTTAGAGTTTAGGGGTTTTAAACTTTAAAAACTAAATCTTAAACCTTAAAAGCATGAAGTTATAAATTTGAGTTATATAAAAGATTTTTTTAATAAAATTTTATATGTTGCATAAATGAAAATATATGTTAAATGTGGTACAAAAATTTCATTTTACACTATTTAAGAGAATTGCCGTCTATCATAGGAATAACAAAAGAATAAATAATATTTCAAACAACCGCCAACATGTAAATGCACAAAAGAATGTAAGATTAACACGTGGTCACACAACTAACTACATATTTGACTTAAGAGGCTTTAGTGCATGCAATGACTTATGTGAGCTAGAACCGATCTGCGTGCCGAAATTATCGCCAAAATAATAGTTTACATGTTAATAGTTTATCGCAAAACTCATATAAATGTTTAATTTTATTGTACTGTTATATCTAGAGAGAAAAATATAATCTTAATTTTTTAAAAACTTAGGATTTGATGAAAAAATCTAAGACTTTAACTATTATCCTAGAATAATTTTTTAAGACATTTAAAATTTTAATTGAAAAAACTTATAATCTTAGAGATATTTTAGTTTATATTTGTAACAGCAAAACAGTTTTCACACTTTATTATAATCCTAAACTTAATTAAAGATACAAATATTAATGATAATTTGGCTGTCTAATTAAAGATCGTTAAAGGTAAATAATCACATACACTTTTAAGTTATCTTATTAATTGAAAAAATCTTTTGCTCTGTAAAAAACAATCCTTACTTATTGAACCTTAAAACATAAGTTATTATTTAAGATTAGAAAAAAATAAAAAAATATTATAAAAAAAGATTTAAAATGGTTAAAATCCAATCTCTATATTTTCACCAAAAATAGAGTATAAAATATCTTTAAAATATCAATTAAAAAGATACTAGTTATTTTTTTCTAATTTTTCTAAAGAAAAAAAAAAGAAACAGAAGACTAAACAGATGAATGCCAATTTCTTTAGTTAAAGGAACACCAAGCTCCGACATACAATCATGAATCCGATCATCGGAGCCGTACAACTCCGAATATCTTTGAATACACCAAGCTCCAATGCTTTAGCCAACGGATAGCTAATCGCAAATCCTCCTCCTCCATAAGCCATCCCATAAGAGAATTTCAGATTCTGAATATGACTCTCCGATGAACTTCCGATGTAATAGGACTGATTGTGATCGTATTTTCTCAAAACCCTAATGAGATTCTCCGAGAAAAACACAGTGTCGTCGTCTCCCATCACAATCCACCTCACGTTTTGCTCAGCCTCTGTTCCGTTTAGGAGCCTCACTGTTTCGGAGACAATTCGTGTGATTCTGATCGCTGATCGGTGACCCTTTGGATATCTATACTTAAACCTCGCCGTGTTGGAGGAGATTTTGATCGGTGGTAATGTGGTCGATGTGTTCGTCTAACAAACGACGCCATTCATTTCACCGTTGGGTTTCCACCCGAGCTTCACGTAGTCAAAACGCAGCGATTCCAAAAACAACGTGTTTGAGTTCAGTTTGTTCCGGGTTTTGAGTTGATCCGGATCTAGATCCGACGGGTGAAACCGCGATTTTCATCAGAAATAGAATTAAGAGGGTAGAAAACGAATTGGATTGAGAATATAATAGCGAGGGTTAACAAGATCAGTTTGGAGGTAATCCAATAAAAAGGAAAAATGTGAATTAGATGAAAATGTCTTTGCTTTCTCGTCAGAAAATAACTTTTGATCTTTCTTATTCTCCCATTGTGAATGAGGAAGATAGCAACGGTGAAGCTATTGTGAAACTGCACCCGTTTTTGTGATTGTGATTTATGAGGTTTTAGAGAATCTTTTAAAAGTAGAGATGGAGATCATGATTTTTTTATTTTTTAATAATAATTATTTTAGTCTTTATTTTATAGAAAAGAGATATTTAATTATGTATTTATATACTAACAGATAAAAAAATATAAATATCGTTTGACTATGATTAGCAGGAGTCAACATTACCAAATATACAAACCTAACTTATTGATTAATTATTTATTATGTTGCATCATAGTTTATTTGATTTTGTCTCTAAATAATATATATTTTTAATAATTAATCAATAAGTTAGGTTTGTATATTTCAACTGTTGACGAGCATATTTATAAAGGACATACTAATACTTAGGTTATACCATAACCTACTCTCTTTTTTTGGCTATACCATAATCTACTAGTACTATATATTCGTGATATGTTTTTCATTGGTTTTTCTTTTTTTCCTAGACGTCCATATTCAAAGTGATATTCTATTACAATGACCAAAACTCCAAAGGGAGATGAAAAAAATATAAAATAATATATGTATTATGTAACTTGAGAGGAGGATATCACTTCTGCAAAACAGAGGTTGACGTAAAAAAACAGCCTAATGATTTCATATTATAGATTTTACTTTATCAGAGATTCATTAAACATAGCAGAGAAAGTAAAACTTCTTTTGGGTTCCATTTCAAGATTCTCCTCAGACTTCAAGTCTGTCTAAAAATCTTGAGGGTTAAACTTGAGTGATTCACGATAAATAAGCTCCTTGATATTTTCTTCCGTCAATGAAGGTTGCTCGAAATCGAAACGGAACGGTCTCACACACACAGGTTCCTCGTTAATGTCGTGTAACGGCGCTAAGTATGGGTGGCACAGAGCTTCATCGACTGCAACTCAGAAAAAGCTCAAAACTATTTTTAAAAAGAAAAAAATCAAAAGAGAAAGCAACATGAAAAGGCTTTCTTCTTTACCAGTTATACATCTGTTTGGGTCAAAGACGAGCATTTTCTGAAGCAAATCAGCTGCATCAACCGACATGTTTGGGAATCTAGCGGCGAAGTTTTGTCTTGGATACTGTGGAAGCTATTTTTACATATCTTCTTGCGTTGTCACTTCTTAAGAATCCAAGGCTTGAATCATCAGGTGACCCTATAAGCTGTGTGTATTGAAAAAAATAAACCATAAAAGAGTTTGTTTATAGATCAACAACAAAACCAAAACAGAACGAACCAGAATGAAATTAACCTCAGTGATGAGTCTAAGCTGCTGAACATAATCTTTGCCAGGAAATAACGTTTCGCTGGTCATTGTTTCACCGAGAATACAACCAACAGACTATATATCGATAGCTGCAGTGTACTCTGAGCAATTAAGGAGTAACTCCGGAGCTCGGTACCAACGTGTAACAACATATTCTGTCATGTTGTCTGTCTCAGACTTAGTCCTCGCAAGCCCAAAATCCCCAATCTCGAGGTCACAATTTGCATTCAGAAGCAAGTTACTCGGTTTTAGATCACGATGCAATACATTAGCAGAATGCACAAACTTGCTAGAAACTTGGATGAAGATATGGCGGTGA
The DNA here is from genome assembly GCA_963922655.1 of Cardamine chenopodiifolia. Lineage (NCBI taxonomy): Eukaryota > Viridiplantae > Streptophyta > Magnoliopsida > Brassicales > Brassicaceae > Cardamine > Cardamine chenopodiifolia. Next base: position 157,853 of record OZ000467.1, read on the forward strand.
AGGGAGAGGAGGTTTGTTATGTTTGATACATTAATGCACAAACATAACAAACTTTGCTATGTTTGATACATTAATGCACAAACATAACAGACTTAATGCACAAACCGCCGTATCAAACATAACAAACTGTGTATTTGGTCTTTTTATTCTGTTTCTATAATTTAAAAACTGAAAAATCCAAAAACCAGAAAATTCAAAGAGATAATTTAGCAAACGTTGATTAATTTTATAAAATTTTCAGGGCTTAAAGATATTTACAATATAGAGTTTTCTAGATAAGTTAATAAAACCTTTACTTATACAAATAGTACTTTCAAAGCATCTCTTACAAACGACTACAATAACAGACACCTAATAATACATTCAATACCATCATGGCACACTTTAACCATCCATACACACATTCACAGTTTATCAGAACCCTCAGTAATTTTTTCCGGCAGCCTTTTTTGGTGATGTTGCCAATAGGGTTGATGCGCCAATCGACCTCAGGTTCTCTAGCAATGTGTCTCGCCCCGATAACAGAATCTTGAAGAAACAATCGACTTCCTTCGAAACAAGATCTAGCCCATTCGATAATTCTGTAACGGAGTCTTTCAATGGCTGCAGTGAACTGGGATCTACTGATCCCTGATGGATCGCGGGGTAAAGTTTCTTAACACCCGAATCAACTGCCTCGAGCTCTTTCATAACTGTAAACCCGTCCGACAAAAATATATTCTTGATTTCTGTGTTCATGGTATTCTGCATTTCCATAAAGGATTGTCCCCATGGAAGCTCGTTTGAGACAGTAAGATACATCAGATTTTGCGATGAACCTGAGAATGCTGCAGCAAAAACACCAGAGATGTATAAGGTCTTAACCTTTACACCGTATAGAGCTCGCATCAAGACTTTTCCTTTGGCCGAGTTTTTCACCTTGGGGAGCTTCAATGTTTGAACCAGGCTGCTCAAGATTGCACGGCAGTTTTCTATTCTCGGGTTCTTGGAAACAATGTGTTGGTTCCAGCTATCGAGGGAAGATTGGGCTTTCAACAGATTCTGAGGAGAGTTAGCCTCTAAGTTATGTAAAGCAAACTGAAGTAATAGATGACCTTGGTTAAGACGAGTTAGCTCTGAGCTAAAGGCATTACAGAGATCAAGGAGCTTCACACTTATGTCAAGATAGACATCAATCCATTTATCCTCCCATTCTGAAACCGGAAGCTCTAGATCGGTTATAAGGGTCTTGATACCATTGTGTGTCTGGCAAAGAGATTCCATTGCTTGCTTCATCCATGAAACAGTCAGGATTTCGCTGTTTTCCTTTGGGACAAGCGTTTTAATTGAAGATGCTAAGTTTGCTTCAAAATTATTTAACAGTGAGAGAAGTTTTGGGGATAGTACAGAGTTCTTTGAAGATAGATTCTTGAACGGGTTTCCAAATGGGAAAAAACCACGTGGAGGGTATTGTGGACGAGCCATTTTGTTCAAGTTTTAACTGCAAAAGAAAAAGAAAAAAACAGAACACCAATAACATATCAATTGACAAATACCATAAAACAATAATATATTTACTTTAATTAGGTTTTGAATCCAAACTCAATCCAACACAAAGATCAAAAATTTTATTGCACTTTCTGTCGGAAAATTTAGTCTTTTGGATTTTCAATTATGAAACTTTTCTTAACAGATCTGAAACAAGGTAATGAAACCTCTCATATTACGAAGAAACAAAAACAACACCAAATCCGTTCTTCGATTAAAATTTGGAACTTATCACAAAAAGTCAACAACGATAAAATTGTCCCAAGATCTAACTTTCTCTGAAGGATAAAGAACTTTCAAATCAATAGATCCAAGACTCACCCCTAAGAGGTAAGAGCAATCTCTAACTAATGGGTTAAAAAAAAAAAAAACATTTTCTTATGTATATAAAGCAAAACCAAGATCTTAAAATTTGAAATCCGAAGAGGCCATGTCGAAGTTCACATAGCAAAGATATTAAAGACATCAGATCTAACACACACGATCATCATTATAAAATAAAACAACGAGATATAGCGCAGAAAAACTATGAAGCCTGACAGAGTAATCGAAACTCACCTAAAGAGATAGGTCCTGCAACAAAAGCTACGGGTTACTTCAAAACTATTAAACTCGAATTCGCCTGAGCAAATAAGAAACGAGAGACGGAAAATAAAATGAAAAAAATCAAAAAGAGCCGTGTTAGAGAGAAATAATCTAAATTAAAAGAAAATTGAGAAACGATCAGATCTCTCAAGGGTCAGTGTTCATACCGAATATTAAACACTAATTTTGTGGACATAAATTTCCAGGAAAGATGATGAAACGCGCTGTTCTTATGAGACTAAACACAAAGTTGCCGTATTTTTACAGATACAGAACCAAATAAAGAAAACAAAATCATCAAAAATTAGGTTTGACGTTGATTTGGTAGACGAAAGGGAGAGGAGGAGATTGGTATCAGTTACGGGGCTGTGGGACACGTGTCCCTTAGTTTTCAATGAGTTGTCTATGTTTTTGGGCCAAAAATATTTGGGCTTACATGTATTAGCTTGGGTTGCTTTAAATCTATGTTCCATTTGTAATTTGTCTATTTGAGCTAAGAAACTGAATTCAATGTTGGCGACAAAAAAAAAATTAGCAAACAGCCACATGGATTAAAAAAACATTTTCAAAACCAGCCATTGGAAAAGACAATGTAGAACAGCATACTGACATATTAAATATCATTTACGATATTATACTTTTCTTGAATGCAACAATTTATGTGTATGTCAAATATGAAACGCCAAATACCGTACAACAAAATATAAAAAATACTATTTTGATCAGAGATAACAATTTCCTTAATACTCTCTCTAATTTTTTAAGAGAATCATTCTACTATTTTTATTATTACACTAAACAAATTTATCTCTCTAATTAATAAATTCAAATCGTATAAATAAAACTGATAATTTATTTAAAAATGTGCATTAAAATTACAAAACGACAATTTTATAAAACAACAATAAAATCTTTAAACCGACACTTTTAAAAAAGATTATACGTTTATTTTTATTTTTTTTAATGTCTAAATATTATTATTATTTTGATCGAGAGTTTATAAGATTACAGATATAGTATTCATATACATATAATATAAAAAAAGAGATTAAAAAACGATATAACATAAGAAACGAAATTGACAATATTTTATTTTTGGAAGCCTTTACTCGCTAACAGATTAACAAATCTGTTAAATTTCTTTTCTGTATTCGAACTCAACCATTGCGATTCTTGACTATCACTCAAGTATGACGCACTATAAAAATTTCGCAAATCTCAAAACACTACTGCATGAATACTTCAGGTTGTATCTGTATGAATTTGTTTTTCGTCTAAATTTTAACAAACCAACAGAAATAACACGCATAAACACCACGAATGATAATTTCACCGGAAACAAATTCTATGAAGAGAGATAAAATAACTAATACAAAAAAAACTAGAATGAAAAATACGACTCATTTTCCACCCAATATGTCTATCAAACTGTTATACATAATAACACATGGTGAGATTGTCGGCAAAACACATGAACATACACAACGTGTTAAAGAGATACGTCGAAAATACACCAACCCAACCAATTATGGTGTGAAAGAAAATATCGTATTTATAGGCGAGATTACTAACAGATCGTCGGTGAAATATGACCGGCAAAACCGTGAAGAATAGAAAGATAATTATCCAAAAATTATCTACACTTGTGTCTTCTAATTTGCTATTTTCTAATATTGAAGTTTTTTATGCTGGAGTTGACGCCGACCGACGAATTTAAAGAAAAAAAAAATTGATTTAGCAAAACAGTTTTGAAAAATAATATTTAGAGAAAGAAAGAAGTTAGAAACTATAAGTTAAATGAGAAAAAAGTATTTGAGAGAGAAAGAAATTATGTATGTATGCGTTTGTGTACGCAATAATACGTACACAAATTTTACTCTATTCTCCTCACACAAAAGGCTTTGTTTGGGTGGTTTACTTTTCTTAAGAAATAACAAGTACATATCAAGAAACGCATGGCCTCGTAAAGTTGTTATTTCTAATCTTTTTATATAGGAAAATTGTTGCCAAGTCTAAAGTTTACCCTACACGAGAAGTGATTCCGGTCGTTGGTCGATGACGACTGTGCACTTATCATGTGCTTTCGAGGCAAGCAATGTTATCCAAGGTTGTTCATAAATTTAATATTCGATCGCTTTTAAAATTCTTGCAACTTGGAAAATTTCAAGATAATTTTTACATATACGTCCATAATCGTGATAATAACGGTTTGCAAACATAATCACGTTAGCTTAAAGAATCCTTGTGGGTCAATTTTGCCACATACCGATTTTAATGCAATAAGCTTGATCCATGGACCAATCGTTATGCTATTGGCAGAACATAGCTTCCAGATCGGTCCAAACATTACATCTTATAATTTATATGTGACATGTGATCGTTTGACAAAAGGTTACAAAGAAGAAGAGGGTTGATTAAACGTAAGGCAAAGACTCCAAGAGCCAAAGAATGAAAATATTCTGTATGTGACACATACTATTAATAAGAATACATATATCGGAAGACAAAAAAAGTTGAAATATAATGGTCGTGTGAGAAGGAGAGTCACTAACCAAGTGATTTTTTCATCATAGCCTTTGCTGATGATGCCGTGAACCGCTCTCGCCGTTTTCACTAGCCGCAGCCACCGCAGCTGTCTCTTGTCTCTCGCGGCTTTCGTGGTCCCTTGTTGTTCGGCGTTCCTGCAAAAATAACATCCCAGCTTTAGGCATTTTTCGAACTCATAAAGAGATGTAAAAATGTAAGGCAAAAATTATTTGTATACATCGCGATAGAGCAAGTCTTCGGCTTCAAGCATATGTATGATATGACCCATTTTAGGTCTCTTGTTAGCATCAGGATCCACACAACGCAAAGCTACGAGCAACACTCGTTTAAGAGCCTTTGAGGATGGTGGTTGGGATATTTTCGGATCAACTACTTCTTCCGATCTTCGGTTCCCTACCATTGATTTCAGCCATTCCACTAGATTCGTCTAAAACCACAAGAAAAAAAAAAAAAAGCAAATTATTTACAAAAAAACGTAGAGGAAACCGAAAAGGCCAGTTTAATCCACTAAATACCTCTCCTTGAGGCCGACTATAATCAACCGGGTTTCTTCCTGTAACAATCTCCATGATTAATATTCCAAAGCTATAGATATCACTCTTCTCATTTAACATTCCGGTGCAAGCGTACTCCGGTGCTACATAACTAAACAAATAAACCAGCAAGGTAAAAGTTACTTCCAAGATTCATATTCTTAAACACTGCCTAATGGATCGCAGAAAAGAATGAGTGAGTTTAAGAGTTTACCCAAAAGTTCCCATCACACGGGTTGTCACATAACTGCTCTCAGAACCCAAGAGCTTAGCAAGTCCAAAATCAGAAACCTTAGCATTCCATTGGCGATCAAGTAAAATATTGCTTGATTTTATATCCCGATGAACAACTTTTGGTTCAAGACCCTCGTGTAGATACGCCAATCTGCAGATAAAACAATGATTTACATACAATAAAATCCATAGTGGATAGTGAGATGAACCTCTAAACTCAAAATCTATTCCAGACTTACCCTTTCGCCATCCCGAGTATAATATTCAAACGGATATCCCACGTTAGAGGGCTGACATCGCCAACATCACCGTGAATCCATTGCTCCAAATTACCATTATCGACAAAGTCATACACAAGCATCCTGGAGTTAAAAGAACCCGATATTATTAGATCATAACATTGCTATTGTAGCACCGAAAAAGAAATACGAAACAGCTGTATTTACCTGTATGCACCTTCCACACAATACCCTAAAAGCCTAACGAGATTCTTGTGCCGTACACGCCCAATTACTTCCACTTCTACTTTGAATTCCTTCTCTGCTTGGCCCCTGTCAATTAAAAGACACACCAACTAAAGATCTTACAGATCATAGAGATCAAAATTCAGAAGCATAGTCTATTATTAGTAAAGACGTTACCCATTAAAACCACATGTGAGCCATGACAAAATCTATACATACATAGAATTCAATAATAACAAGAAGCTTTAGGACCACAACTCATACGCGCATTGTACTTAAAAATAAGAGAAGGACTCTGATCGCAATCTCTTAACTCTCATATATATCTTCTTCTGCTTTACATAAAAATCCAAAAGCATCTACTTCAACGGATCTAAGCACATAACAGGAATAAGAGCAGAATCAGTCACAGACTTCAGTACAGAGCAAAACTACACGTAAACGTCCCTAATTACGCAAAATTGCAAAACCCCTAATTGGGGAATACCTAAAACCCTAATATAGAAACGAGTAAAGGATCAAAACTTTAGAATGAAACCAATACAGAATCAAATCGAAGAATCGAAAGGACCAATATTTAGAAAGAAATTGAAGCTTTTGAAGTACCTATTGTTAAGCAAGTTCTTGACGGCGACTTTGGTTCCATCAGTTAAAACGCCACTATACACAATCCCGTAACCACCTTCTCCGATTACATTCTCTTCACAAAGCCCATTAGTAGCCGCTTCAAGCTCTCTCAGAGTATACCAACGTCCCCATCCGAGATGCGAAACCTCCGGCCCACAATTTCCACTGCCGGAATACGAGGCTGTTTCACTGGCACTCGCTGTTCCTCTACTCTCACCACTCGATACTCGATCTGAAAACACCACTCTATGCTCGATCTTCCCGATATCTACCTGGATCTCCGCCGGAACAGGCTGCGTCTGCGCCGGAACGATCTCTTTAATCTCCTTAGAAATTGGCGGTGTAGCGATTGCGACGGAAGCGAAATCAGCTCGTGGTTTGCGGTTTTTCCGGCGTGAGGTTAGACAGAGGGAGAAAAGGAAGAGAGCAATGACAATTAGAGATCCGAGTAAGATTCCGATTACGACCCATAACCGAAGACCAAAGATCGAAGTTGGTTTCGAAAGCTCAGTATTGAGGAAAGCAGCATCAGACACCGACATCGTACTTTTCTACTTTAGATTCCGTTACAAATCAATGGCTTCCTTAGCATTTCAGGCCGGAAAACACATAACTTTCCGGCCAAAATCTGTGCTTGTCATCGCATCGAAAACAAGGAATCGAGTAAAAACAAACGAATAAAAGATTATTAAAATAAGATTTTAAAATAAATGGAATTAAAAGAGTGATCTGTGGGTGTATTGAATGAGCTGTCTTTTGAGTTTCTGTCTTCGGTGTAAGTGCATGTGTGGTCGACGGTGAGAGTGAGAGGAGATTACTTTAAATGACGATTTTGCCCTTTTTAGGACAGTTGGAGATAGCGTACCCTTTTGTATAGTTTCGAGGGGTTTTTGGGTAATATAACCGATGCCGATAGCCGTTGGGTGCTACGATAAGGTACGGTTCAGTGCAATGTACCAATCTGTGGATTACACATTGGCTACCTCTTCAGTTCTTGTTTTGACTAAATTTGAACCTTGACGTTTGATTATTTGTTTACAATTTTAATACGGATTTGCTGTGTTTTCGTTATGGATATGGAAAAAAATATTGAATTAACTTTATAGGAAAGTAATCACTTTTGTTATGGTAACATGAGTGCACCAAAATTATTTGTTTGCTTATGGTACGCATTATTGGTTCATAAAAATTATTTGATTTTTAATATGTTTAGGAAGACAACATTTGTATTTTAGATTGATAATTCGACATAGACATTTTTTCCGTTGAGTTTGAGTTTTATAAACATATTAATCCATATATCTGTTATATGGAGTATCGTATTTATGTAAGTAAATAAAAGGGTGAGACTGAAACTCAAGATGATGAAGTGGTCCGATCAGCATTCATTTTCAAAATGTATCTTTGACACGATGAAGTCATAAATCAAGCAGTTAATTTATGTATTTGTTGGTTACAAATTAGCACTTTGGGGTGACAAATGTGAATGATTGAAACTTCGGAGGTCAACTATATAATTCATAAAAACCAAAATAATATAATTCATAATTTTTTTCCCTCAAAAGTTTTGGTTTGCTCTTAAAATTGTAGAAATTAATGAAAGAATAATTTTTAGGTTTCCTCCTAAAAGGGGGAGTGGGCTAAAAGAGAAAACCTATTGTTGCTATATCTTCTTCATACCAACCAAAGTAATGTAAGAAATTACATTAAATTAATAGTTGAACAAGTCATTGACATCTTAACTTTCTTTGTAATAGAATAACATTATATATTACATATATAGTTTATCTAAAAAAACATTTTTATAAGTTATAATATAAACAGAAATTTAAATAATATTGCATAACAGTTAAATATGTTTTGAGTTGGATTTTGAAATCTTTAGCAAAAATAAAATAAAAAGGTTAACATGACTGCACTAAAATTATTTGTTTGATTGGGAGTTGGGGTACAGATTATTCGGTTCACAAAAATTATTTGATTTAAAATATGTTTAGGAAGACAACAATTTGTATTTTAGACTGATAAGTCGACATAGACATTGTTGCCGTGGGGCTGGATTAGTATGTTATAAAATTGAATAAAGGCGAAAAACTTTTGAAGTTTTTGACACGGGGAAAAACCACAGAAGAAGGAACGAAGTTTTAAAATCTCACCTTTTTTAATGTTGAAGCAATGCGTTTGAAGAAGAAAGAGCAACTGCAGTAATAACTAACACAAGCATGAGTAATAAAATGAAAGAAAAGATAACAAAAGGTAAGTAGAAAGATGAAAGTTATACCACATGTATTGTGGATAAGGATGATTGGCTTTCCTCTTTTGTCGAGGAGGTGGGAGATGTTCGTTGCTCCCATTCTTCTGAACCTTGAGAAAGTATTTCTGTGCGTGGCTTCTTATCTACCAAACCAATATTCTATTTATACATTCAACGTCATAATCCAAAACAAAACAGAGTTCATGAATATTCATGGGAAGACAATGAGCTTGACTAGGGTTTATAGTACACACACCATAAAACTCTCTTTTGGTTTGAAACAGAGCAGAGTCTGTGAGTTGGTGTGGGTATTGTCAGGAGAAGCATACTAGGGTATAAGCGTAATTTAGAATGGAAATGGATTTTAAGCCGAACCCGTGTAAGGAGCCGGTTGCTCTGGTTCACAGCGTGGGACTAACAACTACAAGCCATGTGGACATTCTACTAACACTCACGCCACGTTCTAGTTTAAATCCACGGCTGATAGAGTGCCAGAGTGCCACGTGGATAACGAGTAAGCAAAGCAGGCAGCCGCTACAATAATAATATTTACGAGATTAGCTTTGGTTTCGAATATAAGGTTGAGAGTCTTCTTCTGTGGTTCAGTTCAAATTTGAATTCTGTCGAAGAAGGTTTCTGGAACACAAACGCTTGATTCGATATGAAACGGTGTCGTCAAGTCGCAGGGCTAATGACGTCGTGCCAGATCATACTATTGATGTGGTTTTCGTTTAAACGCTATTGTAACTGGGCCATCAAAGGGGCTATTTTTGGTTGCCAGCCTTACGCTACCATTTTGGCTCATACATATTACATAACGGTGACATTACAACGCATTCGCAACATCGTAACAGCTGGCTGGATTATTGCCGCGACGTTTTTGTTTTTGTTCATTGTTTTATGTATTTGTAAAAGATGGTTTCTGGAACACAAACGCAGTATATACATTACACAACATCAAACACACCTTAATACTTTCAAGTTCATCACGACCAGACCCAAGAAAAAACAAACAACAAATGTCTATCCTTACGAAAAGATCATCTGATATTTCCGCAAACTGAAGACAATAAAAAGAGAAACAATGATTACAGATTAATAAAAGTTGGTTGATGATACTAATTAGACAACACCCGACACCGTTTGGAACACACAAAAAATGGGTGCCCCTTTTTTTTGGTCTGAATACTAAGGATGTAAAAAAGTAACCAAAAGAAAGAAAAGAGAGAAACTCATAAATGGAGAGACTGTTTTTTTCAATCGATCCAACGTGTGATACCATCGTCTCCTACCATCGCCAACATCTCCACACGCACTTCCAACACCGCCTGCAACATTAACATTTACACAAATTATTCCTGTTTTTTTTCAAAACCTTTTTCCAAGAATTGAGGTTTTAACATTTTCGGGCCATTTGTAATAAGAACACAGACTTACAGACGAATTCCTGCAGTTAACAAGCCGACATTCGTCTACAGAACCTTCAAGACTCCAACTCTCCCACACGTCAAAACTATGGCTAGCAAACACAAACTCCATTCTTCTATTGATCTGCACATACACACACGCAACCACTTTTAGTTTCCTCAAAGAACAGATTCGAGTTATCAATGAAAGTGACTGTAATTTAAGAGATACCTGCAGTAACTTCCCACCAGCAGCAAATGATCTCAGACCAACAGTGTCCTAAAGAACAAGTTCATGCACCAAAACCAATTAGCCATTCATAACAATATATATATATATATATATAACATATTATGTTCATCCAGGTTCTCCACTGTTATTACCGAACCACTTTTAACCTCATTCAGACATGGCAAGCAAAATAAATGAAAAGAAAGATAAAAAAAAAAGGTTTACCTTGTTTCTGTATGCGATAATGAATTGTGCAGCAGGATCCCGTTTGGATACATTAGACAAAGTATCGAGGAACCAACCACCGTTTTTTGTTCTTTGCCTGGAAACATGGAGAGCCGAGAGGTCTTTCGCATACAAGGCTACTACATATCCATCTTTCAGCAGCTCACTTGACTTTCCAATGAACTTCTTACTTGACATTACAAGCTGCTTTGGGGACTCTTGCATTACTTCAAGAGGTGTTTTCCTACTTCTTGAATCTTTAGGAGAAGCACATCTAGAACTGGAACTTAATCCTTCTTCTGTGTCACTCATAGCAATATCATCTCTTCGTGAAGTACTTTCTTCATGTAATCCTGAAGAACCCTCTGCTTTTTGCATGTACTTTTGCTGTGAATGCCTCTTTTTGGCTTTCTTTCCAGATCTGCTACGTCTTACTTCAGGTTTTATGGCAGTATTTTGAGTAAGTACAGAAACGTGTTGCTGACCAAGGCTCAGAGATTCCTTTAACTCACTAGCCTCTCTACGAACGATATCAGTGCTGGTGAGAGTACTTTCTCCCTGTTGCCTACTGGTGGATTCCACTATTGCTAATCTCTCGTGTTTGATAGGTGATTGTTCTTCTTCTTCACTAGCTTCGCTTTCGTCAACTTCCTCATCAGAAACAGTGTTATTTGGTACTACACCATCTAAGAAAAATGAATGCAAGATCGATATGGCCTTCTCTCTTATCTCCATCCATACTTCCTCACTGTAATCTGCACTGCGGGGTAGGATTAACACATTTGGCATTTCCTTCACCTGCAATTAAAACAAGATACAACGAATACAGGATAAACAACAGAAAGAGAAGAAATGACGTAGCAAGAGAACAAGCAGGCACAAATGTGAAGTTGAAGAAACGGAAAAGAAACTCATACCCATGCTTCCATCCATTGTGGACCTTCAGCACCGTCAAAGGCGCAGCCAGCTATAGTGCCATCAATTAAAAGTTGTTTCACAGCACAATCATCCAGCAGCTGACAGCTTCCAGTATTAACAAGAAAAGCCCCTAAACATATAAAAACAACTTATCAACAAGAACTAAAGAGAATGAGAGAAGGGAGAAGGTTCATCTTCTATTTACATTTGATGGAGAATCAAAATTTCAATTAAGAAAAATCATACCAGGTTTTATATGCTGCAAACACTCTGCGTTGAGTACCTGAACCGTGTCATTTGTTAATGCACAATGAAGCGAAATGACATCACTTGCGGCTAGTAGATCATTCAATGTATCCATTCTTCGTGCAGCACGTGGGAATCTCGAAGGCCTGATTCGTTCTTCATCTCCCTACACATATGCAAACGCAGCTATTGAAAACATCCCAGCCAAAGGAACTCGAATGAAGAACATTTTGAGTATAAATACCTCTGGGACATCAAAGTAGAGCACACTCATCTTGAAAGCCAAGCTCCTGCTAGCTAAATACCGAGCGGATACAGATCTGCCAACTATACCCAAAACCATACCACGGCACCGTCTCATTCCCCGGCAAAGCGGCTGAAGCGATCCCAACCATCCAGACGCCGATAGCGCGTGGCGCGAGAGTAAATGCGTCCGCCGAAGGAGCCCAAGGATGAGCGCCATAACGGTATCCGCGATTTCTTCGGCTCTGGAAGTATCGACATGGACAAGTCGGAGACCTAGGTCGGCGGCGAGAGTTGAATCGACAGCGCGATCAGCAGAGCCAAGGCATAGAATGAGCTGGTGAGGACGGAGTCGGCGTTGAGCTGCACGTGGAAGATACGCGAGGGAATGGAGGAGAACAGCAGTGGCGGACTCGATCTTACCATCGGCGATTCGACTAAGCGGGACGTATTCGACACCAGCAACGCCGGCGAGGGAGTCCTGCTCAAGCGCACAATCCTCAATACAGTTGAGTGTGACGACGTGAGACGACGCTGGTGACGGCTGCTCGCGATATGGCATTGTCGCATACGAACGGATCTTGCTTATCTGCTTCTTCTTCGTTTTCTCGCTACTCTCGAGGAGTAAAATTTTGATTTTGGGAACATAATTATTTAGGGTACAATGTTGTAAACTCTGACCAATTGAGGAACTAAATTACATTTATAATAATTTAAGGACAAAAATGCATTTTTAAAACAATTCAAGGAAGTATATTTATTTGATCCGATACTGATGCGCCGCAAATACGGCATCGTTTCAATCTTAAGATTTTTTTTTCGTCAAGATAAATGTCGTCATCTTCAAATACGCTGGCCATTACGACATCGTTAGGGACAAAAGGCAAACCGAACTATACAAGTGAAACATGTATACACACTCACTCCCTATACAACAATATTTCCTGACCAGAAACCAAAACACCAGAGTTTGACAACAACAACACGAAAACTCTTTTAAACAACATAGACAGACTTGATAAAAAAGAAAAAAAAAACATGACTAGGGCAAGATGGGAACTCTCTCTTGTGCTAAGCACACAAAGCTATATGAACAGATCCGATTATATACTCAAAAGAGGGACACAAACCGGTTAAAAAGATAAGCTCTATACATCTATCTACCAAAATTCTATCTCTTTTCTTTTATAACCCACTATGTTACCATCATTCTTAGATCTCGACATGTCTTAGTGGATTTTTAGCTGATGGTAGGTGATGATCAGAAAAACCTCCTACGAAGGTTACTAGTTGTTGCTTGATACGAACGCATGAGTAATCCAACTCCAATGCCAACCCCAAGGCACATCCCAAGGCCTATCCCAACTCCGACTCTGACACCTGCATTGAACCAAGAGAGCTGACCATCCTCATCGACATACATCTCTTCAGGGCAGTATCTCTGTCCCATTTTCATCTCAGGCTCATCGTACTCATCAACTTCTGATTCCATCATCTGCATAAACCAAACGACAAACAAGATAAGACCAAAAACTGGGTTCTTTATGCCATGCGTTATCAGCAAACAGATGAAAATATCAAGAACGCCTCTTGGCCTATTTCTGTAACTTACTCTAACAGTAAACTTTAAAATTTATCTATAAACTCGTAGAAACCCTCAGGGAAGAAGCTAAATTTCTGATCATACTTTGTACCATCAACAGTCTTGAAAAGTTACAAATCTCAATCAGAGAGTTCTAAATCCGAATCATAGTTCACAAGCAATAATCAATGAGAGAATTGCGAAATCAAAATTATACCTCTACTTTGCTTTGCAGGACCAATCCATTAGCAGTGGTAACAATGTCTTGCTCTTTGCCTACTTCTTCTTCCTCAGGGATAGCGTCGAGTGTCACGTGTCTAGCCACCTTCCTCCTGGGACTCGCCTGAATCGTCTTGGTCAATATCACCGGAACACCGCCACAACAACCAGCTATATAAAACTCCACGGACGGAGACGAAACGCCTCCTAGCTTAGGCTGGAAAAACGCAGAGGAACAAGGACCCGAACCGTTTCCCATAGCTATGTAACAATCCATACCCCATCCAGTCTTAGGATCACTCACAGTTCCATTATTCCAAACACCTTCGATTCTATCTAGGTTTCCACACAATACCATATCTTCGTTATCGTAAACCTCGAAATCAACACATCCAGTGACACGAACGGCCTCAGTGCTAACATAAGTCACCTCCGAAGATTCTCGATCGACTCTGTCACAGCGGAGTTTCATCGACGCCGTCTGCGAAGAAGGAACGCGGACGCCGTTAACCTCAAGAGAAGCACCGGTTTCACGGCGAGGGTGATGGAGATTGAGAAAATCAGGAACATTCTCAACGAGACACGGTGCGATGCGGACGTAGAACAAACGAACCTCCAGCCATGCCGATTGCGACAACGGAATTGATAATGCAGACGACGGCGCTACACCGGAGGTATTCATGTGGTGTGATTTGGTTGTACCCAAAGGATCCTGATGATGATGGTGATCCCTCGAAATCATTGAGAACAACTGATTCAAGAAAACCTAAATTCGGATTAATTGATGAGAAATTATGCCTCCGATTACAAGACTGTGAGAATTTCTAAGGATTGAGGAAGAGAGAATGAGGGAATCGAACAGAAACTTCTGTTTACTTTGTTTAGGTTAGGTTTTTTGGGGTTTCAGATATTTTAGATGGTCAAAATTAAATTTGTTCGAAGACGAGGTAAAAAAGGAGAAACCGACAGGATATTAATACCATGTGAGACTCGCACGTGTGACAGTTTACAATCCTAAATTAGTTTAATAACTGGGCTACAACCCTTAAATGGGCTTATATCACTTGGACTGGGCTTAAATTTCTACATTATCATTTTTACACCAACTTAATAGTGTAGTTTTGTGTTTTCGGAATGGATCGATGGAAATTGTATTGACTATTCATACCATTAATATATTTATTTTATTGAAGAAAAAATAAGTGTGTATAGTTTGCCGATACACAATGTAGATGTCGCACAACACGAAACTAACTACACCAGAAAATATAAATTGTTTTCAAATGGCACACAAATTTATAACGGAGAATGATTATATAGTTGCGTTCACCAATTATTTTCAAAATCTTATAATGATATGTGGTTCTTTGCCTAAAAGTTATGGATATAGTTTTTGTGTATTTTTTAAAAAAGGAGACCACGTTATAAATCTGGAAACTCAATAAATAATGATTCATAAAGCAACGTCATTTTACTCATTCCGGTCATTGACCGTACCCCCAATTATTTTTAATCATAGCCTATATATATTCTTTAGTAGACGTTCTTTTTCTCTGCATTTTTCAAAAGAAATTGTCAGCCGTTGAAGCTTTACCCTTGGAGGATTCCCCACCGTTCGATTTGAGATCTTATCGGATAAATCGGACCAATTTTTGATATATATTTTATAGGACGGCTATCATGTCTTCTTCTTACTCCTCTTTTTGTTATCACCGAAAAGATCGGGGATTGTCATTTCACCATCTAATTAGGTAGACGAATTTAATCATAAAGTAGATTAATATGACATCAAAATTTAATTAACGTTTACCGTTTACTTGAATAAAGATTTTGCAATTGATGTGTATGTCCGTAACTTAAACCATAAATCTAAAATCTAATTTTAAATCATGAAATTTTGATATTTGTATTTTTAATTAAAAATCATTTTAAATCTTATATAAAATTTTTAAATTTAAATCTTAAAATATTTTTAATACAAGTAGATTGGATTATATATTCTAAAATTATTAATCTAATATATTTAATATTAAAAAAAGAAATTTTAAAATTCATATTTCAATAACATGTGATTTGTTATTTTAACTCAAATCACTTTCTCACTTTCTCAGTTTAATACATCCTTAATATAATTAGATTTATCGACGAAATTACTTTTTCTCTAATTCTGTCTAAGGTCCTTCCTTATACGCGTTTCCACATATAACAAATATCCTTGAGAAACACAACGTCATTTCTAAGATAAGATTTATATATTTCTTTTAATTAACAAACTAAGATTTAACAAGACAGAGATAGACTCTAATGTCAAAAACAAGCAAATACATTACTAGCTCCTATTTAAACCATCAAAATACCATTTCAATTTGGTCGAACCATAAAGCAAAAGTGTTTTTTGTGTAGAATGAACTTTTTTGTCAAAGTTTACCATAAAATAATAACGAGTACTTGCGTCAAATTCTGTTTACTCTTGGTTTAGTCAAACTATTATACCCAAGTCCCCCCTGGACCAGGAATCAACGGTGCAGATGAGAAGCTGAGGATGGTAAGATCGACGGGATGCTACGAATTGAATTTAATAGAAGCCGCCTTTTTATATTATTCTATTTTTAAATTTATAAAAATTGTTTAAAACATTAGAGTAGTGGGTCCCACATTCCACTCTATGTGGCCCAAATTACAAATCTCATCACGTCTCGTTTTCATATACTCGTAGTCACTGCCTGTGCTCACGCGCGAGCCAACAAAATTCAACATTCTTTTACAAAAATTATTTGAATATAATAAACCTCCACTTGTATGTCTTGTGGATGTACAAATATTAAAAGAGAAATTATATCGATCTACGTGGGCAAACACGTGGAATATACAGCTGTTTCCCACTATACATGTATTTTTCAGTTTTATTAAATTTTGGTTGGGGGAATATTATTTGTCTTTATTTAGAGAATCAATTCGTGTAGAATTGGGAAACTGATGGTGGGATAGCGAGGACTAAAAAAAATTATATAAAGAAGACTCAATTATTAGATAATTTTGCAATATATAAAATATTTATAAAAAAATAATCATAGAATTATAAATTTAGATATGAACTGAAAAGGAATATTTACGACATGAGTAATAAAAAGTTGTTAATAAATAAATAAAAAACCATATTCGACCCAAAAAAAAAAACATATTAGATATAGAGATTTCATCGTAAAACAAAAAAAAAAGGGGTAATAATAGGTTGTTATGATCCAAATAGATAATTTTAGTAACTTTTATTAAACAGATTTGGATATTCCAAACTAGGTATAAGAAGGTTTACTTACTCAAAACGCATGCCTAAGATCTTGTAAATATGTCCTCCGGCACCATTGTACAAAAATGACAAATTCTTTGATAATATTATTCTTTGATACGTACGCTGGTCCCAAAAATACAAGAAATGAAAAAATCATCAATGAATATATTTGATCTGCAAGAAGAAATTGCCTTAAATAATAAAAAAAAAAGTGACGTGGATAAGGTGAGAAAGAAATTTCAAAGGGTCAGAAAAAAGGCAACAACACAAAACAAAGGACGGAAAGTAAAAAACGCTGGGCACTTGAATACGTAACTAAAAAACCCACGCGCCTTATCTGACGCGCGTCACTTATCTCGTACCATTCATTCATTAGTGTATTGAGAGACTAATGCATGCATCTTTCTCTCTTTCTTTTGATTACTTTCTCTCTTTCTTTTGATTACTTTCTCTCTATATTAAATCTCCAGTATTTGGGATTTTTTTAAAAACGATAAGTGTCCAATCTCTATTATCGTTTTCAGAAGTTTCCAATTATTTCATTCTTCATTCTCGTTTTTTATCTCTTCTAACTCTGAGGCAATCATTTTTACGTATCTCTCTCTCTCTCCATATTCTTGAGAATTAAGGTTAACAAAACAAAAAAAAACAACGAAAAGCAGAGAGCAATGAAGGTCCATCTCTCTTTTCTGTCTTTCTACACGTATGCAAGATTTGATTCCTTGGATTCGAATTTTCTATTAAAAATAATTTGGATTTTGATTCTTGTTGATGGTATTTTAGTTATTTATGAACCTCTGAATCTGTTCCTTTTAGCATAATTTGATTCATTCCTCTCTCTCATATGTGTGTTGTTTACATGTTATATGCTTCTTTTGAAGTTAAAAAATGATCTCACTTTTGATATATTCTGTTCTAATTGGAATGAAATTCTTTTTTCTTCATGAAAATTTATTTGTTAGTTCCTTGCTTTTCGAGCTTTGAATTGCCGTTTTTTTCTTTAAAAATTCATAAACTGAATGATGTGCATGCACTGTTTTTGCTAAAAACTGTTGTTATCAAATATGTTCACACACATACGCATGCAAGTCACAGTGTGCACATCACATATCAGTAATTTTTTATTATCTTCTTTAAAACCTGCAAATCTCTGGGGTTTTTTTCTGTTTCATTCTGTGTTGTTCTTGGGGATACAGTTTTTTTTTTAATATATATTGCATGATCGGTAAGATTCCGGAGAGGCTAATACCCAAAAGAAAAGTATTACGTCATTAAAAAAATAAAAATAAAATATTACATCCTTTTTTGTGTTCTCATCACTTTAATAATTTCACTGAATCCCACAACGACAATTGTTTTATCTTTTACAGAAAATTGTGTTAAAGTTGGATCTGCATGATGATAAGGCAAAGCAAAAGGCCCTTAAAACAGTTTCTACTCTTCCAGGTAATCATCCTCGTCAATCAATTATTTCATTCTCATGCTATAAAATGTTTGTTACACATCAGAAACAGAAACGGAGATCTCCGTTTATTATCACTTCTAAACCAACTATTAGATGATTTCCGGTCCACTTAGGCCGGTTAACTCTCCCATTTTGGTTGGTGGGTGTAAAAAAGAATAAAAAATGTTTTTAAATTTCTTTTTTTTTGGTTGATGAACAATCACGAGCTGTCCTCACAGAGGTGTCTCTCTTTTTCAACAGTGACAGTGCGGTAAAATGTGCACCGTATTTCAATTCATTGTTTATTTGTGAAATTCATTTTTTATTTATTTTGGAATTTAACAAATCAAATCATAGCTTCTTTGATTATTTTTGTTTTTTTTGTATTCGTGTTTTACTTTCCTTCTTGGTATTGTCTGTAAAATGCTGCAATTTATATCAATATTCAATAGGGCAAAAACTTAAATCTCTATCAAAATGGTTATAATTGCATCTTATTTTCTTTAGGAATCGATTCCATTGCAATGGACATGAAGGAGAAGAAATTAACGGTGATCGGAACAGTAGATCCGATAAATGTAGTAAGTAAGCTAAGAAAGTATTGGCCGATGACGGATATCGTACTAGTAGGACCTGCAAAAGAACCGGAGAAGAAGGAGGAGCCGAAGAAGGAAGGCGGCGAGCCACCAAAGAAAGAAGGAGAAGCTCCAAAAGAAGAAGGGAAAAAGGAAGGAGAAGGGCCAAAGAAGGAAGAACAGAAGAAAGAAGGTGGCGATAAGAAGGAAGGAGAGAAAAAAGATCAACCACAGCCACAGCCGCAGCCGCAACCGCCGCCACCGGATCCTGTATTGGAACTTGTAAAGGCGTATAAAGCATATAATCCTCACCTAACAATGTATTACTACGCCCAAAGCATGGAAGAAAACCCTAATGCTTGCGTTATATGTTGAAAAACAGATATAATATGTCTAATTGGGGGGGGTAAAACTGTGAAAAGGATGGACCGATCTGTAATGAGGATGAAGAATAAGAAAAACAGGATATATCTATCTGACTAAGATATATCGAGTCGGATTGGATCAGATATGTTTTTTTCCTCGATAATGCGGGGATAGTTAATTTCCTCAAATCGATTTCGGTGATATGTTTTGTGTATATATATCGTCGATAGTACTAGAGTTTTTTTGTTTAAACTTTGAAGGGAACATTCTGTATATAGCTCATGGCGTTATATATATGCGTTAGTGTTTTAAAATATTGTTCATTGTTTTCAGTTGTCCTTCATTATTATTGTTTCTAACGATGAAATCTATTGAATTTTAAGCTTGAAATACTATTAGAATGTGCAGCTAAAAAAAAACTATTGGAATGTCTTTGTAATTATATTTTTGTTGGTAGCCAATTGAATAACGAAATTGCAAAGACAGTTTTGTGATTCTACATGTTTAATCAGTCATATAACTCTGCAGTATTGTGATTTATGTTCTAACGATTCCCCTATTCCATGCTTATAACTCCGTTGTTTTGCAAAAAAAGAAAAATTAGATTGGAGCCAATATGGCAATATATATCTGGGTTAGTTTATGTTTATAAATGTTTTTGTTGTTGTAAAATATGATGTTTATAAATGTCGTTGCGCGGCGTATAACATGTAGCTGCAAATTTGACGAGATCATTTTGTTAATTTATTTTTACTTTTGTTTTGCACGAAGCGAAAGGGCATGGTCTTCATGACCATCTGATGAGTCACTTTTAGGAATTTTTTGAAAAGGAGATAATTCATTTTTAATGGTTAACAGTTTTTCCTTTCGCCAACGTACTTATATTTCATGTGATGATAACATAAAGCGAAGTTCTACAGTTTCTCGATATTTTAAAAAATAATTTTATCCTAGAAACAACTTAAGAATAAAATGTACGTTGCTCAGTCACATAAAAACGTCCCCTAAAGATTGACTAGATTTTCAATAACTGAATATTATAGTCTTCATGCAACCAAAATCAAAATGTCATATATCAAGTTATGGCTCAACTTGAAACCAGACGCAAATGTCAAAAACATTTTGGTTGGTAGCCACCTAAAAAGAACATGTGATAAATCAAATAAAAACTTTGGCAACATTATTTACAGATTTTCAATTTTATTACTATTGCTATATATTATTTCGGGTCTAAACAAAATACAGGAACAAATAAATTCTCGTGAATATTAAAATTTTATTCACTGCCAGAAAAAATTTCAGTTTTTCCACCAAACAAATAAACATATTACTTCATTATATTATGTTTGTAAAATAATGTTGATGATTATGAATCGGTGGTGATTTATGATGAAGAAGACATTGTTGATGATTATAAATAGACAGGAAAGGGATATACATGCATATAAACCACTATAGATACATATTATTCTCTATGAAAAGGATTGAACCGTTTTACCAAGTATCTAGTTTGATTTTGTCCTATTAGATATATATATATATATATATATATATATATATATGTTTTTCTCAATAATATCAAATTTGAATCATAGTAATAATACCGAAATAACATTGATATAAACCACTTGTTATAGTATATTTTTTGTAGTTTTATTTTTAAAACCCTTGAACATTTTATGTAGTTTTATAATTTTATTTTTTTGAATATTATGAGGTTCTGAAGTGAAATCTATAATCTCTCAGTTTCGAAATCATAATATTAACTTCCAAGATTTCCTATGATCTTTCCCAGACTAACGATACTTGATGAAATTTGTATAATTTTTGTATATATATATATATATACGAAAAGTCTTATAAGTTTGATTATTAAAAGTAGCATATAACAGTTAATTACTTGGGAGTCTTTATGTAAATTGAAAGAACATGGTCGAATATTTTCGAAATTTCTATTTAAAAGATTCCAGAAATTAATCTCACGTCGAAATTACTAGTTACATAGTATAATATAAGCGATATGCACGTGTGTACGGTATCAAGTTATCAACCAAGGGCCGGCAATAAGCACGCCTTATATTCACCACTTAATTACCTACCAAGTTTTAATAAATAGTAACTTAGTAGTATATTTTAAAATCTGAAATCTGTAAAATCGAGAACTAGTAGTAGCTAACTGTTTACCAAAAAAAGGGATAATCATATACTAAATTTCATTCGAGCTGACGATCCATCAATAAGAAAGAGAAAGCAGACAATTCATGAATAATTAATGGAGATGTCATTATGTTTGATAGCTGATCATTCTTACCAAATTTGTCATTTTGTAACAATTTAATAATTTGAATTTTATCATATTTGGTGCAGCTAAACTAAAATGCTGATAAAACTTTCATCACCCACCATATTATTGGCTAAGGAAAATTCCAAGAGTAAAAATATTGAGTTGAATTAATCAGGAAAATGATAGGCATGCATGTGTGACGCATTGGGCGAGCAACAAAATGTGGTTCTAGAAAAATCGAATAATTAGCTTAACCAATCCTCCACTACGTACATATAACCTTCCCCAACTAATAAACTGGTGATCCAGTTATAAATTATCAGAAGATAATGTTTCATTTATTATTACACACGAAAAATAAATAAGACCTACAAAAGGATAAAACTACGTACAAACCAACACACTAGGATAATCCATCGATTAAATCCTAAGCAGAAAAAAATCCCAAAAGAAATAAAATTAAACACACAAATCTTGAAAGTTACCATTTGGTAGTCAAAAACAACCCTAATCTTGAAGTTGAATTATGTAAATCTTACAATAAAAGACGGGAAAACACACACTCGATATCACTTACTAGTCAAAGAGCAATGAACACTTGGTGTGAAACGAAGTTGAGTTAATCCGTTCTCTCAAGCGTTATGTCTTAAGGTTTTATGCTCGGAGCTGAGGTGAATGTGTTGACATTATCCCTGGAGACGAGAGACCATCCTCATAGAGTCGCCGGAAACTTAGTCGGAGATTGCCCTGCCTCCATTTCTGCTTTTTAGCATTATTGTTCTGGATTATCTGATCATGTGTCGATGCTTTCTCAACCATCTTGTTGTTGTTCTTAGACACAAAATTTTTGGATTCGTTGAAGCGCCACGTGGAGAGTATCATCGTCCATATTGGCAAAGCAAACCCTAAACCATCCAGGTTTCGGGCAATTGAAGGAAGAGCCTGGAGACACATTGAGCTTAACTATATTTGATGATTATATGCCAAAGCTCGATCTCAGATTCAAACGAGTTACGGTCTCTCAGTAGATGTCTCAAATCCATCCACACAAATAACCCCGCGTTGCTTGTCAAGCAAGTGATCTCTGCTTTCTTGAGTCCTGAGGTAAAGACTCCATGCCGTATCCCCAACCTTCGCGAGCTTTCCATAAGGAAATTCTCCACAAACCGATCATCGGACAACATTGAAGCAAGCATGAGTTGTGTATGAGATGACACTAGTCCAAAGCTCGACATTTTTCTTGCGCAAGACGCAACCGAGTCGTTGTAAGAATAGATTATCCCGACTCTAAAACCAGGAAGTCCCATGTCTTTAGAAAGACTATAGACAATGTGAATCAAGTCAACGTTGACTTCAGAAATATCCACTTCGTCGACCACCTCAGCAACGCTCACAAAATTTCCTCCAGCGAAGACTGTGGCGGCGTAGATCTCGTCGACGACTAGGTGAATGTTCTTCCTCGTGACGAACCGGGTTAAGTTCTCGAGTGTATCCTTATCCAACATCGTACCGAGCGGATTTGATGGGTTGGCTGTTGGGCCTTTTTATAAGCCCATTCAACGGCCTCGACAGTTAATTTGAAATTGTCTGAGCTTGAACAATGAAGGGGGATTATCTCGACACCTGTACGCCACCTCAAGTGTCTATCAAATCTGCAAGAAAAGGATTAATAGTTGTCACACGTGTGAGCTGAGCTAGCCGTTGAATCAAAACCGCAAAGTTGAATTGATAGACCTTACACGTGTTATGAAAGTAGGCGAAAGCATCAAAACATATACTATAATCACATTTCGATTTGGATTTTGTTAACCCAAAAAAGTATGTGAAAGTAACATTAGTGACATTTCTCGTAACTTTTCCGTTAACCTTTTCACATTATCCATAATCATATAGTACAACTTTTTCTTTTTTAAACGTGACAATAATTTTTTAGAAATATTAAAATGCTTACGCCGCGTAGTAAGGAGAGGGAATGAGGAAAACGTCGCCGGGGTCAGCGAGGCGAAACATAATTGTTTCACTGGCTGCGGTGGCGTCGCCGCTCATGATCAAACGTCACTCTTCCACCTGTGGCTTTCGCCATGAAATTTGCAATCGCCTTCAATTCCAAAAATTCGAAAGGGAAATTTAATAAGCTACCAAATGTAGCACAATTAAATATATTGTTCTTATGCATTCCATATCTATTGATGATTAGATGTAAATATAAGTGTCCAAGCTGATTTAATTAACTGATTTGTACTGGTCTAAAGATTAAACCAGAACTGAAGAGAAATCAACCGATTCAATATTTTTTTTGATATCTGAACAACCCAAAACCGAATGAAGACACTAAGAAAATAAACCTGAAGTAATTTTTAAAGATAAAAATAGATTTATTTAATAACCGGATATGAATTCAAACCAAATGGTTATCTAATTTTTGAATTTCTATAAAACGAGAAGAAAAAAACGAAAAAAGGATTACACCCTATATATAGACTACATATACATCCAAGGTACGTTTAAATGATTTATACCTACCTGTCTAAACGCTTTGAGGCCATGATAGTCTTGGAAATTAGCGATGTCGCCAAACTGATGAACACCCTCAGGGGTGCAAACAGAAGCTTCTGGATTATTTTTGATCCAATCTTTGATCAAATCTAAGCAAAGCTGTAAAGTTTATAGAGCAATGTGTTATTTGATGTGTATACGTGTTCACACCATTACATGATGCACATATGCAACGCTTTAGTGGGTTATATAATATATATATGTACCTGATTCTCTGCAAGACCCATTTGGATAATCCCATGAGAATTACGAGAAAGATGAAAAGGATCTTTGTCGTAAGCTTTCCATCCATCAAAATACTCTTGAGTTCTCGCCGTGTTGATCGTTAGTAGCTATCTTCGACAGAATCGCACCGCGTCTGCAGCTATTTTTTTCCGGAATTTCCATTTGTTGTTTCAATTCCCACTTCTTTGTAGCTGGTTTTTTTTTGGGTGTCAATATTGATCTTATGCCAAGTTTTTGTGTATGTTGTGCACTAATTTAATGTATGTGTATGTGGTTTATATAGGATATACAATTAAAACCTTGAGGAGACCAAATAAAGTTGACGTGGGGTCCAAAAAAAAACAGAGTTAGGATTTGATGAAACAAGCAAAAAAAGAACAAGCAACCAAGGAAGATTCTCCACCCAAAACCAATACGTACGCTAATTATATTTTCAATATGTATATGTGATTTTCTTACGATGAATTAAAAAGGTTGTGTTTTAATAATTTCGAATGTCGTATATTACGATGAATAAAGTGATCGTATTTCAATAGTTTAGCATTGATTTCCGTTACTTTTATTAAATTCCCATGGAAAACAGTGGTGGATTTTTTTTTTGAAGTGGTCGTAATTCAATGTGTGTTTTTTTCATTATAAAAAAGACAGTGGTGGAAATTTATGTATACTGATAATGAACCCAAGGCTATTTCTAAGCAGCTTCTTAAGAAAAATGTTGACCTAAAACTAGGAATCATGCAAGGAAATAAAAGAAAAGGGCTGGGGAGAAGAATTTTTGATGGAATACAAAGATATAGGACGAAAATGTATAAGAATTATTCGAAAGTAGAGAACAATCTGTAACATTCCAAAATTAGAGTAATAAACACTTGGTGTGTAATATATACATGCATATACGCGTCCACCACATAATTCTAAAATTTGACCGACGTAGAGAAGTATTATTAAATTAAATCATTGATAATTACTACTGAAAATTCATTTTGAGTGTTCTGGAATTTGATTTAAAAATTAAATTTGATAATTACTTCTGATATATGATACAAGTATTGGTGGGTTTTGACTGTTTGGTGAAATCCAACACATGACCATGTGTTTTTACTTGCACTTCACGCCGCAAATTCTCATGCGACGACCACGTGTCAAGACCTTCTTTATAATTTCGAAGTCTAAATCCTCTCCATTTTAATCGTTTTCTTTGAAAACAAGGTCTTCTTTTTTAACCTTGGCTATGTCTTAGACTAAAGATACTTTAAGTATTAAAATCTGATTTTGGCTCTACTTATATCAAGAGTTAATTAAAAAAAAAAAGGTACTACTGTAACAATGACATTTGGTTTTTGTCATTTTATTGGGCAAGTTTGGATTTTGCCACTTAATCTATGAAAATGACACTTTTATCTTTGATTTTATTGATATTCATTTTTATCTATATATTTTCATATATAAATTAAATGTAATATATTTTGTATACGGAACAATTATGTTTGGATAACTAAGTCATTATGCTTGGATTTTATATTTATAATTTAGATTTTTGTTTATATTTAGATAAGTAAAATATTATAATTTAGTTCTTTATTTATATAATTTAGAATTTATTTTTTAGTTTGGTTAAAATCTATTATTTAGAGTTTAATTTTATATTTGTGTAGCTAAATATATTATATTTGGATTCTATATTTATAATTTAGGGTTTAATTTAAGTTTGGTTAAAATCTAATCAATCTATTTTGTAAAGGTGGACAAAGTATTCATAGAAAAAAAATATGTGTTTTTGTGTACCAACATTTTTTTTAGCCCTAAAGATAATTTTTTTTATAAAGAGTATTAATTTCATCAAAAATAGCAAATTAATACTTTGAAACAGTGAAATGGCAAAAAAAATAAAGAAAACTTTAAATTTGTGGCAAAAAATGAAGAAACTCTCGTATAATGTCGGATTATAATTTCTAAATTCTCACAGTATTCTTTAAGCACGCATGCTGGAAAAACTAATTACATGGAGACATAAAATCTCAATAATATTAACGTTGCGCTATTTGGAGTGGTTACATCTATACTTTTCAAACAAAAACCCCGAACCCATTGTTTTGGTGATCCTACGAATCTCTAGTGGAAATAAGCAAGACAGTCCTAAATTTATATTTTCTTAGTTTTGTGAAATATATTATCAAGCTATCTAATAAGTTTTTTTTCTTCTTCTTTCCGTAAATAGTTTTTTTTTCTCATGATAAATTAATACAGATAAGAAATATCTAGTAAATTAATTTGTTTATAATATCATAAGTAAATGTGAAAAATGAAATAGAAATAAAGTGTGAAAAATTTTGAACAAGAAACACGGGTTTAGTATTTCACTATTTCTATGCTAGTTGGCCCAACAACCACCGACACCAACATATGTGTTTTCGTCAGTTTTGATTTGGTAATAAATTATTTTTATTTCTTTGATCCAATGATTTAAACTTATTAAATATGAAAGTTTAGTTCGTGGAGTGTTTTAGGTATTATGTTCCTTGTGCAAATCTGTATATTTAAATGTACTTTTTTGATTTTATGCACATGCAGACGTGTTCATCAGTCGATTCCTTTTTTAATTAATACATGCCATTAAATAATCAGTTGATTTAGTTATAAATTTCATATTTGGCAAAAAAAAAACATTCTCGGCAATTGACATTGTGGAAGCCAATATTAATTAAAGAGTGTCATGGTGAAAATATGTTTTGGTTTTGTTTAAATTATAATTCTTCTTCCTTGGTATCAATAAAAGTCAAGCAGTAGTTTGAATGGTCAATAAGTCAAGTTAACTCACAAACATTCGAGGCGGAGATTTGACTTCTCCACGTATATGCTGACTCAGCTTATTTGAGTCCGCAGCTGTCAACTAATTGGACACGCTTCTTCATTTGCCATCCGCTAATCATCCATCAACACGTGTCATACCTGTACGGATCAAACAGTGATCATGTTAAGGTTTTATTTCAAGGGATTGTTGCCACCACTCAAATTTATTTAAGTTCCCGACTATGAATGAATGTTCAATCAAGAATTTCATGGGCTTTTAAGCCCATTATTTTGGAAGTTGTCTTTTTTTTGGTTTTTGAAATTCTCTATAGTTGAGAGACAGACTGAGACACTAATAAAGAAAGTTCTAACCTTAATTTAGCGTGGTAGTAATTGTACCATGCCACCATGTTCTTAATTTTTTATCGGGATAACAAATGATCTTTCCATCTTATGTAAAAAGTCTTGGTAATCCATTCTATTTATATTTCAAACTCACTAATTTTCTGTTTATTTGTACATCCACGGATGTTGACTATTTCCTGAGTTCTGTGGTGACTGAGGGTAAAAGAAAAGTCAACAATTATAAGACACAGAACGCTAACGGCTTGATTAGAGGGTAATTATGTAATGTAAACTCTCACCTCTTGGAACGGCTAGATATTACAAAGAAGGTTAATTATGTAAACTAATTAAAAATATTTTGACTCCTCTTCTCACATTGTATTGTTAAATTAATAGGTAAGTTGTCAATTATAGTTTTGTTTTAGATGTCATATTAATTAGAGAAACTTAACTGTTAAATTGGATCATTGTAAAAACAAGTTTGACATAAAATCATGTTCTGTTACCGTTAGAAGTGTTATAAATTTGATTTGACTTGACACCATATTGTAATTTTACGGTTGAATTGGATTGTCGTGTATACACTGTTTCATGTGGATTTACCAGTTACTAGTTTTTTGTTCTCTATCCATATATGTCTCTATATAAGTTTTTTCAGTA
The DNA here is from genome assembly GCA_963922655.1 of Cardamine chenopodiifolia. Classification (NCBI taxonomy): domain Eukaryota; kingdom Viridiplantae; phylum Streptophyta; class Magnoliopsida; order Brassicales; family Brassicaceae; genus Cardamine; species Cardamine chenopodiifolia. The sequence goes on from OZ000467.1 coordinate 186,229, forward strand.
ACAAACAGTATAAATAGTCTTTGTCTAAGTTTTTTTTTAGTTTATTTACTCAAGTTGTGTTTATATAAATATATATATAGTGTACCGCGATGCAGGGGAATACTAGAGTCCACCGACGTGCATATGGGCGGACATGGTCGGTCCTTTAATCCATTGCGCATCTTATTGTTACGCGAATACTTTCCCAATTGATGTAACGAAATTATAAGACACGTATAACCCACGCTTTCACTCTCACTCGTCTAATGCCCTCACACGTACACAAACCTTTATAAAATGTAATCTAATCACATGGACTGACTCAACAAAACCTCGTAATCCCATCCGTTTATGTATAATCCAACAAAAACTTCATATCATATACACAAAATTTAAACACACCGAAACAAAAGAAAAAAAAGAAAGATTTATGGCGAGCTTGCTAGATAAAGCCAAGGATTTCGTGGCGGATAAACTCACCGCGATACCTAAACCGGAGGGCTCTGTTACAGACGTTGACCTTAAAGACGTGAACCGTGACTCGGTCGAGTACTTAGCCAAAGTTTCAGTCACCAATCCTTACAGTCATTCGATTCCGATCTGCGAGATCAATTTCACTTTCCACAGCGCCGGCCGGTAAAACCCGCTTTCTCCGTCGTTTGTTTCTTTTTCACCCATTACAAATTATTAATAAACTATTTTTTTATATATAATCACATGGCTAGAGATGGTAATTCGGTTTGGTTCGGTTATGTTTCAGTTATTTCGATTTTGCGTTTTTTGTTGGTTTAGCCTTATAGGATTTCATGCACGAATGTGAGGTAGTTTATTCTAGTTTGACGGTTCGATTTGATTTTGATTTTATGAGATATATAAAAACTATAACCGGCTAGATTATAAACAAATTTTGGTTCGGTTTACATGTGCAACTCTACTGTTGGTCGTTGTATACTAGTATTTGGATGATATTATATAGTACGAAAACTGAAAATATTTTATATTTTGAAGTTATGAAGTAAACAACCTGTAGATGTGATTATTTGTAATGATAAAATTCGATAGGGAGATCGGAAAGGGGAAGATACCGGACCCGGGTTCTCTGAAAGCCAAGGACATGACGGCTCTTGATATTCCGGTGGTGGTGCCGTATAGTATACTGTTCAACCTGGCTCGAGACGTTGGTGTGGACTGGGACATTGACTATGAACTCCAAATCGGTCTCACCGTTGACCTTCCTGTTGTCGGTGAATTTACTATCCCTATTTCCAATAAGGGCGAAATCAAACTTCCTACTTTTAAGGATTTCTTCTGATCTACTTAACCTGTAAAACTACACATCGTTGTGAGATCATAATGTAATAAGTGGATTTGCGGTTTACCTAATCAATAAATGTCATGTGATAAAGATGTTTGGTTCACAATTCAGTTTGTGATTTCAGTTATGGTTCAGTTTGTTTTTCTATCTTTCTCTATTGGCTCGGTAAGTTTCTTAAAAAGTAAAACCAAATTACTAGGTAGATCTTAATTTATTTTGGTTTGATTCATTTATCACTTAATTTATGAAAACCGAAAAAGGGTCCTGATTATTTTATTCTTGTGGTTTTGTTTGGTCTGGTTAAACCGGATTTAATTCAGGAATTCAATACTGAAGTTTCATTCATGACTAAAATAAATCATGCAAATCTTGCAAGGTTTTCGAATATGTAGTTGACAAAATATTAAATATGGAAAATCAAAAACTATTAAATATCAAAAACCGTTGCCGACAAAGTAAAGGTTTTGTAGTTGAAAACACATAAAAGGTTTTGTACTTGAATCGAAAGATTAAACGTTTGTTTCTTTTAATTTTTTTTTCGAACATAACATTAAAAAAGTGCCAGCGGAAGCACGAATATCGACAAAAAGCGAGTCGGAAGAAGGACAAGTATCAATGGACGAGCGCCCGTGGCACAAGCGTCCGCGGGAAGCGCGCACACGGGAGAATGAATGTCGGTAGGACGTACATCTACGGAAGGACAAATGCCGACAGAACGTGAATCAACAGAATGCGAGCCGGTGAAAGGACTAGAACCAACGTGGATCAAGGAAGTAGGAGACTGAGAACGTGAATCAACATGACGCGAGCCGGTGAAAGGACTAGAATTAATGTGGATCACGGGAGTAGGAGACTGAGAACGTGAATCAACAGGATGCGAGCCGGTTAAAGCACTAGAACCAATGTAGATCAAGGGAGTAGGAGACTGAGAATCAATGGAAGAGCGAGAACGAGAGGAAAGATTAGTAAAAAAAAAAAAAACCCCATTGCAGTGATGGAGGAGGAGCGAAGCGTTAACTTTGAATTTGTAGTTTAAAGGTATAGATCACAGAACGTGAGACTTGGAGAAACTTAGAGAAGTGATTCTATTATATAGGATGTAAAAATACATCTAATTCAAATAGGAAAAGGTAATTATCCCTTTTTTTTTCTTTTTGCCCTAGTTACAATTAATTAAGTCTAATACAATTATACAATAAAATCTTTGTGAATGAATATAAATAGGAGAAGTGATAGTTAATAAAAAAACTGTAATTACGCTAATACAAATATAAATTTGATAGTTTCACAAAGTTTGCTTGGGATAGGATCAGGAGGAAGTTTTTGCAACTGTGACATACCCTATGGATAACTCACCTAATTGAGAAAATATTATAGGTAAATCCCATGCCGAATAGAAGTCGGTTATCTCTGCATAAAAACTATACAAATATTAATTTTGGGCATGCTTTTTACATTAGCTTAACAAAATAAATATTAGGTCAGATGCATGATATATGTGAATGGATATTTGGAGAATTAATATCGAAATATATAGGAATATGTAGATAAATGCACCCCACACATTATAATCCAAAATAGGAAATTGAAGTTTTCACGTTTTAACAAATTTTTAATTGATTTTTAAACCCCACTTTAAGAGTTGGAATAGGGGATGGGTGTATTCCCTATTATCTATGTGCGTGAGCACAGATTAAATTGTGTGAGTTGAGGGTTCTCGCAGGAAGGGAAGCCATGGCCGGTTCTATCACCGTTGAGTCTCGGTGTTAATACGAGGCCCATCAATGTTAAACGGCCCAACCAAAGATCACACGGCACGGGTGCTTCTAGCCTCTAGTTGTATTAAAACTTAGCGAAGATCTGGATCGTTGATTTTATGTACCGTGAAAGCAAAGTAAACATTGTCGACGTGCTTCCCTCTCGTAATAAACGTGACGGCGATGATATTTTCTCACTTGCCGACGAGCGACGATAAATAAGATCTTTCATTTTACAGATCTGTCAAATCCATATAATCTCCCAACACATCAAATAACTTTTTTAAATGTATAAAAATAATATATGTTACGTGATTCTTTGTCGTAGTTTTCTCTTTAAGAAAAACGAATCGGCAGTTTATTTTTCAGTTGTTACAACAAAAAAGAGTTTATTTTTAGATTCCTTGTCAGCATATGCATAATGATTATCTTGTCATGTGCTATCAATGTCGAATTTTATGGGATCCTTACTTTCTTTTATAGAGAAAAAAAAGAAAATCCAAACGAACAAAATAATACAAAATGTTTCATTTGTTCAATAGATTCCGGAACGATGGATGATATATTAAGTGGCTTTTATCAATTATATTTTGCAGACGGCATCTTTAAATAAAAGCATAAGTTTTCTGATGACAAAAAAAGAAGCACAAGTGTTCTTCAATTTTTTATTTTATTTTTTGTTTTCCCAAGGAAAGGTATCTACATAATCATCAATTGTTGCATTCCTCTGTCTACAATTATACAGTTACATTTTACTCAGAAATGCAGATAAAAATTAGAGAATGTCAAAGATACGAGCTGTATACTTTTATACATGGTGGTCACTATCTTTAAACTAACAATCGGTCCATATAATGTCATTGTAAATACATATATGTACAAGAAAAGCAAAACTGAAAACCAAAAAAAAAAAAAGAAGAAGCAAAAGCTGGAATGTAAAACGCCAAGCAGTTTGTATTCCACAAAGCCAAACGGCAAGCAAGTTAAAGTAACAACGTGGGATCGGTTTCCGAATTAACTATATTGATTATTTCTTGTTGCTGGTACGTAGAATCAAGTTATATTTTAGTGAAAGAATCTAAAACCACTCACTCATAAATCTGTCATTTTTTAAAAACTTCTCAGCAAATTTTCACATCCGGATATCATGGAGCAAAAGCAGCCAACAATCGCCGGTGATGAAGAAATGGCGGCGGAGAAACCATTAAGACCGGTACTCCAAAAACCACCGGGGTTCCGTGATCAACAGAATCCACCATCAGCTCCGCCGACGCTTCCACGTCGTCGTCCAAGGCCTATCCATCCGGCGTCACTCTACCCAGAGAAGAAACGGCGGTGGAATTTCTGCCGCGTTTTCTGCTACTGCGTTTGTATCTTTGTTGCCGTGATTCTCCTCCTCCTCGTCATCTCCATCGCCGTTTTCTTCCTCTGGTACAGCCCGAAACTCCCCGTTGTCCGCCTCGCCTCTTTCAAAATCAGCAATTTCAACTTTTCCGTGGGAAAATCCGACGACGGATGGTCGTTTTTGACGGCGGATGCGACGGCGATGCTCGATTTCAGAAACCCTAACGGAAAGCTAAGGTTTTATTATGGAGATGCTGACGTGGCTGTGATTCTCGGAGAGAAAGACTTTGAGACCAATTTAGGGTCAACGAAAGTCAAAGGCTTTGTTGAGAAGCCAGGGAATCGGACGGCTTTGATTGTCCAGACGAAGGTGAGGAGACGACAGGTGGACGATCCGACGGCGAAGAGGCTACGGGCAGAGCTGAATAGTAAGAAGTTGTTGGTGAAGGTGACAACTAAGACAAAGGTTGGATTGGCTGTGGGCAGTCGCAGGATTGTTACTGTGGGCGTTAGTCTCAGATGCGGAGGCGTTAGATTACAGACGCTCGATTCGCAAATGGCCAAATGCACCATCAAAGTGCTGAAATGGTACGTAGCAGTACCAATATCGAATCGAATACTTGCTCGAAATTAGATAAATTGATAGATATTAGTATATTACAGATATTTGAAGTATCATTATAGAAAAGGCATATAATTCATAACGGTCATGTAATTAGCACAAAATTTAACGAACCCTCTTGATTGGATTGTAGGATAAAGTTGCGGTCATGATACGAAGGTTGCGTTTTGGGTGTGGCTCGAAGGTTAAAAAGACAATCAAAACCATATAGAGTTAAGTGAGGAATTTGTATGTATTTTATCATTTAACTCGTCAAATATTAATTTTAATCCAGATTCATTCAAATATATGATCAGTATTGTAAGTGGCTTGTCTTATGTCTTTCGCATTTAAAGTTCCTCCTCCAAACTTATAGAAAACATGGTTGATTCCCAATCCATAACCTGCAGTTAATCTACAATGGATGGAACGAAACATTCTCTTCAAGCTCAAGGAATTTAAAGCAACGGTTATATAAAGAATGGTTAAATTAGTAAGCTCAAATGTTGTTAATTCTGCTATTTTTAACAAGAGTATATTATAAGATCAGCGTAGGTAGGAGAGCGTTGAACTCAACCACATTTGTTTTGGACCTTGTCATGTACGATAAGTTCATAGATCAATGTAGGTAGGAGAGCGTTGAACTCAACCAAATTTTAATTTTGTTTTAAACGACAAACGACGATAATAATGCTCTGAACGCTATTGTGCGCGTTTGTTATAAACCAATTTAAGTAAATCAAACAAATTATAAATTGCCAAAAATACCTCGTTAACTAACTTATTTTCCGTAGGTGTTCGTAAACCTAAGCTAGAGAAATTTCTCAAAAAACCAATTCTTGTAATACGGTTAGTGTCTAAGAATCTTGAGAGGATTTGTAGTGAGTATAATAATTTACAATTCTAATTCAAAAGACATTGGCTAAAATTCGAAGGGGTTGCGAAATGGAGCAATTTCGAGAGATAGGAGAGGCATTTGGAAGCATAAGAGCGTTAATGGTGTTCAAAGACAACATTCAAATCAACCAGCGTCAATGCACTCTATTACTAGACCTCTTCACCGCGGCCTACGAGACAATTTCTGAATCTATGAGATCGAATCTACGCTTCAAAGAGAAGAACATTAAATGGAAGATTCTAGAACAGCCCTTGAGGGAGCTTCTATGGGTGGTTAGAGAAGGGGAGGCTTATGTTAGAATGTCTTTAGAGCCTAAACTTGGGTTTTGGGCTAAGGCTATTGTGTTACATTGCAATAGAGATTGTACAGAGCTTCACATACATAACTTGCTTTCTTGTGTACCAATCATCGTCGAAGCTATTGAGATTGCGGGCGAGGTTTCAGGGTGGGATGAAGAAGAGATGAGCAAGAAGGGGTTGGTGCATTCTAACAAGTATATGAAGCAATGGAATGACTCTCAGATGTTTACCTGGAAGTTCGGGAGAGAGTATTTGGTGACCGCTGATTTCTGCAACCGGTTCGAGAGTTCTTGGACAGAGGACCGTTGGATTTTAATCAAGGAGCTTCAGAAGAAAACGCAACCAGGTTCGAGCAAACGTGATCGGAAGCTGGCTGATTTCCTTTTGAAGAATTTGGGAGATGGAAACGAGAGTCCAAAGCTGTTTCCGTCTTCTCTTCTGGTTAGCACGAAAGATTACCAAGTGAAAAGAAGATTAGGGAATGGAAGTCAATACAAGGAGATCACCTGGTTAGGAGAGAGCTTTGCGCTTAGGCATTTCTTTGGGGATATTGATGCTTTGCTTCCTCAAATTACTCCATTTCTCTCTCTTTCACACCCAAACATTGTATATTACCTCTGCGGATTCACGGATGAGGAGAAGAAAGAGTGTTTCTTGGTCATGGAACTGATGAGTAAACCCCTCGGCACGCATATCAAAGAGGTATGTGGTCCGAGGAAGAAGAACACTTTCTCCCTCCCGGTCGCGGTTGATCTGATGCTTCAAATATCTTTGGGAATGGAATATCTTCATTCGAAGAGAATATACCACGGAGAGTTGAATCAATCTAACATTCTTGTCAAATCAAGAAGAAATAACCAATCTGGAGATGGGTATCTGCATGGGAAGATTTTTGGGTTCGGGTTGAATTCTGTCAAAGTGTTCTCTTGTAAAAGTGCTTCTTCGACGAGTCAGAATGAGAATTTTCCATTCATATGGTATTCCCCGGAAGTTCTAAAGGAGCAAGAACAAAGTGGAACTGCAGGGAGTCTCAAGTATACTGATAAATCTGATGTGTATAGCTTTGGGATGGTTTGCTTTGAGCTTCTGACAGGTAAAGTACCATTTGAAGATACTCACCTGCAAGGAGATAAGATGAGTAGAAACATTAGGGCTGGGGGGAGACCGCTTTTTCCATTTCATTCACCTAAATTCATAACAAACCTGACAAAACGGTGCTGGCATGCTGATCCGAATCAGCGTCCAACTTTCTCATCGATAAGTAGAATTCTCCGGTACATCAAACGGTTTCTAGCTTTGAACCCGGAATGTCACAGTAGTAGCCAACAAGACTCGCTCATTGCTCCTGTGGATTACTGTGATATCGAAACTAAGCTATTGCAGAAGCTTTCATGGGAATCTACAGAGTTAACTCAAGTTTCACAGATTCCTTTTCAAATGTTTGCATATAGGGTTGTGGAACAGGCAACGAGTTGTAAGAAAAACAATCTCCGAGACACATCTGAATCGGGTAGTGAATGGGCTTCGTGTAGCGAGGATGAGGGTGGGGCTGGATCAGATGAGAAAGTGTCATCTGAGAAGGAAAGGAGATTGTCATGCTCAAATGATGTCGATATGAGCAAGAAACATGTTTCAAAACTTCTGAAAAGAGCTTCTGGCCTGAAACCAATTCAAAAACCAGGTGATCATTCATCAGCAGTCAATATATTTGAACTTTGTTACTACCTGTACTAAGGAATATAGTTATACTTGTCTTTCGATTCTGTTCAGGAACTCCCAGAGGAGGATCAAGGCATCCCCCACTAAGCCCTTGTGGGCAAAGCATGAGAGCAAACTCTGAGAGTCAACTGATATTGATAAGCCCAAAGATACGAAGATCACACTCTGGTCATGTCTCTGACTCTGAGCTTTCCTAGTCTGTAGAAACAAAAAATAATATACACGACAATAGCAAGTTCAACATACAGGCCTTGGATTAGGCATAAATGCAATTCCATAGTATCAAAAGATTTTTGTCAAATCTTACTGATGCTTGTAAGCAAGTGGAGTATACTATAAAATGTCCTGTATTAAAATACTTTATAGCTATAACATTTGTCATTGTCACCCTATATATAAATATAAATTAATCCCAACAGCTAGAAACTTTTAAGAGAATTAGAGTAACAAAGTATTTGAATTTTTTTATTAGATTGACTATTTTAAGCCTTGGTTTATTAAACTCAAATATATAAACAAAGCTGAGCTTTTAGGATCAGGAAACAATACAAGTTATGAGCATGTCTTGGAACATGGCACACCATCTACTTTAACAAAATATATCATCATAATAAACTAAAAATCCTCTATCACCATAAATAATCTGTAATTGCATAGTTCAAACTTAAAATATTGTATCAAGAACTAACTTTGTTTTCTAAACTGTTGGTTCAATGTAGTAAGCAAGTAAGAGGAATGGATCCAGCCAAAACAACCTTACTTTTATTATCTTTTGTCAACAATAACCTTACTATAATTTATTGGAATAATTGATTTTGCATAAGAGCTCAAGTATTTTTTGTTCTTCTTCGTTTATCGTTAAATGCTCCTCTCCCCTCCGAGATATTTTATAGTCGATCTTTACTTTCACAGTAGATTCCCGGGAAAGCTGCGAGAAAAGTAGAGCAACGTTTTCATTTCAAAAGTCTTTAGATTAATTAAAAAAAATGGCTGCGTCAAAGAAAGTAAAAGCTTGTTAATTTATGATTCCCACCGGAGACGGAGAAGAAACTGCCAAAAACTTCCCTCTCTACATCACATAACCCTGTCCCCGGAAACACCCTTCTTTAAGGTGCGTTTGATTTTTCCTCTTTTTGTTTGTTTCTTTCCCGTTTGGATGCTCTGAAATCATGGAAACTGCGAGAAAGTTTCTACCCAGCAATGGTCTTTTGAAACCATTACTTGGGAAAAGTTAAGATTGGCTTTACAATGGTAATAATTGCTGATTCAATTAGAGAAAATACGTTGATAAATTCGGATTATTGTTTCAGTTGCAGTTAAACAAGCAAAACCCTAGAAGCTAGTCTTCGTCGGAGAAATAAAAATTCCGATGAGGACAAGCGGTGACGTGTACGGAGCAGATGCTGGTTCTTCATCAAGTGATTCGGCTAGCCCGATGAGAAATCGCACAGACGATTCAAATTCACGACCTGGATCTCAGAGATCCGTCAAGAGCGCGCGGACAGAAGAAGAGACTGATTCAGATACTTATTCTAAGAAGAACACGACGACCAGAAACAACCCAATTCAGAACACAGATCAACAACAAGCTGAGCTTTTGAGAAAGCTTGATTCCATAAAAGATCATCTTCTCCGTGGTGGTAATGCTAATGTGGTTGATCAACCACCAATGGGTTTCCATGGTCATGGACTTTCGTATTACAATCCATTTCCTTATGGGATGTATCCTTCTACGAGTAACCCGGTTCATGTTCCAGCTTATGTAGATCCTTATGGATTCCCAATGCATAGGAAACCTCAAAATTGGTATCCAGGACCAGTTCATTACCCTAATCAGATACTGCCTCGTCCTCCATATACTCAAGGACAGTATCTAGATATTGGTCCTGATATACTTGATCCACTGTTACAGGATCCTAGATTCTTTCCGGTTACACCGAGTAGGTACGGTGATGTCCCATATAGCCCGGCTAAGCAACAAGGTGAGAAAATTGGACCGTTTAGTCCACATGGTGCTGTTCAAAGTCATCACACTAGGTGGCCTAGTGACATTGATTCTGAAATGGGTGGTGCTTTTGCTCGTGGCTATGTTCAAAAGGCTGTGTCAGATACTGATTCCCGTCGTTGCCATCCCCTAGCAGGCAGTGCGCCTTTTATAGCTTGTCAGAATTGCTTTGAGCTGCTCTATTTGCCTAAGAAGAAGCTTCTTGATCAGGAAAGGCAACAAAAGTTGCAATGTGGTGCTTGTTCTGAGGTTATCAGTTTCACAATTGTTGATAAGAAGCTTGTTTTCTCCTCCTCTGCCCTTGCGGAAACTACTCACCGGGTTTCTGTAGAGGTTGAAGATAGAAGCGCAACAACCGCAGTGGTAGATGATTGTCCACTTAAGGATGAGGAACCAAGAAAACACCGGGAAACTAAAGTTGTACTGGCTGTATCGCCTAGTGAACACTCAGATGATGAAGATAGGTCAAGCATTTCTAGTGAACCTCAAAAACAGGTCGTCAAGTCTGTTCGCCGCAGAGCACAAGGCGCGAAAGCTCCTCCTCCTGAAAATTCCAATCTTCTTGAGCTCTTTGAGTATTCTAATGTAAACAGAGCTGCACTCACATACGGAATGGCGCAGTTTGAGTACAATAAGCAAGAATCCTACATGAAACAAGACTCGCTGAAACCAGAATCAGTAGCTACTGAGACAGATGTTTCTTATAATGGATACTACGATAACACTGAGGTGTCTGAAGATTCAAGGAACTCAAAAACCAGCAAAGAAGAGCGCAGACCAAGAAACCAAAAGGAGAGTAGCGAATACAGTTTCTCAGAGGTCACAAATAAAATCATCTCTAACGACTATAACAACGAGCAGTTAGAGGTTTGGGTGAATGGGCATCTAATACCGGAAGATCTGGTTATCAACGCCGAGAAACAAGCTGGACCAGTTCAAGCTGGCAAGTACTGGTATGTTTTGGTTGAGCTACAATTTGATTTAATCGAGTCAAAAAACTTGAGCCGCCATTAAAGAAGGCATCTTTCTGTTTTGATTCTGATCAGGTATGATTACCGTGCTGGCTTCTGGGGAGTGATGGGAAACCCGTGTCTCGGTATAATACCAGTAAGAACTTTCACATTTCTTATGTTTTACTTTAAATTCCGGTTTCTCTGTTTTGCATGTATCGTTGTATTGCTGCTTGATGAAGAAATGTGAAACAATTCTTGGTTGATGCAGCCATTTATCGAAGAGTTTAGTCGTCCAATGCCGGATAACTGTGGTGCAGGAAACACGAGCGTGTTTGTAAACGGAAGAGAGCTTCACGAGAGAGATCTTGAGTTACTTTCAAGTAGAGGTCTTCCTCGAGGCAAGAACCGTTTTTACATAGTTGATATATCAGGAAGAGTTCTTGATGGAGACTCTGGTGAAGAACTTAAGAGTCTTGGCAAATTAGCTCCAACGTAAGCACAAAAACTCTTTGTAATGCAGTTTTTGATCAGTCTTTAGTTGATTCTGAGATTTTACAACTTATTGTTGAAAATTGAATCAGGGTTGACAAGGTTAAGCATGGATTTGGGTTGAGAGTTCCAAGATCATTAGTTTCATGAAGCTTCATCAGCTTGATTCAGCCTCTGGTTTCAATCTTCGATTAAAATGTAAATTGTGCTTGTGATATAACACATTATTGCTTATATTCCTACTTCAAAACTTGTTCTTTTCCATTTTTGGGTAGTTTTTTTTTTCTTTTGGGGTTGTGTGACTTTTGTCACTATAATGTTCTATTCTTTTCTTTTTGGTCTTAAAGATAACCATTTGTTTTTTTGTGATCTGGTTTATGTAAATTGATCATTTTTTTTATTGTGGATAATCAATCTTATGGGAAGTGAAATAATATTTGTTTGATTTTTGTGACAAAAAGAAAATATATTTATAGATCTGGCCAGGCTGTACTGTCCGTCCGTTAAATCGTTTTCAAGAAAGAATGGATACAAAATCAACTTTAAGTAAGATGGGCCCATCTACTAAACCTTCAGCCCATGGAATAATTTATTCAGTACTGTGGGCCTTGTGGTAATACCCACTTCATGCATAAATTATTTTAATTATTTTCTTAAAATTATTTAAACTAAAGAGTTCAAAATGTCCCAAAAAAACATTGTCTAGTATTCCAGAAATATGAATTTGAGAATATTAATATAAACTCCAAAAGTATGTTATGTTAGGAGTAAACCATGTTAATAGTTAGGGGCGGACCCATAAAAAAATCTACATGGGACACAAATAAAAACCTGAAAGAAACTATGGGACACCAAAACAAAGAACATGGCATACGTTAAAAAAATTGTAAAAAGCAAAAAGGAATACAAGGCATCGAACTCTAGTCTTCATTTGACTACATAAACATAAGTGAACTAATTGTCCATTTTTAAGGTGTGCATTTTTTTAAGTAGGATATACAACTGCTTGCATAAAAAGACGAAACAACGAAAACACTGATTTTGTCAACCATAACAGAAATTAATGACTTTATTATTATATATATTAGTTTTTTATTGATATATAATTATAAGTTACTAATTAATAAAATGTACAATTCATGATTTTTCTACTATTATATACAATATAAGATTCAATCAGAACCGTGTCCAGGTTCATAAGGATCTAAGTCGATTTGGGAAAATGAAACTTTCCGATATAATTTTTTAAATAAAATAATTTTATAAACAAAGTTATATATTGTATAAATAATATAAATAGATGATAAATATATTTATATAATAAAAACGAAATTATCTATATGTAATATAAAGAATAATCTATAAAAATAAAACTTTTTAGTATAAGATGTTTAGTTAACGAAAGTCAAAGATTAGAGCATTTTTTTATTATTTTCACATCGGGCAAATTCGATTAATTATTTATGTATTCTATCCGCAATAATGTATTTTTCGTAAACAAAACTGAATAAACAGTAAAACAAAAATAAAATCATTAAACCAGATTTGTCATTTAATCACTTTAATAAACAAAGTAAGTTCATAACTATTATTCTATTAAAGAATTAAAAAAGTATGAAAGAAACAGAGGAAGAAAAAATTGAAAGAAAAAAAACTAGAAGGAATAGAGTTACCACCAGCCAAGAAGAAGACAACGATGGTGAGAACACGGAACAGTGACACACCGGTGTTTTTTTGCTTTGTAATTGTAACAACTTAAATAAAAAAATGTATTTATAAATTCATAAAGCTTAATTTTCAATTTAGAATCTTGATTTCCTTTTTGATTTGAGATTTTTTTACTTTTGGATTTTGATTTTGATTTTCTTTTTGTTTTGTTAATCGTGTCTTCCTTATTAAAAAAGTTATATGATTTATGTTTGTAACTAAATTAAAGAAAAAATCTGATGAGAGAGCAAACCTGTGATTGGAACTTGGGTGTGACAGATATTTTTGGAGTCTACTCTGATACATTATATTTTTACAAATTTAGGGGTTCTAAAAAAGTTATATGATTTGAGGATATGAGACAAAAGTCTTTTTGATATCTCTACAGGCACGCTTCTGAATACAATATATATAGAAGTAAGATTTGTGAATTTTTTTAAAAAATCAGTATATGAATTATTAAATTTGAAGTGTGCTAAGGATATCTCAAACTTTTTAATATGCCTTGAAAAGTTGAAATTGGGAACCCATTAGTCAAAGACATATTTCTACTAAGCCCTTTCTAAACACATGTTCTTTCAAATCTTCCTCTTACATATATTTTTTTAATCACACACCCCCTTATGAGTTCGAGTTAGACACATGAACTATTGGAACTTGACACTTAAGAGAGAAAATTTAGTTTTTGTCAAAAGTCCACGGAAAAGCTAATAAGAAACAAAGAGAAAGAAGTTTTACAACCTAGATAGATACTGAATCAAACCAACTTCGGAATAGCTTTCAAAAGAAAGTTTTTGTCAGATATTGAAGTCGAAAAAAAAGAACAGGCATCACAAGGAGTAAATAATCTTATACAACCTGCGACACATTTGTGGTTAAACTAATCGATCCCCACTTACAAAATGACATGGAAGATGTGAATTTATATCACCATGGTCTGCCTTTTCCTCCAAGCCGGCGTGCAAGCTCAAAGTCTTTTCTCACTGATATGAACAGAAACAGATATGTAAGAGCAAATTATATAGGATTTTGAAGTACTGGTTCAAAGGGATGCAGAAGTATGTGTGTGATTCTTAAATATAAGACTGAAAATGTTTTCATCTGGAGTACTTACTTAGAGTAACACGTCTTGCATGGATAGCACAAAGCATTGAATCTGAGAACAAACCAATCAAGTAATCTTCTGCCGCCTGCCCAAAAGAATTCACGATTAGGTTGATAAGTCATCAAGGGCAATTGACATTATTTGTGATGTGTGACTCCCCTCTATATCTTATATTCATACATTCATATTAAAAAAAGTTAAAGGATTGGTACCTCTTGAAGAGCCACAAGAGCTTCAGCTGTCCAACGATTAATTTGTGGAGGGGCATACATGTGGGTTATAATTCTCACCTGGTAAATTAGTTTGATTGGAACACAAATCAGCATTTCATGTTAAGTACTGTAGTTACAGAAACCATGTGGTTCTGAATCTATGAGCCAATAACTTGAAAGAGAAATTAGATTACAAGCTACTTAAATGAAAGGTTGGCCAGCACATGATTCCTCTGAATTGTAGTTAAAATGCTATATCACCGCATTGATGCTCAGACAGGATCCATGTTGTAAACAAGAAATAAGTACCACAATTCTAAATAACCAAAGCTCGTTGCATTTCAATCTAGTGCATAGCCACATTAACACCAAAAGGAAAACTTATTATGGCTGGAAAGCAAAAGAAAGAGAGTAAACGAGAAACTGACTTGTCTGATAAAACTAGCAGCTGGAATCAGAAGATTTGTGCTCTTTTGGAAATGGCGAATCTCTCTCAGAGCAACGGTTCCAGGCTTGTATCGATAAGGCTTCTTTTGTGAACCTAGAAAGAACAAAACCAAGGTTAGAGTAAACTCAATATACATGTCTCCTGCATTCACAAAAAACTTTCAATAAAACTAACCTTGTGGTGGCATAGCCTGTCTGGTTCTCTTAGCCCCTTTCTTCACAAACAAACAAAAATGAGAATTAGATCAAATCCAAGTTGAAGCAGAACATAGAAATGGTGAAAAATCTTACTTTTTTACTGGTAGCTGGTGAAGTTGTAGGATTTGCTGTAACGTTACAAAGGAGAAAAGTTCACACACAGCACAAGAGAGATGCAAATAAGGAAAACAAATCAAAGTGATTACAATCTCACGAAACTCACTTTGTTGAGCTTCTTCACCTTCATTGGCCGTTCTTGTCGGGTTCTACAATTTCGATATATCAACAAATTTGACAAAAACAATCACGAGAATATAAGGAAAATTTGGAATCGAAAAACGGAGAAGTAGCCGTACCGTGCTCGGACCAGCCGCTGGAGTAGATGAAACAGTGGCATCTACAAATTTCAGATGCAAAATCTAGGGTTAGCAATTGGAAAATGGAAACTAAAAAAAAACCCCTAAAATATGGGGGAGAATCAAAAAGGAAATTGAAAGAGAAAGCAGATAAGAAAGATACCAGTTTGATTCCGAGGTCGTGTCCTGTTGGGAAAATGCTTCGTTCTCGCCATTAAATTACTGACTGCCGGAGAAATCGCAGAATGAGAGGAATCATAAATAAAAACGAAAGAGAGATCTTAGAAACGACGAAAGCTGCGGTTGTGAAACTCACCTGATGAAAGATTTCTGGAAATGAAATAACTTGAAAATTGGAAGAGGATTTTGTTTTCCCGCTCGACCTCCAAATTTGATTTTAAAATCGATCTGCTTCACAAATGGTTTGTTTAGTCATTTCTCTCAGAAATATAATGGTGGAAGTTATATTTGTCCCAACCTGCCATGTCACAGAGAGGTTTTGTAAAAGAGAAGATAGCTGTACGATAATACGACTCCGTTTAATCACAATATTACATGGGCTTATTTGCAGAATTAGTCTAAATCTACATCTACTTTAGAAAAATAACTGTCAGAAAAGTTGGGTAACTAACGTTTTTAGAAGGTTGGAAAATCGTTTGACCAAAAAAAAAAAGGTCTGAAAATTCAAAAATACCCTCACAGAATTAGTGAAAAAGAAATAGATAAATCGAATGATTAAAACAAATAGCATGTATCATGTTAACATAGCAGGATATATAGAAATTAAGGATGTAGTAAAAGGAATAATATGTTACCTTAAGAAATCTCAGAAACCTCGCCGGTGAACTACGCCGGGAAGGAGAACAACGATAAACGTTTGGGTTCCAGAGATAGAGGGGAGTAAGAGCATCTTAATGGTAATATTGGTTAGAGTATTATTAGATTAATTTAATCATATATTTAATAATAATTAATTAGTTGAGATTTGATTAGAGACTCTTAATATTTCTGTGTCTAATGGTGAGATTCATAGGGGTTTTAAAGAAAAAAAATTATTTAAAAAAAAAAGTAGAATGAAAACCTTGTAAAAACATGAAGCAAAATGAGTTAAACTCGGCTTTACTCTTCAGTTGTTCGAAATTTTTGCCAAATATGCTCAACCAAATCAGCTTTTAATTGGTGATGCATTCTTTCCTCACGAACACGAGCTCGATTGACCATCATGTTGTTCACATTTGTTGCTGTCTCTGTAGAATACGTGTACTCCACTTGTGAAGTCCCGCTTCCTTCTCCTTCTACGAATTCTGAAAAATCATATTGAGTGCATTGGTCTCGTTCGTCTTCGACTATCATATTGTGCAATATGATACATGCTCTCATTATTTTGCCTATTTTTGCCTTATCCCAACACAAAGCTGGGTTTCGAACAATAGCAAACCGAGCTTGCAAGACTCCAAAAGCACGCTCGACATCTTTTCTGACACCTTCTTGGTAATTTGCAAATAATGATGCTTTTGGACCTTGTGGACGAGAAATTGATTGAACAAAAGTGGCCCATTTTGGATATATACCATCCGTGAGATAGTAAGCCATATTGTATTGACGTCCATTGACAAAGTAACTGACCTTTGGAGCTCGACCTTCTAATATATCATCAAATACTGGTGAACGGTCAAGCATATTTAGATCGTTACATGTCCCTGGAGCTCCAAAAAATGTGTGCCAAATCCATAGATCTTGTGAAGCCACTGCCTCTAAAACGATTGTGGGTTTTCCATGTCCACGTGAATACTGTCCTTTCCATGCGGTGGGACAATTCTTCCACACCCAATGCATACAATCAATGCTTCCTATCATCCCGGGAAATCCCCAAAACTCTCCGATATTGAGTAATCGTTGGAGATCCTCTGGTGTAGGCCTTCTGAGGTACTCATCTTGGAACAGATGTATAATTCCATCCACAAAATTTTGTAAGCAACTGGTTGCAGTGGATTCACCCATTCGGAGGTATTCATCTATCGCATCAGCTGCAAGTCCATATGCCATAAGACGAATAGCGGCTGTACATTTTTGTAGTGCAGAAAGGCCAGACCTTCCGGTAGCATCTTGTCTTTGTTGGAAGAATGGTAATTCGTTAGAGAGACGTTGAACAATATGCACGAACAGTCGCTTGTTCATTCTAAAGCGTCGGCGAAATATTCCATCAGGGTAAACAGGTTGCTCGCTAAAATAATCATTCCATAGTCGAATATGCCCTTCCTCGCGTCCTCTTTCTATATGAGCTCGCTTTTTCTTGGAATTTTTTGCCGCTTGATTTTTTCGTAACCTTCTACACAATTTTGAAAACCTCTTTCAAATTTTTCATCAAATTTTTCATCAAAGGTTTCATCAAAATAGTCATCTACCGTAGAACGGTGCAGATGAGATGCCATATTTTTATGATGTGGGTGATAACTTCGTGTTTGGTCCTATGACAATGAAAACAATCATGTTATGATATAATCACTTCGTGTTTGGTCCTAATTTTGTTATTGTGCCACAATATATATCACAGGCAGATCTAATTAATTACATAGAATGAACCAATTTGTTTTATTTGCTTTTGTATAGGATCTATATACAAATTAAACCAAAGCTTTAACATCCTAATTCCTAAGTCAACTAAATGGTTGAATAAGAAACGTAAATTAAAATCCATACATAACTTTCAATTGTACCTATATAATTTTGGTGCAGGCTTAGTGCTACGCACAATGGCCATAATGGCTGAAAAGAAGTATATAATATTTTTTTATAAACCAACATTTAGTGATAGATTTGTGATAATATACGTAAACTTATATGTATCATTCACGTATAAACCTCTTTAAAATTTGTTGATTAAAAAGCAAAACAGAAAATAAATGGTGGGAATAATCTGCGCAGTTGACAAATATTATTTTGAAAATTTGAATAGTAATTCATTTGAACCAATTAACTACAGAAAATGAACCAATGATTCATTTAAAAATACATGAAATATAATACTTGAAAATCAACTTTAAACAAAGAAGAATAGATTACCTTGCTTTTAATTGATACAAAGATGAAGTACAATAGAATACAAAGAAGAACTTGATTTGATACAAAGAAGAAGTAACCACAAGAAAAATACTTGATTTGATACAAAGAAGAACTTGATATAGAACATTTTGGTACACCTACTTCGAGCATCCTATTTTACAATAAAACACATTGTCCACATTCCATTACTGTGCCACCAACTTCATACATAGAAACATCCAAGTCTGCAATAAGACAAATGAGAAACAGAAACATAAATAAATGATACGAATAAGAAGAAAGAAATAAAGATGAATGACTTACCAATCACAACATCTCATAAATTAGCTTGTTCTTAAGGGTGATTTCAATGTCAGATAATGGTTCAGATTTGGCAATAAGACTATCAAGTATTTTCTGTTTGGATAGTCTTTCTTTGGTAGCATTATCTTTCTCCTTAATAGCCCACATCTCTTCAAGTTCCTTCAAAGAACTAACCTCCGATTCTTCAGTCTTTATAACTTTCCTTTTCCCTTTTGCCTTGGCAGCCTTTACACCTATAGGCCTCTCTCCTTGATCAACATCCAAGCCACAGTCTCTATTAATGCTGGAGACACAATCATCTTCCTTATTTACCTTGCTTCTTTTGGAGGATGAATTAGTTTTTGAAGTATTCAAAGTACACCATTTTTGATCAGCCCTAAGTAGCCTCCAAACATGCTCAAGATTAAACTTTGTCTTCTGATCTTGGAAGTACACCTTATAGGCCTGCTGCAACACATCATCCTCTGTCTCTCCACTCCGATGCTGCCTTGAGGCAAAGTCATAACATCCTGCAAACTTGCTTACTGATTCCTTTATTTTTGCCCATTTCTTTTTACAAGTGTTACTCCCTCGAAATGGAAGGTTGGTTACAGCAGGACTTGCAGCATAGTATGCTGCAACCCTTTGCCAGAATGCACCTCCTTTCTGTTCAGTCCCTACTATGGGATCTTTGCTAGTGTTTAGCCAAGCAGAAACAAGCACTTTCTCCTCAGGCAATGTCCATCTCTGCCTAGACTCTCTGTTTTTTTCAGGTGAGTTATTTTCGGATGTAGGTGTTTGGATTTGTGGATATGTTTGTGAACTATTGATCTCTTATTGGCTGTTCAAGAGATCAATAAAGGTTTGAGATCCACTTAATAAATCAGTGGCATCCATTTACTTAGTAGTGCTAAAGTTTTTAGATTTAAGATATTCAAGGTTCTAATTTGGTTGGTTATAAAGGCAAAGTCACAATAATGACTCACAGCCACAACCAAAACCATTAACTCATTGTCTAATCAATTCGGGTTAGCTTATCAAATTTAACTTACTGCCTTAACCAAAACCATTAACTCACTGTCTTAATCACCATTAATGGTTTGAAGTTTTAGTTGAAGTTTGTAGTTCAGTTTTAATAGTTAGAAGCAAAGACTAACCAAGTATTTGAATTTTGTAGTTCAGTTTTAACAAAACACCCATCAGATCACTAACATCTTAAATAACTACCAAGAGATACAGTAGGAGTAATAATTTGCAGAGTTACTCGTTTGAGCTTATTAGGAGTATTTGACTTACATGGGTAACGTGAAACTGCAATCGAAATACCACTTTGACTTTCTCCAGCTTCCATATCGGGAAGAAAGCAATCCTGGAGCTGGACAAGTGGATCGTAGCTAAAGAAGTAGCTTAAGCAATCCATTGACATTGAGGAGATGAAACCTGTAGAAAAAAGGTAAAGAAGAAGGAGAAGCAATCAGGAGTAGTTACGAAGTAGTATAATACATTATTATTAAGCTTAATTAAGCTTTACTTACTAGTAACGAGCTTATAGATTAGACGTATAAAAACAAATTAAACAAAAAAAATAAAGACATGAGAGGACAGAGACTACATAGAACATCATGCTCAATTTTCTTTTCCATACTCATCTTCATATGTATAAGTGTTCTAGTCACAACCTTTAATCCTAGTGAGAACAGAGACTACATAGAACATCATAGCACAATTTAAAACAATGAAAACAAAGAGACTAGAGACAGAACAAGAGAACCATCAGAGCAAGATTTCTCAAAACAACTACCATTGCAGCAAACAGGAACACGTTTTCACTTCATAAAGAGCATACATGATGAAAAAAATACTTAGTAGCCTGAGTAATTATATTACTTAGTGAACTGGCTTCCTCTTTTGCAGCCTCCACCAGTCGATCCTTCAACATCAAAATAGACAGAGATTTTCATTTGTCATGACAAATCGTACAGACTAATCTTTTCATGTCAATGACTTAAGGATACAAATCAGTACTTGGGCGGATATAATCCTGGCTACTGTTTTCTTGCTCGACTCTTGAAGCTCCCCAGCAATCAAGAGCTCATCCAAATTATAATACGCCTAAGAAATCAGCAAGAAAACCGTAAAGTGTCATCAAGAAATAAAGATACAGAGAGTAGAGATCAAATGTTGAATGGAAAAGTCCTGGAATATTTGTAGTATGTTATTACCTTATGGAAGTTAAAAATCAAATCGAGTTCACACACCTTGAGGTCATACATAAAACAGCACACTCAAAATCTAGAGGTTCCATTAAGGTAAGAGTAAAAAGTAGACGTAGATAGAGGTCAGGTGCTGGTATTTTACTCACACTTCCAAAATAGCGATCACACAGGCTTGCATATCTTTTATAAAAAACTTTTTATCCTCTCCATTCAAAAAAATTGCAGAGCTTAGGACCTTGATTCAGAATCACTCCACTGAGTTCACATATAACCTACCAATAGCATGTGTTTTCATGTAAGATGAAACGTATGCTAAAGCATATCATGGTATTAAACTAAATAATTTGATACTCATACCTTATCCAAGTCACTTAGCTGTTCAAGATTTCAGATGATATATCCACTAACCTACGAGGTTTGATCTATCCTAAGATCCAAGCACTCCCAAACTTAAATTCACTTGAAACACCTAAAATCAAGAAATAGATCGGATTCAAGTGACATGCTTAACCAAACTACAATAAGTTCCACAATCTATCCTCACATTTCCCAGATTTAGTTGCCAAAGAGAGAAGAAAACTCAAAAATTAGACACAAATTACCAGCCAAATAGGAAAGGGAAGCAATCTTGAGTTCTTAAACTAAAGCTTGATTGGTTGTGCTTTAATGAGGGTGGTGAAGTGGGATGATCTAGCTCCGGATCTGAAGGGTGTTTATGTCGGAAGCAAAAAATAACGCTGACCAATGAAGAAACTTCAACGACGATGTCACTTGCTTCTTCTTCTTGTTGATGAGGTGAGGATAACGGGATCGATACACGTTGGGCTGAGATAGACGAGAGTGTTGGCGGCCAGAAGACTCGCCGTCACCGGCGGTTTCCACAGTAGTCTCTCCGCCTCCTCTTCTTCTCCCTTCACCAAAATTCGCTATTGCAAGCTCTTGAGACGGAGGTTGATCGACATGCAAGAGGAAAGTAGATAGATCGCCGGATCTTTGCTCAGATTGAACGGAGGCGAAGAATCGTCGGTTGAAGAGAGAATCCGTCGATTTAAGAGAAAGAGAAAAAAGAAAAAAAACAATTGTTTTGCAAATAAAAGAAAAAAATTAGTAAACACATAGACCAATATAAATCAGCCGCGTGTTATGATACGTATCAATAAATTCATTCCACTTATACGTATCATATAGTTTTGCTAATTTTTTTTTTTTTATTTAAAAATAATTTGTTGATACTGCACTTAATTTAGCGTTGGAGGTGGTCTAAGTAGTATGAGATGAGACGGTTGGGTTAAATTTTGGGTCATGGAACGAAATGGGCCTAATCGTCCTAATGGGCCCAATGCTTCCAATTGGCAACTTGTCTATTTTTCACTTCTGACTTTGACCAAGTCTTCATTTGAATTATTAGTTTTTTGTTTGTTTGTTTCAGTTGAATAAAAAAGACTATTATTTTGCCAAAGTGAGACTTTCAATATTAAATTGCAAATTTTCTCATTTCCCTCTCTTTTGTCCTAAAATTCTCTCATTTATTCACCACGATAATACACAGATACAAGTAACCGCCTTATGAGTCTCTTTTCAGCGACGGGACCACTAGCGAGAGCTTGAAGAAGAAGAAGAATCAAAAGACCGGTCACTAATTTCCGATTTCAGTTCATCCGAGTAATCTTATTCTCTCGCCGTCACTTACTTTGTTCGAGGTAAGTTTCCGGAGATGCGTGATGAAAATTTTGATTCCGATTTATGTTTCCGTTATTGTTCATCGTTTTTTTTTTTTTGCTATATCTCAGAAATTTTCAAACGATTAGATAAATCTGTATAAATAACTCTGCTGTGTAAAACTTCCAGATTTTGATGAACAGTGATGATAAGTTGGTATGGTTTGTAATTATTGAGAAGAAATGGAATTAGGAATTAAAGGATTTGGTAATCAGTTTAGGTGGAAATTGACTGATTCAAGGTTCTAATTAACCTTTGAAGAAACATTTAAAAACAACACTTACGACTGTTAGGTGTGTAGTTGCTTTTTAATATTGATTTTGGGGATTATCATCCTGTACGTAATCATAGAGAAGAATTCGTATGATTTCATTTTTGTTCTTATTATAATTTAGGATCCGTCACACTCTAAGCGAAAGATCAGTTGAAATATTCAAGATGGCTTTCAACCATGATAATCGTGTAAGGTTGGTTGCATCATTCTTCAAAGGGTTCATAGATGAATTATTTTACAGTATCTAAATAAATTTTCAGGTAAACTTTTTTTTTTTTTGATATTTTTGTTTAGGTTCAAAGCTGCAGACAAATCATTAACCTCTGAGTTTGGTTATGAAAGAAAAACTAAACCTTCTTTAGATAGAGTTTTGAAGAATGTAAGGTTGGGATTTGAGAAAGGTTCAGAAAAAATCAAAACTTTCAAGAAGCCATTAGGTTTTCGTTCACACAAGGATCAAGACCAGAAAGTCCAGAAGGAAAAATATGGTATTACTAAGAAGAACATCATAAATCCACAGGATTTGTTTCTGCAGAACTGGAACAAAATATTCCTCTTTGCTTGTGTGGTTGCTTTGGCGATTGATCCGCTGTTTTTCTACATTCCTATTGTCGATGGCGAGAGGCACTGTCTTACTTTGGACTCAAAGTTGGAGATAGCGGCAAGTTTGCTTCGTACACTCATCGATGCCTTTTACATTATTCACATTGTGTTTCAGTTCAGGACAGCTTACATCTCTCCTTCTTCCCGAGTTTTTGGAAGAGGTGAACTGGTAGATGATGCTAAGGCAATAGCGTTAAAGTATCTCTCATCTTACTTCATCATTGATATACTTTCTATACTTCCTCTCCCACAGGTAATGACTAATTGATTGCTTCTTCAAAATGTCAATGATCATATATTTTTTAATCCTCTGGTTTCTTATCTTGCAGATTGTAGTCTTAGCTGTTATTCCACACGTCAAGAAGCCAGTCTCTTTGCTCACAAAGGACTACCTTAAATCTGTCGTAATTGCTCAATATGTTCCCCGGATTCTTCGTATGTATCCACTTTACACCGAAGTGACAAGAACATCTGGCATTGTTACTGAAACAGCATGGGCTGGAGCAGCTTGGAACCTCTCTCTTTATATGTTAGCCAGTCATGTAAGTTCTTGATCGTGTTTATTCCTGTAAATGCAGTTTAAAGGTTGATCAAGTTTATATGCCAAACTTACTTATTCAGATATTTGGAGCTTTATGGTACTTAATCTCAGTAGAACGAGAAGACAGATGCTGGCAAGAGGCATGCGAGAAGAAAGGAGACCTCGACTGTGTACAATATCTGTACTGTGACACCGATTCTAAAGTTAGAAACGATTTCCTGACCACTTCTTGCCCATTTCTCGACCCTGGGGAGATAACAAACTCAACGGTCTTCAACTTTGGAATCTTCACTGATGCTCTAAAGAGTGGGGTTGTTGAATCACAAGATTTCTGGAAGAAATTCTTCTACTGCTTCTGGTGGGGTCTGCGAAATCTAAGGTTTGAAAACACATTAAACCATTCTTAAACACTTCCGTTTAACTGTTGAATCTCTGATTTCACACTAACTAATCAGCCAGATTGTTATGCTCTTTCTAGTTATAACAATGCTGAGTTATGACTGTGTTACATCTCTAGCAGATATATCTGAAAACAGTGTTACAACTAAAAGAAGTCATCATTCTCACCTGCTGCTTTTATTGTTGCAGTGCATTGGGACAAAATCTCCAAACAAGCAAATTCGTTGGTGAAATCATCTTTGCTGTATCAATCTGTATTTCTGGATTAGTCTTATTTGCGCTACTTATCGGTAATATGCAGGTATTGCCTCAGAAGAATCACTTCTCATTTTCTTGACTTGTTCTATATAACACATATAAGTTAGCAGGAAACTCATGTAATTTATGTTTGCTATTGCAGAAATACTTGGAATCAACAACGGTTCGAGAGGAGGAAATGAGGGTAAGAAAGAGAGATGCAGAGCAATGGATGTCTCATAGAATGTTACCCGAAGACCTGAGGAAACGTATCAGAAGATATGAACAATATAGATGGCAAGAGACACGAGGAGTCGAAGAAGAAACCCTTCTTCGTAACCTACCTAAAGACCTCAGAAGAGACATTAAACGCCATCTTTGCCTCGATCTCCTCAAGAAAGTAAGTAACAAGCTTTCTCTTTTCTTCCTCCATTAAGTATTTACTGAACAAAGAATCTTAGTGCAACCCTCAGAATCCAAACGATATGATTGTTTTTGGTAGGTTCCTTTGTTTGAGATAATGGATGAGCAGTTACTTGACGCCGTTTGCGATAGGCTGAAACCTGTGCTCTACACAGAGAACAGTTACGTGATCCGTGAAGGAGATCCTGTCGCAGAAATGCTGTTTGTGATGAGAGGAAGGCTTATAAGTGCTACCACCAATGGAGGAAGAACAGGGTTCTTCAATGCCGTAGACCTCAAGGCAAGTGATTTCTGCGGAGAAGATCTTCTCCCGTGGGCATTAGATCCTCAATCTTCGTCTCACTTTCCCATCTCGACGAGAACGGTTCAAGCTCTCACCGAAGTCGAAGCCTTTGCTCTTACAGCTGAGGATCTCAAGTCTGTCGCTTCACAATTCAGACGCCTCCATAGTAAGCAGCTCCAACATACTTTCAGGTTCGGTCTCTCCCATCAGCTTCTTTGGTTCTGTTCAGTCCGTTCATATGAGTGTCTATTAATCCGGTGTAATATTGATCGATAGGTTTTATTCGGTGCAATGGAAAACGTGGAGCGTATCTTTTATACAAGCAGCGTGGCGAAGATACTGTAGGAGGAAGTTAGCCAAGTCATTACGCGATGAAGAAGAGCGTCTCCAAGACGCGCTCGCTAGTCAAGATAGGGAACGCGATGCTGCAGCCGCGTCTTCGCCGTTGAGCCTTGGAGCCACTCTTTACGTGTCGCGTTTCGCCTCAAACGCGCTTCACAATCTGAGGCACAATATCTCCAACCTTCCTCCTCGCTATACTCTTCCTTTGCTACCTCAGAAACCCACCGAGCCTGATTTCACCGCCAATCATACAACTGACCATTAGATGCCTTAAACGCGTTAGCACGACGGGTTTTAAAATATATGTATACATATCCAGTAAATGTTGTTTTTGTAACTGGAAACTAGTGTTGGACCCGCTCATGCGTACTGACCTGATTTCACCGCGGATGGATGTTTTAATTTATTTTTGATTGAAAAAATAATGTAATTATTTTATATGTTTTTGTAAAATATATTGTTTGTTTAAAGTATTTAAAATTAATTTATAAAGTTAGTGTTGAATATAATTATGATATTCATTTTTGTATTGTATTTTTATTTATTTGTGTAACTAGTTATAATGATGTTATTTTTAAAAATTATATTAGTAGTAGAGAATCGCAGATTCTAAATTATGATTTGGTTAGATGTATTTAGAATTTATTTTTGGGATTGATGTTGCATATGCTTATATGTTAATCATGTTAGTATTGAATTTATTTTACTTTGGGTAAATAGTTTTACTTGAGTAATTTATTTAAGTTATATATATTAATCAAGATATATGGTATTGTAACTTATAAATAAAATGATTGGTTATATTTAGTAATTTATAATTTATTTTGATATAGAAGAGTATAGTCCAATTAAAGTCATTAGCTAAAATCAAATTAAAACAAATCAAATATCTAATTGGCTAAAATAAATCTAACAAATATCAGAAACCTTTGTTAAACTCGTACTTAAATGGTTAATAGACTCAATATTATCAATACCATTATCCAGAGGTAGCATCTAATTATGGTTTTGGAATATCAATTTATTTAACCTGCCAATTATTTTTTGATGGTCTCCATCATATCCCGTTGTCTAAAGGATCAAAGAGTTTACGAACATATAAGAGTTCTTGATAATTAGTTCAAAATACAAAATGATATATAAATACAACTTTACACATATAGAGAGTTGAATAATTCTTCCAAAAGAATAAAAATCACATCTAACGCCAACCCACGCTTAGTATATTAAATCTTCCACTTTAATCCCTTACTTCAACCCCTTATTGTATTATGGGACCATATATTTCATCCGAGTAATTAAATAAAGTAGAGTATAAAAACACTTAATTGTTACCATTTGGGCGATCATAACTTTAGTGTGTTGAACAAACATTGACTCGTAAAAATATTTTCTTCTTCATCTATTATGATTCTATAATAGAAAGATGTATTATTCCTGTGAAAGTCTCGTTTTTGACTCAGTTTTTTTTGAGCAGAATTGCTCATTCAATATCCATGAATTATGTTATACCTTTAAATACCAAGTTCGATTATCAATATAAAAAAGTATCTCTTGTGGATTTGAGGATTGTTTTCAGAGCAACAAACTTCCTGAAATCAAAATAATCAAATAAAAACAAATTTTAACAAAGTCATCCTAAAATTAGTAAATGGAATTACTTACCCAGTAATTTAGGATCTGCCATTTTTTATTTTTTTTAATATTTAAAACATATTAATATTCAATATATATAAATATTTAGCGTAATATCTATAATAATAAAAATTTCATTCACATCTTATTATTTTCAGAATTAATTGAATTTTTATTTAATTGAATTTTTGTGTTTTTGAAGTTTTGATATATAATTTATTTTTTGAATTTTGGATTTAATAATCTTATTATTTTCGAATTCATCAGTAATGTCACTCGTAATTTCCAAGACCCGTAAGTTCAATTTAAACCTATATTATAACAGCACTTAGAAATTAGCAAAAATCAAACTGATACATAGTACAAAACAAAATTAAGGGGTGGTAGAAAACATTCTGAAATTTGTCGGTTGCTCTAATGGTTTAAATGTGTTAAACATCATTTGTTCAATTGGATTCCTCAAAGTCGCGTTTTCGGTTTATTATTTCTATTTTTGAATTTGCGGAAAATGTAAAAATAATTGGTCTATTGAAAAAACCTTGTCACTATAAGCTTAAAGGAATAATTATTTGGGCCTTGCCAAGTACAATAATTTAGGCCTAATGAAGAGTAACATAATTAAATGTGAGTGTAAAAGAACCCAATTTGACCCAGTCAGCTAATAGAGAGAAGACGACGTTGAATCAGTGAGATATCGACGAATCAACTCTCCGAACTCACTGAAACCTTCGAATCAATTCTTTGAAACCGTAGTCAACATAGCGAAGCCGTAGTGAGAGATGATATAGCGATCACGCAGTCCAAAGATGAAGAGTATCGATGATAGATAATTCCGAGATCCAGTGACTGTGGTTGAAAGCAATCTTTGAAGCATGCAAGATGCCCTTCTAGTATTGGTTTCGCGGTAGCATGCGATTCTGTTACGAATCGTTGAATCTACTCCACCGCCCACCGCCAGAACTTCCGTTCAATAGACACTATCATCGTCTTGATAGATTGTGCACTGTGTAAGTCTTTTGCTTGCTCCAGAGTGTTGTTCTATGATTGATGAGGTTGAGCTTGACACCTATCTGCAATTAATCTCCAGATCGTCCAGCTGAACCTGCATTCGAAGAATAAATATTGCATTACATAATCAATAATTGCATTTTTATTTTGAAGTAAGCTAAGATAAGGATTTCTCATTGAGAAATTTCCCTATTATAATTAATATCTTATATGTAGCAAAATGCCAAGTATAGAAAACATACGCTTCTATTTATAGATCGGAGAGTATTGTTGCCTCTTGAAATTGTTTGATTAGTATTCCTCATTCCTGTAAAATAATTATGATAGTTATATATTCAAATAGATGCATATAATGTATAAGTTGAAACCATTGCATAGAAAACTTACTACAGTGGATAAAATATGATTTACATAACAACAATATACAAGTTCCTATCCCATTACTGTGCACCATGTTTTTGACAGTTGATGACAGAGGACTTCTTCCAAACAGACACTGCGTGCCCTCTTGTTATTCTAGATAAGGTAGTACCATCTTATTTCACCGTGACCAAATTGTTGCTATTGATTGAATCTCCTTGAGACATCTTGGTTTAAAATAGATTAGTTGGTGTAGCAAGTTTTCTTCTGTAGTTTGAGGTGAATCATTCGTTCCTTTGCCACCCATATATAGTTTAAGAACAAACGTACAAGCAAATTAGTTTAGGGTTATTCCTTAAAAAACATAACTAAGTACATAATCTAACAATAAGGAAGTTAAATTGCTTACGGTTTCTTATATTTGTCATGGAATCTGAATTTCAGTTGACAGATCTCCATTCAGTAAGACATCAAATCTTTCTAGGTATGCAACATCTTCATTTGAATGTGCCAACTTGTTTTGTAGAGCTTCACGTCTATTAGGTGGGAGAAGGAAGCAGCCATGTTGGAAAGGTAATACGATGTAAAGGTAATACAATTAATATAAATAAATGACTAAAATGTATTCCTAAAATGTTATATATAAGATAAGATAAGATAAGATAAGGTGCGCTATGTAAACAATTATGTACTAAATTGTAAAGGAGTATTGCTAAACAAAAAAATGTATATATTTGTTTGTCAAGCAACATGAGCCCAATAATTATAGAGACTACAGGGGTTGGTTTGTAACTTCCTTTTCACAAAACTTAAAAGATAGCTAATTAATATATTTTGTGAAATATATAATTTATATTTATAGTGGGGATATCTTATTGGCATAACTACTTTTAAAAAGGTGTAATTTTTTTTACAAGCATCTTGAGTGATAAATAAATAATATAATTTTATTTGTAGAAACAACTATACATAATATACATTATTTTATATGTGTAAATAAAAGCTCTTATCATTTTAGAAGGTGTATTTTTGTTTAGAAAAGAGTAACCGAGATAGTGTATTGGTTACTACCGTCTCTGTGTGTTTTTCCTTTATCGTGGTTTGATTTTTTAAACAAATATATAAGTCCATTTTTATGGTCAGACAAAATATAATCACTTATTTTCAGTCTAAGTATCTAATAATATTATTTTAAAGACATGATAATTACAGAATATCGGTAATAAATTTACAAAAAATACGTTATTTTGGGGGAAAAAGCATAACAAAAATTCTGTACAAATTGGCCATCTCGTTTGGTTTGTCTGGACTAGGATAACGGGCGGAGCCAGCTTTACATGGTCCATTTTGCGCCGTCTGATTGGAGTCCTATTAGTAGATTGAGTGGTCGTGATTAGTCCAAGCACCTATGTGGGACCCATCATGTAGGCGATGGTCCCGCTTCTTGTTTCTTCTTTCCACTTGTGACCTCTGCCGTTGCCAACGACAAAATCCCCTGCGCTTTCGTCATACATTAAAAAATCTTTCTTTTTCTACATAATGATAACTATTCTCTTTTAATATTATTTTGCTTACAAAAATGTATTTAACTTATCCGGTATTATCATAAATGTGACAATTAAATATGATTAACTCGCGACCCGGCGAACGTTGGAATTACCACGTACTAGCTTGCTGCAAAACATAATATTTTTGTACAATTTATAACTACCCCATGATAGTTTAGGGATTTTCATCTTGTGAGTAAAGTATAAAATGAACTTTTATTTTACACAGTTTTGGTTCTCGTATCTTTGTGTTATAAAAATATTTTTACAATAAAATCTATTTTAGATTTTAGTTGTACCATTTTTTCAAATTGATATTGACAAAAAGAACTTGAACCCTTTGGTGGTGACCTATCATCTACCTACTAACTTGATTTATAAACTCCTTTACTTGAATCCTTTTTCTTGTTGCTATTATGGTGATAATTAGCTCGAAATTTTCGTTATCAAGAATGGTCTCATGCATGAGATTCTTTGACTAATTAATTCATGTAGCTTTTTTGTAAATTTATTTTTGGATGAATTTACATATTGCTTTGCTAAAAAAGAAAAGAAAATTTGTTCCCTCGTATGTTATTGGGACAAAATTTCCTTTTCATTTTTGTGTTTCTTTTCTCTTTAGCAGAAATTTACTGGATTTTTGTTTTTAAAATAATTTGATTGGTAAAAAAAACTAAAGTAACTTAAAGTAATTAATTTTCCAGCTGATTTTTACTCTAATTGCAGGATCAGTCGCACCCACGTGTATATTTCCCATTGCACTTTAAGTATTGGAACTTACTTTTTTCTGTTTTAAGAAAAATCCAACTTTCGGTATAAAATCCAACTTTGAGAGTATTTTTTAAAGCTAAATAATTTATCTCCAAAACAAAGGCGCAACCAAATATTAGTTTATTCCTTTAACAAAAATAACCAAATATTATTTTTATTGAAGTATTGTTATATGAAGATTAATTATTAATAATCTTAATCGATTCTTTCATCATTTTTATCAACTTGGATAAGTAATAATAATGTAGAGTCGGGAGATCGTTAAATAAAATAATATACCAAATGAAATGACTGGATCATTAAACGATAACAAATTAATTGGAAGACTATGTAATAACTAATATCTTTGAATTTTGTTGTTATAATAATAGAATAGCTGGGAAAAGGATATAGTGATAGTGGTTTTATAGCCTTTTTGTATTTCTGTGTAGGCAATTTTGCCGGTCAAATCCTTAACAGAAGTAAATCAGATTAGTAAAGTGAGTTCAGAGTATTCAGACCCAAAAAAAAAAAAAACTATAAGTTACCGTTTCCACAAACTTGTTTAAATTAAAAAATGTATTCCATCTTTTCTGAATATTATCAATAAAGCCAACAGTAAAACCGGGGGTCTGACTTGGAGTGTAGGAAATTATATGATTCTATGCAATATATAAAAAATTCAGGGGCAAAAATAGAATGATCCAAAAAGTAATGATGGAAATAAGATATTCCGGTAAGGCCCATTAACGGCTTGGAGGCCCTAAAGGTAAATAAATAAATCATTCCCAAATAGGCAAATTATCTCAAGACAAAAAGACTAGAAAGGCCATGGAAAGAGAAGATAACTACAGTAAAATGCCATGGACGTCCATAAAAAGCCATTCGAGCCATAAGACTGTTTAATCTCCGCCCTTCCTTCCTTATCACTCACAACTTTTACTATTTCTCTCCCTCTCTCTCTCTCCGTTTCTCCATGAAAGCTTCCAGTCTCAGCTTTTATTCGAACCACTAAACCCTCTTATAACTCTTTATTATTATATATTATTATTCTCTTTTTAAAAAAAAATTCCTATTTCATTATTAGAAGCTCAATAAACAAGCTCGTGCTCTTCCTCTCATTCGGTAATTCTCGATATTTGAATTTTGTTTTTAAGTTTGTGTTAGCCTAAACATGTATTTTTAATTAATGGTATTTCAGAAAACCGTATTGTTTTCGATAAGATTATGTACTCGGTTGCATATTAAATAGTTCATACTTTCTTTTAATTAATTTTATGGGTTCTTCATGAGCTTTGAGCGGCAATAGACTTATATATTGAACATTTTTATGTTTATGTTGACAATGGGATTGTTTCAACTAACAAATTAACTGAATTATTTTCAGCTATTGTTTGTTTTATTCAATAAAAGAAAAGTAAAAAAGCTCGAGAAAATGGCTCCCAAGAACAACCGCGGGAAGACTAAAGGAGAGAAGAAGAAGAAAGAAGAGAAAGGTACCCAAAATCAAATTATTATTAATCTGTATGAATTTCAATGAAAAAAGTTGTTAATTACTAACTTAATCTTCTGATAATTAATTTCTAATATCATGGTTTACGGTTTATGTGCAGTTCTTCCGGTTATCGTGGATGTCATTGTAAACCTTCCTGATGAAACGGAGGCCATTTTGAAGGTTTGTGCGTTTATTTTGTCTCGCATCATTTCTGAATTATGTAAATTTTCATATTTCTTGCGTGTTAATAACTGTTTCTTTGGTAGCGATTTTTTCTGTGCAATTTGTCATAAACTTATAATCCCTTATACATGTAGTTAAAAAAAATTATACAATTAACTAATTTCTATTACAATAGTTTCAGTATTGTATAATTATAACCTACAACATAATCATGAAATTCTTTCTTCATATTTTTAATTTGTTTCTGATTTCTAACTCCCAATGTGCATACTCGATTTTCTTTGGCTGGTGGTGTTTATTTTTTGAGATAAGGTAAGAAAACACGTTATCATAAAAATTGAAAGTTATACTTCTTGGCATGTTTTTGTTTTTAAGAAATTCAAAAATCATTTTCAATTTGACTAAGAATTATCATTTTTGAATCTTATCATTATTTGAACTTGTAGATAAATACAAAACAGTGTGTAACACACAATTTCGGTTGTTAAACAATTCAAGTATTTCTCAAATTTTTGGTCAAAAAAATTACGTAGACGTTATATAGACGTTGAAATATTTACGAGGAAAACTTGTATATGTATCTTCTTTTTTTATTTGTCGTCAGAAAACATGTATATCTATATGCATATTTTGTAACCCGATTTTTTTAATGGTTTATTGTATGAAGTAATATAAGTGATATTTTTAAGCGGTATTTAGGCGTCGGTTTCACATGTTTATTAATTGAAAAATAAAATGTTCAAATGTGTAATTAACAGAGAAATACGTTTGTCTGAAATAGGGCATATCAACGGACAGGATCATAGATGTTCGGCGGCTTTTATCAGTTAACTTCGATACTTGTCAGGTCACCAGTTATTCTCTCTCCCATGAGGTAAATAATTTGAGTGAAATTTTGAGTGGTAGTTTCTAAATTATTTGAATTTCTTTTCCAATTTTGTTTTTTCTCGTTATTGTTGGTTACTTGTTAACGTTAGATAGTCCAAAAATAGGTTCATATTAATTGTGGATTTTTTTAGGAGCCATAAAAGTAAAGTGAGGAAAAAGTAAACGAAAATGACTTTTATGTACGTAGAAAAAAATGTTAGTCCCATTGTGCCTAGAATTTTGCTAGTCTGACATTTGTTTTTTCTTTTTGTCGTTGGATACTAGATATCTCACCGGAATATTCATTTGTGTTTTTCCTTGAATCAAAATGATCGCATAAAGGGTATAAAAAATGATTGGTAAAAAAGTCAATTCAAGTCTGACTCCAGCTTGAAAAAATTCTCGTCACAGGTAAGAGGGTTGCGGTTAAAAGACACAGTGGATGTTTCGGCGCTTAAACCGTGTGTTCTCACGTTAACGGAAGGTAAAGTTCTCTCACGCATCGATATGACACCGTTAATGCACCGTAACGGATAAAAATTAGAAGCGTCATTTTAACGCTACAGTTGAACCTTAAACGATACCGTTTTCCTTAAACTATTTAAACGACGTCGCTCTTAGTTTCGTACGCTTCTTTATTTTTGTGACCGTTGTAAATTTTGTTCTTGCAGAGGATTACAATGAAGGAACAGCAGTGGCGCACGTTAGACGACTGCTTGACATCGTCGCCTGCACTACTTTCTTCGGTCCATCGCCGGAGAAATCAGATTCCGTGAAAACTGCGCAGGTTAAGGGAGGTGGAAAGAATTCCAAACAGACAGAAACGTCGCCTCCGCCGTCTCCTGCGTCGAAGGATGTGGTGGTTGATGAAGCCGGAGAGACTAGTCACTCATTCCCCAAGCTTGGAAGTTTCTACGATTTTTTCTCTCTCGCTCATTTCACTCCTCCTCTTCAATGTATGATCGTATCTGTCTCTCTCTTTAACCCTAAATTTGATGTCCTGCTTTGATCGATTTTGTCCCAACTTACGGTAATTAGGGTTTTATAGATATTCGGCGAGTGACCAAGCGGGAAACTGAAGACATAGCGACGGAAGATCATCTTCTTTCCATTGATGTAAGCCGATGATGATGATGATTACAAATTTCTGTTTGTAGCTCAATTAGTTGTTTCTCGATGTAGCAATCGGCTTTTGGTTGATGTTGTTTGTGTTTTAAATTTATATCAGGTGAAGCTTTGTAACGGGAAGCTCGTTCATATTGAAGGTTGCAGAAAAGGATTTTACAGCGTTGGGAAACAAAGAATCATATGTCACAATCTTGTTGATTTGCTTAGACAAATTAGTAGAGCCTTTGATAATGTGAGTTTTGTTTTGGCTGTTTATGTATGATCTAT
Organism: Cardamine chenopodiifolia; assembly: GCA_963922655.1. NCBI lineage: Eukaryota > Viridiplantae > Streptophyta > Magnoliopsida > Brassicales > Brassicaceae > Cardamine > Cardamine chenopodiifolia. Next base: position 221,235 of record OZ000467.1, read on the forward strand.
CTCTATCTACCCATAATGTTCACATTTTGTTACTGAATTTTATGTTGAGCATGATTGTTAATTTTAGTCTTTTATCATGACTAGGCTTACAGTGATCTTCTGAAAGCATTTTCAGAGCGCAACAAGGTATATTTCTTTATCTGAGTGAGGATTTAGTGGATGTTGAATTGGGTGTTGTTAATGAGATATTTCATCTATGTGCAGTTTGGAAATCTTCCATATGGGTTTAGAGCTAACACATGGCTCATCCCGCCTACTGCGGCACAGTCACCAGCAGCGTTTCCGCCTCTCTCTGTTGAGGATGAGAGATGGGGAGGGGATGGTGGTGGTCAAGGAAGAGATGGCAGCTACGATTTGGTTCCATGGACTAACGAATTTGCCTTTATTGCTTCTATGCCTTGCAAAACAGCAGAGGAGAGACAAGTCAGAGACAGAAAAGTGTTTCTTCTTCACAACCTCTTTGTCGATGTCGCGACTTTTAGAGCCATCAAGGCTGTTCAGAAAGTAATGTCTGAGCCAGTATTGGCTGAAGAAAACTCTGAAGTTCTTTACTCCGAGACAGTTGGAGACTTGAGTGTTACAGTTACTAGGGATACTTCAAATGCAAGTAGTAAAGTAGATACAAAAATCGATGGAATTCAAGCCACTGGTTTGGATAAAAAGCAGCTGATGGAACGGAATCTACTCAAGGGACTTACAGCTGATGAAAATACTGCTGCCCATGTCAGTATTTTCTGGAACTTGCCACTCTTTCCATGTTTAGTTTATTGTTTTCTCGTCTGTATTGTTTAATTGTGGTTTTACAATTGTTTATCGGTGCAGGATGTTGCTACTTTAGGTACTTTAAATCTTAAGTATTGTGGTTACATTGCTGTTGTGAAAATAGAGAAGGAGAGTGAGGAGTTAAGCCCACCTTCTCAAATTGTTGACCTCCTTGAACAGCCTGAAGGTGGTGCTAATGCTTTAAATATCAACAGGTGATAATTTCTTAATGAAAAAACACTCATCCTTTTCCTCTATAGCTTATGTTATAATGGTGTAATTATTTCATGTTCCTATACAGTTTGAGATTCCTTCTCCATAAATCCTCTCCTGAGCAGAACAAGAAAATACCTCAGCAACAGGATGATGAGCTTACATCATCACGGGAATTTGTAAGTAAAATGCTGGAAGATAGTCTTGCTAAGCTTGAGGAAGAGGAGGTAGACAGGGACAGTATCATGAGATGGGAGCTTGGAGCTTGTTGGATACAACATTTACAAGACCAAAAGAATATGGAAAAAGAAAAAAAACAAACCAGTGAAAAGTCTAAGAATGAATTGAAGGTTGAAGGGCTTGGGAAACCGCTTAAGTCCCTCAATAGCAGCAAGAAGAAAACAGGTGTAAGCAGCCCTAAGACGCTGCAGACTGCAGTATCATCTCAGGTTGATGCGGTTTATTCAGAGGCTGATAATGCTGCAACAACTGCATCTTTGCAATCCGATGCCGAGAAGAATGCTCAAGAAAATGTGCTTATCTTGAAGAATTTCTTGTCTGATGCAGCCTTCACTCGCCTAAAAGAGTCAGATACTGGACTTCATCACAAGGTTTTTACACTACAACTCCAGCTTTACTCTATGTTCATTTACTTATTGTATGCTAACAAAGAATTTTTGTTTCAGTCTTTGCAAGAACTTGTCGACTTAGCACAAAATTATTATACTGAAGTCGCTATTCCGAAATTGGTAAATGAGTCTAAATTTTGTTGTAGTGTTGTCTATTGGTAATATTAAGAGAGAAAAATAATATTTTTTACATTTATCACTGAATATAGGTTGCAGATTTTGGTTCGTTGGAGCTCTCCCCAGTCGATGGCCGGACTCTAACTGATTTTATGCACACAAGAGGTCTTCGGATGCGCTCTTTAGGATATGTTGTAAGTTGGCCTTGTTTAAACCTCATGGTTTTTAGAATATACTCAAGATGAATTTTGAACATCCATATCTTCTTTATGGTCACAACAGGTGAAGCTTTCAGATAAGCTGTCACATGTACAATCTCTGTGTGTTCATGAGATGATTGTTAGAGCCCTTAAGCATATCCTCCAGGCGGTGATTTCTACTGTTGCTGCTGACACTGACAGAATAGCTATTAAAGTAGCTGCTGCTTTGAACATGATGCTTGGTATTCCTGAAAATGTAGCAGCAGTACCACGTAACTCTTGGAATGTACATCCTCTTATCTTCCGGTGGTTGGAAAAATTCTTGAAGAAACGATATGATTATGATCTTAATGCCTTCAGTTACAAGGACCTACGAAAGTTTGCCATTCTCCGTGGATTATGCCATAAGGTAATTTGTGAATGCTTCATCCATAAAATTTTATTGAGTATATTAAATATTGCTAATCAGTATATTAAATATTGAAGTTTGTTGCTAATCAGTATATTAAATATTGAAGTTATGGTTTAAAATTTGATTTGTTCTCAGGTTGGTATTGAGTTGATTCCAAGAGACTTTGACATGGATTCTCCAGAACCATTCCGGAAAACAGATGTGGTCAGTCTGGTCCCAGTTCATAAGGTAATAAACAAGACAAAAGATATTTAGCAAAAGTTCTATCTGAATCTGTATTCTTTCTAATAAGTCAGCCATAGTTATTCAAACTTTCTATTCTAAATCTCTGCAGCAAGCAGCATGTTCATCTGCTGATGGAAGACAACTTCTGGAGTCATCTAAAACAGCTTTAGACAAAGGAAAGCTTGAAGATGCAGTTACATATGGAACGAAGGTACATGTCCTGAAAAAAAAGAAAAATTCTACTCCTCAGCTTTTTCTTCATATTACTTGTTTCTCTGTACAGCGTCATGATCTGGTTTTGTTGTTTTGTCTCTTTTGTTTTTTCCTCCCTTAGGCTCTTGCTAAGCTTGTTGCAGTTTGTGGTCCCTATCACAGAATGACAGCTGGAGCGTACAGTTTACTTGCTGTAGTTTTATATCACACTGGTGACTTCAACCAGGTCTGTATATATATTGTTAGGTTGTGATGATTTTCCTTTGTATGAAAATTTCGAAACTGAATGTTTTTTTTTAAACAGGCTACAATATACCAGCAAAAGGCTTTAGATATCAATGAGAGGGAACTTGGACTTGATCATCCAGATACAATGAAGAGTTATGGTGATCTTGCTGTCTTCTATTATAGGCTTCAACATACAGAGCTGGCTCTCAAGTAAATTTTGCAATCTTGATTTCAAAAGAACCGAGAGGTCTAATGTTTGAATGTTTGATGTCTCTTTCTACCATCTATGAACTTGGATATTTTTGTTTTTGTTAGGTATGTTAAGCGTGCGTTGTATCTTTTACATCTCACATGCGGTCCATCTCATCCAAACACTGCTGCTACATACATCAATGTAGCCATGATGGAGGAAGGTCTAGGAAATGTACATGTTGCCTTGAGGTATCTTCACAAAGCTCTCAAGTGTAATCAAAGGTTACTTGGTCCGGACCATATCCAGGTTCTTTCCTCAGTGCTCTGTGTTTTTTGGGAATATCACTTTGTAAGAAATTTGATTTGCTTTTGCTAATATTTTGCTACTAATTATGTCAAATCCCAGACTGCTGCAAGCTACCATGCCATAGCAATTGCGCTCTCGTTGATGGAGGCATACCATTTAAGTGTTCAGCATGAGCAAACAACCTTAAGAATCCTCCGAACAAAGCTGGGGCCAGATGATTTGCGTACTCAGGTATATATTACCATGATGTCATACCAGCCAAATCAGTCATCTTTCTGACAATTGTATGCATTCTTAAAATCTGACGATCTGTTTATATACTTCAGGATGCTGCTGCTTGGTTAGAATACTTTGAGTCCAAGGCTTTTGAACAACAGGAAGCTGCACGAAATGGTACTCCTAAGCCAGACGCCTCTATAGCCAGCAAAGGCCACCTAAGGTCAAACAAGTTCTTTAGACATCTCCTTATTTGTTGTTTATAAGTTTTCTTTGTTTTTTGAATGTATCAATCAGTTGTACTCCTTGGTCAGATCCTTAGGTTGATAATGTTTTGCAGTGTATCCGATCTACTCGACTATATCAACCAAAGCCATAACGCAAAAGGGAAAGACAGTGTGGCAGCAAAGAGGAAGAGCTATATTTTGAAGGTATGATTTTTATTTCTTTGGCATTTCTCCAATTTAATGGTTATAAATGCTCAAATGGTTGGACCTCTGTTACGTGTAGCTAAAGGAAAAATCCAAGCAGAGCAATGTTACTGAACATTTAGCAGAAAGTCCGAGAGAAAAGCAAAAGGAGATGTCTGAGGAGGAGACAGAAGACACTGGATCAGAAGAAAGTAAATCAAGCGATGCAAATCACGAGACAATTCTTTCACCAGTTGAAGAACCACCTTCTCCTCCAGCTATTGAGGAGGCTATTGTGGATAAGAGCAATCCAGTTACATCTAGTGAAGTTTTAACAGAGACTCCACACCCTGATGGTAGTGAAGATGGATGGCAACCGGTGCAAAGACCGAGAGCTGCTGGATCTTATGGTCGCAGGATGAAGCAACGACGAGCATCCATTGGGAAGGTGTATACATATCAGAAGAAGAAAGTTGAAGCTGATATCGATAATCCTCTTTTCCAGAATGCTACTCAGCAGAACACCAAATACTACATTCTGAAGAAGCGAACAGCGGCATATGCAAACTATGCAGATCATCATTCTCCTGGTTTAACAACTCAAGGCACCAAATTTGGCAGGAATATAGTTAAAACCTTGGCGTATCGGGTTAAATCAGTGCCACCATCTTCAGGTAACACTAAGACTGCCGGTGAAACTTCAGAAGAAGATGGGTTGAAGACAGATGCTTCTTCAGTTGTGCCATCTACTCTGTCTAGTACTGTGCAAAGTGATGCCTACCATTCTAAAAGCTCTGTTGTTAGTCTTGGAAAATCTCCATCCTACAAGGAAGTAGCACTGGCACCACCTGGTTCGATTGCCAAGTATCAAGTCTGGGTTCCAGAAGCTGAAGTTTCAGATAAGCAAGAGGGTGATGAGGTGGAGAAAAAAACTGAACAGGGTACATCAATGGAACTTACAAGGGACGAGCAGATGATTACAGGGTTAGAGGATGAGGTGAAAAAAGAAATTTCTGCAGACGCAGAATCTACCAAACCTCAAGGCGAAGAAGAAATCAAGGTAGAGTTACAATCATCTGAAGTGTTAGTCGAAGGAAACCTTTTGAATGAAAATGAAGAATCTGGTGGTTGCATTCAGGTGCAAGAACAAGTTGAAGCTGAATTCATAAACGAGGGTGTAACAGATATGGTCCATTCAACCACAGAGCAAGAAGTGACAGATCAGTTAGTTTCTGATTCCGATGATCTGAAGGAAAAACTGTTTGTATCTGCTACAGACTCAAGCGATGCCTCGAGAGGATTGTTACCTAACAAGAAGCTATCTGCTTCCGCTGCTCCATTCAACCCATCATCACCTCCAAGTATTATACGTCCTACTCCAATAGGGATGAACATTGGACCGTCGTGGCCAGTGAACATGACTCTCCATCACGGACCTCCTCCTCCTTACCCTTCACCTCCTTCAACTCCAAACTTGATGCAGCCAATGTCCTTTGTTTACCCTCCTCCTTACACTCAATCAGTCCCCACAAGTACTTACCCTGTAACAAGTGGTCCTTTTCATCCTAATCAGTTCCCATGGCAGCTCAATGTGTCGGAGTTTGTGCCAAGAAAGGTTTGGCCCGGATGCCATCCTATCGAGTTTTCCCCTCCACACATGATCACCGAGCCAATAGCTGCAACCGTGTTAGAGCCAACTGTGATTCTTCCAACTGATATCGACACATCAGGAGTAGAAGAAGACAAAAAAGAAGAAGAAGAAGGCAGGCGAGATGTGGCGATGGCGGATGACGTTATCGATTCTGTTAACCATGTGAGCAGCACAGTGGCTCGCAGTGAAATGGAGAATGGAAACCGAAAATCGGAGGATGGTGAGAAAACTTTTAGCATTTTGTTAAGAGGGAGGAGAAACAGGAAACAGACATTGAGAATGCCAATCAGTTTACTTAATCGGCCTTATGATTCTCAACCGTTCAAGCTTAATTATAGCAGAGTTATCAGAGACAGCGAGGCTCCAAAGTCTGTAGCTTGAAACTATCTCCAAAGATTCAGCCAATTCGATGAAGTGCAAAACTCACACGGATCTCTCTGTTTTTTGCTGTGTCTTAGGGACAGTATAAAGGTTAGCTTCTAAACTCTTTAACTGAATCTTCAAAGACATGTATGCATATATACTGATATGTATTTCAACTTGTTGATGTCTAAATTCGCAGGTAGTTTCGTTATCAGTAATGGGAATCTGAGGCTTGTGATAGCCACGAAATGGGAGTTGCAATGATTTGGATTTTAACCGGAAAGGTTGTGCAGAGGGAAAAATGCCAAGCCATTCTTTTGTTTACCAAGTGAGGTGATGTATTATTTTTCTTGTTTTTTATTTTCATTCAGCCAATAAACGTAGGAAATTTTAGGACATAATTTTTTGCTGTTCTCCATGTTTGAACTTTAGTTCTATGTATTTACTTGCGTATTTGTCATCGGTTACATCAAATCCTAACGGTTAACTATTTAAAATGTCGAAATTACAAACTTGGTTCTCCATGAAAAACTGCATTGCTTAGACATTGTCGTGAGTGCTATTTTCAGTCCATTTTTTAATTAAATTTAATAACGTTTAGACTTGGAAACATTAAAATCCGCTTGCAGTTATGTGGCACTAATTAAATTCCACTAAATTTTAAGAAGTGGGGCTATGTGTATCATCTTCTATTTTTAGAGAGCTTTCCCTTATAGAATCCTTTAAAAAAATTTCACCAGACACCTCAGTGTCAGGCTTTATCAATTTGGCAAAAAATCTATAATTATGGTACTATTAACACAAGTAAAGCTTGGAATTCTTGTAAGCTACAAAATGGTTCAACCTGCCACTACTCATAGGGAAGTAAGAAAGAAACTTCAAACAAACAACTAACTCCCCTGACCAAATATCTAATTCGAGATAACAAAAATATACTTGTACAAAGAATCATTGCGCCTCTGTTCCCCGAATATGTGTTTCCTCTTGCCTTTCATTGCTTTTTCACCATCACAGTAGCATTCTTGGGTTGAGAATCAAGAGAAGTCCGATCTTTCTCACTAGGTTCCACATTTCGAGGCAACATGCTCGCCTCCTGCTTGACAGGGTCCAGTGGAAAAAGGTAGCATTGGGTCAAATTTAAAAACGGAGATATTTGATTACTTGTGGCTAGACAATGAGAAATGTAATGATAGAAGCTGAGGAGGATGAGGCAAGGATGCTTACTCTCAGTGCATGTTGTCCACCGTTGAGATGGCTGGTGAAGCTTTTGGCCAGTAAATAGCAGAGTATGCAATACCAGGTAGGTTCACCAGTTTCATTGCACTTCCCCTGAAGCTCCTGCCTCGTTGTCTCCTGTTTATTAAGCCTGCTGGTTATTTCAATGTGAGAAAAAAGACCTGTGAGTAAGCTTTTCCAGAGGCACACGTAAGAAGCGTATTTGGGTGAAATTGGCTGAGCATTTAGGTATGCGCGAAGAATGATGTATTCCAGGGCTTGAAATCTGACACGGCTATTATAATAGCAAAACTCAGGATCGGATATGAGCATCAAAATAACCGGAGGTGGATGATTAACTGCCCACAGACCCAAAATGAGGCACAATGGTTAACACACCGCAGGGAGCGTGATTAATAATGATTCCTGAGCGAGAGATGGCTTCTAAGACTGAGGAGGTACGCGTCTTAGGTTTCCAATGGCAATGATGGTGAGAGGACCAGGACCATAGCACTTGTTCAACGCCGATTCTATAATCCTACGGACCTCATAAGGGTCACAACCAAGAGGAACCTGACATGAGTCCATGTCCCACCATACGTACTTCGGTTTAGCTACCACTACTCAGCCGACGACACTCTTCTTGTTGTGCATCATCTCGTCTTTATTATTCAATATCTTTAAAAAATTCACCGACCTCGTTTCATTTATATATACACGAAGCTTATGGGCCTATCTAATGGGCTATAAACGTTTGGGCCAAGGGATGTTAATTAGGGCCCGAAGATTTTGAGCTATGATTTGATTTGGTTCCTGCATGCAACTTGTTCGATTATATTTCTTCTGATCCCTCGTTGAAGTTGCTCCTTTTTTATTTGATTTGGATGTTGTCTCCAAATAACTAAATATCTTTTGAATTTTTTCATTTCTTAAAAAGTTTTTGAATCTCTCTGTTTTCGGTTTTCCATTGCTATTTGTAGAAAAAGAAATATGCTATTTGTAATAAAAATCTTGTTTATGAATGGCCTTAACAAGCTCTTGGAGAGTCGGAGACATAGCTTTGGGGATCTCTTGGTTTTTTTTTTTCTTGTTTATTCATGTATTATTTGATTGATGATATTTTTCTAAAACTTGTAGGATAAGCAAAAATGTTTCATCTTCATATTTGAAAACGAGGAAACTGAAAGCATCTATCACAATTCGAAGACCGAGATCTGCTTGATCATATGGTCGCAATGATTTGGGTTCTAACAGGAAATAAAGATTGCAGAGAAAAAAAATCAAATCATTCCTTTTTGTTTCACCATTATTTTTCTGGGTTTCACTTTTTTAAAATTAGTCAATAAAAAATAGGAAATTTTGGGGGGAAAAAACTAAAATAGAAGCCATTTTGTTAAAATGGGTTAGCGATCGCCGCCGGTGGATCTTCCCGGAGAAGACCAATCTGGTCTTGATAACTTCCAAACGGGTTCTCACCTTCGTAATTTCCCGGTGGGTTATAAACACAAATCGCATAAATGCCTCCGTTTGAACAATCCACACGTGCGCAGCCAACCTTGGTGCTATCTCTCCACACGATCTGCGTGTAATGTCCACACATGTGCTGCGAGTCACACGTGTTAGCTTTCACGTCGTAAAACTTATTCTCATCGGCCCATACTTTAACAATATTGGCGGGCCTCCAGTTATTCTGTCCGGCCCAAAATATGTTTTCTCCAAACGGACCGTTGGAGTGAAGAAGCCTACAATCTCCCACGCGCTGATTCGCCCACCAGCGCGCGTACGCCGCTAATCTTCCATCCCATTCTAACGGTGGTTCTCCCACGCGCGCTCGTACGAGGTTGTGTGCGAATAAAAACTCTCTTCCCGCTCTGTTACGTCGTCGTCTGTTCCTCCACCTGAACCTGAACGTGAATCCTTTTCTGGTTAAGAACGATGATGACGACGATAGAAATCGAGTACTCGTCGCTGACGGAGAGTTAACGGAGGGTTGTGTGGAAGACTCGCCGTTATTTATTTGGGCTGTGACGGCCCAAAGCTGAAGGAGGAATAACGTTGTGGCGACGAAGATGGGTAATGGAGCTCGGATTTTCCATTTCCGGAGCTCCATAAAAAATAGTTATTGGAGAGCTAGTTACTTTAATTATAGGTGAGTAGTGTAATTAACTCTAGAATGAAATTTGTGAGAGGAAACGAATTAATAGGTTATCGTTTCTATTTCTGAACGTTGGATGTAAATTGAGTCAATGAAAAGTCAACGCACGGTGATTATTAAATCTCGGAATGCCGTTGGAGATATAAATGAAGTAAAACCACATTTAGGTATTGCAGATCAGCCAATATGTTTAATTATGATGAACAAAAGAATATTTGTGCTTTATTGCTGACAAAAAAATTGTGTGGTTTATTTATATTTATGCATGTATTATTATTAATCGATCAAATCCGAATCTGCACGTCCCAAAATAACATCACAAAAACAGCAAAACTAAAAAAAAAATTAAAATGCACGTCTGGGCTTCCTCTTATTTTTCTGGTTAAATCTCCAAGCTTTCAAGAAATTGGGATAATGTTTCTGGATAAAATCAACAGGCTTCTTCAAAATGGACTGGATTGATACACCACTTGGTATATTCTCAATATTCATATACATGGGAGCTCTTGGATCATTAAGAGCTATACACCATTCACTGAACATATTCGTACTCACAGACAGAATCTCTCTCACACAAGATCCTCCTGTTAAAGACAATCCCATCTCAACTGTTTTGAAATTCCCCACCGCTTCTCCTACTCCTCCGACAATGTCTCCGATGGAATCTCCCACTTTCTTCCACCATGGTTTTGCCTCTGTCGTCTCTCCGGTAGTCACAAGAAGGATGACGAGGAGGAAGATCCCCGGAGATACTCTCGCTGGCTTTCCCATGGTTTTGGTGAGGTTGTGTGTAGATTTTGAAATTATTTTATCGAGGGTTATTTATAAGAAATGATAAATATAAGTGTTACGTTAAGATGTTGTATTCATTAAAGTTTTCTACTTTTGTAACATCTTTTCATTAATTTCAAGTGTGTTTTATTTCGTTACTTGTATATCCTCACATGTTGACCTTGTTCTCAGCTTCAGCAAACATGTTTTTATTTAGCCGTGTCACGTTTTGTGAAACATACTGGTTGAGTTAGAGGGCTTCAAACTCGAAAGGCACGAGCTAACGTGTGAAGACTCTCTGATCATGTAGAGTGTAGACGCACATGCGAAGGGTCGTCGAGGTTAGTTAAAACTAGTAAAAGCACTTCGTTTTTTTTTGCTTTCTGTAATTTGGTTATGATGAGCTTGGTTAGTTTTTTTTTTTTTGGGTGCAAATAGCTTGGTTAGTTATAAAAGCAGCTCATTCTGTTCTGAATAGATTGATACTGTTAACGATAGCCAATAACTGCCCCAAATAATCTTTACCTATGATCAACTCAAATCTCAAAAAAAATTGTTTGCTAACTTTTAAACTAAACAATTGCCAAAAACACTTCAAAGCGAATCACCCTCCAAGGTAGTATACTAACTAATTTAGGAATAAATTCAATAACTTTCAGGCTAAAGGGATAGAATAAAAACCTATTATATCATCTATTAGACAGCATATTATAAAGATTTTTCCCGGATACGTATAAAGCAAATATTACAACACACGCATTCAAGGTAATTTGGTGCTAAAGTTGATTATTAAACCAATAAAGTACTACAAAATGAACAGGGAAAAGATAAGTAATCAAAGATCGAAGCATTGTCTCTAACTTCGCGCTGAATCTTCGTTTTTGTCTGATTAAGAACACCAACGCAAATTCTCTTCCTTGCGCCGATTACGTTGATCGGTTTCTTGGAAAGGCTCATGCGATTTCACCCTCAATGCCAAAGACCCGCCTGCTAACCTTTTCGGCCTCCGGAGTGAGGCATCGCCCATCTCTGTAAGCAGCCGCCGACTTCATCTCTAGGGACAGGCTTCGTTAGGTCTAAACCTCAGCGAGGTTGGTCAGAGGAAAGGCCCACAAGGAGTCTGGCCCACCTTTGCTATTTTTTGGAAGTGTATTGGCCCACTATACTTTGTGGGCTTATTGCCTATGGGTTATGCAGAGAGATTTGGCATGCTCTGCGTTGTTCTCAGCCTAAGTTAAGTTAGGTCCAACTAGTTCTTTGATTAATTTTTGTGCTCTGATGATTCGACACAAAGATTCGAGTAGTCGACTAATTGATGCTAATTGCTTTGTTTTATCGGTATCAGAAGCTCAAAGTTTTGCGCTTTCTCCGTTGGCATCCAAACCTCTGTTCACTTCGGATTTCGTAAGAGTTTTTTCTTCGTCATTATTTTCAGAGATCGAGTGTTTCGGTACTTCAATCGCAAGTTTGGATTCTCAAAATACAACAAATACTTTTATATTTCGTGTGGTATTGCTTCTTGGAGAAGCCGACTTTTACACATCGATTAGCCTTAAACCAGTACGAATGGCATATCTGTGTTGTGTGTTCCACGTTGTCAAAAGCTATTAGTTTTTGTCTTTTATAATATTATTTTAGACTTTTGTCTTCTATTTACTTATTATCGTATCTTATTATTATCTGGATATTGTGGATCGTTATAATTACATTAATTTGTGTTTTTCTTTAAAATAAACTTTTTAAAACTTAACATATCAAATTTTCAAATTCCATTAATTTTCAAAATAGAAAAAAAAAAGAGAAAGAGGGAGATAGAAATTGACCTAATTTGTGGAATGAAAAGCGGGGTTGTTATTTCAATATGGGCTGGAGCTCCATAAACAAGAATTGCCCAGTTTCATTAAAGTGGAACCAGAGGTAGTTATGGTGAATATGCTGTACCGAGACCAATTATTGGTTTGAGCGAAGATGACTAGACGAGGGGATCAGATCGGGCATGAATGGCAATTTACGGCCTTGGAACCATAGCTGGAGATGAGAGACTGCGACACGACGAAGATTTTGCGCCACCTCTGAGCAAAAATCTGTAACCAACAACAAACACTTTGATTGTAAAGGTTTCAACCTCAATTCAAAGACTGTAAAGGGAAAATGAGATAAACGGACCATGATTTGCAATTGGGGATCTTCGAGTTCTCTAAGTAGAACACTTGGGTTTTGTAAATTTGTTTGTTTAGTTTCACGACTGATCATCTAAGTAGAACAAGGAAAGAAGAGATAAACAGGACAAGAGCCATTGAATGAGTGTTTCAACTGTTTGATTAACAAATTTTGCTCTCTGAATGAAACAAAATTGAATCCAAAATCTTTCTATCTATTGCTCTCTCACAAAAGACTTTTGACATTATTATTCAGAAAAAGGAAATTTTCTTCTTTTTGTTTTACCGGAAGAAAAGGAAACTTTCAAAAAGGAAATTTCCGTTATACAGTGTATTGTGTTGCTCTTTCATATGGGCATTACATATAGAAATATATCTACGTGGTTTATTACAAGACGTAAATCCCTCTCATTGTGATTTGTAAAGTTTGCGTTTAGATAAGCTTTCATTTCGTTATATTTTGACAATGATAGTTTTTTAAAACTTTCTCTTTTTTGCTTTTGATAAAACCCAAACTTAAAAGGAACAGATTCTAAACAAAACTATAATGTTTTTCACACTACCTGTTTGAAGTACACCTAATTGACTACTAGTCAAGATTCAAAAGTTTCCATCTTTCTATAAACGATTCATCACCCAATCAACCAAATAAATGGATCACAACAAATCCTTCCAACATAAAGAAAAGCTAAAACCCTTTTTGTGTTCACTCCCCTCTAGACCAACCAGTTTTACATATCTTGAACACTTAAGCCAGCAACTGATACAGCAGACATAGCTTCCATTTCAACTCCAGTTTTTCCAGTACAAGAAGCTTCTCCTTTAATGTCAACACTGAAATCCTCAGGGTTTAGTCTTAGTTGGAACCTCTTTTATTATTTTCTTACTTGAATCCCACTATCACTCTCTCTCTATTTTTTTTTTTCTCCAGCCGGTAAAGTATGAACACTAAAAGGCTAAAACCAACATCATATTGTCCATCATCATGACTAAGCACTGAATCAGTTGCGTTTCTTCTTCTTAAGCAATCCTAAACACTTTTCCGACTTCACTACACACAGATAATATCATAATACCGATTCTTGAGCCAAACTACGACTTTTAACAGCTACAAACTCTTAACATAATCGTTTTTTTCCACTGTAAACCAAGTAAATGATAATGTCTACTTTAGTCAATAGAACTACTAAAATCCTAGTTTGGAGGATTCTTACAGGTATATAACCAAAAATAAAATAAAAGGCAAAAACAAAAGAAACCTAGAATAAAAAGAACCATCCAAAACCGGTTCTTGATTACAAACTTACTTCCACCTTCTTCTGTCTCTCAAAAGGCTATCTACCTGATGCTGTTCTTGATTGAACATAACTTGTTTGCTCTCTAGAGAACACCGATATCAGCTTCTCTTTCGTTAGCTCTTCAGATTTTATCACAAATGTATGCAACAATGAGTCCTGCGAAACTTCCAGATTCGAGTTAATCACTTCTACTTTAGCCTCTCCAAACATATGGAAGATTCTAGATGCCGGATGAGACTCTAACGGACAGTTTACTCTAACTGTAACATCTTCACCTGAGGTTTGAACATTAACGTCCGGTTCCAAGCTGATCAGCGGGTTTAAGCTATACCCTAACCTCTCTCGCTCTGCTTCCATGACCTTGAGCTTGGCGTGAAGCTCGTTTATGTAAGAAACTGCGTCTCCCAACAACGACGCTTTGTCCATCTTTGAAATGTTGGGAACAACAGATCTAAGAGCGTAAAACCTCTGGTTAAGCTTCTCACGCCGCTGCCTCTCTGCTTCTACGTGGTTCAAAGCTTCTGCTCTTCCATTTGCGGGTCTCCTTCCACGCTTTCTTGGTTTGTTGTTACCAGATTCATCACCACCCACCACGTCTGCCCATTCCGCTCCTCCTTCTCCATCTGAATTATTCTCGGAAGCCCTCGAACTCGCACCAGAGAAATCAATCTGCATTTGAGCAGGAGGAAGCAGCCTCTGCGATGATTGCTGCAAAGGTAGAAACTTGAAATCTTCAGTGCTCGGAACTTCCTTCACATTGTTCGTCCTCGTGTAGTTCTCCGGTTGAACCCATGTAGGACTCAGAAGAGTGTTGTTGTTGCCTGGATTCGAAAACATAAACCTATTCCCACTATTAGGATAAGCATCTAATCTCTTGGGAGCTCTATCATCCATTTTTCTAACTGTAAGTTTCTCTCTGAACTGTCTCTGTTGTAGTTGTTGTGGCTGTTGTTGTTGGTGATACTGATGATGAAACAAACCAGAATTGTGAAGATCTTTCCCAAATATCTTCGAAGCATTAACCGTTCTGTTATCATCAATCTTTTCAGCTACAACAACCGGTAAAACAGCAGCTCGAACCGGAGGCAAATTACTCGAAAACAACGATCTTATAGACAACATTGACTCCTCACTCTCAGGCAAACATGTAGCTGAGCCTAGCTCAACAACACCCATATCAGTAGGAACCAAAACAATGGTCTGAATCCCAGCAGATTTAGCAAGAAACGATCTAACACAATAATCAGAACCCGAATTCACCACATCAGGTAACCAAACCGGTTTAGCAGAGGCAAAACATTTCCCTGGACCACCTTCACCTCGAGGGAATGAGAAATACATAGAAGCAAGAAGAAACATCTCAGTGTCTGTAACTCTATCTAGTCCTAAAACACAGTTATCTTCTTCTAACCCACCAAACAAAGCATGAAGCTTTTCCAAAACTCTCTTACGCATAGTCTGATGCGTTTCTTCTTCTCTTCCCATACTAAGAATTCTAACGATCTCTGATTTCTCACCTTCTTTAGGCTCTCTGCAAGTTCCATCACCCCAACAGAGTATCAAATCTCCAGCTTTTGACCTCGAAATCTGCCAGAAAATGGCGTAGTTCCATGAGAAATTAGAAGCGTTGGGTTTCTCAACGAGATCCGAGAGCTTGTTTTGCAGATTCTCGTCGCTTCCAATAGTCATCAAGAGATTCGCATTCGATACTGAATTGGAAAGCAAGTAATCGAGAGCTCGCTTGCCCAGTAATGAAGCAACAATCGCTTTATCGTCCTCGTTCCACACTACGCCACCAATACTCATCTCTGTTTTTTGTTTTGGATAAAGGAGAGACTTTTAACAAAGCCCAGATCTTCAGAAATCGGATTCTTGGTCAAATTCTAGGGTTTTGAAGTGACCCAGATGTGAAAATACGGCCAAGTGTAACAGCTTTGCATGGAACACCAAAGATCTCAGATCTTGTCCTATTTTAACACAACAAAATCAATAATCAAATAATCGATTAAAATCTGCATAGAATCGAGTGATTAAAAATGGAAATTTTAGTCAGATATTTACCAGTTTCTCACCACAGAGATTTTTTTCCACGAAATCAGAAACTTTTCTCAATAATCTCCTTTGTATCCGACCATAAACTATATATCTCTCTTTCCCAGCCCGAAATGAAAATAAAAAACAAAAAAATCACCAAACTTGCCCCAAAACATAACCTAAATCTCGAAGAAAGTGAAGAAAACAGGTAAATATTTTATATGAAAATTCAGTTTCGGAATATCGCTCCCTCTTTTGTCGCCGTGGCCAATTGAATGAATTCAAGGAAGAGAGAGAAAGTCCGACGCATGTTCTTCGTGCTCTTTTTTATTAAAACCAAAAAAAGACAAAAAAAAAACGAGACTTTCACTTAACCATGGTTACCTATTTAAACTACACAGTTGAGTTTTAAAAGATGCTATACAAAACCGGGTCGGGTCGGGATGGTAATTTTGTCTTTGTCTCGAGTCAAAGATACACGACGATGCAAAACCTTAGATTATGTCATGTTTTGTATTAACTATATATATTTTAAGATAGTTGCAATAATATTCAAATCTGGTTAATCAATTAAATTTGTATCAGATCTATCTCAACGGTATAGATCTAAACTAGTATCTGACAAATTGGGGCTAACAATTTATTTTCTCCAGACTTCTACAATTATATCCATACAAAGTATTTGAATAGTTCTAAATTCCCTTAAATCAAAAGTTAAATATCTTAATACCCGCTTAATAGAAATTGAAACTCTATAATTCTCATAAATTCAAATTTTAAATTGTAATTACATATGAACCGTAGTTTTGTGTAACCATAACCCAATTAACTAAGACACTTAAACGATAAACCGATTGTCTAACCAATTACAATCCGAAAATCAAACCGATTTTGACCCGATTTCCCTTTAACCAAACCCAAAATCCGAAAATTTTCAAATTCTAATAATTCTCAAATCAGATAACCCTAGAAACCCATAAACAAATTATAATGTAGAAAAACAAATAATAACAATCGATGAATTGACCATCAAGCAATTGATATCGGAAAAAAGAAAGACATGTAATGGCTTAATGGTTGAGATGACCACTCTGCTCTCTCTTGTGACAGAGCAATGGGGGTCAGGCTTTTGCTTTTCCTTAATTATACACTTCATTCACCATTCTCCTTAAACACCTGTGATTAATGAATTGTGTTAGTGCATGATCTTATTGACATTAAAGTGTTGGATTAGTTTTACTTGATTGGTGCTTACCACTAGAGAAAACCTCCACCGGTCCAAGCAGTGTCTGATTTCTTATTGTGACCTACAGATTTCTTATCACCTGCACTCTGATAATAGAAATCATCGTCTTTAGCATCATTATCATCCCAACCAGCCCAACCGTCGTCATCATCATTAGAAGTCGACCCCTTTGGTGCTGCTTTTTTGTGACCCTCCAAAAGATGAAGAATTTGCTGTTTTGTTTCCAATCTCGGAGTCTTGGTAGTAACCATTAATATGAGATAACTAGACTAGAGATTGTTACCAAGAAGTGTGCTTCACCTAAAATCAAATGTGGATTTCACTAGTTACTGAATGATAAAAAGGTATTTTGGAGATGAGAAATTAAATAGATTGAAGTTGAATTATTATAAATATGCATATTAAATTCAACAAAGAAGATAGATTTAACTTCGACTTTAGAAATTTGGTGATTTGGGGATTTAGGGTTCTTCATGATTTGAGTATTTGGGAATTTTGAGAATTTTGCTATGAGTCGGTTTTTTAGTTTCAGTCGGATATTTGGAGAAGACTAGTTTACTATTATTCGAACTGCCATCGCTTTCGTAGTTGATTTAGTTCGTAAACCGTCGAAATTTGAATTTGTGGAGAAATAAAATTTAAAATTCTATTATGTGGATATTAAGATATTTAATTTTCGATTTAAAGGAATTTAGAACTACATTTATATTTTGTGTATCTAATCAAATAGGAATAAAAGTTAAAAGAGAAATAAATCGTTAGCCCGACAATTTGAATAGACTCTTTTGTACATCACATATATTAAGGATTATATATAGTCTATGAAATAACTGAATACGGCAAAAGTGGAAACCAAACCCAAAATTAGTAATCACTTTGAATTTTTAAAAACTGTTTTCATAAATTCAGAGTATGCCAAGTCCGTTGGTCAAGCACCGGAAACTTTGACCAAATCTATTCACGTTAATAGTCTTAAATATTTTATTTTTTGTTGTTGTATCTTAAGATTAAAATGTGTTGTTGTATGATTTTATTGTTTTTCCTGATTAAAACAAAGAACGCGAACAATATTTTGGTTATTTGCAACTAGAAAACTCGGAGTATATAGTTATGTTTTTATATCTGGGATTATTTTATTAAACTAGTCGTAGTTTCTAAAGTATACAAAGAATTAATTGACATTCGAAATTTGCAAAGGTAAAAACAAATTCTTCGTTTCAAACAAAGCTACAATCCATTTTCCACGTTTATACACAAAGGTTGCGTAGAGACGTGAGAATATAATCGGGAGTTGTAACTTATGAAATGTGACGTGTTTTGCCGTTTAAATTTATTATGGAAAGTTTATATTTATTTAAAATAAAATTAGAAAAAGCCAACTCCCTAATTAAAAAAGGAAAAAAAAGAGCCAGCTCGATATAGAGGGTTAAAATAGTCGGCAAGAGGCGTGAAAAGCACGTGATATTCACGTGGACCGAGGAGATGACCAGAATGAGAAGAACGTGAAATGCATTTAATTTTTTGGAACTTTTGTTTTCAAATGGCGTCTGCACAGCTGCATTTTCTTTTTCTTCTCAACCTGCTTCTGTGACGCTCTTTTTTCTTTTTCTGGCACAACAATAATTGAAATATATAGTTTTCACTCAAGTAGTATTATCATCAAAATATAAATAACGGCTCATGAAATTCTCGTATGCAAAAGTGAGAAATAATAAATAAGAATAACTACTTATGGAAAATGGAGTCACGAGTGGGTATCATATATGGCGGTGAGAAACGCACAGCAAAAGTGGGGACCGCGTGATTCACGTGTTTAAAGAATCCTTTAATCCATAAGTGGGGACCATGTCCTCTAAGATCAATCTCCAAGCCAAGATACTTTAGAAATTAAAATGGGCCGGTGTTACGGACCGGGTTTTGATAAAACTATTGTAACATGGACCTGAGATGGGCTATTTTTAACTTGACTGTTCATCACTTCCCTTTTATAATGGGCTGGTATACGGATTGGATCTTGATTTCTTAATGAAGTCATATGTTATTAAACCGCCCCTGCTGCTATATTTTCAGTTACTTACTGTTTTAGAAACGAACAAGTGTTTAAATTGTTACAAGAAACCACATGAGACAAACTGATATATCTCTAGTTGAGACAAACCACATGAGAGTTTTGTAACTCCTCTTTCTAGCTATTTCCTAGTTGAGACTTGAGAGTATATTTAAATAATATTTTGATCGCGATATTACTTTGACTAAATTCTAATATTCCCGTTATATGTGGAACAAATTTTTTTTATGGATTTGATTGGTATTATCGTTTAAATATAGTGGTTAAGAGTTTTTTAAACGGTTATTAAAAAGACGGTTACAGTAGAAAGGAAGCATTTAAATTACTAATCAGCAAATTGGGTCAAATATTGTCCTTATGTGGCAAAACTGGGCTCATATATGGATTTTTTAAATCCGATTCCAACATTCTCAAGCTTTTCCTGCATTTCCAATTTGTGATTGAATCTCTTTTATTGTCAATTCTGTGTAGAAGAGAGATAGATCCTAACCAAAATAAGCTTCTATAGAGGATGATCTTTGACTGAAATATACCACATAAATTACATTAAGACAACGAAAACACACAAACATATACACAATTTTAGAAGCTAAGTGTACGTTATAAACCCTCAACTCTTGCAAAGTGAGTGATAAAACAAAAGACATTTTCAAGATTCCAGAACCTTCTAGAAGGTGAACCACCACCCAACAGTCCAACCTAAGAACAAACCAGCACCAATAAGAGACAACCCTAATGCAAAAGCTATCACATATCTCCCAATCTCACCCATTTTCTTCTTCTTCCCTCTCTGCTTCCTCTTCTTCAGATTCATTCCTTTGATCTGTTCTTCTTCTTCTTCTTCTTCCTCCTTCATCTGCAGATAAACAGTTTCCATTTCAAGAAGTTTTAACCATTGCTTATAAGCCAACATCTGACTTGCTTGTCTCAACAAGATAGTTATCACACGGTCTTTCTCAGCGCAAGCTTCTCTCGCGGATTTCTCTGCTTCTCTTGCTCTGGTTTGAGAATGCCTTAATGCTTCTAAAAGCTGAGCTTTGCTTAGATCATCACTCCTAGGAGAAGACGTTGGACTCGTGTACTTTCTCTCTGTGCTACTATTGTAACTCAAAGATCGCTCAAACCGATCACTCCAAACTTCTTGTTTCCATGGCGATTTAATCACTGGTCTGAACCCTTTTTCGCCACTCGTGCAATGAATCCTCTTGTGGAGTTTCTGAGGTGGGGGAAGATCACAATTCTGGATACTATGATCAATCGATTTAGTCGCCACCAAGAGAGCTAATTCATATTCATCCGTCGTGCTTCTCCACCAGGGCGTTGTAGCATTAGCATTCTTGCTAATAAAGCTGTAGTCTTCTTCTTCTTCTCCTCTTATCCCGATCAAGTCGACAAATTCTTGCAATTTCTTGCATTTGGTATCTTCAAAGGAGGAGTTTGTAATCTCCTCATCAGTTCCAGTTGATCCCTTAAGCCACCATTTGGTAGCACAAGAGAAATCAGAGGAATCTCCAAAACTCCCTGAAGAAAAGCTATTTTTTTCAGTGTTGCCCGAAGATGAATGTTCGTGTTGGCAACAAGCTAACCTCGGAGCCATTTTAGCATCTTCATGAAAAACAAAGCAACGACTTGCTGTTCTTTGCCACAATGTTCTTGCTTCAGCTGCTCCCATTATTACATTAATGTTAACACACAAGAACCCTACAAATTTTAGAGAAAAAGAGGAAAAAACACAAAATCAAATGACAATTTTTTCCGATTTACGAATCAAAACTAAATTTTGTTCTTTCTTTCCCTTAAATCCCGCAGTTGAAAGAGTAAAGACATGGGAAAGAGTTAAGTTTTTGTTTCTTGCTACTCTCGAGATTGCTTCTAAGATAATGATTAGTTCACATACAAGCAAATGATTTAAGGAATTTAATTAAACAATACACGTAACTCTTGAGATCAAGCATCTTCACAAGAGTCATTAACATGATCCCTCCGCTAAATCAAAACCCATTCAACCAACATAAATGAAACCTTGGAAAGTTTCAACAGATCCAGACATAAAGATGATAGTTTCATTACCATATTAAAAACAACAAAAATCAAGTTTCAGTCCAATTAAAACGTACTGTTGAAGAAAAATAAAGTCTTGACCAAACAAAGATCATGCGTAAGATTATGCGCTGGAATCGAGGAAATTTACCAAATTTCTCTGCAATTCCAAAATCAGAAGCGGTCCCATGAAACAAAACCATAAGAAATCATTGTTGGCTGAAGAGAAAACAAACAGATCGAACAGACCAGAAAATTTAAGAAAATCAGACAAGAACACAGAGCAAAAAGAGTAAGACTTGTATACTAGATCAGAAAACAGAGAAATAACTAAAGATACCATTTCTATTAGTTCAAAGATTCCATGACTCTCTATAAACAAATGAAGCGATCTTGCAACCGAAGCTTTTGGCTTTTCTGCTTCCTTTTTTTTCCTTCTTTCTTCGTTTACACTCTGGTCCCATGGAATGAATTTTACAGTTTTTCGGTGAAGTCTTCTTAGTTACGATTCAAAACGACACAGTTTCAATAACTTGTTGGCTTGGTAAGCATCTGCAACAGCTGGATTGACTACACGTGTCGATTAGAAAGAGAATCGACGGTTGTTATGATATGGACCCCACTTCGATCTAAAGGATAAGATTTTTTTTTTCTTACAATTGGACCACTATGGGAAGATAAAAATCATTAGTCCAATTCCATCTTTTTATGATTCATTCCTTAGTTTTGTCGGCTTAATTCGGCAAGGTATACAAATTTTATGGGTCAAGTTAACAATTTTTAATCACGTAAATTGTTAATTTTCCAGTGCTTTTTACAATTTAAACGAGGGGTTTTCACTAGATATCATGTACATATATTGTTTACGTACATACATATAAATATCCATCCAGGTGGATTTCAATGGGGCACGTGTCATTAACTAGTTATTAGAGATCTCGTAGTCAGCCACGTGTTCTATAGATCCCACTGCTGAATCATTACGCACAATCGAACATGAGTCAGGACATGTATATTTGGGCCATTCTTATTATGCAAGACCCATATTGAGTATTAGGCCCAGTAGAAGTGAAGTGGAGATAAAGAGAGCTTTATGAATTTCGTGTCTCACTATATTAAAAAGAAAAGATCAAAGATTCAAATTTAGTTTAGTTACAAATATCCAACAAAACATGAGTTTTCGAATTAACCAATTCATATAAACATTTATACATATGTATATATATATATATATTTTTTCTTATATCCCCTTTTTCTTCTTCTTCCTTGTTCTCTTACCGCAAAAACAACTTACTTATCACCATTGATGCCAAAGATGCGTACCTTGTGCATGTTGGGGAACTTGGCAACAACAAGAACCATAACAGCAAGTGTGTTGAAGAACAGCCATGGATGTCTATAATCTGTTGTATGTGATGCTATCAAATACCTGTTTTTTGTATTCAAATGTGTCGTTATCTATTGATTAGGAAACCGAAACAACAATGACAACAAAATTGTCTATAATGTCAAAAACAAGTACACAAGATAAAGAGATCAATCTTAAAAGCTCAACGAGATAAATACAGCATTTGTTTGTAAACATTATCGAGTTAGCAAGTTCCCTAGAACAAGTCCGGTTTTAGATTGTGTGAATTTGAGTCCTAAGATGTAGCATATTAACGATATGAGAGACAAGGATTTGTGCAACTAAAGAGAACCAATTGCTAAGAAAATGTAGAATGGAGATAGACAAGAATGTTGAGATTTTAAGGAATGAGCGGCTGAGACTTACAGGACAACAGGAACAACGGTAAGAAATTTGCGGTTGCGGGTAAGTTGTTGACCGTTGTCCATTTGTTCCCACCAAGTCAAACCGTTGTAGATTCCTTGGTCTTCTGCAAATGGAGTTCCTTTCATCCAGTGAAAGCAGTGATACGTTACCTGACAACATATATCCACAAAAACTAGTCAAATTTCACATTTTGCAAAGAGTAGTTAAAATTCACCCTATTTTATTCAACAGCTAGACCTTATGGAGAATTGAATTGATGCCTAAAGTAATTTCAGTTTCTGATAATCAATTCATTAATCAAAAGGTAATTGCATCTCAATTCGAAGCCTGATCCAACTGAAAATTAATGATAACCAAACTGATCAATTCACATTCAGGAGGTAATTGCATGTTATTTCGAACCCTAATCAACTAAGAAATCGCTGATAACCAAAGAGATCATTTCAAAAATTGCTGATATATAAACTCCAGATCTCAGGAAATCAAAAATCAGAAAATAATTCCAAAATCAATCAATCAACGAATTAAAAAATAAGAACATAAAATATTTTAAAATAATAACATTGACGGAAGCATGAAGAAGTCTTACAAGGAAGTGAGCGAGATTAACAACAGTCCAAGCCATGCCAGGGGAACAACCAGAGACAGAGAGAACAACGAGCCAAGAGAAGAAGAGAATGAGTATATAAGTAGTCCAAACTCCTGGATACATGAACCATTCCGTATTCCTATTCATATCCGGCGGTGGAACTGCTTTCACATACAGATTCGCCATTTTTTTCTTTTCTTCTACAAATCTGATCGAATCTCTTTCTTTTGAGATGGGTATCGATCAATATCTTATACTCCCACCTGAATTCAAAACACAGATTCACAAAAAATTCTCTTTCGGCGAGAAAGGAAAAGATTCTTGTTTTGGTTTTAATTTTGTGTGGCCGTGAAAGACGACTGATTTTCAGCATCTCTACTCTGTAGAAATACGAATTAATGATTGGGATTTTTTTTACATACGCAAAACCAAAACGGCTGCGTTTTGATTCCCAGTTACCAAATGTTTATTGTTGGATGATTTTGTCTTTGCTAGAACTACAAGTCTTACATATTAACTTATTCATTACAAACATTGAGCAAATGATAATTATATGTTTCCTTCACCTAACAAATTCGGTATCAGGATCTTCTTCTTCTTCTGCTTCTTCTTCAAGTTGCTCAATGGTCTTTAAGTCGAGGTTGAGAACCAAATCCTCAACTGAAACCTTAGTGACATCGCTTCTAACGCCAATATCCGTAGCATAGCGACTCATGCAATACATTCCAGCAGTAACTGTTGCCACACCAATGGGACTTGGAATCAGCAATTTGAAAGGGGAAGATAGAAGTGCAGCCAAAGGAGCACCAACAATAGAAGAAGCTTGACCGCTTCTTCCTACACCAAGCTTATCCATTATAAGCAAACCAGTCTTGCAATAGAGCGCGAAATCCTCGCAGTTGTTCTTGAAAATGTCGTAGTTGCCAAATCCGTTTTGGAGAAGGTACATTGCCCTGTGGACGACAGAATCAGTTGGATCAGATAGAGCGGTTGTGCAAGTGCCTCCGCGGATGTTGGTGAGGAAAACCGATGGACTGACTCCATATTCGAAGCAGTAGAGTGAGCCGTTCTTGAGGAAACAGTCTAAACATGAAAGGACTACGTCACTGTTCGGTTGTCTGAAACCACAATCAGGAAATGTGGAACAAACATTTTCAGAGGAAGATGACGATGACTCCATGTGAGAAGAATTGAGGTTATATTCAGGTCTGAAATGAACAACTTTGGACCCACCGACAAAGATTCCTGCAAAAAATATTGCTCTCCAATAATCAAATCAAAGCCCATTAGTAGTAATTTAATGAAATGTCTATACAACAGTATCCAATCATCAACAGACGAAAGTGTGAATAAATCTATAATGTCCAGCAGAGACAAGAAGATGATGGATCATATACTGGGCAAGGGTGAAATTATGTCAAACAAGCAAAGATTGGAATCTGAAGACAATTAAGCAAAGTCAAGACCTTTTTCTTTAAGATCTGTCTAGACTCCAGCTAGATAAAGTCAACAAATGTCAGACCAATAGAAACTAAAAAGACAAAACCAGCATTAAGGATAATTTCACACACATATAACAAAATCGGACCTTTTTGTTTTAATCATGGAACAAAATAGGGAAGAATGAATTTAGTGTACCGTGGTGAGAATAAGCGAAAACTGCTCTGTAAGTGTAGATGTGATCTCCTGCCTTTAACTCTTCTCTCTCCATCTTGTTCGTTAGCAAACCCATTCTTCTTCTTCTCCTCTCTCTCTCTCTCTCTCTGCACAAAGCTTTTTCTTTTTTCTCCTTGCTTGTGAAAAATGCAGGAAACGTCGTAACAAGTGTGAGCTCTGACGGTGTGTTCTGACGTCAGCGAGATAAGTAAAGTAACGTTTTTTTGGAGAAAAATGATTTGGAGAGGAATGATTGGATGAACCAACTTGGAGCTGTTGAACTAACCCGTTACGGAATCTTTTAACGGCGTTATCTTCTAATCCCAACGAGGTACAAAGTGTTGATGACGAATCGCTGATTTTCCGAGGCCTTTTGACCTTGATTCCAGGCGTGGGTAAAATCGTAATTTTCTTATGTTAGTTGTTGAGCTATGAAGTAACCGGAAACAACAAGGGAACGACTTGGTCAAGCAAAGGATTTTGTACCCGACACGACATCGTTTAAGGTTCCCCCTCGGATTCTTCTGCGTTATCCAACTGTATCTAATACACATTATTTTTCTCTTTTATTTTTCTCCCAAAGCTTCAACCAAAACATATCAATCACAAGGCGTTTATAAAAGAAACAAATACTATGACACTGTAAACATATTAAATACAGATGCTCCAATTATAAACTTTGACATCAAAGTCTGGGTGTTCTTCCAATCTCTGTCTCAACTCCTTAGCTTTCTCTGTGTCCTTAGCTAATATAAGAGAGATCCTCCACCACCTGCACCTACAAGCTTGAAACCTGAGCTATAAGGTTGTGAAAACGCAAAAAGCTTATCCACGAACTCATTGCTGCAATACGGGTCAAGCTCTTGATGCAATCTCCAAGCTTCTGCCATTATGTCGCCCAACTCATCCACTTCACAGTTCATTAACGCTTCTCTCCCTGATTTCGCCAGCTCTGTCAAACGCTTAACGCTTGAAATCAAGAGATTATCTCTTTGCAGATATCTTGCTACAACCTTGTGGACTTGATGAGTAAGCCTGACCTGTTAAATAAATGCATGATAATGAGTGACTGTAATTGCGCGGTTAAGAATAGCTAAAAACAACCCTTCATCCTCTCCATTGTTGTTGTTACTTACTTGACCCGTGAAAACAACGAGGAGGCGTTGCTCCAACTCTGAGATGAGTTGCGGCGAGACGAGTAAAGGAACAACTTGAAGACGCAGAGGAACACCTGGAAAACTTGTGAAGTAAATTTGATTCCTGGGGATAATCCACCTATCTGATCTTGCCAGCCACCTCCAGTACCCATGAGTTGCTCCAGAACCAAGACGAGCCTCGCGACATTTTCGTTGCTTTCATCTCCATTAGATATCTGGAGAAGTCCTTCCACTACAGCTGCAGCTAGAATGCTAGAGGTTCCTAGACCACTACCACGAGGAACATTGGCCCATGTCTTTATTGCTAATTCTGTGGAGTGGATAAAATCTTCTTGGACAATGCCTGTTACCAATAGAGCAGATTTAACAAGCCTGAATGGATCGTTGATTTCAAATGGTGTCTTAATGCTTATTGGATCTTCAACATGTAGCTCGTTTCCAGCATCGTCTTGGATTGAGATTTTCTGATTAGTTGTTTTGATGGTTGTGCCAATTGGAAGTGAACCTTCTAAGGTTATAGCCATGTTCAAGACGCAACCCGCACGCTCTAAACTCCATGGAGGTGTATCACTCCA
Source organism: Cardamine chenopodiifolia (assembly GCA_963922655.1). NCBI lineage: Eukaryota > Viridiplantae > Streptophyta > Magnoliopsida > Brassicales > Brassicaceae > Cardamine > Cardamine chenopodiifolia. The sequence goes on from OZ000467.1 coordinate 248,110, forward strand.
ACCTCCAACAAAATCTACCCGAACTGGTAGTTCAACTTTTGTCCTTCTCGCTCCATCCATATGAGAAATTACGATTCTAGGAATACGGCTTGCCGCTCGATTCCAAGAGATGTTCTGAAGAACAACTAAAAGAGTTATCCAGGTTTATCCGTCAAAGACAAATGCTAAGCAAACACTGGTCGCTAAATTTTACCTTGAAAGCCATATCTCACAGCTGAAGCAGTTTCTTCTGCAACTGCTTCCCAGACTTTATGCTCCAATTCTATAGCTTTTGCCTCGTCCCCACGTGCTAGAAGAAGATCAACTTCTACTTGATATGCCCGACTCTTCGGAAAAATTTTGAAGTTTTGATCCTGAAATTTGGGACATTGATCCAGAAATTCTGGCATATTTCCAATCCTGATGGCTCTTTCTGTAAAATCTCATGGCACAGCTGAGACAAATTTCGCCCAAGCATACCATAGTTCATACATGCTTTAGCGATTCCAGCAGCTAGATCAGCTTGATGATTGCCGGAACCATTGCACATCTCAGGAAAGTTTATTGAGCCGTGCAACTCCTCTAAGCTTACACGTTGTGAGCTTCTCCACAAGGTAATCATCTCCTTATTTCTACTATCATCCAAACCCATCAACCATGACGCTAACTTCAGCATTTCACTATAAGTGAGAACTGGGAACAGTTTTACATTCCACAAACATCTGTCTTGTGCTGCATATGAGTTCCAGAGATCACTTTCCTCAATGCAAAGATCAAACAATACCTTGTCTAAGGGTTTACCACAAAAAGTTCCATCTTATGAATTGGGTTCTTTGGGTTATCATGGAGACCACAATACACAATCACTTTCTCCTTACGTCCCACCAATGGAAACTCCCAAAGACAATGCCTATCCGGAAGCATGAACCTGAAACTCTCTGAAGTTCCAAGACCTTCACTTGGGATGTGAATACCAACAACTATGGACTGAGAACCAATTTGTACAGCACCAGAAATTGTTGAATCATAGATAAGTGAATCTTCACCAATAGAAACACCAGATGCAATTGCACTAGACAAAATAACAGAAGATCCTGCAATGTCAGCCGTAGTTGCAGGGAGTGAACATAAGTGTCTTCAACCTACAATTCCCGAAGCATCTCCGCTTAAGTGATCCAAGACTGTTAACATAGCTGTACATCTTTTGCCTCCCTAGACTGTTAACAAGAAGTTCACCCAAAGGTTGGGTTCTCAGCCAATCATGCCTTGATGGAACCCAATTAGCCACCAGATCTTCATACAGACTCATCTGCAAAGTCATAAAACCATTCCATTACAAGAAATCTGTATGAGGCCAATGTCTGTTCAAGAACTACAAGGTCATTCTTTAGGAACAAACTGCATATATATAAGAAACTTACCTCTTTTTTACTGCCTAGAAGCTCTGAGATCATGGGTTGGCACGAGCATCCAAGAGCGACAAGGTCCAACCATGCTCTGCCCCTGGCAGATATTATCCCAGTGTCAAGGAGTGTGCGTCCATCATGTAAGATTGCATCTTTCTTGACAAGCTCCTCTACTGTAGGCTTCTGCAGAAGCTGACAGTATAGCCTTCAGCAGGGGACACAGATTTGGATGTGACAATAACACTATGGTTGGAAGCAATATCAAGAGTGATAGGCACAGTAACTATGGAGGCTGCGTCTTCAGGGAGAGTCATTTTAAATGCATCAAAACATGGAAGGACATCTCCAGTCATAATGAACAATCCACCTTCATAAGTTAAAAGTTAAGATCAGTCATAATGAACACTCCTAAAACAGCAAGCTTCAGAATAGACAACAAGAGCATTTGAATCACATTGCAATTAAGTAAGGGAATTCACCCTCATTTCTGAAAGCCTGTCTTGCACATGAAGCGATTGCAAGTATATGATCAAAAAGGAGAGGAACAGAGCCATCAGGATCATCAGCTGCAAGATATGGAAGAGGTAGGAATATTTTCCCCATAGGATTAGCCCACGGAACCCTTTTGGAGTCACCTCCAGCATGAAGCATCAGTACATGCTTTTCAGAGATGAATCTAACCCAAGACGTTGGAGAAGACTGCGTACAACTACCATTTGCAACTTCGACCTGATGATTACTAACATGACCATCAAATCATCAAATTGACACACAATGTTTATCAAACAAATAGATCTAGTGATTTTGTAACATGATTATCCAGATCACGAAAGCTAGAGCGTTTATTTCACAAAGTTCCTCAAGTTAGAGATTGTTCGTTTGAATTCATGAAATATCTAACCTGTCAACACAAATTACCTCGGGACCATGATCGAAACCTAATTTCTCATAATGGCAAGCAAGAGCATAAATGGCGTTAAGAGTGGCAGCACCAGACTCGATCCGCTTGCCATCTGGATCAGGAACCACCAAAGTGACAGTGGAGCTATCAATCCGTCCCATGCCCTTCGCTCGAAGGAGCTGGCACTCGTATAGCTCCGCCTGTTCAGGACTAGCCGCTGTGAGAACGATCGCATCCCAAGTCGGGACCCTAGTCGAATGGCGTACCGAGAGCCTTAAATGGTACCATGACTTGCGTAAAATCGTGGCTAAGTCAGCTTTATTCTTTTGCTTAGTTTTGGAGAACCATACATTTTGTTTCTCTTGGCGATGAAATGTGAGAAAATGAAATCTGGGAGGTTTAGTGGGCAGAGGAAGAAGACGAAGTAAGTTTTTTAACAGACAGATCGAGTCAAAGTCAAACACAGATACGTCGTTTTAATTAATTTGGTGGATTTCAGATCTGGTGGAATTTATTAGAATTTTAAGGATTTGCGAAAACCTTAAAATTTATTTTTAAAATATGAGTGTTAAATCTAACATTATGTGTAAAACAATTAAACTTACAGCACCTATTACGGAAAAAATATATATAATGTCAAATTCAATTTATTTTCACATATTTGAAGTTTAACACTTAGTTTTTTAAACCAGAATATTTTAATATAACTAAGAAATGTAGTTAAATAAAACCGATTAATATACACTATTTGAAAAAACCTTACATTTTAGTTCGAAACCATTTATTACTAATGTATTTGTCAACAGCTCATTTGCATGTGACCCAACCCCGAAGCTAAACAGGCACTAGGAAAGAGCAGCAAGACCACACCATTATACAAAAAATGACTTTGACGTATTCCTCATCTTCCTCTGGCTTATCACTGGTAACTCTTTCAAGGTTTCAATCTCAACGGTGTTAAATTGTTTTAAAAATCTTTTCATATAAATAAATATATATATATATATGTGTGTGTGGCATAAGGAACAATGAAATAGATGATTTTTAATTAATATATATTATAAAGTTTATATTTAAAGCGTATAAGGAGAAGTCTACACTAATTCAGTTTCGAAGACCAAAGAACTTTGGCATGGTCAAGATACGTCTCGGTCTCGATTAACTTTTCACATAATTGCCATTGAGTCAATAATCATGAAAAAGGCAGAAATGACTTTGTATATACTAACCACAAATTACACCACCCCCCCCCCCCCAAACTGGTTCAGTCAAATTTATAAGAAGTATCGAAAAGTCAAATCAAAATACAATTTCCCGTGATGTGAAATATACATGGTGTCACGGGGAGTCTATAAGCTATATAGTTTTCGATTGTTAGCTATTAACAATTATTTATTTCTTTTTCTGATTTATACATATTGTTTTTAATATATAAAAAACAAAACAGAAATAATGTAGAACAAAAATGATGTATTACTATACAACTAGTAGTGATTTTTTTTTTTACAAAAAAATATATCCTAATATACTACTCCATTTTCCTTGCAATTGAATGTTTTAAAACCTTCGACAACGGGCATGAGATTTTTTGGTGAAGGACCATTTTTTCTAAATATATGTGAATCGTAGGTCATAATATGCATCGTCAATAACAAGGATTCGATCCCTATTGTAAAAAATAAAAAAAAATTTGATCAACAAAATGAACCTATAGTACACTGATAATAAATTAATAATTAATAATATCAAAATAACAATCTTGAAATATGCAAGAATTGGTATAATTATTTAAAATTTTACAATGGATGGCATTATAGACTTATAGTTATTAATGGTGAAGAGCTACGAGACAAACATGCCTAAGAACTTGACAGTCCTTCATATTTAGTACGTTCCTAATTACAATGCTACGTCGATATAGTAGCCAGACCTGTATTCTCTATATAAATAAATGTTACATATAATAATATGTCTCAGAACGTGTATATATGACTTAAAGAACAATAAATCTGATGTAAGCTCTACTAAATATTTAAAACAACACAGAACAAAAAACATGGTTGAGATGTTTTGATCGGATTTTCATATAACCAATCCATTTTCCACATTGTCGATATTCGAATTCGTGACCTTAAAAAACTTTTTTTTGGGTGGTCAAGGACTCAGGTAACAAAAGATGATGATGCCGGATTAATTGGATATATTTTACAAATATGGATCGTAATTACACTAAAAATATTTCATGTTGGCATATCAATGACGCAAGCAAGACAAGAGTAATGCAAGAAGAACGTCCATATCCGGAGCAACCGAGGAAGCAAAATATAATATATATATATATATATATGCTTAATTGTTATATAATTAACTTAATTATCCGTTTCACAAGATGGCTTAAGGCAATGAATGTTTATTACACAGATAATTTTTTTTTTAAATGGTAATAAACTAATCAAACTAAACAATATAATAATATTTTAAGTGAGTAAATTCCCCACGCCAGAAAGAAACAACAGCATGCCTTCACGTTGTAAACAACTCCCCGAAAACTTCCAACTAGCTTAAACCTAATTCTACTCATTATATTAGACATTTAAATCATAATTAATTAAAACTAATTAAACTTAATGTTTACTGGTTTTTTTTGGGGTGATATAAAAATTGAAACTCATCCATTTAAATCCCTTGTATGAACAAGAAAATGATTGTCGATGTCACCAATCCATCCTATTAAATTTAGCCTGTTCTGTATGAATATGTTGAATAGATATCAATTCATTACATACCCGTAGACACAAAGATGGACACTCGATTGTATATATGCGGTTTCATACCTACAATGCCATTTGCGGATCAGAGAGTATAATACTCGTTTCGGCTTATTTTTTGTTCGGTATTTGCGGCATGATGTTCATCGTGACAAACTTTTGACGATATTATTGCGAGTCTTCTTTTCTTAAAATGAGAAAATTGTATATTTAGGACAAAATATAAAATATTTTTATCAACATTTCAAATATTTTACAATCTGAGAGAATTGATAAAAGATGTTTATAATCAATGAAGTTGGTAGGATACCTAAAAAGCAATGCAAAATTCAATTGCAAATATTTTGTTTCCTAACTGGTCATCCTCAATTTACCCAACCACTCCTCTGACTAACTTCTCGTGCCTTCTTTATGTCTCAATTCAATAATACACTCTCGTCTCTTTCTATCTGTTTATATATATGCACGTATATAATTATATATATACGGTTTGAGTTTTTTGACAAGTTCTGGGTATATTAGTCATAATGGATATTTCAATCTCTTTTTTCATTGAACTTTGAAACATCATCGACACTATTCTTTAGATAGTCAGCTGGTATGTCGGTTGAGCTACCAACGCCATATTACAAATTTAGTTATAATATATTAGTTCATATAGTAAAACATAATAAAAAATTACATTGGGTTGTTCCATTTCGGTTTAGTTTTATGTAAACGCGTGATGTGTCACATCATTAAAATATATAAGCATTAACCATTAGCTGCATTGATATTGTTTTACCCCCCCCCCCCCCCAAAAAAAAATTGCATTTATATTAAATGAAAATAAAATAAACGTTTTAAAAGCTAGGGTTTAGGAATGACGTACGACCTGTTCCTGTTGTGTCTTATTAAAAGCCCATCTTCTCCTCCGCCACTCATCATTCCCTCATCATAATACCATCATCACCATTCACCCACCCCTCTCTCTCCTCTCTCCCTCTCTAGAACAAGATGTGTATCTGCTACAAGTTTTCTGATTATTATCATGAGAATTAAGCTATTTCAGTTGAGGGGAATGTTGTCTGGATCGAGGATATTATATATAAACATACATGTATATCTATAGACATATATGTTGTTTCAAGTGATCATATATATTTGTAGAGAGTATCCTCGGACCAGGCTTCATCCCCCCCAACATGTTATTGCATCTGATCACTAGATTCTTATACATCTTTGTTAATAACATGCAAAAGTCGCGAAGGCTTAATTTGTATGTCCTTTTTAGTTATGATTTTCAAAATTATATTAATGTCTTTGAATCTTTCATGCATGGCTTCTTATGAGTAGGTTCACACATTTGCGGATCCATTTATTTTATTTTTCCTTTTGTTTCGTATTTTATGTCATGAATTATTAATTATGTATTTTGAAAGGAACATCATCTTTTGATAAGATAATATATATTAGTATTTCGCTGATTCAAGAATACACTCTCAAAGATCTAAGTTAGATCGCTGACTTTCTGTAATTTTCTTTGTTAGTATCTGATAAATAAAATGGTGAATTCATTTTTATTATTATTGTTCATCATCGATCTTATCGGCTGTATTAATATCATGAAAACATGATATTATTACTATGGTTCCTATGTGAATAAAAATAAATTTGAATGAAAAACTAAACTTTTATTCAGTGATGTAATGAATAGTCCCTGATTAACCAGGGGATTAATAATGTTAAGCCAGCCGAAGATAAATCTCCTTTTGGACAAGGCGCGGACTAATGGGCTTATAACTGACGGGACGTTTAAGGGTTTTGGCTTCAATAACCACGTTATTTATATATTTTACTTTTTTAACTGTTCTATGTATGTAATTGTACAATTGATTTGTATTAAAAAGATGATTACATGATCTTCTATTCAAATTGAAAAAATTAATGCAATATCGCAACAACGGATATTCTACTGAACTTATTCACCCAAAAAAAAAAGAGAGGATATATATGGTTCCAGCTGCATCCACATGGATGTTTATTTCAGTGTTTGCAGTGAATATGGATAAGAAACGAGTTTAAGTATTTAAGATAATTACTCAAAATATTTTTTTAGTTAGGTTTGACAGTGGTAAATTCAAAAAATAAATAAAAACTTTTTACCGGAATCAAATCTTAACAGGAAAAAAGATGATCATATACAACCGAATATGCCAAAACTCTTTTTAAAATGAAATAAAAATAAGAGCCCATTTTTCAAACAAAAAAACACATATTTTAGGTGTGCCATTTGCACATGTCGGCCCAATAAATGATACCTATAATCATTACCCATAGGGCAGTGTATTCAGGATACTGTCAATTTAAAATCGAATATCTCGAATAGTTTGATCATTTCAATTTTCTTTTTGATGCAAGTATGTTAGAATGATTTTCATTTTAATAAATTTATCCACTCTTTAAAATAAATTTAGACCGTCTCAAACCAATATATGTTGGTCAGATCGAAAAACTTGTCTCAGGAATGGACAGCTCTGACGGATAGGACCGAAGATCCAATCCGATATCATATCCCTCAAATTCATGAAAAGGTATACGGGCTGAAGCCTGAAAATAGCCCTTTTCGTGCTCTGGATTTTGTATGTTGCGTTTTCTTTTTTAACTTCTTAATTAATTCGCTAGCATTTACAACACTTAGTAAGTTATTAGGATAGCACTTATACATAGACCAATCATAAATACAAGAAATCGCTTTCCTAGCTAAAACGTTTACACATTTGTTGTGTTCTCTTGATGTGAAAGTGATTTTTTTCATATCAAACATATTGCTCCATCGTCTCTATGTAATGTTGTAATCGAAAATGTGAAAGATTTTCATTAATCGAACATTTAATGTTTTGATTGTCATATTCAAATTCCACACGTATGTATTACAGTGCCCATGTAACATATAGTGTTCAAATTAAAATTGTGCCTTCTACCTCCTTAATTGTGTGTCTTCCTTGAAACTTTCCTGTTTGTATATGTGGCGTTTACGTGTCTTCTAACGTATGCTCATCCGTGACTTACACTTTTTACTTTTCTCTATAAAATGTCTAACGATTTTCAAAAGTATACATTTATCATAAAATATTCTTAGAATTTAAAAAATATATATATTTCATCGTCTAAGTCGCGCCCGGAATTAGAAAAGATCAATGCTTTGGTTGTCAGTGTAAGATGAACGATGATGTTTCTTAGGTCTAAACCAATCCAAGTTTGTACTAAATAACAATACATTACAACACGGTTTGTGGAACTGTTCCACTGTTAAAACTCAAATAAGCTATTGCAAAAACCCTTAAGAGACTCAGAAGTCCTAAATATCAACAAAACAAATCCTTTTTGGATCCTTTCACTTGCCATCATCTTTTCCTTGTCCATCTCCTCCATCTTGCTTGCCTCCTCTAAGCCCCACTGTTATTAGGGAAAGAAACGAACAATACATTTACGAGATCCCAATAAGCAAATACCAACCAATCCACTAACTCGTATATCCAAGGATTTAGCTTACAACTGCGTTTGTGATTATGAATTGAGTATTTTCTTAATGCTTAGAGTCACCGTTTGGGCCGCTTCCTCCAAGACTGGTTTCTGGTTGTTGCATTGGATGCTGCATCCCGTTGTTGCTGATACCCATTGGTCTAATCCCCATGTGTCCTTGCATAGCTTGTTGATGTATCTGCTGCTGTTGTGTATCTTGAAGCTGGTGTGGGCTACCAAACTGTAAAGGATCTCTAGGAGGGAAAATACCGCCTGGTGATACTTGCTGAGCCATTCCTGAAGCTTGTGGGTGTTGCATGAAGTAGCTAGGTGGTTGCATCGCAGGATGCGGCGCCATCTAACAGAAATCATACCCAAAAGTGAGTAATCCACCATATTACATTGTCGTTCAATCCGATATATATATATTAACATTTGTCATCACAAGCAACCTGGGAAGCCATAGCTGGTGCTGGTGCAGCTCCTGGTGTCGGTGGTGGGGGTTGAGCATCAGCAATTGCAGCAAGATACATTAAGTTCTTCTGCAGATGAGCTTGGTACCTGAAAATAAAACGGAGCAAAAAAATTAATGTCTATATAACCAAATCAGTAACAGTAATTTTCTCAGATTCCATTACTGTTCAAGTGATATAAACTGAAACCACACTAAAGAGACACTTACTGAGCACATTCTGCAAGTTTTCCAAGATTCTGATTTTCCATAATCGCCATTATCAACTTCTTGTTCTCGTCAAGGTACTGCGTTCAAGACGATGTAACATATTAAAGAGAATGACAAGAAAATGTAGATGTAACCTATCATCTTATCACAAACAACTAAAGACATGAAACAAAACCCACCAAGCATCTAACCTCAATATCGGATTTTAAGTTTCTTATCCAAATTAATACCTATTCCGAAACTTAAACAAAACCCACCAAGTGTCTAGTCTCCTAGTCCTACTGTCTCTTTTCATCACCAAGATCAAACCCAAGTTTTGTAACAATTAACCACAAACTGCTGTGAGATTCCTATCTGAGTAATAATGGGAAAGCTTTAAATATAAACACTTAAACACCAATTACGGCCAAATGAACAATACTTGCACTCAAATCACAAGAACCCATTGATTTTCTCAGCACAAAAGTCTAGATAAGATAATATTAAAGAGAGATTATGCTCTGAAACAGAGAAATAGAAGAAAGAAGATACCTTTTGGATCTGTTCGGTAGTGATGTTAGAAGTAGGAGGAATCGAAGGAACCATCGGAAACATTTGCGGCGACTGCTGCATCTCGCCCAACAAACCTAAACCCTAGTTCCGTCTTTCCCTCAGAAACCCCTCGAAATTAAACTAAAACCAGACTGGATCAAGCGAAGAAATTGGCGACGAAACTGATTGCTATAGCTATTTATAGATTATCCTTCATTTATTTTACTTGGATTCGTCTAGATGTCGACGAGGTTTGTGAGATTTTATGACCAAATAATGCGTCTAATTTAATTTATAAGAAAATGAAAAAAAAAAGAGAAACTAATTTAGCAACCTCTAAGCAAATCAGAAGGTTAATACTTAATTAGACATATATGATCCAGCCTAACAAGAGATTCTAAGGCCCATGGGCCATTTTACAAGTTTACATGGATGATTCTGTCGGTTAATATGGCTCCGTCGCCTTTATATTCGAATTTCGAAAACATCATCACACAGATTACACAGTACGAAACCAAACGGTAAAATAGCAAGAAAAATCGTAATTCAATTGGAATCTGGAAAAAAATTATTAACAACACTGAAGATGAGATCGAAGATGAGAAGAATCATCTCCCGCTTGACGAAGATGATATCGTTCTCCTCAAGAGTCCTCCTTATAATGTAAGCGGCCCCTTTAGAACTCTACATTTTATTAAGGCTTCAAGTTCATCGGAGATTTCGTATCCAGCGTATATTTTAGTTACTTTACCTTTTGCTGAGGTTCGTCTTCTTGCAAACCAATTTGATGTTTTCTCCTGAGTAATTTGAGCTAGATTGGTTATTAATTTCGTCTATTTTAGTTCAATTTTGTGTGGTTAGGTCGCAAACCATATGATTAGTTTTGCTGACTCTACCTGATTCACTGTTTGAAGTAGTCTAAAGTGGAAACATTCATAGTCATATTTGTTGTGTCTGTTCTCTCTTTCAGCTAGATGAAATTACCATCGAAGAAAATGGCTGTGCGAGTGAAAAACACAATGCTCTAGATGTTTTTCGTTACACCCATGTGCCTCCCAAGAAGCGCCACTACGTTGGGACAAGTGACTCTTTTCAAAGCTTTGAACATGCTTGTATTGTATGTGACATTGCAGACAGTTGTGTAGTGCCTTGTTCTGGTAATGGCTGCCCTCTTGCTCTTCATAGGACATGTGCTGAGTTTGGTTGTGAAGATCCTGCCATGTCGTCGTATAGTCCATACTGTTGGTTTAAAAATCAAGCAACAAGATCCATCGCACTCAGGACAATGGTAGTTGCAGCGGCAAGAAGCATTTGTTCTTTATGGATGTTCAAAGCCAAAGATGGTCATGGCGAAAAAAAAGCATTCATCTACAAGATTCTTCCCAAAAATCATTGCCAATGCACTTACATGAGAACCTTGATCTAATACGTGAAATTTTCGAGCAAGTAAAGGCTCATAATTCTCAGTTGGAGTTTGATATGGAGAAAGCTCAGCAAAATATTTGTGGAGAAGTTTCTCTTGTTATTAATGATCAGCAAAAAAGGTATTATGGACATGCGAAGAAGAAGACATGTTGAGAGTAAAACCACAATTTCTACTTGTACACTACATTACACATTTATCTTTAAAACTCATGGTATAATCCTACTTTAGTCAGGTGGGAGTGGAGATATTTGCTGCTAAAATAAATAAAAACATGCCGTGGAATAAGATTTTGGAGATGGGAAAGGGTGTATTCCACAAGACTCGTAAACCATCTGATCTCAAGGACAAATGGAGAAACATGATACAGATGGGATTAGTACGTCCTTTCATTCCTACTATTAAATGACACATGCAATAGCACACCTAAAGACAAGTGGCTAGTGACTTTTGAAAGTAGCAAAATAGTAGTGTGAACTGTGAAGAAACTAGGAGACTTTGATGCTAGTTTCTTTTGTTAAGAAGGTGTTTTCCTTTCCTTGTTGTAATCATTGGTTCGGATGTAGATCTTTTGGTAAATAATTGTGCTTCCTTTTGAACATTCTAGTAAACTTGTATTGAGATATACAAGTTTGTTGGTTTCATAACGCTTATGTTGATACTTAGAGAAGAGAATGTGTCATCTGTTGGTGATATCCTTCTTTAAACATAAGAGGAGGGAACAAAGACGTTTCAGAATTTTACAACATATAGGTGGGGGCTTACGAATGCAATCTGTGGCTGTTTTTTCCTCAATTCATCGTTGTGTCATTACAGAAACTTGTGCAGATCTTTCTATAGCTTGCAGAATCTTTTGAATCTCTTCTCTACTAACAATCAAATGTAGCAGACGATAATTGAACAAATATTTTCTTCCTTGCATTTCTACAGAGCAAAAGAAATGTCAAATTACAAATTGAAAGACAATTAACTGATGTATGTTTGTTCATCACTTTGACTCAAAATCTAACAGATTGGATCAAAGAATTGTTTATGTATTCAAAAATCATGATAAGCTTATATGGGCCACATATTAATAATATGGGCTTATTTGTAGCGGTCCAACTTGATGATTACGATTATAGAATCATAAACGTACGATTCGGAAGTTTTCGGTCTAGTGAACTACAAAGTACAAACTGAGCTAAACCAAAACGTAATTCCAATATCAAATCAAATATTAGTTTTAGTTATCGAATCGATATATTTTAAACCATGTCCATCGAGAGAAGTTCAAATTAACAACCAAAAGAAAACTAAAATTATTCAAACTAAATCTGGATTGAACAAGTGTTCACATTGATAAGCACATGAAATTGCTTTCATATGATGGTGATTTGGTTCAGGTCGAGATTGGCGTCGTAATCGTCTTCGTCGTCGCAGAGATCGGAGATCAAAACGGAGAGGGAGAGAAACGCGGGAGTGATGAAGAAAATGAGTCCAAGAGGAACCATCCAAAGATTAGAATTTGTGGGATGGTATTTGTAAAGCCAATAAGTTAGAAACATTCCTCCACATATATTCACAATCATCGAATATAAAAACACCATTGACGATGTTCTCTTCTTCTCCTTCCTCGTCATCTTCACATTCGTGTTCATGTTACATTCTTTTTTCATCTGCAAGAAAAGAAAGAAAGAAAAGAGGGGGTGATAATAGATTTAATGTTTTTGAGTGTATGCGTAAAGTATATATACAGTCGGGTTTCGTTTCGTGTTTGTTGGTTCAGAAATTATAATTCCAAAATCAAACCCGGTTTATTTTGGTTTGCGTTGATTTTCTTACGAAATGTTGTATCTTTGTCCCTTTGGCTTTAGCGTTCTTTGAGGGAAAATTGTTTTGGGTTTAGCTACGGTAACTGAAATTCGATTCAATATATAACCAATTTTCTGGTACGACTCCGGTTTATTTTTGGTCAATAATAAAAGGGCGATTTCTGCATTCTATGTTTTGTATTCTAAAATTGCCACACACAAAATACACCAAATTTTAGGTTCAGGCATACTTTGATTTATTTTTTCCAAAATTTATGGTATTTTTAAATTACTAAATTTTAGTTTTGAGGTATTTTATAAGAGTACTCCAAGTTATAGTTTCTGTTACGAGGCGAAAAGAAACGTGGGAGAGGAAGGGCAAAAAACGGTGCCGTACGGTGCAAGCAGAGTTACGTATTTGTACATTATTCACGATTAAATCTTGAAGACATTCTATGCTTTGTCGAAATTTATTAACATATTAATTTTTTAATTAATGAATAAGAGATACAATCTGACCCGACTCTATTATTTATACGTATGAATATCTAACTTAGTTACTAAAACGGCAAATAAAAACCCCTCAAAGCAAACTTATGTGAGTAAATAGTTAGGTCCTTCGACCATCTTTGTTCTCTCTTTATTTTCTGTTATCCGACATCCATTCGTTGTGATGTAGAGCTATTTTTCTTAAGAACACACAAAAAAAGTGCAATATTTCTAATAGGCCGTAAATGCTTATATGGGCCACGCATTAATAATATGGGCTATTTGAAGTAGTCCAACTTGATTACGATCGGAACAAAACCATACGACTTGAATGTTCGGTTAATTGGGACCTCCAGCTAAATCGAAAAGTAATTACTAACCAAACCACATATTAATCGAATAAGTTCAAAATTCATAACCAAATGAAAGCTTCAAAACTAAGTATGGACTGAAGAAGTTCAAATTGATAACCAAATGAAATCACTTTCATATGATGGACTGATGGTGATGTGATATTATTGTACCCGATTTTTCCTAAAAATAATAAAACAGGCTCAATTATTGAATTGTGTGGTTCAGTAGACCTTAACATGATTATCTCAATCCGTTAGATATCCAAATTTGAATTTTGATTTGAAAAACATATATCTAGACAAAACGAATTTGGATTGGATATTTTAAAACTTCAGAACGAATACCTACCTACAGATATACTTATCCAGTTCAAAATTTTTTCTCAAATATTTAATAATATTTTTTTTATAAACAGATATTCGTGGATACATATATCCGTATATACGAATACGGATAACATAATCATTATAAACAGATATTCGTCAGCTTTCTCTCCTTGGCCTTATATTCTCAGCCACAAGGAGAGAAGAAAGAGAGGATCACATTCAGATTTTGAGTATTTTGAGATTTGCCGCCGATTGAGCCGTTAAGGGTCACCGGATTTTGTGTTTCTCTTTTTTTCATAATAGGCGGGAGGAAGAAAATGAGCGGGAGCAGAAGGAAGACGCCGGCGAGTAGGACGCGAGTGGGGAACTATGAGATGGGACGAACTTTAGGAGAAGGAAGCTTCGCGAAGGTGAAATACGCTAAGAACAGCGTCACCGGAGATCAAGCCGCTATCAAAATCATTGACCGAGAAAAAGTTCTCCGTCACAAAATGAATGAACATGTTCGTTATGTGTTGAAATACGAAAAAGCACGCACGGATTTTTGGTTTTAGTTTAATCTTAGTAAGAAAAGTTTAATTTCGTGATTAGGGACCCCACATGTCCGAGGTAGGTGTTAGGTTATTAAGGTTAATGATTGATTAAAGTTTGAAATAATATTTAAAATATCACCAGATTCGAATATTATATGTATATACGTATTTGAAGATCTTACAATATATCAAACATATGATGCTCATCGTAGCTTTGTTTTGGTATTGGTTTGAATGCTCGAATCTGAGTCAAATTTAGTATAATAGATCTTGAAGCTATAACGAGTATTATGTTAAATTTTCAAAAAAAAACGAATATTATGTTTCTTTTTTCTTTTTTTCTGGTGCAGCTTAAAAGAGAAATATCGACAATGAAACTGATTAAACATCCTAATGTGGTTGAAATCATTGAGGTATGGAGCTATTAAGTTTAATCTTCAACCTTAGATACAGAGTATATATTAATTAGGGTTGTTAAACCTCTCTACGTGCTGTTCATGTTGACAGGTTATGGCAAGCAAGACAAAGATCTATATCGTTGTTGAGCTTGTCAATGGCGGTGAACTCTTTGATAAGATCGTAAGAAACCTATCCACATACACTTTTTACTCTGACTTGCTCTTTTGACCATGTTTGCTTTTTGTCGCTACAAGTTTTGATCTTGACGGTTTGTATTAGTCTTGTGATTTAAATCTGATCTCGTAAGTCGTAACATAGTTTTGAGTTTCGATCTACATGGTTCTTGAGATTGTCAATGGAGGTGAACTCATTCATATAATCGTCTGATTAACTAGTTCATAAGATCAAATTTAATGACATAACTAAACTTAGAGTTTCTTCTTTAACAAACAAAAAAAAACCTTCCTTTCTTTTATTCTCTTCACTAATATTGAGATGTTCTCTATTTCCTCTCTTCTTGGATTTGAATCATACATAGGCGCAAAAGGGGAGACTTAAGGAGGATGAAGCTCGGAAATATTTTCAGCAGCTCATTAATGCGGTGGATTACTGCCACAGTCGAGGGGTCTACCACAGAGATCTCAAGGTCTTTTATCTTATGACCTGCGATATAATGTATATTTTGTTCAAGTTTCATATGTTAAGATATGTTCCTTTGTTGCAGCCTGAAAATCTTATCCTCGATGCAAACGGAGTTTTAAAAGTCTCTGATTTTGGGTTAAGCGCGTTCGCACCGCAAGTTCGGGTAATGCCGTTTGATTTTTCAATTGGACATTCATGGAAACTCTAAAATAACCAAGATATAAACTTGTTCGATAATGATTGTTGTGAGCATTATTCTTATGAATGCAGGAAGATGGTTTGCTTCACACAGCTTGTGGAACGCCAAACTATGTTGCTCCTGAGGTGCATACTAACTTTCAGCACTTTAAAAGCAAAGCGGTTTAAACAAGATTTTAAGGATCAACTGTGAATTAAAGAATCAAGACAATTTAGCAAATGAGATAGAATCATATATAGATACATATATAGGCTTTATTTCTAGATATTTTCCTATTTATGAGGCAATCAGATATAAGACTCTAATTTCTACCTCAGCTTTTTTGGATTTTGTGCGCAGGTTTTGTCAGACAAAGGCTATAACGGTGCAACAGCAGATGTCTGGTCTTGTGGTGTTATTCTCTTTGTGCTCATGGCTGGTTACTTGCCTTTTGATGAGCCAAATCTCATGACATTATACAAACGTGTACGTGTAAAAAACCTCGCTTCCTCTGCTTCTTACTTTTTTTTCTCAGTACTTTTTTCTAATCTCATCTTTGGTCTTTAAAAAATTACTTATAGATATGCAAGTCTGAGTTTAGCTGCCCACCATGGTTCTCGTCAGGTGCCAAGAGAGTCATTAAGCGTATTCTTGATCCCAACCCTGTAACCGTAAGCGCCTCTTACATGAATGAATAGTTTTGATTTGTGAACATGATGCTGAAAACCAAAGATCAAATGGTTCAAGCAAGAGCTCAGCAAACTTTTTTTTTTTTGAATTTGCAGAGAATAAGTATTTCAGATTTACTAGAAGATGAATGGTTCAAGCAAGGGTACAAGCCGCCATCATTTGACCAAGATGACGAGGATATAAACATAGATGATGTTGATGCTGCTTTCAGTAACTCCAAGGTAAAAAAAATACCGTCATTTCTGATTAAGTACCGATATATATCATAGTTCTGTTATGTTTAACCAATGTACTTACCAACTAATATTTTGTGCTGCTACTCTAGGAATGTCTTGTAACAGAGAAGAAAGAGAAACCGGAATCCATGAACGCTTTTGAACTTATCTCTAGCTCAAGAGAGTTCAGTCTTGAAAATTTGTTCGAGAAGCAAGCTGTACGAACTTTTTTCTACCTTTTTTTTCCTCAAATTCCATCTGATTTTTTTTAGAAAAAGCCAAATGAAAACCGGTATACTTATAAAGGAAAAGAAAAACACGTAATAATGCAATTTTAACAATACACATTATCAGGACAACAATAAAATACACTAAAAACAAATCCAAAACATAACTATAGATTGATACTCTAAATTGTAGGGACTAAGAAAGCTGCAGAACATGTCGCAAATATAAATCACTTGAATTGGTGTAAGGTTAATCGATATTTGATGGTTAACTTTCAGGAGATACAACACCACACGAAATACGAAAGTATTAATTGTATTTTGAGAATCCATACTTGTGTTAGAAATGTCAAAACATTTGATATCTGAAGAGGAAGATCACAAGTACGATGAGAGAAAACTTTTGTGAAACTCGAAATAATCAGGAGCTTGGTTGCAAAAAACGGGAGAGCAAAAACTTGATCTTTTAATGTCGTAAACGCAATCTAAAAAATACTAATTTTCATGAAAAAGGAAAACGTTGTAAAAATCTTCCTAAAGGTATACTTATAAAAAGTAATAGAATCCAAAGGAAGACAGTTAATATTGTACTACTCTCCACCGTGAGGGAGGAAGTGACACAAGGGTCCTTTATCAGGGGTAATAATGAAAAAATTCTCTCCAACCAGGAGGAAGTTGGGGTCGATCTCTCCATAAAAGAGGAAATTAGATGGGGACAATACTCCATAAAAGATAGAAAGGGAGGAAGCGGTGAGATTTGCATCTTAGTATGTGAGAGATCACTGCACCCCTATTGCATCGATGTCAAAAACCAACAATGATGGAGTCCTCGATCATCTTTGTCATAGTATCAAACAATCTGATGCACTGGTTTCTGCAGAGACTTTAACTCGACGGAAATAGGAGAAGTAGACCGCAAAGCAAGCCATGTTTTCTCCAAATGGGTAGAGGATGCTTGAAAAGGATCTCTCATGTCCCCAGTAGGATGTGTAACGTGGAAACGAATCTTTCATCCTTGATTGGATAAAGATCATGCGGCGATGGTCGGCGTTAAGAAATGGAGCAGCGGTTGGCTTATGCAAATTAACAGAATTAGAACACCCAAAACCAAGGGGTAGGTTTTAAGCCCACCGAACTTGGGCCATTACATCTAAATATGACCCAGAAAGGCCCCACTGTATAAACCAAATGGGCTAGGCCCAAAAATGGAAGTCCTAGAGTCCAAAATGGCTTGGCCTCTAATGATTTGGCTGTGACGGCTTGATGGCGGTGAGATGAAGATTGGAGTGGAAGGAGGCAGCGCTGATGTTTGTGGCCCCGGAGCAGTCGAGATCGGTGAATGGTAAGACCGGTGACCGAATAAACCTTCCGCCACCTTCTTCCACACCGATATGAGCGCTGTTGGTTTCCGGTGAAATCGATGGTCGGCGAGGATTTCGAAGCATCAAGACTCCATGGATAAGCATCAATAACACTTCGGTTTTCGGATTTTGTTGGATACTGGTATCTAATTATTCTGGTTTGGTTATATTTGTGTCACAGGTGTTTGAAGTGGCGCCATCGTTGCATGTGGTAGAGCTTAGGAAAACCGGCGGTGACACTCTCGAGTTTCACAAGGTAATATTTTCGGTTTAATCTTCGTGAAACGGTTCGGTAAACATCTCTAATTGATTTGATTTAATTGCGTTTATGTAAAATCTCTTTTGCAGTTCTACAAAACGTTCTCATCTGGATTAAAGGATGTAGTCTGGAATACTGAAGGAGCCGCTGAAGAACATTAAGCAAAAAGAAATATTCAATTAAAGAGTTGAAACTGTAAAATGAATAGTAAAATCTGGAGTTGGCAAAACAGAAATATTGCTAACAAAAAGTCAAACCTATAAGTTATATGCCATCTTCCTCAAAACTCGGTTTGGTTTACTTTAAGTCAAACCAAACATTTCAATTGGTCAAAACCAATAACTGATGAGATCGTTTCGTCAAATTCGGGAAGTTCACTATTTGAGTAAAGTTTTTTTTTTGGTTTGGTCAACTATTTGAGTATAGTTTATTGTCACTCTTTGGCTACAGTTAGCAACGCTTTACATTGACACAATGTCGAAATTTTTTTCACAAAGTACAATGACAGAATAGTTAAGCGGCAAAACGTTAATTTAATTAACAGTGAAGCTACATACGGTGTATAACTAAATAGTTCATATATTGGTTCTAGGGTGAGAGAGACCAATATATGAACTATAAGTCTATAACTGAATATAAAATGTTATTATGTAGACCTGTGATTGTTAAAGAAATTGCAAATCAATTTGTGATTTAATATTCTATATATAATATAGACTTTTTTGTTAAAGATTCTATATATACTACAAAAATGTTGTATACAGCCATGAATATGGTTATGAGTTTTCTGAGGCTACTCATAACCATGACCGTTATGTGGCTACTATGTGTTTGGGCCATTTGTTTGAGAAATGCATGGCACTAAACGAGGTTGATAAAAAAAAAAAATGGTTTTATCATATTTATAGTGACAGACTGTAAGAGTTGATTAGAAAACTTGATTATCTGATGAGTTTGATGAACCATTTTGTAGTATATGTGAAGTACATAATCACTATTTTTGTTTATATAATAAGGATCATTTGAAAAAAACTGCGTTCAACTTCAATGAGCCTATACAGAGCACTGCGGACTACTAGTACAGTGATATCACCATTTTTTTGGCTTGTTTCATGTAGACTAAATCGTTTAATTATGTTGCAACCAAATAAACTGTTAGTCCTTTTTAGTTTTTATAAATGGCATATATGTGAAGATATGTACATTCATACATTAATTTATGACGGACTGGTTTGTAGTTAGTTTGTATATACGTGAAGCGATGTACATTCATACATTGATGACTGACTGGTTTCTAGTTAGTTGTTATTAAGCCGACCATCATTAATTGTTGGTTTATGTCTGTCTACACATGGACATGGGCACTACTCCACCATTTATTATCATCATTATCATTTATTTTACTAACTAATTACTTTGATCTGTGCATTATTTGATTCTCCACTGTTTTCGTATGTACATTATACTGTACATGCAAACACATTAACCTAAATTTATTAATTAATAGCATCTGATGAACTGGATTATTCTAATATTGAAGTTTGAGAGTTGGTACGTACTGTCGAAACTTCTTTTTTAGTAATCACGATCGATCGAAACGACATCGTTGGATTTGTAATTCTTACATAAATAGACGGTTTAAATGATTTCACTACATGTCGAATTATATGCAATGTTTCTTTTTGTGGAAAGAAGATGCCCAAATATGCAAAGATTGATCATAACTTATGTTGGAAAGAAGACTAATTAATACAGTAATTCATAACTTATGTAAGTCACGTCACATGCAAAATCAATTCTTTGATTGGCACGTAATTTATAACTCTGTTATATATGTATTACAGCTTTATAATTACCAAATAATATAGGGGTCTGCGACACTTGAAATGATTAATTAAGAACACATTTATTTAATAATTAACTTATCCCAAATAGAAAAACAGAGACAGGTTCAGTTTTTGAACCTAAATCCGATCATTTGCACCTACGAGGCTACAACTACCCCTCCGAGGTCCATTTTGGACACCTTGCACAATCAATTTTAGTATATATAACAACAATATTCGAAAAAATAGAAATACAAATTCAAATGTTTGTGGACAGATACTGTTTGATTTCTAATCACTGATATTTTCATATTAACAACCATAATGCCAAAATAATTTTGTACTAAATTTTTAGCATTTTAACTCCAAATAATTAAAATTTACAGTAGCAAAAAATCAAATATTTGTTTCTACATTTTAAAATATTGAATTTAATTCTAGGAATCAACGTCTAATATGGATGGTATACGATGGAGAAAACTGAATAGTGCTAATATTAAAAAGTAATATGATTCATTATCAATTTATCATCGGTCATACTTCATAACAAGGAGTTTGTATGAATGTGGAATACACATTTGTACATAAAAATAACAAATATGAATATTTATGGACACACTGTCGTCTACCCTTTAATTGCAATTTGGACAGGGAACGCTTCTCATGAATGAAATAAACGTTTCCCAAACACGTTTATCTCTTTAAATTTTAAAGTTTAAAATTTGATTCATTATAAATGTTGTGTTTCAATGCATTATTTTCACAAAATTTATAGCATTACCCCTGATATTTGAATGTAATGACTAATAAAAAAATATTTTTATATTAATAAAGAATAAAAATACAAATTCATGGTTTTCTTGATTAGTGTGCAAAATCATTAAAGTACAACTAAATTGAAATAAAGGGAGTACAAAATATTTTATCAACCAATAATA
Source organism: Cardamine chenopodiifolia (assembly GCA_963922655.1). Lineage (NCBI taxonomy): Eukaryota > Viridiplantae > Streptophyta > Magnoliopsida > Brassicales > Brassicaceae > Cardamine > Cardamine chenopodiifolia. The sequence goes on from OZ000467.1 coordinate 269,534, forward strand.
ATTTACTTGATTAACTTTAAATTTCACTCACTCAATTTTGGATAAACTATATACTTGTTCATGAAGCAAAAAAAGAACATCATCGGTGTCCAAAAGTTTTGGGGTTTATAAGAAAACATATAATAAACATGTCATATTTTGTTGTTGTATTAGTGCTCTAATTTACAAATTAGGTTAAACAAAAATATAAAGTTTAGATGCCCAATTTTATTAGCTAACTATGTAAGATTCAGCTGGGTTTTGTTGGACTTTTTTTTAAATGTACTATTTATAATTTGCATTTTGTGTGAACAAAACATGAAAAATAATCTGACTACAGAATTTAATATCAAGGTCCCATATAAGTAGTTGAGCTAATAATAGTATCTCGGAACCACTCACCATTAAATTCTAATATTATTCCATCTTTATTTAATCTTATTATCTTTTCTCTTTCTTGCACTTAATAGCAACTCTATATATCTTTCCACCTCCACTGCCCCTAATTTCACCAAAATCCTCCAAATTCACCAATTTCAGAATTTTCATTCTCATTTTTAGCTTCTTTCTCTTTCCCCAAATTTGCATAAAGACTTAATAACAATACACTTTTTTGTATCAATCTTTGATTCCAGTTTTAAATATTTGGACCCAAGATTATACTGATGGAGAGAACAAATAGCATAGACATGGATCAAGAGAGATTAACGGCAGAGATGGCGTTTCGAGATTCATCATCGGCCGTAATAAGAATCCGGCGACGTTTACCGGATTTCTTGACGTCCATTAAGCTCAAGTATGTGAAGCTTGGACTTCACAACTCCTGCAACTTCACCACCTTTCTCTTCTTCCTCATTATTCTTCCCTTAACCGGAACCGTGCTGGTTCAGCTAACCGGTTTAGCGTTCGATATGTTCTCTGAGCTTTGGTCAAACCAGGCGGTTCAACTCGACGCGGCCACGAGACTCTCCTGCTCGGTTTTCCTCTGCTTTGTTTTGACGCTCTATGTGGCAAACCGGTCTAAACCGGTTTATCTAGTGGATTTTTCATGCTACAAACCCGAAGACGAGCGGAAAATGTCGGTGGATTCGTTCTTGAAGATGACGGAGGAAAACGGAGCATTCACCGATGACACAGTTCAGTTCCAAAAAAGAATCTCGAACCGTGCCGGCGTTGGAGACGAGACTTATCTGCCACGCGGCATAACCTCAAACCCCCCAAAGCTAAATATGTCCGAGGCACGTGCCGAAGCTGAAGCAGTTATGTTCGGAGCCTTAGACTCCCTCTTCGAGAAAACCGGAATTAAACCGGCCGAAATTGGAATCTTGATTGTAAACTGCAGCTTATTCAATCCGACGCCTTCTTTATCAGCGATGATCGTGAACCATTACAAGATGAGAGAAGATATCAAAAGCTACAACCTCGGAGGAATGGGTTGCTCCGCCGGATTAATCTCAATCGATCTCGCCAACAATCTCCTTAAAGCCAACCCTAATTCTTACGCTGTCGTTGTCAGCACGGAAAACATAACCCTAAATTGGTACTTCGGAAACGACCGGTCAATGCTCCTCTGTAATTGCATCTTCCGAATGGGCGGCGCTGCGATCCTCCTCTCTAACCGCAGACAAGACCAGTCAAAGTCAAAGTACGAGCTAGTCAACGTAGTACGGACACATAAAGGATCAGACGACAAGAACTACAATTGCGTGTACCAGAAGGAAGACGAGGGAGGAACGATCGGTGTCTCTTTGGCTCGAGAGCTTATGTCCGTCGCGGGAGACGCTCTGAAAACAAACATCACGACTTTGGGACCGATGGTTCTTCCATTGTCGGAACAGTTAATGTTCTTGATTTCTTTGGTCAAAAGGAAATTGTTCAAACTCAAAGTGAAGCCGTATATTCCCGATTTCAAGCTAGCGTTCGAACATTTCTGTATTCACGCAGGCGGTAGAGCGGTTCTTGACGCGATGCAGAAGAATCTTGATCTTAAAGATTGGCATATGGAACCTTCAAGAATGACTTTGCACCGGTTTGGTAACACTTCAAGTAGCTCGCTTTGGTATGAGATGGCATATACCGAAGCAAAGGGTCGGGTAAAAGCTGGTGATCGACTTTGGCAGATTGCGTTTGGATCGGGTTTCAAATGTAATAGTGCTGTTTGGAAAGCGTTACGGGCGGTTTCGAGGGAGGAGATGACGGGTAATGCATGGGCTGGTTCGATTGATGATTATCCGGTTAAGATTGTGCAATGATTAGTTCAACTGGATACATGTGGAGTGTATTATGCAATCGTGTTCTTCTTGATTTTATTTTTTATGTAAGTTGTCGAATGAAGATTATAATTTAATTAATTTATCGATGTGTGTTTGGTATACGTTAGTTGATTTTTCATACTGTTGGTAAACCAGAAATTTGAATAAAATTTTCTCAAGACAAAGAAAAGTCGTTATCCACTACATCTGCGTTCACACACCCATAAAATCATCACTTGGAAAATGGCTAAAATTACACTGGTTCCAATTAGTGATACCTTTTTCGCACAGTAGTTGTGGTTTAGATTAATTCTTCAATAATTTGGCAAAATTATTGACCAACCACTTTAAGAAAATCCCTATTCCGCGCATGTTTTTATTTTTATTTTTTTTTCCAAGTTCCAACATTCTACAATGTTACATTTCGACCACATATATAGAATGTATATATTCTTCTAGCGTAAAAGTGACGAAATGAGTCAAATGAGATCGAATCTAAGAAAATATACAACAAACATATCAATTACAAAATCCTCTTGGTTCTTCAGTACCTTCGGCTTAAACCATTGGTTCGGTCTTTCTAGGTTGAAGTTGTTGAACCATCATCTGCATAACTGGTTGCTGCCATGCCAACACAACATAACCAAAATAAGCAAAAACGATTAATTTTTACAAAGCCAGATCAGATATCTCAGTCAGTATCTTTGTAGCCTTCAATGCACACGATATTGACCTTTCAGCATAATAAATGAACACGTTTTCCAGGTGGCATCACGATTTTGATTACTTCACTATGCCAGTTCCTTCAGTTTTTTGTTCTGTTCAAGTATTTGTACAGTACTTTGTCTATCTCTTTAAGGCCCATTGGGCCGTATAAGAGAAGACGATTACCGGTTCGCGTGTTGGGATCACATAGGACGCACCCTTTGAAGTTCTACATTCACGTTTTTTCATTATTTTGTCGTTGTTTCCCTGAAGGCCCATTTTAAATATGGGCCGAAAAGGATCTTAAACTGCCAGAACTCGCAATCCCTGCTGTTCTTATTCGGAGGACGCTAACTACACGCCGTTGGAGTTTCTACTTTTCTTATTAAGAATCTTTTGAATTTCATTGTTTTCTTTTGTCAAATATTTGTTAACTTTGTAATTAAACTTTCTGTTTTTCCTGGTTATAGATACTAGATATAATTTCTAATTACAAATGATATTACTTCAAAGGAAAAAACTTATATAGAAAAAATAGATATTTATGAGAGGTGAAACTGATACGGAATTGTGTGTAAACGTCAAAAGACAAGACTTGTGATATTGGGAATCATGTCACATGGGTGATGTCCTCTGCTCGTGTTTCAAGTTGCAAAGTTGCAGCTTTTTTTCTTTTTTAAGCTCATTCTTAAAAGATTTAAGAATCTCACTTTTGCATCAAAATCATCAAAAACGTAAATTCGGGGGCCAAAGTGAAAGATTCAAATCTTTTTATCCTATATTTTATTTCTGTAAAAGGCGAAAAAATAAGATCTAAAAGCCATTCATTTTGAAAAAAGAATATTTGTATATGTCATTTTTTTCTTTCTTAGAAAATTATTTGATTAGTTATCCAAAATAGAATCTATATATTAGCTTTTAAGATGCAAGCAAATATTCTCTTACAACTAACTTCCATATATTCAATCAATTTTAAATCATTTAACATTTATCTAATTAAAAAAAAAAGTCATTTCAAAAATGATAAAAAGTTACAGATCAATTGGTTTATAAAAATATTCTTCTTTCAACGGTACATTTCCAAATCCAATGTAACCTCAACCAGTCAATCTTCTTCTTTTCTTCTGCATATAAAATAAAAAGGTTCTTTTCCCTGGAGGATGAGTCGAGACCGTTGATTTGGCATCACCAACAATCATCTAAGCCAATTCCTACAGTCACTTGTAGAAGCTGGAGATATCTCAACACCAATAGAGTCAGTGCAACATGAAGAGTAATTCGACTGTTGCTCCAATAGTCCCCCAAAATGTGAACCAGCCACACTCTTAAAGCTTGGACTCCTCAAGCTAATCTTGTCCCCATACTCTGGTGGGGGCTGTACCGGATACGAGAGCCGTTTCTTGACTGAACCCGCACGGTCCCTCTCGGGAGTCGAAGGTCGTTGCCTCGGTGCACTCTGAGACCGGATCCTCGCCTTAGCCGACTCCGTACTCGCCATGTAATTAGGCAACAATGTTGCATTATTAACCATCGTGGTATTAATGCTACATCCACACCTAGCTGTGAAACTATAATTAGATCTCAAGCTAGGTGTGTTTGATGTATAACTATAAGCTGCTCGATCACGGTCATCCCTCGGATCTCTCTGGCCCTGAGGACTAGCTGACCGGATATGGATCGGTCTAGACTTAGCCGGAGATGGTGTAGCTGAGAAATTATTGCGGGATTGGTAATGGTGGCTAGTTCTGGACGGAGAACTAGGTTTTTGGTGACGACTGGGGCTTCCGGTTCTTGTTCTTGGGTAAGGTTGAGAAGTGTCAATTTCAACGGTTTTAACCGGAACCCTTTGGTCAACCGAAGCTCTGTTACTAGCTCGTATATCCCAGGGTCTAGTAGCCATCCACCGGTCAAGCCATTTCGGTCTTTCCTCCTCGAGTTCTGCCTCATGGTCTCCTCCCGCAGATTGGCTACCAACCGCTCTCCACATCTTTTCCTTTAAACGAAACGGTCTTATCAATAAGCTCAACATATATACTAAAAACATTTTTGATCGGTTTAGTTATCTTACCTGTTGAGAGAAAGCTTGAGACAAATTAGTCTTCTCATGTCTCAATGCTGTGTCCCGTCTCCGTTGTAGCATCGTTTTCACTTCGTCTATAGTGTGTGGTCGATCATCCCAATCTTCCGCCACGCTGCTTCCTCCTCTTGACTACAACAAAATTTGTTACCAAAATCCAAAAGTCGTTAGCCACGAAAGTTTCGCCAAATCTCAAAAGCTATTTCTACGTTTGCGTTTACAAAAATAAATAAAATCACATTGAAATATAATATGCAAACGTAGTTTACGATTAACATATTGCAAATACAAATTACAATTGGGAACAAAACATTTTACTTAAAATTGTGGGTTAATATGGAAAATATACAATGTAAACGTAAACACAAAAGCAAAACGTAATCATATAATTGAGGCGCACTTATATTATAGAACCTTAATTAATTATGCTATAGTTAAGGCAAGAGAAACGCAGAAGGTATCATTCGAGAATTCGAAACCAACCATGGATTGTCGATCTGAAATATCTTGAAGATAGCGACATTCAAAAACAGGGTGAGAGTCGCTGAACGCAGATTTGCGACTACCGTCATGAGACAAGCGTTTGCGTTGGTCAAGCACACGAGACTGGACTCGAACCAGAGCTTGCATACACCTTAGAGTCATTTTGGCTTGCTTTCTCACATTATGACCCCTCACTAATGCTTGTAGCTTCACTAACCCTTTTAATGCTCTTAACGCTCTTCTTGCCTTATCCATTTCATTTTACAAAAACCAAAGTAGAAACAACAAAACTAAATCAAATCCAAATCTTTTGCCGTGATTTCTTGTATAACCAAGGCTAAATTTATATAAAAAATACTAATTAATTTGCTCACCAAATATCCTCTGAAAGAAGTTTGGATAACAACAGCAGCGTAATTTTCTCTTGCGTAATAAATCCGTCTCATAAGTTTCGGCAAAACCGCTGGAGAAGCTGACGTGGCGATGGAGACGACGGCAGACGGAGGTTTTCCGGCGTTGGATGGCGGGGTCATATTCGCGTTGCTCGGTGCTGTCTCCGGGGAGGTTTTGGAGTTTGCGTTACCTGATTCTTCCAGTGGCGGTGGAGAGATACCAGACGACTTTACCGGAGAATCTTGACTCGCCGGTTTTCTAAATAACCACCGTCTCTTCTCTCTCTGAGCAAAACAAGATTTTTTTTAAAAATAAACTTTAATTAGTACATAAGATAAGAGAGTAAAAAGATCTAGAAATAACAAACCTTTTCCTCATCTTCTTCGACTTCATTACCGTGAGGATTATTATGTTTTTTCTTGGTCGGAGATCGGAAAGCTCGCTTAACGGCGGTAAGCCAAGAAGAAGAAGAGCCGTTCTTTTTCCCCATGTGTTTAACTTTTGGTTGGAAGGTCACTTTTCAACACATTATTATTATACCATTGTTTTCTTGTTTCGGTCTTCCGTAAGTCTCTGAGTAAATGAGATTGAGATTTGGCTTTAGAATTTTGCAGAAATAAGGAGAGATATATAGACAGCAAATACTGATAATTTTTGGTTGCTTGTTTGTGTAAGAAATTGCTCTGACCTCCTCTTTAACTGTAACCACTACAACGATGACTGTGTTTTTTTTCTTTAATAATTTTTTCTTCACCAGATATCATTATTTTATTTTGTATGCATCGATATTAACATGCATATATTCGTTATGGGTCCATACAGTGCAAGATGATATAGGAGAGAGATTGCACGTTCATTTTGCTCTATAAACTAAATTTACTTCAAATAACTTCCGTCTAAATTGTCATTTAACTTAAATGCCAATCATGGCTAAGCTAGAGCATGTTGAAACCAAACAAAGATTAGTTTATGCGTAGTAACGAAATTTGTACTGTTATTTTTTTAATTTATAGAATGATAGGATGACTGAGTATACCTCGAGGTTCTAATTTTCTGAATGATATAATCATTCTTTCAACTGGTAAGATATTAATCTTAACTAACAATATAATCTAACTCTATATAGCTACAAAAAACGTTACTAGACATGATTATGTAAAGTATTAATTAAGTTTAGGAAAAGAGACTTACATAACTCGTGATTTTTGAATCAAGATCAATGTACAAGACCAAAATGCTCTATTGTTGGATATTAATAAAAAGGATGCAAAATATATCATTGAATTTCATGTTATGATCATATGTTTATTCAAGTTATATTATATGATGACGGTTGACGAATTATGTTATATGAAATGACAACCATCAAGTATTGCTTGACCAAGCTCATGCTGTCACGTGCGTGGAACCAGAGCAGAGATCGAGACATCGGGTGCATGATGGACCACGGTGGTCGTTCCCTAGAACACCAACCAACAAGTTTTTGTTTTTTATTTGGTCAAAGTCAAATCTCTCCAATTGGGTCTTATGTTTATCCATACAGCCTTATAAGCGTAAAGAGGCCCAATACTATATAACCCCAATCATCTCATACTGTCTAGACGATTTTAAATGGGCCTAGTGAAAATCCATCCGGCCCATTTTCTGGAAACAAGCGTTATAACCTCTGCGTCCCCGTCTCTCTATCAAACCCTAGCTTTTTTACTCTCCAGCCGCGTTGCGATAGCATTTTCGATCGTAGTGTAAGGTACTCGATGATACTTCGTCTCTATCGTAGTTCTCGTCAAAAGTTTTCTCTTTAAGAGTTTATAATCACTGGTATATAGCTAATGTTCTCCGATTCTTCTCCGTTTGATTTCCATGGTTTTAGGAGTTTTTCTCGTTTGCAGTTTTGGTTTTTGTGTTTGTGGTTTTGATCTGTTAATACTTTGTATGTGTTGTTTGATTCACTACAGTTTTGGATTTTGATGGATTTAATGTTTCGGTAGGCGATTGATATTTTTTGTTATTGTTGTGACATCGTTTCAGGAAAAAATGTCGACAGTGGGAGAGCTTGCTTGCAGCTACGCTATTATGATCCTCGAGGACGAGGGTATTGCTATCACGGTATCATATTATTCCCAGATTATAAGATTTTTCATTTTCTTAATCAGTGGTTTCTAGCTAGTTTGCTCTTGATTATTCTCGTTATATAGCTGACTTCATAGTTTAAACTTTTTTTTTTCTTTATCCTTCAGCTTGAAATTAATTCCAGTTTTAGTTTTAAAGTATGGAAAGTATTGAGATTGTTAGGCTTAATAGTCAAGAATTGGGAAAAATATATTTGTTTTTTCTATATCATATAGTTAGAGAAGATTTAAAATCTAGGTTTAGGATGGTGGTTTAGGGTTTAGAATTTGATAAATATGTTTGCTTTTATTGACTGTATCTGTTTGTTCATATTGCTAGGCTGACAAAATCGCCACATTGGTGAAATCTGCTGGTGTTGAGATTGAGTCATACTGGCCAATGCTATTCGCCAAGATGGCTGAGAAACGTAATGTGACTGATCTCATCATGAACGTTGGTGCTGGTGGTGGAGGAGGTGCCCCTGTTGCAGCGGCTGCTCCAGCTGGTGGTGCTGCTGCTGCAGCTGCTACACCTGCCGCTGAGGAGAAAAAGAAGGTAAAAGAAAAATCACAAATAAATAAACACTTGTTATGATTTGATTATTGATCTCATTTTGGTTGATTTATTATTGCAGGAAGAACCAGCAGAAGAGAGTGATGGAGATTTGGGTTTTGGCTTGTTCGACTAAACGCTTTCACTTATTTTTCTTCGTAGTTGATTTTATCGACACGAAACTATAATTTGTCGTATGAGTTTATTATTACTTTTTGAATCTGGCTAAAGAACTTTGTAGTTGTTTTGTCGAAGCATCTGTTCTACACTCGAGTGTTCGGGCAAATCAATATGCTCATTCATTTGTTAGAATGGATTTTTTTAATTTTTCTTTTTTTGACTCGAATCAAAAATTATAGGTGAAGATACGATCAGTTTTATGCATTTATGAAAAATTCTTAGTAGTGAGATAAGATCGCTAATTGGGCTTCAGATAGAAACCGGGCTTGTAAATGAGTATACAATTTATCATCTAGTTTTGCCCTGTAATTGTGTTTTCTTATGCGAAGCGACACTATTAGGAGCCTGCGTCGTTATGTCACACAAAGCAAACAAATAAGGTCACGCGCGGCGAAGGAGAGTGGCTAAAACGCGCTATTTGTGTAGGCCATGCGGATTGGGGAACTTTTTTTCTTTTTGTTTGTTCATTCTTACCCATCTGCATTTCTCTGTCTCTGGTGCAGCTGTACATTTGGACATTTGTACGTCTGTTGTCATAGGTTCCAAACGATGAAAATGAAGTGGGATTAAAAAATTTAGAGTAGAAAAGTTTTGAGAAATAAGAAATCTAGCTAAAAAACTCGGGGGATATTTATATATATATATATATATATATTGTTAAAAGGCTTATTTCTATTCATATTTTATAAATGAAAAATTTGTCAAGTAGTTACACCTATAGTTCTACCAAAGATCGCAAGAGTACATTGGTGATGAATTCATGTATTCCCATGATTAATTGATTATTTCATGTATATTTTTGATAGTATATATATTTTCATGTATTTGAAGTAGGTTATTTCACTTATTTGAACTAATCATAATATTTATTAAGTTGTTACATTTTTGAAATTTTGGTTGCAGTATATTTAAACTGGAGTGGAAAATCATTAATCAACAAAAACTAGTTTTAATTTTTGACAATTAATGACTATTGACTATAACTTGTTTAATAATGTTTCCGCTATTTTGGTACTCCACTATTCATAAAGCCAATGATCAGTGTTGAATTTAAGAAGAAAATGATTAGGAATGGGTTTGTAGATGGGATCTTATTAGTTAAGAAATAGGAAAAGAAAACATTGGTGTTAACGAAAGAATAGCGTTGGGTGGGTCCAAAATCTATAAGAGACATTTTTGGAAGTTGAGCGTCGGCCTCTTATTAGATATTTTACTAACTCATCTCCCTCGTTCTCTCCGCCCTGTCTCTCTTCATTTTCTCGTTTCTCAAATCCCGTTGATCTCCATTGTCGTAAGAGAATGGCCACGGCTTTCTCGCCCACCCTCTCTCTCCATGGATCTCATCAAGAGAATCGTCTCTTGCTCCCGATCCGATTGCCTCCTCCTTCTTCTTTCCTTGGATCCACTCGTTCTCTCACCATTCATTCTTCTCGCCGACTCAATCAAGCCAATGCCTTCCGTCGATCTCCCGTCGTTGGAGTCCAGGAAGTTGTCAAGGAGAAGAAAGCCTCCAATAGCCTGGTATACATACACGCTTCCACTACCTCCAATTTCTTCAAATTTTAGCATTTTACAAGTTTTAGGTCTTTGATTTATCACTTTAGTATTCAATGTACTGATCATAACTTGTAATTATCGAAATCTGTGATAGAGTTTGCTTATTCTTTGGGTATTGATTCAAGGAATTGAAGTTCATGATTTGTTTGTGAAATAGTTGATAACGAAAGAGGAAGGATTGGAGTTGTATGAAGACATGATACTAGGTAGATCTTTTGAAGACATGTGTGCTCAAATGTATTACAGAGGAAAGATGTTTGGTTTTGTTCATTTGTACAATGGCCAAGAAGCTGTATCAACTGGCTTTATCAAGCTTCTCACCAACTCTGATTCTGTCGTCAGCACTTACCGTGACCATGTCCACGCGCTTAGCAAAGGTGTATCTGCTCGTGCTGTGATGAGTGAGCTTTTCGGGAAGGTTACAGGATGCTGCAGAGGTCAAGGTGGATCCATGCATATGTTCTCTAAAGAACACAACATGCTTGGTGGCTTTGCTTTTATAGGCGAAGGGATTCCTGTGGCCACTGGTGCTGCGTTTAGCTCCAAGTACAGAAGGGAAGTCTTGAAACAGAATTGCGAAGATGTCACTGTTGCCTTTTTCGGTGATGGAACTTGTAATAACGGGCAGTTCTACGAGTGTCTTAACATGGCTGCTCTCTGGAAATTGCCTATTATCTTTGTTGTGGAGAATAACTTGTGGGCTATTGGGATGTCTCACTTGAGAGCGACTTCTGACCCTGAGATATGGAAGAAAGGTCCTGCATTTGGGATGCCCGGTTTTCATGTTGACGGTATGGATGTGTTGAAGGTGAGAGAAGTGGCTAAAGAGGCAGTCACTAGAGCTAGAAGAGGAGAAGGTCCAACCTTGGTGGAATGTGAGACTTACAGATTCAGAGGACACTCGTTGGCTGATCCTGATGAGCTCCGTGATGCTGGTAAATCTCTCCTTCCTTCCAGTTTATTGCTTATTGAATCTTCTAGTGTGTTTATCTTAAGATTGAACAAACCTTTAAGTTTAAAGCTTTTTTTAATTGGAATTGGTTATTTCTTAATTTTTGGCAGCTGAGAAAGCCAAATACGCAGCTAGAGACCCAATCACAGCACTGAAGAAGTATTTGATAGAGAACAAACTTGCGAATGAAGCGGATCTAAAGTCAATAGAGAAGAAGATAGACGAGTTGGTGGAGGAAGCGGTTGAGTTTGCAGACGCAAGTCCACAGCCCGGTCGCAGTCAGTTGCTAGAGAATGTGTTTGCTGATCCAAAAGGGTTTGGAATTGGACCTGATGGACGATACAGATGTGAGGACCCCAAGTTTACCGAAGGCACAGCTCAAGTCTAAAAAAGAGAAGTTAACCATAGAAGCTGTGTCCTGTCTTTGGCTTCTGTTTGATGTTTCTACATATATTATTAAGTTAAAAATGCTACAGAGAAACAGTTTTAATCATTTGAACTTTTTCTTTTTGTTGGGTGTTGCGAAATTATCACAAGGTTCTTTATAAGTCTGAGGAGTTGGTAAACTATTATGGATGTGGTTATTTCGGTTCAGAAAGAGTTTGGGACCAAATTAGAATAAATATATTTTGTTCGGTTCAAAAAATGGCCCGGTTTAGATTCGATAAAGGAAAGAGAGGGTCTCAGCTGCCCAGGATATCAGCGAGTTAAATGACCCGACCCGATTTGTTCTTTCAATTTTTTTATCAAATTATTTACTTTCTGGTTCGATAATGGCATTGGCAGCCTCCTGCTTCGCAATTCCCTTATCTTCTTCTTCTCGATCGTCTTACGATGCCATTCGTATATATAAAACCCTAATATCTTCGATTTTTTCTTACTTAGATTCCCTGACACCTCAATTCTCTTCTTCCACTGCAAATTAAGGTCTCTTCATCAGAATTATCAGTTCTCGATGAAGAAGAAGTTAAAGGAGAAGGAGAGGTTAAAACTGGAGAAGGAGAAACCGATGGAGACACTTTCGTCTCGGAAGCAGAGCCAGTAGTGATGAAGAAACCGAGACCTTGCGAGCTTTACGTGTGTAATATCCCAAGAAGCTATGACATTGCTCAGCTTCTAGAAATGTTTCAGCCTTTTGGAACTGTACTCTCCATCGAGGTAATTCTGATATTCTTTTTAATTCTTATCCAGACTTGACTGATCCTACAATGCAATGCCTTGAGAAATTTCAAACTTGCTCTTTCACCGGATTCTGTTAAATGTGAAATTCCCTAGCTTTGAGTTCAATCAAGACGAACCAAACTTATTATCAGGGCTCATTGATACATATAATGAGGGGTGTGAATTGCTTGAAATGATCTATCGAGAAATCCTCAGACGGGAGAGAGCCGTGGAAGCGGATACATAACAATGGGTTTTATAATCTCTGCCAAAATCGTCATTGCTTCTCTTGATGGAAAGTAAGAGCCATAGAAACCAAAAACTCTCTTTTTCTTCGTCGTGGAAGGAAGTCTCTGAAGAGGTAAAACAAAAACCAATGATTTCATGAATTTTGCTGAATTGTTGGGGAACTAACACTTGCATTCATAAAATTGTCTCAGGGTCGTATAGCGTTTCAGGCTCTCTTTGCAAGAGAAAGATTGCCTCAAAGCTTTTCACCTCCTCAAGTGGCAGAGAATGGGAATGGGAAACAAAGTGACACGTCAAAGGCATTGGCTCCTAATTTCAAGATTCAAGATTCTTGTGATGCAGACCAAGAAAGAGTAGGAATGATCGGTCTTAAAACGAGACAGACAGGGTTTAAGCAAGAGATGTTCAATGGAAGTAAAAGAGAGCCAAGTTGGGAACACGAACAATCAAAGTGATGAAAAAGTCTGCAAGAGGCTTCGATTGGAAGGAGAAGCTTCTACATAACAGACCTTTGAGTTTGAGGTAAAAGAAAAATCACATTTTTACCAAATATCTTTATATCTAGTGTTAGTAATTGCTTCTTCACTCTTTATGAAAAGACTCTTTTTGGTCCTTTTTAGATCCATCAGAACATTTCTTTGGTCATATCTGTTTCTGTACCATATTACTACTCCGTGTCTTGTCGCGTGTCTCTGTCTGTGTCTGCCACTTCTGGTCTATATGTCTGCTGCTGTTACTGTTAATTAAACATTTAAGAAATGGATTTGTGTCTTCACTCTTTTCTTTTTCTGAATTCTGGATATTTTATGAGATCAAATAGTTTAGAATGATATGATGAATTGTAGAAAAGTATCAACTTTGAAGGTTTCTTCTCTGTGTTTGTTTTTAACTTGAAGGCGCTCATTGCTAAAGCAAAGGTATTCGGCTGGGTTTAAGAGTCTCACTACTGGGCCCCAAGTACAGCTTAACTATGGGCCTTAATAATAACTTAAAATAATAATATGGTATAGAATAAATTTTTCAATTTTGATTGGTTAATAATTTTTAATTTTCGTCCATATTTAATAAAAGAGAATGTGAGTTTAAAGTTTTGAAAACTAATAATTATTTAAAATATTATTTACAATTTTTAATTAGTTACACTAATTTTGTGATTATTATTGTATTATTAATAACTTTATTTAAAAAATTTAAAAACTAATGGTATTTTATGTAATATAACATATGAAAGTTGGTTATTTTCTTTCAATATTGTTCAAATAATAGTATAGAGATATAAATAATGTTTGTGATTCCAAATTTTTAAATTATACTTGTAAAATTTTCTGGTATAAAATGTTTGTATTTTAAATTGTAAATTAAATAGCGCCGTATTTCGTTATGTGACCCACAAAATTGACCTTTTTGGACGGTTGATGGAGAGAGATCCAACGTAACCAGACTCTCACAGGGATCACGTTTCCAGGGACCGACTCATATGACCCACGCCGTCACTTTAGCAGAACCCCACCCGCTTAACTAAAAATCCAAAATTCAGAAGATCCGAGTTAGATTTGCAGAATCAGAAAATCAGAATACGAAGAAATAGCCAGGTGATCGGTTCAGCCGCCGCCCATCCCAAACCGGGCCCGGTCTAGTTAACATCAATAGTGCAATCCCTTTCCGTTAAGAAACTACGGCGCGTGTTTGTGAAGCACCTTTCACCCTTTTTTATTAAGTGCCAAATTCCTCCACTTGAATGACGACTCCCTCACGCATATAAACGTTATATATATATATATATATATAATATGTTTTCTTCTTTTCTTCACAATTTATGCAATTTCATTTTCATTCAAATGAAAACAAATCACAAAATGATTGAGGACTATGCAATTATGGTTTTCTAGCTGACAATGTTAATTTTTAGTTTATTTGATGCGGATAATCTCTACCAAATTTTAAACTGTTAATTTTGATTGGGTTCGGTTATACTTTGGCTGGGTTTGGTTTGAATCTTAATTTAGATTTAATTCTGTTTCAGTTTAAATGCCTAAACCTATCAATTATTTGTGTATCAATACAAACCAACCAAAAAATATATACAACTGAATTTTTAGTAACAAGATTTGAAGGGTGAGAGATAGACAAGGACAGAACAAAAGCCTGCGAGGCCTCCAACGGTATTCATTGTGGACCAACCTTAACTGTGGGACGACTCTATCCATCTACATTTTATTATATGATTTTGTCCACAGCTCAATTTAGCACTTTTAATATCTATTTTCTAGACTCTTTTTTTGTAAAAAATAAATATTTCCGAGTTTGCATGATTTACCTTAGAATGATATGTTTTTAAAAAATAGTCATCGAGCAAAGAAGAGCCTGGTGGTCAGGATTTATGGATATACACCCACCAGCACTATTTGTCTCGTCTTTTACAAAAGAAGAAGAAGAAGCACTTGTCTCGTTTCTTTTATTTACCTTGAAACGTGCTTCTGTTTATTCGAAGACTTTATCAGTCCATTCATTTTTGATTCTAGTGCGACTTGTCAAAATAAATCGAATGAAACTAACAAAAACCATTGACTAGTTACTTCAACATTAATTTACCAAAGAAAATATTTCAACACTATATTGAAATAATGTTTACATGTATCACTTTGTTGATGGAAATAAAAATCCAGTCTTGATTGGAGCCTTTTTCTTTGACCACTACAAATCTCTTGAATTCGTTACACATACCACATAGCTATGATGATAGAAAAATGTAAATTTGAATCGTTATTGGTTATTTATAGACAACTTTTTTATATTACGAAACCAGTGCTGGTTTAAGTTCAATAATTTTTGTTACTATAATTCCTAGATGCATCAATCTACGTACAAACGTCTGTAAATATTTATATGGGTGTATATGTTTATTATATCACGATCATTTATATACGATACATGCGACACATTTTTTTAACGACACATGCAATCCATATTTTCAAAGAATAATATACATAAAAAATATTAATCTATGAAAATTGATAGCTAATTTCAAACTTTTCAGACTTCCAATTTTTATATCTTCTCAATTGTTTTAAACATTAATATCTGACCTTTTGATCTTCTCAATTTTCACTCCACTCCCAAAATTGAGCTTCGCAAAAGAGTGTGTTTTTGGTCAAATAAAATAACTTTATAGAGGAAGGAATTGTTTAGGCTTGACGATTACAAAAAAAATTGTGATAACCCAACTTATAATAGAGAATTCCTAAATATAATTATATACTATATAACCTACATATACTTTCCAGCCTCTGCCATATTATTTTTGGACCCATTTCTCTCAATCTAGATATATGCTCGTTCTGAGGTGATTAGATTTATCAATTATATATATATAATCTAAATTAACTAACACTCCTAGACTTTGGGGCACACATGACAGTTGTTGCCATCATCAACACCACATAAACCTGCTCCATGCAAATGGACTCTATTTTGCACCTACTGATAGCGACCCTTCTCTCTATACGCACATAACATATCAATATACATCATATATATACAAATTCACACGCACACATTTCTATATTGGTTGTAACGAGGATATCTTCTTGATGATTATGCATAATTTAGTATGATCAGATAAATTAGATTTCGAGGATATCCAGTCGACCATGAAAAGATATTCATATATAGTTAATCAACGATTGATATAGCTGTTATTGAAATAAAGCCCCACTACATCGCATACTACGCTTAGCTTTTTCATTGTACCTTAGTTTTTTTTTTTTTGAACAACGGCTTTTAAAACCGACCAAATTCTTAGCATTTCCTATGGCTACAGAACTGTACATTGTATATATAGAAAAGTTTATTGATTTTTTTTAATCCCAAGGGCCCGAGGTCCTCCAAGTTGATAAAGACACACACACATATATATATATATATATATATATATACACACATGAAGAAAAAATATAAATATGAATAATCAACAAATAAAATAGGTGTGAAAGAGATCGAGAAGTGTGGGGATGCAAAAATGTGAGGCTGTTTGGGACAAACTCTAGAGAGAGAGAGAAAAGAGTGAGAGTAGTAAGAAGTGGTCCTTACTCTATTCCATGTTTACTGTTGTGAAATTGTAACACTTCACCCTCTCACTCACCTTCTCATTTATGTTTGCTTCTCCTTTAAATCCAACCCCTACTTTAACCATTTTATTCAAATCTTACATAGACACACCATATATACCTCGTATTTATACCAAAATTAAGATCTATATCTAGTAATACTTTTAATTAATGTTTTGAAAACGTAGAGTATTCAACAACATAATAAACTCTTAGACGTGGGATATCTAGAGTTTTGGGGATCATCTGAAAGGCAAAACTTCATTTGGATATAAACATATATATATTTTTGAAAAATCTGGATGAAACTTTAATGTATATACATAATATTAAATATTTTAACAAATGGTTTAATATTTTTCTACAACATGTATAATAAGATTAGAATTCTATTATTTCATGTACTTCATGGTTTTATAAATAATATGAAATTCACATCTATTTTTATAAAAATATTATTTCTTAGTTTATTACATGCTAATTTACACGATAGTATTATCAATTAAAACACGTGCTAAAAGCACTCCACTTATCTATGATTTTGTCACCGTAATAATTGTTTTTTCCAAATTTTAATTTTCTTTTATAGTAGATACATTTGAAAACAGTATAAGCAAATATTAAACTAATACAAAAACAAAATATATCAGCTAGATATATATATAGAGAGAGTTGGTCAATTAGATTAGAAGAGATATATTCCTTAAGCATAATCTATAAGGGGATTTGTCCTTTTAATAAAATAGTGGCAAATGAGAGATCATAGGTAGAATCGTAGAGAGGTCCCCTTTGTATCTAAGCTGTCGCAACACGATAAATAGTAAAAATGTTTTACATATAGTCAATAATAAATTGCTTTATTTAGCTTTGCCTTTAAATTAAAGATCGAGGGCTGCTTGCAGGCCAACTTTTTCGAGCCATACTTTATAATTGTGTATAAAATATATATTAATAGACCCATAATCTCCTCATAACAGAAAACTAACGAACCTAAAATCACAGTTAACTGATTCATATGAGATTCAGTTTTACAATGATTATTATATATTGTCTTTTTATTTTCTAAATTTTGAACCAAATAATTCAAGTGTTATAGACGTATAATTAACATAACTACGTAATTATAGTCTTACCCGGAATGCTATTAGTTTAATCTAAACATAACGTGCTTTCATAACTAATTTGAGGATAAAATGGAATCTGTAAGACTCTTAAAATCCCAATAATAGAGAAGTGTATGAAGAAGATTAATTTATTTCTAACATTAGTTGGTAAAAATAGTGACGTTATATATATATATATATATATATATATATATATATATGCTGAGAACAAATTTATAACAATTGATGATTTGTCAAATACTACAAGTTTATCAATTGATTCATATTATTAAACAAATAGTGTTTCAAAACGAATTTAAAGTATCACCTAACTATTATATATTTCCTTGCACGTGCTAATCAATTGATTCATATCTTTTGACTATGTACTGATGACATGTATAATAATAATATACTTCAAAATATTAATAAGAAAATTACGTACACAGTTTAATTACTGGGAAACTATCTGACCAGGTGTGGCAGATTTAGACATTTTCTTGCTGTCTCAAAACATCAAACGCTCTTGTTATGGATGTTGATGATTATGACACATAGGAATAAAATAATAAAATATATTGGTCATAATAATAATTAAAATTTTCTTATATAATAATTAAAATTTGATTAAATTTTATGTAAAGCGCAGATAAAAATTATATTTACATCATTTCTCCAGATCGTTTTTTTTAGTGATGAGTCTGAAACGAACATCGTAAGACATCATCATGACCTAAATATATTTACGTAGATGTGTATTAAACATACACACATCTTCGTATTTGCTTATTTTCAATTTGTTTTGTTGTGTTTGATGTACTATGTTGAAGATTTAGGACCACCACAAACATGGACATATCAGCAGCCAAACCAACCCCCTCTCCCTCTCTTTTGATCTGTAAATAATTGCATAATTAATTATGCGATAGTTAGCTTTTTTTTTTCTTTCACAGAGATTATCAATTCTTAATTATTTAATTAGTATTATACTGTTAACCCACGTGAGTCGCTCTGACAAGAAATTGGTAAACAAAATTTTGAAACGACATACGGTGATTATATAGTATTACTGCTATTGCATTGGCATGATGAAGTGATTAGTCGATATCCTTAGCGCTCAAATATTTCTACGGTGAATATTGTTTTCACTGATCACTTTACATAATACGTGTTTAGATGATTAATGGTATAAGTACAGTACACCTTCTTAAGCTAAACCGGTTGATGGACTAATTAGTCTGACCTATACAGTTGATATGCCATATTTCGACGAATTCATGAACCCAGTTATAAGTAATTTTCGTATTAGGTCAATAAAAATAGGAAATATTCAAAAATAAAATTAAAACAGTTACGAGTAATGAACGTACTATTTTTCTAAGAATAATGCATTTAAATTAAGAAATTTTCATAAATATAGTATATAATTTATTTCATAAGAAACAATATTTAAAAAAGTGTAAGTGATTTTTTTTTACAAAATGATTTAACTTCTTATATCACATAGTTTTGCTGTCGCATTTTTTGGAAAACTTAAACATGTTAGAACAGTTTTTTTAGGATCAATCGATAACTATAAAACAATAACAGAATAACGAACCGACCGTTGGATAAGGATTAAATCCGTAGTGACGGTCATGTCGTTACATCATATGTGTACATGTGAATGCATACAAATTTTAAAGTAATCATGGTATGCCAACAACTGGAATAGTAGTAGATGACGATTATATTTAATTTAATGTGATAGAATACGTGAATGTCTGTATTTATATTGATTTTGTAAATGATAACATAGTCTATATGGAAAACATGTGCATTTCTTTTCTGATGAATAGTACATAAACCCAAACCACTTTAACTTGTGCTAAGTAGCAAAAACAATATATAAACTCAAAGCTTTTAACTAGTGCTTAAAAACAAAATTTAGATAAATACAAAATAGTCTGATTTTAATTAATAATAAAATATGTGTATATATATATATATATTCATGGATACTCATTTTAATACAAAAGAGAGATTAACGGAATCTCAAACATTAACACTCGGTGGACAACTATACACAAATAGATACACATGTACATAAAGATTTGAAATTTCAATACAAAGAGCTAACTCGAAGCCTAATGAGAAGGACAAGAAGCTCACATGACCCGAACCATGTCACTCATGGGCCCCTACGCGGTACCAATCTCTCTCTCTCTCTCCCTCTAAAGTCTTGAAACTCTATCTCTAAAGTCTTGAAATTCTATCAAGAATCTCAAGCCACCATTTTTTCTTCATCCTCTTATAAAGAGAAAGAGAAAGATCCTCTTGTTTGGCAAGAACCCAATTTGAGTTCAAGTCCCTATTTACTTTGATCTTTTCTCTTGCTTTCATTTTGATAGTCAACGAGAAATACTTATATATATAAGTATACAGTTTGCTTCCGTTTCTAGGGTTTTCATATTTCCCCTAAATTTTCATGGTCAAAGAAGAAAAGCAAAGAACCAATCGAACCAAGAAGAGAAAGAATACTTCAGTATCAACATCTCTCTCTCCTCCTTATATTATAAGGTGAGACCACACCAGAACTTTAATTTATTTTTTCTTCTTCCCTTCTTTTAATATATTCTTTGAATTTTTTTCATTAAATCATTAACCCCTTTTATAATTGTGGCTGGATTTTCGTTTCGTTTCCACTTTTTACTATTATCTATCTAATGTATGTTGAAGATCTCGAGTTGAGTCATCATCGTCAATGGCTATGAAAATCGACAGCAACAATTCACCAATAACTCAAGAACAGGAGAAAGGCTTAAACTTCATCAAGATTCGCTAAGACCCATCTCAAGAAAAGGAGAAAGATTTAGTCCAAGAACAAGAAAATTAAAGAAGTGATCTTAATCACTTAGACCTAAATCATATACACATCAAGAAAAAGGAGCAAGAACCAAAAAAGAGATTCAATCTTGAATTAGGAAACATCTCATAATTAATCAAGATTTCTCGAAGCAAAATCAAATAATTCCTCATGGATCTATCCCTAGCTCCAACAACAACAACAAGCTCCGAGCAAGAACACGACAGAGACCAAGAATTAACCACCAACCTCGGAGCTAGCAACAGCTCCGGCACCGGAATTAACAACAACCTTCCGATGATGATGATTCCGCCGCCAGAGAAAGAACACATGTTCGACAAAGTGGTAACACCAAGCGACGTCGGAAAACTCAACAGACTCGTGATCCCTAAACAACACGCGGAGAGGTATTTCCCACTAGACTCATCAAACAACCAAAACGGCACGCTGTTGAATTTCCAAGACAGAAACGGCAAGATGTGGAGATTCCGTTACTCGTATTGGAACTCAAGCCAGAGCTACGTTATGACCAAAGGATGGAGCCGTTTCGTCAAAGAGAAAAAACTCGACGCTGGAGACATCGTCTCTTTCCAACGAGGCATCGGAGATGAGTCCGAAAGATCGAAACTTTACATAGATTGGAGGCATAGACCAGACATGAGCCTCGTTCAAGCGCATCAGTTTGGTAATTTCGGTTTCAATTTCAATTTCCCGACCACTTCTCAATATTCCAACAGATTTCATCCATTGCCGGAATATAACTCCATCCCGATTCACCGGAGCTTGAACATCGGAAACCACCAACGTTCGTATTATAACAACCAGCGTCAAGAGTTTGTAGGCTATGGTTATAGTTATGGGAATTTAGCTGGAAGGTGTTACTACACGGGATCACCGTTGGATCAAAGGAACATTGTTGGATCAGAGCCGTTGGTTATAGAGTCAGTCCCTGTGGTTCCGGGGAGATTAACTCCGGTGATGTTACCGCCTCCTCCTCCTCCTTCTACGGTGGGAAAGAGACTAAGGCTCTTTGGGGTGAATATGGAATGTGGTAGTGACTATAATCAACAAGAAGAGTCTTGGGTGGTGCCACGTAGCGAAATAGGTGCTTCTTCTTCTTCTTCAGCCCTGCGATTAAATTTATCGACTGATCATGATGACGATAATGGTGATGGTGATGATGATCAATTTGCTAAGAAAGGGAAGTCTTCATTTTCTCTCGATTTCAGTCCATAAGAAGTTTCATCATCATCTTCTTTAAATCTCTTTCTCTTTATTTTATTTCTTTAGTTAAGTTTCCAAGGGAATTAGATTATAGCTATAATGAGGCGAAGAGATAAACGATCTTCTTCGTTTTCGTTTCTTTTTTTTGGTTCTGATTTTTGTTTTTGACATGTTTCTTGATGTTCATTACTAGGCTTTTGTCACCATGTTGAAACTCGCATCTTTTCAATTTTGTATATAAACATATATAAAACTTTGATTTACATACAATAACATGTTTATATGTCTCAAATGGTAAATACAGTATATCCATAATATTCGGTATAATTCTTTGTTTACTCATAATCTTCATAAATTCTAGGGAAAATTCTATATTAATATTACTACTAGACACTTTGTGAAACTGCTTTTAGGCTTTAATTTGGCTATAGCATTTCAATCGAACAGTGTCCGTCTCTTTTTTTTTATTATAAATTTAATACAGTATGGGATTACAATTGATGAGTGTAAAAAGCTTATAAATTTCATGAATTGTACTCTCTGTGCCTATCTCCCTACATTGACAAAGTGTTTCATGGTACATTCTAAGCTAATGGGCAGGTTCAAAAAAAGCCTCTCTTTTTTCTCTCTCTAATGGTCCTATTTCGTTTGTTTGGTTACTCTTGTAATTTTGCTCGGTTAAAGAGATGTTTGCAGGTTATGGGCAGAGAAATAAAGAGAAGCTAGCTATGGAAGAAGGACTGATCCATCCATATAGTAATTCAATTTATAATATATAAAAAGAACAAAAGGTATGCTATGTATTCACATTGTTTGACTTTTTATTATCCCAGGTTCATTAATTTCTCATTTTTACTAATTCTAGATCCATGGTTTGTTATTAACCTTTGGTCAATATCTTTGTTTGGATTGTAAAGTGAAGTGATTTTTACCAAATCAGGTATCTCTAAAGATCTCATACACTCACGAGTTCTTTAAGCCTAAATCATTTGTCAATTACTATATACACATGCCTCTGCATATATATACCTGCCCTCATATATATACACGTAATTTACTCATGCATATGTATAACTAAAGTGATATGTTATGGTTTCTGTGGAACTTTTCTATACAGTCCTTATATAGGAAATTTACTTTTCATCCGAAGATATTCAATATATTCTAGCATTATCATTCGTTGATTATACATGTTTATAGTTTCCTACAAATACTAATTTTATTGACTATAATTTAGTACATGCATTATAGTAAAAATTGTGATCACATACAACATGCTAACTAGCAGCTCTGACCAGACCATGCTTCGCACATTTTTTTTTCACAGTTTGTGGTCATATCTACTATATATATGCACATATACATACATTTAGGTGCATTACATACACACTTTAGGTACGCATATATATATACTACACACACCTTCTATTGTGCGCCAATATTTCATGTAACTAAGCACATGATAGTCGAACTTTCACTAGATGTGGTTTTTGTTCTCTAGCTACTACTTCAGATTTTACATGCCTGGTGTACGAATATTTAGGGAATTTGTATATCTTTCGATAAGTGTGAGTCAGAGTGTCCATATCGTTTCTGACCGAATGATCCTAAAATAGAATACATGCTTGAACCTACCATTCTAAGTACTCCATATATATCGAAGATGAAAAAATCAGGGTTAAGTGTGTGTGTGTGTGTGTGTGTGTGTGTGTGTGTGTCACGAATGTGTATGCGTCTGTGTTTATATAAATATTCCCTATACATCAAACCTCAAACAGTTGATTATATACGATAGACATGGCGCGCCGAGACTAGAATACGTACAAACATACGTGTGTATGTTAATTTATATGTATAGCCCACATATCTTCAATATACACGGGAGTGGGAACAAAGTTACAAAGGTATATATGTATAAACACATCTGCAAAGGATTATCAACTGGAATATATAAATACGTATTCCAAATAGTATATATATATATATATATATCTCAAAAAGGCTTGTGCATAGTTGTCAAAAGAATATAATATTGATTTAAATATTGAAAAGATTGCATACAAAAAATATACAATGAAAGAAATGGGGAGTATTAGTGAAAAGTGCAGATGGAATTTAAAAAATTAGGAAAATAATGACTAAAGCACACAATATTGTAACATATCTAAATGATTAGCTGTGTAAGAATAAAGAGAATAAATGACATCCTCCAATTATTGTTAAATAAAAGGAATAAATAATTCATTCTCATTAGATTCCTAACCTAAAAGAGACTGCAAATATGTAGGCCGGTTAGGGCTTCTGTAGGCATGATTGATGATGATAAGGAAACTTCGTATTGTGGTTAATGGGTTCTTCCCTTTCTAATACTATATTTCTAAAAACACTAATTATATATTCAATTCAACTTACAGTTTACCGTTTTATTTTGTTGTATGTTCAGTTACTTATTTTAAGGCTAACTATTTGATCTAGGCCTCATCTCCAAAACTTTCATTTTACGCACGCAAAGAAAGAGACTTACTTTTTTTTTTGTGCGGTGAAGAAATCGAAGATTTATCGATTCTTTAATCCACCTACCTAAACTTCATCATTGTTGAATTGCAATAAATATTATTTACAAAACTTATCCATCACAAATCATAAACTATATATCTAGAAAATAACACGACGGTGATAAAATCAGTGAAATCAGTAAGATTTAGTAGGTCTGGTCAATTACAGTGACTAATTCGGACTTTCGTATAGAGTGATTGCATAAATAAGTTTAATATGATATGTAAACTATAAAGTGAAGTATTTCTGTCTGTCTATCTCTTAAAATTGAGATCTAATATATATATATGTGATTCGTTTTCATAATGTATGGAAATAAACGCATTTCAAAATGTTACATTTCATGATCAAGATTTTTATGGAAATTCAACGATTTCTAATGTTAACGTATATGAATGATGATATTTAAATTTCGTACCTGCCCTAATACACGGCGTAAAGCAAGAATGGGCTTGACAATTTAAAATTTAATACAACAAAACAGACCCGTTTAGGTTTTAAACAGTAGCCCAGACCCAGACCCGGCCTCGAATTGCTTCTTCATTTAGAGAGAGAGAGAGAGAGAGAGAGAGAGAGAGAGAGCAATGGCGAGTGAATACAGATGCGTGGGATGTGGAATTAGGGTTAAATCGCTGTTCATTCAATACTCTCCGGGTAACATTCGTCTCATGAAATGCGTAAGCTTTTACGATCCTCTTTCACCCAAAATTGCCTTTTTATTTTCTTTCTTAATTGTAATTTCAGAAAGTTTCCATAAGAACATAAATTTTTTATTTAGGGAAATTGCAAGGAAGTAGCAGATGAGTACATCGAGTGTGAACGCATGGTCTGCTTCATTCACTTCAGTTTCCATTTTGGGTGTTTTATTTCTTTCCAATTTTATTTTTTTTTGGAATTTAATTGATTTTTTTTTTGGCAGATTATTTTCATTGATTTAATCCTTCACAGACCAAAAGTATATAGACACGTCCTCTTCAATGCTATTAATCCAGAAACTGTAGATATTCAGGTAAACTATTTCACTTCACTGATCTTGAATTGGTATTACAAACTTGTTGAAATGTCTGTTTTTTGAAAATCTTTTTTTCTATAAGTATAATATCTTATACCTCAAACTATAAATTAGGTTCCAAATTTGGGGATTATGAATAGAGAGATATAAAAGAATCTGATCCAAGAAGAAATGTCTCTTTTGTGTGTGCAGCATCTGTTGTGGAAGTTGGTCTCCGTGTATCTTCTTCTAGACTCTTGTATCCTTTTATTTCATACTCTTTTACCCTCAAAACAGCTAGCAGATATGTAATTAGTGGTCGTTATACTGCAAACACATCTGAAATGCCTTAAAATTAATCAAAGATAGAAGCTTACTACTGAAAAGAACTGATGAGAACTCGAGCTTTTCTGATAGCTCGGTTCTTATATCTATAAAGGTTGGATCTTTTTTTATAGTTTTTCATTCTTCTTGAGTTTTATATGTTTGGGTCATTGAGATAGTTAAGAAAGGACACTACCCTGTTTTTGCATATAACAGGTTCTAATCGGTGTTCTATCTGCAAATGCTGCATTTATCTTCTCTTTTGCTGTTGCGGCTAGGGGTTTTCTAAATGAAGTTCCCAGGTGATTTTATTCTTCTTCGTAGCTCTTATTTTGAGTTTTCCACCAACTAATTTAGACTTTTGTCCCCTGAAGATTGATTTCTGTATGATTAAAAAAAAAAACTTTGCAGAAGAAGAGAGATTATTTTGGGAATATTGATCTCGAGTTACTTCAAGATCTTTCTGCTAGCCATGTTGGTATGTTGTACCAAATCTCTTGTGAATTTCATAATCATCTGCTAAGTTCCCTTTATCATCAATAAAACCTGGTATTATCATGTCTTTTTTGGCTCAAAATCCAATTCTTGGTTATTACAGGTGTGGGAATTCCCAATGTCAGTGATCTTCATTGTAGATATACTTGTCTTAACATCAAACTCCATGGCTCTTAAAGGTCAGACCTTCAAAATGTTCTTAGTGCAAATTGATTGATGAAGACTGTTTTTTGTTGTTGTTGTTGTTGTTTTGGAATCTCACACTGCAAGTTGTGTTAAAACCAGTGATGACTAAATCAACAACGAGCAGATGCATAGCCGTATGCTTATTCGCGCTCTTGGTTAGATTCTGGGTGGGTCAGATCTTTGAGCCAACAACATTCTTGAAACAGTTTGGATATCTTATGTATCTGTCTTCTTTATTCAGAATCGTATGATCTTCAGTTATAGTCTTTTGTTTTGAAGAAAAGGAAAACTGTGACATTATATCATTTGTTGCCATAAAGAATTGAAGAATAATTTAGTCCATCAGAACTCTCAGGCCACGTGCGGTAGGTCTTGGCATGAGTCTTTCTCCCATTCAAACCTCAAACTAAATTGTTAAATTTTAAAATAAGATGGACGGTGGACATACATGAACTAAAGGTGAGAAGCTGGAATCTCTCTTGCCTAAGTAAATATGTATTGGGGTGTGCTTAGAACAACAGTCAACAGTTAATTAACACTTAAATATATTTATATGATCTCTTTTATATAATATTGCAACTACACCACAAAACGATACAATAACTATTACATACATTTTTTTTTTCCTTTTCTCTCTTTTTTCGTTCCTTATTTTTGTTCTTCTCTACTATATACTAATAGCACAACTTTACACTTTTCCTGAGGGAGAAAACTGAGCAAAGAAACCAAAAATAAAAACACACAAGAAAGAAAAATTGTGAACAAGAATCGGATTCGACCTCCTAACCAACCAGAATGATCCAACCAATGATGGAGATGAACAATAACACGCCAATGATCATGTTCTTGAGATAGTTCAACTGAGCATTCCTTTGACATCTCTTCTCTACAACAATCCAGCTCTGCTTCACCGTGTTGGTGGATGGAGTTTTCTTGATTGAGTCTTCGGCCATTTTCCACTCGCATTCTCTTTTCTGTGTATTTATCACCTGCAAGCACATCCGTAGCCCACAATTGAGATGTAATGTGATTAAAATTTAATGAAATGTTTCAATGTGAGAGTGTTTTAACACCTTTTCTTTTCCTTGCAACTGCAATTTCCGCTGCTTTGGTTGCTCTTGTGCCTCAAAATTGTGCAAAGGCTCAATAGTGTTCAGTGATGGAATATCTTCTATTGGAGTATGGTCCGGTTCATTTGAACTACCAGCACCATCGGTCGAGCTCGAAGTGTCTTCGAAAATCTGTTAAAAGCCAAAATTCGACTTGTAAGAAACAGAAGCAATATAGATTCTGATTATAAGTATGAAGTCCTTACCGTTGAGCCAGTTTCACTATCACTGCTATCATCGGAAAAAGACCCAGTCACAGGTTTTTTTGCTTGATAATTATTGTAATGTTCTTGCATAGATATCCTTTCGTCTACCAAAGAGTCCAAATTTTCTTCAATTATCTTCCCCAACTCATCTACGGATGGGTCTGATTGTTGCGGATTGAAAATGAAGTCATTAAGCCACTGGCCATAATTTGCTGAATCAGACAAAGAATTGAAAGGTTCTGAATATCCTCCTTGAACTGATTGATGCATGTTATAGTTTCCACCAAACTGCTGGCCATAATTTGCTGAATCAAACACATGTGAATGGTTGAAAGATCCTAAATTTCCTCGGACTGGTTGCTGCATGTTAATGTTTCCATTAAACTGATGCCCCTGATTTACTGAACCATAATCAGTGTTGTAAGATCCTGAATTTGCTTGACGTGATTGGTTGACCTGAAAAAAAAAAGAAACAGTATAGGGAAACATCAAATGAGTTTAGCCTAGTCAAAGCTAAGAGCAAAGAAAGAAACAGTAAATGGAGATAGACTCACCACAGAACCTGCACTAGTAGTCATATTGGCAACGAATCTGGGAGTGGGATCAGTTGCGTTAGCAGAAAGAATGCTCCAGTCGTCACCCTTATATTCAAGTCTGCAGATGACATAGGTCCTCTGTAATATTTTCAGAGGTAAGCACATAAGTATTTGTGAGTTCTTAGCTCAGATAGTTACATGAAACAACCCAGAAACTCATACTCTAAGCTATGAATACAGCCAAAAGTAAACACACACAATTTCAGATCAAAGGCAAAACGAATCAGTGAAATTGAACAACAATCAGATGATCAACAAAAAGAAAGAGTACCTGACGTTCAGGCAAGAGCTCGTAGTGAAACTCATGAATAACCCAATCGGATTTGGATTTCTCAGAGTTAACTCCATCGAGGAAGACCAAAACCCTTTTGTGACCAATCTTCTTGCCAGGAGTTCCACACCAAATTCCGCACTGATCCTTGACATCCACAGGAGCACCGGTAAGCTTCCATTTTCCAGAAATCGTTGTCCTGTTCTGCCGATCCCCATTCCTGTACTTGTTATCTCTACGGGAGAAGAAGTACCACATAGGGTCTTTCGATTTGTACTTTGATTGAACTGTTACAGCAAAAATAACCCTAATTAGTCGACGAATCGAATCCATCAAGAGCAAATGAAAATTTCAGAAAATTCGGAACTTACATCGCAAGTTCCAAGGATCGTAGCTACAGATGTTGACCTCATTAATGGCTGCTTCGACGAGCCAAGTATTGCCCTCAATTTTGTTAGGGAGATAGAAACCTACGAGCTCCTCATCGTCCGGACGGAATCCATAGCCCACTTGATTCTCCATTTTCACTCTCAACTAAGGAAACAAAATTTCCCAATTTCAATCGTTTTTTTTTCTGGGAAAATGGTTTCCAGGTAAAGAGTTTCGCCGCTGATCTCTCTCTCCGATTATATATTTCTTTTTTTTTGTTTGGTATATTAATTTGGAGGGAGAAGAAAGTGAAAGTTGGGTTTAAATAAGCCCAAGATTTTCATTTTTTATTTATTTACTCTCCGTCCGTTTCACAATCATAAATTTGAAACTTTTGATAAAACTTAAAATATCCGTACTTTAACTTAAATACTAATTGTTTCCTTTACTTTATTTTTAGTTAATAACGACAAAACAAGAAACATTACATAATTTTTCTATAGAAAAATACAAAACATCTATTTTTATAAAAACAATTTTTTTTTTAAAATGGAAGGAGTATTATGGATCTGCGGTTCGATTGGTTTTGGTTTTCAGTATTAACGAGTTTGAAGATTATGAGAACGACGGTAACACCTTTTTTTCTTCAACTTATTTTCGATTTGGTTTATTGAAAGACAAAATAAACCTAATATAAGTATAATTAAGATTTTTAGTTTTAGTTACTTCTTAAAATTCAGATTTCATCAGTTAACGTACTTATCACCAAAAATAAAAGGAATCTTAATTTAAAAAGGTTTTATACAATTGGTTTTATGATTTGGATTTTATTATTATTATTATTATTATTATTATTATTATTATTATTATTATTATTATTATTATTGAATATGTTTGGTTGAATCGCTGATTGAACATCGTTGTAATCTGTATCACACAAATACAGTGGAAGAAAAGATAAAATTAAAATTTTAATTCAGACTTGGAAGAGAAGGTGGGAGGTGGAATGGGCCCCAAAACAAAGGCGAATAGGAATATGTCTTCTGCTCTATTAGGAATCAACACGCATCGCATATTATTTTACATTAATGAGGATGCTTATAGTTATCCGCTCCTCGTTCTCGATTCGTTTTTAGTAAAAATCTTCAACTTTGACTATTTGGGCTTCAACTTTGACCATACTGTTTACTGACGAATAATTATAATTTAATTAGAACTTTGTAATTAATTTTAAAACTTGAAAACATCCACCAATATATACATATACAAAGTAGGACGTAAGTGTCGGAGGCAAGTATCTAGTTCTTTTGGCTCTCAGTAGTCACTATAGAAGGTTCAAATATTCCCAAGTGAAGTTTGAACATTGGCAGAAAATATAGCTAAGTAAATCATCAGTTTCTTTAAAACAAAATAAAAATCAGCAATATCACTGCCTACTTAAAAATGTTAACAAAAAAATATATTGTTTCTTCATTTTGGACTTTTCATTGTTGTTGGTACTTGGTGATGTTATGATATGCCAAAAATTATGAACAAAAACAAAATTTAAGGTGAATCAACAAAAGGCACAGATACCCTTTCTCACCAAAAATATGGCTTTGAGCCTTTGAGAATAAAAGATTTTTTTTGGGTTAAAGCGAATAAATGATAAAATCATATACTCCTTAAGCTCTAAAAGGAGATTTGATTTCCTATCTCCAGATGACGCAAACTATATCTATGGCCAAAACAAAAGTAAGAAGAGAACAAGTGGTTACAAATGTTGACCAAACAAAATAAAATCAAAATCAAGTGGTTATCACATGAGATGTGATTGTAAATAATTGATCAAATATTTTTTAATGTTGAGTAAATAAAAGTATCTACTATCTATTTATGTAACTAGGTTTTTTCGAAGAAATATGCTTACTATTTTGTTTTCGTATGTAGAGGTATGTATATGGACTCTGATTAGTCATATTACATAGTGATTAGTCAGTAATTGATCAAAACTGAGAAGAAAAATCAAAATTGTAATGGATTGTTTTTAAATTGTCATTTTCGTACCTGTAGAAATTCATTCATGCATCCGGATAAATGAAGATGAATGACATATAGCGTCAGCCAGATGGGGACAAAAGCAACATTATAAAAATAAAAAATCTAAAAGGAGATTTGATTTCGTATCTCCAAGTGACTGAACCTATGACCAAATTTTGTTAAAAAATTTTTTTTTGAATATTAGTGCGTAATATTAAAGTTAAAACTTAAAGATAGCTCTAACCAAAACAAAAGTAAGAAGAAAGCAAGTATAGTTTCATATTTTGACCAGTAGGGGACTCTCCTTGTATGAAAATATTATATTCATATACATACAAACAAAATCTAAATGTAAT
Source organism: Cardamine chenopodiifolia (assembly GCA_963922655.1). NCBI lineage: Eukaryota > Viridiplantae > Streptophyta > Magnoliopsida > Brassicales > Brassicaceae > Cardamine > Cardamine chenopodiifolia. The sequence goes on from OZ000467.1 coordinate 300,939, forward strand.
ACATTTCTAGAAGTCAGAGTTCATTCACATCTACCACGATATAAAGACACTTTACCTTATTTTTCTACGAGCATTAAATTAAAGATTCCTCTAACATCGCATTTATATAATGTAGAAGTGCCTTTGTAGATAGAAAAATTCGACTTCAATGCTCTGCAAATTTTCGGTGTTTCTTTGACGTTCTGTACGAATATATAGCAATAGTTATAAACTTTATGAAACAAAATCAAGCAGATATTAATTTTTGCAAAAAAAAACTAAAGAGACTAAAAGTTAGCAATAATAATTTTGCCCTATGTCGTTTGAACTTAGACAGCAACGTATGTTTACTTTAATTGACAATGTTTTTTCTTTCCAATCCACTCATTGACAATGTTAAAGTTATACTATATGCGTGTTCATAAAAAAATTACTATATGCGTACATAAAAGTCTACAGATGTAAAACCCATAAAAGTTTCTTTTTTATTTCTTTCTTTAAAAAAAAAGAATTTAAAATATTATAATATTAAACCACCCTGATTAGGTTCTTTCTTTCTTTCTTTCTGGATTATAGGAACACTTTTGAGTGGTTGGGTATTGACTAGAGAATTATTACAAAGTCAACGAGACTTGGACCAAAAGCTCAATTAGTATATGAAAATGGCAGAATCTCGATTAAGCACTACTCTGAGAATCTCGATTAAGCACTACTCTGAGAATGTGGCTCCCTTCCTCAACTGCTTAGTGCTTCGACACTCCCCAATTTTATGGCCAATATTTGCTGGAATTTAAGAGGCCTTAAGCAAAACAAGTATCAGTTAAAAGATGGATCGACCTATGATTGGGGGCATTTTGGAAACTCACGTAAAGCAAGAAATCATAGGTCAAGTTGTTGGAAGTACTTTTCCAGGTTGGAATTTTGATAACAATTGTTGTGTGGAAGCAGATAATGGTCGTTTGGGATCCCATCCTTTCTGTTGTGACTTACTACAAATCGGATCAGTTAATACTATGTGGAGTGCTCAATCCGGCCATGAGACAGGTCAATGCAACTATTATCTGTCTACTGCCAAAGTTTACAGTAGCAGAAAAGCTATAGAAATTCCGGCCAATCTCTCCAAGCTGTGAACTAAGCTGGGTTTGTAAAGGGTAGGCTTCTATGTGAACACGTTTTGCTTGCCTCTGAGTTGGTTTCTGATTTCAACAAGCAAGATCATACAACTAAGGGTTGTCTATAGATTGACATCACGAAAGCATTTGACAACTTAGACTGGTCCTTTCTCCTGAATATTCTGGAAGCTATGGATCTTTCTCAGGTCTTTGTTGACTGGATTTTTTTCTTACATATTTATGAGTAGAGATGGTTGATGACAAAACATTACTTTATTAATGTGTAAGCCTAATTAAGCAGAATTAGTACATAAAAATAGATAAATAAATAGAGAGAATAGTACTTCGCTACACATAGTCATATACTGTATGTCTTAAATAATTAACGCTCAGCCTTCAAATGTCTGTTATAGTTGTTGCTACCATAAGTTAGATTATCAAAAATTGTCCGCAGAAAGAGCGGAACTGAGCCTTGACAAAAGAATTTCGCTCATCAAGTTTTGAGGCCCATCAGTAATACTTTGGGCCCAACACTTTAAACTTTTAGTCGTGTACAATTTGTTCATCGCATTATTGATCTTTACCGTTTGCACCTCTTCTATGTACAGTTCGTTCCTAGAAACACGAATAATTTCTAGATCTGCCCTGCATGGAAGCGTATATATTTGTTTATATTTCACGCTTGAATTTTCAAAGACCATATCAGCCGCTACAATTTTTTTTTTGTTAATAATTATAAATTAAATTACATCAGTTCAGAAATTCAAGCATAATTTATATAAATAATAAAATACTGATAAAATCGTGCTAATTTTCCGTTTTTAAGTTAAATTATAAAAATTAAATAAAAATAAAAAAAGAAAAAAATATTTATTCGCCACATATTTATATTTGTATTATTCTATATCTACAAAATATTACAGAGAATTGTTAAGAGCTATAGTTTATTTTCACATAACGAGAATTACATGCATATAATACAGTGAGTCCCTGTAAAACAACATAATGAGTGAATCCTGAGTTATAATTTCCTCGAATATTTCTGTTCGTACGAAGCTATTATATAATGTTTATATATGTTCAATTGGGGATTATAAGTGACATGTAAAGCGAAAAGGTAAACACATTTTCAGCGCAAATTATCGGCATCTCCTTTTACATTATTTTAATATTTTAATGTGGAAGTTTTGGGATTTCAGATAAAGCAACATAGCATAAAGACCGTCCAAATCAATGTTTCAATTTATATTAGGATCCGATAGTGATACTATATTAACTGACAAAACTCCTTTTGGAAAATTAAGTTGAAGATTTGACGTGGCTTGCACTCACATGTGTCCTCCTTTTTCATTTGGAATTTTACTTTGATCAGTTTCTTTGTGGCACCCACATGTATCATTTTTGTGGTTAGCAGCTAGGTAATGGGGATGGAGATACTTACCAAAATAAATTTGGCTTTTCCAACAGATTTCAACTTTACAAGTTGTTCTTAAATTAACGTGTTTAGTGACATGAACTTTTAGGATTATACGATGAAATTTAAGTGTTTGCCTCACAACAGAATATTTTAATGTGGAGATACTACGTTTAACTTGTGTTTGCTGGATAACATGTTTACATTTTTTCTCAAAATGTGAGTGTTTTTTTTTATTCGAAGACACTACTTGGAAGGGAATCTATTCGCTGTCTTCATTTATGTTAAAATCAGTTTTGGTGTCTCTTGAAGAACTTTTTGTTCGTTAATAAAACTCTATGTCGGCGTCTTGCTGCAGACTTTAATATCCGCAATACATTTGTTATTATTATAGCACATGTTTTGACGAAGTAAAAATAAGTTATAACGTGTAATGGCCAATTATATATGTAGTATAGTGCTATGCCTTCTCATCAATGCCACAATGTGCATACTTTTTTTATCGTTTTCTTCAAAACGCTTTGATTATCCCTTCAATGTTTTTTCTTTTGTACAACATTTTATTATAGTCAAGCAGTCTATGCTTTATCGGTAGAAACTCCTAATTCCTATAAAGTTAGCCTTACTCCATCAGTTGAACTCCTTCTTTCATTCTAAGTCATCACTAAAACTCTACTAGTCTCCATTTCTTTTCTTTTTTTGGTTCTACAATCTTCATTTGTATCTTATTGTTTTTGCGCGTGTCCCAAGAAATTTTGTGTCTCAGTTAATTGACATGTATAGCTACACATTTAACCCACCTGAGGAAGAGCTCATTAACTATTACTTGAATAACAAGATCACAGAGAATGATGATCTAGTGGGGAGACAAATAAACGACGTCAATATATGCCACCATGAACCTGGAGATTTACCTGGTAAATTCTATATAAACCCTGAAATCCTAATTAAACCCTAAATCCTATATTTAGAATCTATCATTTTTTCTTCATGTTTATGTGTGATTTGAAAAGGGCTGGCGAAAATAGAATCGAGTCACACCTGGTACTTCATATCGCCGGTGGAGAAGTTTGGGAGGCTCAACCGGACGAAGAGGGCGTCGAGGACAGGGCACTGGAAGATAACAGGGAATAGTCGTACGGTTAAAGACGTTGATGGTAACCCTATTGGTTTAAAGAAGTTTCTTGTTTTCCAAGAAAACAATAAATCTTTTACTTCGTCATCCACCACTATCACCCAACAACACAAGTACACTTGGATCATCCATGAATTTCATTCCTTTCTCAATCACCCCAACAAGGTACATATAAATTAATTTCTATATACTGACACATGTGTGCTCGTTTATGTATAAAGAAATAGAAGTACTGAAGCATTAGTGGCTCTATAAATCATGTGAAGGACGCCTTTGTCCTCTCCAAACTAAGGAAGAAGACAAGAACTAGACAGAGCGGCGCGGTCCCAGATGCTTCCCCGGCGACGACAGATTTGTCTCTCATCCCCACTTCACCCCATATACTTAATCACTCCCAGGTATTTTACTTCAAATATATGTGAGTAAAAAAAAATTCATAAATTTGTTACAAGATGTGTGTATGTAAATTTTTAATTAGGGGTGTCCGATGCGGTTTGGTTCATATTTCAATTTACAAAGCAAGTAGTTTTTTGGGATAAATTATACAGTTTCAGGATGAATTTATTTTTCTAGCAAAAGTATCTATTTAGTTTAAGAAAGTTATAATTTAACCAAATTTTTTAATTAACGTGGTTTGGTCTTTGTTACAAGGTTTTCACTCAGAAAATAATTTAGATCGGAATTTTTTTTTTTGTTAATGTGTTTAGAACTTAATTAGTTTTTTTCCTTTTTGGTTCAATTTTCAAATGACTAGCCGACACGATTTTAATTTGATATAAATGAGTTTAATCAGATTTGAAATCTCTTTGACTATTTTTAGAAACTGACGGAGAACAAGAACACTGTAGAAGATTGTGGCGGAGATTACTGTAATGACTTAGAAGAGCTTATCCCAGAATTTCACACCACTAACTGGCTTGATCACTCTCAGTACTCCCATCAATTTGATCATTCTCATTGGGAAAGTTTCACCGACATAACAAAGGTACGCACGTGAAATAATATTAAAAATAAACTAAATAGACATTACTTTTTTTTAATTGTATATTACTTTTTTTTTCTTCACAGACATTGGAACGTGGTGAATCCAGCGGTCCCCCTCTCGGAGATAACGGCCACGTATACGGACGATACACCACGGAAAATTCGAATATGAGACAACTTTAAGGAAAAATATTTTATATGCCAGTTACATTTAAAGTTTGTAAATATGTTTGATTCTCTGTCCCGTAGCATTTGGAAGTAGTTGTGTGGGGCAGTTAATGTTTCCAAACACTAACAACGACCAAATCTAAATATGTGAACTGATTGAGCCACGTGAACGCATCAAATTGCACGCGCCGCCCTTACTTTCCTAGAAACGCTCATTCTCAACAACTTCAGGAAAATCGAAAACCAAAAAGGCTTGGAATCTTGGATCTTTACCAATTTCCTTTATTGTCTTATTGTATCTCTCTATTATATTGCATTGTACTAGGAGTATATTTCACGGCCTCCCATGAATATTTAAAAATAAACAAAAGTGGTAGGTGCATATCTTCATATAAAAGTTTGACAAAATTGTAACCATATCATACGGCCACATTGCACCCGGATCCATTAACATAAAATAAATAGTTTCACTTTCATCTGTCTTGTTCTTTTTTGGTTCTACAAAGATCTCACTTTCTATTTTTTTTTAAAAGATTCCACTTTCTTTTGTGATGAAAGAGTTACAGATTAATTAAGGAAATTGTTACTGAATATGTAATTTCCCAATATATAGCGATCCCATTCACACACGGATAATGTAACCAAATCGTTATAGTACAATGCGAAATTGCTAATTAAATGTGTGAAATAAGAATTGACTTAAGACCAAACGAGGAACAACTAATCAAAGTTTAACCCATCTCAGATCTCGTAGTACTCGAAGCTCCGTTTTGGTTAATACGAGGGATTGTTGAAGAGTGATTAAGCTCAGCAACACTACCAGAATTAACAGAAGGAATATCCTTGTCTTCACTTTTAAACTCTACTCTGCAGACAACATATGTTCTGTCCAAATTAAGGTTACAACGTTTTCAAAACCCGTAAGAGAACTCGGTTGAACAGTTGGAAAAATAGAGTCAAAATCAGATTAAGAAAAATAGTCCAAATACCACATGGAGACCAAAAGTGAATCAGCTCAGCAATAGACTGACAAAGCCGAGTTGCACTAGACTGATTTAGACCCAAAATAAACAAAAAATGGTTTTTTTTCTTTCAAGTTTCAAATTTTACTAAACTTTGAGAATTAGAGATCTTATGTTTTTATTCAAATAAAAAATTCATGAAGTTTGTTTTTTTTTGAAAAAACGATTTGCTTGTCTAACCAATTTTTAAGAGATTAACTGCAAAATCAGATTATTAACTACTAAACCAAACTATTAACCGCTAAATTAGATGATTAATTGATAAAGCAGATTATTAAATACTAAACCAAACGGCTACCTGCTGATTACTTCATACCAAACGTTTAGTCCCCAAACCAAAGTGGTTATTCAGCAATTCAATAATACCAAAAAAACTAAAATGTGTCTGGTTTAGGGCTGAATTGGGGCTAATCGGCAGATTCTCACAACAGAGTTGACAAAAGGAGCCCGATGATTATACATAATAGATTCGAAAAATTACCTGATCGGGAGGCAAAAACGTGGGGGTGAAACACGTGCATTACCCAATCGAATTTGGTGGATTTATTGGGATTTTCATAAGAGTGAAAATCAAAACTTTCTTGTCACCAATTTTAACACCATTGCTTCTTTTCCACTTACCAGTTTCTTTCCAATAACCCCAACTCATTTTCCATATTTCTTCGTCAAAACTTATATTCATCACGACTATAGAAATACCATACCATATTATCATTCCACTTGCTCTTTGATTTGCCTATAACCCTAAATCAGAAATCAGTCAATAATGATCTAAAACAGAAATCATGATCCAGCAATTGATCAAACTTACATGGCAAATCCCAAGGATTGAAATTAGAGATTTTTCACGGTGGTAATGAAATGGTTAACATCACCTTCCTCGATGCCAAGATGTTTTAGCCGGAGGTAATAGTCGATGATGACGTCATCTGTCTGTCGGAATCTGAAGTCCGCCGGATATTCCATTCAGATCGAGTAAACCCTAGAATTGAGAGCGATAACAATGCAAAAATTGGGTTTATATTTTTTATATAGGGAGAATTAGATAAAAGAAATCTTTTTCCCTATCTTTGTGAATATATTTTGGTAGTTAAACTATATTGATTACCAAAACAGTTTGGATTATATCTTTTTAATATATAATAACTAAATTATATCCACATAGGCTACAGAAAATAAAAATCCTAAAAATTAAACACATCATTTGTAGGAAAGAGGTAACTTGACTTGTAAGAAAAGAGTTTTATACTTCAATCGCAAAACCAAAACAGAGCTTGCATCCAAAACAAACCAAAACAGAGAGTTCGCTTAAAACTGATGTCGATATGATACAACTTTCTCATCTCCTAACCAATTTTTTTACTAAAAAATTTATTACGATGTCTTATATGAAAAAGTATGAAGGTTTTGTGTATATCCGAAGCGTAAAATCTCATTAAGTAATCAAGTAGTAGAACATTGATGGATTTTGTTGATGACTTTCTGTAGCATGTTGTACAAAAAACCAGCCTTTTTGGTCTGCGTTGGCTCCACCTCTTCTCCGCTTGAAGTTTCTAAGGGACACTGTTGGTGTTGTGTATACAAAACCAAAACAAAAATCTTGTAAGTTGAAAGTTGAAACAGAGGATTAATCAAGAAATAATGTAATTTATTCAAGAAAAAAATGTACTTACTATTTCAGATATTGAACTGTTATGAGCAACAAATGCATTACAGGTTAATGACTTTTGAGGCATGTACTCATAACAATCATCCTCTTTCCTAATTTTCTCTTCTTCATAGTGATCTGCTTGTAAATATTTCCAGTCATCTACTCATAAAACCGTACCAAAGTATTCTCAAGTTGAATACCAAGAATAGCAGTTACTTGATCTGGACTAAGCTCAATTTCAGATCGATCAAGAATCATCAATCAAGAAATGCGCAGTTGAAACTCAATCGATCCTGAACTTTCTTACAGGGACCAGGGTAATTCCCAAGGATCGAAGCTACAGATGTTGACAATACTGATGAAACGATTGACATCGCCTTCTTCGATGCCGATATGTTTCAATCGGAGGTAATAATCGAGTAGACTTCGTCGGTAGGTCGGAATCTGAAATCTTGCGGAAATTCCATTGTTGAAACAGAGATATAACAAAAAGTCTCTGATCAAGTAAACCCTATAAAAGGAAAAAAAGAAAGAAACGAGAGAGCAATTTTGATGATCGACGTTGTTTTGCGTTTAAAGAGTGACGGTTTATATAGGTGGTCTGAATTTCAAAAATAACACATTGATATAATGAAATTAATATATATATATATATATATATAACATTAGTATTAGTATATGAAAAAAGAGAGAGAAAGTTTCATTCTTTTTGGTTATGTTTTACTTGTGTAGATATATCCATGGGTGTTTGAATATCTGTTTGGGTTTTTCGAATTTTAGGCTTAAAAATTTAATACTTATTCAGGTATTTACCGTCTAATGGGCGACTAACAAAAAGACTTTAACTTGAAACTTTTCTGTTGAATAATTATTACTAAACGATTAAATACTGATTTTACTATATCAATGGCAATTTAAATATATAGATATATATTTTTCATCTTTAAAATCAGAACTAGTAAAATTTTCAGCACGCGAATAGTATTAATATAGTTCTTTAATAAAAAAAAACCTGTGAAAACTTGTATTACTCAAATCAACATGACAACCTGCACGTGGTACGTATATGATGTAAGACTAAAAGTCCAAAAGAGACTCTTGACATTACTAAAATAAGTATCTTGATTTGATAATTATTCTTGTTTTTCTTTTGTTGAATCCGAATTTTTTTGTGGGAGTAGGTTTGAGTATAGATTAATTCCAAGTGAGTTTGATCATCTGCTGTCAAAGAGAATTTGACCATCCGCTGTAAAAAGTTTGATAGTTGTATACTCGTATTAATTGAAATGATACAGCTTTGCCTTCTCTAACCACTTCTAATCACATTTTCACCTTTTATATATAAGGAGATACATACAATGTGGAAAAGTTACAAAACATGATAAACATAACTCGGACAAAATTGAAAAGTATAAAAGGTATTATGATTTCATTTGGTGAAGATATCATGTTCAAGAACAGAGCTGAATTTTCTTCAATCTTTGTATTATCCTGTAAAATAAACCACCTCTTTTGTTCTTGATCATATCTTGACCCATTTTATACTCTCCAATCTCACTCCCTTGGACATCACCATAAAGATTCTCCTTCCTTTCCAGAGTTTTGCTCACCTTGAATCATATCATAGAACCCAAAACGTTGTGAGTGGTGGTACAAAATACCCAAAACCTTATGATAAGAACTAGGGATTGTTTGTCTCAGAGAAAGATAGATAATAAAGCTCACCTCTTGAGTCATCAACACTAACTTGATTGTTGAATTGGGAGACCCTTGCAGGTCTGTGATGTGGTCTATGCAATGATTTGAGCTGCCAAAACTATCACAAGTTTGAACGGAAGCCTGTTGAATGAAACGAAACTTACGTGTTAGAGGTGAAATATGAAAACAGAGGATTCTCAAGGAACATAGTAAAAACGTGCTTACTGTTGTTGCAGATTGAGAGATGGAATCAGAATCACTATCATCACTGTTATAACCATTGAAGACACCTGCGAGTGACTTTTTAGGTATGTGGTTGCTGCGATTCTCGTCCATAGAAACAATCTTACTCTGACCATGATCATCATCATCCAACACGGCTTTGAAATCATCACTTGTGATATTTTCGAAAAGCCAGTCCAGTTTACCCACATCAGGAAAGTCAGTAAACTGAGGTTGATTCTGTAATTCTTGGCTATTGAGCTGTTTAAACGGCGGTCCCTGAGAAAAGAAAGAACAAAAATGAAGATTTGAAGATTTTGAAGAGAAAAATGATAAATTTTGACATGGATCCACCTCAGTTCCTGTACTCAATCCTCCAATATTGTGGGGTGGAGGGATTAAAGAGCGGCTCTGCTCAATTCCACTCTTGTTACCCTTAAACTTTACTTTACAGATTGTATAAGTCATCATCGTCTGTACAAAATCGTATATGAAACAAAAAGGAAAATCAATAAACTCATAATCAAAGAGCAAAAACAGAGTACCAGGAAAAAAGAGAGAGCAAAAACAGAGTACCTGATTAGGAGAGAAAAGGTGATACTGGTGCATAACCCAATCGGATTTAGATCCGTTGGGAGTCTTACCAAAGTAAAACATCAAAACCCTTTTATGACCAATCTCTTGGCGATTTCGATTGATAACTTTGGGGTTCCCAGTTATCTTCCAAAATCCAGATTTCGTTGTTCTGACCTGTCGCTCACCTTTCCCATATTTGTTCTCCTTAGGACTGAAGAAATACCAAACGTGATCTTTCAGTTTGATCCTCGACTGTGCTAAGGAAACCAATCAAAAAAGGGAGGGAAAATCCCTAAATCAGAAATTAGCCGATGATTCGATTCGATACAACAGTGAGGGTGATTTTAGTAGAAGACTTACAAGGTAACTCCCAAGGATCGAAGCTATAGATAGTGACTGTGCTAATCACTCGATCGACATAGCTCGTGTTACTCTTAAGATTTTATGTCCGGAGGTAAATGTAGAGGATCTCTTCTTCGGTCGGACGGAACCGTAAGCCCACCGGATTCTCCATTTCTCGAGAGCGAACAAACTTTCAGATCAAATAAATAGAAACAGAGAAAGAGAAGAAAAGGAGATCAGAATATGTAGCGGAGAGCTTTGTCCATTGTAGCTGCTCTGTAGCGGAGATCAGAATACGTGGCACGTTTGTTTATCACTTTTTTTTTTTTTTTTGGGTTAAATGTTTGTAAATAAAGGAGAGGAAATGGGAAAATTGCAATTTAGTAATTTTGAACAATTTTAATCAAAGATTGACGTATAGTGACTTCTATTTCATCATCTGATACTCCCAACAGTTAACTATGACATTACATTTATTTCTTTAACATGTTTGATTTCTTTAACTTATCCGCCGAATCAAAAATATAGATACGATGACAAAAAAAAGTATCTCTTTATACGCATAGGAAGCTTCGTAGAGGGCGTAGTTAGTTTTTTTTTTTTTTTTTTTTTTTTTTTTTTAAATTACATTTTTGGTGTTTCTTTGAAGATTAATAAAACGGTAAAGCTGTTTTGTCTTCAAGTAAATGAAAGGAATTTAATTTGGTGGAGTAAAAGTCGGCAAGGAACAATGAATTTCCGTGGTGTTTTGTCTACACGTGGCTATTTTCTCCCACAGGGAGACCGCTGGAGTCCTTTATTTTATTTTATTGAATTTTCTAATTTTCTAATAAAATATTAATATTTAAAAATCTGGTTAGATTGCTAAAGTATTTACTGAATTATTATTGTTCCAAGTATTTGCTTACAAATGATACTGTAAACAAAAATCTTAAAAAGAGGAAGAAAAATAAAAGTTAGCATAAGTCTAATGGGGTTTTGGACTTAAACATCAACATGACATACACATACATGAACATGACACACATGTCGTGGTATATACATAAACATATGATGTAGTCTGAAAGAAACACTTGCGATTACTAAAGTTAAGTGTGTTGATTTGATATTATAGAGAACTTTAAATCATGTGTGGGATTTAGGTAGGACCAGAGTAGATTTTGATTGCTACGTCAAAGAAAGTTTGACCATTCTGTATGTGTTAGCTGTCAACTAAAATGATACACTCTCTTTTATATATGTAAAAGAAAAGAACAAAACACGTACAGACATAACATATACTTTTACAAATTTGGAAAGACCAAAAGGTTGTTCTCTATCACATTCATTGAAATCATGTTATATGTGAAATTTCTTGACGGATTTTTGTATGATCCTGTAAAAGAAACCAGCTCTTTTGTTCTTAATCGTCTTTTGACCCAATTGTATGCTCTCCAATCTCAGCCCCTTGCGCATCATCATAAGAATATTTCTTCTTCTTCTCGGATTTATCAATACTGGTTCCTATAGTTTGGCTCACCTTAAACCACATCAAAGAACCCAAAAAAGTTGTGAGTGTTGGCATAAAGTAGCATTAGGGATTGTTTGTCCTAGTGAACTGAGAGACAGTAAAGCTCACCTCTTGATTTAGCGACACTAACTTGATTGTTGGGTTAGGAGAGTCCTGCAGGTCTATGGTTTGGTCTATGCGACGATTTGAGCTGCCAAAACTATCACAGGGGCTCGAAGTTTCACTAGTATTCTGTCGTATGGAAACAAAACTTAGCTTATTTGTTTATTTGAAACATTAGAAAAAGATAATATTATATGTAACTAGATGATTTTAAAAATTAACATATGTGATTTTCAAAAAATTTAGTATTGAATTGTTTATTATATTTCACATACATAACTAATGTATATGAGTAAAATTTTATCTTCTGAAAACTTTAAACCCACAAAACTTGGATATTTTATATTTTAAGGATTTGAATCCTTGGGTTAGTGGAGAAAAAAGTAATCGCAAAATCGTGTGTCGATGAGCTTAACTCATTGGTTAAAAATAAAAATAATCCTTTAGCTTTAGGTACCCTATAGGAGCCAGAACGGAATCTTTGTTTAGCGCGTTCTTTTATGACCGAGCCCCTAGAAAGCTGAAAATGTACTATAACATTCATTCATCACCTACAGTTTCCATAACTATTTTTTTTCTTTTATGATACAAATATGGATACTGTGAATATTGAATTACCAAAATGTGTCAAAAAAATCCATAAAAGACTGACTCTTGAAATGAATCAAATTCCTTCCGAAAGAGAAGAGAAAGCATATACAGAGTGAGCAATGGATTTACTTGATAAGGAGGAGACCAATGGCAGTGACGATGCGTGTTGAAGGTAAACCAAACTTGAAGTGTTTAGTGAAAGTAAGAGTGTAGCCATGGCCCTCTGCTCTACGAGCTTGCTCACAACTATCAGGTTTGCTGCTGAGCCAAGCAACGTCAAGTTCCCAGTTACTAATTAATAAAAATGTACAATTCACGATTTTTTTTTTACTATTATACAGTATATGATACAATATATATAGAAGTAAGATATGTGAATAATCTCCGTGAGGAGTTCTGTTTTGTTGATTGATGTTGATACATGGTATAGGGTGCAAAAAAGAAAAATAGCCTGTTGATCAACTCGTTTATAAATCGGAAGTGCTACAAGATATATTCGGTTCCACCATTGAAGCTAAGTTCGAGTTTAGTCTCTGCAACAATCACAATTGACGATAATCTTCTTCAGAGTTTCATAAATTAATAAGACAAGTAGAAACTCGAGAACGAAGAAGAGCGACGCACCATAACTGAAACGGCCCTGTTGTTTGTTCTGCCGGAGAGAGATGAAAGTAGACCGGAAAAGTATATCGAAAGAGGAACCGCAGCGAAGACGACGATTAGAGAGAGTGGTGATGAGAAAGAAAGGATGAATCTGGAACGTAGGATTAAGCTGAATCTACTTCGATTCTGATGGCTTTGCATTTGAGTCTCAGGGTTCTCCTTTCCACTACTTTTGCGACAGCCACTACGTCGGAGACTACCCTCAAATCACAGACGTTATAGTTTTCTTCTTCGTCACGGTTTCTTACTTGACGACACTAATCATCGTCTTAAAGAAAGTGACATCAAGAAGAAGAAGAAGAAGAGAAGATGGTGATAATGATAATGATGAAGATGATAATAAAGCAAAAAGGTACTTACTTCCTTCTGGTCCAATCTCTCTTCCTTTGATCATCTTGATCCTTGCAAAAGGTCAAAGGATCAATACTCTTTTCCCAGTTTCCATCTTTGGACCTGCGATTCTACAGCTCGTTCAGCTCTCACTGCTTATATTCGAGAACAATATCGGAAAAGAAGCGAGCTTTGTCTTCTTCCAAGCCTCTACTATCTCTGGAATTCTTCACGCCAGTCTTTACTTAGACGCAGTGATTCTCCCCTACTATACAGGATTCGATGCTCGGGTCACTTCTACATTCTCTGGAGTCTGCAACTCTTGTATCTGCAGGAAAGAGCCATTAATAGTGGGAGGGAAGATTGTGGCTTACAGAGGATGGTCTAGTACAACGTTCTTGGTGGTTGGTGTTTTGTGTTTGAGGATTGTATGTAAGTTATGCATAGAAGAAGCAAAGAGGAAAAGAGTTTTGGTGATTAAAAATGCAATGCAAGGATTGGCATGCATTGTTCTTATACGAGATTGTGTGTATTTGGCGGTTATGTCTCCTGTTGAAGAGCCCATCTTGTTTAGGGATTTTGTGCTTGGTTCTCTTCTTCTGTTGATCTGTGTTTATGCAATCACACAAGTATGTTGTTTGGTTAGTCGGAGACAGAGTGAGAAGACATCAGACACATGACAATTCAGAAACAAAAAGGCAAAATCAGAGACAAGAGGAAGTAAAATGTAATTGTAAATGTAAATGTAATTGGTGTGATGATGAAGTGATAAAACTTAAACAGTACTTCTCCATTCGGAACCAAGGACAATTATTTAGTTAAATTAAATTGAACAGACATTTTATTTAACCAGAAAAAGGTATTCTTCAAACAAATCTCCATAAATTACAGACAAGATAAAGCCGAAAACATGAACATATTGCAGATAAGATTGATTAAAAAAAAAACACCTCTTCTTCTCCTTGTAATTGGGTCACAACAAAACCAGTTCTTCAGAACTCTTAAAGTGGCTTTCCACTTGTCCTGATGTCATTTCTGATCGCTCCTTGAATCATCTTAACGATGAAGTACTGAAAATTACAAAAAGAAGGATTTTAATAAATTCGAACAATAGAGTAGTAGTAAATCAAAATGTGTCTCTACAGAAAATCTTTTTTTTTTTACCTGAGCGCCGATGATAAGAGGGATGAGTTTCTTTCCTTTATCATCAGAGTAAGATCCATCTACCATCTTCTTGTCTACATGAATCGCTTTCCTCCGATTTGTTGCTACATCGGTTATCGCCTTAACCAAGTCCGGGATCCATGGTTCACCATTCGGAAGAACCTAAACCAAGATCACATAACCGCTATTTTTAACAGTCTTCAAATCAGATAAAATCAGAGATTCGAAAAAGCAAACCTTTTCATCCTTATCGTTCTTGCTGCATCTTCCACTGTTCTCTGCATAGACTACCGGAATTGCAGAATCCTACAAAGACAGTGCAAGAATTGAGAATAACTTATTCTTGCCCCCAATGAACCGAACATTGGTAAAAATATTTTCGAAAACCATACCTCAAACTCTTGTTTTCGCATCTTAGACCCAGCGCGGATAGTTTTGAGGAGAGAATCTGATCTCTTGGAGGAAAATGTTTCGTAGGAAAGTTCATCGGGTGGGGAAAACTGAGCATGAGTCAAAACAAGTAAGGTTTTGCACCATATCTCTTTTCCAAAGGTTTGGGTGATTGCTCGAACAACTTGCTTATCTAGCTCATCGACTCTATACACATCCAAACGATCAACATACAGCAAAACATCTATGGTTCTGTTCACAAGAAACCTGCCCAAAATCCGAGAAATAAGCATCAAACACAAGGGATGTCACACACAACTATCAAAATAACTTCCACACACACAAAATTACATAACTTGCCAAATTAATGAAAAAGCAATATGAGAGATTTGAAAAGAGTAGTAGAGACCTTTTGATTAACTCGAGGGCTTGGTGATTGACATATCCAGCTTCCACAAGGCCAGGGCTGTCAATAATGTCTAGAGTGAATCCTCCCATTGTTCTTGAAACCATCACTGGTCTCAATCCTTCAGCCTATAAAATGAATCAGTATGTTCCAATGACAACTACACTTAATCCCGGCAACAAAATTCAATATCAGGTGAAACTTGAGAGAAACTAAATACGTACCTGGAAAGGACTGACACGGACGACTTGTTCGCCGATAAGAGAATTGACAGTAGATGATTTTCCAACACCACCTTTACCCAGAACAAGAATTGTCATTGAGTTCATATCCTGCAATTACAAATATCCATTATCCTTATTACAACCGACTTAATTTCAAACAAACAGGAAATCAAATTAAAGGAAAAAAACAAACCTTTTGCTTCAATTTTCCGAAGAATTCAACCAGCTTTTCCTGGGTAGCTGCTGGAAATTGCTGAAACCCGAGCCATTCACGAACAAGAGACCCCATCACTCCAAAACATACAAATTAAGTAAATTAAAGAGTTTGTTTATTATAAATATCTCTAGCCCGAGATATAATAAACGTTGAATGCGATAATCTTTGGGAGATTTGGAGGAGCGTACCGTTGGGTGAGCTTTGTGGTTAATGAAGTTTTGGAGAAGAAGCTCTCAAAGACTTCCGGAGATAAAAGCAAAGTTATGTATGTGACCTTATCGGAACTCTGTTTAATAGTTGGGTTTATTTTATTGTTTTATTTCACTTTACTCCTCTGTGTCTTCAATATTTACCTTTTGTGTCTTCAAATTCTGAAAGTTAGGAAGTTAAACCCAAAATCAAATCCAAAGATGTACCAATTTACTTACACTTCATATTTTCATGAATCTCCGAATACATTACGCAGAACATTGGATTAGCATAGAGTGCAGGCCTAAGAGCCAACAATTCTCTGAATCTTTCTTCGTTTGTATGTCAAGGAAAACAAACGGTCATCATTGGTTTTTCGAGCATGATTGTCTTCACTCAGACCATGCAACGCTTGTCTCAGGACATTGGCTTCCCTCTCAAAGTTCTTACCAGACAAAATCTCCTTTGTTTCAGTGTCTCTGTCAACATTCCCCGGCTTACAACCAGGAGATTTCAGGTGGTAGTCGACATATTCTTCTTGCTTTGTTGCCAGATTATGTTCTGTGATGGAGTAATTTGAAGCACCAAAACCTCTGGGGATAGGCTCATGCAACACCGGTTCTGTCTTGTCGATTGAGTTTCGTGTTGTTCCCAAATAGATAAAGGAAGTGTCTTGGTTATTCACTAAGCATTTGGGAAATTCTGCAACAGTTCCGTAGGGTTTCTCAAATCTCGTACCTGAGTATGGAGAGGCTGCAAATCTAGTACTCTTTGAACCAATTTCATGGATTTGCAGGAGATTGTTTTCTGGAGATTCATAGGATTCCCCGAGAATGGCAGAGGAAGATTTAGGGACTATTTTGAGAAGACCCTTTGGATGATGTCCAGAGGAAACTAAGCTGGAACCTTGGTAGGGCAATATCCCTTTCTTTGTCATCTTTATCTTGAGAGTGTTTTCGGGGCTGCCACTGTGATGGGAGGTTAAACTTTTTGTTCTATTTCTTTCCATCGGTTTCTTCACAAAACTAGCAGTTGTTAAACCACATGTAGCACCAACCATTCCCTCAGATGGAACTCTATTCAGGTCCAGCAGCTTGAGATTCCCAGTTTGTGTACCATACTGATCCCACAGCCTTTGTATCTCGGTGAATGTCTTGATCAATTTTTGGTGATACAACTTTAAAGAGTAGTAATACATAGTCCTCTTGACGAACATAACCCCTTGGTTGTAACAAGCTACCTTTGGAGTAAACAATCCTCCTCTCAATTTCATGTAAAGCTTATCCACTGGATTCCCAAGATATAAATTGGCACCGCCAAGAAGTTGATGCATGGTCAGACTGAAAATCTCTTGATTCATATCTGGCAGAAAACATGAGAGCAAGAATCTTTCTTCTTCTGTCAGAAATGAGTTCCATGTCTCAGTAGATAATATTTCCGTTAAATCTGACAGATCATAGAGCTCGTATGGTATGCTACAGAGCTGACCTTGTACCAAAGTTAACTCACAGTTTGCTTCAGCCGCAATGTCATAATCATCAGAGTCATCTTCTGAGTCTACCCCAACTGTTTGATTCTTAGTCATCTTCTGAGTCCACTCTCAGTATTGGAATGATTGATGGTCTTACAAACACAAATACCTTGAATCTCAAACCACAAAGCAGGATACCTAGATAGAAAAGGATAATCAGCAATTTGCAATGAACAGCGAGAAGCTGAGATTCTAAGCAGCAATCAAATGAAGTTAACTAAAAACAAAAATAGGATTCACAGATTTTAGCAACAACACTAAAAGCTATAAATAAAACACGAAATAATTTCAATCTGAGATCAATGAAGCAACATAAACCACTCAAAAGAAGAAATCGTCGAGCCAGACAATCTCCCAGCTCGGATCAGCTACAAAGCTTAGATACAACCGATCTTGGTTTTCAAAAATCCAATGCTCAATGTAGAATATAGATATTGTAGAAAATTTTGAATATAAAACACAAAAGTAACATAAGAATCAGCAGTAATCGCCTCGATCACCAGTAAACGAGAGCTCCGATGAGTTTAAGAAGCTACCGGAACAAATCACAAAATCGCGATACACAGAGAAATCGAAGACGAACTTACCGGCTCTAAAGACAGATGAAATGAGCAATTTAGGGTTGAAGAAACCATCACCGTTTCGCTGCAGATACCAACTTTTTGAGTACAGAGGCTAATCATAATTAATAACTGTAATTTGATTTTTGTAATTAAAGCCGCCTTAATTACTTTAACTAATCATTTTAAATTATGATTGATCAAAGTTAGGCATTACTTCTTAATCAACAGCTTTATTGGAAGGAAAATAAAATAAAAATCAACGGCCTTATTGTGCTATCCCATTTATACGTTTTGTGAGGCCCAGTTGTATAAACCAACCAAAAGTCTTAGGCCCATGTAAACTTAATGGGTTCATCATCGTTGGTTTATTAATTAATCGTTTCAAAAAAATCAATTTTAACAAGAAGATATACTTTTTTGAGTCGTATTCCGTTTAAAATTTGGATTAATCATTAATCCAAATGCAGAATGAGATTGTTAAGGAAGTCAATGACAATCCAAACGCTGGCTGGAAAGATGCTTTGAACGATCGCTTTGCAAACGCCACTGTGAGTTTATTAAGAGATGCAGAGTGTTTTTTCCTTTCTGTAATGTTTTCTCATTGTCTGTTCCTGATGCTTGACTCTCTTTTGGATTTTTTTTGTATGTATGTGCAGGTTGCTGAGTTTACGAGTCTCCTTGGTGTTAAACCAACACCAAAGACGGCATTTTTGGGTGTTCCTATTGTAAGCCATGACATATCTCTGAAGCTTCCAAAAGAAGAAGTTGAGAGAAGGGGAGAGACATAAAGAGAAGATCTCTTCTTATTGTTGTTATTATCATCTTACGTACACTCAGCCACATATTTTTAGTGTGTACTTTCTTGGCGATCAAGTAAACTATTTATAAAACAAGATAAACGTAAAACATAGATAAATACAATTGAGATTATCAACAATATTAGAGGATAAGTATGGATGATGTTATCTTCATAGATAATGAATTATTCATAACATTACTTCTTTTGTCAACCAGTTTTAGCAGGCGTTACATATTTGTAGCATGCAACAAGCCAACAACCATGCTCTTAGTCTTTGAATATTTTAGAAAGTAATTAAACTTGAGTCTCTAAGAGTGTCGCATGTTTTGGACGAAATTGTTTTGAAGTTGTATGATATGATTTTTTTTTTGTTTTTTTTTTACTTTTTAGTTGTTGCTGATGTTTAAGTTAATACGGTCCAACACCACCATATGGGTTCGCTTGTAAATGGGCTCAGATTTTGAAACGAAGATGGGTCCAATGGGCTGAAAATTATGTGTACAAACTTCTAAAAAATTAAAAATGCGGTGAGCGTGGATCGAACACGCGACCTTCAGATCTTCAGTCTGACGCTCTCCCAACTGAGCTATCCCCGCTGTTGCAAACATAAGCTTTAGCTTGCATCTTGTATTATTATATAAATAATAATAATTTTCAATTTTTTTTTGGTTGTTAGGAAGTTTTTATCTCTCAAACAAAAAGAAAATTGAAAAATAAAATCCAAAAGAGGAAGAAGAGAAGAAGATTGAGACGTTCTTTAAGCTTATCAAAAACTATCAGGTAGCACGAAAACGAAGACGAGAAGAGTTAGCTAAAAAATTCCGGCGACGTTAGGAAGAAATTGAACGGCGGAGAGAGGTCCGGTATTGTAGTTCCGGCGTTTCAGCCGGAGGATATCGATCAAGATCGGTTGGATTTGAAGCCATTGATGAGTGTTTCAGATCAGAAGGAAGAAAATATATAAAAAAGAAAAGAAGACAAGGATTTAGATCTTAATCCTGCATTGTAGTAAATTAATCTCTCTCTCTTTTTTCTCAAGTTTCACTTAGGAATTGTGATTAATAAATCTTTCATTTAACCCAAACGTGTGTCCAGTTTTAAAATAAACCTAAAGATGAATTAAGCTCAAAGAATCGTGAAAGAAAACATCCTGTCTGCAGATCTAATCAAGCTTTTTTTTTTCTTTTTTTTTATATTTTGTTAACCCAAAAGGATAGAACCCAATCGGCGTCTAGATTTTGCATAATTCCAGCCAATAATAAAGCACTGAATTTCTGCAACTTCGTTAGAATTTTACATTTTGCCTTAATATAAATCATTACGTTTTTTTGTCGCCAAGGATGATCAAGTTTTTTAGATGTCCCATTCTGCGCTCACCGCTATTCTGAAGAAGACTTTACAATTGATAGCGCGAAAGTCAACTCATTGTCTTTTAGTATGATTAGTCGGATCTTGAAACAAGACTACACAACTCTTAACTCTTTAATACATAACTAAGTTGACTTTAAAACTCTCTTCTTAACGCCCATTCTCAGATTTGTTAAGGTTTTTTCAAGATCTCTCCTTGTGATTTCCAAATCCAGACAAAGTCAATGGGAATGATTCTTGGAAAGCCATTTGCCGGTTTTTTGCAAGAAAACGAACCGAGAATAGTATTGTTCGGTCTCGACGGTACCGGAAAATCATCAATACTGCACAAACTCAAAACCGGAGAAATCCTTATCACTAACATTCCTACCATTGGTAAGTCCATTACATTAATTAATATCGCTTTTTTCTGATTTTCAACCCATTGTTCTACATGAATTTTGGATACAATGTGGAAAGCATAAAATACAAGGATTCAACCTTGATGATGGGTTTTTCAAAAATAAAAACATTCCAGTTGCTTCCATTATGGAACAATCACTACCAAGAAGCAGCAGGGCTTGTGCTTGTAGTTGATAGCACGGACAGAGATCGAATACAAGAGGCGAAAGATTTTCTTAACTTGATGATTGATGAGGTAATAAACAAACCTGTCTTTTAAACATTGGGCAAGTTACATGATCTAATTTTTTGAACCCATATATTACAGATAAAAGGGAATATACCCGACAATGTGGCTGTTCTTGTCTATGGGAACTAGCATGAGGTTCCTGGTGGTATGTCTGCTTCTGAGATCAGTAATGATCTTGCTTCTCTTCGTCATAAAAACTGGCAGAGAAACTGGTAAGAAGATTATAAAACCTTTTAAGACTCTAATCCTGCAAAGAGGATTGATTCTTCTGATGATCTATAGTTTTGATTTTCGCTTGTTAGGCATGTCCGGAGCTCATGTGCATTCTGTGGTGACGGTTTACATGAAGGACTCGACTGGCTCTTGAAAAATGCTGGAAGAATTAAGAATGTGTCCTGAATTTAACGCAATACCTATGTACTGAAAAAAGCCATCTTCTGTTTCAATTTATTAACTTCGTCGTGCTTATTTGCTAGCTCCATCAGCAACTTGATCCTTTTAAACGAGACATTACTCGGTCTATGACCTTTCTCAACCATCTCAAGCAAACATTTTTCAGCTTCTTCAACTTTAGCCAAATCACAAAGCAAATCCAAAAGCACATCTGAAACCAAACTATATGAACCGAAACCTTTTACCACCATATCTTCCCACAATCTCATGGCCATGTCCACTTTCTCGTGTCTCTTAAACATCTTAATCAAGAACATACAAGATTGGGTGTTCGGCAAACACCCATTTTCCAACATTCTCTCATACAGCTCACAAGACCTTCCCAAATCATTTGCCAACGATAAAACACGGAAAAACAGATTATAAGTAGTCGCATTCGGAGACAAACCGTTCCTCACCATCTCATCCACCAACATATCTGCATCCCCAAGCCTCCTTGCTATACAAAAATTCCTAATAGCAGCATTATAAGCCGCAACATCAGGATAACATCCATACTCCTTCATTTCCTTTAGAACCTCTCTAGCTTTATCAGGCTGACCGATTAACCCCAAACCACCTATAATAATTGTATAAGTAATAACATCGGGAGTTTCATCCTCCTCGCGCATCTTATCTATCAACTTATAAGCTTTCTCAATCTCTCTATCCTTGCAATACACATCAATCAAAGAGTTATACGTAACCACATCAGGTTTTAGCCCCTTTTCCTTCATTTCCTCGAAGAAAGCTTCTGCTTCTTCCGATGATTTCCAACCCGACAAAAGAATGTTAAAAGTCTGCAAATCAGGCTGAAACTGATTCTTTAAGCTATGATACACATTCCTAGCATTGGTCATACTCTTCTCTTGACAAAGAGTTCTCAAGAGAGCATTGAAACAAGCCGTATCGAAAAAATCAGGAACCAATCTCTTAAACTTCCAGAAAGATTCAACAGTTTGTCTAACGGAACACAACTTAGCAACTCTACCTAAAACCACTTGCATCGTCCTTGGAGATATCAAAGATTGATCCTTTCGCTTAGTCTCAATCAAAATCTCCCAAAGTAGATCGAACTTTCGACTTCTACCGAGAATATAAAGCATTGTGTCTAGAGAAAACGCTGAATGATAAAACCCTTTTCTAGCACCAGCGTACCTGTAAAATTCTAGGGCTTGCAGAGGGCTTCCATGACTAAACCTCACCCTTTTCAAAACCCTTTCGATTAAGTCCTTGGACAAGTGGATTCCACTAGAGCTTAAAGATTCATTCAAATCTCCTTGCAGATTTGATCCATTGATCATCCGGAAAACAGTTTCGGCATCATCGTTTTCAATTACAGGAAGCTTCGCCTCCGATAGTGACACGCTGTGAAGAAACGATATAGAGAAACGGAAATTGGAAACGTGAGAAGATAAGGGCTTGAGGATCGTCATCATTTCAACAAAGAGTCTCTTGAATATCGTCTACAAGAATGACTACAAGTTGGATTTGAAACCCAGATATGGCGGAACCGAAGCTCTTTATCAAACTAATTCTATTCTATTACCAGAATCGTTCTACGTATATACGCTTTAGGTTTAAAGTCAGAGAGACCAAAATCAGGATTGGGAAAATTAATTTCTAAAGCTAAAATCGGACCGGGATCATAACCGATTTGCTCTCCCAAAGCAAAAATATTGTATATTGTTGAAATAAACTCCTGCCTGAAGAAAAACAATTTAAGAGTTTGAGAATCGATCAACAGATGTTCCAAGGAAAGTTGATACGGCACAGCCGAGGCTAATATATACCTTAATGGGAGTGACATTGTATGTAGAGACTCCGGTTATTGGAGCTGAATTTATGTTTTCAGCGGTGAGCGCACTTTCTCCTGGTTTGACTCTCGCCTATAAGAAAAATACCAAAGCCAAAATGACGTATCGAATAAAAAATACAGATTAACAAGTCACAACACTCTTCTTGAAAAATAAAGTCTAAACCTCTCTTTGAGTTGGAGTGAACTTCCATTGCATCCCATCTGCAACATCAGCATTGAACTGCACCAAAATCTCCTGTTTATGAGACGAATATCGTATGGTAGGGTATAGTAAGCTTTCAGCATTGAACTTCCATTGCATCCCATCTGTTTATAGAGGCTTTCAAATCCAAGAAATCTCATTGATGGTGGCCCAAATAGTAGATCGATATTTGGGTTATTTAGATTATTTAGGCCCAACTTAAAGCCCAATAGTTTTCCCAGTAAATACGGTTCGATGTCACTTTCATCAGTCTTATATTGGTCCAGCTCATATTTGGATATGGATAAACCTGTAATGTCTCCCATAGCTCCAATCTGATTTGGATATATGGATAAACCTATAAGGATGTGATTTCATTACCTTTTCTAATACTGTTTTCTTTCCGAATATGAGATCCATGTTTTCGTCTCCGGTGTGTTTTGAAAAAAGCAATAGGGTTTGTAAATGAAAAAAAAAAAAAAAAACAAAAGACTCCCCAAACATAAATGTCTACACCTTGACCCAAAAAAACAAAAAACGTCTACACCAAGATCAAACTGAAAATTTATTATAAACCTAGTAATTTTATCATTTTAAAATTCAAGAAACGAATCAAACTAAACATTTTTTGTCAAAGACGAATCAAACTAGATAAAAATTGATTTAGTATAATCAAACCAAATCAAATCATGTAAATCCAAATTTAAAATGTATATATTTTTAAAATATATATTAAATAGTTGTAATCACATTTTATGAAATCATATATTTAATTTTAGTCAAATCATTATATATTTCTATTTTTGACATAGTTGTTTAATAAAACCAAACCATTTTTTTGAACGAAACCATAATTGATTTGCAAGTAATTGTTCATCCAAAATTCAAAACTAGTATGTTTGAAGTTTCAACATATATTGGGATTCATCTCTTTTTATAGTGACTTAAATTTACTTGCGATGGATAAATATCTTTTGATATCTTTTAAAAAAATGGGATAACGGGTAGGGGTTGGCCGGTTGGGACGTGTGAGTGTTGAAATTAGTTCACTATAAAAATTTAACTATCGATCAGCCATCAGTTCTATATCAGTTCCAAGGAAAATGATGGGAGAAATTCTATTACAATATACAATTAATTAACAATATTAACGTTTCATTTGGAACAGTGTTTTGCACCCACACACAAAAAAAGAAAAAAAGAAGAAGGTATTTAGAACTGTGTAAAGTAGATTGGAACGCACAAAAAAATAGAGGTAGTTGGACCCTTGATTAGATTGGATTTGGAACGTATATTCCGAAAGGTCGTTGTCGTTTAGGAAATGGAAACATGGAGTGGCTGTGGTTTTGCTTCGTCGCTCGCTAAGACACCAACGAAATGGAAAGTAGACAGTGTCAGAGACACAAGCATGTCCATCACGAGGGATCACGTGAACGACACGCATTTTCTTCCTCTCTTTTAGGATCTTCAGGCCCATTTGATTCAACGCTATAGGTGCACACAAAGTTATAACCTTTATCTAAATAAATATATAGCCTTTTCTAATAATTCACACATTTACCCGGAATAAAATTTGATTATGTCTTCTTTTGTTGGTTTGCTAATATTTTGCTGAACCGTAATTTATTCTGATTTTTGTTCAACAGAATATGTTGTAATTATTATAATTTTTTTATTAAAGAATATTAAAATTAATGGATTTTCAACTCAAAACCAATTGATAATGAGTAAATTGGTTGATATCCTTTATATATTAGTCAATTCTTTTTCTAATATTCGGTGTGGGATATTTTCAAAACGTTTCTTCGAGATCATTATGTGCCAATAATTATAATTTTAAGATTAGTTATGTCTCTGTCCAACGTGAACTACGTTTTTTTAATACAAAATATGTTCTAATTATTGGAGTTTTCTTTTATTTGAAGAATTAGTGCGGACCATGGCACCTGCTCGCTCGGTGTATGGTTGATGACGACGAGTCTCTAAAATTCCAATAAATGTGTCGTGGGGTTTCAGAAAACAAAAAAAACTTATTCGTTATAGTATAGGCCAGGGCCCCACAGCCCACGTGGGAGGAATTACAATAGCATATACCTTTTTATTTTATTATGAGATCTCAAAAACACCGCAAGCCCACAAAGAAACTGATCCATAATAGATTTTATTTATTTTTAATTGTATATTTTTGTGACGAACAGTTATGAGTTTATGGGGACCGGTTATCTCTAAGCAATTGACGACAAAAAAAAGAAGTTATTTTGTGAAGTTTTCGGTTAACTATATTTTTGTATTTCTAAGATTACTTAAGCGTCTGTTTTCCAATGAACAATTATTTTTACCGATAACATGTGATCGAATGTTTTTAGATATTTAGAGACGGGTTGTTTAACCATATTTAGAAACAGTATAACGACGAGTAGTCAAGGATAAAGGATAAGCATTACGAATTACAAGCATAAATATGGTCCTACCCCGTTATGTAGTACAAATAGTTTATTTAGCGATACGCTTATCGTCATATACAAATACTTTTTTAACAAAACAATTCATGAAAATTTTGAAGTAATATTCTTTGAAAATACAGATGAAATATCACTTTGAACCTTTTTTAATTGAATATCTAATTAAACTCAAATGGTGTATTAGAATCTAGTATGAATTGTTTTATTGCTGTCGGTGTCCGTTTTAAAAAGTAGAATCCATTTATAAAATAAAAATAAAAAACATTCATAGTACGTAAACGTGGCACAATGAAAGTGGTTCACTAATTGAGCTGACAGCTGTACCATCCATCTCCGATCGTATCCCTATATCATAAACTTATAGGTATCCCTAGATCGGACAAATCTCAAGCCCCCGAAGAAGAATAATTTTAAGTCTCCGATTTCTCTTTTATTAACATGTACGTATAACTAAGGGAGGGGTTTCGGAGTTTAGGTTTCTTGTCTTACGATTCTTCAAATCTTTATTTTCATCGGCAATCTCGTAAACCCTAACAGGTAACTACTTTTTGTAGGTTCAATAATCAAGATTTCATGGAACTAGGATTGAGAAACGACGTCGAATCACTTGGTAAAAATCATGGTATAACAGAAATATCAAGAAGTGATGAAGATCGTCTAATCAACGGCTTAAAATGGAGCTACGGCTACTTTGATCATGATCAAACAGATAATCATCTTCAAATTGTTCCAGAGCTTCAGAAAGAAAAGGTATCGAAGACAGATTTGGTGGTTGTTGTCCCTGATGAACATTCTGAAACTGGTGATTATCATGATCATCATGTCGATGATTATTCAGATAGTTCAGATCATTTGTGTTATTTGAGAAACAAACATGAGAAACGAAAGCGGCGTTGTGTTCAGATCTTGAGTGATGTAAGTCGATATATATATATATATATATTTCCCTTTTACCTTATGTATTATATATTAATTTGCCTGTTTTTTTTGTTTCTCTAAAATTTGTTGTTCAGGAGGAATCAGAGGGGTTTACAAGAGAGGTTCCTTCAGTGACCCGAAAATGTTCCAAGAGAAGAAGAAGAGACGAAATGAGTAGTAAGATGCGTACGCTACAGCAACTTTTACCCAACTGTCACAAGGTTGGTATATAATATATATGTGCGCGTTTTACTACGTATTATGTGTATATAGTGCCATTTTTCAAAGAATCTTGCCGATGGTGTATTTTTTTTTCTTTTTCTTTTTCGTTATTCAGGCAGACGAGGTTTCGGTTCTTGATAATGCCATCGAGTACATGAAAAACCTTCAACTTCAACTCCAGGTCTATATTTTAACCCTTTATTGACCGTTCTAGTTTTGTTCACCCTTTATTGGGTTATTCTATGTCGTATGTTTGTTTATATGCTCTATATATTTGTTGGTCGGGTTTCAAATAAGAATTGTTGAGGCTTATGATTTTGAGGTTTTCTTAAATTCTGAGATTTCTTGTTAATTTAATCGGTGGATATTATCAATTCACTCGCCAACTTATGAGATTTGTAACTGTTTTGTATTATAGGTTTTTGATTGATATGACGACTTTTTGGGATTTAATAACTTGAGAAAACCGGGATTATAGTAGGCCTGAATGGTCAATTACACGTTGTAGTAGGTGATCGATTAGATGATTAGACGTTTTAAACATTGTTCACGATTTTAAAATAAAATAAATAAAAAAAACTAGCTACTCGATAGATTTTCGTTGTTTGGTATTTTTATATCACCGTACATATTTAATGTACTAAAAAAATGTAATATTAGTTATATATATAAATAAAAGAATGTGTTAATTTATTTAAGCTACCAACTAAATGCTTAATACGTTAGCCACTGAGACACTGTTTCACTGGTTATCCATTTGGATATATATTAGTTAAAGAAATGTACTCCGTTTTTATGTATATGCAAGTGCTGTTTATATTCAGAAACTAAGTTGTAAACAAAGTTAATGTTGTAATTGCAGGTGATGTCAACAATGGGGATGAATCCTTATTTTCCTCCGGCGACATTAAACTTTGGACTGCACAACCACCTGTTGACGGCGATTGCTTTGGCTCACAACCAAAATCCGGTTAATCATAAGACGTCGGCACCGTTAATTCCGGCATCAGATTGGCCGTATCCACCGTTTACTAATCTGTCATTCCCACACTCTTCTTATCAATCTCTCTTTCTTACAACAGCATCACCAGCTTCTTCTCCTCAATGTCTTTACAGTTTGGGAAGACTATGATATGTAAGTAGTTCGAGATGATTTTGTATGCAATTTACGTTGACCAAGTAAAACAGAGACTTAAAACCAATAGAAGAATCCTCTAAAGCCACTGAGATTAATGTGTTAATATCTCCTTGTCAAAGCCACAAGAATACTCTTAGCCTCTTACGTATATTTTGTCTGAATATTTGATATTAATTGTATATTTTCGATATCAATTATCAAATGAAGATGAGTTTGGCTTCATTTTCCATGAACTGATTTATTTTCTTGTTTTAACCGGGTTGAACTACTTTAACAACAACAAAAAACCCGGGTTAAACCAAAATTTCCACCCTGAATAGGAATGTATGAGCCTTTCTCTGATCCTAAAGTGTCCCAAAACTCGAATCATTGATTACAGCTAAGTATCTACAGTTTAGGCCCTTTGGGTCACATAATCAAAATGTTACACAGAAGAAATCAGGAAACTTGACTTCGAGAATTATTAATACGTTCTAACAGTTCAACTAACATAAACATAATATATATATGTTTTACCGAATATCCTGTCGTTTAAAATAGGATTTGGCTGTAGTGAAAGACAAGTCAGGTTAACTATGATGTACATTTCTTAGTTTACTCCAAGACAAATAAAATGTTTGTTTTTTGTCAAGCAAATGACTTGTCGATCAAACTGGTTATAAGTTCTATAAGTATCAAAGTAAAAAACCCAGCAATCCCATTTTATCAAGAACCTCGAGCGAATTTTCTCAAAATTAAACAATAATCATACTTTTCATAATATTTTGAGCCATGAAGAAATCAAGAATCTTCGTTATCATCATGTTATATTGCATTATCGTTTCGACGCGTGCATACGATCCTGATGCTCTTCAAGATCTGTGCGTTGCTGATAAATCTCACGGTAAACATAAATAAAATGTCACCTCTATTAAGAAATTTAATTTATTGTAATTTTTAAAATAAGAATATATATAATTGGGATCATCGCAAACTCTTTGAAACTCTTATATAAATTTCAAATAGATAGATTATATAGAGTACACCTTTTTTAGTTTTTAATAGTACAATAGAAAAACTGCAAAAAATATATGTATAATCTCCAATAGGGACCTAAGTAAATTCAGATCAAAATCATTTTAACATTGTAATATATAAGAATTAGCCAGGTTGCAAGTCAAATACCCAGTTTAACAATACTATGAAATTAGATATTTTGTGGGAATAATGTTACTGTATAGTATTGCGCCTAAATTTAGATAAACGCAGTGGACTACCGGAATAGCAGAAGTCCAGCTCCCGATCGAGTATGAAGACATTTTCATAGATTGAAGATGAATGTTTGAGGTCTTAAAAAAAAGATTTTAATGTTTGAATTTTGTTTTTTGGATGGATGATATTAGATACAAGCTGAAGAACATTGAAGAAACTGAAGCTGCTAAGAAGCTTCTGCAAGAAAAGAGACTTATGGGTCGGCCAAAATCGGAGTTTACCATTCCGTCTAGTTACAGTGCGGATTACTTCCAAACGCGGGAAAGATTATGCTGAAAAGCTTAGAAGAGGTTTTGCTTTATGAATCCTTTCTCTCTTTTCCATTTGTTAGTTTGTGTGTGTGTGGATTCTTGTTTTGATCAAATATGAACTCAAAACAAGCAGAACATCCTGAGCTATACAAAGATAGAGGACCCCAAACGGATGGTGAAGGAGCTAAACCATATACTAGTACTAGTAATAGTAATGCTGATTCAGGAAAAAGCAGACAAGCTGCAACTGATCAAATCATGTTGGAACGATTTCGCAAGAGTGAGCGTAACCGTATAATGCGAAGATAAAGTAAAAACATATTTGCTGACTTCAGCCTCGACCGGGTAACACTCTTTTGGATGTTCGATTTATTTTGTATTGGAGTTCTGTAACATTTCATTCAAGAAACCAAATTTTCATTTACAATGTGCATAGCAGAAGTGTGGTTTTAGTAGTTTAAGTTGTTCTTGAAACTCTGACCAAACTGGCAATTTGAAGGAACGGCATTGAGTGCTGTCTTGATCTTACCATTACCGGTTTGGATTTTGAATGAGAGACTTTGTCCATTAAGGTAAGTAAGGCTCTGCCAATTAGATCCCCAGTTTCTTGACATTTGTTCGTTAGAAAAATTATAGGAAAGTTGTCTTTGTCGGCAATTGATCAGCTCTTGCCATTACTCTCCATAACTAAGTTTAAGAAGTATGAGATGCTTCAATATCAATTCGATAGCCGTTCGAGCTAAACACCAAAGTAAATACAAAAAAAATGACATTTTGACCCCAAAAAATAGCATACAAATTACAGAGATCTGAATCTTTTGATTGTCGTATGACTTAGGAGTCATCATATTATACCTTTACATGACCTTTATAAACCCATAAATCTCTTTATAGCTTTTTTCTTCTTTGGTGTGAAACTACCTCCTTATAGCTCTATAAACTCAATTCTTTTGAATAAATAATTAGTTCTGTAATATTAAAAATAGGTTTGTGTTATTACAGTTACATGTGGTTATACAACATAAATATAAGAATGTTACAAAGTAAAAACGCAAAAACTATTTAAGAGTTAAATTTTTTAAATACAAACTATTATATTTAGAGAATATAGATTTATAAATCCGAAAATCAAAATCCAAAACAATTTAAGTGTTAAATTGTATGATATGAAAACAATTTCAATTTATAACACCTCTAACGATCAATTTGACAAGATATTAAGTTAGTTTTTTTTTGCATAATTTTGTAATTTAACACTCAAATTTTTGAAAAAAATTTTATTTACAAATTATTATTTTGTTTATAACATATGGATTTATAAATCCAAAAAATGAAAATTGATAAACAGATTTGATTATTAAATTTAAGTTATGTAAAAATATATTGAATCTTTAAAAGCCTTAAAACCCATTGTTGTGTGTGTGTGTGCAACAAACCTTAAAACCCCTTTTTAACTCTTCAAAAACTTTACATAAAAACTTTTTTGAAAAAGAAAAAATTCAAAAAATTACCCATTGTCGGTGGTGGTGGAAGAGAAACTTTCTTGTCTCCTTTGGTCTTTCAACCTTTCTCTTAATTGGCTCGACGAATTACACCAATTGATCTACGGTTCCGATCACCGTCGTGGAGATTAATAAAACTCAAATCCCTTGGAGAAAGAATTGCATTCGAAATTAATCAAATTCCATAGAGAAATCAATTGGAAGTTTAATGATTTATACCTTTGTAATGCTTGAAATATTGTTTGATTTTCATCACGAAACCTTGAGAATCAAGCTTCATAATAACGACGGTGGTGACATGGATGGGCTTCTTCTCTCATAGAGGTTTCGTAGCAGTTATATCCTTATTCTGCAAAATCAATGAGCACGGGTTAAACAACAGAGACGAAGAGAGATGAAGAAGAAGAGTGAAAAAATTGAATATACTCTGGAAAAGACATATGGAGAGGAGGAAAAAAGGAAAGATGAAGAATATATATATATATATAACCTAAATGTGTTTATGATAAATGATCATCTCAATCCATTTGGGATTCTGCGATTTCTATTTTTTGTTTCTCCTGAGTTTCCTCTTTTCTTTTCTCAGTTTACAAGGAACCAACGATGATGTTTGTTCAACTGCCATACAACGCATCAAATGTCGCATCAAAAAAATAGCCGTTAAATAAATATATTTTTTGGGTTATCAAAACATTTAAAAGCCCATTATCTTTTTCTACAGAAAGCCCATCATCTTGCCGTTTGTTTTTTTTTTTTCTTTTTCTTGAATAGATTGCATTTCATAAAAGGAGCAGGTGCAATTTGAACAAAGAGAGAAGATGAGAGGAAGAAAGTCTTCAAAATTGAAAACCGAAGAGTCGTAGATTTATTGAAAACAGCCTGATCTCATTCCGGTTACTATTTCCCTATTTTTTAATCGTTTCATTGAACATGTTAAATTATGTGTATATCATATTATTATCAATCGCGTTTTGTATGTTACCGAAAGGCGTTAGCGTGTAATATTACCGGACCTGACATTGACCCGCCCCATCCTGAATAAACGGGTTAGGACCCGACCCGACCCGCTAACACACCATTACTCTTCGACGAAGAAAAAATAAAGAAAATATCCCCATATTCCACAAGGATAAGAGCCGGAAGTTCCTCGCCGGTGACGGAACTAGGGTTTCATTCATCCTCAAATTGACAACAAGAAATGGCTCATACTTGTGTCTCCACATCGGCTTCTACTCTCAGGTTTACAGCTGGATTCGTCTCCGCTAGTCCCAATGGCTCCTCTTTCGATTCTCCCAAGCTTTCTCTCCCTTTCGAGCCACTTCTTTCAAGGTTTTTTCCATTTTCCAGTTTTCTCCACTCTCGAAATCTTAGGTTAATTTAGGGATTTTAAGGAAAGGGGACGAATTTTTTTTTGTAGGAAGACGAAGAAGTTACTTAGCGACAGAAAGAACTGGAAGAAGTCAACTCCGAAGGCTGTATATTCCCGCAATCTCTGGACACCGGAGATTTCTTCTCCTCAGGGAGTTTGGTCTATAAGGTGAAATTTGAGTTTGGTGATTGTTGTTCTTGAACTGTGATTCTGAAGTCTTTTTATTGTTAAATCTGGAACTATGTTTACTTGGCAGAGATGATTTACAAGTCCCTTCTTCGCCGTATTTTCCTGCTTATGCTCAAGGACAAGGACCACCTCCGATGGTGCAAGAGCGTTTCCAGAGTATCATTAGTCAGCTCTTCCAATATGTAAAGTGTTAAAGCTCCTCTTTGTTTAAGATTTGGTTATTAAAGTTTTCAGCTCACTCTTCTTGTTAATGGATGGTCTCTTTTGTTTAGAGGATTATTCGTTGTGGTGGTGCTGTGGATGATGATATGGCAAACATAATTGTAGCTCAGCTTCTGTATCTTGATGCTGTTGATCCTACTAAGGTCAGCTATTGTATAATTCAAAAATTCATGTCTTGTTACTTGAATCAGATGTTTTATTTAGGGTTCTGATACTTCTTATGTTGATCAGGATATTGTCATGTATGTCAATTCTCCTGGTGGATCAGTTACAGCTGGTAATAACACACTTTGTTGGCTTACTTGTTTCCCTATGATCTTAAGGTGTTTCATCTTTGTTTCCGGTTTTCATTGTTAATGACTCTTGTATCTCTCACTTTCCCCAGGAATGGCAATATTCGATACTATGAGGCATATCCGGCCTGATGTGTCCACTGTTTGTGTCGGTCTAGCCGCTAGGTGAAACTTTCACCATCCTTTTAACTCCCATGATGTGTTGTTTTTTTAGGTCCTTGGTAAATTGATAGTTTCTTTGTATATATATTTTAAAAATTTCTCTGTTTAGTGTGGTTAACTGATCTTTTGTTGGATTCACGACCAAAACTTACCACTGAAACACACAGCATTTCTCGATAACAGAATCTTTTTTTTGGTGTTTGTGTGGTTTATTGTTGGGTTTCCTAGATTATGACACCCTCCTCTTGTGTTGGTCTTGTTATGAACAGTATGGGTGCTTTTCTGCTTAGTGCTGGAACCAAAGGTAGTCTCTTAAACCTTTCATTCATAAGTAAAATCTTTTAGTTAAAGTCTTCAGTTTCCCGATGTGAGCGTAGCTTTATTTTTAAAACTGTAGGGAAAAGATACAGTCTACCAAACTCAAGGATAATGATCCATCAGCCGCTTGGTGGTGCTCAAGGTGGCCAAACCGACATTGATATTCAGGTTATTCATCATCGCATTTATATTTTGATTTCATCCCAGTCATCGTCTTAAGTTTTTGCAGAGAATAATAGATTGATTTAAATATCAATTCATTTTAACCTAACCGCGCAATTTGACATGCTTTGAAACCAGGCAAATGAAATGCTTCATCACAAGGCAAACCTAAACGGTTATCTTGCTTACCACACTGGTCAAAGCCTGGAGAAGATAAACCAAGACACAGATCGCGATTTCTTCATGAGTGCTAAAGAAGCAAAGGATTATGGACTTATTGACGGTGTTATCATGAACCCTCTTAAAGCACTCCAGCCACTTGCAGCAGCTTAATCGCTTGAAGGTAATGGTTCAGCTTAGCACCTTTTTTGGGGGGGGGCCTTTTATGAACTGAGATTCTCCATGAAATATGCTTTTATTCTATAAGGAAAATCAGAATTGGTTGGGATCAAAATCAAAAGCTGATACATATATGAAGAACAAAGTAAATTTTCTTACTCTGCTATTTGATTAAAAACAACATTGATCTTTAAGTAATGTTTTGATCCTCAAAAATCGAATTATTAGCCTGTTTTAATTTGGTTTACTGAATCTGGTGGTCACACCCAAGCTTTGTATCAATATTCTAGTCGCTTCATACTTGTATTTATAAAAAGGCTATTGGTGATCAGATTTAATAATTGTGAAATAAAGCTAGTTTTAGTGGCAAGGGTTGAAAGTGAAACTGAAAAAGTTACCGCCTATAATTCCAACCGTTTTTCTTTTTCTTACCGTGATAACTTTTTTGACTTTCATACAACTCCACTAACTGTCGTAATTCTGAGGTTGTCAATTTTTAACACAAAGGATTTATAACTAACTTTTATATTCAGTTATTACCTGTCAATTAAAATCTGGATATTACCCACTTAAAAAAAACCGGATATGTATAACATTATATACGCACGTATTAATGATCTAATTTAAAAAATATCGAGGAACTTTATACATGTAAATATGTAATGGTGGAACACTAAGATATGTTGGGTCCGTCGGATGCATTTTGGTCAAAGAAAGTATTTTGGATACAAATTGTTACCAACTTGTAGTAACCATTATTTTTAATGCAACTTTAGCTTAAAATATTGACATTATTATTTTCACGACTATTATTTTTTGCAAAGAAAAGAAAAACACGAGATTATCCATCGGCCGGCCGTATTCATCGGCGAGCATATATATATGAAATTTGTGTGTTTTTCATTAGAAAAAATCTGGACATTTTAATATAATTATATATATAGTAGATTGGAAAATGGAACCTTTTGTAGCTAAAAGACCATAAACGTGGCTGCCAAACACACATTGTTAAAAGTTTTATATAGATCTCTCTTACATCCTCTGTTTCTTATCATCCAAGCAACAGTGTCTTCCCATTTTCTTCTTCTTCTTCTTCTTCTTCTTCTTCTTCTCAGCGTTTCAATCTTTGCGATTAAGATGGAACATGAAGAAACACAGAAGACCACAAGAAGCAGCTGGTCACTGATTCGACCATTTCAAATGATCTCCATTAGCCTTCTTAGCATCCTCATCCCTCTCTCTTTCCTCTTCCTTTCACGTCTCTCTCTCTCCTCCTCCTTCTCTGCTCCGGTCACGATCTCCGGCGTATCCCACCTCCTTCACCAGGCCGATGTCGGCGTCTTATACATGATCTTGTCTCTCATCGTCGTCTCCACCTTAATCCACAATCTCTCCGGAAAACCTGAATGCTCTGTTTTTCATTCCCGTCTCTACATTTGCTGGATCGTTCTCTTCATCGTTCAAGCTTGTGTAGCTTTCGGAATCGAAGGAACCATGAACACGGTCATGTCTATAAATACAGGCAAAAGCTTGTCTCTTGCGGCTCAAGAAAGGTGGGTTTTGGTTAGGGTTATGTTCTTTTTAGGCCTACACGAAGTGATGCTAGTGTGGTTTAGAGTCGTGGTTAAGCCGGTGGTAGATGACACTGTTTTTGGGGTTTACGTGGTGGAGGAGAGATGGTCGGAGAGAGCCGTCGTAGCGGTGACTTTTGGTCTAATGTGGTGGTGGAGGCTAAGAGAAGAGGTAGAAAGTTTGGTGGTGGTTACAGAGGTTAAACGTAACCTTCTGATACGTTTGGAGGGTCTCGATTTTGTGAATTGGTGGATGTATTATATCTGTGTTGGGATTGGTCTGGTGAAGATCTTCAAAGGGTTTTTGTATTTTGTGAATATGTTAATTTTTACCATTAAGAGCTCGAGAAAAGGCTGTGAATCGTGTGTTGTTGATGATATGTGTAATGATGATCATGTGTAAGAGGCTTGAAATATTCCTCTCAAATGGAATTTTTGAGATTTTTCATTCAATTGTTTATGTTTTCCGCTCTGAATTTAACTCGTGTGTCAGAAAAAATAGCAGAACATCGAATAGCAGCGACACTTCATCTAAAAAATATCCATATTAGATGAATTGCGGCATTGATTTATATAAGTTTCATTTACCGAGCAAAACTTCTTACATGATTTTGTATTAACTAATAAGACAGTCGATCTCCAAAAAAAAATTCACTGTTGCTGTTGATTTTGAGATTCGTTCTTGTTTATGAAGATAAAAGAAATGATCTAAAAATGCAAGCGCCAATGTCTAAACATAGTATTAGTTTTTCAAACTGTGGATCAAAGCAAAGTGATAAGTTTTATTTTTATCCCCAATATTTGAATATATCTATCTATATTTTTAGTGGTTTAAACCAAATTATCATAAAAATTTGAATTTAAACTTGAAATGTAAAAAAGATAAAAAAATCTTGATATATCAAAAGGCCAATTATGAGCCAACCCAACATCCATATACACGTAGTATTATATCCTAAAAATAAAAAATTTCTTAATATTTTTCATATTATCTCTCTATATTTATTTGAGCAATGTTAAAAGAATTTTAACCTGAATTTACGTGTTATATTACGAAATATACCATTACAAAATAAATGTAGATAGATATACAAGTAAATATAATCTAATAAAAAATCGGAACAAAATATTCTCAAAACTAATAATTCAATAAAAACCTCAAACATAATCTCTTAAATAATTATTAGTTTTTACAAAATAAAACTTATTTTCTTTCTCTTAATAGATATAAACGAAAATTTAAAATTAATCTTTTAAAATTGTTAACCAATCAAAATAAAAAAAAGTAAGAAGAACAATAACTATTAACCCATAAAAGAAAAAAACAAAAAAAAAACATTGGATTACGCCGAAACATATCTAATTGTATAGTAAATTTGTTTCTACTAAACAGATAATATTTTTGGAATTAGATAATGGGTATGGCCGATATAAATGTTTGATAGGTTACCGAAACCCGTACATTGATTTATATCGTTTATGATTTTCTAAAGTATTTGATATTTTACTTACTATCACTACTAAAACATACTAAAATAACATTCGAATATTTATAAGATTACAATATGTTATTAACAATTTACATATATTAGTAGTTCATAACTACCATAAACCTAAAACATCTGTAAATAATATAATATAAGATTAGTCTTCATAAAATCAAAAATACTATTATTAGTCTATTATGATGTAAACAAACAAACTAAAATTTATGCAAATATTTTACATCGCAGGTTCCTAACCTATTATAAGAATCTATTATATTATTCATTTTTACATTCATTGCTAATTTATAATTAACACAACACAAACCATGTATATAACATTATTAAAAAAATTCTAAAATCAAAAAACATATAATCTAAAATATATTAATATTAATCTATGAGTATATATAATAGCAAATAAAAACTAAAATAGACATTTGTCTGTGCTGTTTGAAACATTATTTTGCAAGCCTATACAGGTGATTTGTGACCTTTAACAATATACTTTTTAGAGTACTTTCATTAGAGATTATTAGACGGGGTTCTTAAGTTTTAAAAATATAAAAAAAAAAAATAGGAGAAAGAACGTGAGAGGTTCTTAATTAAAAACTTTAAGAATCAGTTTTTAAACTTTTATAGTGAAAATGTTAGTGGAATTCTTAATTAAAAATAGTAGGATTATTAAATTAATTATATTTTAATTTTAAAATATTTAGTGGGATTTTTAACCAATGGAGATGCTCTTATAAGGCATTTCTATTTCCGGATTAGTTATGAAAAATTATTAATGATGTTGTAAGATTTATTTTTCATAAATAATAATTTATTAAGAATTATCAACAAATAAAAGGTTGACTTTTCACATGATAGTGATACCATGATCGATTGACAATTAAAACCCATTTGACCTTCAATTCTTCCACACTTAAACAAATCATCTCTATCTTCTTTTTAAAAAAGAAAACAGCGGAGAATTTGAGGAAGAAATTTATTTTTCAGAAAAATGCAAAGACAAATTGATTGTACAATACCATTTAGGAGTCATCAGCCCTAATACGACTTACAAAAGGGAAAAAGAAGAATTTTATAGAACTGATGTTATTATTTATTTTTCCGTTTCTATTGAATCCCCAGCTGCAAAAGAAGAATAACAGTTGAAAAAAACGTAAGATCTTCTCTAGTTTTTCATTTAAAACATGATATTCCATATACGCGTCTTCCAAATATAGTTTTCCTTCATAACCTTTTTCCTTCAGTTTTTTTCATTTTCTTACTTTTTATTTATACTCGATGCGTTATCATTTTATCAAATAAGAAGAGACGGGGCTAATGGAGAAGGTAAATATATTAATTACATGTTTATCAGAGTTTTTTTTAATCGATTTATTATCTAACTTGTCTTAAGAAGAATCGAAGATTGTTTGATGATTAGTAAAAATTTTGGTATCCAAGTCCACTAGAACCGAAATCACCAACATGTGTTAGAATTTGAGTTATACTCCAAATAGATTGAAATTGAATGATTTAAGAAAAAAAATAAATATATATATATATATATAGGTTTTAATGTTATCATATATTTTATTTGGTTGTTGTGATAAGTCCAATAACATTGTAGGTTGGATTTTTCTCATAAAAGATTTATGATGTTATTCGTCTTTGATCCATACAATTTCTAAGAACTGAGAGCTAACATATTTTTTGTTATTTTTATTTGGTGTGTGTGAGCTGTAGATTATACATACAGCTTTTTTTTGTTGCACAATTTTCTTGATTTGAAGTTTTGAACAGAGCTTTAAAAACTTCTTTTGATTTTGTTAAGGAAAATTATGAAGATGGTGAGGGTTTGCCACCCGAAATGAATCAGGTCAAAAAGTAAAACCAAAAAGAGAGAGTTGTGCATATCAAGGTAAGCTATTTTTGCTTGCTTCTAACTATACGTTTAGCAAAGAGATGTTACGAAAAAAATCTCATGAATATTTCTATAGTATCAGAATCTTTAAAGCATGTTGTTTTAGATATCAATGATTCACAATCAAAATCTTGTATTTAAATCTTAGTTTCACCATAGAGTCTATATATCCTAATTTTCAAAATGAATAGATATTTTGTTAATCTTTATTTTTCAGTCCAAAAGAAAAGATAATAAGCTGAAGACATGCCAACAAAAAAAATCACTTTTCAACTAGTTGATTCAAAAATTGAATATCATTAATCTATTTTGATTAACAGAAAATATTCGAGCTGAGATGCAATCCGAGTGTAGCTGTTCATGCTTCACACCATCAGGTGGTTGCCTTAACTCGGTCCGGTGGAGATGATAATAATGAAAGAGACAACAATTTACTTCTTTCGAGAATGCAAAGTCCATTGCGTTACTTGAGTGGCTTCTTTAATGATCCTAACAAAAAATTATATTCTAGATGCAGACGATACATTACCAAGTATCGAGCTTCTATTTGTTGAACAACTACCTCGATCCATGACATACGTTTTCACGGATAGGCAAGTTTGTTTTCTATTTCATATTAATTTAACAATCGATTACATATATAATTAATATACATCACTCATATATATATATATATATAAATTTCTATACGTAAAAGGAATATTTCTTGAGGTCTTGTTAAACAAAGGAAAACTTTCTCAATCTTCTTATCTCTTTAATTCACCTATACGTAAACAAATTGTCTCTTCTAACATTATACCAACAAAAAAAAAAAAAAAACAAAAAAAAATTGTCTCTTGTAATCTTCCTCTTTTTCAACACATCCGTATTTGACGCACACCTGTCTTCATAATTGCTTGTTTATAAATTAATATATGTGAAGTCTACCACCAAAGTGGCTGTAGTTTAGTGGTAAGAATTCCACGTTGTGGCCGTGGAGACCTGGGCTCGAATCCCAGCAGCCACACACACACTCAAATTTTACTTTCCTCCATCTCGAGCAAGGTTATTTTCGTCTTTTAAAACCCTAAAGCCCCGGTTCCATCCCCTAGATCTCGACCGTCCAGCTCTCCACCTGTCTTATAATTTTCGTGCTATGTCACATCTTTGCTCTTTCTCTCCCCCCCCCAAAGGTAGGTTTTTCAACCATGGAAAAGCTTTGATTTCAAACGCCTTCAATGGTAATAAATCTCCATTATCTCTGTTTGTAAGATCTTTCAATTTCGTTTGGTTTTAGTGAGTTCTGTTTGATTTTTCAGGAAATTCGACTGGGAACATCGTAAAATTTCATGGTCTCTAGCGTTATACTCGCTAATTTTGTAACACGATGACCCCTTTGTTTTTTAGGGTTTCTATTGTGAGAAATCTCGATATAGACCTGTGGCAATGTGAGTCACACACTTCTCTTTGTTTCTAAATTTCTATCTTCTCCATTGCTACCGATGAGAGATGATGATGTCACATAGTAGAGTATATGATCTGTATAATGCTGTTTCCTGCTTACACCGTAATCGCAACTGCTCCACTGTGTGTTTTATTCAGATTCTTTGATGAAGTAATTTTCTTTTAACCTAATGTTTATGTTAGTCTCATTATGTTTAGGTTTTTGATTAAAAAGTATAATCCTTAACATAATTTTCATTTGCTAGCGGTCACAGATTCATATTTTTGTGTGTTACAATTCGTATTTGCTGAAGAAAACAAGGTTTGAAGAAGGAAAAAATAAATCAAGCCAAATGATGTTGCTCTTCCTCCTCTAAACCACTATCTCCTTCAGAGCTCAATGTATCTTAATGCTACGCGTGAAGGATTTCTTTAAATAACTGGAAGGAAAGATAAAAGGACAATTCAATAGGTGGAATATGTTTGAACCATTTTAATTTTCAAATCTTAATGTTCTACGATTTACCTGACTGTGACGGCTACTTCAATCCCATTCAACTTACTGTGACGGCTACTTCAATCCCATTCAACCAAATGTCGTTAGTTCGATTGGAAAATATATTACGTAAAATTCAGAGGTTACAAGATCGAGGATTAGCGAAAGTTTATTGCGGTAAAAACATCTTAACGCCATTAATGCTGCTGTAAAACCAGTTTTGGCAGCAATCTTTGTATAATAATGTCACCAACCGAAAACGACGGTGTTTTGTATGTTTGA
The DNA here is from genome assembly GCA_963922655.1 of Cardamine chenopodiifolia. NCBI lineage: Eukaryota > Viridiplantae > Streptophyta > Magnoliopsida > Brassicales > Brassicaceae > Cardamine > Cardamine chenopodiifolia. The sequence goes on from OZ000467.1 coordinate 342,320, forward strand.
CTTCAACATACACCTAGTGGCGCCGTTTCACTTCCGTTGATTTGGGTTTTGCTCAACACCGTTTGTTCTTTTTCATCGCTCTGCAATTGCGTTCTCTCTCTCTCTCTCTCTCTCTCTCTCTCTCTCTTAAATTTCCAGGTAAGCAAGCTTCTTCATCGCTCTGTAATAAAGTTTCTCCCTTTTCCAAGTTCGCCTCTCAACACTGCAATTCTTTGGCAACGAGTGACTGTGGATTGGCCTGGTTTTGAATTTCTTTTCCAAGTTCTCTCTTGTTAGCCTGGTTTTGAATTTCTATCATGTACCGACCTGAGAGATATCTATATGTTGCAGGACGAAGGAGTTTACTGCACTTTTCTACAGTCTTCAGAATTGGATGGTAAGTTCAAAATTCAATGGTTTCATGACTTTTTGGGTTTCTGCGAGTGATTTAGCATAGCGAGATTTTTTGCTAGTTCACTTATGTGGTTGGTTTGGGATTTGATTCAGTCCATTTATGAGAGGTCTGATAAGGAAAGGAGCGGGAGCATAGATGTAAATGAACTAAGAGATGCGCTGATGAGCCTTGGGTTTTCAGTGTCTCCTGTGATGAAAGCGATCACCAAGTGAATTCGTTTAAGTTATCAAACCTTTAGTAATAAACATTTCCCCGGTTGTTTCCTGAATGTTTCAGCTTCTCTTTATATTAAAACAATTACTCTTGTTTTTCGTATATAGCTTATTGATTTTTGAATTGCAGAACAATAGTGCCTTATATTAGGAAATATGGTAAACATCCAGTTACAGGAGCATAACTCCTCTCATCTGATTCCTTTGTTTAAGATTTTCGGCTGAAACATATCTATTTCTGGCTGCCATTATAGGAGAGTATCACTGTCTCGTTCTCAACAAAGTCTTCACAAGAGCCGACCATATAACAATTCAGGTAACACTGACCTCTTTCTCTTTTGCTTGAAGATTTTTGTAATGTTAACTTGACTTAGCTTCTTAAACTTTGTAAACAATTCATTGTCTCCGTTTCTCTTTCATTTTTAGTTAGGTATCACTTCTAGACATCGTTTCTGTTTCTGTTTCAGTTTGATGTTTGATGTTTCAATTTCTCGGTTTTTATCATGAGAGTGGGAAAGTTAACAAAAGACCTCCTGGCCGGATTGAATTAGGGTTTATAGATGCCACAATAAAATTAGAGGGATTAGACTTCACGTGTCATAACATGCGTGTGGGGTAAGATCTTTTAATAAAATTAGAGGGATTAGAATTTTTTATGTTTTTGCCATTTTAATAAATAAGAACTTTTTTTGTTAAAGGTATAAAGTCAAATGGGGAAAAAGAAGACGCGGTTTGTGTTTGTCCATGGGGTCTGCCATGGCGCATGGAATTGGTACAAGGTAAAACAAATACTCGAGGCAGCCGGTCACAGTGTAACCGCAGTGAATATGGCTGCATCGGGTATAAACACAAGCAAAGTGGAAGAGATTCAGAACTTAAAAGATTACTCAAAACCGTTGCTTGAGGTCCTGAGTTCGTTTGGCCCGGACGAAAAAGTGATTCTCGTTGCTCAAAGCATGGGAGGCATACCAGCTGCTCTCGGTGCCGACATCTTCCCGAGTAAGATCACAGCTATTGTCTTCTTGACAGCTACCATGCCCGACACCAAAAACCCTCCTGCTTACGTTTTCGAAAAGTTCGTTCCACCAGAAGAGATGATGGACACTGTGTTTCACAGCTATCAGGTCCTCCTTTAAACACGGTTCTTTTAGGACCAAAGTTCATGGCCAAGAAATTATATCAATTGTCTCCCGTCCAAGATCTTGAATTAGCAAAAATGTTGGTCAGGGAAAACCCGGGGCTAGCTACCAACAATCTTGCAGGGACAAAACCGTTTACTGATGAAGGGTATGGATCAGTTACACGTAATTATATCATATGCGGAGAGGATTATTTAGTCCGTCAAGAATACCAGCGTTTGATGATCAACACTTTTCCGCCTAAACAAGTAATGGAGATCAAAATGCAGATCATGTGTCAATGTTTTCCAAGCCTCAGAACTGTGTGCTTGGCTCTTGGAAATAGCAGATAAACATGAGTAGAAGAATAAATCTTAGATGAGTTTGATTCGCGAAAAAAACTTGTAAAAGAATGATTATATGAATAATAAACAGATCGGCCTCATTTAGCTTATCTACAAATATAAAAATTAATAAAAATTAATTATATTACAAATATTTAATATTTGATCCCTTTTGTTCCTTTTCCAAAACCTTTATGCATGATGATACCAATGTATCTAACAGAAAAAAAGCCTCCAATTGGCCCAACAGATCGACAGACAAAAAATATGAATAACCCGCCAAAATAAACTTTTCAACGGAAACCAAAGACGTTGAAAGTTCCAAGGAACAACAACTTAACCGGAAACAACAGAACAACGATCAAAGGCATATGCTGAGACGCCACAAGGCGGCTAAATCTCTGCAACGACTTTCTTCCTGTCTTCATCATCCCAGAGAAATCCTGACAGTTGATTTGGCCGTTACTGATTGCAATCCCCGAGCTCCCGCTTTCTCTAGCCACCAGAATCGGCCACCAGAGACTCCGGCAATGCTTCCTTTTTGCTTTCCTTATCTGATTTACCTCTTTTCTTATTACATTCCTAACCGCTTTCAGATAGGAGTTCATGTCGTGGTCTCTTTGGATTGTTCCGCCAGACCCATAAGCTGATCTGTCACTGAGAATGTCGAGAGGATGGGGTGTGTTCAAGAAAATCGTTTGCGCAGCTCTTAACCGTTGCTCCTCCGAATCTTCATTATCCGGCGATTCAAATTCACCAGTTAGAAGATATAAACCGTTTCCAGGTGGAAGAAGCTCATGTCCGGGAGAGAATGTCTCATCCGGTTGAAGAATCAGAAGCTCGCCCATCGGGGAATACAAAATTCTCTGCAAAAAATATGTCGTTAACTACAAGAATTCTGCAATATAGCTACAGAATCGACGATGAATTGTAGCAGTAGTACCTGTTTGTTAAGACAAGGATGGCTACGGAAGTTTCCATTAACCGCTTTGAGAAGCTCGGCGACATGGTATGGATAGTTACAAGAAAATGCTCTAGGGACAATGTCACGGTGCATTGTGATAGCTTGAACATGACTTTTAGGCAATCCGAGTTTTTTAAGAAGACGGTCGCCTCCACATATTACAAACGGAGCACCAAATGTTATAACTGGCAGCAAAGAAGAAGCAGGTACTTCGCCTCGGACCAATAACATAAGGTTTAGTAATAGCGATAAACTTCCCCCTAATGAATGCCCAGTGAAACGGAATTTAGCGCTGTTCCCGTGGGTTATGATATGGGCTTTAACTTCAGGTAGCATTTGTTCATACATTCCTTTTGCAGCTTCGTATATTCCTCTGTGAACAATCGCACCAAGTCCCTAATAGATCAAAAACAGGTCTTCCTAAGTACTTAATCGAATAACTTTTGTTTCCGAAATTGCTGGAATTGTAAGGGGGGAAAAGTACCTCAAATTCAATTGGCTCAAAGAGTAAGTTCGCTTGCCAAGAAGCTAGAGATTCAGATCCCTACAAGCAAATCCACAATTTTTCATTAACACGTAAGAAAATGAAATCTAGAAAAAGATAACTCTGGCTATTGATCTTTTCCTTATCATTCTTACCTGAATCACAACGAATCTAGTGTGACTCTGATCATCATCACATATGAACCAATCGCAAGGAGACGAAATAGTTGATTTCAAATCGTCTGCAACTGCTTGCTTTACATCTTCCTCAGCAGCAACAACAGAAGTAACAGAGTTGGTTAGAGATGAAGCAGCCTCTGATGATAACTCCACATTTGCCAAATTCTCATCGTTTTTGTTCGAATTCTCGGTGTTTGACGAAGAACTGAAAGGAAGTATGTTGTTGGTACGAGAGTGAAGGTAAGAAGCAGCTGATACAACTACCTCATATGCAGCAGAAGCACTAATCTTGCGACCTTTGTTCTTCTCTTCTTCAACTTCTTCTTCTCCTTCCTTATTTGGCTTAGTCTCACCTGAAACTTCAACATTCTCAGCTTTCAACGCTGACTCTGTTTTCTCAGCTGATGAAGTTACAAACCTAAGACCGTAATATTTGGAGAGATTTGCAGGCTGCAAGAAAAATGCCACAAATCAGTATTAACTAAATTTCACAAATGCAATAAACTCAAGATCCTGCAAATTTTACACATTGTCTCTTCTCAATTCTAGCCCTTTTGTTGGAAATAAACACCTAGATACCATTTAAACCCATATTCGTGATTCGATTCAATGAATCTAATGAAGTAAAAAGGTTAAAAGTCCGAACCTTGATTTTTGAAATTGAATAAGCCAAGTTTCCCAAATAGGACATTTGAGCATAAAGTTTTGATTCGGGCAACGAAACCCTCTTAAGCAATCTCGAGAAAGATTCTCGATCGAGCTGAAATTTGTTAGCTTCATCACCATCATCTTCCAATATTGAACATACATCGCATCCACCATCATCTTCAGCTAACACGGCGTCGTCTAATTCCTCTTCGTCATCGTCTTCATCATCATCATCTTCGTCTTCGTCTACTCCTTCTCTCCACATAGATTGCACATCTAAGATCTTCAAAACCCAGCTCCCATTTCGCCTCTCCGTCTCCATTTCCACCGTCGTCTCCTCCGCGATTGGCTTTCTCGAATCACCTGAATCAACCAAAACGGCATCGTCTAAAGCCAACCCACTTTGTCTCCTCGAGGCAATTCCTCCACCGCGAGACCAAAACGGCGTCAATGGGTACTTAAAAGAGAACCCAAAAGGTCCCCTTTTTTGCGATGGTGCCGTTGCGGTTGCTCGGACTTCAACAAGTCCACCGCAACCGCTTACGCCGCTTCCAACCGCTTTGATCGCTGGAATTACGCCGTGTAAGCCGGTGTTCAAACACAAACTGTCCATCGTTTTAGTTTTTTTTTTCTCTTTTGCTTTGGGAACGTCTCTTGGGTTGTTATTCTCAGTTAAAATTATTAACGATCTTTAGAATTTCTTTTTGGAATGTGAATTGTACCCACAAAAGATTTAGAATTGAGAAAATTTAGAAACGGGAAGAAAAAATTGTTTATCAGCCGAACAGATCGCTGAAGAGGAAACTGCTGTGTGAGATCTCTCTTATAGTCTTATACTCTTATGCTATATTTTCGTTTTTCTATTTAAAATAGAAAAGAAGACTTTTTTTTTTTGCTTTCCGTGATATTTGTTTTTTTGACTACCTCTTTTGCGATATTTTAATCGGAAGAGAAAAAGTTAAGAAAATTCCTCGCGAATGTTGGAACGTTGTCGTTTAGTTTAAATATACGTGTAATACGCTTGAGTTATCCTCTTACCACGTGTTTCCCCGTAGGACCCATCATGCAATGGGTATCGAGTTGGTTCAGAAAATTTGCCGACTTGAGCAAAGAATTTAAACAATTAATATTCTATTGAAGGAATTATTTAAATTAATTTACTACAAATGACAGAAATATTGCAAGTTATTTATTTTTAATGATTTGTTGAAGGGAATAATATAAAATTTAACTTTTTTTCAAGAAACAAATTTCAAGCTATTCAGTCTTAATATTTTAATGAATTGAGACTATATAAAGTTTTTCATTTTAACATTAACTTAATTCATTACCAATGAGAGAAAAGTTTTTGAAGTTACAAAAGTTTGAAATGGAAGTGTACTGGGACGTCCGGGACAAGGGAGAAGACTGCCACGTCAGAGTGTAGTAAGGTACAAATGGATATAGGTGGACAAACCATGTGACGTGTTCCAAGATTTTGGGTTCTATCCAGTGAGACACGTGGCGTAATCAGAATGCTCACCCGCTTTGTCTTTTACTGTTGTGTGCTTGCATGTCTTGTTGGAATGGTTGCTTCTTCGTCAGGTTAAATCCAAAAATTAAATCCCCAAGTACTGGCACGAAACTAAGAGCTTTTTTAGTCGTTTTTCCCCCTTGGATCAATCAACAATGTTATTATCATGATACATTTCAAATACATAGTAAATATATAAATCTAGATAATATATAGCTTAACTCTATATAAATATATACTTTTAATTCAAACTATCAAGTTTGAATGGTTGACGTGGACTAAAATTTGTTAATATTTGAATATGAATGGGTCTCCTTACGTTCAATTGAATCAAGGTAATGTGACAGGTTCATACGAACGGGCCTTTTTCTTAAGCCCAAAACTTCATTAACAAAACTTTTCTTAAGAAAAAATAAACTACTTTCCGGATTAGATACAAATTTTTTCACCAAAATTGAAAAAGAAAAAAGTGAGGAAAATCAACTTGAGACATATTTGCTAATCATCATACGCCGTCGTTTTGTTCTTTGTACTGCAATTTGCCTCTGCAACTTCATCTGTTCATAGAAATTAGCAATGAATTCCTCTGCTCTCACATCAACACCCTTCTCTGCTTCCTCCTCTTGATCATCCTTAGCCGCACGATCACATATCTCATGACAAGAATCATCGTAGGAGCCTTTGGATGTAACATCGTCGGTATCATCTTGACTATCAAATTCAAAGTCGTAGTCAAAGTCAACGGAAGGAGCAATGCAAGGTAATAGGAACCTCATGGATGCAGGGCGATGCATCTTAACGTTACAGATAGGCGTTTCGTTGAAAGAGAGCTGTTTCTCGCCGTAACGTGAGAGATAACGGTCGTTATCATTGCCGTTATGATGAGCTAGGGCTTTCAGATGCTTGGAGAAAAAGTTAAAGAGTCTAGCTTTTCTTCCCCAAAGAAGAGTCATTCTGACAAGACTCCAAGCTCTTTGTGTTGCGATTGATGTAATAGAGAGGAATGCTACTGGTGTAATAGAGAAATGTTAATCAGATGTTAAAAAATTTTGGTGTAATAGAGAGGAATGCTACTGGAGTTAACGGTCTAATATGGTTAATCCAACTGTGCTACCAGACCTTGATTATATGGATCGGTTTTTACTAACACAATAAGTTTAACACTGATCAGGTCTTTTTAAAATTGCTTTTGTTTTGTGAAGGCTCGCATTATGAGATCAATGTAAGTGTTCAAGGGTACTTCGTTCCGTTGGAATACCCAATCGAAAAAGAAAGACAACTTGTTGCGGACTATGAATACTTAACCACTAAATTCAACCATCAATTAAAGAAAAAAAATAGATGATTGAACTTGATTATAATCGAGAATTACTTACGTACAACGGAACCTTCTTTTTAATCATGTAATCAAATAATAATTGTAGAAATAATCAGAGACTTGTATAGTAAGCCTAAGCGAGGTTTGATTGGTTTAGTTGCGCTGCCGTTGAATAATGTCTTACAACACTCAATTTAATTTCCACGCAACCGTGTCGTACCATAGATTTTGTTATGTGCTTTTCTTTTTGTTTAGTTAAAATTATTTAACAATTGTGGGGGTAAAAAGTACATTGACATTAGGTTTTTCTGATTCAAAGTTTTATTGTTTAGTCCAGTATATTACAGAAGAAATATTGAATAGGTTCGAGGAAAAATAAAATAAAATAAAGTTAAATTGATTCAATTCAAATACAGATTTTCTTTCCACTCATCTTGGTTTTAGGCTGTCTTTCTTATATTTGATTCTCTTCGTCCCGTAATGACGGCAGGAAAAGCGCGCTGTTTCTAGTTACGACGTTAAAAAGATCCTACTTCTTTTAATCCCTGAACATTTCAAGTTCTTAATATTTAACCCCAATTGTTCAAAACTATAATTTATACCCCCAACATACAAAACACATAAATAGAGGGAAAATAACATAAATAGAGATCGTTGCACACAATAATAATTCCTCCCCGGAACCTTTCTTCAGAAAAGTAAAAATCTCTACCCCTGTTCATCCAGGCAGAAGATTTTTATTTTGCTTGATTTTTCGTCATCTTTCTGATATATTGATTCTCGTTTTTTTCATGGAAACAGAAAATCAGAATGGTGACCAATTAGAGATAGAGAACATAAACAAGACCACGAAGAAGAAAAAGTTATCACGTGGGATGCACATGTTCTCCGTCGTCATGTTCTTGCTCCGTCGTCGCCGGAGGAGAAAGTCCTTCAACACCGGGTTTTGGCGGCAAGTGGTTGAGTCCGCACGTAAAGTCCATTCAGAAGTTACGATAATGCCATCGTCCAGTTTCATTAAGACAATTGTACTCCCTCTCCTTCTCCTACGGCGACAGAGAAGGGCGGAGACGGTGGTGGTGACGATGATGATGATTCCGGGGAGCATTTATTGGAAGCTACTGAGATTTTCACTGCAGCTTCTTCATCATCATCTGGAATCACGGGATATGGATCCGCCATGTCCTTACGTGATTTGGGTGATGATGACGACGACGACGATGATGATGATGAATGTTATGGCGATGTGGAAGGAGGAGATGATATGATAGATGAGAAAGCTGAGGAATTCATCATGAGATTCTATGAGCAAATGAAGATGCAAAATCAGGTTTACTCGGACCGTTGCAAAACCAAAGGGATTTATGATGAATTGATGATCTAATTAAAGTCGTATTATCTATGATTTACATCATCATCATGCATGGATATAAGGGAATATGGAAATGTCTGGTGAATTCATTAATGTGGTCATATGGAAATGTTTTCTTGGTCGATTTTGTTTTTGATATTATAACTTTATCAAATTCCTATAGCTTTTTTTTTTTTTTTTGTAATTTGTGAGTGTATTTCAATTAATTAATGAAAAATAGGAAAAAAGACGAAATATATGTATGTGTATGTGTGGGGGATATTAAATTATTGTTTACAGGTTAAAGTCACACCTAATATAATTTAGTATCAATAGGAAATTGGTTATATTAACAACACATTGACCCATTCATTGAATTAAATTCTTTTCGAAAATTGAAGAATTTTGAGTTTTCCAACCATATATATCGATGAACATGGACGAAACAGGAATCTACATTTACACAAATAAGTGGAATATTATAATGAGCGATGTTGCGATTACTCATTTAATTCTATGTCATGACAGAATCATAGAAACAACGGTGACAAATGAAGTTTCCATGGCCAAGAACTGCGGTTATATCATTTTTAAAAGGCCTAGTGAGCAAAAGGTGGGCCAAGATTGGGCTACTTTATTATTGTAAAAAGCCTCTTAAATAAATTATTAGTCAAAAGATATGGTCAATATTAAATAAAATTGCGTGATACTTTTATAGACGTTGAGATTCAAATTCAAAAGGTATGGTAATATCGTAATTAACACTAATTCCAAGACCAAAATCGTCCTTTGACCGCCCTTGAACCGTAGCCTCCTAAAGTCCCGACGTCACATTGTATAAATACTCGCAGCACTCCAAAACCCTTGTTACTTTTTCGTCTTCTTCGCTGAATCTTGAAAATCAAAATCTCAATCGATCAGTTAGTGTTTCTTCTATATCGATTCCTTGAGAATCTAATCGATTCACCGTTCCCTCAGGCTGTTTGATTTGGTTAAGCGACGATGTCTTACAGACCGAGTGCGAAGGCGGAGGTTCGAAAGAATAGGTATAAGGTATCTGTGGACGCTGATGAAGGTCGCCGGAGACGGGAGGATAACATGGTGGAGATTCGTAAGAATAAAAGAGAGGAGAACTTGCAGAAGAAACGGCGTGAAGGTCTAACTTCTTCCACGGCGTCGGCCACGCAGCAAGGCCACGATTTCTTCTCGTCTCTTTCTCCGGCAAAGAGAGTATGTGCTCTATGTTCTGCTAGTATACTTTTTTTTTTCCGATTCAGATGATTTTTGATTGGGGATTGCTTCAGATTCGTGTTTTGCTTCTTAGCTAGCTGTTTGGTTAGAACTAGAATTGCATGGAAAAGCTTCTCGTCTAGTTGTTTAGATATGAAATTAGATCCATGAGTACTGAATTTAGACGTATAGAGAATCCTAAACCCTAATTTAAAACCTGCATTGCTTAGAGATTGGATAATATGAGAATTGAAGGGTTTTTAAGCTAAATCTAAGCCTTTTTTTTTTCTATTGCAGTTGGAGAATATACCACAGTTGGTTGCTGGAGTTTTGTCAGAGGATAGAGTCTTACAACTGGAGGCGACGACTGGCTTTAGGAAATTGCTTTCAATTGGTTTGTGATTTACATAATATGATGATAAATCTCTTATATGGAGGGTTTTAGTTATGCTTATTTGTGGTTGATTTTTTTGTAGAGAGAAATCCTCCTATCAATGAAGTTGTTCAAACTGGTGTTGTTCCTCGCATTGTGCAATTTCTTTCCCGGGATGACTTCTCTGAACTTCAGGTGAGAACCTGCATCTTTATATTTTGATTTTTAGCTTCTTTGTTTTGATTTATATACTGATTTGCTTTTGCTGTACGTTTCTGCTTGCTTGTACTACTATAGTTTGAAGCAGCTTGGGCGCTCACAAATATTGCTTCAGGGACATCTGAGGACACTAAGGTCATTATTGATAGTGGTGCTGTCCCGTTGTTCATCCACCTCCTCATTTCTGCCAGCGATGAAGTCCGAGAACAGGTATCAATTTTAATTCACTATCATTTGTTTTTGTTTTTGTTGTTAGTGTCAATTAGATCCTGAAATCTTGTCTTCTCCTAATTACAGGCTGTGTGGGCATTGGGAAACGTTGCTGGTGACTCACCAACATGCCGTGATTTTGTCTTGAGTTTAGACGGCATGATGGCTCTCCTGACTCAATTTAATGAGCATTCAAAACTCCCAATGCTAAGGAATGCTACATGGACATTATCAAACTTGTGCAGAGGGAAGCCGTCGCCAGCATTTGAGAAGGTTTCATTTGCTCTCTATTAATCAATTTGAAGTTCAAGTCTCTTTATAACTATATCATGATCTAAGAATGTTTCATTGCTTTTGTTGAGCAGACACAACCAGCTTTACCAGTTCTTGAGCACCTTTTGCATTTAAACGACGAAGAAATTCTCACAGATGCATGCTGGGCTCTCTCATATCTCTCCGATGGTAATAACGAGAAAATACAAACTGTTATCGACTCAGGTGTTATCCCTCGCCTTGTTTCACTCTTAGCGTAAGTATCTTTCTTATTAGCAGCAAATTGCATATGTTCATAATTCGCGTATATCTTAAAATGATCTCTTCCTCTTTGTCTTCTCAGTCATCCATCGCCATCAGTTCTGATTCCAGCTCTCCGCACCATTGGTAATCTTGTAACGGGAGATGATTTTCAGACGCAGGTGCCAATATTTTCCTTATCTCTCTAACCTTAGATATAATGTATGGCTTTGAAAGTTGCAGTAAATCATCTCGGTTTTCTCCATAACAGGCGGTTCTTAACCATCAAGCGCTTCCCGGTCTCTTGAACCTGTTGACCAACACATACAAGAAGAGCATCAAGAAAGAAACTTGCTGGACTATCTCAAACATTACAGCTGGAAACACAAGTCAGATTCAAGTGAGTTTACTTACATCAATAGATTACAATGTAAAAACACCGAAAAGTCGTTTTTCCATTTACAAAATATATTTAACTTTGAAAAATTTGTTGTGCAGGAAGTGATTGAAGCAGGTATTGCTCAGCCTCTGATTCAGCTGCTTCAAAACGGTGAATTCGAAGTTAAAAAAGAAGCTGTTTGGGCAATTTCTAATGCTACTTCTGGTGGCAATCATGACCAAATCAAGTAAAGAAGAAACAACCATTTCGCATTTTGTTTTACAACCTCTATTCTTGTAATTGAAAGCCTAATTTCCTCGCAGGTTTTTTGCGAGCCAAGGCTGCATCAAACCACTCTGTGATCTCCTCTCATGTCCCGATCCAAGGATCGTCACAGTGTCCCTGGAAGGCCTGGAGAACATTCTCAAAGTAGGTGAAGCCCAGAAGAATCTAGGCAACACAGGAGACGATAATCTCTATACGCAGATGATTGAAGACGCAGAAGGTTTGGAAAAGATCGAAAATCTTCAGAGTCATGATAATAATGAGATTTACGAGAAAGCTGTCAAAATCCTCGAGTCGTATTGGGCCGAAGAAGACGACGACGATGATGATTGCGGTGTCATTGCTCCTGAGAATTGTCAGTCTTCCGGTTTCCAATTCGGAAACCAAAACGGTAATGCTCCTACCGGTGGATTCAACTTTGGTTGAGGGGAATGTAGAATCAAACAGGTTCTAAGTTGATTTGGTACAAGACAATCTCTCCAACATTTCTGAAATTTGTAGCTGTTTCTTTTCGCGTCACCTTTTGGCTTATTTGTATTTTTTTCAATTTTTTTAGTGCTTTACATGATTTTCAGAGTGTTTTTTGCTCCACAATATTCTTGCTCTTTGGTTAAACAACAAATAAGAGAAACATTGAAATAAATGCAACATCTTGTTTAAGTGTAAAACTAGGTTTCATCTAATCAAAAACTTCCTTAGAAAGGGACTTGAAGGTTTGGGAGGATTTACGAAGAACCTTTTTTGGGTCGAATTTTGTTTAACAAAAAAAATTAAAAAATAGACAAATCTGGGAACATTTATTTTGTTTTTGTTTTTTCTTTCCAAAATGTATTTTGCTTGCCTTTTTGGATAAAGATGGACAAATCTGGGGGCATATTTAGAAGTACTGTAGCTATCATTACATTGATATATACTAGTGATAATATTACTGATAGTATCATACAAATATTCGCTGCACATATTTACAACAATGACTTCTCATCAGATAGAAATGGGATCCTAATCTTCTTTCTTCCCCGTTTTTTCAACTGCCTTGTATGTCGATACAAAAAACAAACTCTGATTTTTCCTCAAGAACCTGCGTAATCATTAGATTTGTTTTTTTTTCCTTCAAATACTTGTAAAGTATTAAGCATTAAGCACAAGTAGAAGCAAAATAAACCTGAGAATATCAACAAAGTTGTCCTGCAATTCCTTCAATGTCTCTTCTGTCATATTCACATGTATTATCAACTCCGGCAATTTCACTGCAAAAACTCAATAATTAGGATTTCATAACAAGACAAGAAGCATATATTGTTGTGCATAACAGTACAAGTCCTAAACCACACGATAAATGGCAGATCATTCAGCATATAAAATGGTGTTTATAGTCTAGAAAGAATGGCCTTACCAAAGAGTCGTAACAAATGCTCTGCTCCATACACAGCTGAGGGAGAAACATCCGCTGATACGGTTTCCTCATATTGCTTCCGTTCATTGTTGTAAAGCAAGATCAACGGTAAAGCTTTGTCAAAATAGCAACGAAGGCCTTTCAGGATTTCCTCTACTGAATCAGTTACCCTACATAAACTCACCAAAGAAAGTAAATATCTATATTAGAAGCTTGGAATACTCTTATCCATCAAATAAAATTCAGCTACCATCAATGGAGCATCTACAGATGATTAAAGCTCTCTAAGTATATGTGAATAGCAACACAAGGAGATTAACAAGTGTCATTGTTGACAACAGAAAGAAACTATATCTCACCAAGAGATTACCTTCCATGTTTCTTCTTTTTGCCGTCAATGTACTTCTTCAAGATGTCATCCACATTTGGAGAGCGAGGAAGTTGCACAAGCTGGTCATACAATTCCCAAAAATGACGATGATAAACTCCTTAATGTATGGACCCAAGAAAAGCATATGACATTTACAACAAAAGTATTCATGCGGCTGCAAGAATATTTTTTCTAATATAAGACTATGTTCAATTGCGTCAGAAAACACAGAAAAGACCATCTGAGAATTGAAGAAAAGAAAAAAAAAACTAAGACAAGAAAATGTTGAGTGTTCTTCATTTACATAATTAGCACATTAATTAAGACTACCTTGTGCATCTGAGTAACAAATTCACAATCATCGATTAGTTGCTTCCTTAATGCTGGTGGGATATGGAAACTTAAAAGGTTGTCAGAGGGAACCACATTCTTCTCCTGTATTCAGCAACCAATAAGATTTTTAAGTTAAACTCTCCTGATTTGAATAAAAAAATTGGAGATTGGGAAACTGAAAGATAGAGCAAATAAATCCACCAATGGAGAGATAACTGTATCAACAGAATCTTGCTTCCGCTTTCTTCCTCTAGCAACTGCAACAATTATGAAAATGTAAGACAAAAATATCAGCTGACACAATGTTCTGATACATGTAGCCATGAAAAGTAGCAAGAACTTGACAGAGAAAAGAATCTGCAAAACAAACAAAAGAGAAGAAGGAGACCATTAGGGCTTCTAGGTTTCATCTTAGAAACTTTCCAAGCCATAGCACTCTTAACTCCTTGCTTCACACCCAGTTTCTTCTGTTTCTCAATATTCTCCTCTGTATGTTTCAACAAACACTCCACACCTTTCCATTCGTCCCAACTGTCAAAACCAACATTGGATAAACTATCATTGTATAAGGAGATACAATACTCAAAACTTATAAATTGAGATCCTGGAAAACATAAGATTCAATAATCAATAAATAAACCACCATCTAAATTCCCTTATACATATAGTTTACCAACACCGGCATGATTTCAGACCAATACTGTAATGAGAAGCCGGTAGTAATATATTGAAGGAAGATCAACTAACCTTTTGTTCCAGCCCTGCCAAAAGAAACAATTTACATCTTCAAAACGACGGAGACAAAGTATAGAAGCAAAATTGCTCAAAACAATTACGTTTTTTTTTCTAATTGTGCAAACAAAATTCAAATATCTACTTACAATGTAGTGCACAAAATACTTCCATTCATTGAAATTATATGCAACTGTAAGAACCTGAGAAAAATTAAAGAAAAAAAAAAGATCACACAAGAGCATCAGCAGAGAAAAACACTCTAATTAAAGAATTAAGAGTATTTTCACTACCTTGGCTTCATAGAAGCAATCACTGTGCTTGGCTAAAACTTTCTCTCCTTCTTCGAATTGGCTCAAGCCAGGAGTAGGAAGAGGAAGAGGAGCAGGCAAGTCGTCTATGTCGCAACCGGTGTTGGATTCCGTATCAGAGCCGGATTCAAGTCGTGAGTCGTCAATGAAATCGGCCGTAGGATCCGTCTCGGCGGCGTTAGGGCTTGCCATCTAAGAAGAGGAAGGCGAAGAGTGAAGAGAGTTCTAGGGATTAAAATGGCGGCTTCAGAGCCTTCTTCGTCTTACGTAAAGAGACAAAGGTAAATGACAAAACTCAACTCAAAATTTGTCAGAACTCGACGGGGCTTTGTCGGAAATTTCCGGGAAAATAATTGGGTGATTTCTCTATCAAATCAATGCTCAATATGGGCTTTTTCTACTTCGGCCTTTAAAAGCCCATTAAAAAGTTTTTAAAGTCAAACCTTTGCTATTTACTTGGGGTGCAGTGCTATGATAAAGACAGAAACACCCCTGAGGTAGTGGCTCAATACTACGGAAGGGTATATCAGTAGTTTTAGCTTACAAACCGAAGTATTCTTGTCCATTAAGTCTCGGGGAGATTAAATAAGGAAAGGTCTGGCCTTTGGGGTATATTTTCTTGACATTTTCTCTCACAATTGGGTATTTAGCTGACACGACGAGTAGGTCTAAATTTTCTAATCAAAAGCTTATCTGAGAATATTAAACTCCGATTTGTGGAAATTCAGAAATCAGATGGAAGACGATATGTGGGGCGTGAGCTCATCTGGTTATTCGAGAAGCCATCGATCAGCAACAGCTTCTAAGTATCAATCTGGTTAGTATCTATATTCCCTAATTTTCCAACTTCATTTAGGGTTTATGATTTAAGATGGGTCTGAATTGGATTTCGATATATTGGATTGAATGTTGTTTTAGGGATCCATATGGTCTCGTTCGGTACTTGAGAGTTAAGTTAAAAATCGTAGCTTTACGGTTGCTTTTAGATGAATAGACTTTTCTTTATGGATTTTTCCTTTGGTCTGGAGTTAATAATTTGTGGCGAAAATTTCAGGTTTTCATCTGGATGTGGAAGAGTTTGAAGAAGATGAGGATATAGCAGTGGAGTACCCGTGCCCGTTTTGCTCAGATGATTATGATTTAATTGAATTGTGTCACCATATCGACGATGAACATCATCTTGAAGCTAACCATGGGGTATGTGATTTCACTTCGTATCTCTCCTGCTCTTAAGATTTTACACTGAAGCTTCACATGAAGCAGTTTACTTATTGTTTGAACGGTTTCTCGGGTATTCTCTTAGGGGACTTCTAGAGCTTTACATGCTTGATTTAAAGTGTAGGATTGTGAGAAACATGTCCCTTCAATCTTTGATTTGGTAAGTACTTGTTTAGATTGATGCTTTTCGAGAATCCGATTGCAATTTTGTGATTAGTTTCAATAGAGAAACATGCCCCTCGATTGAGTTGACATATCTCTCCATGAATCGATTTTAAGGATTTTAGGAGATGAATATTTTCGACATCTTTTTGCTTTAGAGAGTAAGATTGTGATGCTATGATGAGCTGTTGGTAGGGACTTCTGTCTTCTTTGACTTGAGCTAAGTATGACTGTTTAGATTATTTCTTTTGAAATCCAGTTGCAGTTATGTAAAAATTTCAGTTGAGAAACATGTCCTGTGATGGAACATTCTTTTCTGGTTCTGTGAATTGTCATCATGTGGTAACATCTTACAATTCGTTTTGGTTGTTTGTGATCTTTTTAGATATGTCCGGTTTGTAGCAAAAGAGTGAAGATGCTTATGGTGGATCATATAACAACACATCATAAAGATGTCTTGAAGATATCCTTTTTTATTTCTTTTCAAGACCTCTTTTTAAGCTCGTTTTCCATCTCTATAATGAATGCTATTTAATTGAATGTCCTTGACCGGCAACTTTACAATGAGCAGAAGGATATATCGTACAGGGAAGATCCCTATTCATCGGATAAGTATCTTCAGTCACTTGTGGACGATTATCCGCCATCTATGAATCATCATCATACCTCTAAAACCTCTGTTTCCGATCAATTTTTATCCTTCATCAACAATTCTCCATTGCCAAATCAGACCAATCTTGTGCAGCCTGATTCGAGTGTAGAAGACAAGAATTCGATTAAGGATTCTTTGCCAGAAAAAGACAAGAAATTGTCGTCTCCTTTATCGGATACTGAACAGTTGGAGAAGGCAAAGAAGTGTGAGTTTGTACAGGGACTATTGTTGTCAGCCATGTTTGATGATGGATGCGACATCTTCTGAGTGTGAGCAAAACAAAGGTGTGGATCCTCCAATGGCAAAGGCAAGTTATTGGCATTGTTTTAAACTTGTAATTTTATGCAGCTCTATTTATATATGTATCTCTTTTCAGACATAACACTAGGTTTAGTCTACAATAATAATATAAGCTGATGAGTTTTCAGTTTGTCTTTCACAAGAATAATAGTATTAGATACAACAAGACTGCAAATTAGTCAAACAAGCCCGTCTAGCTCAGTTGGTAGAGCACAAGGCTCTTAACCTCCGTGGGTTCGAGTCCAGTTTCCTCATTTTAAAATCTTTTTATTTAAGAGAAACTATACTGACCGATTTTATCCAGTTTTTTTCTGTTTTTGAACTATAAAGAACCCAGGTTCTATAAAGTTGTTAACTTTCCCCTGCTTTATCTAATTTCTCTAATAACTAACTTCAGAATTATCTAGTAGTCATAAAGATATGAACGAACACACACCCCTGTTCAATTTTCTTTAGAAGAGGACTTAAAACCGGTTCTTTTTTCCCTGGGTCGGGTGATTACAGACTCTGGGCTAGAACCTGGTATATCAATGAAAAAAACTAAAACCAATGTTTATAAATCCGACCTGGATTAACTTCCGGATCAGTGAGTCGACCGCATATCAACTGATATATTAATGAATATTTTATAGTTTATTGTATATAAAATAAAATGTAATTCATATTTTAATATTATATCAAAAATAAGTATAAAATGATTGAATATTCTAAATTTGAATTACATAAAATGAAGAAAATAGTAAAATGTAAGGTGAAATAAACTAATATACATCACATCAACTAATATTAGTTATTGTTATCATTATTCTGTTTATATTTTTCAAGCAACATAGTAAAAAATTTATCAAAATTTTAAAAAATTATAAATAATATATTTTATATAAAATATCATATATAATAAAATTAAAAATTAAAAAAGTTTAATCAATATTTTTGTAGTTGACTAGTTCAACCAATAATACTGGATTGCTAGTTTTACCGAACTTTCCAGATTTTTCAGTATTCATAATTGACGGATTTTAATAATAAATTAAACCAGTGTGGTGATTAGATCACCAGATTAACCAGTCAGGGGTCGGATGTGAAAACATTCACTAAAAGAGACGCTAACATGAGAATTGCGATCACAAAAATATAAGTAATAAGAACCCATAAGTAATAGTTCGCCTCTGCAAATCTAAGCCGACAATAATAAACTTAGACGGTACCAACAATATTTTGGATAGATGGTGCCATTTAGACAACATGGTTTCAACGACGCTTTTCCACGTTGGATGTGGATGAATTTGTTACTTGTGTGATGAACTAAAAACAATAAAAAGCCAAAAGGCAAGCACAACTTTTTCCATAGTAGGTCTCCTGAAACTCTATAAACTAAGAATCTGAAACCATAACAACTATTAACTGACGTAAGTTTATGTTATTTGCGAAAATAAAGTTATTCCACAAATCCATTTTCATAGAACATTCAAAACCTTCTTCAAGTCAAATCCCTGAACTGAATTATATATAGCTTCGTGCTACATCATCTTTCACTTCTTTGACTTTTTCTTCGGTACACTACACAAGCAAAGGCAATAAATGCATTAGATGTTATTAACCAATACGAATAAAAAAACTCGATATACATCACAGTTGAAATCAGACTTACTCAGAAGATTGAGCAGTAGTAGCAGCAGCTGGTGGTGCAGCTACAGACGCAACATCTCCTCCAGGACCCTACAGATAATCCCAAAAACATAAGAATCAGTAATCAAAAATCAAGAAAATCATTTAAAAATGGTACGAGGTTTAGTTCAGTTTATACCTTAGCCAAACGCTCCTCTCTCCTAGCATGTTTCCTTTCACGGCTAGCCTTGTTCTTGGCCCTCTTAGCCTCAAACTGATCAGACAAAGTCTTCTCCCTAGCTTTCTCAGCCTTTGACTTGTGGATACTCTCCATCAAGACACGCTTGTTCTTAAAGACATTACCTTTAACACGCATGTACATGTCATGGTACATGTGCTTGTCAATCTTCTTGGTCTCTCTGTATTTCTTCAAAAGACGCCTTAGAACACGCATCCTACGCATCCACAGTACCTTTGTTGGCAACCTAGCTTCGCGGGTACCCTTTCTCTTACCTTTTTAATCATACACATCCAACACAAGAAAAAAAAATCATCACACAATGCCATGTATATTCTTAAAATTAAATCAAGCATAGGATTTTTTCAGTTTCGAAGTTTATACCGTATCCAGAGTGACGACCCTTCATTTTAGCTACCTTCATACGGCGAGCTCTGGAACGAGAGTGAATCTTGGTTGGCTTCCTGATGATGAAACCATCCTTCACAAGCTTCCTGATGTTTTGGCCTACAATTAGTTCAAAGACATTAGCAAATCATTGCTATAAGAAGAAAGATCATACAAATCGACAGTCTTTAGAGAAGCAAGATCAGCAATCAAATTGAACATTTCAAATGCTGATTCTATGGCAACTAGTTACATAAACAGAAAGTAATATTCAATAATCGAAAAACAAAAACTAAATGTAGCTCCTTTGATTCACGAGAGGCATTTGTAGATACAAAAACAATGAACATAACCAAATCAAAGCTCTACAAGAGCTATGACTACAGAAATTCAGACAACAGAAACACCTACGAGATTTCAATTTGCAGATCGGAAACGAACGTAGTGATTCAACATAGACAGAAGATTGCAGTACGTAAACCCAAGTAAATCACTCATCTACCACAGTCGCATATAAACAGAGGCCAAAATAAACAACAGCAACGAAGCAACAAACTAAAGAATGAAGAAAAAAACAACATACGGGAATTGGCCATGGAGATGTCGGAGCTTTCATTCGGATCGAGCCATACTTTTCCCTTCCCGCACTTCATCACTGATGCGGCGAGCCGCTTCTGGAGCTTCAGAGAAACCATTTCTACTTCTCTCCCTGTCTGGAGATTTGGTGTGGCGGAGAATTGCTTTATCAGAGAAGACGAAACTGTTTATATATCTCATTTTTTGTAGGGTTTCTCCTCTTCGAGCAATCCATTGGGCTTTAACTGAACACAGGTTTTTTCAAAAGCCCATTATAAGGCTTTTAACAAGTGAAGTTTCATAATTACGTTCACTTGTTTTCCAAAGAAATCCAGTATATTAACACTACTTTCGAAATTTTTAGTTTTATTATATTAAATTTTGTTTTTCGGTAAAATATTCAGTCACACGGTACTATCATGTGTACCTTAATTGGCTTTTTTTAATATTATGTGTAGAAATAAAATTTCTCTTTGTAGACTCTTATTATCTTTTGCCTTTTAATCCAAACAGATTTTTTCTCGTCCGTACCAAGAGAACAAAAATACGAGACAAACTATTTGGCTAAAATATTTAAAATTATGAACGTTGATAGTAACTTAGACAATCAGTTTTTACCTAAAGAAAATACAACCAGCTGATTTGGGTAATTTAAAATTTTTTATTTTTTATTTTTTATCAGTATAACATTTATAGTCACCAATACTATAAACCACTATTAAAAAATTTGGTTTTATTTGTGAAAGTAGTCATTTTCTATTTTTCTATATGAACATGTAGAAACCAATGTTATATTTATGATTGGTTATCGTTAATATTAGTTTTATAAAATAGTGTTGTCTTTACGAAAGGAATATCAACTTGAGTCGAAAACCCTTATAAACTACTAAATGAATTTAGGGAAGTGTAAAAATTTCTTTAAATCAGGGTACCTAAAAAGATGACTGGTGTAAACCTAGAAGAATCGGAACCATATGTATTAATCGGAGAGATTAATTCTTGAGGAGGAGGCATCGATATCTCATTGTTAATATGCTTGTTACTATTTAAAACATTTATTCGAGTATCTGATTAATCACTTGTTTAATATATTAAGAATTCCGTTGATAGAAAACTAGATGTGTTGTCTGGATATATTGTAATAGTATGTGTATAAAATATAAGTCGGAGTCAAAAAAAAAAATCAAGATTCACAAATAGTTTAATCTAAATTTTACAAGTTTCACAAGTGTTGATGATTTTGTTTGTTTAATGCCTTTAAATAGAGTAATTTGATTTTATGTAAAATGGTTTAATGCACTAATACTCACATATCAAATTTCTAACTAGTAACTTTTTAAGCAACCAGCTGAAGAATCTGTTTATTATACAGAAAAGGTAAGAAAAAAAATCAAAACATTAGGGAAAAAACATAATCAAAAGTAAAATATTCCAATGATTATTTCTTGTTTGATAAATTCC
Source organism: Cardamine chenopodiifolia (assembly GCA_963922655.1). Taxonomy (NCBI): domain Eukaryota; kingdom Viridiplantae; phylum Streptophyta; class Magnoliopsida; order Brassicales; family Brassicaceae; genus Cardamine; species Cardamine chenopodiifolia. The sequence goes on from OZ000467.1 coordinate 363,795, forward strand.
CAAACTAACTCACAAACACATGTTTGTGGAAACTTTTGATTTTTATAATAGTTAAATTATTTATACCAAAAAGCTTATTTGGGACACATTGGAAAGCTAATTTTTCCACCAAAGATAACGTTGGCGTTATCGCAAAGAGCTCCGATCACACCTCCTGATGAGGACTTCTCTGAAGCCTTACCTACGAAGCTCAAGTTCACGTCAACGACATTGACTCCTTTGCAAGGCACTGATTTGCTGCACATTATCTGAACAACATCTTTCGTAATCGTTGTTCCTCTTATGTTCTTGAACAACACATCGCTGATTGCAACTTTTGAATCCTATAAAAAATGAAGTTTTTGTAAGCTAAAGATTCAATTGATTAGTTTGATATCATTTTCTCGGTTATATATATACTTACTCCTCCTCTTGAACCGTAGTTTTGGTCAATGATGATTGGGTTCTTGACACTGTCCATGATGATATCTTCAAAATGAATGTTTGCAGCCTTGCTTGGGCTAGAACCACCCCAAGTCTTGATTCTAAGTCCATTGTCCGTCGTCTTCATCGTGCAGTTTTTAACGTGAATTCCGCTAACGTCTTCCTCGTTCGCGTACTTACCAAGACTACCAACACTGAGACCGTGTCCTGGACCGCAAATCACGCGTTCGACGGTAACGTTGTTGGAGCCACGGCCAACTGAGACACAATCGTCTCCTGTGGCTATTGTACTGTCGAGGATGGCAACGTTGTCAGCATTGCTCAGATGGATACCATCGGTATTGGGACTTTCAGCAGGCGCGATAAGCTTAATGTTATGGATGTTGACACCAACTGTTTTCACTAAGAACATGTGGAAGGCCTTTGCGTTCACCGAGGAAATGCCGTTTACTTCAAGATTTTGCATATTTCTGAATTTGAGAGACTGCATGTGTACACGTATACATGAGCTACTAGTACAAAGGATTTAACATAGATGTTGTGTATGTAAATAGATTAAATTATCCTTACCGTTGGAGGAAGATTGCATCTGAGCTTTTTGCCACAACCATCTGCTGCCCATATCTTTTCACCTTGTCCGTGAAATGTGCCGGTTCCAGTGAGGACGAGATTGTCCACACGTTCAAACAAGATCCACTCAGGGGTTGCGAATCCGCTTGTTGTAGCGAGGACAGTGCCTTGAACTTCAACAGTCACTCTACTTTTGCATGGACCGGCGAAAATAACTGGACCGGTCAAGAATTCTCCTTTAGGAACTAATAGTGTTGATGGTACAGGACTTGCGCACACTTGGATCCATGTGTTCAAAAACGCCTGCATACATGTATTGGATCAATTGCTAGAATGTCACATGTATTTTACTAACAACCAAAAAAGATTATGAATCAAAACTCAAACCAATTCACTATTAAATATTAAAATTTTTACCTTGAAAGTATTGGTGGAACCATCTCCTACGGCTCCAAACTTAGTAATATCAAAAACCGTGGGGTTACCGGAATTAGCGGCAAGACCACGGCGACCGCCGAGATATTCACCATTAGCCACGCAAGAACCAAACACCAAGGCCATTAAAATTAATGAACCTACATTAGTATTATTTGCCTTGGCGACCAAACTTCTTGCGTTAGCCATGGTGATAATATCTTTATTTTTTTTTGTTTTTTGTTCTTTTAAATGAGTATAAACAAATTTAAAAGTGATTTGCTCATTGGAAGATTCATGATGTTTTTATAGGGTTAGGTATGGGTGCTATTTTTATATCTCATTCATCCTTTAAAAAAGTATGGTTTGAGGTAAATTTTAGAAGTGTGTGATTTCATCTTCTTTTGCGGATGCTTGACCCCAATGTTAGGTGGTAATTAACGATTATAATTTCATGGTAACATAAGAAAACTGAATCCATTGATTAAGTGGTTGAGAATTATCCTACTCCGTTAATTAAGGGTAGTAGTCTAGTTTTGCAAGCAATTACCACCACTTCTGTCTTTGTGGGTATTTGCCAAAATTACCATTTCTTGCGCAAAATTATGTGTATGTATAACAAAATTATATATATGTAATAATATAGTTTTGACTGGTTATAAAATAGTTATAAACAGCGTTCAGTTAAATTTGTCTGGAATCATGTTTTAGATAAATTTGTTATGTCATTCCGTAAAATCAGAAACAAACCATTAAAAACAGAGGAGTATATTAATTTAGTTATGTTTTATTTTTCTTTTTTAATCCACAATTTACAACCTACATAATATATCCGTACATTTTTATTATTTTCTACCAAACACGTCTTATATAACAAAGCTATGATAAATATTAAAAAATCTACGGATTATGAAACACAATTCTTTTATCCGTCCATCAAATTTTAAATTACGTAAATGAGGATTAAATCTGTCATAACGGAGACAATGACAGCTTTAATCGACCCATCTCTCTCTATCTGCTCAATTGCTCGTTTCCCATGAAAACATTCATCATCCTTCCTCATTTTCTATTTATTTTAAAGTATTTTTTTTTCCTCGTAAAAAAAATCAATCCTCTTTTTTGATAAATATTTCACTTATTTTTAACTAATCTCATTTTGAATAAAAGCAAATATCATGTTAAAGACCCATTCCCCACTTCTTAATGTTACTTTTTTACATTCAAAATCTGGAAATCAAATCGAATAAGCAAGATTCACATAATTGTTTTGTGTTTGCTTGGAGCGTTATTTTCCGTTCAGTGGGATCAGACGATCTTGGCATTCATTTATAGAATCATTACTACTAATTAACGTTTAAAACCAACGGTTAGTTACTGCAATTAAAGCTTAACTAGAGCTGGGCAAAAGAGCGACTTAGATACGCCAAAGCCCCAACAAGTGGGGCGTTAATGTAAGTAGCCGGCTCGGACCGTCCGTAGTCAGACCGTTCGTCAGGGAATTGGTCCTTCTGGTCCGGACCACCAACGACTGCACCGACTAGGTCGTTGGGGTTAGGAGATTGAGTGGTAAACATGGAGAAGCCGTCATGGCATTGGATCTTGGTCGGGTGGGCTGTGACGGAGGGGAGAGATGAGCCACGGTGGTGAATCCGACGTGGATATTTTGGACCATAACCAACCATGTATGACATTTTCAATGGGTTGTCTCCATGTAAATTAGTCCACCTGGCACATAATAAACATTTATCAGTTAATACATTTTAATAATTAAGTACTCCTGCATATTCATGATTTTCTAGTTATCTTTATAAGAAATTATCAATTCAATTTTTGGTATGAAGCATTATTATTATTATTATTATTATTATTATTATTATTATTATTATTATTATTATTATTATTATTATTTTGGCATCAGTTGTTAGATTTCTTAAAACGTGTGCATTAATGTGGTTAAATAGTATTTATAAAGTAGGGGCTGTGCCAGTGATAAAATAGGGATGACATGATAGCCTATTTTGGTATAAGAAATTTTGTTTGAACAGACTTTCCAGTCTCCTTTGGTATATCAAAGTTTCATTCAAGACTGATTTTGATAATTAAATACTAAGGTAGAAATAGACAAGTTTCTTTTTAAATCACGAAATTATGTTTTGGGTCAGATTATATTCATTTTGAGATGAATGAAAAAAATTATACTAATAGATTGAAGATAAATTTTTGGTTTGGTTTGTGTTGAATAATCCGAGTTTGGCTAAGTTAAAATGAAATTCCCGAAAGTATGTATATTAGTAAAGTGTGTACTGTGCGTTAGATTAACGAACCTGCGGAGCTACCGCAGTAAGCAACGGTCTGAGAAGTCAAGTATTTGGCGTAGGTCAAGAGCAAGAACGATGTCGACGTCACGTATTGCATGTTGCTCTGACCCATCTAAAATAGACACCTATACATACACATATATCTTCAATTACTTTCATAAATTCCATGATTTTAAAATTCAATAATATCTAGAAAACTCATTTATTTTTAAACAATACAAACCCTGTTACTACAAAAGCAAAATGCTTACTATCTAAAACCCCAGTTTTAAGTCAACTTTTGAAGGAATACAAAACTCCAAACTCTCAAATGTTATCATGTTCAAGGTTAAACGTAAAAAAAGATATTCTCTTTTGGAAAGTTTGGACTTGTTTTTGTATCTTTTAGAGAAACCCTAATACTTTTAGACCTTAGCAGTTAATGCATCATAAATAATGAAATGGAAACAAATGCCAATTATAGTCATGACTCTCAAGGGGTAATATGTACGAAAATGAGAAGATTATGGGCAGATATGTAAGCAAATGAGAAGATGAGGGGTCAATATCTACAAAAGGCAAAAAACCTGGAGTGTATTGGGAAGACAGAAGAGGAGAAGGGAGCTCCAGGTATAACAGAGCATATGAAACTATCAGCATGCTCTTTGTATTCTCCAAGTGACTTCATTTTCTGAATCAGAAACTCCTTCAACAACAACAAAATCACACAAATGGGTTTCATAAAAATTCATCCTTTATCAATGAAATCAAGAATCAATGGTTTAAATTTTGAATAATTGATCACACTTTGAAAAATTAGGTTTTTTCAAAAAAACCTTGGAGAGAAGAATTCTGGCACCAACGTGCTTATTATCCCAACTAAATATGTTATCAGATTCATCAGCTCCAAGTATTTGTTCATTAGCTTTGATGTAATTGAGATAAGTTGGTTATTTGTTGCTTTGTGTAACCAAGCAGCTCCCCATAACAAACCACCTTTTTGATGCAAATGAAAGGAAAAAAACCACCTTTTGTCGTTACAGATTTTTAATTAATTTAGATGCAAATGTCAGTAATTTATAACTTTGAAGGACAAACTTCTGGTTTGAGAGCTGCTTGTAGGCTCCTCTGTAAATGTAAGAACCTTAAAACCCCACTAAAGCAATTTTAGTCAATGTTCGAATCGAGATGGCAAATTTGTGGATTTTTTTTTTTTTTTAAATTGCCACATGATTACTAAGTGAAGAATATTTCACCTAATTACACAGCTTGAGGAAAGACATAATTCATTTCATTTATCTTCATTAACTATGACGAATGCCAAAATGTGTTTTTTGGTTTGAAAAATTAATGGTTTGTAAAAAAAGTTTATTTACCGTAATGGCTCGTTGGAGGAGGGGACTGGAATAAGAAGGATCGCGTTTACGGAAAACAATAGAAGCTGCGGCAAGAGCGGCGGCTATTTCACCGGCGATATCAGAACCAGGATTGTTCTTGTCGACTTTAAACACACTTCTTGGTGTATCCATGTCTTCTGGTCTCTCCCAGCAAGCATGGTCCATGTTAGCATCCCCACCTATAAAACGCTAACGTAAACCACTTCTTTCTATGTGTTCCCCAAAGTTTGTATTTTTGACAAGTAAAATTAAGAAACCTGAACATAAATGGTGTCAGGATGTGAAGTGGCTTTGAGGAGAAAATCAGTGGCCCAACGAACTGCGTCTTTAGCGTTTGGTAACTCAGATTTCATGAGACCACCGAACTCAATTAAACTCCATGAGAGCATTGTGGTTGTGAATGCCATTGGGAATCCAAACTTCATATTGTCCCCTGCATCGTAGTATCCCCCACCAAATCCACCTACAATTTAAACCATTAACAAAAATGGATTTTTCACACAAAATATTAAAGATGAATATATATTTTTTAATTCTTTTTTTCTTAGTAGAAACAATGGTTCTAGTAACGCCAGCAAAATGTGTTTAGCGATCCTTGGTCATATTACAGTTGTTGTGTGGAGAATAAATGTGTTTTGGTTGCTTTTGGATCAACGATGAATGGAAAAAAGTGGCACGCAATAATTCATGATAGGTTTTTAGTGATTCGACATCCACATACTAATATTCTATTATATTGGATTTCAATATCTAAATGTAAATCCAGCGAAAAAAACAAGAAGAATCGGGTCAGATTCAAGCAATTGTAAAAGTAGTTGAACTTTTATGTTAAGAATTGTTGGCTAATCAGCTACCAAAAATAAAACCAACTAAAAGAGAGATTTTATTGTCGATAAAATTGATTTGTTAACAAAATGACAAAAAGAGTTTTGTTTTTGAAAACTAAAAAATTCCAAACGGACACCTCGTGTGTGATCTTTTTGTTGACACGTGTTCAGTTACGGTGTCGTGTTTTTAGCGTAATTTGCAGATCGATTTAAAGTCTCTCACGTCTCTCCCGGGAAGTATCCGAGAAAGTGAAGGAAAACGAGATAAACCCAAAACCTAATCAGTTTTTTTTTTCCTCCGACTCCTTGAGTTTCAGATTGGATGAAAGGACCCATGTCTCTGCTTCCGATTTCGATCGCGTCTTTTATCTTCTTCTTCTTCTGCGTTCCTTCGCCATTCATCGCCGCTGCTACAGATGACGATTTGCCGACGGCGTATTCTCTCCTTCAAAGCTACAATTTTCCCGTCGGAATCCTTCCTAAAGGGATCGTATCATATGATTTGGATGAATCCACGGGGAAATTTCACGCGTATTTCAACAATTCGTGTAGTTTCGCTCTTCAAGGTTCTTACCAACTGGATTACAAATCGACAATCTCCGGCTGCATATCGGAGAATAAGATCACCAAGCTTACCGGCGTGAAGGTGAAAGTTCTCTTCTTGTGGCTAAACATTGTGGAGGTTATCAGGAACGGAGATGAACTCGAGTTCTCCGTCGGGATCACATCGGCGAACTTTGCGATCGATGAGTTTTATGAGTCGCCGCAGTGTGGTTGCGGATTCGATTGCAATTCGAAATCGGAGAATTTGGGAAGAAACCCTTTTGTATCTTCGGTTTAAAGGTAGATACTTTTCTTGTAGAATCTCAACTCTTGGATGCTTTTACTCTTTCTCCCAATGATCTGTATGTTTCTCCAATCATTTGACAATGTTGTTTTCAAAGTTGTTGTTTCAATCAATGCTCTCTTTTTATCTGTATTTGGATCATCGAACCGAGTATTTAGGAACAAAACGGTGGAGGAAAAAGTTAATTCTTATGTCTAATGAAAAATTGGCATGCATTGAGAAATTTTGATTTTCGTTTTGGCTGATCAATGGTTTTATGTTGCATCTTACAATCTTTTGTTTATTGGTTTCAGATGAACCAGTATATGATTCTTTAGAAGTTGATTGTAGCCTAATGATAATGATACTATTTCTTTGGACTCCAGATTCTAAGAGTTTTAGTTTTACTTTCAAAAAGAAAGAAAGATGGGATTCTTGATCTGTGTTGGTTTGTGATTCAGATTTATCAGCTCTTAATTTTATTTGAGTTATGGCTCGAGATTTTTTCTGTTACCTCATGGTCTTATTTTATTCATCAATGACTAGGATATGGGCAATATCTTCCATCTAAGGTTACCATAAATCAAACTTGAACATTAGCAAAAGAGTTTGATTGTATTGTTTAACTTGAGGTTACAATGATTGGAAAATCTTTGTGTAAGCTGAGATTTTGGTTGTTGGAAGATGAAGAAGTAGCGAGATATATAATTCTTTTAAAGGGAGAAAGTTGTGATTCATGAAACTATTTATATCCAGCTGTTCTCAGTTGAACCAGATCTTGGGTTGAAGAAGAGATTCGGGTTTTGGGTTATGGTTTTGAGTTTATGCAAAAACTCAGTCGAAACAAACGCCGCGTGGCTTCAACCACTAATGACATCCAACTATTATGACGCGTTTCTGCATCTCATAATCGATTTCATAGTCAAGAGATAATGATGCAGAAACGGTTTAGCCAGCTTGGTGGTCTTCAGCTTGACCGAGACACAAGGGCTTGTGGGGAGAGAACTCAGAACCTATGAGTTGGAGACTCACACCAGCTGTTGAGTCTTCGGGTCTAGTTTAAACCCGAATCAATTGCTGCTCTCAAGTTGTCATGTGACTTGTTTTGTTTATGTCATCTACAATTTTTGTTTATAAACTGATACGTTCTACAAATTTAAAATGGCATGGAAACTTGAATTTATTGAATTTAGAATTTAATCCAAACCTAAACCAATTTTAGTGAAAACGAATCTGAAAAACTATATTTATGTCATAAAGAATTTTAATTAGTAAAAGACAATAAACTATATTCCTTAGTATTTTAATATTTTAATTGTATTTCCTACTTCTTTGACTAAGCAGGAATCCAGCCATACGTTACATTGTACCACTTTGATCTTCCACAGGTCCTAGAAGATGAGTATGGAGGCTGTGTCAGCCAAGAAAGCGTGTATGATTCTTCTCCTTTCATCTTCCTTTTTGATTGTTGATATCAAGCTTTTTCAATCAATCTGCGTGTAATGATTGTAGGAGAGACTTCACAGCGTATGCAGATACATGTTTCAAGGAGTTTGGAGATAGAGTGTTACATTGGAATACAATAAACAAGGTCAACGAGTTTGCCCTTGGAGGATATGACCAAGGAATAACACCGCCTGGTCGATGCTCTGTTCCATTTGGACTTAATTGTTCCAAAGGAAACTCTTCTGTTGAGCCTTACATTGCCGTACACAATATGTTGCTTGCACACGCTTCTGCAACAAACTTATACAAGGAAAAGTACAAGGTTATTCTCTGCTTCTCTTTCGTCTTCCATATGCATTGCATTGGCTTTAGTTCAGCCAGTATCTCCTCTTAATTACACAGTACAAGCAACATGGATCAGTAGGCATTAGCTTATACACTTACGGTGCTCTCCCTTTAACTGACTCGGTAGAGGATAAGCAGGCAGCAGATAGATTGGATGACTTTTTAATTGGTTGGTAAGTCTAAATAATCTCAATGTTGAAGCATCTACTATATCTTGATTGCTGAATTCTTGATTCAGTTTTTCTAAGAATTTACATCCGTTGGTGTTTGGCGATTATCCTGAGACGATGAAGACCATATTGGGTCTAGATTGCCAGCTTTCACAGAGATGAGTCAGAACAAGTTAAAGGCGCATTGGATTTCGTAGGAGTGATATATTACATGGCAGTTTACGTCAAGGATAACTCTTCCTGTCTGAAAGAAAGTCTCCCTGATTTCTCCAAAGACATGGCCGTGGAAGTGGCCCGTAAGTTATATATATACACGATACCGTCGGAAATTAAAGCTTCAAATCTGGCTCCCTGGTTTCTTCAATTTGCATTGCAGTGGCTGGAAACACATCGTTCCCAAATGAGGTTTGTAATAGATATCAATTCCATATGTGATCATTTAAAAAGAGACCGACTAATGTTTGATGACTTTGCTTCTTTCAGTATGCAAATACACCATGAGGTCTGCAGCAAGTACTTTTCCTGTCTACATCTTAGAGAATGGTATCTCTCTGTCTGTCTCTCAGATTTTAGTTTCCTTCTTGTGTCTGAAACTTTCTGTGGTGAATGATTCTCCATTTACAGGTCAGAGGACTCCTCAAAGCTTATCACTTGAGGACACGACGAGGGTTGAGTATCTAAGCTCACACATTGAAGCAGTGCTTCATTCAATCAGGTAATAGTAAAAAAAGTTGTACAAGTTTCAAGAATGAATGAATGAATGTGTCAGATTCAAAGTATAAAGATGTTATGACAGGAAAGGATCAAACGTAAAAGGTTATTTTCAGTGGGTATTGATGGATTTGTATGAGCTATTTAATGGGTACGAGAAAAGCTATGGATTATATTACGTGGACTTATGGAGCCTTATCTTAAGAGGATCCCTAAAACGCTCTGCTCACTGGTACTCTTCTTTTCTCATGGGAACACTGCACCATGCTTCATCTGCAGCACTCTAATCATTTGGTTTCAACGGTTATTTGCTTTAGTTGCAGGCCATGAGAATCAATATTATTTGTTGTATAACCAATGTGAATACAAGAAATCTTTATAGATTATTCGCAGGCCATGAGATTTCTTTTTCATCTTTACAAGAAATCTATAACCAATGTAGTATGTTGGTCTATTGTTATTGATGATGACAATTGACAAGTCCAATAAATCTATAACCAGTGCAGTTTCTTTTTCTGCCGTTAAAGAATCAAAACATTTTTTTTTATTTAAGAAAAGTTAAATTTTTAGAAATGGAAAACCACAGTTTTATAAATAGTTTTGAATTCTTTCTAAATTCTATCAATCTTTCGGATTACATTATAGCTGGACTTAGCCTGTTTGACCTAGATTTATAATATTGCGTATGAGGTAAGACGCTCCAAATTTCGTATAAAAGCCATACTAATACGTAATTCTCCCTAAAAAGTGTAATTCTCACATTTTCACACAAATTAAGAAATAAATTTCTTTTCTACCCTTTATTAATACATTAAATAAGTTTTTTTTCTAATTAATAAATTAAAATAATAGCAGCGAAACTGATATTTAATTTAAAAATCTACATTGAAAACATAGAATAACATTCTTTGTAAACAAAAACTAAATCTTAAAATAACATTTTTTAAAAATTGGAAGGAGTACCTATTATTTTATTTTTTGATGAAGTACTTATACCTATTATTCTTATGTGTCTTTTGCATTTCATTTACGCAAGAGACGATACTTTCTTGTCAAATCCTAAAGGCATCCATTTATTTACTTGTTTTTTACACATTGTAAATTGTTGTATTTTTATAATAAACTATTAAATGATAAGTTACTAACCTTGTAACACGAAAATCTTTGACCCAAATATCAAAGCATCTTCTTTGAAACTTTTTTAAAAGCAAAAGAGCATAATCTGAAGCAAATTAAATACAGCATCTTAATTTGGTTTGTTAATAAGATAAAAAGGTATCAAATTCTTTGAAGAAAAAAAGATGTAAAGTTAAGAACTACCGTGAATACTAAAAATCTGAAAATAAGAAAAAGGAAAAAGGAAACAAAAATGTGAGTAGCTCCATGGGTGGTGTTTGGTGAAAGAACAATTTTAGTGCAAAATCATGATACAATGGACCATAAGTTAAAAGAAACAAAATCCGCGGTTAGAAAATGATAAAGCAAGTTTTGATGGCGAAATCCAAATCAATATAAAACTTCCGAGAAATTGGAGTATTATATTGGGATTTGATACTGTTTTAAAAGTTTCTAATTTGACCCCACCAAGAAGAAAAACCTTCAAATGACCTTTTGCGGTGGCATCTTTATCTGAATTACAGAGTGAATACCAACGTGGAGTTAAATTAGTGGTAATTTTTTGTGGGTCAAGACCAAAGACATCTAAGAAGGATTTGTTTTCCGAAAAAGTTAATTTAACATGATTTGGACCCTACTAAAAAGATTAGGGGTCCACGGACTCACCTCTTAGTTATAAAAAAAAAATGATTACAATAATGGATCTTATAATTCATAATATATATTACTATCTTATACAGTACACCGATTTTAGAGGTATCAAAAATTATCTAAAGAGATAACACTACATAATTCTTGCAAATGGCCCTTCTTAAAAGGTAAAATATCTATCGATCTTTTTATAGTAGATCTTAATTTAACCAAAAAAAAAACGTAAGAGTTTTATTACCAAAAAATAAAAATAGAATACATAGTTTTATAACAGCTGCTGTTTATATTTCCTTTACAAGTAGTCAATAATAAATCAATGACTAACGACTTCAACCAATCGGCTATACACAACTTCATAATCCAAACTTTGGCATCCACGCGGCATTGAGAAAATAGATGGAGTGTGATGTGCAACAAATGTGGTCATTAATAAAACAAAATCAAATCTTTAATTTTCGGTAACGAGTCTGTCAAATTGTCAATTGATATTTAACAAAATAAAGAAGAGAAGTCATTGAAATTGAAATCCACCAATGGTCGAGCTTTTTCCAAAAGTAAATATATGTTTTCATAACTCCCATATAAAAAGTTCATCTTTAAAGAGAGATATGTTCCCAAACAACATTTTGACTTTTGTTTTTCACAAGTTGTTTTCTTAGCGAGAGAACAAAGTTGGTAATTTTCTTGATCAAATCCTGTTTGTGTGAAAAGGGCTAAATTTGTTTGTTGATGTTCATCTAAATTTGTAACCTTTATATGTTTACCAAAAAAAAAATGAAGTTTTGTAAGAAGTATGAAGAGTACATGCAAGAACAGAAGGAGAAGAAGAATCTACCAGGAGTTGGGTTTAAAAAGCTCAAGAAGATTCTCAAGAAATGCAGAAGAAACCATGTTCCTTCTCGTATGGCTTTTACTGAAGCAATCAATCAACAACATGATCACAATTGTCCTCGTCAATGCCCTGGTATTGTATTTTGAGAATCAATCAATCCTGTGAAGAAGATTTCAAAAACGCCAGAGAATGATTTTAGTTGGAATTGTTTTATTTTTTTGCAGTTTGTGATGGAACTTTTTTCCCGGAGCTTCTCAAGGAAATGGAAGATGTGGTTGGATGGTTTAACGAGAATGCTCAGAAGCTTCTTGAGATACATTTAGCTTCTGGTTTCAAAAAGTGTATTACTTGGTTCAAAGGCCATAGTCGAAAAAGAGATCATCTTGGTTTGATCCAAGAAGGCAAAGACTTGGTTAATTACGCTCTCATCAATGCCGTTGCCATTAGAAAAATCCTCAAAAAATATGACAAGGTTTTTAATCTAAACCCCGCTTGTATCCTGATGAACACTTGTTATTCAATATATTTTTGCATCTTTGTGCTGCAGATTCATGAGTCTAGGCAAGGACAAGCGTTTAAGACACAGATCCAGAAAATGAGAATCGAGATCCTTCAATCACCATGGCTCTGTGAGCTTATGGCGTTTCACATCAATCTGAAAGAATCTCAGAAGGAATCTGGAGCTATTGTGACTTCTCCACCTCCGGTTCATGCAGTGTTTGATGGTTGCTCTTTGACATTCTACGATGGGAAGCCTTTACTTTCCTGCGAGCTCTCTGATTCGGTTAAAGTTGACATTGACTTGACTTGTTCAATATGCCTGGTAAGCAAACTTTAAAAGACTTGAAAGAATCTCAATGTCAGTTGACTTATTAGTAATCTGAAATATAGAAGAAAGTATTAGCCTATAAGGATTTAGTCTTAACTTTGTTGTGTCAAGGTGCTCTTCCACTCTCCTATTGCAGATCTCATTTCAAAGACCAAGTCTGTTTTTAGCATCTGATTAAAAGAATCTTGTCCAAAAAATTGAATCTTATGTAGTAAATGTAATGCTATGAATAAGTCCTCAACTTACGGGTTACAATTGATTGCGAAAAACAGGACACGGTGTTTGACCCGATATCTCTAACCTGTGGTCACATATATTGCTACATGTGTGCTTGCTCTGCTGCATCAGTAAGCGTAGTTGATGGCTTGAAAACCGCAGACCCGACTGAAAAATGCCCGCTTTGCCGTGAGGTTAGATCCATTCTCCACTACTAATCACGTCTTGGTAATCTACTTATCTTCCTTGTTTCATGCTCTTAATTCTTGTTTTTCGGCCACTCAATATCAGGTTGGGGTTTATAAAGGTGCTGTTCACTTGGATGAGCTCAGTATCTTACTTAGGCGAAGGTAAACACAAATATAACTAATCTTCTAAGACTGCCAACGCTTTAATAAGTTTTGAGGGTAAACTAAATTACAATTAAAAAAACCTGTCATACATACAGCTGCCGAGACTATTGGGAAGAAAGGCGCAAAACAGAGAGAGCCGAGAGGTTGCAGCAAGCAAAGGATTATTGGGATTACCAATGCCGAAGCTTCACAGGAATATAATATAACTTTATTTGTGGCTTCTCACTTGTTTGAAGATTCTTGGTTTTGATGATAAATAAGCTATTAAAAACTCAAATTTTGATTGTGGTTTGCTTTCCTCTGTAAGTGTGTTTGCTAAAACAGAGAGTGACGATTTGTTTGTGAAAACTGAAAACTCTTAAATGTTCTTTATGATTTGTTTTAAGAGAAGAAAAAATCTTGAAAAAGTAGATACTGGATGAATAAAAACTTCATTACCATTGTAGTATTGTAGCAAGTTTATAACAAAAATGAGCAGAAGATACGAAGATCACATCATCATCATTATCAATCATCAGCTAGGAACTAAAATCGGGTTCATATCTTTGTAAATCTGATACCTAGTGCATAGCTTTCGTAGAGTTGCAATGGAATGCTGCATCGAGTTTAGCTTTCTATCTCGATACATGGCCTGTTCAAACGAATAGATGTTAGAAAGAGGAGGATAAGCACACAAAGAATAGTAGAAAGCAGTAGGTTATAGATCTAATAACCTCAATGTCATCTCCATGTTTCTCCACCAAACGTCTAATATGTGTGCGTTGCATAGTAGTAAGAGGCTGTAAAGGAGCACTTTTTCCATCTTTTCTTTGCTTCCCCAGTGCTGTCTTAAGATCTACACATCTCAAAAACAAAGCATTTGAACACAAATTACTTACCACCAAAATAAAACCCGAAACTTGCATCAACCTAACTAAGTAGACACTTGCGTTTTCATCAATGGCATCAACGTTTGTGTTTCATCATTATCTGAATATTTTTCTTCTTCTAGTGTTGAAAATTCGTAATGTTTGTTGAAGAACTAAGATTCTTCATACGCATAATCAGATTCCCCCAAATTTTTTAATCCAAACCCTAATTTCGAAGTTCCTCCATACAAACTCGAAAATGAATCCACAAGACTGCTCTAGCTTCAATCTAAAATCGAATCGGAGAAAGAAGAGAAAAACGTACCGTCTTCTTCGAGTTCGCTTCCGGAATCAATGCGCTCGAACTCTTTCGCAATAGGATCATCGGTCGATGGCTCAGGAGGTGGAGGAATGTTGAGGGATTCATCCTGAATCATATGGTCGGTGCGACAACGCATACCAAGCAAATTAGGGTTAGAGATGACGCCGAAGGATTTGTAGTTCTGGATGACGCTAGCTTTATCGTCCCATTCGGGTACATCGTCCGCCATGAGAGAGCGAAGCTTGGGAGGGAAATTGAAAGCTGGTTTAAAGATATTAGGGTTTTTCTTTGGAAGAGCAACGCGAACTTTAGCCCTAGAGTTCTTGTACTTTCTTCTTGACCTCGCCATCGTTCTCAGTCTCTCACTGATTTTTTTGGCGATGAAGAAGAAAGCAGAGTGGCGAAAGTCCGCGGCGGAAAGGGTTTAACTACAAGGGTTTTATTAAGAAACGGCGTCGTTCTATATAGTTTCCCATCTTACAAAAATAATATTTAATGAACAATAACCAACTTTCTTGGCTGTCGCTATAAGAACTAGCAAAAAGAAAAATTGCTATAACTCACTTATAAATTATAAAATATCATATATTACTATCCGATTATGATTAACAAAAGCTAATAGATATTTGATTGGTCAGTCGACTTTATCATAATACAAAAATAACACTCTTAACAAAACATTATAACTACAAACTCCAGTCAAAATTTTATCTTTCAAAATTTAAAATAGCTTTATTAACATCAAATATGACGTCTAGCTTTTGATTTTGCATTTTGGTAGGTAAGACAAATTTTCTCTAAAAAATATCAACTGTTCATTACTTCTGGCCATAATCTCCAGTGTCTGAGCCGTAGCCTATGTAGACTACAGTGTAAACTGTCTCGGCCGTAAAACGTTACGGGGAACATCAAACTTATAAAGAGCTTCTTCTCACAAACTCTATGTCACTCACTACAACAACCAAAAATATTGCAAGTTCAAGAACAATACATTTCAAATCGATAACAGGGATCAAACCATATTAGAATCCAATTCAACAATACAAGAAGCAAAATAAGCAGACGGAAAAATTTAAAAGAGGAAACCATTCCCTGGTATTCATAAACGCGTCAAGACTCTTCTCGGTTAGTCATACCATACGGTTTGAGGACAATGTCTTCATTTGTCACTCTTAATAGTTGTTTGCTCTTCGGGTTTTGCCTCCCCTGTTGCAGGAGCAGGTGCTGGAACTTCCTCCTTTTTCTCTCCAGATTTGGTTTCTTCTCCTGCAAAATACATAATCATTTGGTTGCTAACATAAACAAATGAACCGACCAAACATAAACAAGAAGAGGTTTTGAAAAAAGATCTCACCTTCATCATCACTATCATCAAATTCATCCATACCACCCATTCCGCCCATTCCGCCAAGTCCACCAAGCCCTTCGAGACCTTCCATACCTCCCATACCACCAAAGTTCTACAAAAAACAAGAAAGATGAAGTCTTTCTCAAAACTTGAGTAATCAAAGCAGGAGGTAGTTAACACTGTAAGCTAAAAAGCATACCGAGAAATCCATCCCGCCCATTCCACCCATCCCGCCCATATCCATATCTCCAGGACCTATACATTAAAAAAAAAAACCAAAATTAATAATGCCTAGAAATTTATGTAAGTACAGAGAGAGTGAAGTTGAATAGATATGGTCTAGCAGGTGCTAACCAGTGGGGGTATCGTCTTCCTCATCTGCCCACTTGTCCCAATCAACTTTAACATAGTGAGGAGGTTTCCCTCCACGCAATAGCTTATTCCACCATTTGGGTTCTGCTTTCTCCAAGATGCAGAATATGCTTCTTAATCCGATGTTGATTTTGCTTTCCTGAATAAAAAGAATGAGAAAAGTTAAAACTTAATAGGAAACAGAGAAAACCAAAAAACACCAAGTACGAGTAGACAAAGTCTCACCTCTACATTGACCTTATCATTGAGCTCAAGCTTAAGCTCATAAAGCTGGTTCTCTGACCCAGCTTTGGCAGAGAAATTAAAGATTCCCTCTGGATCAATTTTAACATCTGCATCCTTAGCATCAGTCAATTGCACGGTTAAATACACCTTATCGGCTCTCTCTGCCCACTTCACTTCTGGATGATGACTGTAAATTCACATTGAATCAATCAGATTAAACGACAACACCTAAAAAATACATTTTTCCCAATAATTTTGCATTTAGGTTAACGGAAAACCGCAACTTTAGACCCCTGCAAGCACAGATCCCAAAAACCCTAAATCTAATTTCTCAATGGGTTTCAGTATTAAACCAGAGTTCATTAAAGCCACATTCATAAACGCACAAAAGTTACTGACCCGAGACCACAAACCATAGGTCCGAATCTAAAACCTCCCTAATGCTTCATTGTTCCTACTTTACAGGAATCTAATAGAATTTGTATCCCCACATACAGCCGCTAATGGAAAAGACGCCGATTTGGGGATAATTACCTCATAATTTAGTGGAAGTAGAAGGAACTCGTGTAACCCTAAAGAGACAGAACAACAACAATGACGACGGCAAAGATTTTCTTTAGATCGAGAAGAGCTCCTCGTTGTTTCTTCAGATAGACTATGTTATAGTACATCGAGTGGTTATCGTGTGCGTGCTAGTGTCTATGAGTTCGGTGAATCATAAAAAATCAACGGCTGAGAGCTTAGTTAATGTTCACGAGTTAACGGTTCATATTTTGGACAGAAAGCAGCGTCATTTTACTTTTTCGAAACTCGAAGCTACTTTTTTGGTCCCTAAATTCAATACTTTACCAAACATATAATTTTGGTATCATATCAATCCAATTGTCCTTATAAAGCATATAAAATATTTAATATTTTTGTTAAAAATCAAGATGTATGTGAGGTAGCAACTGGCTTCGAATTAATATCAAAACCGTACTAGAGTTAACTAATTCTATGTCAGATTCGGTTTTTCATTTTGGTTATAAATATTCTGATACTGAAAAACCAGAGTCGACACCGAGGAAAGCTCAAACTTTGGTGAATAAATCACATATTCAAGGGTATAAATGTCAACACCAGAAAGCCAACAGCCAAATCCAGGGTGTGAATGATACCAACCAACCACCATCTCAGGTCTGAATCAAGGAAACATATTTTGAGTCATTCTGTAAAAGTGGTGAATGTAGAGAGAAAGAATGAAAAACCTTGCAGTCTGTTTAAGCATGTCGAGCATATTAGTTTGGAAAACATGATCAACAGCTTCAACACTAACATCAGTACCACTCTTGAGGCATAGCAAATATACTTACCACTCGAACTGTGTACTCATCCACGAACTCACTTTCCTCGCTCTTCTCTCTCGATTCTTAGGAAATCGATGGGGTCTTATGATAATCCTTGACTCACTTTTCTTTACCAACAAGACAAACACACCAATTAACGCAATATTTCCTTTTCCTTTGATTGTTTTCCCGAAATTTCAATTTATCGGATCTTTTTCTTAACACAAGCATCCCAAACGTAAACAAATATGCTTATCTGCTACTACATTCGTTATGTTAAAACAACGCTTCAGTACTGTGAGCATTGTTCACAGACAAAGTTAACTTTTTCAATAAAAATAGAATGTATTTAAATATTAACTCATACAAAAATCATTCATTTCTTCCTCTATAGACGAAATCTCATCTACTTCTGTAACATCTCTCTTATCATTTGGGACCATATTCAAGTCTTTGGTTGGACAGACCCTTCCCATTCGAGAAAGACGAGTACTTAATCCTCTAAACCTAAATTATAACTCGATTTGATCTTTATTCATTTCCAATCACTTTTTTTTTAATGTTTTATATTTGACTTTCTATTTTTGTTTATATAACACGTAATCGCAATCACAAATACAAAGGTTACTTTTTCTTTTGAAACAATTATGCCCCATCGACTTATCCTACTCATTTACCTTTACAGTTCTGTCTTTCTCATAGTCATACCCCACAAGTAGACTCCAACAGAGCTAACCATTGTTTCAACATCCAATCACATTTTGAGTTAAGACACGACAAATAAACGAACAAACCCCACACGAGACTGAAAGAAACAATTCTCATAAATAGCATCTAATATTCAAATAACGACAGTAATGGTATGAGCAAGTAGTATTTTTCTTACTGGTATAGTGAAAAACAAATGAACACCATAATAATATTGAAGTAATTCGATGCATCGTAATCGCATTAATAATAATAGTAAAACGGGTATTGTTACCGTGCCTAAGGCGTCTTGTCTTCTACGGGAAGTCCTGTTTTCTTGATAGATATAGTCCAGAGAAGATCAGAATCCGATTCCACTGTGATTTTCTCTCCTTTAACCATATTCGATGTACTTACCAACCCACCAAATCTCATCTCAGTGTCGGCTTTAAGACGATCATAAAACAGATATAGACCATAGTTAGATAACTGTGATGATGATGATGAAAATGATGCAAAATGTCACTTACTGAGATCCCATTGAAGCCCTGTAGTTGTGGTTTTGGCAGATGGAGTTCCAATGGGGATGAGTCCACAATGAGGTCCTTCTAGAGAAGACTGAATATGTATTTCATGTCGATGACTCTTTGGAAGGAGTTGTATGAGGCAATCATCTGACAAAAGGATTATCCTTGTGTCTGGATAGCGATACAATACGTTGAGATTACCGGCTTCATGATCAAATCTTCCTCCAAGTGCTCCAGTGGCCAGAATCTGAAGCTGACAGAAGAAATTAACAAGGTCAAAATGTGTTTTTTTAATTAACATTCTTTCTATATAAACGATGCAGACAAACAACAGCACAGAGCAATCATATTGTGATAAAAAAACTAACTCTGGAGTTCTCTTGATTCAAAGTAGAGTGACGGATATACATAATGCATTTATCAAGATCTGTGGTATCTTGATCATGAGATTCATCTAAAACCTTAGTTCCCTGGAAATAAAAAAGGCACAAAGTAGAAGAATCAAAAGCAGAGAAGGGATAGTTGAATGTAACAAAGACACCAAAACATGCATAATAATTATCGAGAAATCTAGCAGAAGTAGCTTACCAAGCTTACATAAAAGTGGAGCACATCCCGCCGAATAGAATCCATATCTCCCTTGATAACATCCGGCTTATACCTACAACAAAATATTCGCATACATTCTCAGAACTGACAAGATTTTTCAATTTCCTGAAATCTAATTTTATCATCTCTATCAAATCATAATATTAACTCTTACTTAAAACGATCTTCCAGCTCAAATTTAGGCATTTTCAGGGGAGACAAATAATTCGAATTTACCACCGGAAACACAAAAAACTGGAAGAAGATGATCAGAAATCAAACTATGGAGATGGATTAAGTTGCAGAATAAACCTGTTTCGAATGACGGAAGCGTCTTCATCAGGGAAGAAGAGAGGTAATTCGTCGTAGATGCGATTAGCGCCACCATCAGCACAGATACGAAGTTTTGCTGTTCTACACAGAAATCGGAATACATAAATAAATACCCAAAACGAAGATGAAAAACATCAAAAGAGAAGGTACCATGTTCCCAGAGAAGAGGAGTGAATAGTGGTGGATTCTGGTTAAGAACAACGAGAGCGTATCTCGTCCGTGAAGTTTCGTCGGCGGGATTCGACGGGAGGAGAAAGCTTGAAGAGTGAACCATAACATCCATGCCTGACATCGGAAAGCGGAAGAGAGAGCTTTTCTTCTTTTTGGTTCAAAAATAAATGTTTCCTGTAATTCATTCATTCAACTGATAAATATATAAATATTATATAAACAGGGTCACCGAAGCGGCCAAACGTTGACTTTTCAAAGATCGATTAAAAGATCTCATCAGGGTGACGTGTTCAGAAAAAAGTGTCCTTTTTATTTTTCTTTTGTTAAATAAAAAAGGTAGAGATATTTTTTACTAACTTGCAAGTACAAAAATATATACATTTATTGATAATCTTCCAGAAGATCAGCGACACAATGAAGTCGCTCTAGAAACAATTGTGCCATAGATCATGAAAAATTACTACATATTCTGCATTTTTAAATATAAATATTTAACATTTGTATTTCGATCGAAACCCATAAAAAATTTAATAAATTTGTTAAATTAGAATTTATTCTTAACACTGTGGACCGTTGGTTTCAGATCAAAATTATACAGCCGATTCCATATGGTTACCTCTTGCTCTCCTTTCACTCACCTATCAACCATTATCCCTTAACAATCTTATTATTTTTTCTTTACTTTGTAAAATCATTTTGTTGAATACATTTATTTAAAAATCCTAAAAAGCAATGACATTTCAACCAAACAAAAGAAAAAGAGAAAGGATTTCTGGAGAGAAATTAAATAAAATTATAAGTAAAATATCTAAACCCTATATACATAGTTGATAGTACAAACTACACAAGCGTGTAAATAGATTATACATCGGATGTTTATAAAATTTGGGGACCATTTTAGGAGAACGAAAAGAATTGAGGGGGCTCCGGACAAAACATTGTAGACGTCTCTGCTTTATCTTTTTACATGAAGTAGCTGAGTGATGTCTTCTTCCTCGAGCCTCCTTCTCCATATAGCTCGTTCCATTGCTGAAGCTCGTTCATGTTTGATGAATCTGACGACACACTCGCACATACCTACAACACAAAACAACGAAGAAATACCTTCTATTAAACCCCAAAAGTGGACTAACTGGAAACTAAATTGTATGTTTCGTTTCAATCTCTCAAACCTGTTCATGTGCGGCCTTGAAATCATTCATGGTCAAGGGTCTAATGTCTGCACTGTTATACAACTGTGGCATTGGTCGGTTTTCAGCTTCAGCCGCACTTCTCTCCTGTGAGTCAAACAAAACATTTAGATCTGGTTTTAAATAAGTAAACTACAAGTCTATGATTTTAATACAGAGCCAAACCTTCTTTTCTTTTTCCAGTATCTCTCTGATAGGAAGATGTGCGGCGGTCACGCAAAGATTCTGCAAAACCAAAAAATTGTATGTTTTCTTTTGTTCAGAATTTGGTTCTTCAAGAAATGGGTTTTCAGTTTGAGGAAATTACAAACCTTTAAGTCACTCCCTGCGTACCCATCTGTCATATTTGCTATAGCTTCTAAATCTACGTCTGGTGCCATCTCTTCTTTTGCCAAAATTACGCTCAAGATCTTTGATCTGTTTGCTGAATCTGGTAGATTAACCATCAACCTGCACAGATGATCTACTCTAAGCAATTCGAAGATTACAAAGATACAGAAAACAGAGAAGAATTGATGGTTTATTACCTTCGGGGAAGCCGTCTAATCACTGCTTCGTCAAGGTCGAATGGTCTGTTGGTAGCAGCCAGTACTAAAACTCTTTCCCTATCCTTTGTCCGTAAGCCGTCCCAGTTTATCATGAATTCATTCTTCATCTTACGCATAGCCTCATGTTCTCCTGGATTCTCGCGTCTTCCCAACATGCTATCAACCTAAATAATTTTGTTCCCATTCAAAAGATATTCAGAAGGAGATAAAAAAATGCTCGCAAAGAAGCATAAAGCGGATGAGAGCTGTTTTTAGCATCTTGCAACATACCTCATCAACAAAAATGACGCTTGGAGCTATCTTACTTGCTAAAGAGAAAACAGCTTTAACATACTTCTCTCCCTCGCCAAACCACTGCAAGAATAATCCAAATGTCAGGTCTAGTCTCAAAAAAAAACATTACCGAGTCAAGTCACAAATATAACAAATAAGTACCTTTGAAGTAATGCTGGACATTGAAATATTGATAAAGTTTGCACCAGCCTCAGTTGCTACTGCCTTAGCCAGCATAGTCTTCCCCGTACCGGGGGGTCCAAACAATAGTATACCCTTTGTAGGCTGCATGAGAAAAAAACAGTTACGTTTCAGTTTCCAGAGAAGAAAAAGTGAAACAGACATTTGAAAATGAACAGCGAAAAAGGTACCTTTGTAAGCTGGCCTTTGCCAAACAATTCGGGTCTTTGAAGAGGAAGCATCACCAACTCTTTCAAGGTGTCTTTCACATTTTCCAAAGCCCCAATATCACTAAAAGATACACCGATATCACTTGCAGGAATGACGTCTGATAGGAGTTTTTTCTCGAATTCATTCTCAGTAACAACATCCTGAGATCATAGTATCATACAGTATAGTAATTGTTAAAAATCCAGAAGTTACATGGGAGGCAAAATACATAAGGTTAAAAGACAGTACCTTAAGAGATTTCTTTGTGCTCTTGTTTTCGTTTTGAATCCCATGCAACACCTGCAGGCCAGATGTGATGCTGCAACACACAGCACACAGTGATTTGCAAGAAAATATCACAAGCACGATCCAAGTTGTACTGCATGATCTATATTTCAGAGTTCCTATATGAAGAAGCTCACCTTTCTGCCAAGATAATAAGCTTGTTGTCTTTGACTGTCGGTTCTGAGCAGCTCATAAGATGGTGACTCAAAGCCCAGCCAACCACTTTCTCCACACCTATTAATCATACAGTTTTCGGTTAGAAAAATAACCAGACTCTACATGAAGAAAGACAGAAAAGGAAAAGAAGTGAAAGATTCCCACTATCAGAGGGAAGGGTTTGATCTTTGATGCACAAGGTTTCAAGGTCAGGGCAGACCAAACGGTTTTTGGTAAGGACCTGCATGAACCATTAACAAACACATAAGGAAAACATAAAAGAAGAAAAACCAGGTAACATTTACGTAGCCATGGGACTTCATCGAAGGATGGATGCTCACTGCACGGATGCTGGAAATATTAGCTTGAGCCTTCAGGATCTCTGTATCACGTTCAAGTTTCTCCTTCCAATCCAACAGCAAAGCTTCATCCTGTCAAGTTTTAAGAACAAAAGAAAATGAAATAAAAAGAAACAAATGGCTCTAGACAAGAATAAAGGAGTAAAGGCACAGACCTCAGGTAACTGGATGGTCACTTTGTTAGGAAATAGCCTAGAGATTTGTTTCACTGATTTAGGCATTTCTTTGTTCCTATCCTGCAGTCTACCACCAAAGTTATCCTGCAGATGCCATAAAATCAATCCCAACACATCAAAGAGAGAGAGTACATAAATATTGCATGTGTATACTCTGGCATTAGATGCCTAGCAATTCTGAAAATTGGAAATAATTTAAGATGCTTCAGGTTATCATACCGGAAATGCAAGATCCAACAATGCTGTCTGGTTGCTGCCGAACTTTGTGAACAAGAAACCTCCGGGGTGGGACTGAAAATGAAATATCAAATTAACCATTTTGAAAAAAACTTTTAAAAATTAAGACAGCTTAAGCATAAAGAAAGAGAGATCAAATAAAATTCCTACTTTTTCCTTCCGGCTGTCCAACTGCGTTTGTGAGGCTATGACAACAATATTCTCGGGTAAATTCTCAAGCTTGCTTTTCAAAGTTACATACACATCAGTGTTACTCGACACAGATTTCTCAGTGTCTTTCAGGAACAATATCAATGATCCTTTTTCACTTTCATTAAAAGCCACCTACAATATGATCAAAGAGATTAAAGGGGTTTCATAGCTACAAGGACTACGTAATACTCTTTAAATTATATTGAGAGACAGCCAAAATTGGTAAGCACTACCTCAAAGATTTCATTAATGGCAAGTTTATCAGCATCGTCAATGGAAGAACTTTCTAATCGAAGTGAACTCGCTGCACAGAAAGAATGTCATTACTACAATGAACTTTTAACGCAAATGTGTACATATTAGCACAAAAATTACCAGTACAAAAGAAACCATGGTCTTCTTCACATAGACCACCAAGATCATTGCCATCTGGTATCGACCTATCAAATCTAACCCCGATTTTTGAAGATCCATTGTCTTCAAACGCAAGGAGTACTTTGCCCTGGAAACCTATTGCCGGTCCCCTAGAAAGAATAGCATGAAAAAAGAAGCAATAAATTGAATTTTGATAACAACAATCTACATCAGATGAAAATACCTCAAGGAAAAGAAGAGAATAAAAACAACAAACAATACCTAGGTGGAGCTTGGAGGGAAGCAAGTGAAGAAGTTGTAGGGCCTACAAACTTTACTCGATCACCTAAGAATTACAGAAGTGCTTGTTCAGTAACACAAAAAGTGGCAAAACAATGAAACTGAAAAATAAGAAATAAGCAGCCATACCTGCTTTAAAGGTGTAACTTTTAGAGGTTGCAGTTGACACTTCTTGCCTCGGAACAGCCTGAGAGCTCAATGTTGATCCACCTGTTATATCAGCCTCAACGCTTGAAGTTGGCTTCTTATGCTGAAAAACAGCAGCTTGTGCAGCCTGTACAGCACGTTTAGCAAGCACAGACAGTCTTTCGCGCCTAGAACTTTCTTTGGTAGAATCTACCTCCTTGGCCGTCGATCCCTGAAGCCATCCAGAAACAATAGAGAATCAATGCTAACAGTAAAAAGCAAATAAATTAACAGATTCCTGGGACAGATATAGCTTCTAAGGCGTTTGGAACCAATAGTAAAGAAGGCCAATTTAATAGCAACATGCTCACAATTTTAAAATAGACAATAAAATCTGTTACAAAATTTGCATAAGATCAAACGCACAAAAGAAAGAAAAAGAAAATAAAGGCTAAATGAAAGTTTACCCCAGGTAACAAGAGAGAGTCAACAATCATCAATTTGGCCCCAAAATTTTTCGCAAGTGCTTTTACTAACATTTCCTGATATATCTCAGAGCCTTCAAATATTCCATAAGAGAATTTTGTTAGGAAAATGGAAATGACAAACAAAAGAATTATAAACAATACTTCTCCAGAGGATCCCTCATACCAGCTGGTCCAGAGAGTAAGATACGGGGACACATTGTCGATAATTCTGATGCATACTTTGCATACTTGCTTCCACACTTCATATGGACATATGTTGATGTTATCAAAACATCCTTAGTTGTGCCACTGTGACAATTCACAAAGTTGTTTATCAAAACTTGGAACACCACAATACGTATTGTCCATCTTGCCATAGTTTATATAATAGTAATCTAATTTAAAAAATTATGACCACTACCGACCTTAAGAAATATGGGAAGTTCTCAAAAGAAACTTCTGTGTCCTGAGGATTGAGTATTCCTCCTCGCAGACTATCCTTATGTGCTTGACGTCTAGTTGATACCGAAACTGATGAACCGTCATATTCTTTAGGCATTTCTTTCACTTCCCTTCGTTCATCCACCATTATTTTGGAAATGCTACCCCTTAAATCAAATTCAGAAGGATCGCCAAGTAAGCTCAAAATTGGTCTAATTTCATAACCAGAACCAGGAATATTTCCACCTTCAGCTTCTTGAAAAGGATCCATTCCATTTCCATCTGCATTCTCATCATCGTTGGCAGCACAAGAGGTAGAAGCAATAGTTTTCTCCGTTGAAGCAATAGCAGCATGATCACTGTTACTATCAGCATCGTTCATGTCAACATCTGGAATACAATCATTGCAACTAGAAGGTGGCACAGGAACCTCTGAATTTTGCCGCCTTCTGACATTTTTAGCGGTAGGTGGTAGAAAAGGAACATTATGTAACTTGGATATAGACGCCAATAAAGAGTCCCCATCAACAGATGAAGAGTCTCCTGCTCTTGTCTCAACATGAAACCCTTTCAAAGGGGCACTCTGCGCTTCAAAAATGCTCAATGAAGAAACTCTGTCTGGAGCAGCTAGATTTTCATCTTTCAGAGGCTGAAATATCTGAAGACTCGTCAAGAAACAATCAGATAATCTCATAGATATATCATAAAAGAGAAATATATTCCCTAACTACGAAATGTGGATAACTTTCCAGACCAGTCTTAGAAAGGATACATAAGCATGTTTCCCAGGGGTGCTGAAGACAACTTCATCGCCACCCCGAAGATGAACACAAGTACTCTTTTGGTAAATCTTGCCATTGACCTGAACAAGAACTCCATTCCCTATTATCTCCAGTGATGCAACTGATGGACCTCCGTGCTGCAAAAAACATTATAAGTAAAAGACTTTTTGTCCCTTAGGCTAGTAGAAGACCAATCAGATAGATGTTGCTACCTCAGACTGCCTCAGTTCACATAGAACGCTGGGCATAGATTGATCTTTGATACATAAATCGCATCCTCGCCGTCCAACAGTAAACACAGAGCCTCTCATGACACGATGAGGGTTCTGAAATTGCAAATAATTTTCTCAGGTCAGTCAGAAACAACATAATTAATAGTCACAACAATTATGATGGGAGGTTGAAAATCCCTAGATAGACTAGCCAGAAAACCCTGAAAACGGCAGCAAGCTCAAATCAACCCACAGTTACCAAAACAAGAGAAATGCGCTCTCTAATTACATGCAGCTGGAAAAAAAACTAAACTGCTATACATAAAACAAAAAAAGCTAATTCACAATGCTTACTTATCAACAACAAAATACAAAAGTTTTCTCTTCTAAAAGGGACAAGGTTCAGGGATGAGATACACAAACGACCAGTTCATCAGTATTGTACATTGCCAGAGACTGATTTGAGAAAATTCCCCTATTATTACATAACACCACGGAAAAAAGAAACTTGACATCGCAACCGAATAAAATCACGATCTTTACAAAATTCCCCAATCGCAGACAGCTAAACAGCTTAACTCACTTGGGTCATATAGACACTGATGCGAAACATGCAAAATAACACACCTGAGGATACTGAGAAAGCAGCTTCGCCCAAGGAGCCTTAGCAACCCGCTTCTTTGAGGATTTCGATTTCTCAGCTTCAGCCACTACTTCACCCACATGAAAAAACACAAACCATATGAGAAAAGAGATCATCTTTTTTTTATGAAAAACATTACCAAATAGACAACATGCAGCAACATGCGAACCTGCAGAAGTAGGAGTCTCCAGGCCTTCAGCTTGTGGATTTGTGTCGGTATCCATCGCCGGCACATCGGTGGTAGTAACTGCCCTTTCCGCATCATTAGTCTGCGGATCAGAAGTTCTCAATTCCGGCTCTACAGATTCCGATCCAGGATCCGAAACCGGTCCTTGATTTTCAATCGGTACCTCACTCGCCGACGAAGACCCTGCCGGTTCCGCCGCCGCCACCTAGGTTTTCCCAAAACCAAAAACAAAACAAAAAAAAAACTCAAAATCAAACAAATCGAAATTGAAACCACGAAATTCAAAATTGAACAACCCCAGATTCAAATCCATAGGAACGAGAATCAAACCCCTCCTCTCTCCAAGAGAAATCGACAATTCCATGAAAACAATTACGAAGAGATGCAATTGAAGCAGTAACGTTTGGTATCGATCTTAACCTTGGATCGTTTGTTCGGCCTTGACGATGAAATTTCCGCAGAAGAAGCGCAAAACCGTTTCGAAGCCGAAGAACTACGCCTCGTCTCTACCATATCTCTTCTTCTTCACCGCCGCTTGATCCAAAGAAAGAGAGAGATTTCCTAAGGAATAGATGATTTTACTGTAAAGTCAGTTTATCTTAGACAACTACAACAGTACAACTACCTCTTATTATAATAAGTGCGTATCTCCCACATTTGAATATTAATATTAATATCTACATTTACTTCTTTTTTCTTGTCTTTTGTCATATTTCTATAAAATAACAATTGTTCATTTTTTTACTTTTAAGAAAGTGTGTTTATTCTCGTATTAAAAACGACAAAAATTAATTAAAACAAAATTAGCTCCACTTGAGCGTTTGACCGAAGACGCATATGTATTTTAGCTTAGATATTTGAGGGAAGCAGTAGATTCTCTACACTTATTGTATAGTAATTAAAATCCGACTCAATATTTGATTTTGCTATTTATAAAAGAACCAATTATCTGATTTTATATAAAAAAGAACCTATTATTTGATATCCAACTTACAAAATTACTAACGTAGAGTTGGATTAGTAGGATTAGTAGTAACTCTTTGTGGATCAAAGTTAAAAAAGTTATGAGTTCGATTTTTATTAGGAGAGATCTGCTTTCTGAATAAAAGTTAATTTAACATTTATCTCGATCCTGTCCTAAGAAAATTAGGATCCACAAAATTTCTGATTATTCAAGAAAAAAAAAAACTTACAAAAGTTACACAAGACTGGAGCGTTAGAATATGCTGCTGGCAAGTAGTAAGTTTGTCGCTCGTCTTATACCGTTTTATCGTTAATTTTGGGTTCAAACTTTAAATATTGAAAACTTATATCCTGAATGTTATATTCTTTAGTCATGTTCTTTCTTTTCTACCGTAGACAAAAGTAAAGAAATTTTGCCGTGATTAATGAATGTCTTTTATCAAATGAAAATAAATTTATCGTTGTAAAAGAAAAAAAAAACAAATAGTTAATCGATTGTTTGATAGAAAATGATGGATCTTCTACCTATAATTTTGAATGTGCTTCTTTTTACTAATTAACAAGAATGATTACAAAATTCCATGAAAATGATTTATTAAACTGTAATTGTTATGGTCCTTATGGATCATTCAACTATCTTGGTTTGATTCTGTTAAGATAATATTCTCCTCATTGGTAAGAAAGATTATATCCATCTTAGCAGTTTAAATGAACAACATACCAAAAAAAAACTAAATAATGATTGGAATTAAGAGATTGGATTTTTATTAGTAAAGTTGAAAATATTTGTATGTATATATCCTATTTGCTTGAAAAAAAAACGATTGGTCTAGTAAACCCTAAGCATGTAAAACCACCTAGAAGTAATCAAATATGTTGACTATTAATCCCTTGTCTAAAGTGGAATATACATAATGATATATATATTTATATATATATTCAAAGAAATCCCAAAAGATGAAAAAACACCAAGATTCTAGAGTTAGACCAGTTAGACATATTTCGACAGAAACAACAACAAATATGCTCAAAATCTGTCCGTTTAAATGTAAAAGTTTTAAGAGTGACCAATAAAAACCGAACTTGTATACTACAATATATGAGATAGATGTGATATACATCAAAAATCAACATTGTTTGACAAAAAAAAAATCAAACATCAAGACGGACGAGTTAAACAAGAATAAGAGACAGTGAACTCATGACTTACAAAAGAGAATTGTATGTCTCGTCCAGATTTGATTCGGCTGAAGACACATAACAAACATTAACGTCTTGGCATTGCCGCCCAATGAATCGCTCATCAACATTGTTAACTTGTGATTCTTGTAAGAAATATGTTGGTTGCAAGAAGATAAAACACCTATAACACATCACATAATGCAAAAAGTGATTTGTTGATACTTTGAGCTTCTTTGATTTGACAACCACCACTAGAGCCTGACTTTTTACTCTCTCTGAACTGGCAAGATCCACAAAACTCAACTGCAAATTAACAAATTAAGGATTATAATAGTATAAAAGATAATATTTAGATGTTTAATTGATTTTTGAAATATAGTAATATAGTAATTAGATCAAACACTTTAGTTGTTAGATAGGATTAAAAATCATCTTAAATGACATGATTATCATTTGAGAGGAATCAAAATAAATATTATAATATTAATAAATTAAAATAAAGATTCTTATTCTTTTTGGAGATGAAATGACTTATACAACATAATCTATGTTTTTTTGTGAATTGGAGATGAATGTTTTCACTAAGATATCTCTATACTATTAAAATCTCTATATTATTTAAAGAGAAGTACTTTTATCATTATATCCAAACACAATTAAAAAAGAAGTATATTTATCATTATATCCAAACACTATTTATCTATTTGTATATTCAAACATACACAAAAATTAATAATTAATCTCTATACTATTAAAACAGAAGTACAAATCTCTAACACTAATTTTAAAATTTCTAAAATCCCTCTACCTAATTTAAACTAATATATTAGAAAAAAAATTATGATTTTTCTTTCATTTTATTTGATCTTATTTTAAATTATTATATAATACATATAATTAATAAAATTGTAGATTTTTTCTGCATATGTTGTGATTCGAATTTTTAAAAATGGACATATACTACTCAATTGATGAAGAAAAAATTGTGTTTGTTCAAAACCTACGGGATACAAGTGCTAGTATCCCGATCTCTTACTCAATCTCTTACATATTAGACTAAAATAATCAAATCCAAAACATGTAATTATATAAAAAGATTGAGTACAACATTGACACCTTACAAATTTATGATGTTGAAAGTACGTATAACTAAAAGAAAAATATTTATAAGAACTAAATTAACAAATATATATTTATAATTTGGAAAACTGAATAGAAAATATTAAATCGTAAATAATAAATAGAATTAGAATGATATTTTATCAAATTTAAATTGTAATGAGAATATTTATTTATGTGATAAAAATTAATTATACATAGAATTGACAAATGTATTGGTTTTCATTTAGTTAGGAAATTTTTTAATTCCGATGAATTTAATATCTAATTTGGTATAATTTGCTAAATTGTTTAAGTGAGAGTAAAAAACACGATTTATTTGGCTTATGCTTGATTCAAATAACATAATTTGTTAGTGTTACATAGAAATAAAACAATTCGATATTGAAAGCACGTTAAATTTATTATAAACAGTAAAAAAATAAAATAAAAACTACAAATATATATTATTTTTAAAAAAAAATTATAAACAGTAAAGAAACAAAAAAAAGTAAATCAAAATTACAAGAACAAAAATATTTATAAACAGTGTAAAACAAAAAAAATTACAAATTTATATTAAAACAACTGATCCATGGTGTACCGTAGGTTCAAATCTAATTATTTTAAAATTTTCAAAGTATAGTTTACAAGTGAACTGTTTAGATTGTTTAAAGAGCATGTACTACATTTATTATAATATTTATTTTCATAATTTGAAAGTTCCTAAAGCAAAACGCATTTTACCCAAATTTTATTCAATTTCTCTTATTTCTTAATTTAAATTTTGGTTATTAAATCAATTATTTATGAATTTTGTGTATTTTGCTCACTATATTTTTATTATTAATAAGAAGAAAAAGATGATTTCAATGGATGGACCTAGGCAGGGCACGACGGGTCATTTTGATCAATTTAAAAAAAGAAAAACTACGAAAAATGCTATCATAATTTTCAACGTAGCGGTTTGATTCAATTGATGATGGTTTTGATTTGATTCAATGGATAAAAACCATATATATATATATATATATATATATATATATCTATATTGATTTAGAAACAAATTCGCCAACAATTCTATTACCGCAAACGCGCCGAGAGTTGAGAGTTGTTAAGGGTAAGGTACTTGGTTGAGAGTTGGTCACTTGCGTAGTTGTGTATTACAGCTTGAGACTTGAAACCGGTTGATCAATCCGACTTTAAAGGCGGTTAAGGTACAAACCAAACTCGGTTTGAAAACCGTCTTTACTATTGTGCAGAGTCATGAATATTCAAAGATATATTTAAAATCAAACACTTAATGGATCATAAAACCCTGATTATTCTTCACATACAAATCAACCCGGTTTGATCTAACATAGGTCTTTACTATTGTGCAGAATTTTTAAAGATTTAATTAAAATGAAAAACAATTCATGGATCACAAAAACCCAATATTATCCAAATCCAACATATGGGGATAAATTAAAGAAAACATAAATCAAGAAGATAGCTTTTTGTAGTTCTAACTCCGGCAACGAACAATTGCGCTGCAACCACGACTGTAAGGATTAGCCTGAGCTCCGTTCTGACAATTGTAATAAGACGCACCTCTTCTTGAACAAGGCACACTGTTCCGTTTCAAAGACTGATAACTTATGTATTTCGTGGTCGCCAATATTCTTCTATTGACCTCTGAGTCCATTTCTTCTTCCTCTGCCCCGATACAGTCTGCTATTGAACCATGACAGCTTGAGCTATGGACTCCGGTCTTGGTCCATTCTAGACCATCGAGGTCATTGGTGAAGCCGGCTTGGATCGGAGGTAAAGAGATTATGAAGATGAGTATCATAAGAGTTAGGAACAGAGTAAAGAACTTACGCATTTTTTTGTCTGTCTTCCTTCTTCAGTTTCTATTGTCTGATTGTCATTGCTTGTGTTAATGTTTATATAGACATGGTGAGTGCGTGGACTTGGGTTTTTTTTCAAATTTCTATTTTTGTGCCCTTTTTTATGAGGAAAAAAAATCATATCATGACAAAACATTTTGTTAACTGGGATACTAGCTATTGTTATAGTCATTTTGAAAAATTTAATGAGCTTTGATTTAAGATATTTTAATTTTTGTAATTACAACAGAAATATTTGAAACATTTTGTTATCTAATTAGACTAATTTTCTTATGTATTACGATATTCACAGAATCGCCACTTGACAAGGAAATTTTAAAAAATGCAAATTAATGATTTATTAATTGGAGAATTGTTGGGAGTGGTTGAATATTTGTTAGAAACGACATGAATTGAACCAAAAGGATTTGATATGTTTGAGCGGTCAAGCCTTTCCTCATTATCCATTTGAATTTTTAAAATCAACACTATCGTCTTTAATTAATATATTAATGATCCCGAAAGCAATGAATCTAGATGATATAAGAAATTTATATAAAGTAACAAATTACTTTTCTTTAGGATATTTGAGTCATTATATTGATTTTGATATCTCCATTCACTATCTGAGTTATGTTATTTTCATTCAGTAAATATCGATCCTTGGCATCGACCGAGATCAATATTAGCTACCGTAAATTATGTTTATTAATGAAAAGTCCCGTTAGTACCAACTATTTAACTACTGAATTTAAAATATATAGTCATGGTTAACTTTTGGAATTAAAAAAATACATAATTTGAAAGAACGAAAATCTATGATTCATTTTCTCTACCCAACGACCATGAATCGAGTTGGGCCATCGTTTTCTCAAGAGAAGGAAGAAAAACCTAACCCTTCATTAACTAAAATAATGACAATTATTAGCTACCACTTTCCAGTAAATCATGTTTTAAATATACAAAAAATTTTAAAAGCCACTCATAATTTTCTTTGTCACCGAATCGAAACTCGTATAAAATCTTTAGATCCATGGATCAGTCGGGTTTTGGGGAACATTCAAGTGGGAGGTGGATTTCAGAGCAAACCAATCTAAGCAAATAAATACAAAACAATTTTCCTTTTGACAATGCTAAAAACTATGTTTCACATACAAAATCAATATCGATAAACGTATATTAAGAAAATATAAACCGATTTAAAAAAAAAGTTTTTAAATATGTTTACTAATATAATTTCTAATAAAAATATTAGTAAGAATAGGATGAAAAATTCTTAACCAATGAGATGCTCTAATGGACTTATGAACAAATACAAATACAGACCTTTTTTCTCCCATGAGCTCTGTCAATCTAGTCTATTATAAGGGTTAATGAAGATACAATATGTAAGAAAGCTTCACAGTATCATCTTTCTAATTTTCTCAGCACATTATCCATCTGCGGCAACTCCTTCGCTATCTCAGCCCAATCCGGCATCCCCTGAAAACCATTTCACATTACCGCTTCAAAAACCAATACATAGATATCGAACAATAACCTAAAACTATTCGCCAGTCAAGAACACTAAAGGATCCATTTTTGCATCAAACATGACAAACCAAACACAGGAAAGGTTTCTAGATGAAACTTACTTTACCATATCTGCGGAC
Organism: Cardamine chenopodiifolia; assembly: GCA_963922655.1. Lineage (NCBI taxonomy): Eukaryota > Viridiplantae > Streptophyta > Magnoliopsida > Brassicales > Brassicaceae > Cardamine > Cardamine chenopodiifolia. Next base: position 398,051 of record OZ000467.1, read on the forward strand.
TCGACCATCTAACGGCAGTATAATGTACACGTCTTCGCCCGGGTCAACTCCTTCAGATATCTGTTGTTCTCTTATCCAACTGAAACAAACAAAACCAAATACAGCTTTAAGACTATGAAAGTTTTATCAGAACAAAGTTTCGATCTTTCTTCTATCAAACTTTTATCAGAAAAAAACGATGAAAGTTTCGACCTTTCCCATTCTCGAGGCGAAACAATCTCAGCCTTGAACCTGATTTCACCTTTGATTGGGCAACTACAGATTGAGCCCTTGTGTCGAAATCTTCCTACCAAGTAAAGAAAAATGAACAGCTTTGCTAAATAAGATTGAAGATGAATTATTTGTTTTTTTGTCTTGCTCTCAAAGACAAACTTTTCTTTACCCCAATAGAAGGAAGAGACGTAGCTGCCTTCGAAGAAGCTCCAAAACCTTTTTTCTCGATTTCCGGTGTTTTACGCTCACCCCATACCACAGGAACTAAGAGAACACCTCTTCTTAGGAGCTCGGTTCTGAACCTATCTATAAGTTGTTGAGATAAAGTCCCTTGCTGGGTTCAGTATTCATTGATGAATATATAGAGTACATAGATTACAGAGAATCAAGGGATCTCCCAAGATATTAGGAGATCGATCTTAGCAAATCTACAAGAATATCTTATATTCTAATACTATCTGCCTTTTGCATCGCGAGCGTAACACTCTCTTTCTTTCTAGCTAGAATAACCTAACAACAGGGGCAATCACTTGACTGCTTCAGAAACCCAAAAGGCTGCCATTAAAAACGATACTCGAGCAGTGAAATGACTCACAGGTCGAACTGTATCCCTTAGCTGTACAAGTTCAACAACACGGTTGGTTGAGAGGCGTAGCGGTAACCGAGAAAGAGTTTCGTCTCGAGTTATCTGAACCATTTGTTCTTCCTCTTTCTTGTTTTCCCAAAGAAACAGAGCAACAAGGACAACAATACCTGTACATTGCTGTTTCAAAAGCTTAGTCACTTGGAACTTTAGATTGAAATTGTATGTAAGACTCACCTCCAATGTTAATAGCAGCATTTCCCGTAGTTTCAAGAAGATCTGGAGCACCATCACCGCCTCTAAAAGCCTGAATCAGTCTTGGTACGGTAAAGAAGGTAGAGATACCTGCTGCTGCAGCAAATGCAAAATAAAAGAATTTTCTAATGCCACGAAACGGTGCTCGTACTTCACAGATAAGTTTCAGATCTCTCCGGAAACTATCACCAATATCTTCACCGCCTAACCTAGCCTGAAAATATACGAAGAATGAGAAAGTGGTTCTTGCGGATAAGGAGAAAAAAAAAAGGGAGAGTATAACAAGACCTCTTCTTGCAGCTCCTTAAACTCGGGTAATACGCGGAAGGATGCTAAATCAGGATCGTTAAGAATGGTGGCAAACTTGAGATCACCACCACCGTAAATATACTTTTTACTGTTATCACATCTTTTTTTTTTTTTTGACCCCATAAAAAGGAAAAGTTGATAAACGTAACTTCATGGAGAAAAAAGGAAACTGGGAATTTTCCTTTTTTTCTTTCTTAAAGTTAAATAGAAAAGGAAATAGTTTAATTTTGAGATTTTCCTTTTTTTTTAGTTAGTTAGAAAAGGAAATTTACGATTCTCTTCCTATATAGGCTGACCATGGAACCGTGAGATCATACTCTTTTCACAAAGATGAGAAGAACTTTAGAACCCTATTTCGTTTCCAAAATCCTTTGTAACTCTCTTGTTACAGAACTTGGGGTAAGAGAGATTTGATGCGTTTTGCTCTGCTCTTCGATCCCACACTCTTTTAAATCCGCTTTAGGTCTTTCCTCAAATTGATTTTCTCTGCTTCGTCGCCATTGAACCCTATACCCAATTAACTTCCACCGCCGTTTTCCGTCTCAGTTTTCACGGAGAACGTCGGGAGATGGATTTATGGAGTTTTCAAAGAATCCTTTGTTTGTCTCCTTCTAATGTGGCTACTTCTCCTGGTTCATAACCCTAACATGATTTCGAGTCCGTTTCAAGCAAGTTTTCTCTGTTTGCTTCAGATTGGTGGTGGTGGTGACGCTACTTGAGTCAACCTTTCAAGCAAGTTCGTCTCTGTTTGCCTCAGGTGGTGAAGCTATTGGAGGAAACGGCGATTTCCCACACGATCGGAGTCTGTCTGTCTCCGCCATGTCATCGAAGCACCACGAATACAGGCCCAATAAGATAAGGAAATCCAGCCCATCAAGAAATGACTAGGCCATTATGAAAGTTGTCCCATAATCAGATCTCCTATCGCATATCTCTATCATTCCAATTCACACACAAAGCATCTTATTGGTCAGGTCAATTTCTACCTCATCTTAATATTGTTTATATTTAAAATATAAGTTTTTGTTGAAGGTTTTGATTTTTGAAAAAGTTTTCACGGATTCTTTTTTAAATTGAAGGTTTTTTAAAAAGTTTTATTTTTAATAGAAACTTGGATATTAAATTTATAAAATGATTTGAAAACTAATCGAATTTTGGATCCTGTCATGTGACATAGTCATTTGATCGTTAGAGATTTGACAAATTCAGTTGTTTTCTTATTGTTATATGAATTTAATATTCAAGTTTCTTTTTTAAAGTTAAAAGGTTTTAAAAAAATTTTTGATACTAAATTTATAAAATGATTTGAAAACTAACTAAATTTTGGATCCAATCATTTGATATAGTCATTTGATAGAAACTTGGATATTAAATTTATAAAATGATTTGAAAACTAATTGAATTTTGAATCCAGTCATTTTGATCCTTAAATATTTCAAATTTAATTTGTTTATTTTGTTATATAATTTTTTATTGTTACATTTCTAAAAGTGTAAGGTTTGAATTAAAAAAAAAATCAAGACTTAAAAGAATAACAATGTGTAGCTGAACATTGCGATGAGATGGGTTCTTACTAGTTAGTAGTTACTCTGGTTTCATAGAAATTTTTATTTTAAAAAGTTTGAAGTCAACTTTGAAAGTTAGATACGTGCTTGAAATTCAAAAATCACATATTAACTAATTATTCTGTTTAAAACAGAAACTTCAAAGTCAACTTTCAAGATTAACTCTAACGTCAAGTTCGTTTCTTTATCCATATACAACATGGATGTAAATGTTCAAATGTTGTTAGTTTGGTCTAATAAAATACAAATTTAAAATATCTAAATGAGTTTTCAAATACTGCATATCAAAATTCAAAAATTTAAAATTATGAATACTTAAATTTTTGAGCTATGTATTGAGCTCTTGATCCTGTAGAAAAAGAAAAAACAAAAATCCTGTTTGAGTGTTTCTGCTTTCTTGTATTGCAATTCTGAATATCAGATTCGTTATTCTTGAGATAAGTAGGGATTTACATCCGAATTGAGCCAAACCATTGGAATCGAAACCTAACCGAGTAAACGGACCCAAAATGGAACTAAAACCGAACCAAATTTTCCGTGTAGACCGATCCTTTACATGTCAAACAAAACCGAATAAACCAATTGTGTTTTCCACTTAGCAGATAGGTTTTTAGTTTTATTAAAACACTTGTGATAACTAAATTTGTCCATAACCGAACTTAAGTTTCCAATGGTGACTTGGTGAGGAGGGCCTGCAAAATTTAAGTGTTTGTTGTTTACCGAAAAGCTTGAGGTCTCCATCTTCAAAGGCTGGAATTTTACCAAAAGGCTGCAAAATTAAATAAAAGCACAAAAGACATTCAAGATTTTCATACAAAGATTCAATATCTACATGGATCTATTTCATGTCACTTACGTTGAGGGACAGGAAGGGCTCTTTCTTGTGTTCACCATCGTTGAAGTCGATAGGAACGAACTCAAAGTCGAGATTTTTCTCGTGCAGAGCTATGAGAACTCGTCTCGTGGGTGTAGAAGCAGCGTGGTCATAGACTTTGATTCCTGCCATTAATAATGTTTACGATAATCTCGAGATTAATTAGCAGAGATCTTTAAGGTTTATGAAAAGAAAGACGCGAGTTGTGGAGTGTATTTATTACAAGCTAAAACAGAGTACTTAGTGCATATAAAAAAAACGAATCGACACCACCAGTCTTGATTAATCTTTCTTAGGAAGGATTATTTCAAAGTCAAGTTGATTAATGTATACGATGATTCGTTCTATTGGTTGAAGACATTAAAATAAACTTAATATAAAAACATAATGTCAGAGAAAATATCAACCACCGGATGACAACGACCATGAGGGCATGACTAGCCACGTTGAGCGTCGAGTGCTGTATCTACTAAACAGATTATAATCTTTCAAAGCGGCTCATCGTTATATAGTTCCTAGCGGTCATGCTTTGTTGTAGTAAGCAGCTTGTGAGTCAACAGGATTTGGATCTAAACTCAGAGCTGTTTCAAACTGAATTATATAACTCAATCAGATGGCATCAATTCTTTTGGCTATTTCAATCTTATGAAACTATCATCTTCATCATACAGTAGCTGAACTTTAAGATAAGATATTAACTAATTACTCTATATTTAATATAGAAATTAGTAAGGATTCAATAGTCATTAACATAGCTAACTGAATTTCAGGAATGAAGTAGCAACTAATTACTTGTTTTTTTTCTTAAGTTTAGAAGTCTATTGTCAACGTTCAAGATAAACACTATTTGCTCTGTTTTTATCGATCAATAGATTCAATACTCATAACTGAAGATTACATTCCGATCAATCTTTCGACAGAAAAAAAGAAAAGAGTACAGTACAGAAAGAAAAACAGAGGAAACACAAAACAAAGCAAAAGAGAGTTTATGAGAATTGGGGCAATGAGGTCATCGCCACTTTTATTCACTCTTCTGGTCAATGGTTTGAGTCACTTAGAGAACCTTCTGAGAAGAAGGCCTAGAAGTGATTTCAGCAACCCAAGCACTGACATGTGGACGCTCGTCAAATAGTTTCTTAGTTGGAGTACCAAGCAAGTACTGGATCACAGGGATATGGTGAAGATCGACCAAAGTGAAGTGATCACAAGCCATGTACTTAGACTCACCAAGCCTAGCTTCGTAGTTATCGAGAACTTTGGCTAACTTAGCCTCTTCTTCTTCAACAACGGTTTGATCTGTGGTCATACCATAGAAAACCTTGAAAATTTGCTCCCAAGCAAGCTTTGAAGCAACAGAGTCAAACTCATGAGCTTCAATTTCCATGCCCATCGACATTATTGCCATGTTCTTGGATCCAAGTGACAGAAGTTGGTTTCCTTTGTCTGAGTACTCATGAGCTATGTATTGAGTAATTGCTCTTGATTCTGCAAAAAAAATAAAAAAATAAAAATTGAGTGTTTATGCTTTGTTTAAATGCAATGATCAAAAACAGAGTTTGCAAATTTGTTTCATAGTAAGTCGGATCTAAATTTAATCAAATCAAACAAAACTTTTATTACATGATATTATTTTACTAAATCATATATTTATTTACCGAAAAGCTTGAAGTCTCCATCTTCAAAGGCTGGAACTTTACCAAAAGGCTGCAAAACAATTATCAAGATTTTCAGATTCAGATATCTAAATGAAACATTCTTTTGTCTTGAAAAATTATATACTTACGTTGCGGGAGAGGAAAGGCTGTTTCTTGTGTTCACCATCTTTGAGCTCGATATGAACAAATTCAAAGTTAAGATCTTTCTCGTGAAGAGCGATGAGAACTCGTCTCGTAGCTGTAGAAGCAGGGTGGCCAAAAACTTTGATTGCTGCCATTAATGCAGTTTTTTCTTCTTCTTACAATAATGTGGAGATTAATTAAAGTAGAGAGATGTTTGGGGTTGATGATGAAAGAAAGATACAAATGGTTTAGTGTATTTATACAACTAAAACAGAGTACTTGGTGAATAAATAAATAAACAAATCACCGCCATCGATCTTGAATACTCTTTCTTAGAGGATTATTTCAAAGTCAAGTTGATTAATATATGATTCTTCGTTTCCATTGGTACAAGACTTTTAAGAAAAAATAGTTATTATAAAATATTAAAATCAGAGAAATATCAACCACCGCGTCACAACGACCAATATAATACTCTTTTACTGGTGTCAAAAAAGTAATATAATGCTCTGTTTTATCCACTAGTCAAAGTTTGACCGACACTGTTGGGTTCACGTTGATCGTCGGGTGCTCACATTAGATCGTTGAGTCGAGGACTGTGCCTCTCGATCCTTCTAAATAAATATTTCCATTCGATAGAACGAGAGATGGGTGAATTAACAAAAGAATTTCGGTTTCACACTTTTGACATTATGGTACAAAGTGCGTGGGGGCTCAATAAAGGATCAATCATCTTGAAACAATGATGGGTGAATTAAATAATTAACCATAATAACTATGTAGAAATACTGAAATACATTACAAACTCATAAAATACTATCATAAATTTGTGATTTTATTTACATTTCCATTGAAACTGATTTTTTTTCCTTATTTCTGAAAAGTTTACCCTTTATTCATAACATTAAAGTTAAAGAAAACCAATTAAAAGAAACATCTTAAAAGTTCACGAGGCAACAAACAACACTAACTCGAACCAAACACGAAGTTTTTTGCTCTCATTAATTCTTCTTCTTAGCGTACCAAGCCTTGACATCACAGGCCTTCTTCCAAGCCGGTCTAGCTGTGATCTTAACCATCCACCTGTGCACGCTAGGCCGGTTTATAAACAATCTTTTTGTAGGTGTGTCCATAAGGTATTGTATATTAGGAAGGTGATAAAGATCAGCCAATGTGAAGCTGTTACCAGCCAAGAAGCTAGAATTTTTGAGTCGTTCTTCGTATATATCTAGAACATTCTCTAGCTTCGGCTCAGTTTCATTCACGAGCTTATAGTCCGTCTTTAGACCTATCCTAGGCTTGGTGGATTGCTCCATTGTAAGTATCGATGCGGGTGGATCAAACTCAAAAGATTCAATATTCATCCACATTCTTTGTGTTCCCATTGCCTTGGAACTTTTTTGATTCAGAAGTTGTGAGCCTCTTGATCTATGAACAGTCGAGATGTATTCTGATATAGCTCGGGATTCTGATCAGGAAGACAGATTCTATCAAAATTTGTCCGGAATCAAAGTCAAAAAGATTTATCAAATCAGTTAGTTGTAACTTGTAGTGTAGTTTAAAACTCACCAGTCAACTTAAGATTCCCGTCTATGAAAACTGGGACTAGACCAAATGGCTGCATCAATAAACACATCGTTAAACCTAAGATGGGCCTAAGTTGTGAGATTAGAACACGTCGTTTAAACAGAAGAGACATATTAAATGGAGACCTAAACATTTCTTGAAGCACAAGTTAGCTAACTAGAGGTGAAACTTACATTGAGAGAGAGAAATTGTGGCTTCTTCTGCTCACCGGCTACCAAGTCGACGGTGATGGGATCGTAGGAGAGGCCTTTCTCGTGGAGAACGGCGAGGACTCGCCTTGTGTTGGGGGAGTACGGGTACCCATAAATCTTGTACCCTGCAGCTTAACAAAGTAAGTGTTTTTTTTAAGAAAATAAAATTTAGCGTTTATACAATCACTTCAACAAACAAAATTATCAAATTTAGTTTTTTTTTTGTTATGAGTATGAGTCTATGACCAAAGTACTCCTATCTTTTTTAAAAATATGAAAAGATAAATTACAATTAAAACGGATAAATAAAAAATGGTTAAAAATTATGAGATTTTATGAGTGGTCGTTTAATAAATTATTTTTCTATGAAATTACAGCGCTATAATCATTAAAGTTAATTAGCTTTTTGTTTTTCCCGATAATACTTACAATGGTACATAAGTAGGATCACCTTAGAATCAGCTAAATGACGTGTTCCTTTTTTCACATCCATGAAAATCACATTCAACATTTTTTTTTGTTTTGATAAAAAATCACATTCAACTTAACTGTAACATTTTGGTATAAGTCAGAATTCTCGAGGTGTTGATTTGATTACCACTTTTGTGAGATAATTTTTCACACCGCTTATAGCATTGGTGACGACTCTCGAACGTCTGGTTACAGTAATGGTAGCAGCTCGTCGGTACATCGCTCGCGTTTACGCCCAGCCCTACGATTCAATTATGAATATTTTTAAACCATTATATACATAATTTCATAGCAAAAATACGAAAAAAATAAAAATAAAAAATACATGGGAATGATTCATAAGAAAACGCCATTATAACCACCAAAGTTAACGAAACAACTAATCTGGAGGAACCCATTTTTCTACTCTCTATGTATTTGGTGTATATATTTCTTATTCACATAGCAACAAAAAGATGTATTTATAATTAGATAACATGGATCATAACCATTTAATGACTTTATTTTTTTTTTCCTTTTTTGTTTCGCTAATTAGTTGGATATTTTACGTTTTTATTTTTGGTCAACAGTTGGATATTTTTACTTAAAATTGTAGATTTCTTTCTTTCTACAGTTTTAGACTTATTCGTATGTAATAGGAAAAAATAAGAGAGAATGGCTAATATAATAAGCTTATACAGTTTTGAAATTATCTAATCGAGCTATTTTTACCAACCATAGAATTAGAGTATGTATGTTTTACTGGTTTGTGTATTCAAAAGATTTTAGTAATGGATCTTTGTTTTTCTCGTTTTTTTTTGCAATTTCATACAAATTTACCTGATTTTTTAAAGTTCTATTTAATTAATTAGTTTCAACTATAAAAATATTTGTGTGTCTTTTATTCATATACATCAAACATATAGAAACCAAACACAAAGCATTATAAGATTCACCAGTCACCAGGCAACCAACAACACAAATTTACTAACAAAGACCCAAACTCAACACACAAACTCAATCACACACGAAGTTTTTTTCTGCTTTCATTTATTTCTTGTGCTTATTAAACCAAGATTTCTCTTGATCACAAGCCATCTTCCAAGCCTCTCTACTCGTAATATCATCCACCCACTTACGCACTTTAGGTCGATTTTCGAACAATCTCTTCGTTGGAGTTCCCAAAAGGTATTGAATATTTGGTAGGTGATGAAGATCCACCAACGTAAAGCTATCACAAGCCAAGAATACAGATTTTTCGAGTCGTTTCTCGTAGACATTAAGAACCTTCTCTAGATTAGCCTCGTTCTCTTTGACGACTGTTTGGTCAGTCTCTAGACCGTAGAGAGGCTTAATGACTTGTTCCCAAGTGAGTTTTGATGCGGGTGGATCGAACTGATGAGCTTCGATTTCCATCCACATTGTTAGCGTTGCCATTGTCTCGTGGCTTCGAAGATTCAGAAGCTGTGTGCCTCTTGAGCTATGAACATATGCGATGTATTGTGTGATGGCTCGGGATTCTATAGGGAAACTCATACAGAAATTAGACATAACAAATGTTTATCAGGTTGTTGTTTATTACTCAAGTCTAAGCTTAAACTCACCACACAGCTTAACATTTCCATCTTCGAAAACGGGGATTTGACCAAATGGCTGCGTCAAGATATAAAACACATTGTTAAATTTAAATTTCTTGGATTGCAAGTAACAAACCCTTGGTGAGAAGCCAATCCATAAACCTGATATATAGAGTAGCATAAACCCTAAGGCAGCACGGATGATAGTTTAAACCTAGAACTAACATGCCTTGAGTGACAGGTAATCTATAATCTTTCGATAGAATTACTTACGTTGAGAGAGAGGAAAGGTTCCCTTCTGTGCTCACCGGTCTGCAAGTCGACGGTAACGGGCTCGTAAAACAGACCTTTCTCATTGAGAACAGCGAGGACACGCCTTGTGTTGGTTGACAAAGGATGGCCATGAACCTTGTAACCTGCAACTTTAATTTTCCATTTTCTTTGTAAAGAAGATGAATCATAGAAACAATTCAGGAAAGCCAAATCACATGCTGCAAAGCTATATATTAATCTTACCGAGCTTTTTAATTTCTGCCTCACGCTTCCAGTTCAAATTTGGAAATATCTTGGACAACATCTTCGAGCAGTCCATATATATTGACTTGTTTCTACACTTCGACAAACCCGATGATATATATATGCCTAAGTTATGTGCCTTTCTTTTGCAATACAAAAGCGAGGAGAGAACATTTTTGCTTTTACTTGACTTCCACGAAGCGAATCCACCTTTCTTGTGTCTCGATAGATGGATTGTTCCAATGATAACAATACCAACTAGGGATCTACAGCTGGGTTGGGTTTTAGCTGACGCAGAAGAATAATAATTTTAAAGTCTATCTGTTCTTTAATTATTCTTTACGTTTCATTATTTAAGTGCTAATTAAGAGAAAGACGAATGCTAAACTTTTCTAGCTTCGTGAGGTTACCACGAACTATAATTCTGCTTTCATTTTGAGACTCATCAAAGCACAAGAAAGGAATCAAAATCAACAAAGAGTTCCTGTTTAACTAAAACGAGTACTTGGTAAGAAGTGATTTACGCCATTAATCAGCAGCAAAAAACACATAAGCAAACCTGATTAATCCACATTTAAGCTTGGTTAATAACTCGCACAATACATTTGGGGTTCCGCTATTTTTTACAAATCACATAATTTTGGAAATTCGTTACTGTTCTGTAGTTCTACTATTTTGATCAGAAAATAATTTTTTCAGTATTTAGCAATTTTTTTCTGTGAAGTTTTATTTTTCATCTCATTTTCCAAGATTTCGCTATCTCACTATCAAGAGTTGTTCTCTGTTTTGTTTTGTTTTTTCATGACATTTGTGTGAGTTAACATTACAAACTTGAGAAATATGAAGACAAAATAATCACCTCATTGGTGTTCTTCACTTCCATCTCCTTCCTGTTAAAATTGAAAAGAGTTTTGTGACATATTCACATGAGATAAGAGTCTAAAAGAGTGGAATCAAAACTGACCATGGCGCATATAGACGGATAAAGCTCCCGATTTCAATATCAACATCTGCACAAACTTTAGGACTAAAGATGATTGTTGTTTCAGTTTCTTTGGCCGCAAGAGCTTGTGTGTTCTTGAGCAAGAGAGAGTCCTACGAAAATGTGTGCAACTCAATCAATGCTTTACAATCTGAATCATAGATCTTTAAAGGGTCTAATTAAAGGAACATTCTTATTAGAGGTGTTAAGAGATGGAGAGAGATACCCCGGAAAGGTCGATGACAGAGCATTTGCAGACAACCAGCTTTCCCTCCAAGTGTCTTGACATAATTTTAATATCAACATAGGTCGACGCAGCTGAGTTCCGAAACGGGAAATGAGATTCACAAGTAGACGAACATAAGTATATACTAGATTTTGTTTATATGGGACTATGGAAGTTACGAAGCAGGGTTACCTGCTTGTCCCATTCCGCCCTGCAAGTTCTTCATGATTTCTATCTCTGTTTCTTTTTCTTGTTTCATGATCTGTTGTAGCTTGCCATAGAGGCTAGAGCCACTGAAAAGCAACACAACAAAAAAACAGGTTTTGATGTTAAGTGATATGTGTGGTTTTAAGTGTGGAGTCTGAAAGGTTTTGAGAGTTTGATTACCCAGACAATTTAGGTGAACTGAACAAGAGGCCTTCCTTGCTCAATGAGGAAGCTTTCATTGCTTCATCAAACCGGTCTCCAAAAAATTGTTTCTTCTGGTTGGACATGTTTGGCACTGAGCTTTGATAACTAGGCTATAGTAAGGGAATAGTATTATTTGGATATTAGTTGTAGATTGAGGAAAAGATGACACCAAAATCACAAGAAAGGAAGAGAACAAAACCTCATCATCGCTTGATGATCCACTATCCATGGGTCCAGGAAGTTCATCATCAGTATCAGTATCTTGGAAGTTTGACGAACTCCTCTTATGAGTAAATTTCAAACTTTTTCCTTCGCGCCTGCTGTACTGAAGCAGAAAGGAGGCCAATGAATGAAACAGAGAACTGAGCTGAGTAGCAAATCAAATGCTAATCCACTGGATAAGGAAAAATTACAGGTTTATAGCTTCTTTTTATCACTCTAATCTTATCAGGAGAAGGGCCTAAAAGCTTTGATACCGCATCCTCAGTGCACCCATGCAGAACCTCCCTTGCCTCATCAAAATCGTTCGGGCATTCAGCAATTGGATCCTCCTCTATGGCCTCCTGATCAGAAGCATGCTCAAAATTTTCAGCCATGTCACTTATCTTGGATGACGTTTCTCCATGAGTATGTGAGTGAAACGAAAACTTTGGTCTCCCATGATCTTTGACAGCTGGGAAGACATTAGAAACTCAAACTCAGAGATTTCAGAAGTTTATGCACACATGATCTTTTTGTCTGAGTTTCATCTGTGGTGTCTGTTCTTTAACTTCTATGGTAAAAGTATCAACAAGAGTTTAGGATAAAACAGTACTTTACCACTTCTCTTGGCTCTGAAGCCAGATGGATGGGATGATGAGACTGAAGCAATACCATTCAAATGGATTAATGACTTGGTTTCTTTACTAATAGTAGTCCAAGTTGCCACTTTTTCATCATGAGGAATCTGCAGGCAACAGTAATTATCATTACAGAAAACATAGGTACAGCAACCCAATAGGAGAATACTGTCACCAATTCGACAAAATAATATACAGACATTTTCAAATGCATGGGTGAAATGGACTAGAGATTCAGATGTCATGAAAATAACTTAACAAGTTCGAAGATTAGATGGTAACCTCGTCATCTGACCCATTCTCTTGAGCAGATGTGCAAGTTAATCCGGCTCTTCTTGAAGAAGCAAAATAGCTCTCCTCTGGAGAATCAGGAACTTCAACATCATCCTCAAGAGAAGATGATATCTTCTGTATCTAAGAATATAAAATCTCTCATCCCCATTTGATTCCATTATTCCTCCAAACAAGAAGCTGCACAAAAGAATTTTAAAACGCAAAAAGACTCACAGTTGCTTCCAGAGATACAACACCAGCTTCCCTAGCATAATTTAGTTCACCACAACCTGGAAATAAGAGAGAAGCTCTTTGTAAAACCTAACTGAAGTTAAAGACACTCATAGAGAAGACTGATCACAAAATGGATATATATATATATACCTATGAGCTTTTCGAGCTTTGTTTGAAGTTGTAATCCTGCCTAAAATATTGAAGCCAACTAAGATCAAACAACAATAAAATTTCCTATAGCTCCTAAAACACTACTCAAGCTACAACAATCAATTGGGAAAAATTTCCAACTTGAATATCTGATCAAAACAGTGTGCTTCATAGGAATGTGAATAAAGGATAGAACCAAACACAAGTTAAGAGACTCATTTTGGAGAAATCAAGATTTTGATGTTTAAAGACAAGATTTCCCAGATCGATTAAAGCAAGCTTAAGGCAACAAGTTTAAAGAATCGAAAACTAGAGAATAAACATTACATTACCTCTTCACTTGGCCACATTTCATTTTCTCCCAAACTAACATTGATGTGCTCTTCCTCTTCCTCTTCCTCTAAAAGACCAAATAGCAGCTTCAGAATCACTCTTTAGATAATGAAAGACATCCTAAAGCGAAATTTCAGATGAAAAAAAAGAAGCAAATCCTCAGTTCTCACCAGATATGCTCTGATCGGAGTCTGGATTTCCCTGAAAATCCCACGAAAAGAATAAGCAAAGCGAAAAATCAAATGAATGTCCTGCGAGAAGAATTCACAAAAAGTCGACAATTCTCAGGAATTTTAGGATTGTTACCGGTAAGTTATTTCGCCGCCACATTTGCCGTCACCGTTCAAATCGATCTCGCCGGTTTTCGCCTTTGTACCGGCGTTGCCGAGAGTAGGCTTAGATATGGGCCCTTGTCCGACCTCAGTTTGTTTTGTTGGATACGTAAATGGCCATTTTTAGGCCCAACTAACTAATGCTCACCCACATTTCTAGATTTTTTTGTCGTCTAAAGAAATTCACTGAATAGAAGAGAAGATGCCTTTTTACTTACATGTCACTCTTACAACTTTAATTATATGATAAATTTTGATTTAATTTAATCATAATCAATATAATTAAAAATTTTAAAGATGCCTTCACTAAAATTTTTGAGTTGAATATTTAATTATTTCCATTGACACCGAATTTTTAAAAGTGGATCTTTATTAATACGGAGTAAATAATATGACTTTTAAATTTATTGTTGTTGAACAATAAAAATACCACCTTTTGAAATTATTGACCAATAAAATAATTATTTTATTAACAAAACAATCTGATTCAAAATCGAATTTAAATTACTTATTTCTTAAAAAGTTGAATATTTAAATGTTTGCATGGTGTCCCAAGTGCCAGTGCTATTATAGAATAGAAAACAATATTATAATCAAAGACCACCAAAGCTTACATAACACGCTCTACACTGCAGCTCTACTTTATCTGTAACGGATGTTAGCTACGTTGAAGATCGGACGGTTTTGAATCGATACATTATGAAGTGTACGGTAGTCATTGATGCAGCTGATTATTTCCAAATTTCAGCACGAAACTCTAAGAGGCTAGAGCGCGCAAATTTTGAATTTATTTTTTTATTTCAATTATTTTTCTTAACCTCAATCACCACAAATAAGAATCAACGTCATGTTCGAGAAGAAAGGAAGAACACTGTTGGCGAAGAGCAAAACCCTAGCGACGATCAAAACCAAAAGAACGAAAAAGGTTAGGAAGATGGAAGGGACATTGGAGCGACACTCTCTGCTTCAGTTTGGTCAATTTTCGAATCTTTCTTTTGAAAATCGTCCGTCGTCTTCGAATGTTGCGTCATCGGACTCGTCGGAGCTCCGAAATCAGTTGGTTTCCGTTGATGCAGATGCCGATTGCGGAGAGAAGGAATTTATTCTCAGCCAAGACTTCTTCTGGTAAATCTTCGTTACTCGGATTTTGAGGCATTTCTTAGCTATGCATGTATAGATTGAGATCTATCGTTATCTTCCTGGGCTAACTACGTTTGGATTCTTAAATCAATTTTGGGCTTAGTTAATTTTACGATTTCAAGATCGGGCAAACTCTATATTTAATTCTGTAGATTCGAGAAACTTCCCCTAATTTTCACGCTTGAGTTATTGATGATTGATTAATGATGAATGAAACAAGATGATACATGTGATTCGTGAAATCTCAGCTACTAATGATTCCTTTTCCGAATTAATTTTCAGCACACCTGACTATATAACGCCGGACAATCAGAACTTGATGAGCGGTTTAGACAACTGCAAGGTAAATTGAGAGAAAGCTTGTAACTTTATATATGATCTTTATTTCCCCAATATCTCCAATTTTATACTTTTTCTATTCTTTTTTTTGTAGGATCATTCTCCTTGTCCTAGGTCTCCTGTTAAACTAAATACAGTTAAAAGCAAAAGATGCCGACAGGGTAAGCTTTCGTTTCACTGGTTGTCCCAGAGATTTTTATTTGTCTAGCACGTGTAGTCATTATCTTTTCACAGAGTTTGATGTTAGTCCTTTCTTGTCATTGTCATGGTGCCTGGATTGGGATTTGTGTTTAGTATGAATAAAGAGAAGAGTGTAGGTTTCAGTAAGAAATTTGCTTGACCGTTTTGTGGTTCAATTGTTATTATAGTTATGTTTGATCTCCTGCTTAAGCAGCTTTCCAACATTCAAGTCTTTATTGCTTTGAGATTCACAGTAGGAGTTCTAGTGATTTGATGTTCTGGTGAGGTGTTCTTTTCCTAACTCCTTTTCTAGAAATTTCTGTTTTTGAATGCAGAAAGTTTCACCTTGAATCCTTTAAATTCTTCCTGGTCTTCAAAACATAGAGTAGATGAACAAGAGAATGATGATATTGAGACAGATGAGATCATGGTGGATAAACAAACAGAGAGGACGGGATATGTTTCACAGACTGCTGTTGCTCTGCGGTGTCGAGTTATGCCACCCCCTTGCCTCAAGAATCCCTATCTGATGAATGCATCCGAGACATCCACTGACTCTTTCGGATATCAGAGGTCAAAATGTGCTAGTAAGCTTGCTGTCACAGTTTTTTCAAAAATTCTTAGACTTTCTTGAAAGGCTAAAAAGTAATAAAAGTTTTCAGTAGTAATGCTTTAAGTGTACTTTTTGCAGGTTTTCTCCCTGCAAATATGGGTGGGGATGGCTTGTCAAGATATCTTACAGACTTTCATGAAATTCAGGTAAGCTAAAGGTAACTTGGAGTTATGGTGATGATGATGGAATTATGTTTGCTTCTTCTAACTCAACTTGGTGTGGTTTATCCAGCAAATTGGAACTGGGCATTTCAGTCGTGTATTTAAGGTGTTGAAGAGAATTGATGGTTGCTTGTATGCTGTGAAATACAGCACCAGGAAGTTGTATCTTGATTCAGATAGGTAGATTAAAAACAACAAAGAGATTTCCGCATTTAAAATAGTTCATCTTGTTAGGATCATTTTGTTCAAACAATCATAATTGATTTTTTGCAGACGTAAAGCTATGATGGAAGTTCAAGCTCTTGCTGCTCTAGGTCAGTACAGTCCCTTTGCTCCTTGTCTAGAACCTATTCTGTTATTCCCTGTTTTCAAGCTAAGATCAGTGTAGCCTATAACCGTTTCTATAATTTTGTTTGTTTGTAGGATTTCATGAAAATGTAGTAGGATACTACAACTCGTGGTTTGAAAACGAGCAATTATACATTCAACTGGAACTCTGCGATCACAGCTTGTCCAAGAAATCTTCTCTTAAGGTCTCAGAAAGAGAGATTTTGGTGATTATGCATCAGGTAAACACTTACTTAACTTTCATGTAAAATCAAGTATAGAGAGTTTCTTGAGTCTTGAGAATTCTTGTATACATTAAATACCATTGTACCATGTCTCTTACAGATAGCTAAGGCATTACAGTTTGTGCACGAGAAAGGGATAGCTCATTTAGATGTCAAACCCGACAACATATACATCAAGAATGGTGTCTGCAAGCTCGGTGACTTTGGTTGTGCCACGCGATTGGACAAAAGCTTACCAGTAGAAGAAGGAGATGCACGTTACATGCCTCAAGAGATACTAAACGAAGACTATGAACACCTTGATAAAGTCGATATCTTCTCTTTAGGTGTGACGGTTTATGAGCTGATTAGAGGATCTCCTCTTACAGAATCAAGAAACCAATCCCTCAATATCAAAGAAGGCAAACTTCCTCTCCTTCCCGGCCATTCGTTACAGTTACAACAACTGCTTAAGGTATGTTATTTGCTTTCTTATCTCTGCGTTTTCATTGCCGTCCCGAGCATTGGAACATAGTGTATAATACAGAATTTCTAACGAGTTTTTGGAACAGTCAATGATGGATCGTGATCCAACTCGTCGTCCTTCAGCTAGAGAATTACTGGACCATCCCATGTTCGATAGGATTCGAGGTTGATTCATACTCTCTCAGATGTTGAGAAACTAAATTTTGTAAATTATGGTACCAATGATCGGAGGGTATTGGTCCATACACCAAAGTTTTTTTGGGAAAACTATTGGCTTGAAAAGGACCAGAGTCCTTGTTTCGGCACAAAAATTCGGTTAATTAAAAGCAAGGCAAGAAAATGTATTTTTGCTTCTTGTTGTAATTTTGGTACTTTTGTATATTTTGGGAAACTTTAAATGAGAAAACTTATACTGGAATTGAATTTTTATTTTGTTTCGTACTGATCTCAAGCGACAAAAGCTATTTGATTTTTACTTGAATTGAATTTTGTTTGTAGAGTCTAATGGAGTAATAGGTCGCAGAATGATCAAATAATTTCAAACAAAATAAAATGTTGAAATCATAGCTATATTTGGCTAACAAAAGTTTAATAATTTCACAGCAATTCTTAATAAAATGTTACGAATAGAAGCTATTTCTCCCAAATGCCCTAAAATATTTTATTTTTTCTTTCCACTTGTAATATGTGCATGTGCCACATGTAAATTTATCTTCATTGTTTTCAACTTGTTATATTGTAATTCCAATCATTTTCCCCTCATAAAGCAATCAAGTAAAAGTTTATAACTTAGTTTCTCTAATGATATAAAAGCAATTTAGGACACATGGTATGAGTTTTATAAATTCTCTAATTCATTATTTTTATATTTTGGAAATTCGAACAAGATCAACAAAAAATATTTTCCCTAATATAGCAATCAACTAGAAATCTAAAGCTTATTTTTCTAATGATATAAAAAACAATTTAGAACACATGGTATGGATTTTATAATTTATCATGTATTTAAATTATAAAATTGTGTCCTAAATGACTTCTTATATCATTATGGAAATAAATTTTGCACTTTTAGTTGGTTGCTTTATCAAAGGAAAAAAAGTTTTTGTTAATTTTGTTTGAGTTCATAAAATATGAAAATAGTGAATCATATATCATCATTTATTTAATTCCATAATTTAAAAGTGAAAACTCATACATATCTCCAATTCAATACATCACAAAATTAGAAAGGCAGTTGTTAGGGTACATATATTAACTTTTCTATATAATAATAAATATTATAGTTTTCAGATTTTTATTTCCTTAAAATTCTCAATTGGAAAGTGTTTCTACTTCCTATATATATTAAAGAAAGGAAAAGTTTGACTTATAATTCTTCACCGCCTTCTCAAACCCTATCTATATATATATCTTCCGTTTCTCGATTAGGCTTTTTCATTCAGTCTCGCACTTGTCGATTCTCATAGCCCTCTAAATCCCTGAGAAATCGGAATCGCGATACTCTTCGGAATCTTCAGGTAGGTCACGACTTAGGGTTTAAGATGGCGCAATTACTCTTTCCATGACTCGATTTCGTACTCGTTGTGAGCAGCATTGTGATATTGTTCATCGAGTCCCGGATTGAGAAATACTAATGAATTTTTTTTTTAATTATTTTCTTAAACATGACAAAGATGTTGATAAAGATAGACGCTATGCTATTGATGCAGCGGTTGTTCGGATCATGAAGAGCAGAAAAGTCCGAATGTGTTGAGCATCTTAGCCGAATGTAACTTTAATCTTTTAGTCTCAAGCATGTCTCACAAATCAAGGTCCTAACACTATACACTTTGAACAGTGAAGAGAACAAACAAGTTTTATATAAAGGCTTTGTCTTCAATTTTCCAAGTATAACTCATAGGTCGCTTTCCCTTCTTCTCTCTGAGTATGGCGTGTGGTGATATCATCATTCATAATTACCGGTTTATGGATTCCATTGCAAGCCTCACCACATGCAACAGTTTCTCCATGTCCTGGAAATTGAAATCAAGAGCCCTTTTGATGGATGTTATACCATCACTACTGTATCGGGTGTCAAACGATTTTCCCTTAGCAGCTGCAAATGCGATCTGCGCTTTTCTTGAGGCATCCATTGCAAAGCTTACCTTTTGCGACTGCAAGAACAAAAATAAATTGATCTAAACCAACACATCCAACAGGGTGATTGAGATCAATGATTATACACAAAATCTAATGACGTAGCACAAACTATAATAATTTTGATGATGATTGTTAATGATGATGGCAGTGATATGAGTGGATTATGTTTGAAGATGATTCCTACTCGCTTTGCTCACACAAGCAATTTTCTCACTACGTCACTAAAAGCCTGCTAATAGTTCCATTGATGGTAATGAAAACATTTAGTCGTTTAAACCCAGCCTAACTAGAGCAGCTAAAACGTTCTGTAAACCTAAGCTTAAGTATTTTACGACACCTCTTCACAAGTAACATAACTGAACTTACAAATGCCAAAAGCTGTGAAAGAGAGGAATTGTTTCCTGAAGAGATGACATGATTTCCGGTTACTCTAGGGGATGATCTCACAGTGTTGGACAAGGCAACCTTTTCCGTTGCGAATGTGTGGTTGGAATTTTCACCATCAGAAGCCATGGAAGGAGATTCACCTGTTTTAAACCCAAACAAGATGGAAAGATAATTCATCATAATCATGCTCGCAAGCAACAAATTATGACAACATCTTTAATACAATGTTGTATCTGTCGTAAGGACTAAACAACTATAGGAAGTTGCCTTTTTCACAAAACAACAAACGAGCCGTTCATATCCTTCATTTTTTTCTGCGAAACTTGTTTCTCAGTCACTAAATGCAGCCTGAGTGTTTAGTAGCTTTTCCTAATCTGGTTTACGTATACCCCATTTATTGTAAATACGTAAAGTACAAGTACTACGATGTTCTTCGGATAACTTTAACAAGAAATTGAGAGTTTATCCAAATTCTCATAACCATCCAAGAATCTTCTAAATTTGCCCAGATCAAAACATTTAGAATATAGCTTCTTTTTATAAATACCTGAAGGAATCACTTGCAAAGCTGCTTGCAACTCATATCTGTATCTGCTTATGTTACCATGGGATGAATAAGTTATTCTTAGATAAGCTACTTCCATACATTTATACGCCAGAGCAGCAGCCCCCATATCTTTATCTTTCTCGTATTCATGAGCACAGAACCTGTTACATAAACAGTATAGAATTCATAGCATCAGGACACGGTTCACTAGAACATCTTGACAAGCTAGAAATATCTACAGGAGACAATGCAGCAGCTGAGTGAAACTGAGAAGGCAACATGAACAAGTACCATCACAGTGAAAGGCTCCCTCTAAATAGTCAACTGGAAGACTTAATTGCGTTGACTATCAGAAGGATGCAGCTATCTCACTCCCCACAGGTGCACAACAAATCGAGAAGAAGAAAGTCACAAATTTAGATCTTGATGAATGCCAAACTTACTCGCAAAGTTTTGCTGTGCTGCCATAAATATCCCTGGATCTGGCAATGCTCGTACGTGTGGCACGCTCAGTGCCAGATGACTCCAAAAGGGAGGCACCATGAAGAAACTTAAGCGCTGCCTGAAAGTAAACACCCGTGCTCTCGTTATTGGACCCACCATTCTGCAAAAGGTTACAGTAAATGTAAGCCAGGGGAGAGACAACAGATATAACCACTGCAACATTTTGCCACAAATATGCCAAACCTTAAGACGATCAGCCATGTGTTTCAAGTCTGTAGCCTCTTTGACTGAGTTGGAGACAGCCTGACTCGCAGATTCCTTTTTCAAAGGGCTTAAGCCAACAAGATCCTTATGTATACTTTCATTTTGCTTTTGGTTCCGTGAACCTTCATCATGGGTCACATTGTGATTCTCATTTCTCAGTATCTGTTTCTTTGTATTTGATATCTCACTGCCATGGCCCAAGACTTCAATTTGATATGTGCCAGCTAGTGGAGCTGATCTATTCTTTAATTTCTCAGCAGTCACTTCCAAGTGGTTTCTTTTCCCACAAAAACTTTTTGCTCTATCAGGTTTCTGTGGAGAAGAAAAATGACTACCATTTCTATCTAGCGTAGTATTAGGATCTTGATATTCCCTTGAGTCTTCTTCATTGCTCTCCATAGACACTTTTCTAGCAGGTCTTCTTTTGCTTCTACTTTCTTTTGTTTTTACTTCAACAGCAGTGCCAAGATCTTGCACTTCATTCACCGTACCCCAGTTATTAGTTTTCGACGGTGCAGATGACCCATCTTCCCTATTCTTTCTTTGAGATTCGCCCTCTGTGCAACTCTCACCCAAATATCTCCCTGAATTCTTTGGTTTACACTTTTCAATTGAAAAATTCTCACCGTATGTTGTTTCTTTAGCCCGTGAGTGTGTGGCTTTCCCTGTAATGTGCGAATTATTATACTTGGAATTTTCTGCAGCCTTCTTTGTTGTCCCTAGTTTATCGATAGTGCTATAACATTCACCATCTCGGCATCTTTTTAATGTATCACCAGCACTAGAGTCAGCATTATGGTGTTCAGCTGCAGGAGCAACTGTTTCAACTAGTGAATCTTTTCCTTCGTTGACATTAATTTTGATAATTTCAGAGCCCAAATCCTTATATGAACTAGTAGAGGATGCTGTATAAGGAAGATGAGAAGCACTATCTCCACCATTTTCCTGACTAACTCCTCTGTCCCTATCACAACTTTCAATACTAAAAGGCAACTCCTTTCCATCACAACTTGAACCCTTAAGCCTCTTTTTCTTTCTAACTTTCTCTCCACTTGAATCCATTACTACGGCTTCTCTGCCTCTCATACAATCTCCACTTTCTTTATTTTCCTTCAGTTTCCTTTTTCTGTCATCATGTCCATCATGGGAAGAAGCCTTCACAATATCCTTCACTTTTTGGGCTGAGGCTTGAGTAGTCATAATTTTGTTATAAGCTTCGTCCAGAATTTTGCTGGATCCAGGTTGATCTACATCCGAAAATCGTGATTTTCCAGTCTTTTGTTTCTTAGAACTCCCAGAAAGTTGTTCCTTTTCAGGTTTAATTCCCAAATTCTCCATTCCTCCTACAAGCGTATTTATAAAGCGCATCAGATAGTTTGAACAGAAAGGAGATATAATAGGGAAAATCAATATGTTTGAGAAATAATACCATCAACAGAATGCTTATTTTCCCCTTCCCATCTAACACTCTGCTTAGTGTTGTGCCTATTTTCATTCAAATCACTCGATTTAGTAAGGTGTTTCGAATCTGGTTCACATCCTAAAAGAGGATGATTACATGTCTCTTCATCATTCTTAACAGTGTTGAAACTCTCCTCCAATGCATTTACTTCTGAAAGCTTTTCTTTCTCAGCTTTAAATACCGAACTACTTTGTTTTTCTTTTTTTGATTTTATCGAATCACCAACAAATCCCTTGTACACGTCTCCGCATCCTCCAATATCTTCCTGCAATTTATCTGGTACATTCTTAGTAACTATATTTACAGCAGCATCCTTGCCTCTCAAACTATTCATAGCAACAATGGAGCTTGAACTGTTTTGTGACTTCTGACCTTTAGGCAGTTTAGAGTTTAAATTTTGCTCTTCACTCCTTGTCTCACTCTGGCTACACTTAACCACAGAAGAATAATCTACATGTTCAATACTTAGAGCTTTCTCCTGCTTTGATTTACTTTCCGACGTGTTTAGAGTTTCACCTTCTGTAAGGTGCACCTCTTTTCTTGTGTTAATGCTTTCAGTTTCCTTAACACTTTCATCTGGAAATGCCACTACATTATCTTCCAGTTCAGGCTTTGAACCCATCAAAGTGGCATCCAGGTCAGTGATTTTCCTTCCTCTTAATGTACCCTCAACATAAGAATCTGATACTTGACCAATCTCTTTTGCCGGGTGGATATATGATGGTGATAGACAGGACAAAATCGGAAGCTTCAGAGTCTTAGAAACAAGCTCCTCACATGACTGTTTGTCAGCTTCTTTTTCAGTATTGGATACAATATGATTTTCGTCAAGCCTGTTTGGCGGCGGCTTATACTTTGCCCTATCCTTAAATTTTTTCTTCTTCCCAGTGGAAAACTTACCAGCACGTTTTTGTGAATCAGAAACACCCAAAACATCATGTCCACTTTTTGAGTCTGACCTGTTGACAGAACCAAATCCAGCATCTTTCATAGTCTTGTCTTTCTTTCCAAACTGAATAAGATCGTCAGAGAGAGGTGATAACAGCTGATCTTGATGCAAAGGGAACGACACCATAGCCTACACAAAGGAATGTGTCAAGAACAAACTCATATTCATCATTGTTCAACACAAGAAACAGAGAAAAACAAAAACAAAAAAATCACCATAAGAATTTTAGTGGGCGAATCACCAATCCCATAGAGTAATTCTTCTTCAATTTCTGATAGGCAATTCATCCGCGATGTTGATGGTGGGATATTGAGGCCTTGTTTACTAAAGGTTGAAACGTTTTTCAGTGATGAGAGGTCACTGGAACCAACTTTTATACGGAGTTTGAGAGTCTTATGATTCGATGGAGCAGAAGTAGAAGTTTTTGTGACAGAATTTTGTTTGCAATCAGGTGTCGCTATATTACTTGATTTGACGAACTTTTTAAATTTGTCCAAAACATCGGAAGCAGGAGCTTTTGAAGTGGATCCAGATCTTGATACTTCAGGTAAAACCGATGAAGCTGAGCAATTAGACCGAACTCCCTACAAAATAAATTGAACATTTACGCATAAAATTGACATTCACTATAAATGCCTGTCAGAAGAAGGAAATATTCAGCCCCGAAGCTTAAGCATATAAAAGTGATCTTACTTACCACTTGGTTATGAACTTCAGGTGGACTCTTAGGACGTGAACAAACAGGAGATCTCTGATACATAGACAAAAACGAACCATAGCCACCAAACTTTGTACCTATATATACATTCAATTCAAAGATGACAAGTTGCCAAAAAGATGTCTCAAAGATAACATTTATAAAAAAAAAAAAAAAAATTTGTATTTGCTACACAAACTTACCCAAATTTTCAGCAGAAACACCACCTTCAAAATCCTTCTGAAAATGTCCCAACACACTTTCGAGTTTCTCATCCTTAAAAAACAGAAAATTTAGAAAGGATTCAAAGTAGTATAATTCAAACAGTAAAGAGAAAGATCTTTAAAGGTAGGAAGAAAGCTTACAATATAAGAGAGAGCAACATCTGGGTCAACGCAAGATACATAAGAATGTGTGCTTTCTTCCTCCAAGTCGCTATCTTCCATTACCTCTTCCTCTAATCCACCAAACCCTAACCCTAATTCGCTTCTTGCATCGCTGCTACTCACCGAAATCATCTAAAAGCCACCTTATCTCCGATCAATCCCCAGAAGCTAATCTTCCAATTTTTCAGAAAAATTCAGATCGAGATGGGAAATTCTTAACTACCCATTTCATAGACTAGGAAAAAGCAGCCGACAAATCCGCTAAATTCGTTGAAAGCTGCTCGAATGGGTTCAGGATTTGAGCTCCGGTGAAGAAATTCCTGCGTTTGAAATCAAAATTCTGTACAACCAAAATCTCAAATACATTGAGAGGTAAAAAAACAAACCTCCTTTTTTTATTTTAAATAAAAATAATAAAATTACTATTTTATTCAAATTATCCATCAATTCGGATTATTGGTAAGTGATACCATAAAATCACGAAATATTATTTAGTGGTTTAAACCTTAACACGTACAATTAATTTTATTTTTTTATTTATAATATAAATAATATTTTAATTACTACAATTAAGACATAAATAATATAATTAATATTATATAATTTGATAGAACTATATAACTATCGCATAAATAATTTTATATAATTTGACCAAAAAAATATAAGTATACATTATTATAGTATTAAAAAAATCTGATAGCTCATGTAATAAAAAATTTTATTCTAAATATTCAGTTATTATTGTCGTTTGATACAATTAGATATTATTTAGCACAATTATATTTTAGTTTTTTAAAAAAATAAAGTAAAAAATATTTTGAGATTTTAATAAAAAGAAAATATATATAAAGTAGAAATGTATCTTAGCATTTGATCCGTATTTTGATTTCTCATTCTCTAGTCGTTATTTTCTCGAACAGAAAAAAAAAAGACATTACTCAACAAAAATAATTTCCTAAAAAGGAGGAAACTTAAAACAATTTCGATTTCAGACCAACAAAGCAAATTTCAACATGACAGTGATGTCACGGTTTAAAAGTGATCAAGTCGGTAATTTCCTACATAATAGTGACA
Source organism: Cardamine chenopodiifolia (assembly GCA_963922655.1). Classification (NCBI taxonomy): domain Eukaryota; kingdom Viridiplantae; phylum Streptophyta; class Magnoliopsida; order Brassicales; family Brassicaceae; genus Cardamine; species Cardamine chenopodiifolia. Next base: position 423,548 of record OZ000467.1, read on the forward strand.
ATTATTAGAGTTTGTCTTATTAACTTGTCTTTATTATGTGAGAAAATGATTTTTTTTATGAATTAACTCGAACCAACAAATTTATTTTACATAATTAATTCCTTTGTTTAACTCACTCTGAAATGACTAACCAAATGAAAGGAGCTTGTATGTAATAGTTCCGTTCTTTAAGCTCGATTGAAACCGTCTTACTGTTCAATTTCATCAAAATCATGAAAGACACATTTGGGATCAAACCATGAACGAGCTACATAATCCTCTAAATAATTGGGCCTTTATTTTTCATTAAGTTTTAAGGGTGATTTACAAAATAATCCTCTAAATAATTTGTACAAAATTTAACGCATGTACCCAGTACCCACTCGAATCACCCAAAGCGGTAAAATTGCATCAACATGGGCTTTGCTTTCCTGGATATGAAACCTTAGTGGGTCTTTATTATTGATAGATGGGCTTCATTTATCAGATATTTAATTAACGTCTGTAATGATCTCATAATTGCAAAAGTCGTCCACAATTTCAGAGAATAACCCACTTGTTTTCTACCTGAGACTTGTCTTGAAAACGTTCAAGTCTGTGTAAACCAAAGGATGTTGATTGTTTGACTCTTCAATAAAAAAATAATTCTAAAATTGAATTTCTGATAGTCTATGTGCTTAAGCTCTAAACCAGGTAACGTGTTTATATTCTTAAGCATATCCATTCATCAATGTGACCCAAAATCAAATGTATGTGTCGGTTTTATACATTTGTAAATTAACTATGATATTAAACCCAAAAAAAAAACGAACTATGCAAAATGACCAAAACTCATATCCTAATGATTTGTACTAATATTTTTGAAAGTATCTCACTGAAAAGTCTAATGATAGTATTCGGTGGATAGTGGCCATGGTTTTTATGTTTATCCCCGCAAAATATTTTGCGTAAATATGATAAAAATATATGATGATCTGAAATTTTCGAATGATGTGTTTGGAATCGAGCTATTTGTTACAATTCAATCACGATTGGTCCGACTATATCGAATATATAGGAATATATAACATAAGTACATCTTTCAGTTATATATTTTAGCCTCTTATTTCAGTATAATTTATTTTGAATAAGAAAAGATATCGAACTAGAATAGTAAAGTTGATCTCACTTAAACTAAGGAAACAAAGACTGATGCCAACAAAACAAAATAGAGTAAAAATATAATTTGTGTAATTTTCACTTGAATAGAAGAAAAATCACGAAATCATATATCATATATTCTTAAAAGTCAACAATGTCACACCATTATCCGATTATTCAAATTAACCGACACAAAATATTTTCCCCATACACACACTCCAATCCTCTTCATCATCATCTCTAATGGCGTCTTCTCCGATCATCTTACCCGTCCTTGTTCTCTTCATCTTCTCACTCTCATCATCTGCTCAACCATCATTCCGTCCAAAAGCTCTCATTCTCCCAGTAACAAAAGACCAAACTACCCTCCAATACATAACCATCATCAACCAACGCACACCTCTCGTCTCCGCCTCCGTCGTCTTTGACCTCGGTGGTCAATCTCTGTCCGTCGATTGCGACAAGAACTACGTCTCCACTACTTACAGTTCTCCTCGCTGCCGCTCCGCCGTGTGCTCACGCGCCGTCTCCAGTGGCTGCAGCGAATGCTTCTCTCCTCAGAGACCTGGCTGTAACAACCACACTTGCAGCTCATTTCCAGAACCGCAACTTCCGGCGAAGTTGCTTTAGACGTTGTATCCATTCAGTCCACTAACGGATCGAATTCGGGTCGGGTCGTTAAAATACCCGATTTAGTTTTCGTTTGCGGGTCAACGTTTCTGCTTAAAGGACTCGCTAGTGGAACCGTCGGTATTGCTGGAATGGGACGTCACAACATCTGATTACCGTCGCAATTCGCCGCCGCGTTTAGCTTTAATCGGAAATTCGCCGTCTGTCTCACTTCTGGAAGGGGCGTCGCCTTCTTCGGAAACGGACCTTACGTTTTCCTCCCCGGAATCGAGATCTCAGGCCTCGAAACGACGCCGTTGCTTATCAATCCCGTGAGCACTGCTGCGTTTTCACAAGGTGAGAAATCCACTGAGTATTTCATCCGCGTGACGGCGATCAAAATCGCCGAGAAATCAGTTCCGATCAACAAAACGCTTTTGAAGATTGACGGAAAGACCGGAATCGGAGGAACCAAAATCAGCACTGTGAATCCGTACACGGTGATGGAGACATCGATCTTCCTGGCCTGCACATTGGCGTTCGTCAGTGAAGCCGCCGCGAGGAACATCACTCGAGTACCGTCGGTGAAACCGTTCGGCGCGTGTTTTAGCACGCTGAACGTCGGCGTCACGCGCGTTGGATACGCCGTGCCAGTGATCGAGCTGGTGCTTCATAGCAATGACGTCGTTTGGAGGATCACTGGAGCTAACTCAATGGTGAGTGTCAGTGATGACGTCATCTGTTTGGGGTTCGTTGACGGTGGAGTCAACGCGACAACCTCTGTGGTAATCGGAGGGTTTCAGTTGGAGGATAATTTGATCGAATTCGATTTGGCGAGTAACAGATTCGGGTTTAGTTCTACGTTATTGGGCCGTCGTAAGACTTGTGCCAACTTTAATTTCACTCCCACTGCCTGATTAATTTATTTGATCATTTTCTTCAAAATAATGTTTTAGTGGTTACTATGATATGCTTGATGTTGTCATTAATAAGGGCCAGTGAATCATTTCTTGGCAATTTATTACTTGATTTGTATAATAATGTAATGACCGGCAAAGGGAAAAAGAAATTGCTAAACAAGGATATTGATCCAAGATATGGCATCAAACTTGGTTTGTTTTTGTAGTTTTACAATTTAATACTTGAGTTTTTTTTACTAATATAAAATTTAAAAATTATTATTTAATGTGAATTCTTTTTTTATTATCAAATAAAATGATTACTTCTCTAAGACCTCACCCCCCCCCCCCCCCCCCTCGATGGACAAGGGATTTCAAGCAAGATATGTGCAAGCTAAGATTGGTGACAAGTAAGGAACCTCTTGATCTAATGATTGTTGGGTCATAAAATCATAAGTGGGAAAGACAAGCATTGTATGAAGAGAGTCCGAAACAGATACTCTAATGACAGATGCATCTTCCAGTGTCGTCTTTGGAGGATCAAGCACAACAACTTGCGCAGCCCGTTGAATCCCTGTCTCAATGTTCTTGCTGACAACCTTTGCAATGTTAACATCAAAAGTTACAACAAGTTTCTACATAATAGAATACTAAGCTAATCAAGAAAACAAAGCAACATATAATTTTTCGCAATTCCAGATTACTACAATTGCTATGTTTTAGCAGAGTAAGCTCGAGTTTTATACTTACCAAAGAACCAGAGTTGATGGATACTCTCTTGAGCAATTGAGTCGAGAGACCGACCAATGAAGAGTCATCTAAAGAATCCAATTTTGCATCGGAAGGCATTTTCTCCGTCCCGGTGCCACCGGAGAATGCCTGCCGACAACCTAAGGTTCCCTCGTAACAAGTCGAATCTGCCCAAAATCCCGTCTTTATAAGAACAAGGTCGCCGTCGGCAGAGAGGGGTTGTAACGAATTTAGAAGTTAACGGAATGTAGTTCTGGTGGATGATAGAACCAGAGGACTCCGTCTCTCCACCATTGAAACGGAATCAAATCGAAATCCCAAATAAGCAAAAGACGCAAAGTTGGAAAAAGAAAAACCCTAATTGCCCATTAGAAACTTGAAGTTCCGGTGAAGAAATTCAAAGGCGATATTTTGTTTGATCGAGGAAGATGATCAGATGATTCTGTAGGATGACGCGCCCACACATTTTATTTTTTTAATTTTCCTAATAATTATGTCAAGATTTAATTAATTTGCTTCTGTTCCAGTTACATTTTTGAAGATCTTTTATTTAAAAAAGACGTCTGCTAAGTAAACTGAAATCTAAAACAAATTATCCTAATCTTGCTAGAGGTCCTTTACACTGGTTCAAGATATTTGAAATCTTACTCGATCACTTATTAATCAAAATTTTACTATTTGTTTGGTAAACATTTGAACCTTACACCATCAAACGCACAAAAAGGTTATCATATGTACCAATCTCTATCGTAAACTGTTGATTTATCATAATTACCGTAAATATAAAACTATAGGTCACGAGGGGCTCGAGAATTTCTCGATCAGCCTAACATCATTACATAAACAGCCTTAAAGCTAAATATAAATTTCAATCGGTGTAATCACTAGGAATCACTACAGCTTTCTAATTCTTTATTTTGTTTTTCTAACCAAAGCAAGAAAGTCCCTAATTTATTTTGGACCACACGCAACCAATACATTTTCAACATTAAAGCATGGAGTGATTTTAAAGCTTTGTCTGACTAAATTATTCACATGACACAAATATATTCCTTATATTTATATTTATAAGATTTTTCATTATAAAATCCACTGAAAATTATTTGAAAAGCAGTATTAAACTAATGCTCATCTTAATTTCTTTTTTACACCAATCATCTTAATTTTTGTTAAGTGAACGGAATTGAGCGTACAAGAGTGGACATAATCATGAACCTAGATGTCATCATTACGATTACCATAAGACCAACATGAGAAAAATAGAAACCTTAGCCCATAATAATGAATGGAAATGCCTCAAAGGACACTAGCAATTAATGTATATACAATATACATGCATTGATTTTCACTAACTTACTGATAATAATGATCCCAGCTTTACACGTAATTAGTAGATTAATTAACCTAATTAATCAAAACCCTTTTCTCGTCCTTTTTGCATCATTAACTACGTACATTCACTGCAATTACAACCACAAGAGCTCTTCTTCTTCTTCTTCTTCTTCTTCTGTGAGTAGATAGAGAGAGTAGGGAGATGGGACTTGTTACAGTCGGAGAACTGAAGCCATCTTTCACAGGAAAGAGAGGGTTTCGTCTGAATACAAGCATCAGACATGCCTCTGAATGGTAATATATACTCTGTTCCAAAATCCAATTTTGTAATCATTATTACCAAAAAAAAAAAACAATTCAGTGAAAATGGTTCTTGTTTTGTTTGCATTCACATCTTTGTTTCCCGACGCAGATTCAGTGATCAAAACTATCAGAAAACGAAAAGATTTGTTCTTTCTGATGAAATTTAGCGATCTTGTATGTGATGTGAATCTGTAGCCACAAGTCATTTATTTCTAAAGTCTTACTGTTCATCAAAACCAATAATTTTCTCCATCTTATTTTTGTATCCATGTGGAACATATCCGTACATTAACACTTCATTTGGTTCTGTCTTCATTTGAAAAGTTTGATGTAGACAAAACCTTTTAGTTGTCTCTTGTGAATCTAAAAATGTCTTCAAAACCAGGAAAAGAATACATTATTTTTGACGATAAACTTACTGTTTCAGTATCCTAGAATCTTAGCGTTGGAGTCATGGAATACAGAAGCAGTTCTTATATGATCATCAAATACAAGTCCACATGATTCATAATTCAGAAATCCTTTTTGCTTATTGAAAAATCTCAGAACCTTATTAGGTTTTTATCTTTCGCAGGCCGATATCAGATGTCTCTAGTGATCTTACAGTTCAAGTTGGATCTTCGAGTTTCTGTCTTCATAAGGTAAAAAGCAAACACAAGAACCTTAAAACAGAGTATCTTCTGTTAACAGAGAGCATCCTCTGTTCTTGAATTGTATTGAAGTTTTTCAACTGTTGCTTGTTCTTTTGATTTCTCAGTTTCCTCTTGTGTCTCGGAGTGGAAAAATCCGGAAGCTTCTTATGGACTCCAAAACCTCGAATATTTGTCTCTCGAATGTCCCTGGAGGATCGGAAGCTTTTGAGCTAGCAGCTAAGTTCTGCTATGGAATCAGCACTGAAATCAACCTTCTTAACATAGCTAAGCTCCTCTGCGCATCTCATTATCTAGAGATGACCGAGGATTTCTCAGAGGAGAATCTCGCTACTAAAACAGATCATTTCTTGAAAGAGACAATCCTCCCGAGTATTTCGAATTCTATCATTGTTCTACATCATTGCGAAACACTAACCCCAGTCTCTGAAGATCTCAACTTGGTGAATCGGTTAATCATAGCTATAGCCAACAATGCCTGCAAAGAACAGCTAACCTCAGGTCTTTTGAAGCTCGATTATACATTTTCGGGTACGAATATCGAACCAGAAACTCCATTAAACTGGTGGGGGAAGTCACTAGCTGTTCTAAATCTTGATTTCTTCCAGAGAGTTGTCTCCGCGGTTAAGTCTAAAGGGTTAAGACAAGACGTGATCAGCAAGATTCTAATCAGTTACACGAATAAATCACTCCAAGGGCTAATCGTTCGCGATCTGAAACTGGAGAAAGAGAGGGTTATTGATTTGGAACTGAAGAAGAAACAGCGATTGATTGTGGAAACAATCGTGAGGTTACTTCCTACACAAGGAAGAAGAAGCTCTGTACCAACGGCGTTCCTTTCAAGTCTTCTCAAAATGGTCATCGCAACATCATCATCTGCTTCATCAGGATCCTGTAGATCAGATCTAGAACGAAGAATAGGTCTACAATTAGACCAAGCGATCCTTGAAGACGTCTTAATTCCAATAAATCCCAACGGAATCAACAACACGATGTACGACATCGATTCCATCTTGAGAATCTTCTCTATTTTCTTGAATCTGGATGAAGACGACGAAGAAGAAGAACATCATCATCGTCAATTTAGAGACGAAACTGAGATGATTTACGATTTCGACAGTCCCGGGTCTCCGAAACAGAGCTCAATCTTGAAAGTATCGAAGCTAATGGATAACTATCTAGCAGAGATAGCTTTGGATCCAAATCTCACAACCTCAAAGTTCATAGCTTTAGCAGAACTCTTACCAGATCATGCTCGTATCATCAGTGATGGACTCTATCGAGCCGTTGACATTTACCTCAAAGTAAAAAAAAGAAGAAAAAGTTATCAATCTTTCTTTCATTTTCAAGTTTCAACCCTCTTAAATTTGGAAATTATCAAATTCACTTAAACTTTTTGTTATTGACAGGTTCATCCGAATATAAAGGACTCAGAGCGTTACCGTCTCTGCAAGACGATAGATTCACAGAAACTATCACAAGAAGCTTGTAGCCACGCGGCTCAGAATGAAAGATTACCTGTGCAGATGGCTGTACAAGTGTTGTACTTTGAGCAGATCAGACTCAGAAACGCAATGAGCAGTAGCATTGGTCCTACTCAGTTTCTATTCAGCAGTAACTGTCAGCAGTTTCCTCAGCGGTCAGGAAGTGGAGCAGGTAATTTACCTTTATAGCCCTCTTAATTATCATATCAAATCTATGTGAAACCTCTTCTAGTAACAAACATCGTTATGTTTGTTTGTTTTGCTTGGATCACCAAGGAAGTGGAGCGATATCTCCAAGAGATAACTATGCGTCGGTGAGAAGAGAAAACAGAGAGCTAAAGCTTGAGGTTGCGAGAATGAGGATGAGACTAACGGATTTAGAGAAAGCTCACATCTCGATTAAACAAGAACTCGTGAAATCAAATCCAGGGACTAAGATTTTCAAGTCTTTTGCTAAAAAGATAAGCAAACTCAATTCTCTTTTCAGTTTTAGTAGTCTTAAACCTTCTTTGAGGGGAAAGGCAAGTTCTGAGAGCCGTTTCTTGTTTCAGAGAAGAAGACGACACTCTGTTTCTTGATTTTTAAAGAAGAAAAAAAAGAAGAGAATCCTGAAATTTCAATATTTTTTAATTCACTTTGTATAGTGAATAGTGTTTGTTTTGGTTGGGGAGTTTGATTTGTGATTGCGTTTGTATGTTTAGATTTCATATAGTTTGGTTCTGAAATGTGAGCGATGGTGTTTTCTCCCGTCTTTGCTAAAGACTTGTATAAAATGTGCATATTGCGAAGTTTACTCTGACGCTTTAATACGGCGTTACTCTAGCATCTAGATATGGCACTGTTTTACTCTGGCGTTGTAATACGGCAACGTTTACTATGGCGCTTTGCTACGGCCGTTTTAATTTGTTTCAAAGCTCTGAAAAAAATCAAAAGTTTGAAGTAATTAGATAAATTATTGCATTAAATTTAAAATCATTCTTTATTCCAAAATTCACTGCAACTTTCGCCCATTTATTTTTTTCTTTTGTAAGTAAATCCTAAGAATACCCAGTTTAATTCAAAAAATATCTATAGAAAACCAAATTTTCTTGTTAACATGAAATAGCGGTTGATGAAGACTCGATCTGTTTCGACCAGTCCACGATCAACCACTATATTTCATTTTTTACTGATTGATAACATTGACTCTTTTTATTTCTTTGTTAATGCATCACTTGAATCTTGAGATACAAGCATATTTTCTACATAATACATTAAAGTTGTTTCTCTTGAATAATTGTTAGTGATAAACAATTACATTAATTAGAGTATTTCAACCAAATAAGTAACAGTCACATGGCACAATATAAAATCCTTTGCACATCCTAGTTATAAAATAGAGAAAATAACTAGAATAATCCTTAAAAATAATTTAATTGCTAGATTAATTTAGAAAAATAAGGGTTAGTTGAGTTCTTTTGATCACAAAAGACCCATCAAATCTTTTGTTAGGAAAAAATTAATTACAAAAATACAATTAATAATTAATAACACATCAACATACTTTTTGTTTCTTGGGGAGAAAAAAAAATATTTACGATTTTACCACTGTTTAAAGATAAATATGTGAAATAAATCTGCGATTTTATGTTGTGATAGATTTATTTTTATGGTAGATTTAATGTTTTACCGCAAAATTGTTTCACATATTTAATTTGTACCATAGATTTACATGTCTTACTAGTGAAAATTTTCTAATTAATCGCAAATTTGTTTATCTCTATAGATTTATTTTCAGAATATCATGATAGAGGCAGCAAAAAAATTTATTTCTCTAAATTGTTGGAATTTCTATGGTAGATATTTTTTTGCACAGTTAAATTTGAAGTTGTGCTAGATTTTTGTTACATCTTCAATGTCGTATATTTGATTATAAAAAATTAATTGGTAGATTAACCCCGTAGTTATCGCATATTTGTTTCAAATTATCTCATATTTATTGTTTTTAGAAATATAAACATTAGTTACGGTAAACTTTTCAATACCCTTTACGACATTTTTTTTACTAGAATATATTTTTAATATTTGCAAATTTAATGTGTCAGATTTGTTGTTTTATATTACAATAAATTTTCTGCCAAAGATTTTTTAATAACATCACATATTTTTTTAATATTTTCACTAACTTATAAAAGAGTTACTCTCAATTATTTTTAAGTTTGAGGTTATTATAATATCACTATAAAATATGCACAACAACACAAGGCACAGTCATAATCAATAAACAAAAAATGAAAAGAAAAAAAAAACTAATACACTTTATGATAGTCCTCGGGTAAATACATATTATGTAGATACGAGCTTATTTCTTAACAATTGCGATTGCACAAAAGCCAAACTGAATCGGATCGTGTTGTTTTTTTTCGTTCACCTTTGTACTTTTTCTTATGCTTCAAACGCTGATCACATAGTTTCAATCACTCTATACTAAAGACATATATATATATATATATATATATATATAAGTAAAAGATTACATTACGAATTAACAAAAAAAAAAAAGGTAAAACATTACGTGTTTAATTACGATTAAAAGATTAAATCCATATGGCTCCAGCTCTTCTGAGCAACGCACCTAGTTGGTTCTTGACTTGAAGAGACATAAGCTGATTTGCACCACCTACGAGTTGTTGCCCTATAAAGACAGCTGGCACCGTCGGTTTGCACCCAAGCTCGACCAGTGCTCGTTCGATCTCTGGTCCGTTAGACATCTCATCTAGCTCGTACACTGTTGGATTCGCACCGTATCCAGATATAAGTGACTTGATCGTGTGGCTCATACAGCACGAGCTCCTGCTGAATATCACCACTGGCTTGTCTTCTAACAAACTTGATATCTTCTCCATTGATATTTTCTAAATGTCTTGTAACTTTATGTGTATTGGTATAAGTAATCGGGAGATGTGGTTTGAGTTTGGTCCAAAGGAAGTCCTTGATATTATAGAGGATTTTTGTTTCGGGGAAATTATCGAGAGCCCCTCTTAATCTACATGATTTGCTTGTTAAACCCTCTTTGCTTTTCAGATAATGCTTTATACTTTTGATTTGGTTCAGATTGATACCCATGTGAAATCAAATCCAGAACTACCATTTGTCTAATATTGTCTGCATTAGAAGAAAAAAAAATAAGAATCACTGTATTAGTCAGATTGAAGCATGAATAAAGATATAGCTGGATTTTAATTGTTGAGTAAGTCATATTTGGATTTTATTTGAGTCTCTTACAAAAATATATACTTTAAAGATTTTAAAACATGTTAAGTTAGTGTTTTGGCTTCTATTTCATCAGAATTTTATCTATTTTTCTAATATTTTTATAAAGGTAAATCGAATAGTTTTAATTAAAACTTCTTTCGCCTCGAAATTTGATTTGGTTTGTCTAAACCCTCATTTTGATAAAACTCTGGCGGAGCAATAATCAAATTAAAGAAAATTTGGGGTTTATAGGAACATCATTTTTAATTTTCTCGGACTATATTGTAAACTAGATTATTGAAATGACAGAACGAGAGAAAAAGTTGAAGAACATTGGAGAGCTATCGGAAAGAGAACCACAATCAGCAAAGATTCTATCTCGTTTCTGATTATCAAGAAATTTACATTAATTATTAAAATAAAAGTTCGATACATAACCAATGGAAGTATACTAGTAAGACCACGAAAGAGCCATTGTCGTTTAAGCCGTACAATCTGGAGAAGGATCATGAGGAAGATGCTCCCTTTGTACCTTCAGATTATTCTACCGACAAGAAAAGAGAACTAATCTATATACTCTGAGAACAATCCCGAATCCCGATTCATAACAATATGATCACTTATTAGCATGTAAGTATATATACTGTTTCGGTAAACATTATATAGTCTAAATATCTAGTATAATTAATGACATGTGACTAGTTTTTTTTTATGTTTGTTAAAGACTAGTTACTTATTAGCATGTAACTGTACTATTTAGTTAAGCATTAATCTAAATATAGTCTGATGACTGCATGTGATTAAAACTTATATATAGCTTAATAGTTTGTATTACTAGGTTAAATCTCAGCAAAATCATTTCGATTTAGAATAAATTACAGACATTTGATTCATAATCTTCTAGGGTAAAAGATCATAACAAATTATATTAAAATAAATCAGAATATCCCACTGTCAAGATTCGAAATCGTGAACCTTGACTTTTCTTCAATTTAAGATGTACTCGTCTCTAATACAACAACTAAACTAGAACACATGGAATATTATATTAGTATCACATAATTCCGTGCATGGAATGACTCTCCGATGTGATTTTGTGGGATTATACTCAAATTATTAAATATAATTTTGTGGAGTATTGTTTATTTCTCACATTTATTTTTATTTTGAAACATGTTAATTAAGAAGGAATCAATTCTTTAATGTCTTTCCCCCAGTTCAGGTGTTTCTTTCAGTTTTGCGTAATTTACTATTTCACATTAGTATCATCGTGCCATTATGTTATCATTCACGACTTATATTCTTTTGAACCCAATAATTGTGGCTTAATGGTATTAGCGGGATAACTCTTTCCTTTCTCACTTCGGTTGACCACCGTCGAAAATAAAAACACACTTATTAGATCAGTTGGCTCTGGATTTAAGGTCGGATATTTAAGATATAAGTATAGTGTATACAACCATTCACAGCCTGATACTAGTCGGGTTCTTTAGATACGGATCACACGAGTTATAAGAAAAGAACTTGTTTTTATTTTATTTTGCGAATCACAAAAGGAAAATGATCCGTATGTACTTGCTTCAAGTTGATGTATTTCAATTATTCTTTTCTTTCACTTCTTCATATGAACTTTTCCCTAAAACTGGTTTGGTTCATAACTTCATACATATATGTCAAATTACTAGACTTCGTACGACCATCTAACTTGCGAGGACTTTGAATCGCCAAACTATACTTTTAAGAGTTACGAAATAATAGCTTGAATGTGGTAACTCAATTCTATTTTTTAAAGCCGAATTATTAGATATAAGTAATACATAAGTCTTGATCAGCCATGCAACCGAGCTAAAAAAAATATATGGGTTGTAACTTGTAAATGATAGGGATGAACATTTAACTATATATACTCAAATATCAAAATTGATATAAGTTTGCTATTTTTGGTTTTAATTCATCAACAGCTATTCCAAACGGGAAACCAAAAATATTCATCCCTAACAGAGATTATCATTGGATATGATAGAAAGATATATATATATTACCGAGAACATATTCGATACGAAGAAGAGATTAGAAATGGACCCAATTTGCTTTTCATTTTCTCTTAGATTTTCCGAAACGTATTTCTATTTGTATTTATTCCAATACTAGAAAATGTAGCAAATAATATCCAAGAAATTATGCGTATATGCGGAGAAAATGAAAAAGGCATTGGTAAGCTGTTTAATATTCCAAGAAGGCAAGAACAAGATATGCCACGTATCTATCACACACTAAAAAAATTTACACGTCTATTCATATTTGAACTTTGATGCTTGCATGGATGAAAATAATCTTCTTTTTTCTTGTTCATTCGTATATATTTTCAGATCCTTGTGGTATGTAAAGTAAATTGGCTCCATGGAAATTCGAAGGGCCGTGTGTTTATATGTGAGGGTCACGCATGAATGTTGATTTACCCTAATTATGTCTTTTTGGGGGTAAATGAGTTTTACCCAATTACTGTGACTGAATCTTGAAGGAAAAAAAAGAAATATATTTTTCTCTCCCTCTCTCTTGCTCTATGTTCTTTAAACAGACTTTGTTTTTTTTTTCTCTAGGATCCCAAAGAAGCCCATGCGAGAAGAGGAGGTGAGCTCTGTTAGAATTATCTTTTACATAAGATTTCAAAAGGTTGAAGATTGATTTGACCCTTCTATCCATTGAACCAGCTCCTTGGACTTTTGATCCCTCACTATTGCTTAACTGTTTAAAGAAGCTAAGAAACGAGGTAAAGAGATAGTTACAAGATTTTGATTGACCTTAGAATCTTGGAGTTCCGACACTTACATTAGACTCTGATTAGTTTTCAAGCTGTCCAGGCCTCAGTTTATGTGCCATCATTTGATCATGGAGTTGGAGATCCAGTTGAAGAAGATATCTTTGTTAGCCTCCAGTAAGTAGTCAGTAGTTTCCTACACCTGTCAAAATCGAATCTAGTATCTTAAAATGGTTTTGTTTGCCTCTTCTCGAGAAAATTAGTTTACCTTGTGTCCTCTTTTTACAGGCATAAAGTGGTAATCGTAGAAGGAAACTGCGTGCTGTTAGAAAAAGGATCTTGGGTAGACATCTCAGATATGTTCGATGAGAAGTGGTAAAACTAATCAAAAGTGTTTTTCCTTTTATCCCTCACGTGTGGTTTTTTATTTGTTTCGGTTTTCCTAAGTAATAATGTCTTCCGTTTGCATTTCAAGGTTTCAACGATGTCAATCTGGATACAGCAATGCAACGTGTTGAAGACCGACATATCTCAACCGGTATGCAAAAATGTTTCTTTTTAGTTCTTAAAGACTCGCAGTGATATTGAGAATCGGGGTTTTATTTTATCCGTTTTCCTTTGCAATACTTTGCTTAATATATTCAGCTATATATGGTTTCAATGGTTGGTTCAAGCGGTAGCTACTTTGTTTTTCTTTTCAAATTTGGATGGCAGGTCGATTATAACGACCGACCCAACGCAGAGCTGATAATAAAGTCAAAGACGAACGCTGAGTAACTGATCAGACCCATCAAGTTTTGAATCTGCTTTCTCAAAGGGCTAGAATAAGAAGAGAAACAAAAGGCACAATCTTGATCTTTAAGGAAAGATGGTCTTTGGTCTACGATGTCCTTTTCCTGTTATGGAAATGTTTCAATAAGCAATTTGTTTGCTATTTTGTTCGTAGTCATACATTGTTTGCAATCACATAGTTAAGCATTTGATAGCGCGGGAGATTACCTAATTTAAACTGAAAGGAAGGAAAAACAATAATAACCATTTTTTACATAATTCAACACCTTTCATTACTACTACAACTAGTTTTACTACCTTGAAAGCCCCTTGGTCCTCCAAGTCTTTAAACCAAACCAAAAAAAAATACTTTCATCAAAATGATAAAATATTAGCTTAAGCAAATGAGAGCCTTTTTCTTCCTTTTGACAAATCCCATTTTTACTTCTCACTGCACAAATCCTACTTAGATTCCATCTCCATTGTCTTTTTACTTACCTTCCATCAGTCACAAAAGTCTACTAGTGGGAAAAGAAACAAAATGTCAATCTGGAGATGAGGACCGTTGGATGCTGTCCATAAACAAAATCTAAGGAAGAGGATTCATCTCTGGTGGTTGAGAATGGTAAATCGCCATTGCCAATGAGATCGGCATTATGCAAAGAGCCTTTGATTGCAAATGCTGCATCGCTGCTCCAACGTTTTCTTCCATTAGCTTAGCCACTTGACGCTCGGTCCCATCATTTGACCATTTCTCCCACACAACCTGCGACTCATCCTGAAGGACATGTTTTAAACCACAAGTCAGTGAAAGAAAACCATTACCAAAGTTGTCTTCTTTTGTTCTGTCCTTTTTTAATTATCTCTCCCTGTCTCTTTAGTCTAACCTCAATGGATGAAGATAGTGGCATTTCTGTGATTAGTGAAGCAACAGCACCGGCTCCACCAAGACGGCTCATGCTCAAGACCTGTCATAGTTGACAAGAGATTTAAAGCTTATCAAGGAAAAGTATTATCAAAGCCCATCATTGCATAATATTCTTCAATGTTCTCATTAGCTTTATTACCATAGTCTTCAGTTGTGATGATCGGAAGCAAAAAGTGAAAGAGACTAATGCCACAAAATACAAAATCATGTGCTCTTTGATTACTCATTATTACCAGATTAAACAATTATAATCTTTTATTCAGATTGTAATTTTGGTTGAAGAGAGTAGGTGGTGGTGGGGACCAAGGATTTAACCCACCAAATCCTCTAGGGATATTAAATTATCTCTTTACAAACTTTTAGCGATATCATATCAAAGATCCAGAGAATTGAAACTGAGAAAATGACTAGGTTTTTACCTTAACTTGGAGCCTGAGAAACTTCACATAATCGACAATCTCATCAATCATAGCAGCCCTATCTGTCTGCAAAAGAAACAGATGTGAATGCCGCAGTTTCTATATGCCAATTACAAAGCTTTTCTCTCATAAAGAACTCCAGTTTTCTGACTGGCTTTGAGCTCTCTTCCAAGCTCCCTCCACAACATGAGAATCGAACCTAGAAAATATTAAAACGGCTGAAGCTCCAGTCAAACGATACTGACCTTGTTAACAGTAGGTACAAGTTCCTGCAACGCCCTGATCCGTTCTGCTATTCTTTCCCTACGCAGCTGTTGCAAAGTAAACATATTCAGGTTAGGTTTCCCTAAGCAAGACAAAACTGAATCTTTACAACTAAAAGTTACAGTTGAGGCTTTGATCAAACATTAGACATGAACATCATCACATTGGAAATTCCAAAACAGAACAGAAGATGAAAAGTGTATAAAACATTTTACACGCTCAGCAATGCTATGTGGATCGGTGGCCTGACCTCGCCTAGCCCTAACTCTGGGTCGAATTGTAGATTGTTGATGCGGCATTGGTGGAGCTGGCTGTGACATTGGCTGCCCATGGAAAACCTTTCAACAAAACACAAAACAATGAAGTAGTAACGTTAAGAAAAAGCTTTAAAATCATTTTTCACAAGATTAGACCAGTTAAAGCAACAATATTACTTCAACTTTGACGAAATTATCTACAGGAGAAAAGAAACTAGAGAACATATTTTTGACATAAAGAACACTCTTTTATAATAAAGTTACTTGCAAAGTTAATTAGTTTTCATGACTTGAGAAACAGCAAAATCTTCCATTTGGGCTTCTTCAAAAACAAATGAAGATCAATCGAGTCTCACAAATCTAAGCCAAAAAGTCGCTTTAACTATCAAAATTATACCTAACCCCGGCAAGATTCAGCTTTCCTATCTGGGTTTTCTCAAACCTTTTAGAAACCCTAAAGATTTTAATTTCACTTTTTTTTTCTCGAGAACCACAAACACACAGAGAAAACAAAACAAAAACTGAAGATATCAAGAAACTTACAGGTTTCATAGAGGGACATCGATTATCTACAACATCATCTTGGAAACGTTTCCCATTTCCATGAAAACCTTCAGGTCTAAGAAAGCCGTGTCCTTTGACTTGATCAAGATTTAATCCCAACGGAAACATCTGATTATGAAACCCAACAGGTCCACTTCCTCCAATTTCGCCCATATGATTATGATTCCCGTCGTCGCCGGAACCAAGCTGAAGCATCATCGGCGGTGAACCCACACCGCTTAATCCTCCGGGAATTGCAGAAAGACCAGAACCAGAAGATACGGAGAAGTTAGAAATCCCGAGGATATGCTCGAAGAAATCTTCGGTAGGAGATGGATCGGACAAGTTATTATGCGGGTTGTTGTTGTTATTAGCCATAGAAACGAGTTAGGCTAAAGTTTATGATTCAGTTGAATTGGGTGAGTTAAAGATAGCGAGATAGAGATAACTAGAAGAACAATTTTACATGCGAATCTTTGGGTGTTGAGTTGTTAGGTGAGATGAGAATGATGATGCTTAAGCTAATGAGGACAATGAGACAGAGACCATAAAGGAAATGACAAAAAGAGTGACTTTATGCTCTGTTTCTTACAAAATATGTATATAAAATTATTTTATTTTTGTTAAAAGGACCTTATCGATTATTTTCCTTTTTGCCCTTGCTTATTTACCTTCCAGAAACTTGAAGTGGGCCTTTTTTTGTTTAAGTTTTTGATTTTCTTTAATTTATTCTTTTTAGTACTAAATGTTAAAAAAAATTATTATATTATAATGGTAATGGAATTCCCCGTATTGTCGGGGTCGTCATCATCTCGTTAGTGGTAGAAAATAAGATGCAATTTTTAATTTTTCTTTGTCTTGTCGTTTTTCCAAAATTTAGCACCGATGGAGTGAAGCTTTCTAATATCCAATATAAAATAACACCTGTTAAATTTGCCAGATGATGTTACCACTTGCTTCCTCCTGACTTTTAACATCCATCTCCAAAGTAAATTAAGTTATATGTGGATGTGATGTAGCACGTTGGTAGTAACTGTAACTTGATAGTTGTTCATTAATTTTTGTAATGTTTATACGTTAACTAAATGCATTTTTCAAACAGAAAAAATGGGCTTGATGGATTAAATATATTGAGGGAACTTAATCTTGGGCTTCCATACTTTACGCTCATTAAAATAGATTGAAATTTATGCAATTTCTTCGGTTTGAAACACTAACTCAATGAAAAACACACTTCTTATAGAGGAAACTTGTGGAAAAGTAAATTACATAAAGATAATGAGGAGTTTCAATGAAAACACACACTCTTTATTAGAAGAAACTTGTAGAAAAATAAATTACATAAAATTATAAGGAGTTCAAGCCTTCATTATTGTGAAACCCCTACTTTTATCATATCACCTCCAACGATGTCTTGATCTGGAAATCCTCGTGAATCTTTAAGGTTGAAGAATCACTGGCATCATCTGTAATTCCACCCCACCACTTGATGTTGTTGTTGCTCTGCTTAGCATCGAATTCTGAATCTCGAGCTCGAGCTTGAGGAATCGGTGTCTCTTGTTGTTGTTGAGTGACGTCAGCATCTTCATCTTGCAGCTTACCAAGCTCATCGGATATATCTGATAAACTAGCCTCTTCTTTTTGTTCATATTGCACTTTGTGGAGTTTATTATCCTGGGGCTTGTGTCAGATCCTACACAAGACCCAATCTTGGCACTGATCATCACAAAGGGAAAACTCCTTCATCCACCAATCAGTCATCTTTCCCTTTGGATTTCCCTTCTTTTCTTGCAGCACACGAAACTTTGCTTGTACCCTATCACCACCTTGTTACTGTCCAAGATCTCTTTTTTTACTTAGTCGGATGTATATTCCTCCACTTGCCGCCTTCCTTTTCTCTGTTTCTTCCGGAGACGGTCCGTTTTAGTTTTTTGATAGCTACTTGTGTCCTTCGAACATAGTAGAACCACTCTCTTCCCATGAGCAGAGGATTTGGTGTTACGTGCTGCAGAAGTCACGGCTCGTTATCGTAGATGTCCATATCCGTTATGAAACTGGTTTCCCTTTTTTCAACCTTGTTACGAAGATAATGCATCACCAGTTCTGTATCGGTTGGATCGAACCTTGAGCTCAAACCCCATTAGGTAGAATTATCTCTGTTCTTTTTTTTCTTTTTGAGGCATAATGGAAGAAAGTGTAACTATAGTTCTATATTTTCCAGAAATCTAATCTGCTATTTGGTTCATAATGCTGAAAACTGTTTTAGAAATATTACTCTAGACTTATAAAATCGTCAAAGGAAACACCAAAAATCTGAAAAAAATGTCTTACTTGAGTCGACATTATCCATCTAAAGAAGCATTTGTAGATCATACAATTACGATATCAGTAAAATCTGTTTATGGTTCAAATAATTTATAGTTTTGGTTGTATCTTATTCATATATAGTTTGGTACAGAGAATTTGGGAACAGATCATCTCTTTAAAAATCGAAATGAAAGTAGATTTTGTAGCCACTTTTGAATTTCTGAGTCCAACATCTTGATAAAAAAAAATTGCGTTATTTAAAACAAACTATCATGGAAAAAGCTATATAAATCCCATTCGTCTGTCTCATCCGATTAACCTGAAGAGCAGAGACCATGGAGAAAGCTCTCTGCTGCATATTTTCTTTTCTTTTTCCCTTAATTTTTGATCTGAAACTTTTATCAATGGGGAAATCCGTAAATCTACGTGGCTCAAAACTCAACGGTTGAGATAATATCACGATATAATGTAAAGTATATCTTCAAAAATAGATTGAAACTATGCACAATAGAACCAATTATTTGGTTGGATAAAGATATTATTATGGCCACGTGTAAGAACAAAACGCCACGGAAAACTCGAACGTGACAACTTTAAGGACTTCGAAGACTTTAACCAAAACAAAATCCCTTGCCGTTTGCCGTTTTTATTAATAAAAAGAATTACATTTAAATACATGTTCGTTGGATAATGGTTGGCCATGTAATGTTTCCGAACTGCCAAAACCGAAAAATGCTAATTGATTGGGCCACGTGGAAGCATAAAACTACAGGCGCCTCTTTTGCTCAAGTCTTCGAGAATCTAAAACCAAAATGGCTGTTTGATGCAATTTTAGTGAAATAATATTCGTGAAGCGGTTTTGATACTCTTTGCTAAATAATTTTAGATTTAGTTCGATTGCTAAAGAAACCAGCTCGTTTATTCTTGATAATCAAATAATTAAGCTTTTGGATAAGAGTATCTATTTCACTATAATATATGTATACATTGTGTGTATGTATGTATTTGCGTTAGCACACTGCGTGCGCTTACTACTATCCAAATTTGTGGATATAGGAATAAGTTAGGTTTGATCATTTCGCTTTAATTGTAATCTCTAATTTCGTTATCTGACAAAAATAATGGTCCACCTCTTTTTGACTCTTCGTTATCAATCTCTAGTCAGTGTTCCAAACTTGCAATCCTACATGTATATATTTCTGATAAACATTGATACATACTATTATATTAATTTTTGTGAATGTCAAAAAGTCTCTTTTTAGTTTCCATCATATGTAAACATGGAATCTTGATGTTTAAGTTGAAAGTTCAAACCCCATTAGGCAAAATTATTGCTAACTTTAACTCTCTTTTTTTTTAGGCATAATGGAAAAGAGTGTAAATAATAATTTTATATTTATAAAGAAATCTGATCTGCTTGAGTTTGGTTTCTAATGCTGGAAACGTACTGTTTTATAAATTAATCTAGACTATAAAATTATCTTCAAAGAAACAGCGTAAATCTAAAAAAATTAGTTCTTGTTACGCCTTCTACGAAGCTTCCTTTTATTCGACTCCTTCTAGGCTTCTACGAAGCTTACTATGCGTAAATAGAAAGAGATACATACATTTGTTATCATATTTATGTTTTTGTTTGGACATAAATAATGGACCATCGACGTTCTATATTTTCAAAATGGGCCAACAAATATCATAAAGGGAAACCACCTTTATGGTTGTGACGTATTGTAAAATTGGTTATAGTTTTTTTTGGGGTGACTTAAAAAGAAAAGAAAAAACCACCTTTATGAGCTTTAGAAAAAAAAACATAAACGTAGAACAAAAAATAATTATGTTGTCACTTGACAGTGATTTTAAGGGTTGTGAGTCTTGTGACTTGTGAATGATTTTATGATGGTTAAAATTTGATAGGCAAAACTTTTGGCTATTTTTCTTTTTTGCACTCTATACCATGTATCAACATCAATCAACAAAACAGAACTCCTCACGGAGATTATTCACATATCTTACTTCTATATATATTGTATCATATACTGTTGCTTGGCTCAGCAGCAAACCTGATAGTGTGTGAGCAAGCTCGTAGAGCAGAGGGCCATGGCTACACTCTTACTTTCACTAAACACTTCAAGTTTGGTTTACCTTCAACACGCATCGTCACTGCCATTGGTCTCCTCCTTATCAAGTAAATCCATTGCTCACTCGGTATATGCTTTCTTTTCTCTTTCGGAAGGAATTTGATTCATTTCAAGAATCAGTCTTTATGGATTTTTTTGACACATTTTTGTAATTCAATAATCACAGTATCCATATTTGTATCATAAAAGAAACAAATAGTTATGGAAACTGTAGGTGATGAATGAATGTTATAAGTACAGTTTCAGCTTTCCAAATTTTGAAGATGTGTTTCCAGTAATTTTCAATATTCAGAATACAAGTTTTCACAGTTTTTTTATTAAATGATTATGTTATATACTATTCACGTGCTAATATTTTTTCTAGTTCTGATTTAAAAAACGAAAAATATATCTAAATATTTAATTTGCCATTGATATAGTAAAATCAGTATTTAATCGTTTAGTTATAATTATTCAACAGAAAAGCTCTGAGGTAAAGTCTTTTTGTTATTCGACCATTAGACTTTTGCACTTGAAATTTTGAAATTTAAACTTAGATATGTTAGATGGAAAACACATGTGTGATTAATTGTACTAAATAACACACATTAGTTTTGGTAGTAACTAATTGCGATAATCATATGAAAAGTCGTCTCATCAACATCGAAGTGATCCATTTCCCACTCTGCAAATCATGCGTATGTAGAGATGTGTATATGCTCAGTTGGAAGAGTGTATCTATGTTTTTTTTTTTTGATAAAACGTACCTATGTTTCTATTTCGATATAAATAATGGACCATCGACATAAACGTTATTCAGATGCTCATTCTATATGTTTTCAAATGGACCAATAAATATAATAACGGGAAACATCAAACAGGTTAAAGAAATAAATGTAATTTCATAGTTACGTGTTGGGAGTAACTACTATCACATGATGAAAAATATACGTCACTCCGTATAAGTCAATATTTGATCAAAATGCAAAATTGTAACTTGCAAAAACCCTTTCCCCTCTTTTATTTTAATTGTACATGTCTCAGTTTTTTTTTATTATACTGTTTTGCGGTGCTTTTGTTTGGAGCAAGAGTGTCGGCATTAGCAGCGGCGGGGGAGGAGGGAAGAAGGCGTGGGTGAGCATGGTGGCTGGATATTGAAAACAAATAATCGAAATAGACAAGAACAAGAGAAGGTTTTAAGAAATCCTTTACTTAAATTGTATTAGAAAAATCACTCAAAAACTAATACTCCTTAACTCTCTTAGAGTTCTTGTTCTCTCATATAACTCTCCTTGACACAACCCATCAAGTGTTTATATAGGGAAGACACACCTCATCTAAACCTATTAGAGTTAAGAATTAGATAAATCCTAAATAAATCCAAACTTATCTAACATTATCCAATAACTTAATAAAACCCTTAAACACTAAACCATTCCTTCGGTATAGAGTTACTTGGTTTATAAGTTAACCAAAGCTTAAACCCAACATTGGAAACTTCACTAGGCAACACACATTAGTTTTGGTAGTAACTAATCGCGATTATCATATGATCCATTGTCTCACTCTGTAAATGTGTATAGATATCTAGATGTATTATATGCTTCTTGTTTTTTTCTTGCTGTAATTTTAATATTCACATTGTATGCGTACGCCAATTAATTCTTTTCCCCCCCTTATATTAAGTCTGGTTCTTTTTCTACTATCACGAAATTTCCCGTATACGAATTAACATGGGTCACTTTAAGTTATGGTGTCAATGTTTTTGATTTGACATAAATAATGGACCATCGACGTTAATGTAAAACATAAGTTAAAAACAAAATGTGAATAAAAGAACCAGAAATGTGAATAGTTAATGATGGTGAATGGAGAGGAGAACTTAGGGGGTCGGTCATAAAAGAACGCGCTAAACAAAGATTCCGTTCTGGCTCCTATAGGGTACCTAAAGCTAAAGGGTTATTTTTATTTTTAACCAATGAGTTAAGCGCATCGACACACGATTTTGCGATTACTTTTTTCTCCACTAACCCAAGGATTCAAATCCTTAAAATATAAATTATCCAAGTTTTGTGGGTCTAAAGTTTTCAGAAGATAAAATTTTACTCATGTACATTAGTTATGTATGTGAAATATAATAAACAATTCAATACTAAATTTTTTGAAAATCACATATGTTAATTTTTAAAATCATCTAGTTACATATAATATTATCTTTTTCTAATGTTTCAAATAAACAAATAAGCTACGTTTTGTTTCCATACGACAGAATTCTATTGAAACTTCGAGCCCCTGTGATAGTTTTGGCAGCTCAAATCGTCGCATAGACCAAACCATAGACCTGCAGGACTCTCCTAACCCAACAATCAAGTTAGTGTCGCTAAATCAAGAGGTGACCTTTGCTGTCTCTCAGTTCACTGGGACAAACAATCCCTAATGCTACTTTATCCCAACACTCACAACTTTTTTGGGTTCTTTGATGTGGTTTAAGGTGAGCCAAACTATAGGAACCAGTATTAATAAATCCGAGAAGAAGAAGAAATATTCTTATGATGATGAGCAAGGGGCTGAGATTGGAGAGCATAAATTGGGACAAAAGACGATAAGAACAAAAGAGCTGGTTTTTTACAGGATCGTACAAAAATTCGTCAAGAAATTTCACATATAACATGATTTCAATGAATGTGATAGTAAACAACCTTTTGGTCTTTCCAAATTTGTAAAAGTATATGTTATGTCTGTACGTGTTTTGTTCTTTTCTTTTACATATATAAAAGAGAGTGTATCATTTTAGTTGACAGCTAACACATACAGAATGGTCAAACTTTCTTTGACGTAGCAATCAAAATCTACTCTGGTCCTACCTAAATCCCACACAAGATTTAAAGTTCTCTATAATATCAAATCAACACACTTAACTTTAGTAATGGCAAGTGTTTCTTTCAGACTACATCATATGTTTATGTATATACCACGACATGTGTGTCATGTTCATGTATGTGTATGTCATGTTGATGTTGATGTTTTCAGAAGATAAAGTTTTACTCATATACATTAGTTATGTATGTGAAATATAATAAAAAGTTCAATACTAAATTTTTTGAAAATCACATATGTTAAATTTTAAAATCATCTAGTTACATATAGTATTATCTTTTTCTAATGTTTCAAATAAAAAAAGTTTTGTTCTAAGCCTCGGAGCTATATATATGTGTTTAATTCTAGTAATTGAATAGTAAAATTTCATGTAACCAAAATTTTCAATTTTATTAATTAATAATTTATTTAGTGGATAATGTGGATAACCATCTAATGACGTTCAATAAGGAAAAAAACTATGTTTCCCAAAAAAAAACTGATAACAGTTTGTATAATTTTTTAATTAAAAGAATGAGAGTGGGAAATTTCTCTATGCCCAAAGATATGCAGTGATTAAAAAGAATGTGAGGAAAACACACATAAAATATAATGACTATGGATTAAAAATTAGAAAGGTATCTCTACGAATTGTATCCATTTTGTATTTATTTTTAATAACGTGTAATCAGAAAAAATTGCGTGTTTCCATGTAAAATAATACGTGGTTGGATGTCATAAGATAAAACAAGGTGTTATTAAATATTTGATATAATATAAATTACAATCACACGCAAAACTATTAACTTTGATGAAAATAAAATTGTAATTTACTTCCCACCTGCTCGAAGTTATTTGGTCGAAAACACAATTTTATTATCTTTTGCCATATACTAGTTTTATGGTTTCTTACGAACTTTTGTAAAATACTCATAGTATCCATGTATGTATCTTAGAAAAGAAACATTTATCACTACCATGAGTGATGAATGGTATAGCATTTTTCATGATTCTTGTTGATTTTCATCATTCAACACATTTCCTCACCAGGCTAAAAGGATAGTTTGACATAAGTTTGTAAATCTAGACTTTTTGTTAGTTACCCTATATTAGTTATCAAAATAGCATTCATTTATTTTTTTGTAAGAAAAATTAGATTTAGAAGTCTACCAAATACCAAACAAAAAAATTAAAATGAAAATTAAAAATTTTTGATTTGTAATTTTCATTGACATCGAAACAATTTATGATCGCAAAAAAGAATTAGCCAATAAAATTAAATATTGTGGTTTTGATTTATATTTTGTTAATTTTTTCTAAAGTTGTTGTTCCCGAAATTTTTTTCATTACAATAATAAAATAAAATTTAAATTCAAATACGAAATATGTTTGCTTTATTGGTTAAAAGTTAAAAAAATTAATATAATATTTGAGGTTCAATCCCCAAAATATTGCAGATAAGATTGTATGCTATAAATATTTTATTTTTCGTAGAAATGTCTTTTAAGGAAAAAAATGCGTAATAGAAATCTGTCTAATATATAACGATCAGACAAGTTTTTTTTTTTCTTACAAGTCAAGTGATAAAGGAAATGCCACGTGTATTTGACCAACGACAAACTTTAGTACGCCTTCTTTAACTCTTGGTTCTTCACATATCTAATAAGTAGTAATTTTTCTGACTTTCTCTTTTGTTTGTATTATAATAATAACCGTTTTCCAAAACGTCTACCGTCTACCTTGACGTATCCTTTTTCGTTCTTTCGTCAGAGGTGACGTCATTTAATTAGAGTGTCCCGCCTTTGGTCAGAATCGACGTCATACAATCCAATCACATGCCTATCTATATTTATAAACATAAATCCCTTCGTCTTCCTCATATCTATAACCTGCAGAACATCGACCATGGAGAAAGCTCTCTAAAACATCGACCATATTCAGATCTTTTTCTTCTTCTATTTTCTCTCTTTGTTTTGATCTGTATCTTTTGTCGCTGTCGGAAAATGGTGAATCCGGTCGGTTACAGATTCCGTCCGACCGACGAGGAGATCGTCGACCATTACCTCCGGCCAAAAAATCTTGATAGTGACACGAGCCATGTCGATGAAGTCATTAGCACAGTCGATATATGTAGCTTCGATCCTTGGGATTTACCTTGTAAGTCTTTTTCTACTAAAAAAAAAAAGAATTTACGAGTGTTGTCATCTCGAATTAGGATCATCGGGTAATGTCTGATTTAGGGATTTTCCCTTGTTTTTTTTTTCTCCTCGCAGCCCAGTCTAGGATCAAATCGAGCGATCAGGTTTGGTATTACTTTGGTCGTAAGGAGGACAAATATAACAGAGGTGGTCAACAGAGAAGAAAAACGAAATCTGGGTTTTGGAAGAAAACTGGAGTTACCATGAATATCACTCGAAAGAGGGGAAATCGCGAAAAGATCGGTGAGAAAAGGGTTTTGGTGTTTCACTTTAGCAAGATTAACGGTGGATCCAAGTCCGATTGGGTTATGCACGAGTATCACGCTACCCTCTCATCTCCTAATCAGGTCAATTTTTTTAGGGTTTTTTTCTTTTTTTGTTGCGAATTGATTGCTTGTAATCGTATATTCTGAGTTAATTGACCATTCTGATTGGGTTATTGCTGCGATTATGATTTGATTGATTTGTAATAATCAATCGTATATGGGTATATGCTGAGATTTCTCTTTTTGGGATTTGTACAGAGGATGATGACTTATACAATCTGCAAAGTAGAGTTCAAGGGTGAAGAGACAGAGATTTCTTCCTCTTCTGCTGTTAGTGAAATTGAGAATACTCACTCTTTAATCCCTCTTGTGAACAATTCTGGAGGACTGAGTACAGAGACTGAGGTGGGTCTATCTCTAACTTTCTCATTTAAGTTTTTGAGAAGAATCTGACAAAGACCCCTCATTTATGTGGTTCCCTTTTTCAGGTGTCGTCTTCTGATAGACTTCACGGCCAGGACTTGCTGAATCCACCTCAGCCTAGTGTCTTTCTTGAAGCTCAACTCGATGGTACAGTTATACCGAGTGAGGAATGGAGAAGCTACTTGGTCGATGATGAGCAGATGAATATTATGTTTCTGCAAGATGATCGCAACGATTACAGACCTCAAAAGTCATTGACTGGTGTCTTCACTGATTATAGCAGTGAGAATAACGACTCTGATTTGATATCTGCAACAACAGTAAGCAAAATCTTACTATGTACCTTGATAATCCTCTGTTTTTAGATTACTCTATATCAAAAAGCTATGTTTTGTTTCATACCGCAGAATTCTATTGAAACTTCGAGCGCTTGTGATAGTTTCGGCAGCTCAAATCGTCGCATAGACCAAACCACAGACCTGCAGGAATCTCCTAACTCAAGAATCAAGTTAGTGTCACTAACTCAAGAGGTGAGCTTTATTATCTCTCAATTCAATAGGACAAACAATCCCTAATGCTAATCATGCTACTTTGTGCCAACACTAACAACTTTTTGGGTCCTTTGATATGACTCAAGGTGAGCCAAACTATAGGAATCAGCATTGATACACCCGAGAAGAAGAAGGAAAATTCTTATTATGATGCGCAAGGGGATGAGATTGGAGAGCATAAATTGGGTCAACAGACGATTAAGAATAAACGAGCTGGTTTCTTTTACAGGATGATACAAATATTTGCCAAGAAATTTCACCTATGTTCTTCCATCTCAAGAACATGATATCAATGAATGAGATGGAGAACAGCTTGTGTTTTTTTCCAAATTTGTACACAAGTATATGTTATGTTTGTATTTGTAACTTTTCCATATTTTATGTATGTCCTTTTATTTGTGGTAAGAAAGTGTTTAGAGAAGATAAAGTTGTATCATTTCAATTGACAGCTAACACCATACAGAATGGTCAAATTTTCTTTGACGTAGCAATCAAAATCTACTCCTCTGGTAGATTTCACGTTCTTTACAAAAGGAAACAAATATAATATCAAATCAAAGCACTTAACTTTAGTAATGTCAAGCGTCTCTTTCAGACTAAATCATGAAATGTAGAATAAAAGATGAGAATAGGTGTGATGAATCTCTGAGAACTTTCGAGTAAACGAAACCTTAGCTAGAAAAACAGATTGCCTCAAACACTCTTTGATATTCTTTTTGGGTGTAAATCTAGAGAAATTGTCTCTGTCGGTTTACATAGAGATTTAGACCTATAACGAAGTCATCACTAATCCTACTAGGATTCTAATTTCATTTCCAAAGGGAATAACTAAATCTACTCATTTTTATTTAATTGCGATAAATTAAGTTAGGCTTTCAAAATAATATACATACATATGTAATAACTTAAAATTCTACTCTTGGTGTAAGAATATGGGGATTGCAAGGTCCTCTGAGTACCCAGAGATAGACAAGATCACACAGAAGAAGCTTGATCTCATGGATGAGTTTATAAGAGACAAATCTGCTTTAGAACAGACCAAGAATTTAAAATCTGTTAAATCTGACGCCGACGAAGAAGATGTTGATGTGAAAACAGAGAAAGTAAATGAAGAGCTAGAAGACATGAACACAATCAAGGCCTTACCTGAACCTCCACCAAAAGAAGAAGAAGACGAAAAAACCGAGGAAGAAGCAAAGGAAGAAGTGATAATAGAGGAGAAACAAGAAGAGGTGGGTGACTTGCTGGATCTTGGGAATACAAATGGGGATGGAGCAGCAGAAGCTGGAGATAGCTTAGGCATTGGCTTTATTTGACGGGCCATATGCAAGCGGTCAGAGTCCGGTCCAGGATGGGAAGCGTTTAAGGATGATTCAGCGGATTGGGAAACAGCTTTGGTGAAATCAGCTACAAACTTGTCGGGGCAAAAGTCTGAACTCGGAGGAGGTTTTGATATGTTGTTGCTTAACGGAATGTATCAACACGGTGCAGTAAACGCTGCCGTGAAAACATCGACGGCTTATGGAGCAACCGGAAGCGCGAGCAGTATGGCTTTTGGTTCTGCAGGAAGACCAGCATGTTTTAATGAAACATGACTTTTCTCTATTTCTTTAGTTTCTTAGAACTTTGCTCTGTTTTCGTTTTGCTCTGTTTTAGTTTCTTATTACTTTGACTCTGTTTTCCTTCTTATGCTGATGATTTGACATGAAACTTTTATTCATTACAGCGACTATTCTGGCACTTCCGGCACCTACAACGGCTAATGGAAACAGCTGAAACAGCAACGGTCCAGTTCCCATGGATCCATTTGCAGCGTCCTTGGTGGTTGCGCTGCCAGCATTTGTGCAGATGAGTGATATGGAGAAGAAACAGAGGATGTTGATGGAAGAACAGACGATGTGGGACCAATACTCTAGAGATGGAAGACAAGGACATATGAATCTAAGGCAAAACCAAAACCAACCTTACTCTTACACACCTAAGTATTGATTGTGCGCCATAGTAGGACTCTTCTTGAGTTGTGTCATTATTTTTTGCCTACCAATCAGTTTGTTCTTGTGTCAAATTCAATTCATTGGGGCAATTGGGAGGTTTGCTTCTGTGATTGTAATCTCTTGTTAACCTTTAAAAGAGAAACTTAACTATGTTTTGATAACACAATTATATCTAATCTCTCTAGTACAAGCTCTAATGCTTTACACTATAGCGTTTGCTTGATTTGCCTGCAAAACAGACAACTTTCATTGATAAAGATTCTCAAATTTCTTGCTTAAGAAGTTATCATTAGAGGATCACGAAAGGTTTCCATTCTTACATAATTTAAAGCATGGTTGTTTCAGAGCAGGATCATCTTCGATTCCTGGAGGCTCCTGACCAAACATCATCTCACAGCTAAGATCATCAAAATCTGCAAAACTCAATACAAATGAAAATTAGTGTTGTCACATTTGTCTCTGTTTTGAAAAATAACAAAACGATTGCTTGTTTCTTAAGTCAAATCGTTGACTTCTTATAAAGAATGATCACTCATCATTATTCAACTTGAAGACTTAAGTAATGGGTCTACTTGTAGTTTAATGGTGTCCTTAGTGGTGAATCAGTGGGACCCCTAAAGATCACATTAAGCCTCCACAAGTTGAGAAGTGCAGGCTACTAATTTCACGTTACATGATTAAGTTTGATTTCAACTGTTGTATTTATGCCCTAATCTTTCTGTTTCACTGATTGCAATTATAAATTAAAGAGAATTAGATTCAGCGTAGTACCGGGCTTCATGTAGATAGGCATTCCAAGTGATTTTTTGATGAAGGTTTGGGTTGGAATTTTACAAATGTGAGTGCACATGCTAACACAATTCGACTGCTCAAGAAACCTACAAATTAAACAACAGTCAAGGACATGATATAAATGACAGATCTCAACAGTGAAACTAGCGTTGGTGGTTGCTGTAATGTAATGATTGTTTATGGAAGAATGATTTTGAAATCTGTATGAAGTTTCGTGATCAGATGGGGCCAAATCGAGAGATAACACTTAACTTGCACTTCTCTATGAACACAACACTCTTCTGTTTTCTTCCATTAACCTCGGCCTCCCTCACCTTGGCAACAAATTAAGTTCCCAAATTAAAACCCACAAAAATTTTCTGTTAATTTCAACAGACAAACAAGGACCAAAAATAGGGTCTTACCACTGAAGGTCCAACAAGCCAAGCGAATGATATTGTGGTGAATAGCGCGAAGAGCTCCCTTGAGAGTTTTGAAGGTGGAAAAAGCATTTTGATCTGTAAATTCAGCAAGAAATGCTAGCGTAATATGTTCATAGTTTGCTGCTACTTGATCTAATTAATCCATAAGAACTTACCATGGAGGCTATTACTGTCGGTAATGCTTTGTCCAAAGAGCTAAGAACAATTTCATGTTGTTGCTTGGTGTCAAAGTTACTCGTAACCCTAGTTGCCGTATCTACTAACCTATCATAATTACTACTCTTGTTGCTACTACCAATCCCTGAAGAAAAATTTCTCAGATTTCTTCCTCAATAAATATATATTTTTAATGAACTAAATAAGCAAAGATTCAAAGAATATACGTGAGAAGTGAGATACGAACCTGCTGCGTCTTGAAGATGCTTTGATAGAAAATTAATTGCAAGTTTCGAGAAGAAGCTGTCCTCAGTATTACTCGCATTCTTAGTATTGGATGGCTCGATTCTTGTTGTCTCTTTTGCAGCCTTGAATTCTCCGGAGTAGACGGGTTTTGAACTGAGAATTGGGGAAATGCTTGAGCGTCTATCTAAGCCACTTGGAGTGCGTGTATCGTTGAACCGAGTTGTGAAAGTGAGGATCTTGTTCTGAGAAAGTAATGGCTTAGTGTTCATATTTTGGTCTTCTAGAAGAAGAGCTTGGCAGAAACTTGTTGCAGGTTATTTTTTATTTTTTTTCTAAGGCCAGTAATCGATGTTTCCAAATCCAAAGTATATATAGGGCCTTGAATGGCTGTCTTATCTTGTTTTTTATGTGAAAAAGACGTAAGAGACAATCTTTTTTTAAAGGGAAAACAACGAACAATTTAGAAAAAAACTCCCTCTAGTGGTAACATATCAATTTTTTGTCTGTTATTATTTTTATATTTTTGCGTTTTTTAAAACATGACTTATACATCTTTTTAAAAGACTGAATGGTAAAAATGTTTAAACTGGTATAGTATCTTCTTTTTTTTAATAAATATCTACAAAAAGATTATCATCATTTATATCAATTTGAATAAGTAATAAAAGATTGAATAGAAAAGTCACTATTATTCTAGAAAAATAAATATCACATTAATATATATATATATACACGTTCCCGATATTGTATCGTATAAAACACATAAATAAATAAAATATAGTCAATAAATTAGTACGAAGAATACTGATAAATTTTAGTAATAAATTATTACATTTTAAGAATTAGTATATTTTCTACATTCACATTTGATTATTCCAATACTTGGAAACAAATGTTGCTAAAGTCTGTTGACAATAAAATAAGTTTTATTTTTTTTGTGGTATTTTGTCTATTAAATCTGGTCTTTTTTTTGTTTTCCTCAATAAAAATCAGACAAGATTGAATGTGTGGTTTTGTCGCCAAGACCCAAAAAAGAAAAAAAGAAAAAAAGAAAAAAGGAAAAAAAAGACACTGTTATTTAGTCGTATATCATTAAAAAGACCCTTTTTGTGGACGAAACAATTAAACAGAGACGCGCGAGATCTGCATCTGAATCAGATAATGGGCCTCATTGCTTTATAGGCCCAGCTGATTATGAAATAACACTAAAACAATTTAAATAGAAAAACCAATCATCATGGTGAAAAAATAGTTTTGAACCCGAACCATCGTGTACTTTTATATATTTATTATATTTTATGCCGTTTTTAATCAAAAAAAAACTTTTCAAATAAATTACTTAAACTATTATAAGATTTAGTTTTCTAAACGCAAACGATGTTGTTTAGGCTTTTTAAAAAAAATTGACGTGCCTAAAACAACATTGTTTTGGTTGAATCAGTTCTCATTTCATTAAAACATCTTTTGACCACGTGCATCTAAATTAATAGCTTACTAACGGGTTGACTCATGCCATTTAGACCAATATAGCCTATATTATATAGGTTTCGGTTACTTATATTGTTCATATACTTTATTTGAAAAATTATTTTGTATTTAAATCGGCATGATCATGTTGTTGGTACTAAATAAAAGTATGGGATGAATTTTAATAATTTTTTTACTACTGTAATTCCTTACGATTTGTTATGATTCTTCTGAATATTTGTATTCTTGTTGAGATCAAGCTTATAGGTAACAATTAGATATATGAGCAAATTTATATATAATTAAATTTAAAAACCATCTCTCACTCGAGAATCCAAAAAAAAAAAAACAGTTTCCATTGACATTGAAGCAAAAGATGAAGAATACAAAAGGCCATAAACTAAAAAATAATGCAAGAATTGCATCTGAGAAAATACAGATACAGATGGGGCTGGAAATACTAATGTGCCCAGCTTTGCTATTTGCAATGAGTTTTCGAGAAGAAATACTTTTTTAAGTAAAAACAAAAAGGCCGCAAAAATACCATACTGTACACAGTACACACACTCCCCTGTAAAGCTTGTAATATTCCCATCTATTTACACAAATTCTCAAACCAAACCTCTTATCCTTCTCCTTCTCCTCAAACCTGAAAACTCACCAGCAAAACAGAGTTAAGTCTGGCTCGCCACACTCTCTTTCTCTTAACCTGCAAGCCAGTGATGTAAGAGATGCAACAGAGCCAACACTTCGTTCAACAGATGCAACAGAGCGAACACTTCGTTTAAAATCTCATGTTTTGTTCTCCGGCGAATTCCCTTATTTCCTCTCCGAATACCGCCACGACTCCTGTCTCTATTCCAGCGACTACCCTTGTTTCCCCTCCGACTACGATTTCAGTGAAGTCTCCAATCTCTGCCCCAACGATGAGTCCCACCGCCTCGAAAGTGTGAAGTTAAGTGGCTTAGACAAAAGAAAAATGAAGAAGAAGACACTTTGGTTGCAAAATAAGGGTCTGAATATCTCCAAGTAAAAGCATATACTCTGAAGCATGTGGAGGGTTCACTAGTATAAGACATCTTAAATGCCTTTGGTTGCTTTATCCGAATAAAGTTTAAGATTCAAATGGAAAACACCAATGGGAGAAAACCGTACTAGGAGAAGTTGTCAAAGACTTTGGGAACAAGTTTTAGGACCACATGTTTTGTCTCTTTTGTTTCTTAAATAGAGGATAGAGACGTGTGAGAGTGTAAGACTCAGTTGAGAAAAAGAGAAAGAGAAAACAAGAAAGAGAAAGCTTTGTAAGTTACCGGAAAGGGTGAGAGAACAAAGTTGTAAAGCTCATGAAGTGATTTAGTGGATTTTCGGGAGGTTTCCCGGCGAGATGTAGGGTCTCCACATTGGAGGGCTGAACTCGTTAAACCATGTGTGCTCTTTTATGTTTCAGCTTTGCATCGCTCTTCTTTAATCACCTCTGTATCTGCATCATTTCTATTTTTCTGTTTCAGTTCTGCATCTTCTTAAAGTTCCATTTCTAATTCTGCATTCATCAAGTTCTTCTCTTAACTCTTCAAGTCAGTTGTTGTGTGTTTGAGTTGTGAGAAAATTCAAGTTTTGAGCCTTATTTCCGTACAGAAAGAATAGTCTGCCACCGCTCCGACGAACCAACCACCCGTTTCAGCCAATTCCCCAGCGACAACGCACCAACGTGGAGACAGGAAGCTCCAGTGGCCGTGCTACCGTCTAAGAAGCAAACGTCACTGGAGGAAGAGAGGGACGCGGCGAAGCAAACATCACCAGAGACATGGAGGGAGACACGGATGTTTCCGCCAAATGCTGTAGGCGCTCACTCTGTACTGGGAATGACAACTCCGGAGAAAACAACCCTCTCCTCGGCGGCGACGTGGAGACATGAAACTCCAGCGACCGTGCTACCGTCTACGAAGTTGACGAAGCAAAATGAAGGGGAGGCTGAGGGGAACGCGGCTTTTTCGGCCAAATGCTGTCAGCGCTTTTCTCTGTGTGTTGGAAATGACAACTTTGGAGAAAACGATCATTTCCTCGGCGGCGGCAACTTGGAGACAGGAAGCTCCAGCGGCTGTGCTCATACTACGTCGATGCTGATACTGCTGCCACTACTTCTCGCCGTAAACCTCCTGCTACTGCTTCACCAGGTAACTGTGTCGGCGTTTTTATTGATTCTTTTCTAACCGGAGCACTTTGTTTTTGCTTCTTCAGGCGATCCGTTTCTATTTACTTTTTTTTTCCTTATTTGGGTTGATATTTACTTTTTACCAAACAAAAAAACCCGGTTCTTAATTGGTTACAGATTGTTTATAACAACTGTTTATTTAGTCGATGTTGACAAAAAAAAAGCCGGTTAGTTGGTTTATTTCATTGTTTTAATAATTTGGTTATTTTTTTGGAGTAGCAGCAGCAGCATAGACGGTAGTATGAGCACGACCGCTGGAGCTTCCTGTCTCCACGTTGCTGCCGCCGAGGAAAGGGTCGTTTTCTCCGAAATTGTCATTTCCAGCACAGAGAAAAAAATGCCGACAGCATTTGGCCGAAACAGCCGTGTTCCCCTCCGCCTCCAGTGAAGTTTGCTTCTTGACGGTAGCACGGTCGCTGGAGTTTCCTGTCTCCACATCGCCGCCGAGGAGAGGGTTGCTTTCTCCGGAGGTGTCATTCCCAATACAGAGTGAAAAGCGCCGACAGCATTTGGCCGAAACATCCGCGTCTCCCTCCGTCACCTAGTCACCATAGAAGCAGTAGATCTACTTAAGTGAGTGTGTGTTATGTAACATGGGAGGCCATGCCTCGGGTTTCTGACCTGCTTATTACGACGAGCCTGGTCATCTTCATGGAAGACCAATTCCTGAACAAAAAATGAAAGGCATATAGCATGAGGAATCTCTAATAAGTAACCCTTGTCTTAAAATGTTGAGTTGTAAAATGAAAACATGCTGAGGCTTTCAAATTGATCAGTATCTTTGAAGAGAGTAAGGCATCAAAGTTTTTGCGTGGTCTCATAGAGAATGTCGGCTTGCACAATGTTTCCTGCAAGCAGGAGGCTCATTGGTCCTGAGAATGCAAATGCCATTTATCGAAAACCAGAACAAGCTTTACAAATAGGATCCCTTAAAGAATGCTGAAGATGTAAAGAAAAGGCATTAACCCAATGTCAATGACTTATCAATGCACTCTTCGGCAAAATCGATCCATCACAGTTATTGTTGCTATCTTTAGTAAGTAAATTGCACTAAGAGAGTGGATGAAAAGATAGAGTGAACGACTATGTAAAAATAGGATTATGAGAAAAGTTGGAAATCGGTGAATGACTATGTAAAAACAGGATTATGAGAAAAGTTGGAGGAACAATTAAAAACAAACTAGTGCAATGCCAGATTCATAAAGTGATGACCAGATTTATGTCGGTTGATAAAAGTAGCTTGAAGCCTGATTTTTCCTAGTAGGTAGTCAACATTCACAATGACTGAGAAATATAAATGTGAAGAAGAAAAAGTAGCAAAGGTACTAAACATACCCATACGGTGCGCTACACGTTATCCACTAGCTCAATATCCATGAGGGAAATCAAGACTTTAACTGTTTCCTATAGAAATTGCATAAAGATACTGAAGGACTGTTAAGGATTCTTCTAAAGGTTGAAATGGAGACACCTAATGGGTTGCTTTAGCTTTTCTCCAAACACAATCCTAGAAAATAGAAAGACCGTAATAAATAATAGTGTAGAGAAAGAGAAGATAAAGTTCCTTTGAAGGAGTAGCAACAGGGACAAGACATAATTCCTTCACCAGCCTCTTTGAATGGCTTCTTAGATTCAGATATGGAAGTTGAAAAAGCAGCAGAGATATTCATGACAGATTATAAAACGAGATAGATTATAGAAGATATGACAAGTGTATATTCGATCCATTTTTTTGGAGGAAAACACGAGTGCTTGCTTCTTCTCGAGACGCTCTGGTTTCATCGCAGCTTTCACCCATCACCGGCGGCGGGACGACGGAATTTAATTGCTCCACGGCGTCGTTTCTAAACCATCGATTCACCTCACCCCAAGGGGTAGAAAAGTCAAACAAAACCCCAAACTATAACGAGTTTTCCCTGAAGAAAATTTATAAGTTGATATTTTTATCTATCTATTTTACAGGCGACAGATGCTTTATGTTCTGCGCTGGGGGCTCACAATGGCCTTTCACCAAGCTTGAGGCAAAAGGATTTCTCGACACCAACAAACTAACCATTGGAAGTCTACATGAAAGTCCTTGAAGCTTTTCCTCAACTGACAATGATTTAGTAGATTTCAACTGACAACGATCAAGGAGATGGAGGCGGTTGCACGCACCCACAAAACGCAAACCGCTTTTTCATCCTCTTTCGTCGCTCACCTCTCACTCCGCCATAGATATAATCCCGAAGAAGAATCCTCGTTTTGCTATCCGATATCTTTGCTTTCGCTCGATCCACTCTTTCTCCTTCCATTTTCAATAACAGAAACTGTAATCTCTGTATCTCCAACTGTAACCTCCCAATCTTCTCTGTGCCTCTTCTCGCCTGCTCTGATATTCTCCTCCTTCTGCTACTCTCATTCTCATCAAGATCCATTGATGATTTGCTTCCATCTGATCTCTCAAATCCGCTTTGGACTTTCGTCACCAGTTTTCTGTTGATGCTTAAAAGTTTCTCTAATGCTTCCTCTGCTTCATTGATCTGTCCCTTAATCGTTTCATACTCGTCTTCTTTTCCTTTCTCGCCTTTTTCCTCTGTCTCCACTTTGCTTTTCAAATCTTCAACGGCGATATGAAGGTTTGAGAGCTTCTGTAAATCCGAATCAAGTCTCTCTAGAACTTTCCTCTTGTTTATGTCTTTGTTTGGATCTGTGAATCTATCAGAGATCTCTAATTTTTCCACAACCAATGATTCTTCAGACAAAGATTTACCTTTCTGAGGATTCTTTGGCTTCACCTCTAAACTGTGATCATCTTCTATCTTCAAAATGTCTCTCTTACTTATCCCATATGATGAGCAATCAGAAACCTGATCAAGTAAGATATCTTTTGTGATCATCTCGCTTTCCTCGGAATAGGTTTCATGGTTCTGTTTCCGTAGGCTTCCACTTCTCCTTCTGCTTCTTCGGGCAGAAGAATGTTTTAGTTCTTCCATTGCAAGCTTTTTGGTTACTGCCTCCTCAATAGCTTTGATTCTCAAATGTATTTCTTGCAACTCTAAGAATCCATCGTTGTTATCCACTACTGAAGCAGTTTCCTGTTAAGAGATATACCCACAAAAGATTCGTTACTCCCCGACAAGAAAATTCAAAATTAACAACAAAACCTATGCAACATCAGTTCAACGGAAATATGACTTAGACCAAGGGAAAAGCTATCTAAAACTTGATGATTACTATCTGTGACTCAAAGTATTTGACTATTAGAAGCAGATTTTGCTAAGATAACTTACTTTGGATCCATTCTCGAATTCGAGAGGCATGTCAATATGTTTTTCCAGAGATTCTATGCTTTCCTTCAACAAGAAAATAGCTTGGGCGTATTTGCACATAAGTTCGTCTTGTCCTCTGTTTGCATCCTCTAAATTTTGCACTCTTCCCTTAAGCTGGCCAATCTCCATGTCTTTTAATGTGCTTCTACTTTCAAGGTTCTTACAGGCTTCTACCAGCTCATTGGTCAACCCTTCAAGAAATGTTTCATGAATAGCCGAAATCTGCAAATCTCCAAACAATGTTTCAGCTTGAGACTCCCATCGTTCAATCTCGTTCCTTTCTGTAAAAAGTTCCTGGTTCAACTCTTCCTTCTCCTCATTGATTCCTTCGAGTTCCATGCGTAAGTTCATCAAGTCAGCTTCCAATTTCAGATTAGCTTCATTTGCATGACTATTCTTCTTAACCTGCTCTTCGTAATCTCCACGAAGTTCCAAAACCTGCTTATTCTTGTCTTCTTCTATCGCTTTAGAATCCTTGTATCTACATTCTAAACCCTTCAGTGCCTTAGATAATTCAGATTTTTCATTTTTCACAATGGAGATCATCAGCATTGCTTCTAGAAGTTCTTTCTCCTTCTGACCCAACTTATCCTTCACATTAGCAATTTCATGTTCCAACTGATCATTGGCTGATTTGGCAGAGAGCAGTTCGGCTTCAGATTTCTTTAGCAAACCCTCAAGCTGTAAATTCTCAATTTCTGCAGATTTGAACTTATCACAAAGCTCCTTCACCTCTTCCTCGAGCTTACACTTAACAAAACTAAGTCTGTCCAGATCCTCGTTTAGTTTCAACGCTCCTGAAAGTTTTTCCAAGACAACATCCTCCAAAAGAAGAATGAGATTGCTTTGGTAAATAGTTTCGGAAAGAAGCAAAGAGATATCCTCTTCTAGTTTACTTTTCCCCTCCTCCAACTGCAATGTCGACTTTGTCAAGTATCTTTTCTCATCCAAAGCATTGTTATTCTCTTCCTGCAAAATGGTGTAGTCATCTCGAAATTGCAGCACTTGTCTGTGCAAATCCTCAATTTCCACTTTCAAATTTTCTTCTCTGCTGACTCCTTGATTAACTTTTGTGGTCAATTCTCCATTCATGTAGATAAGTTTCTGGGTCTCATCCTGCGAAAACGAGAGCTGAGATTCAAGTTTTCCCTCAAGGATTTTCTTATCTGTTGCAAGACCTACAGCTTCTGATTTAAGTTGCCGAAGAAATTCAACAAGGACGAGGTTCTCAATGGCAGAGTGTTGGTTTTCACCCCAAATCTTCAAAAGCATAGTTTGCATGTCATTAAGTCTACTCAATATGTCATGCAAATTTTTCTGGTCTCGGGAATTCTCATCACCGGAATCCATACCCGGAATAATTTCAAGCTTCAGCAATACCTGGCAGATCCCTGTTCTAAGTATTTTAATACAGTTAATCGAGGAGTCAATCTGCACTTGTTTCCCAGTGTTTTCTTGTTCTAATAGTTTAGAAGCCTCTTTGATATTCTGATTCTCAGCAATCAGAGAGGAACACCTCTCAAGCCAATCCTGCAAACATTTCTGCAGAACAATAATCTCAATGTGAGCATCATGAGCTCGATCCACCTCCACTTCAAATTCTCTCTCCCGGGATTGATTTTCATCTTGAAGGTGACTGATCTTTGATTCCATGCCATTCATCTGACTCTCGGAGAATTGCACCAAACTAGCACACTCGCGGTCCTTGCCATCTAAAGCCATTCCCAACTCTTCAATTTTCTTAAGGGAAGATTCCCTCTCGGTCGCAAATTCCAAAACTTTCACTTTTAATTCTGCCTGTTCTTTCTCGAGATCTTCTATTCTTTTTCTCATTATATCCATTTGAGAGAGTAAGCTTTCTCTTTCACTTGTTAAACTGGACTTGTCGTCATCCAGCAGGTGGCATGAGTCTTCTAGGCTTTTCAATTTTGACTTGAGTTCTTCAAGTTCTGCAGTGGCATTATAAAGAGAATTCTCCAGTAGACTGTTTTCCTCAGAAAGTTTCTTGCTGTTTTCTGTAGCACTCTGCAGATGGGAAATTAACATGTCCTTCTCAGAATGAAGGCCGGATTTCTCTTCTGCGAGTGACATACAAGATTCCTCCAATGACTTCAGCTTTCCTCTGATTGTTTCCAGCTCAGCATTCAAATCTGATATGGAGTTCTCCAAAAGAAGGTTTTTCTGAACAAGCTTTTCCATCATCTCTAACTTCTCAAGCAGAGACATCTTTTCGATACTTTCTCTTTCCTTAGATTCCTTTAGCTTTGAGTTCTCCTCCTGCAACTCCCTGACTGAAGACACAAAGTCTTCTGGATGTAAACCAACCAACTCCACCTTTCCTACCATGGACTGGTGTTTTTTCCCTATTTGACTTAATTCCTCTTTAAGACAGTATATTTCTTGCTGCAAAGCATTTCTCTGGTCCACTCTCAGTTCAACTTCTGCTTCAAGTTTCTCTATTGTCTCCCGTAATCTTGATACCTCCTCCTGCAAACTCTTAACTGATGCAGCCGAAGAGAGATTGAGCTCACTGAGGCTTTTGTTCTCGTTTTTGGCTTCCTGCACTTTCTCTAGTAAACCATTGTTACGGGCCTCCATATCAATCAGGATTTGGGACCTGTTTTGCAGTTCCAATGCCAAAGTGCTTAGATCCTCCTGAGACTGAGAGTGCATTTGTTGTAGAGTTTGAAAGGCCGTCTCAGCTTCCATGAATCGCAAGTGTTCTTCCTGTACACAAGTCCACAATCTCCCCATCTCTTTCTGTTTCTCCGTGAGCTCTTGACCTTGATTCCCCATTTTCTCCAATAGACTATCCAGCTCAGAATGAAGATTTTGATTTGATCTCTCAAGCACAACACACTTTTCCTCTGCAAATTTTAACTTAGCAACTCCATCCTCTATTTCACGGCCAAGCCTCTGAGTTTCTTCTTGAGCATGAAACAATTTGAGCTTTAAATCTGCAATTGTATCCAGGCACTGTTGGTACTGGAGTTCATAAGCTTCGTTTTCTTCAGTTAATTTGGAGACTTTTTGCTTCAAGCTTTCAACTTCACCCTCAGCATTTTCTGCCCGCTGATTGATTAACCTTGCATCTTCCTCAGCCTTGCGCAATCTCTCTTCCAGGTTAGATATGGTTTCCAAGCATTGTCGATATTCAACAAGAGCAGCTTCTTTGTCAGTTTCGGATCTAACAAGGCTTTGCTTCAAGGCTAGAGTTTCAGCTTCGGCTCTGCTGGCTCGCTCATCTACTTCCCCAGCCTCCTTCTGGGCTAGGGAAATGCGATCCTCCAAATCAGCTATGTTTTGCAGACATTGCTGGTACTGAAGAAGACTGGACCGCTTTTCAACCTCTACTTTGCTGAGGGATTCTCTGAGTGTTTCGACCTCAGCTTCGGCTCTTGTGGCTCGTTCAATAAGCCCCCTGGAGTCCTCTTGTGCACGAGATACCTCAGCCTCCAGATTAGACAGTCTCTCCAAATTCTGATCAAATTGAGCTAAGCTAGCTTCCTTTTCAGCCTGCATTTTAGAAAGAGCATCTTTTAAAGCCACAATTTCAGCCTCGGCTTTGCTTGCTCGTTCAGATTCTGAAAGAACCTTAGCATTTCTTCTTTTTCCATCAACATCATTGAAATTCAGTCCTTTTCTTGCCTTTACAGTTTTCAAACCTTTCCCGTTACTCTCAGACTGAGGCTCTTCCATGAAGGCTATATTTCGCTTTACTGTACTCATATGAGAGATCCCCAAAGCATCTTTTTGTATGTCACTGGGGTAAACCGGAACTCGGATAGGAGGATCATTCTCAGGCGTTTGTGGATCAAACTCATCGGTGGAAGAACCAAGAGGTGACTCCTCCCCAAACATCATGGGGTCTTGGTTTGGGAAGGCTTCTGCCATAGTCTGCTGAGCATGACGAATAACACCAGTAGCATGATCGTATCTTTCAGCTAATGCACGATATGCTCTATAAAACTCCTCAACCAATTTCATAAGTTCAGGGCGCTTTTTGTAATACATTTCTGCTCGCCTAGCAAAGGAGTCTGCATCTTCTTCGATAACCTTGATCATTTGCTTGACTTTACTATCCATATCTGTTAACACAAATAGAAAAATGTAAGTAAATTGCAGAAAAAGTTCCCCGCATGACACAAAACTGAGCTTAAGTCAATGAAATTTGTACATTATGATCCTTCCTTGGGCAATACGAGGCGCGCTAAAACAACAAAATTTCACTTGAAGAACGTTTCAATTCAGATGAGCAAGTAGCTTCTCTTAGACTCTTAGTTACATACCTGTAAGATTCTCCTGAAGCCATTTTGAGTTCTTGGGGCTTATGTGACTATCCCACCACCAAGAATAGCGTTTAGTGTTACCATTCACAACAGCAGTCATTTTTCCCAGCAAAACTACACACCACCACCGACAAACTGTGAGGATCTTAGATCACTCCGGAACGAGAATGTGCAAGTCTCTTTCAATGCCAAGTACGCCAAATTCCTCCTTAAAAATTCGTAAACTTTAAAAAAAAAAAAAGGGTTAAGCTTCCATAAGAATTGATTAATCATAAAAAAAATAAAAAAGAAACGAATTACCAAGTCAATGAAGGCCAAAATCGAGACAAAAATAATTCACTTGCCAAAGCAATCAGTAGTAACCTGGTCAGATACATATCAAACAATTTGTTAAAGATGAAAACTCGGATCAGCATTTAAACGATTCTTAAGCTCTAAATCCAAAATCCAAGGGAAGATAGCAAGAGAAACCAAATTATATGATCTTACACGAATCAATGATTATAGTACAACACTTAGCCGAAACTGAAATTAGCTACAGCAGTTGATCTACCAAACAAATCTAACAGTACTGAATCAGGATTACCGGAAAGAATAGTTCTTCTAAAATGTTTTCCGATCAGCTTCCACTTTCACTTCTTCTTCTTCGCATATCTCTCATCTCATCTTCTTCATCTAGATCTCTCTTCAAAAATATAATTACAATTAGATGAGAAATAATGATAGGGAGGCTG
Source organism: Cardamine chenopodiifolia (assembly GCA_963922655.1). NCBI lineage: Eukaryota > Viridiplantae > Streptophyta > Magnoliopsida > Brassicales > Brassicaceae > Cardamine > Cardamine chenopodiifolia. Next base: position 466,206 of record OZ000467.1, read on the forward strand.
ACAAGTGAAAAGTGACAAAGACAGGACGTCTTGGACGGTGAGCTTTGAGGTCCACTTCCGTCACCCTCTGTTATTTCTATTCTCCACGTTGGATTTTAGATTCCGCCCAATGCCATCTTGCGTGTCCAAAGAATTCCAATCATTTTAAAGACTTCCTCATGTTGTTTTGGTTTGTGTTTACTATGCGTTACTTCTTTGACACTTAATAACTTATGTCATACTTTTTTTTTGTTACCAATCAACGAACATTCAAGAAACGAAAATAAATTATTTACCTATTGGGAACATTTAGGATGTCTGACTTCTAAGCATCGCAAAGGGTTATATACTGTTTACATAACTTTTCGAGCTAGTTAAGATTCATTTATTGTAAGCTAAAATAAATAAAAACGTGACTTCGAGTCAACAATTTTCGTTGGAAGTTTTTTTTTATAAAAAATATATGTTGCTGTTCACTTCGTTGCCAATATTGAATTAATTCAAAGGAGTATGATTTTTTCGTAATTTTTTTTGTCGGTTATAGAATATAGGAGGTCGATAATAAGGAAAAAAAATGAATAGAGGAAGGTCAACACTCAACTGCCATGTACCTAACACTATAATAGTTCCAGCTCGATCGGTTTCATGCCACAAAACTTATAATAGTATTGGTCTTTTAGAAATCGTTTATGACTATCCTTTCATATATGCCTTTTATAGAATAATAGTCAAAGCTGATCCTATATTAAACTCTAAATAGTAAGACCAAGTGAAATTTAAAAATACATAACCTCACTGCGATTTATATCGATTATTCAAAACTCAAAAAGTATTTTTGTAATTCAAAATTGAAACAAGGCCTTGTAGCCTCTAATGCTTCGTAAAGATAGGCCCATCATCAAATATTTGAAGCCCATACGTGGCCTATACCGGTAAAGTCAGGTAGGCCGTAGGGAGAGGGTAAAGACGCAACGCAAGCGCAACATCAGACGCATATCCATATGACCATATTAGTGGATCAAACATGAAAAGTGTGCCACGTAACTATTAATTATTGGTTAATTTTTAATGAAATTACCAAAAACTTCTCATTGTTTTGGTTTATATACGACTAGATAACAAACCCAGTTGTTGAGTCACACTTGTTTGTTTTCACTCGGAAAATTCGAAAATCGAGATCAATGTCGATGACGGTGTGGGCATTTCGGCGGAATGTTCGCCGGAAAAGTTACTCGATGATCGTTAGATATATCTCCGGCTCCGCATCTTTTGGAGGATCCTTGATTACGCCTAAGGAGCGGTGTATTGAGAAGGTTTTGGTGGCGAACAGAGGTGAGATAGCTTGCCGGATCATGAGAACGGCGAAGCGTTTGGGGATTCAGACCATTGCAGTTTACAGTGACGCTGATAGGGATTCTCTCCATGTGAAGTCTGCAGACGAGGCGGTACGGATTGGCCCGCCCTCAGCTCGGCTCAGTTACCTCAGCGGTGCTACTATCATGGAGGCAGCGGCTCGGACTGGTGCGCAGGTGTGATTTTGGTTAGTCTATTGTGTAGTTCCCGAGGCGTTAGTGGAATAGGAGAGCCAAATTTCTGGAATTGGAACTTGGACGTGGTACTGGAATTGTTTGGGGGGGGGGAATAATTGCAAGAATTGTCTTATTTCTACCTATACTTGTGTTTATTCGACTGTTTCTTGCTAATATTTGATTCAGGTTCCCACGATAAATGGTTTAGGGTTGCTTCATTTTTCTGTAGCTGATGTCTTCTTTGAATTATAACTAGGCAATACACCCTGGCTATGGATTCTTGTCAGAAAGTTCTGACTTTGCCCAACTCTGTGAAGATTCTGGTCTAACATTCATTGGACCTCCAGCATCTGCGATTAGAGACATGGGTGATAAAAGGTAACATAACAGGCTTTTTATTGCCCCGTGCTTTTTTGCACAAACTGTCTATTATCCTTAACTTCTGACGGTGTGGGCCTCGTGTGTATTTATTTAGTGCATCTAAGAGAATAATGGGAGCTGCTGGAGTTCCTCTCGTGCCTGGATATCATGGCCATGAGCAAGATATTGATCATATGAAGTCCGAAGCAGAAAAGATTGGATACCCTATAATAATCAAACCAACACATGGAGGTGGGGGGAAGGTATGTTATGATTTATGACTTTGATTTTTCCAATAGAGAGCTTTTTGTAATAGTCAAATTACTCCTGGAAAGCACTTGCATGTGTTTCCATTTAGTTTAATACTGGCTCCGGAAACATGGTTTAGAATTTTTGTTCAGTGGCGAAAATATCAATAAGGCTGTTACTCTTTTAACGTTTTTTGGTTTTGAAGTAAAGTAAGCTTTTTTTTTGCAGGGAATGAGGATAGTGGAAAGTGAGAAGGATTTTGCTGACTCGTTTTTGGGGGCTCAACGTGAGGCTGCTGCTTCTTTTGGTGTTGACACAATTCTTCTTGAGAAATACATCACTCGACCAAGGCATATAGAAGTCCAGGTACTGGGTTGTGAAATATTGTGTTTCATTTATGAAAGCCTGGTACTTCTACTAACATGTTCTGGCTAAGCCATATGAATTTCATAGAGAAACCATTTATGGCTCTTAGCTTTTTCTAGCATTTTAAGTTTTAACTAATTTTCCTTCTGTGTCTCCACTGCTTTTAGATATTTGGTGACAAACATGGGAATGTTCTTCATCTGTACGAAAGGGATTGCAGCGTGCAAAGAAGACACCAAAAGATTATCGAAGAAGCTCCTGCGGTAATGACTGTGTTTCCTTCTGTTATTGGATCATATCTTTTCTAGCAAAAATGGATGTGGGTCTGATTGAAACCCTACTGGTGCAGCCCAATATATCTGAAAAGTTTCGCACAAACTTAGGCCAAGCTGCTGTCTCTGCTGCACGGGTATCCCTTTAAATCTTGCTTTCATCTTTTACAAATTTAATGGTTTTCAGTGAGAAATCTTACTCGAAATGTTTCATTACCATGTTCTGTATGTTGTGTTCATTTATAGTAGACTGTATGTACCATGAGTCTCTAATTTCTATAATCACGTTGTGCACAACTAATATTTGATCATGTGTTAGTTTGATCGAAGTTTACGTTGTTAGTTCCATTGATCTGTAGTCTTTTGAAACCTCTTCTTGCTAGGCCATCTTTCACTTCAACTTCCACAAGAAGCGCTTATATTCTGTTACCTTCTGATATTTAAAGGCAGTTGGATATTACAATGCTGGGACGGTGGAGTTTATAGTTGACACTGACTCTGATCAATTTTATTTTATGGAAATGAACACCCGTCTCCAGGTGCCTCTTTGATCTGTAATGTATACTTTAATTTTACCTTCTCTCATCCAAAGGAACACTGATAATCCTTCTTAGGTCGAACATCCTGTAACTGAGATGATTGTTGGTCAAGATCTTGTGGAATGGCAAATTCGGGTTGCCAATGGAGAACTTCTCCCCATAAGCCAATCGGAGGTGCCAATGTCAGGTATCGCAGTACCTCCTTGAGATAAATGGAAAACAGTGTGAATTACTGTTGAATCCATGATTTTGCAAGATATCATGCATGATTTTGCTAGATATCATACTTGATTTTGCTAGATATCATGCTTGATTTTGCAAGATATTACTGGCAGAAAAAAATCTAAACAATTTTTGGTGAAAGTTTATTTATTAATTTGCAGCTGTTAATCCGCATATGTATCCTCTTGCAGGTCATGCCTTTGAGGCGAGGATATATGCTGAAAATGTTTCAAAAGGATTTCTTCCTGCAGCTGGGGTCCTTAATCATTATCGCCCTGTTGCAGTCTCATCATCAGGTGCGGTTCAAGATTGTGTATAAAACTGTTTCTTCTATCATCTTGTGGAAAGTTTTGTTGTCTGTCAGACATCAGACCCTGTTTTTGTCCTGTTGTGAACCTCTTTCATGTTGAAAATTTTCTGTAACAGTTCGGGTTGAAACTGGAGTTGAGCAAGGAGATACTGTTAGCATGCACTATGATCCTATGATTGCAAAGCTTGTCGTCTGGGGAGGTAATCGTGGTGAAGCTTTAGTGAAACTGAAGGATTGCCTGTCAAACTTTGAGGTACATTCCCAGAGAACCCGTAACAAAATTTTGGAGCTTGCTTGCAGTGGCCATTATACCTCAGCATCACTATAAATTTTCAAGGCCTTATGGTTCCATTTATGAATTTCTTAAGAAACGCTTTCAAATATCTTGCACGTCGCTTCTTAGCTACTACAATAGTTAAGTAATTACATGGTATCTTTGTTGGCAGGTAGCAGGTGTACCTACAAACATAAATTTCCTTCAAAAACTTGCTAGTCACAAGGAGTTTGCACTGGGCAATGTAGAAACACATTTTATTGAGCACCATAAAAGTGATCTATTTGCTTATGAAAGCAATCCAGCTGCAGCAGAAGTGGCATACAAGGCAGTTAAGCATAGTGCAAAATTGGTGGCTGCTTGTGTATCTGTAATCGAGCATTTTTCTTGGAATGAAAGTAATCATGGTCAGTTCATATGAGTCTAGTCTCTTCTACACAAGCTACATGATTCCCGAGCATACCTTAATATATTATGTGTAAACTCATCCAGGGAAACTTCCATGGATATGGTATTCTCGTCCTCCTTTTAGGGTCCATCATGAAGCCAAACAAACCATTGAGCTAGAGTGGAATAATGAATGCGAGGGAACTGGCTCTAACCTTATATCACTCGGTGTAATATATCAACCAGATGGAAGCTATCTCATTCGGGTAGTAACTCGCTTTGAGATTCATTTTAAAAGGATAACGCTGAACCCCCTTGCTGTATGATATACATACTTCATTTATGATTCCTATAATTGGGATTCTGATGTTTTGAAAACATTCCACAAGACAGGAAGGAAATGATTCTCCAAGTTTAGAAGTCAGAGTAACTCGAGAAGGAGAGTGCGATTTTAAAGTTGAAGCGGCGGGATTGAGCATGAATGTTAGTCTAGCCGCATACTTTAAGGTAAATCTTTAGCATCATGTTCAAGCAGCTCTTCACAACTTTATCTCATGGTCTCTCTGTCTCTCTTGAAACTGCTGCTTATGATGTGTTTTTGGTGACAGGATGGTTATAAGCATATCCATATATGGCATGGTTCAGAACACATTCAGTTTAAGCAGAAGGTAGGAATTGAATTCTCTGAAGATGCAGGTGGTGTACAACACAAAACAAGCTTCGAAGCATCATCGCACCCTCCAGGAACCGTTGTGGCCCCCATGGCTGGTTTGGTAGTTAAGGTCCTTGTCGAAAACGAAGCCAGAGTAGATCAAGGTCAACCTGTATTAGTCCTAGAGGCAATGAAGATGGAGGTTTGGATACAAACCTTTTTCTTATACTGCAACGCATATGCCATGAATATAACAAATTGTTAACTAATCGTTTAATTTTCCTTCACTGTGGTGGAGCAGCACGTTGTGAAAGCCCCATTTTCTGGAAACATATATGACCTCAAAGTTAAAGCAGGCCAACAGGTTTCAGATGGTAGTGCTCTCTTCAAGATCAAAGGTTAGTGGTAATTTCGCACTAACCGTTCTCTTTTATCCATTCATATCATCCTTTGAGAATTTCAACCAACTCCACTGGTTTCACAATCTTTGCAGGATAAATAACACGATTCACGATTGATCGACCCATCTACTGGCTTACTCGAAACATGTACTAATAAGCATTTGGGTGTGTGTATATAAACCGAAATCTTACAAAAATAAATAAATTCAAAGCTTTATCAATGTATATGCTGCCTCTTTTCATATCTGTGCAGCTCGAGATTGAAAGTAACTTGTTAGTATACAAAATGGGGATTACATTAATAATCAAGATAGACCGAGCCATTTCTTAAATGCTAAACCGGCTTCTCTCTTCTTGAGCTGAGACTCACTTTGAACTTTTGGGGCTTTGCCTTTATATGCAGTCTTGTGATACTTCAAGAAGAGCATCCGATACTTGTACTTGTCAACAAACATATTCTTTTTCTCCAACATCTCCACAACTTCATTAGCCCGTGAGAAGAACCCACCTCTAACAAATGTGTAGAGCACTGCATCGAGCAACTCTTGATCAAACCTCATCGATGACGTAGCTGCGGCTATGGACTTCATTTCTCCCCATAGCTCAGTGACCTCTGTGTACTTGCACCCTAGAGCTGCATATCCTGTGACCATAGAATGAAACGTTTGAGCATTCGGCGAGTGCCCAAGACTTCTCATCTTCTTTAATGCCTTCTCAGCATCTTGCATCAAACCTTTCTTGCTAAAGAAATGGATCACATTGTTCCAATCATGAACACCAGCATCCAAACTCTGCCCTTCTCTGATTTCTCTCAAAAGTTTCGACATAAGTCCTGCCTCTGTGTTTCCTTCACAACCCTTTAAGAGCTTCTCAAACTGCTGATTTCCGCCTCTCGGTATTTTCGCCTCTTTCATCTCCTTGAACACATTGAGAGCTCCATGAGTATCGTTCTGAATCACTTGAGATTGGATTAAAGCTTCATAACAGCTTGAGTCTAATTGAATCCCTGCCTTTTGAGCATCTCTAAGGAGTGATGTCACTTCTCTAGTTCGGTTTGTTTTGCAGTAAGCTCTGAGGAGCGAAGAATAAACCGAAGAGCCGGTTCTTATCCCAGCCATACGCATCTCGTCGAGTAGATCATGCGCCTGATCCAACATTCCTAGAGAAATACATGCGTTGATAACATTCACCAGCATCGAGTTATCACTAGAAACAGGGGAGTCTTCATGTTCTGCCTTTAACAGAAACTCTGCTAACTCCTTCATCTTTCCACTTTCCAAGAAGGCCTTTGTTAATTTCACATAAATCTCTTCTGTTGGCTGCAAAACACCGCGCTCCGAGGTAATCAATTCGACTTGTACATGCAACTTAGCCAACAATTCACTAAGAACATCCTTTGCCTCAGCTTCGAGTCTCAAAAACTTCCTGTCTCTAAAGAACTCATCATAGGGAATCATACTGTGAGTAGAAACCATTTGAGTTTCAGGATTATCGTGTTCTTTAACCTCTAATCCTTTTCCAGATACTTTTTTGAGATTTAATCTATCATCATCTGTAGTATCAAATCCAAGAATGGCGGCTCCAAGTGAGTTCCTTGCTACCTTTCCTCTTCTTAGCATTTCCAGAACCATTTTCGAAGCAGATTCGAGATCCCCAAATTTCAGGTGACACATAAGCAAGCAGTTGTAGAATTGCCAAAACTGAGACTCATTCAAGTTACAAGCTTCATCTATATGCCTTTGAAGCTTCCTCAGTTCCTCTCTCCTCCCATTTCTTTCGTATATATGAGCCATTATTACTAACAAGTTAGCATCAGCTTTAACACCGATCTTGGGTACCATATCAAGAAGCTGCTCAGCTTTTCGTGTTGTCCCAAACAACAAACAACCCGCCAAAGCAATGTTCAACGCCTGAGTAGTAGGCTTCATCGCAAGCAAAGGTGTATTGCTCTTCTTCCGTGGATCAACTCTGTTGTTCTGAAACAAGTAACCAATCTCAAGAACCAACTCAGCAGAAAGATAACTTCCTGATCCCACAAGAGACATATGGGACAAAACTGCAGACCAAGCACTCACGTGAGGATACTCTTCTGTCTCAACTAGCTTCCTCAATATCGTTGATGCAGGAACAGCCATGGCTGACCTAGCGAGAGCCAACGAGAGATATAGAAGAGGTTCTTTCTCCAGCAAATTCTGTTTATTCTCCTCAAAGGCTTGTTCCACTAAACTGTAACCCTTTTGCAGCCAATTGGAATCAAGACTCTCAGCAAAACAAACCAAAACATTGTTAACGACAGATTTTCGCGGAAACCCTTCCATTTGCATATGCTGTTCAAACAATCTCCAAACTTCATCACATCTCCGTGCATCAACTGCAATTTGAATGTCTTCATTGAGTTTAGCAGGATCCCTGGCTTGAAGCAATATAGATCCAGAAATGGTTGAAAATGCTTCTGTTCTATCGATAGACCATACATGGAACTTGGTACTAGTACGAAGCTTAGATAAAACATTGAGGTTTCTTGCATCAGACAGAACAGTTTTACCCGCCAAACCATGTTGTAAAGAAGCTTGAGATTGAGTACCTGTCACTTCAATGGCGTCGACGAGAACTCCACGAAACAAAGTACTCAAAAGACACTGGTGAAGAGAAACAGCCTGAAGCTTCGTTTTCCTCCATGACAACATCTTTTACTCAACAGATCTTATTTTTCTTCGTCGATTCGTCAAAACTAAGTATGGAGCTTCTTGGTCAGGATGTGGAATCGATGAAAACAGTCTTCTCGGTCAGTCATTACATCGAACACTTAGAGGGCAAACTGAACCAACAAGCGTATTACAATCGAGTAATCAACGAAAGATTAGGACAAAAGGCCAAAAGGCTGATAATTAATGACGGATGCTAAGAACCAATTAAACCTTAAATTTGCCCGACCCATAAATATATGTAACAATTTTCTAAGCAAATTCTCAAATAGACCTTTTTTTTTTTTGGGTCGTCTCAAATAGTTAAACAACTTTATAGAAAAAAATGGTCCAAGAAAGAAATTATTTTTTCCGTCAAAAAAAAAAAGAACTGATGGGCCTTCCCGCAAGGATTCCATTAGAGCTATTCGCTATGGTGCAAGTGGAAAGACTTTTGTTTCTGCAGGCAATGACAAGCTTGTTAAGATTTGGTCTGCAGAGTCTTGGCGCTGCCTTAACACCTTAGTAGCAACATATTATAAGCATTTAGTAGGACTTTCATAAATTGAGATTCTTTTTTAGTATTAGGATTCAAGCATTTCACTTCCACATTGTGTTTCTAGAGGCTCCAAGCATTTCACTTCTATGTTTCTCTAGAACCAACTTTATGCTCATCTTAAGTTGCATAATCTTATATAATCATAATAATGGCAGATGTTCTGAGAAGAGAGTTAGTGCAATTGCTATAACTAGCGATATTCACATTTTTGTTATGGGGACATGTTTGATCAATAAGGGTAATATTTTACCTAGTAAGCAGCGTGAGCCGCTGCTTTCCCATTATTGTAGTATTATTACTAGTCTGATAAAGTTTTGTAAGAATGGCTTTCTTTTTTGGTGTTTCGTTCTTGTTGCATTAGGAAGAAGCTGACGTTTTAACTTACTATGCCACTCATTCTGATCTGTTCTTGTTCATAGGAGTTTTCCCCTTATGGTCGTAAGCTATATTCTTAGTGCAGATCGAAACTTCAAGATAAGAGTAAGCTAGCTCTAAACCCTAACCCTAAACTCTAAACTCTAAACCATTAATTTATAGTGTCATACCTTTCTTGTTCGGATTGCTCTTATAGTGATTATGTTTGCCATCACAGGTGACAGTTTTCCCCAAGAAGCCTCTAGAAGGTGCTCATGAAATACAGAGTTTTTGTCTTGGACATACAGAGTAAGTGAGAGTTTAAAGCAACATGTAGTCTCATCCCAAATATCCTTGTTTGGTTTCTAGGATATTTATCAAAGTGAACTTAACAAAAAAAAAGATTATAAACAAGACTGATTACTGAATAACTCCTTTAATATTGTCTTAAACCCTCGATAGGTTCATCACATGCACATCATTTGTCAGCACTCCAGAGCTAACTCAGGGATACCTCATGTCTGGAAGTGGAGATTCAAATGTAAGTGATCTTAATGTCTCCATCTCCAATTTTTACGACCATTAAGTGATGTTTGACTCCTTGCTAATGTTTCAGGTTCGACTGTGGGATATTACAACCGGGTCTCTTCTTGACACATGTGAAGTTAGTACAGTGGTAGAAATTTTGGATCCTTGTTAATATTTAGTTCTTTTGGTAGTTTATCATATGGAAGTCTTGGTTATGTATCTTCTTTGATATTCACTTAGAGAAAGTGATTGCTGTTTGTGCTTATTGAAGGCAGGGCATTTAGAGTCTAATGAAATTGAGCCACCGGCTCAATTCACAGTTATCAACGTATGCACTCTCCCAAATTCTTCTCTGGCAGCAGTGGCAATTCAAAGGCAAGTCAAATATTTTAGCCCGCATCCCTTTCTTTTAAATCAAATGTTTGATTACATTTCTTTTAAATCAGATGTTTGACTACTTCTATTATTATAAAATGCAGCTTTCAAGGAATATACTTGTTAAGCTGTGATTTGGCAGCACATACTCTCTCTATCACAAAGGTATGACTCTTGTTAGAAAAACTATAATTTAACCTGGTAAATGATCTTTTAGGTGATAAAAATCCCTGGAGAAAGTTTCATTCCCACAAGTATCTCTGTAAGTCATCTACAAGATCATTATGGATGGTATCAGGAGCCTCAAACCTACCTGGTTCGAACCATCCTGGTTTCTCAAGGGTTCGGGTCATCTCGTGCATCGACACTGAACCATCTTCAATCCTTGAATACGAGCAGATTCCAGGAGGGACCAAACTGTTGGAGCAATTGCAAGGTTTAGTTCAAATAGAAGAGAGTGTAATGAGTGCTGCAGCAGAAGCTGTGAGAGCAGCAATGTCCAGCCTTTTGATGAAGAAGCAATACTCTGAAGAGAAGAGAGAGTTCAGAAAAAGAAAATAATTGTTTTTTTTTTTGTTTATTATTTTCTGTTTTTGTGGCTCCTTGTAACGTTATCAGTTACCATTCTAATTTCTATTTTACAATATCAAAAATCAAAATTGTTATTTATTTAGAAAAAATTAAGGTCATTATTATTCTTTTTTTAGCTACTCCAGTTAAACTAGTTTCTTGTATTTTTATTATGAACAATTTTCAAATTTAACATGTAAAATCTTTTTTGGTGATAAATTTAATTTAGTAGCTTTCTTCTAATCCGTCGTCAGAAAAGGAAAATGATTCTCGGCGCCGTGAGCCTCTCCATCACCCCCTCTTCTCTCTGTTACTTTGAGTTCGAAGACTCCGATCGTTTCGACTACCTTCTCCATTCGAGAATTTTCTTTACATTTACTTTGGTTCATAACTGTCCTTTTTATTGGGCTGTCTTGGCTTCTTTTATTTCTATCTGGGCTTTGGCTTGGGGCATTCAATTCTTTTATTTCAGGTAAACTAGATAAGAAGTAGATTATTATTTATTTTAAAAAAATAAGGTCAATATTATTATTTTTTCACTCTAGTTAAACTAGTACATTGTATTTTATTATGCTATTTTTAAATTTATTTGTATATTAATTTTAGTGATAAATTTAAATTATTAGCTTTTATTTAATTTACAAGATAATGTTTTACTCAAGAGTACACATTGAAACGCCGTGCGAACACTAAATATTTAGAAGGTAAATACAGATTTCTTTTCATCCGTAGTCTAAACTAAGTAAAAAGTTGATTCATCAAACAAGTTAGTATTTACCGTCTCTTGGGTTGGGGGTCTTAATTTAAGTTAATTACTTCTCTGCTCTTTATAACTAGATTATTAACGCGTGAAATTTCAATATTAAGCTGTTACACAAATAGTTTAAATTATTTATAAATATTATATTAAAAGGTAACTCATTATATATATATATAATTATTAATGGAAATTTATTTCATAAAATTATAAACAATTTAGATATAATTTATTATCATCTATTTCACATACTTTTATTTCAAATTGAACAATACAAAAACAAAACATAAGAACTACATATATATATATATATATATAACAAACAAAATTATGGAAGTTTTAAGATTATTTTTTCAAATTTTGTCGACAAACATGTCAAATTCTCGTTATAATAATAAAACAAAACCGAAGAAAAACATATCAATTGTAAAACTTTGGTTGCTAATTATTTTAATAGTATTCAATTCCGAAAAAACATCTTGAACCATATCATGTGGTGAAGAGCTCTTTGTTTACGGAAAGTGTTAAGTGGCATGAGCGAGATGGAGATATGGTGAATGGCGCGATGGTGAAGGCTTCCTTCAGAACGTTATCTCCGGTGATTCCGTCAAAAAAAAATTCACGTCATCCGCCTCTTGAAGAAAACTATATATGTAACTTTGATCGTCGAACATTCGTCTTTATTTAGCTTAACATAAAGAATTGATGTTGTATTCATAACCATCTTACCAATTTTATGTTACCATAAAATATTGTTGTCCTTCTTTGGTGCGATTTTATATATATATATATATATATATATATATATATATATATATATTAGTTTATCATAAAAGTCATATACATTGGTTAATATATTTTCTGCTTCTAGGAAAAAAATTCCAAAGAGAAAGATATAAAATGAAATTTTTTTTTTTAAAACATGTATAAAATAGAAATATTTGAAATATATTATAATAAAAAAGCCTTCAAAAAGCAATTGTTTCCCAAAAAAAAAGTTTGATTTAGATGGTTGATCACTTCTGTTGATGTAAAATGCAGCTTTCAGGTAATTTTATATAGTGATTGTAAATTTCATATTAGTCTAGATTGCTTGAGGTTCCGGTCTCAAAATTTGGAATTTCTTGGTAAAACAAAAAAGGTGGAAATGAAATGTGACTAGTATATTGCTAAGACGGCGATGAATTCGATCAAGTGGGCCAGTGGCTAATATATATTTTGTTAATAAGGATTTTCAGTTTGAAGCAAGAAAGAACAAATATTACAAGCCAGCCCAAGCTAATGTTAATGGGTTATAGCCTAAATTAGCCCAAAGTATAAAATTACTTGTATTGATTTGTGTTGTTAAAATTAGTCAAACAAAATTACTTGTATTTTCAAAATTAGTCAACCAAAATTGTTGATCACTAGTAAACTCTAATATTGGTCCCCAAGTAATGGATTTTTCTCAAATTAGAGAAATCACTTTTCACTTACCATAAGATTGTTTGATTGGAAATACGAATTAATTTTACAAATCATAAGATTGTTTGCCAGTGAATTTAACCTCAATGGGACTAACATTTTTTCCGATGGATCTCATGTTTAGTCCAACACCTTCTCTTCCTGGATTCGCTTTCTCTGGATAAACTCCATCTTTTGGGTGAAGATACTGAACCTCTCCGTTAGGGAACACTCTGTAAAACTGGTAGTTGATCTTGTACTTAGACCTCAACCTCGTACCTAAAGCTAGACATTGTTCTTTCCTCGCTAGTTTCAATAACTTCTTGTAAAACACAAGGATTTTATCCTCATCGCATAGATCCTCGAAGTTAGCTTTCAAACGCTTCATATCCTTATCAGCCTCAACATCACTGGATTCACCACCACTAAGTTCATCTTCCCTCGTTTCACCTCTATCACCTTCGTCTCTTCCTCTTCTTATCTCCCATGATACCACTCTTCTGCCGCTTCTTAAGCTCTGCTATGTCACGCCAGAAATCGTTCGTTTGCCTTCAGTCATATCACTACAACCTCAAACAATCCTTCCTTCAACACGTACTTGAGTCGATCGAGCCGCGCCTGATCATCTTCTCCGAAGAGAGTCATCGGCTGTTTAAGGAATCTCAAGCGACGAATCACTTCCTGCCTTGGGAGAATTAGGTTTTCGATGTTTCGCTCATCGGTTAGGGATTTGGAATCAGCGATAGCAGCCGCGTCAGGTGCGGAGGATTTGGAAGATGCGGAGGCAGTAGAGAACCAGGGGCAGATGATTTTCCACCGACCCCGGCAAGGTGGCTCTCCGCTGTGCCTTGAGCTCCTCTTCGCGTCGTTCTTCCTCTCGAAGCTTCTGGATTTTCTTCTTGAAAATTTCTTGCCAACAGATTCCTCAGCCAGAATCTTCCGTTTCGTCAGAATCTCTTGCCTGAGCAGATCCCTCAGAAGGTTTCTTCAATCGCCGCCGAGGATTGGAATCTGAGATGGTCGCGACGACTGAAATTATTTAAATTTTTTGCCTAAATCTTAATAATCATATATATGACGTCATGATTGTCTTGAGCCCAAATCTAACTGGGCTTTTATTAGATTTCTGATCAGCCCATTTAATTAGCTTCGTTGTTTATTTGTTTTTTCTTTTTCCAGTAATCCGACGAAGCTCGAAGGGATTTGCGAAAGGAAGAGATGACGACGATACGTAGATTCAGCTGCAACGACCTTCTCCGGTTCACTTCCGTGAATCTAGACCACCTCACTGAAACTGTAATTTCGTGTTTCTTCTTCGTAACCTCTGGTTGTGTCTGATTATTGCTTTATAGCGGTTTTGTTGATTTGTTCAAAGTTTGTTTCATGAAACAGTTCAATATGTCTTTCTACATGACCTACTTAGCGAGATGGCCCGACTATTTCCATGTTGCTGAAGGTCCCGGGAATCGTGTCATGGGCTACAGTAAGATTGTTTTTCTCTCGTTTTGGTTTTCGTCTCTGTTGAATTTTGTCTTGGCTTACCATGAGTTTTCGTGTGTTTAGAGATGTGAATTCGTCTTAAGTTTTAACTTAGATGATGAAATTTTTTTTGTGGTATAGTTAGGAAAGGAACCTTTGGAAGTATATTTAATCCATTGAAAGAACTGAGAGTAAAACTAAACTTTTGGATATTACTACTCCCTGTGAAAATTAAGCAATATCCCTGAAAATGTACTTTTGGATAGTTGAAATGTTATGGTTGATCTTCTTGATTAGTGGCTTCGCTGGTTGTTCCCGGATGATCCCTCTTTTTACAAAAATCTAGGAACTAGAGTTGTATGAAACCATATGTAAAACTTCTTCACATAAAGTTTTATGCTTCTCTGTATTCACTTTTAAATGCCCGTGTCTAATATTTTATCTGGTTTCAGTTATGGGAAAAGTTGAAGGGCAGGGTGAATCCTGGCATGGTCATGTGACAGCTGTCACTGTCTCACCAGAATATCGCAGACAGCAACTCGCAAAGAAACTGATGAACCTTCTGGAAGATATCAGTGATAAGATGTAAGACCTAACAAAAACATTCTAGATGGATTTCTATGATTGAGCAAAAGATGGAAACATTTATCTTTGATCTTGGTTTTCAAAGGTGACCATTTTATTTTTGTGAAAACCCATATTTTCAAAGGAAGAAAACTCTTGACTTGCTGCTCATTGTACGCTGCTTATTGTGTGATTTCTCTTCTCTGGTAATTTTTGGTCTTCTTAATGACCATTATACTCTTGGTTATTGATCGCAGTGATAAGGCCTACTTTGTGGATCTTTTCGTGAGAGCTTCTAATACACCAGCCATCAAGATGTATGAAAAGGTAAATATTAGGATTATGAACTGATTAGAAGCTCAAAAATCTCATAATTTGGATGGTGTTGTCAGTTGTGAAGAAAAAGAAAAGTTTATAACTTCCCAAACGAGACTTGCACAAATTTCCATAAATACATTTCTTAGTGTCAACATGCTTTGATAGGTTCTTCATCATCACTAAAATATTTGTCTCTCTAATTTTTTTGCAGCTTGGCTACATAATCTATAGGAGGGTTCTACGATATTATTCAGGAGAGGAAGATGGGTTAGGTGAGGCTTGATTCGATCTTTCTAATCTATAATGGCCTTTAATTTTCTTTTCACCTTCTTTAATTTAACAAAAAATTGGTTTGGTCTCAATAATCAGATATGAGGAAGGCATTATCAAGAGATGTAGAGAAAAAGTCTGTGATCCCTCTCAAGAGACCCATCACACCTGATGAATTAGAGTATGATTAAGACCATGATAACTTGGTAACTTCATAACTGTTAAAGACTATGTCCTTTTGTTGTTGTTGTATTTTCTATTTGCATCAAAAATACCCCAAGATCCATTATATGATGTCACTGTTCAATGGTTTCGTCCTTGAATTATTTATCCATTTTCCACACAAATTTTTAATTAAATTGATCTAAGTTTAGTTTAATAATTTATAATTATATGTTTGAAAAAAAAAATTAATGGCGCCGTCGTATAGCTTGGGATGGGCCAAGCGGATATTTAAGAGATAAGAAAACTAATCAGAAACACAGAAGGAGAAATCTCACTCTCTCCCATGAGAACTCTAATCTCTCACTGGCAATGTGTGACGTCAGCATTTGTTATCTCCACCACATCTCCACCGTTTCCTCGCCGGTGCTATCGGTTATCTTCGTCGTCGTCCTTTGCTCCTCCACGTCATAGGCGTCTCTCTTCTCTCTCTATCAGAAACGTTTCGCATGAATCCGCCGATCAGACTTCTTCCTCTAGGCCGCGAACTCTTTATCCTGGTGGTTACAAGCGTCCCGAACTCTCTGTTCCCGGTCTACTTCTCCGGTTAAACGCGGATGAGGTTATGAGCGGGAATCGTGAAGAAACTCTTGATTTGATCGACCGTGCGTTAGCTAAATCGGTTCAAATCGTCGTGATTGATGGCGGTGCTACAGCCGGTAGGCTTTACGAAGCGGCTTGTTTGCTGAAATCACTTGTCAAGAGTCGTGCTTACCTCTTGATCGCTGAACGTGTTGATATCGCCACCGCTGTTTGTGCTAGTGGTGTTGCTCTCTCCGACGAAGGTAAAACTAATTTCTGCTGTTTCATTCAATTTTTGCTTTCTGCTTCCTCCGTGCAGTTCCTTAGTAGGTGTTGTTCATTTATCGAAATGCTATATACAGGTCTTCCGGCGATAGTGGCAAGAAACACACTGATGGGATCCAATCCCAACTCGGTAGTTCTTCCTTTGGTAGCTAGGATTGTGGAGGATGTTGATTCTGCTCTAAGTGCCTCTAGCTCTGAGGGTGCTGATTTCCTTATACTTGGATCTGGTGAAGATAAGCAAGTGGCTTTATTGGCAGATTCTTTGTTGAAGAGCGTCAAAATACCGATTTTTGTGACTTGCACAAGCGAAGGAGAAGCTAAAGAAGAAATGCAGTTACTGAAATCAGGCGCTTCTGGTTTTGTTATTTCGTTGAAAGATCTGCGTTCTTCTAGGGATGTAGCTCTTCGCCAGTGGCTTGATGGAGCTTATGCTGTGAATCATGAAACACGAAATAAGAATGTCACTGAAATACCATTAGTTGACCTGCAGGAGAAAAAGAATTCTGCTGGCTTCATAAAACTAGAGGACAAACAGAAACAAATTGTAGAAATGGAGAAATCAGTGTTGAGTGAGACGATTGAAATTATCCAGAAGGCGGCTCCACTGGTGATTTTTTCTTAAAAATTTGGTAGTTGAAATCAAATTTTCTGAAATAGTTCTAAACTAGGTTTTCTGCGGTCATAATATGGATTCATTTGTTTCTTGGACTGTTTCTCGATAACAGATGGAGGAAGTCTCCCTTCTGATTGATGCAGTTTCCCGGATTGATGAGCCATTTTTAATGGTTATAGTGGTAATTCTGCACTCAACTCCGTCAAATTGTGGTTCCAGGAATATGCATTGGTATTAGCTCTATATTCATGAAAAACATTTTTTGTTACACATTTTTTCCATGACTAGATAGCTTGAGATAGACCTCTGCTAAACAATTGGCATGCTTCTAGTCACTTCCTCTTTTGTGCTGTCTATAAGTTATTCTAATAGATTTATTTTACTCCCCTCTGATGTTTCTCTCCTTCTTCCTCTCTATCTATTCTTCTATTCCTATTTTGCTTTTCGATCTGGTTATAGGGAACTGCTCATGGACATAGTTTTCACAAGTATGCTGTTATCCTAGTTATTTGATGGTTAGAAGAATCCAGAAGTTATCATGTTTTTTGTATATTTTTTTAACCATTGCTTGTGATATCTAGAGGATCCCAACTAGTTTTCTATTTATTTCTGCTTTTTTTTTTTTAGATTTGGAAGTTTAAACCTGGGCAAGTAGCTTTTATGGTTCAAAATATTTTTTGTATAGAAAAATGTATTTATTGGAATCCATATTTTGGTGGCACTAGGGGGAATTTAACTCCGGAAAATCCACGGTTATCAATGCACTGCTTGGGAAGAGATACCTCAAAGAGGGTGTAGTCCCCACAACCAACGAAATCACTTTTCTGTGCTATTCTGGCTTGGAATCTGAAGAGCAACAACGCTGCCAAAGGCATCCAGACGGCCAATACATCTGCTATCTTCCTGAGCCAATACTTAAAGATGTGAGTCATTCGAAATTCTACCATCACACTCCTCTGCTTTTTCTAATTATTTGGAGTACTGGATTTGTGATGTTCTCCTTTCAAGCAGATAAATATCGTTGACACACCCGGGACCAATGTGATCCTTCAAAGGCAACAACGTCTTACAGAAGAATTCGTTCCACATGCAGATCTGCTTGTTTTCGTTCTTTCGGCTGACCGCCCTTTAACTGAAAGTGAGGTAGAGGTTACTGTTTTGCCTGGCATTTTCGTTGTTGTTGCTTTTGCATAATATATATCTGCCTAAGTAGCTGGTTAAATCTGTTTTCCCATGAAATTAATCGGTAAAGTCATGTATAGACCATCAAGACCTTGTGTAAGGAAGGGGAAGATTTTACTATGTTGAATGCATATATCAAGGTTTTCTTGATTATAAATATGAATTGGGCTAATTATCTTTTCAAGAAATGGATGTTGTAGCTATTGCTGGCAACAGTATGCCCCTTTTGTCCATATTGTGGTAAAGCTTAGGCCAATACACTTAAGACGTAGGTTAGGTTGTTTAATTGTACAGAAAAACAGATCTCGTACCTGTGGCAAACTGTATGTAAATGATCATTCATGAAAGTACTATCGTTATAGATATTTTATATTTATTTTTGAAAATCTGAAGAAGTTCACAAATTAAGAACAAGCTTCTCAGTGTCATACCCATGTCATTTCTATCTCGACCTCTGCAGTTTCCTGCTGTCATAATTGTACTATAGGCTGATTTACATCTTATTCTGTATGTCAGGTTGCTTTTCTCCGGTACATGCAGCAGTGGAAAAAGAAATTTTTGTTTATCCTGAATAAATCTGATATCTACCGTGATGCTCGTGAGGTTTATCAGAAACAAGATTTATGTCCTTTCCATGATAGTTTCTGTTATCGCTAGATTTTTCTTTACTCAGATTAATTTTACTGCTGCAGCTTGAGGAAGCTATTTCATTTATTAAAGATAATACACGGAAGTTGCTTAATACAGAAAATGTGATATTGTATCCGGTGTCTGCACGGTCTGCTCTTGAGGCGAAGCTTTCACCATCTTCTTTGGTTGGCGGAAATGATCTTGAGGTCTTAGATCCTGGTTCTAATTGGAGATTCCAGAGCTTCAATGAACTTGAGAAATTTCTTTACAGCTTCTTAGATAGCTCTACTGATACTGGGATGGAGAGAATAAGGCTTAAATTGGAGACACCCATTGCGATCGCAGAGCGTCTGCTTTCTTCGGTGGAATCTCTTGTGAGACAGGATTGCATAGCTGCTAGAGAAGACTTGGCTTCAGCAGACAAGATCATCAATCAAGCTAAAGAGTTCGCGATTAAGATGGAATATGAGAGCATTTCTTGGAGAAGGCAGGCTCTCTCGTTGGTATAAATTCTATTAAATATAACTTGTTGAATCACGTAGGAGGAAACTGAATTGTTCTAACTTGGCTTTTTTTTGTGTTTTATCCTCTGGCTATAATTGCAGATTGTTAATGCCAGATTGCAAGTTGTTGATCTAATAGGAACTACCCTGCGACTATCAAGTCTCGATCTTGCCATCTCTTACGTCTTTAGAGGGGAAAACTCAGCCTCAGTAGCGGCTACATCCAAAGTTCACGTTGAAATACTCGCTCCAGCACTCTCAAATGCTCAAGTAAGTCTGATGCTTTATTCTTTGAGTATTTTCCTTTACTGTGAGAAATTATGGGCATTACATGATAAATTATGTATTTCTTTTTACATTTTACTGGTGTGCAGGAATTGCTTGGAAAATATGCTGAATGGCTACAATCAATTACTGCCCGTGAAGGGAGTCTGTCCCTGAAATCCTTTGAAGAAAAATGGCCAAAATATGTCAATTCAAAAACTCAATTGGGCATAGACACATATGCCTTGCTCCGGAAAACTGATAAATTCAGCTTGAAAACAATAGAGAACTTGAGTGCCAGAACCACATCGAAACGATTGGAACAAGATATTCGAGAAGTGGTGAGTCTCAAGTATTCAATACTTAGGTGTTCTAACTAGAATTATGTTGATCCAAGTGTCTTGATCTTTTATCATTGTTAATCGTGTCATCTGTTCAATCTGAACTTAAGATCTCAAGGACATGTTTATTCAGTATCTTATTTTCCCAGATATTTCGTTAGGTTCTTCAAGAATCAAGTTAACAGATTCTTTTGACATGTTTGAGTATTGTTTGGCTTTTCTAGTTCTTTGTGACAGTTGGTGGGCTTGGAGCTGCGGGACTATCTGCATCACTTCTAACCTCAGTGCTACCCACCACATTGGAAGACCTTCTTGCTCTGGGCCTTTGCTCCGCTGGAGGGTAATAACACTTCTCTGAATTTCCACTCTTTCCCGTTGTCTCATTACTCCACCTTCTTTTATTTTTCACTTAGTGGATTTTTTTCTTGCTACCAAAAGCATATTATGCTATTTAGACAAAATACTAGTTGTATATAACATAAACTATGTGTCAGGTATGTCGCTGTAGCAAATTTCCCATATCGTAGACAAGCTATAATTGGTAAGGTGAATAAAGTGGCTGATGCGTTGGCTCAACAGCTCGAAGATGCTATGCAAAAGGATCTTTCAGATGCAACAAATAATCTAGTAAACTTTGTGAATATCGTTGCCAAGCCTTACCGAGAAGAAGCTCAGCTAAGACTTGATCGTCTTTTAGGCGTCCAGAAAGAACTATCAGCTATTAGAAGTAGATTACAGTTGCTACAAGTTGAAATCGATAACATTCATGTATCACGAGACGAATGAGACTTTAGCTATTCCAACACAATGTCGGGTTTTCCCTGTTTGACATTGTTCATTGGGGCCAAGTGTATGTACTTTGTCATAATGAATAAGACTTGCCAGTCCGACTTGAAATGGACTCACTGATGGTTTATTGAATGCGGATTCAAAAGATTGGAGAGGTTCTTGAAAGAACCAAACAACAGCATTTTGGGCATAAAACTCTGGTATAATAACTTTTTACTTGTTTTTTCAGATTGATTTACAAATCGCTGGATGAACTGGAAGCTCAGGAGACTCGTGGAGAAAATATTCTTCTGTTCTTTGACCTGCAAATGTATCTCACATCACAGGTTCGTATATTAGTTGACTCATTTTTTCTATCATTAGGATTTTATATTCTCCTTAAGTTCATGAATAGCTTGAATGCATTTTATTCAGTCGATTCTCCGCATAGGGCATCTAAACTTTGTTGTTACTGTACTAATCTTTTGACTTTACTGATTTAAACATGAAAAAATGTAGTCTTAGTATATAGGTTTCCATGGGGAGTAATTCTCAGCATATGCTAGCTGTGATTATAGGTAAGGATCGATTCAAAAAGTTTTAAAATCCAGAACTGGTAGAATAATCCTTGGTTAAAAAGGTTCCGTGTTAGTTTTCTAATGAAAGTCACAGCTTTAAGCTAATGACATGTATGCTTGATAACCAAACGTCCAAACCTTTTATTCTATGAAAAACAAAGAGAGAATACTAAGTATGGTCAAAAGTTAGGGAAAGAGAAAATCCCCAATTGACGTGTTTTCTTGTGTAAACGTGATATAGATTCCACCTTACTTTGTTGCTAAAGATCATAAAGTTAAATAGACTAGCAAAATATTTTTTTTTTTTAAATTGCAAAAAGAAAATTTAGCTTTGGATTGTCCTTTTCATATCAATAATCTGATGATTCTCCTTTTCATATCAATAGGGTATCATATCAATAATCTTAATAGTTTTATTTCCTTAACTAGGTAAACATTTGCTTATGTAAAGCTTGATAATATGACCAGCGAATTGGACCGAATCTGGGCCCGATTATGATTGACAAATAACGTGAAGCGAGGCATATTAGTCACCTCTGTTGCGGCCCAATACTCGTTACCGTTTATGGGTCCTTTGGTAATAAAATCAACAGCAAGGTTAAGTTTGAAATTAATAATGCTTGGGGGTTGATTTGTTATTCTATCCTCTCTAGGGTTTGGTTTGTCATTTGAATATTTTGTAATCTCTCCAGCGATCTGTTTCTTCATCCTCTTCTTCTCTCCCCCGCCTACTGACTTTTTTTTTCAAATTTCTCCAGCAATACAAACTCACAGGTTTTCATCTCCTCAGAGCTTTCGTTCACGATGGAAATGGTGGAAGGAGAAGGAACTACAGAGGAGAAGTACGACGTAGACATCGCGACTACCGCTTCTTCACTCGGCGGCTCCGGCGTGTTCCATATAATCAATGACATAGTCGGTTTCGTCCTCTATATGCACCAGCAGATCCCTTCGTGTGTTATCTTCCTCCTTTTCTTATCTCTATGCTTCGATTTTAGTCCTATTTGATGTTCGATCTGGTGGCTACGTATCTGTTTGTTTGTTCTTCCATGTCTCCATTAATTTCAACGGATTAGTCTGTCTACTGCGTTCGATTTTTTCGTAATTAATAGGTTTTATTAGAAGAAGAGAAAATTGTTAGTTATAGATTTTGTGGATTCGGGATGTATTAGTGTGATTTATGTTCAATTTTAGGGGAAATTGAAAAGCTTTAAGACAATTTTCTTATGCTAAATTCAGCCTCTTGCTAAATCTTTGTTATTTAACGCTCAGATTGATCCATTAGCCTTTGATGATAAGCAAAGCTCGAGACTTAGATATGCAGATTTTCGTTTTTGCCATACAAAAGCTCTTTTACCGATTTGCATGTTGGTTACATCTGTGCAGGGTATTACAAGATATCAGTCTTGAATTTGATGGATTGCAAACAGAATGTATGGATTTGGTATGTTAGTTCTACAGACGCCATTTTCACTGTACGCTTAAGGTCTTTTCCACACTCTAAGAATCTTAGGCTGTAGGAGGCGAATCTTACACAACCTGAAGTGAAGCCACTGGTTAGAAGAAAACTGGTGAGTAGAAAGAGAGAGGTGAAGCATGGAATTAAAAAACTGGAGAAACTGATGAACACCATCTCTAGTTTCCGAAGTACACTACAGTTAATGATCAGTGAAGCTCCTGGCATTCAGAAAGTTGTGTTGATTCTTGGTGGTAGTCCACTACGGCCTCAAAAAGCTTATGAGCTGTTATTCACACACAGTGATTATGTTGTGCGCTATGAAGGTGATTTTGCTAAATCCAAAGCTGCAGAAGCGCTTTCAAAAAAGGTTTTCTTCTTATCTCTGTGTTCATGTTTCGTGGATCTGTTCCTTCTCTTTTTATCTGCTATAAGAAGTTAAAAAAAAAGAAAGAAAGAAAGAAGGTTAATCTCTTCACTCTTTTTGGCTTTATAAGACTATCCGAGCACTGATCTCGACAGGGGCTGGATCAACTTCCTACCCAGGTTACTTTCCGATAAATCTCAAAACTTCATCAGCATTGTATACCATTGCATAATCTTAATAAAGTAAAATAAGTTGGTGTAAAATGAAAATTTTCCCTTTTTTCTGAATTATAGGTCCAATGAGGCTCTTTATGTTGGTTCATGCTCCACCTTCTCTGAATCTTCCCCAACATTTCCTTCCTAAACGTGACTTCAGATACAACAGAAAGGTATAGACTTGTGCTACTCCTATTTACACATCCAAGTACAAGCTTCTGACTTTAATCATTTGTAAACAATGTCCGTTGTTATTACAGTTTGTGCCTTTAAAGTTGAGATTCAAGTGCCGAACACAAGACAATGCCACAAATTCTCCTCTCAACCCTAGCACAAATGATCTAATATGGTAATTCTCTTTCACCTTTTTCCAGTACAAACTAAACAAGTTCTTCACTGGATCTTTTAATAAGGGCCTCTGTGCATTGCAGGTTTCAATGTCGACACGTGATAAAGGGGTTAACTTTCCATCAACCAGTTGAAGAATAAGACTTGGGGAGATTTTGTATCTCTATTGTTGTAACTAAACCCGGTTGCAGATTGTTTTAGATAAAACCAGCCTTTTTGTATCAAATCAAACCTTGATAATACATGTATTACTCTTTTATGAACACCTTACTAAACTTGCCAGCAACTTTTGAAAGAAGAAATAAAACATACTCTATTTCTTACATTTATATTTAAAAAAAATAATGAATTTTCTGTAAAAATCTAATTTGGTCGAGAAATCTATTTTATATGGCTAGGGGGTCAAATATATAAAAAGAAGTAAATAGGGGTCATAATGAAAAAAAAAGTAAACAAATCTCAAAAGTTTTTAAGAGTACTAGTCTTTTTCATCTCTGTGGTAACTTACTTGGGCGAACACAGACGCAAATTTTCCTCCTCCTTTGAATAGCTTCATGCTGCTACCTTTTTCTCTCTCAGTCGTTTAACAACAGCAGAAGCTCCCATTCTCGCCGGTAAGCTCTTTCTCTCGTTTTCTGTTGGAATCAGTTTTTCCTCTTTTTTTCCCGATGTTTAAAGCTTACAATCTCCAACTTCAAATCGCTTTGTTTTGATGAAGTGAATTCGAATTTTAGGGTTTTATACGTTTTAAAGCTTTTCTGCCAATTTCAATTTCTAGGTCTTTAAAAGGGAAGAGGAAGATGATCTTCAAGATCGAAGACGTAACGGTGTACTTCCCTTATGACAACATATATCCAGAACAATACGAATACATGGTTGAATTGAAACGAGTCCTAGACGCTAAGGGACATTGTCTTGTCGAGATGCCCACTGGAACTGGCAAAACCATTGCCCTTCTCTCTTTAATCACTAGTTATCGACTTTCTCGTCCCGATTCTCCGATCAAGCTTGTCTATTGCACTCGTACTGTCCATGAGATGGAGAAAACATTAGCTGAGCTTAAGCTACTCCATGACTACCAAGTACGCCACCTCGGTACCCAGGCTAAGATCCTCGCTATTGGTCTTTCCTCCCGGAAGAATCTTTGCGTTAATACTAAGGTTTTAGCGGCCGAGAATCGTGATTCTGTCGATGCCGCCTGTAGGAAACGGACGGCTAGTTAGGTTAGAGCTTTGTCAGCGGAGAATCCTAATGTAGATCTCTGTGATTACTTTGAGAACTATGAAAAGGCTGCTGAGAATGCGTTGTTGCCTCCTGGTGTATATACTTTAGAGGTAAGTTTTTAAAAGAAGTTTAGGTTTTACACATTTGTTTCTTGATCAACTTTAGGTTTAAGATTGGAATGGTGTTTGAATTTGGAACCTGTTTCGAGGTTACTTGCACATTTTGGCTGATATGGTAATCTGTGTTTGGATTTTAGGATTTAAGGCGTTTGGTAAGATCTGTGGATGGTGCCCTTACTTTCTCGCGAGGCATATGGTTCAGTTTGCCAACATTATTGTTTATAGCTACCAGTACTTACTGGATCCTAAGGTTGCTGGAATTATATCAAAGGAGTTACAAAAGGAGTCAGTTGTAGAGTTTGACGAGGCCCATAATATCGATAACGAGTGTATTGAAGCACTCAGCGTCAGTGAGAGGAGGGTTACACTTGAAGGAGCTAATCGAAATCTTAATAAGACAAGGCAAGAAATTGATAGGTACGCTCATTTTTCCTACATAGCTGATACTCTTAATTTCAAAATGCACTCTTAATTACAGTAAACATTGGTTAAAGGATTTTTCTTTTTAAATTGAATTTCCTGATTATTCTTGAATGCCATCTAGGTGTCTGCTCACTCTAAATGCTAACTGCATTTTTCTGTTTGGTTTTCTTATGGAAGTTTAAGTAGTACGAAATGGATCCTCTTTTATGAGACTGCTTTCAAAGAACTGAAAGGGGGGAACACAAATTTACAAATGATCTTGTCAGCAACTTAAAAACATGACTGTCTTGTTTAGGTTCATCCTATGGGGCATAATTATCTTGGTTCAAAACAGGAAGTGCCTGGTTATCTGCTGATATTTATTTTAAGTTCTTATCACATTATTAAAATTGTCCAACTGGTAGGAAGGTTCAAAGCTACGGATGCAGGAAGATTGCGAGCTGAATACAACTGGCTGGTTGAGGGTTTAGCACTGAGAGGGGACTTATCTGGTAAGTATAAGGAGGCTGTCCCGGGAAATATTAGACGGGCTGAGCATTTTGTTCATGTTTTGTTCATTACTTCAGTACTTGGGGGGGACGGCTGGACACTGAGAACGTGGAGAAAGAAAGCCCTGTTATTTTTTTCAAAAAATAAAAAATCACAATTCTAATTAAAATTTGTTGTCTATTTTATTCTTTGATCATAACATCGTACAGATCTGACTGAGAATACAATACAAGCTTACAAGACCACGCAGAGGAAGTATAGAAGAGAGTCATGAGATCCTTTTGCTGCATAAATTGCCCTTCAAGGAGTGTTGAATACAAAGCAGCTTTCATTTTAATAAAATTACAGCTACAAAGGAGTGTTGTTGTGTGATGTTACCAAGCTCCTTCTTTTGACATCCTAAGGAAATGTGCGAGGTTGATGCTCGGTTTCTCACCTGAATCTCCTCCATTCTTCCATTTGATCCTCGTTGTCTTCGTTGCTATCCTTCCTATTTGTTCTGTTGCAGTTGTAGATATCAAATTGTGGTACTACTCCAAAGAAAATAGTTTCTTCAGCTTGTTACTCTTTATATTCAACATCTTAGCAGACGACAACTTGGAGGAGACGTTGAAGCTCATACCTCACAAACACCATGCAAAAGCAATCTATGGAATGGATCTTGAACCTTGAGGTCAAGAACGTCTCCTTCACCACCTTCTTCAATGAAATGACTTATACAGTTCTGTGAAAATAATAATTAATTCTTGAGATTAGGAGCAAGGGGTCTACAATTACATGTATGGCTTAAATAGTCATCTCCGAAGAATCTATACCTCATATCCCTCGATTAGTTCAGGTAAAAAGCTACGTCGAAGAGCCCTCTTGTTCTACAATCTATTCTTCGCCAAGCATTTAAGACAGCGGTTTTATCAGCATCCACATGACCTCTCTGTCGTACAGATGACCGATTCAAGATATCCATGATATTGGCCTGAAAAACACAGTTTCCAACAATGGTTAAGATCTAGGACCAAGTATGTCAAACAAATCACACCATTGATTATACAAACAACAAATTTTTGGATGATTATTACAGTTAACTTGTACTTGTTCTCTGACACCCAGTCCCAAAAAAAGAGGTAACTTACCTCCTTGTCCATGTCTATGTTTCTAAATTTGTCCCATTCTCCAACACTAGTCAAAGAAAAAAGGCAGAGGGTGGGACATCGTCACCTGTAGAACATTGGTAGAGTGAGTGAAACGATGAATGTAGACGCTGATTGAAAACATAGCAAAAAGTCCAAGTACAATGGAGATTAAAAGGGAAGAGTAGAGTTTGAAAAATGAAAGTAATATTACCCCATGGTGGTGGAGCAAACAAGCCTCTGATTTCTTGGGCATCTAAACGAGGAACAAGTTCCATCAGAATACGATCATTTAGCCATCTCGTAGATCTCCGGTTACTAACCTGCATTAAGCAAACCATTGGATGAAATCACACAAACAAGGGATAACAAAATACTCACTTGTCCCGTTAGGCTCTCAAGGGCCTCAATTTTCTTCTCAAGCGAGAGGCCACGAGAAGCACAACTATCTCCTGCACGTGAAATTCATTCCCAGAACCCATAATTAGAAACCCTAATTCCCCAGCACAGACATTTCTGGAATTAAGGGAATGAAACCAAAAAAGAGTCTAGCACTCGCTTGGAAAAATTCAAAACTGAAGTTCGAATTACCTCTACGGGGGTCAAGAGGGGACGGCATAAGAAGGTCCTCATCTCGCCGCATGACATTGGTAGCCGCCATCATTCAACAACAAATTTGACAAATTGAATATCAACAGAAAACGGAGCCACGAGACTATTGTCGACGAGGGAAGCAGCGATTTGGGATTCAGAGATTAAAAAAACAAATGCTAGACGCAAACGTATCAAGATTCAAGACAATGGAATATGACATTTAGACCCGACCCGATTCGCTCACGGTAGAACTAGTCTGATTATGACTCGAGTAAAATTAATTTCGGGTTAACTAATTAATACCACCGGTTGAGTACTCTTATAAATAACCAAGTGAAGAAAAAACGAATTAAAGGTATCATGATCATGATGCTATAGCCTATACAAATTGTATCTAATATCTTGGTAAAATTTTTACAAAACTCAATCTTGTTATTCAAGTATTAGATGGATCGATTCTGATAATGAGAGACTCGTGAAGATCAGGTGGTGGTTCTCCGATGGGGAGCATGCAGCTGTCGTCATTCTTCTTCCCATCTAAAGCAGTTGGATTCTCAGCCAATGCTTTGTCCAAGGATGATTTCGCCACTCTTGTTATGCATATTATCAGAATTACTGCACCCACATAATTCAAAATAATTAATCATTTTTTTCAAAACCCAGCTTTATATACCATCAGCAGTGTATATTGTATCAGACCAGACAACTCTAGTACGTTTTTATTACCAAACCGGGCCACAAATCCACTGGTCAAAATACAGACCACCCGGTGTCATTCAACTACTCACCAAGCTATAGGTAATGTATATATTTGGAGATGATTAAAGAAGAGACTCTCACCTGCTAGAGCAACGCCAAACATCATAAGTACCTGCATCCACAAGTTAAAGAATGAGATATCAGACTTACAATGCAAGGGGATAG
Source organism: Cardamine chenopodiifolia (assembly GCA_963922655.1). Lineage (NCBI taxonomy): Eukaryota > Viridiplantae > Streptophyta > Magnoliopsida > Brassicales > Brassicaceae > Cardamine > Cardamine chenopodiifolia. Next base: position 494,841 of record OZ000467.1, read on the forward strand.
AGATTCTTCAAAGCTATAAAACCGCAACTACTAATAAATGCAGGCTGAGATTATCGTAATGTTATCCCTACATAATAGTATGCTTCAGACTTGCTTAGGAAATCATCATCCTCGGGATATTCAAGCAAAATTCTCAAATGGATAATTCGCAACTCTACACTATATTGTGAGATAGATGCCAAGAGATTCCCAATAATCCTTCTAAACCTAATTTAAGCTTCAGATCCGGACAAGTTGTTATTTTTCTTACACTACAAACTTCTAAACCTAGGCAATTCGTTCTTCCCAATATAAATGATAAAGGACAGAAATTATGAATTACAGCAGATACACACAAGTATCTTCAGTCAAGCTGAGCTACGGTCATAACCAATCTAGTAGCCAAGTGGAAGTCAATGAACGGAAACTTACCCAACGAAATGCTGACACCTCATGCCATCCATGTGTAATATCAGAAAGATCTTTCAGTGTAGTTCCAACATAAACTAGCGCAAACGTAATGGGCTGTTACATCAAAACATTTCACAAGATTAGTATTACTGTTATGGATAATATTTAGTAGTCTACACTTTCACATGCCTGCTAACTTCAAACAATTTTCATTGTTTTCTCAATTTCTCCCCTTTGGGTCGATCCATGAATTGGGTGCATAAAACACATGTTCATTTGGGTTAACTGAAACCCCAACTACTAATCTCCAAGAAAAGAGTATTTCTTGGGTGTAAAAACAAATATCAAAGAACTAGGCTCTTCTTCCACCACTATCAAAGTATAAATGACCAACATACAAGCGAATACTACAGAAATGTCAGTACCATCATTCCAAACCAAGTGGCCAGCATGTATTCCCCTAAGCGAACAGGGGTTACAGATAGAAGGTAATTCAACATATTGAAGGGCAGTATGGGGACAACACGTAACAGCAAAACGATCTGTAAAGGAAGAAAATATCAACATGCAGTTAGTAGTCAGTCAAAATGCATCCAGAAAATTGAGGTACTTAGCCATACTATTGGTCCCAGGTATAGCTTCTATGAAGAAAAAAGAATTGTCAACTAATTGAGAGAGTGCTACTATATTTTCATGCCTTGAAGCCAGATTTTTGAATTGCTAAGGAAACAGCTTGAAACTTTGGGTAATGCTTGATTTTTGAGGTGACATAAGATCTACCAATCTGCATGATAGAAAGACAAATGATAAATCATTAGCAAGAATGAGATATCAAAGACAGAAAAGATGCCACACTCGGTTAAATTGCCCAGTTGTGAAGTTGCAAAACAGAAATCAGTTACTTCTGTGGTTATTGCAAGCGAGATATATTAGAACAGATACTACCAAATCGAAGAGACATACCGTTCTACCAAGCAGAAATGCCGCTGTTGCACCTAATGTAGCTCCAAAAGAGTCGGCTACAAATCCTACTGGCAGGCCAAAAAGGTAACCACCACCTAGCTGCAGAGAGCAAATCAAGACTATCAAAACAGGGATAAAAATTCCTAGTATCCCACCTTATAACGAAAAAGTCAAGTACAAACATCATAGAGAAGCACCTTAAACTTCATTACATAGTTATGAACCCACACCTACCGTGAGTACAGAAGCAGGAACCGCCACAATTGTGAGAGGAATATAAGCCAGAGCTCTGCAAATTTCAATGAGATAAAATAAGACACAAGATTATTTAAGGCAGCCAGAAAATAATGTCAGCAAAATAAATAGATTAGTGACTGAAACTGAAGTAAAGAAAGAGAGAATCAAAATAAGTAGGAAGCGTGAAAAACTTACAATGCAAGTGGACCAAAAGGTCCAAGATCTTCCTTAATCCATAACAAGAAGTTCTTCAATTTCTGCAAAGAGGGAACAGAACAATGATTCTAAAATCATATATATTACCATTACCATTCGCCTGATCTATGACTACTTCTCTACGACCAAGTCTAGTAAAGTTCTCGATTAACTTGAGAAGAAAACAAAAACTTCTCACATCCTTCCAACTACAGATCTTCATAAAAGAAGACTTGATGAAGAGTCCAAGTGTAAACAATCTCCAATCTAGAGACCAAGCATCAGAATTTCCAAACAGATCTAGCTCTAGCAATACCCCGTTCTATGAATTTCTAAACATAGAAGATACAGACACTGTCGTTGCTACCTTATCGCTAAAGCTACAGATACACGTAAAATGCGAATGAGTGGGATAGAGGAAGAGAGAAATTGCCTGCTCAACTGGGAGAAAAGTGACGGCGGTGCCTATAGCCACAAGGAGTAGCAGCGAGATAGCGATTCGGAAAGTGGAGGGAGTGAAGGACGTCGCTGCCATATACAAGGATCTGAGGCGACGCCGCCACCAAGGCCTGGAATGGTCATCCTCCGCACCGTCGTAGTCATATTGACCTCCATTAATACAAGCTCCTGGCTTCAGCCACGGCCTCGCCCTTAGGCCCTCCACTTTCGCCAGATTTGTCGTCCCTCCCAAAAAACGAAATCTTGCTTCTCGCCGCTTTTTTGGCCGCCCCAATTCCGGAGATATATGCTTCAGAAGCGTCGCCTCTCTCTCCTCCGATAGAGAGATAGAGAGTGCAGGAATCAATAGAGAGAAAGAGAAGTTTGTAGTGCTTCAATTCTTCGATTTCACTGTTCTTCGATCTTGAGATTCTGTTGCGTTTCGCTCCTTTCCGGTTTTACTGTCAAATGTAGAATCATTTTTACGCCAACTTTTGTTTGTTATCTTTGCTGTCATTCATGGCCCAAACATTGGGCTCATAGTTGATCCCGAAAGCCCAAATAAAGAAAGTTTATTTATTGGATGTTTCCGACTAAATAAGGAAGATTAATAGTAATTAATTATTTATCATTCACGTCGACCATAAAAATAAAAAATTATCCAAGATTTGATCCTTTGGGGTCTCGTTAGACTTAGAGAGTTGGATTGTCTCTAGCTCGAGTAATGCAATGAATTTAGGATTTTGAAACTATAATGATATAATCCGAAAAAACACCCGTTTTGGATTTTTTATTTCAAAAGTTTTGGTTAGTTTTTGTCTATAACATCTGCTTTGCAGCCTGAAAAGTATATATAATTGTATTTTTACCCTAACGGGTCAATAATATTCGAAAATCTCAAGAATAATGTGATGGGTAAGGTGTATCTTTCTTGGACGTTAAAACCGGTGAAGGTTGATCTATAGATGGATAGCTCGGTAGTTAATCAGCATTACGTTGCAAATAGACGTTTAAGAAAAAAAAAAATCAACATCAAAAACGCATGTTGGATGCTGACGTGTCAAAGCCAGTCATCATCTTCTTCCTCCTAACAAAAAAAACAACAAACACACTACAACAACAGTCTCTCTGTCTCTTTCTCTAGCTCCGTGTCGCTGTTTTGTCTCGCTACAGGCGACCAAATCGAAGCTGAGAAGGCGGTGACAATGGTTGTTTTGAGCATGGTGGCTATGGTAAGAGCCGCTTATTCGATCAACAGCTTCGTCTTTGAAGCCAAAGGCATCCGATTCGGTTCTCCATGGTGGTTCGACGTCGTCGGTGTTGCGTGTCCAACCTGCTAATCATTTACAGGTCCGGTTTGTGACATAAACCACGTAAGCAAAAGTTTAGGACCAACATTTTTTTTTCTCTTTTAATAAAGCTAGACCCAAAATTTATAGGTAAACCAAACTAAAATAGCATAATCTTTATTCGAATCCATAACATGTGAGTTTAAAATGATGATTCAGACTACTAGACCATGTTCTATATACAAATATGTTATACATATTTAATATAAATAAATATTTACATATAAAATTATTTTTGTAATGTCTAATTAATTTTGAAACATGGTTTAAAAATATAACTTCTGTTTCTTTCGTTTGGAGTCGGAAAAAAAAAATCTTGGTTAGGGCCTTGGATAATATTAGTCCGGCTCTGATGATTAATGTGTATGAATATATATAATTAAAAAAAACATGCATTAATTGATTATATTTAGTTAGATGACGTGAGCACTCTAAATAGAGAGACAAGTCTGATATTATATATTCTTTCTCCATGTTCTCCAACGAGATGCTCTGTGATGGCTCTTTTGATAAAGGTTGCTCTCTTGATAATCGTGGTAGTGATTGTGGTCATACAAAAAGAGAAGAGGACCTGGATGCCCAAATCAACAGTGATCCCAAAGTTGCTTGGTTTCAGCGCATCCTTAGTATCTTTCATTTATCGAAACCGGAAGACGTCTAATTGAACGTGTTTGTGTTTATAATTATTTCTATTACTTAGGGATATGGGTTTGGGTTAATTTTATATATTTGGGTTTTACAGATCCGGTTACAGTGAATAAAAGAATCAAGCTTTAACGAATGGCTAATAAAAAGGTTTATGCTCTTTTAAATGCACTACCAATCAAACCCAAAGTCAGATGTTTTCTATTTAAAATGTATATTAATAGTAGTTACTTATTTAGTTCGCCACTATCTGTTTCATACTAAAAACAAAAACAATACATAATGGGCGATATATATGTAGCCAAAATAATGAAATCGTTACCAGAAATATGCAACATAATGTTTTGCAATCTTCCCACGAGTGAGTATAACCTCATTAAGTGTAATTTAATTTATGGATTTCCAGTGGCTACTACAAGGAACCTTGTTTTGTTTACTTGTTCTTTATTGGATTTGATGATTCGAGTTCATTTTCAAATCCAACAAAATCTTGTGTGTAAATTATGATTTAAATATTTTAATTGAAAACTTAAACAGTCGAAATTTTCTTTTAGTTACACAGAGAAAGAGTTAAATCTGATTATATGAAAACTTGCATTGAAATCAGGTAAATAAATTTATATTGATATGAAAATGTGTGTGTGACACTTGTGGGAGAAAAAAGCTAAAAAAACCACAAAAGTGTAGACCAACAAATCAAACAGAGTCCTCGCTCTCGCTCTGCGCCGCGTTCTCTCCCTCTCTCTAACTTTCCGGTAAGCTTCACCGATTTGCCTCTTCGACTAGTGATCTCGAAAGCAGAGAGATTAGATTAACCTAGATATCTCCTTTCTTCTAGAAACTTTACCTACATCACTCGCCTTCTAATTGTTGTTTGATTTGAATTGATCGCTCTGACGTAGAAACCCTAATTTCGTGGTCCTTGTACAGTCGTACAGTTTCCAAGCCCTCGTAATTGGCCTGATTGAACACACCCAATTCTGAAATCGATAAATTTTTATTCTTGGTTCGAATTCCTTTTGTATTGCCTGATTGAGTGTATTTATGGGGTTTCTTTGAAATTGGGGTTTCCTATGAGCTCTTGTTGCTGGTTTGGTTTGAAATTTCATATTAGATAGATTTGGGAGTCATCGTCCATGGATCTGGGTTTAAAATTGAGCTCCTAGTTTCTTCGGTTTTATGCAAATATCATCTCCCATGGGTATTGTTGCACTTTTTGGAACAAGTTCTCGTCTCTCTTAGTCTTTGCTTTCAAAGATTTATAAACCGTATTTTCTGACCATTATCATATATGTAGCTCCTACTGCTTTCCCTGTTCTGCGGTGTGTTTAAGTTCAGCTTCTACTTTGATTTTTTTTCTAGCTTTTAACCTCTGTTAGTTACTCATACTATGATTCATCTGCTTATACCTTTTTTTCTATGCGAAAAAGTAATCTTCTATATCTATGCAGAATTTGTATCAAATACAAGCCTGATACTGATTCCTCAACTTGTAATGTTAGAGTATCTGTTTTGTTAAGTCCATGGAAAAATCAGTCCCAGTGCAGAGAACTGTTGTGCTCAAGCCTTTTATCAAGTAACTCTCTATCCTATATAACTTTACCTTCTCTTTCTATTCAATCACACACATAGTGATACTTTTTGTCCAACTATCTTCATATATGTTCAAACAGAGCCTTTATCAAAAAAAAATTTCATCTCCTATGTTGCTTTACATTGATTTTTAGGCTGGTGAAGCTTGTCGCGAGGGCTTTCTATGATGATTATACTACGAAAAGTGATAATCAGCAGAAATCTGCAAGAATTGACAACAGAGGGATTGCCGTTGTGGTACTGGATGCGCTTACAAGGTTTGTGTGCATCTCTTCAATTTCTATTCCTATAGTTTTGTAGGTGAATTTTCGTAACATTTAATGTTTTAAAATAATTTCCAGACAACTTTTTGAGTCCACTGATTTATTAGGCTTGTTGAGTAACTGGCACATATCTCCCTGTTACCTGGGGTTCAAGGAGAATGGTAGACTAACTTTGTGAAACTTGATTATGGTCTGTTTAAGATTGATATTGCTTAGATTGGTTATATAAAAATAAAACCCTCTATGTTTTCACTGAAATTCATTTCAGGTATTTCCTTGTGTACTAGTAGGGATCCAACTCTTTTAATTCTTTATCGGGGGTTAATGTTCTTTTCAATCTAAATATTTAATTAAGGTTTAAATTAAATTTTGTCTGCTAGGCGGCAATGGGTTAGAGAAGAAGACTTGGCAAAAGAGCTGCAGTTGCACGCCAAGCAACTTCGGAAAATAATAAGACACTTCGAAGAACAAAAATTGATCATGCGTGACCACAGAAAAGAGGTCTGTGCATAAACTATGTTCTTTCAGATAACATATAATATTACCAGTTCTTGCACATTATATTTTTTGCTAAGCTTTCAGCCCAACAACTCTTTTAGTCTTGTAGTATAACAGTGATTGAAGAACATGACTGTGAGAGAATGATATGTCGGGTTTCCAAGTTTTGTGGCCTTCTATTCCCTATAGGGTTGATGCTCATGCATTCCTATGATTTTTTTCCCTTTTTACAACTTTTTGGTATTATTTTGCACATTTAGCGCTCAAGTTTTTGCTCATGTTTAATCCCTCTACACTTGTTTCTTTACTCAGCTACTTTATTGATTCTCAATCTTTTCAATAGACTGCAAAGGGTGCAAAGATGTATAGCGTTGCAGTGGCTGCTACGACTGATGGCCGAGCAGAGGACAAAGTTAAGCTCCACACCCACTCATATTGCTGTCTCGATTATCCACAGGTATACTTCATGTCCCTAGTACTTTTTTGCTTTATTTATCAAAATACCCTATAATTTGTTAAACTTGCACTTTTTCTCTTTTACAGATATATGATATTGTTCGTATTAAAGTGCACCGGATCAAAAAAAAGCTCAAAGATGAATTAGAAGATAACAATACTGTTCAGGAGTATGTCTGCCCTAACTGCCAAAGGAAGTAAAGTCCATTATACTCTTTTATGTTCTTTAAAAATTATGTACATTAATGAGTTGTATTATGTTTACTAAACCTGAATCGATTCTCATATCTGATTTAGATATAATGCATTGGATGCCCTGAGATTAATTTCTATGGAAGATGATTCTTTCCATTGCGAAAATTGCAATGGTGAACTTGTTGTGGAATGTAACAAGCTAACTTCCGAAGAATTAGTAGATGGAGATGATAATGCAAGGAGACGGCGGCGGGAAAAACTAAAAGATATGCTTCAGAAGATGGAGGTCTGTGTAATCTGTTTTAGTTGCCCAGTTCAATATTCTAGAAAATTTGATAAAACAGAAATTGATTCGCCTTCACTGAAGCTGTGCATCGTTCCATATTCATGATGACATCAGAATGATTTATGATCTTGATTTAGTTTTCTTGGAGTTCTGGTCTTAAATGACTAATGCCTGAGATTGCAGATTAAAGCCTGTAGCATATTTAAATGTCAGAGATCAAAGTCTTGAATGACTAATGCTTGGTGGTTGATGTTAAGGATTACTTTTGATTAGAAAATGTTAATTGTTGCTTTCGCAACGATCAATTCATGGCTTCTATATTATCAGGAATTGAGTATTGTTTTGCTACTGAAATAATTTTTTTTTCTTTACGCGTAAGTAGTTTTTTTGGTCTTAGATAAAGGTCTGCACCTTTATTTTAGTCATGCTGATATATTGTAGCTCGCCCTCACATCATCGTCTTATTTACTTTTAACTTGACAGATTCGGAAACTTTGTCTTTGTGATGTCGGTTTATACTGTGCTGTTTTTTAGTGATTAGTTTTTCTTGATTCTGTTTTCTTGTATGCTGGGTTAGTTTCTGTAGTTTGACGTTGAGTATAATAAAGTGCAGGTTCAACTGAAACCTCTGATGGATCAAATAAATAGAGTCAAAGACCTACCAGTTCCTGAATTTGGATCTCTTCAGGCGTGGGAGGCTCGTGCAACTATAGCTGCTCGTGAAAATGGTGATCTTAACCCTAATGATCCTTTGAGGTCACAGGGTGGGTATGGTTCTACACCAATGCCATTTCTCGGAGAGACAAAGGTGATCATTAGTTACACTTCTTAATATATATAGAAATTCAATGTGGTAATATATGATAAGGCAATGGTATTGTAATGAAGTTTTTCGTTTGTTTCCCCAGTCAGTTCATGTTGAAGCTGTTTTCATTCTGCATATGCATGTGCAAGTTTAAATTGTGCTAATAAAGCTTAGTGGATCAACAGAGTTTTATGTTACCATTTAGAACCCTAATGAGGAATAAGTTTACTCAAAGTTTGTTAAAGTTTTCCCTGCATTGTGGTTAGTTGATTTCTTAAAGCTTACGTGGTTAGGTTGAGGTTAACCTTGGTGAAGGAAAAGAAGATGTCAAATCTAAAGGTGGAGATTCTAGTTTGAAAGTTTTGCCTCCATGGATGATCAAGGAAGGAATGAATCTCACTGGGGAACAAAGAGGAGTGAGACAAGAAGCAAATGTTGATGGTGGCTCGGGAGAAGCAGCAAAATTTTCAGATGACAAGAAATCAGCCATGGGAAATGGCGATGAAAAGGATTTGAAGGCATGTTTTTGGAGGCAGATTTGTTGTTTCTATTTAGATTCCCACAGTAGCATCTTTGGATTGTATTTCCAGAATTTGATACAGTATTTTCATTTTGCTTCAGGATGAGTATCTCAAAGCTTACTACGCTGAACTACTGAAGCAGCAAGAGCTTGCTGCAAAGCTGAATCAACAAGAATCCACAGCCGAATTAACCCCTGAGACTCAGTTAACTACTACATCCTCAGATCGCCAGCTTGGTATGAAGTCTAAACGTGAAGAGGAAGATGAAGAAGATGTTGAATGGGAAGAAGAGGCTCCTGCTGCAGGTCAGTGTGAGTTTACATACGTCATTTTCAATTTGCTTACTAGTGGAATAAAAAAAACTGACGCTTTAGTACAAGGAACCTTGTTTTGTTTTTAAAGTATAAAACCTAAATAGACCGTTCGAATTTGCTAGAAGTTAGATTACAGTTCTGTTATCGACTACATGATATATGTAAGGATTATAACTTGGTTTTCTTAACATTTGCCGCACTTGCAGTAAATGGAAACTACAAGGTGGACTTGAATGTGGAAGCAGAAGCTTCGGGTGGGGAAGAAGAAGAAGACGATGTCGATTGGGAAGAAGGCTGAAAGCAAATGGATCAACCATTGATCGTAGAATTAAGATTGATTGTGAACTGTAATGTGCACTACAATGATTTTGGGATCACATCATCTACACCAAATTTCTCAAAGGTTACATTTTTGTACTTATTGAAGACAAAAGATTGATGCATATCTGTGGAACAAGTCTACCGAGATAACATGGGGTCAAATTTAGGCAAACAAAACTAAAAGTGGGAAAGGGAAAGTACATGTGGCAAGAGGCTGTTTGACTCAAAACTGGTTAGACAATGACAAAACGTATTGATACAAGAAGTCTGTCCGGTTCGGCTAGGATGCTTAATTACCTTGTGTTCATGTTCTTGACTAGAGAGATGGGTGGTGAAATTTTCAAAGCCTTGGCAAAGAAGATCACAGCATAGTGAGCAAAGCCAGTAGGCAGATTCACCCGTTCCACTACACTTATCCTCCTTAAATGCACCTGAATTTGTGGAAAGAAACAACAGATTTGCTGGTTATTTCAACGGACTAACACAGACCTTCCAGAAGAAAGTCTTTCCATAGGAATTTTTGCATTAGGAGAATCATATGTAAAGGCGTCAACTGGTCGGTCCGCCCATGATCTTAGCCAGTCCATATGTAAAGGTGTCAACTGGTCGGCTAAAGACCAATTTCGCCCACGGTCGAAATGGGCATGACCGCACGGACAATGTGCATACCCAAATACATATTTTTCTTTTGTCATCATGCCCAAATACATTAAAGGTTTCTTTATTTGGGAAAATTAGATTTTAATCCCTAATTTCATTACTTGTCCGCTACATTGCATATCTACAGCTACTCACATGAACCAAAACCCAGATTTTGCATCGTCTCTCACATTTCGCCTGGAAATCGACTTCTCTGCTTGAGTTTCTTTTCAATTTCGCGTCTTTCTTCGCTAATCTCAACAAGGTTTCCAGATAGTTGTAGAGATCAAGGTTTGCTTTTTGTGTGATGTGAATCTTTGGTTTTGTTATCTTGCTTCTACTTCTGTAGCTTTCAGTTTCCATGATGTATTGTCATGCTTGCGCTTTGGTGTTCTTAGATTTGGCATTATTTGAGCTTTGTGGCTGTTAGTAATTGGATGATATAGTTTTTTATGTTTTCATGTCTTGGACTCATATTTAGATTCTAGGATGATACAGATTGATTCGTAACTTGTTTCTGATTTTATGATTTTTTGACTGATCATATCTCAGGGTTTTATTCTTACTTTCTCAAAACACTAGTGGTAGTAGTGGAAAATCACCACTAGACACATATTTGGATGAGCCAGTGTTAGATATGGTTACATTTAGAAGTTTGAACGTGGTGAAATACTGGAAAGATAATTCAAAAGATAATTCAAGCCGTTTTAAAGAGTTGACGTCAATGGCTTGTGATGCTCTTAGCATCCCTATCACAACTGTGGCGTAAGAATCATCCTTTACCATAGGTAGTCGTGTTCTCAACAAATATAGGAGTTGCCTCGTACCTATAAATGTTCAAGCTTTGATATGTGCAACGAATTGGCTTCGGGGCTTTCAAGAAATTGGTAAGAATTCTACGTTTTATTTGCATATTGTAGATGATGAGTTCTAACTACATTGTTTTGCATATTGTTGGTGATGAGTTCTAACTACATTGTTTTGCATATTCTAGGTGATGAGTTTGAGTTTATTGAGGAGGAAGGGGAAAAAGCATTAAGCATAATGTGATGGATTGGTGACTTTGATCTTGTGTAAGTTTGAGACTTTGAGTTCTTCTTTGATCTTGATTTCATTTTGGTGGATATATTTTGGAGAAACTTTTTGAAACCTGAGAACATTGTATGGTATGCAAATGACCAAACAACTCCGAAATGGGAAGACCCTACTTCCAAAGTCTTGGCATTGGAGATCAAAGCAGAGTCAGAGGAGGAAGAAACCGCGTCATTGGTTGAGCTAACCGAACCAAAGAAGAGCCATGATCTGTTCTTTGGATTCAATGCAAGTGACCATCCTGCAAATGTAACCTTACCTTCACTTCTCGAGGGAAGCAAATGGAGGAGATTGGTTGACACAGCTCTTCCTTTCCCGGGATTTTTCTCAGCCAAAGGAGAGACCATTATAGCAGATTAAGAGATTCAGCAACAAGTTGTGTATGAGATGAAACCGTACAGTTGTACCCTTTTTGAAACAATCAATTCTACTGCTTAGAACTCTTTCAAGTTATAATCTTTGTATATGTTATTGTGTTATCATATTTCCAATAAGAATGAATATTCAACCAGACCAACAAAACTTTCGTAATCTTGGATTCTTGATGTATATGTTATGGACTATCATGATCATTATTAGTTATGATACGAGGTGCCCATGAAATATGCCTTTTACGGATTCAAAATATTACTTTTATTTTAATCATTATATATATGGAAAGAAGATTTCCCCCCAGGATTTAAAGAATTTAAGAGTATAAAGATAGGATAAGACAAGGATGCTTAGGGTTTATAATCTTGAGCAATCACGTAACCAATTTTATTAGTAAAACCCAAAAAGTTAAGTGTCTGTTTCATTCTCTTTTGTTTTTCTTTGAAACTAGCTGAGACGTGGTCTGAAAAATGAACAACAGTTGTTGCCTAAATTGTCAGGCTAAAGCAACGAAGGAAAAGAAAATCAAAGGTGAGTTTTTTCCCCATCAGAAGTTATCTTACTTAATAATATCACAAATCTGAAAGTTTCCGACTTTCTGATGAACAGAGTCGTCTGATGAAGATGCTATGAAACAAGAACAGAAAGTCTCAGAGAATGAGAATCCAAAAACAGATTCCAATGATAAGAAGAAGAAGAAGAGCATACTCACATGGCAACACTCAAGCACAAAGAACGAAAAGGGTTCAAGTAAAAATTTGTTAAGCGAGAAAAAAGATGTTAGCCCGCCTTGTTCCACCGCTAGGTCGATGATGTACCATGGTGGACCCAATCCTTCAAACCGGTGGCCCATATCTGCAGTCCCGAGAGCCCATTACCCGGCATTTCCGATGGCACCAATGTATGGACCATATGGTGGTGGTGGTCCAATTCAACCTTACCATTCCATGCCTCGAGCTACCATGTTTGATGGTGCCCACATTTCACCATATCCACCTATGGGTGCAGCTGCTCCTTTCCCCTATTGGGGAACCAGACCGTACATGGATTTTAATCCTATGAAGCGTTACACTAGCTATGCAGATAATTACTAGTATTGCTTTATCTATAAGCTCCTCTTAATGAGTCCATGTGTATTTCCTCTGTTTGCTTTATACAAGAAAGAAGAAACTAAAAGTAATAACAAAAAGTTAAGGTGTTTCTATGTAGATTTTTATAAGCTTTTCATCAAACGAGAAAAAAATTAGATTATCCTTTGGTAAAGATAATGGAACTAGATTCATGGCCATTGCATAGGGGCTCTACAGTAGGGAAAGATTCATTATAAAGCCATTACACAAAATGAAAAGAATTGAAGTTTGGAGATACAACAACAGTTTAGCAGAATCAGCCACCCCTAGCTTCTCTTCTAGCGGCATCATGAAGTAAATCCACATCGACTCCATCGGGTGGTAACTGCACGTACCTTACCACTGATCCTCTGATGAAACAGTTTCTCACAGAAAGCTACACAATTCAAAACAAAATTCGGTAAGCTAAAAAGAACAACGGCTCCTACTCTTTGAGAAGATGCTTAAAGTGTGACTCGATAAAGAAATTTATTGCCAATATATACCAATATGAAAGCTAAAACCATTGAAATCGGTTCTGCAAACATATAGCAAATCTATTGTCCTTCCGAGTAACCTTGACAAATTACAATAAAAAAGAGCAGCAATCTCAATAGAATATGTCAAACATATCACTTTAAATTGTCCCTTTGCGTTTGTAAATTTAATCAATATCACTTTAAAGCTTCTCAACCTTGGTCATAGTAAATGTAAATGGTAGAGAAAAAATGAGTAATGGCTTAAACACATCTGCAAGAGCCAAGCATTAAGCTTCCAAGTTCATCAGTTTCATAAATGATATTTTACAACAAGGAAGAACTCAAAATCACACTTTTTGGTACTGGATAAACCACTTAAGAACAAATTCAAGCACACACAACAAAGAAAACAAGGCCTAGATAAAGAAGGGTAGCAAGAAACTAGTGAGAGAGATCAAGATCAAAATCAAACCTTTTTCCATCGGATAAACAACTAAAGAAAAATTGAAGCACACAAATCAAAGAAAAGATTGCCTAGGTGAACAAAATATCATCCGCCTCTCCAGTAAACCCTAAATTCCCAAACTTAAAGAAATCGGTTTTAGAGAAGAAAATTAACCATGTGAGGGTACTTGTCCTGGTCAACAACCCTAGTGTTCTCGAGCTTGATATTCAGATATTGATCAACTGAGTGAAGAGTTCCTCTTATGGCTAAATCGTTCTTCAGCTCAACCGTCACTTCTTGTCCAACCAAATCCTTGAAGTAAGAGAAGAACAACTGCGCCAAAGAACAGAAAAATCTCAAAGACCCATCACGAGAAACCCTAATTCACTAGAGAAACCCAAAACCCGAAATCTCCAAAAAAAAACTAAAATCATTTGCTAAAAGAAACACACCCACGAATAATAACGAAGACGGAAGAAATCTTAAATCTTTGTTAGGTCGAACTGAAAAACTCTTGAGGAAAGACGATGTAAGTACAGAGCTCGCAAAATTTACCATTTTTCCTCTGCTGCTTCCTTCCTGTGCTCGCAATTCGACAAAGGAGTTGAAAACTTAGCTTTGGGTTTAGAGACTTTTTCTCTCTAGTGAAGAGTACCCTAATGATCTAATACATTCAATGGGTTAACTTTTAATATATGAAACAAAAGCTCTATTTAGGTAACTATTCCAAAGGTTTTGTATGAAATTGTCAATTCAAGTAATATAGGCCTCAAAAGGTAAATACTTGAAACTTTTTTGGTTACTAGCCAAAACTGAAGAAAGAAAAGACTTGCACAAATCTAATATCTGACGCATATATAGGGGTGATTGCTGACGATAAGACGAACTCAGGTTTTTTCTCAGGTTGGATTATCAAAACTTTGCTTAATGGCTTCTCATATCTATCCAACACTTGGGTTTGGTCTTCCTCAAGAGCTAGGTAGCAAGATGGAGAAAGCTCTCACGGCTTGTCCCGCAGTTTCAGCGGTAGTTAATTCTTCATTTGCAACTTAGTAAATCAACAAATCTCATCCTTTTGGGGTTTAACTTTAAGGTTTTGCTCTCTCTCATTTAGCAGATTCAACAGGGAAGTAGTAATAGACACTCTGCAGCTACCCGAGGTTAAGCTTGATGCAGTTACACAAGCTCCTCCAAAGAGGTATCTAATATCATCTACTAGCTTTTGGGACTTTTGATCTTTTCCCGTTTCTTAAAGAATATTTCTTTGATTTCTGAAGTCCAGAGAAAACTAGGCTCAAGCCTTCACCAAAGAAACAGATTCCGAAGATAAGAGATAGAGAGAAAGATCTCTACAAAAGAAACCATCTTCATGACTGTGAGAGCCTTATCTCTTTGATGTTAGGCAGTGAACAACACAGAAAAACCACAATGCTATCTCTAAAGAAATCACGTGAAGACCTCTCAGAGCTTTTGACTCAGTTCTCAATTGGCATTGCTGGAACCGGCATCGCTGTGCTCTTCTCTGTGGTCTGTAATGTTGCTTCTAGGCGGGTACCCTTTCGTGGAAACAAGGTCTTCGACAGTGCACTGAGTTTGAGTTTGGTATTACTCTCCTGGGCAGTGAGTAGACTCAGGGAATCCATTGTTGATATCAATAGGAAAGCAATCAAAGAGGAAGAAATCACAAATAGAGTGGAGAGAAGAATCAAGGAAGTTTACTTCAGAGCTGCAACAGTTATAGCCATAGTCGCACTTAGGTTTGGTTGAATGTTGAAATCCTGATGATTTGGAGTCATGTTTTTAACTCTATTGAGGGCTTGCTTAAACGTTAAGGTCTGAATGTGAGGATGTTGAAAAAAGTATTTTATGAGAGTTTTAGAACAACCCAAACCAAAGAAGCTGCAAAGCCAAATAGAACCTTAAATATATCACACTGGGAGAGGCTTTCATTTTTAAACATGAATCTCTCTGTTAGTTGATCTAACTGGAATCTCAAAGTAGTAGAAATCTCATGAGAGATGAGTCTTTAAATTACTAGAGAACAAACAAAGAATGATGTGTGTTTTTTTGAAGAACTTGGAATCTGTTATAGCAACTTAGCTCATCACTTTGGATACTACACCGGCTCCAAACGTTCTACCTCCTTCCCTTAGAGCAAATCTTCGACCTGTTGAAATCATAATATAGAAAAAACAACTAGAGTTACTCGAGAAATAGAAGAAACTCAAACTTGGTGGGTTAATAAAGATATTCAAATCCAGAGAATCTAACCTGGCTCAAGAGGGATAGGGAGGATGTGCTCGAAAACTGCAGTGACATTGTCACCAGGCATAACCATCTTCACATATTCAGGCAATTCTACTTTTCCGGTGACATCCGCAGTCCTCAGATAAAACTGAGGGCTGTAGTTAGAGAAAAAAGCGGTATGACGTCCTCCTTCATCCTTTGTGAGCACGTAGATCTCGGCTTCAAACTTCTTGGCGGTCTTGCAAGTACCAGGCTTAGCAATTACCTAAACAAAACAAAGTCAAATTTAGTAAAGCTAGTTTTGCGATATTGGTCGTATCACTCTTCTACATCACAAGGATCTTGAGCTTTACCATTCCACGCTGGATGTCTTCTCTCTTTAGCCCACGCAACAAAAGTCCTACATTATCACTAGCCTAACATATTTGAATATTTTATCAATATCACATGCCTAAAAAGTTACTATAAAAAAAAATCTCTCCAAATTGCCTTTACCTGTCCATTTTCCAAAATCTTCTTGAACATCTCAACGCCAGTTACCGTGGATCTCATTGGAGGTCCTTGGAAATTAAATCTCCCAATTAGGCTTAAGAAACTTAACAAGAACAATGTGTAATTGTAGTAGCCAGTACTAACTCACCGGACTCAACCCCAATATCTCAACTTCTTCACCTACTTTAATGGTTCCCTGTTGAATACGGCCGGTTGCAACAGTTCCACGTCCCTTTTTAGAAAACAAATCCGTGATGATTTTCAGAAAACATTTGAGGGAATGAGATAAAACAAAGGATGTAGACTGCTATACCTGAATCGCGAAAACATCTTCCACTGGCATCAGGAAGGCTTGATCAAGCACACGAACAGGGTCAGGTATATATTCACCTACAGCTTCCATTAGCTTCAATATGGCTTTCCGTCCTATTTCTTCGTTTGTACCATGCAATTCAGACAGAGCAGATCCTCGAATGATGGGAATGTCATCCCCAGGAAACTTATAGAAGCTGAGAAGTTCTGGCAGACAAAACGGTTGATGTAAGAAAGCTTGTACATTGATAAGGAAAAATTCTGAATTTGTAATTTCATGAGAGAAGAAATTTATACAAACCACGTAGTTCCAAACCCTACAAGCTCGAACAATTCTGGGTCATCAACAGCATCAACTTGATTCAGGAAGCATACAAGTGATGGAACTCTGACCTGTGGAAAATCAAAATCTTGGATTGTGGCCAATAATCTTAACTCTCTTCGAGTATCTTCAATTGTTTCATCAGATGTAACAGTGCAAACCTGACGCGCAAGCAGGATATGCTCCTTAGTTTGAGGCATTGGTCCACGAGAATTCCGCAAACCATTTGTGCAGCTCCAGTAATCATATTCTGAAAATTGGCACCTGGAGCTATGATATTCAAGTGTTTATTAAATGATTTCAAACATCGTCCATATACTGTTCCACGTTACTCCATTAATCAATTAATGTATACTAGAACATGATTCTTCCCTAGGGCTTAGAGAAAATAGTTCCAAGCTCAGTCAGAGAGTCACAAGACTTGTAAATTAAACACAAAGAATATGTTTTTTTTAATGTAATGTTACAGCAACAAAAGAAGTTAAATTTAAGGAGACTGGGATGGTATTTTCCAGAATACCATAATAGGAAACAGCTCCGATACGGATAAAGTAGGAAAATATCTTACTTTAACAAAATCAGCGTGTCCAGGGGCAATCCACATGACCATAACGACGCTTAGCAGTCTCTTACTCCACATGAGCCTACAGAACCAAGCACTGTCGAGTAAAGAACACTTCGATTTTAAACAACAAGGGAAACATAAGTCGTTTTGAGCTAGTGTTTCGAAGAGCTCCGGAAGCCATTGGGAGTTGAATTGGTCGGAGCCACAGAAACAGAAAGATCGGAACTTTTGCTTCTCTCTCGCCTTGAAAAGGTGATGGGGTTTAAGAGAGTGTTAAATTACTCACCCGAAGGTTTTTGTTCAATCGATCCGGATTCTTTTTTTTATCCGAACCGTAGGCCCATCTTACGAAACGTAAACCATTGTTTTAGTGATAAACGGAAACGTAAACACAGAAAATGCGTTTGATTTGAAACAATCAAAGCTGCCGGATTTCGTTTCATTTACCCGTAGGTGTTCAAAGCTACGAATTTGCAGGATCAGTTAATTGAAACACTCAAAAGCATCCTAGAGACTTGAGTCTTGAACGTTCTTTATCGCAGGATGAATATTAAGACTTTCTCCTCAACCCACATTCATCTAGAGCACCCTTATTAGACTTGGTAGATCACATAAATCAGTATAGAATTGGAACTATTATTAATATAGACATATAATTTTAAGATCAAACCAAATGTAAAAGTAAATTTTCAAATCAATTTAAATAGAAACGTTGAATAGAAAACAACTTGAAGAATGGAGGCAAATCGCCAGAAACTTATAAAAACAAGTAGAAGAAGAGGAAAAAGAAAAAGCACACCACTTTAAAACTAACATTAAGCTTTGGATGATGATGATTCTTCGTCTTCATCTTCAATGTCCCAACTTAAATCTTCATCTTCCTCTGCAGCACTCAGACGTTTGCGCAGCTCAGCTCTGTTTGCACTACCAGTAGACCGACTTGCTTCCTTGCCACCAATGGTACTCATATCCTCAATCTCGTCCCATCCCAAGTCCTCTTCGGATGGTTGTTGAGTTGATGAAGAAGCAGCTACATCTGGTTTAGCTGAGTCTTGGGATGGAGCAGCCTCATTAGATTCTGGAACAACCTCGGGCTTGCCCGAATCTTGGATTGGAGCCTTGTCAGAAGCAAAAGGAGCAGCATCAACAACTCGTTTTGCTACTGAAACTTCCTCATTATCAGATTCCTTCTTCTCCTCAGAATCTGTATCTGTCTTCAAAACAACATTGCTCACTTGAGTCACTGAATCTGCACTTGCCACTTCATCTTTCACAGTTTGGCTTACATCTCCAGTACTACCCATATCATCATTCCCCTCAAGTTTCAATCTTGAAACTTCTTTAGTAGCTTCAACAAATTTGTCGCTGCTCTCCTCATCATCATCAATATCCCAGCTCAATTCTTCCTCATCATCCAGAGAGATGGCTCGTTTCACAAGATTAGCCCTTAAATCCTCAGCTTGCTTGAGCTTGTGAACCTTATAGAAATACCTAGAGCAAAAAGTCTCATGATCAACCATACTCGGAACAACCTTTTTATACAATCCTTTCATATCTCCATTCTCCTCCAACAATTTCTCAACCTCCTCAGCTTTTTCATCCAGAGAAAACTCAGATTCCCACTTTTTGTAATCATCTAAATCCTCGGGCTCTTCAGAGTAAGTGTTGAGATCGCCTTGAACAGTGCGAACCTGAGCATCGAAACGACTATAGGGTTTCGAACTGAAGCTATCACGACGACCAAAACTCTGACTACTATTGTTATCAGAAGAATCAGATTCATTACCAGCGGCTAAGATCGCTTCCTTACCTTGAGCAATGATCTCAGCCGTACCTTTCAGCACAGTGTTCCCAATTTCATCAATAGCATGTCCTACGGTACCAAGCGATCCCTGAGCCACTTCGATCTCCTTCTTCAAACCTGTACCAAATTCTTCGAGATCTCGTCGGTAAGTTTCAATAGCGGATTCGGATCTGGTGGCTAGGGTTTTCATAAGACCACCAAAGCTCCATCCGGCGTCGTTGTTAGGATTAGATTGCTCTGGTTGTTCGTCCTTTTCGCTGTTTTTCGGTGAATCGGATTTCGATTCGGTTCCTGGAGGATCCGGGTCGTCTGAGAAGACGGATTTGAATAAATTCATAGCGGAAGCTCAGATCTTAGCGATTGGTGCTATAACTAGAGTTTCTAGGATCGGTGGACGAATGAATTTGGAGACTGAATGGTGCTAATTAGCGTCAGAAATAGGAAGATCACAACAACACTTGAAGCTTCATATAACCCAAGGAGAGATGTCACTTCCTTTATCTGTCCAAAAAAGAAATTGAGAAACTTAAAAAAAAAACTGTTTTTTTTCTTAATGAAGATAGATAATTTTAGGGAAAATGGTCGTTTAAATACCGAACTAACTCGTTTTTGTCAAAATAAATACAGTTTTTTAATGAGCCAAAAATATAAATATAAGTTGACCTCGCCAATTTAATAGTGATATTACTTAATTTAAAAATTTTTTAATTAACATTAAACACTGTTAAAATCGTTTTCGATTAAAACAAAATCATGTTTTCTCTTTCCAAAATTTTTAATTTCCAATTTGTTTATTTCATCTTCTCTCTTTTAATTTGGTGTTCTTATCGCTTCAGTTTCAAGATAATAGAAAAAAAAATGCTACCAACACATCGAGGCAGATAGCAAAATACTATTGAAGATGATACGGTTGGAGCGATTCCTAAAAACGATTGTAAGGTTATCGAAAATGAGTGTGAGGAAATTGCCAAAGACTTTGATAATGACTACGGAGAGTACAATGTCGTACCCGTGAAAGAAAATGCATCTCTAGAAAACCATTTCGGAGATGTTGTAAGCAATGATATAGAAAGTGATAACAGTGGAGACGACATATAGAACAAGGATAAGATACCAGATCCGTGTCGTCAGACGATGAGGAAGAGGAACTACAAAGGCAATCTCGTGAGGATTCAGAATCACATGATGAAATTCTATCATTGGGTAAGATGTTTGGTTCTACTTCTGAGTTCCAACAAGCGCTTCTCAAGTATTCTCTGAAAACCAGTTACGATATTAAGCTCAAAATGTCGTCAGAGAAGAAGTTTGGTGTGATTTGCTCTAACACAGAGGATTCTTGTTCGTGGAGATTTTATTGCTCCTACAAGAAGAGCAAACACAAGATGCAAATTAAGGTTTATAGGAATAAATACATATGTATCAGGTCAGGTTACTCGAAAATGTTGAAAACTTCAAGAATTGCCTAATTATTTGAGGAGATGTTGACATTTAATCCTAAGCTTACAACTGTAGAAATGGCTGCTGAGAGAAAAAGGAATATGCAATGTCAATTTTATGTAATGTATAACTTCTCCTTTCAGTTCTGTTTTTTGGAGTTTAAGTTCACTTCTTATTGGAAATAAGTTTTAAAAGTTTGGAAATAACCACGAATTGAACTTGCAATTTTCTTTCCTATAGTCACAACATGAATCGACAAGTTTTAAAAGAATCGGCCATCACTTTCCTACCATATTCCTCAAAATTTTCTGAATTAGAGCTCTCACTTTCTTAATGAACTCTTTTTAGTCATTGTAAGTGCATCATATGTTTCACATAGCTTTTTCCTTGAATCAGCCTCAATTCTCTGTTTCTAATCTTGGTCTAAACTTGCTCTTATCCTTTTGAATTTTATATGCAGCAAGAGAAACAAAATTCAATCAAAAACTGATACACAAGTCGCTTAGATAACAACCTCCATACATCATAGGAAAAACGTAAACTCAATTTCCTTCTAATATATTGCTGCTGTAAAAGTCTGGTGCATATTGGTCAAAGGGTAACCGGTAAACCCATTGAGCAGTTATGTCATATTTGTTGGTTATTATGATTAAATTTGATCAATATATTAGAAGGAAATTAACTCTCAAAAACAAAAGGTAGAGATTTGATATAGCAATGTAAAAATATTTGTGTAAGCACCAATAATACACATGCTTTTTGAGAAAGATGGTAAGAAAATGAGAGATCAAATAGAGAGCTCAATTTTTTTCCTACCGAAAACCACATTTTTCAAACGATTTATCAATGAAATTCTCTGAATTCGAACTCATTTCCATTGGTTCTATAAATTTTGGGACCGATTTCAAATGATAAGAGACGAGAGAACAGAAGGGTTTTTTCAACTTTATCTAATTGAAACTTTGTGATCTAGAGAAAGAAGAGGTAATGGAGAATGGAGAAACTCGAACTCGATTTAAGAACTAGAATTGAGGATTTTTTTCTAATTCTCAACTCAGAGAATTGATGTCGTTTCAACGACGTTAATAGTGTTTAATGTTAATAAAATAGGAGTTAAAAATTAACTAATTTTATTATTAAACTGGCGAGATCAACATATGTTTATGTTTTTTAGCTCATTAAAACTTCTGTATTTATTTTGGTAAAAACATGTTAGTTCGTCATTTAAATGACTATTTTTCTAATTTTGGCGTCGATTATCAGATTTAATAAATGGCCTAAATAGACGAGTTTAATAAATGGGCCACAAGTTGGATCAGTCGAACAAATAACCCAAACCCTAGAATTCATTCAAGGGAACCAACGTCAGGGGTTTTGCTCCTCTCTCCCAAATTTCGATATCTCCATCGCTATTGTTGTGTTTAGGTCATAGAGATTAGAGAAAGAGAGAGAGTCTCTGATGGTGATGAGAAAGCTACAGTTACCGTTGAGCAAGACGCAGAAGGTTAGGTTTGAGAGAGCTATCGAGCGGCTTCAATCACTGTCGTCGACGACAGACTCTGACGCTTCTGTTATCGTCACCGACACTATTCCCGTCAATCACGATGATGCCTTCCTCAAGTAAGTTTATCACATTCTCCGTTCTGGGTTGAAATTTTTATCAACTTCTGTTTAACGGTTGATTTTTGATTGAAGGGGACATGGAACTTCCGAGGTCGATGATGAGTTGCTAGCAACGGTCTGTGGTGTAGTTGAGCGTGTGGATAAGCTTGTCTATGTACGCACCTTGCGAGCCAGGTTTGGTTTGATTTCTTCACTGGTTATGCTCTTCGAAGTTGTTTATTTTTCGCCACGAATTGTGGATAAAATTGAGTCCTTACTCTGAGATTAAGTAGAACTGATGGTTCGATCTACGTTTAGGTACAAGCCTGAGGTTGGGGATATTGTAGTAGGCCGTGTCATTGAGGTAGATTTTTGTATTGGTGTTTGTGTTTTGAAATCAGATTGAGAGATTAGCAAGAAGGATTTCAATCACATTGCACGGTTGCTGAATTAGTCTTTACTTGTTCAGGTTGCTCAAAAACGTTGGAGAGTGGAGCTTAACTTTACTCAGGATGGAGTACTGATGCTTTCTTCCATGAACATGCCTGATGGTATTCAGGTACAATTTCATTCCCCTTTTCTTTTGGTATTTGCCATTTGGATGATTCCTGGCTTATCTTGTTCTTCCACATTGTATGTCGGCTTCAATGATATAAGTTTCTTGTTTCTGGCAGAGGCGAAGAACATCTGTAGATGAACTCAATATGCGGAATATCTTTGTAGAGCACGATGTTGTTTGTGTAAGTCCTGTGATTATATTGTTCCATCTTTGCATATCTTCATCTTTAAACCCATAAGCCAACCTGACAAAAAGGTTCCCTCTTTCAGGCCGAAGTACGGAACTTTCAGCATGATGGTAGCTTGCAGTTACACGCCAGAAGCCAGAAATATGGAAAGGTTGGTTCTGATCTGGCCACATGGTCATATAGTTTATACTTGGTCTCTTTGTCTGAACATTGATTAATCCATGAATCTCTACAGCTAGAGAAGGGACAGCTTCTGAAGGTTGATCCTTACTTGGTTAAGAGAAGCAAACATCACTTTCATTACATAGAAAGTCTTGGGATTGATTTGATTATTGGCTGCAATGGTTTCATATGGGTTGGAGAACATGTCAAAGTGAGAGATCCTATGATGATTGATGATCAGAAAGATGATGAGATGATCTCACCCTCCACCAAGAACACAGAAAAAGAGCAAAGCCATACGGCTCTCGAGACTCGACAAAGCATATGCAGAATTGGGAATGCTGTACGCGTCTTGTCTAATCTAGGCTTCACTATGACTCTAGAAGTAATCATGGAGACTGTCAACCTCAGCAACTCAAAGAACATTGACATACATGACATGCTTGGATCAGAGTTTCACGTAGTGGTTGCAGAGAATGAAGCTGAAAGAAGACGTGAAAAGAGGAAAAAGTGAAATGGCCTTTTTGTCGCCGATTCTTTCAACAGAGTTGTAACGTGTATTAGATCATATGGGCTTGTTTTGATTCAACTTCTACTAAAAGCTCAAATTTGAAATCTGGTTAAGATATAGTGTGATGAATGTGTTTGCTATTTATAAACGTTAGATATCATAGGAGGAAGGTTATGATTTTAATCGAGTTATTTTTTTTTGGGTGACGGCTTTCTTCTTGATTTTTGTAGCTAAAAGTCGTTCTGTAATAATGATTTACAGAAACAGAAAGAAAACAATAAAAAGATTCGCTCCCTCTTTTGTCCCTCGGAGAAGAATACTTGTGAAATGACTAAACTACCCCCATGAGAGACCGAGTAATACAAGAATTACCAAACCTTTCCTCTGATCCGCGAAAGAGTGTTTTACAGCCAATTTCTCCGTCTCTATTCTTCCCTTTATTCAGTCTCTCGCTCTCTCCACACTCTTTAAACAATATTCTTCTTTAAACAATTTCTCTCTTTCTCGCTTCGCTACCGATCTTCTCTCCCGCGGTTTCTATTCCGGCGCCGTTGTCGTCTTCGTTGAAGGTCAGTTTACGGCTTTATCTTAATCCCTTTTGGTATACTCATGATTGTTACTGGTTGAATGATCATGGGTTTTTTCGATTGAAGGGTCTAAATTGCATTACAATTAAGCACTCAATCTGATTGTAGTACGCTTTAGATTTGAGGAATCTCTATACGTTTACTAGAAAAAATTTGCTTCTTTTTTTTGGGATTTCATAAGTTGGGCGATTCAATTACAGGTTTCTGAAAGTTACAACTAGGAGTTGAAATCATCTTTGTTACTTTAAATAATTTTGCATGTGAACAACATCGCATCTATATTATACAATTTTCTGTTTGTTTAACTTAAATTGTTCATGTGTAATGGATGAAAAGGTGAGGAGTATGGTTGAAAAGCAAGAAGAAATGAATGTTTGTGGTGTCAATGGTGACAAAGTAGGAGCCTTTACAGTGTCACCTCAGGTAAAAGGAAGGAAAAACAATAGAAAAATAGCTGATCCTTCTCAACCAAATGCTGCTTCTCTTACTAATTCCCTCCGTATGATTTACCTTCATTGAAATCTCATAACCATTTGAGCGGCAATGGGTCGGTTGGGGAAGTTTCTAATGAAGATTCTGCATTTGTCGGATGGGATGACCCATTTGCCTTTCATCTTGAAGATTTGCTGTCATCAAATTTGCTCACGCTCTTCCTTAATGCAATGAAGCAGGTTATTGATTGTGGCTATACTGATGACAATGTTGTGAAAGCTATTTCAGGCAGTAGGCTCTACTGTGGAGGCAATGATCTTGTGTCAAACATTGTCAATAACACTTTGAGTATTCTCAAGAATGGAAACGAAGGTGCTGCTTCAAGAGACTATGTGTTTGAGGATATACAACAGCTTGTCGCGTATACACGTTGGTAGAAATGATAAGTCTTGTTAAGGAGCTTAGGCCGTCCCTATCAACAGTTGAAGCTATGTGGAGGCTTTTGATGTGCGACTTGAATGTCTTGCAAGCCTTTGAAGTTGAAGATGATGGATTGGTGAGATCTCCAGGTTTCAGTTTGAGTACTGAATCTCTTGGTGTTGAGTCTAATCCTCCAAACTCGAGTGACCTAGATAACCCAAAGCCTCCACAATCCAATGCACAAAGCAATCGGAGTGAGTCACTCAAATTTGGAAACTTCCCAAATATACCCAACTCCAAAAAAACTCATTCTTGTGGAACAACATCAGGAAAAGAAGTATCCTCAGGTCACACTGTTTCTTGTGAAGGCATTAAGAGTACATCTTTTACTCTAGTCTCTGATAAAAAAAATGGTATCTTGTCGAAAAGGCTGCACTAAAAAAGAGATAGCCATGCTTCGGCAAAGGTCATGCGTGAAGAAGATTAGGACTTACAGCAAAGGCAGTGGCTGTAAGGCTGCAAAGTTTGCATCAGTTGGCAGCTTCCTTTTAGAGAAAATAGTCAAATCATCTTCTGAATTGGTGGCAAGAAATTCTTCATCAAAGATAACAGCAGAGATTGGGGTGAAAGTTGCATTAGCTGAGGATAACGGCTGTTTTATACGAAAGAACAGTTCTAAGTTGGATTCACCTGTGGTAGTAGTAGATGCAAAGGGCTATATAACTGCCTTACCTGCTACTTCTGCCACTTCAGTAAAATCAGCTTCAAAAAAAAAAGTCTGGCTCTGCGTCTGTAACTCTGGTGCCATCAGCTTCAGAAAAAAAGTCTGGTTCTTCGGTACCATCAGCTTCAGAAAAGAAGTCTGATTCTGAAGAAAAGGCTTCTGTGTCTGCAAAGCTAGCACCAGATGACTATGCTAGGATCCCGTATGATGCAACTTTAGGTATATATGTTTCCCGGGATAAAAAAGATGAATTGGTTTCAAAGCTAGTTCCCCGAGTGAATGATCTGCAGAATGAACTGCAGGTCTGGACTGACTGGGCTAATCAGAAGGTAAAAGAAGCAACTGGTAGACTTCTTAAGGACCAACCAGAGTTTAAGACTTTACGGAAAGAGCGAGAAGATGCAAAAAAGCACAAAAAAGAGAAGCAGTTAATGGAAGAAAACACTAGGAAAAGGCTGACTGGGATGGAGTTTGCGATGAAGAATTCGACCAGCCAGCTTGAAAAAGCTAACAATGATCTTCGCAGGCTCGAGGTGGAACGGTCTTTACTGAAGAAAGAGTTGAAATCTGCTAAGATAAAAGCAACCGAGTCTGCTGAGAGCTTGAGAGAAGCAAAAGAGAGAGGGAAAAGATCATTAAAGGATACTCACTCTTGGGAAGGGCAAAAGATTCTGTTGCAGGAAGAGCTCAAGGGTCAAAGGGACAAGGTGACAGTGCTACTGAAAGAAGTTGCCAAAGCAAAAAATCCCCATAATCAAATTGAGGTTAGCTACTTTTGTAGACATAAGCCTTTGCCCATGATGTGTATAGTTAGCTACCAGCAATTCACCATATTTATCATCTGCTAACATCTCTTCCTTAGATTTTTATTTCTGGTAACGATTTCATTCTTTTTGGTTACATTTATATCGCCTTTTACATTGTTACTTATGTATAAGGAATGTGAAAGGTTGAAGGAAGAAAAATTGTCTGCATCGTGTTTTTAAGTTTACTGCATCTTTCTGGTTCAAAGTAGCTATAGTAACGAAGTTTATGATATCAAGAGTTTTGTTGATTGCAATTGATGTTTCTAGTTGGTCGATGTTGTAAGTTTGAGAAGGGGTTGTTTTTAGTTACAGGAGTTGATGAAGATAACTAACGAACATTCCATTGCAGGCTACTTTGAAACAAGAAAAGACAGCGAAAGGTAAACTCAGTACTCAGGCTTCATTGGTAAAGAAAGAAAAAAAGGAACTTGAAGCACTTGGAAAAGCGGAAGAAGGGGGGATCAAAGGGAAAGCAGAAACGGACGTGAAATATTACATATAAAACATCAAAAGACTTGAGAGAGAGATCTCAGAGCTGAAACTGAAATCAGAGTACTCGAGGATAGTGGCACTGAAGAAAGGCGGAAATGACACAAAGGCAACAAAAAGAGAGAATCTTGGGATGACGAAAGTGAAAAGAGAAAGAGAATGTGTGATGTGTTTGTCTGAAGAGATGAGTGTGATTCTCTTGCCTTGTGCTCACCAAGTTCTTTGCATTGAATGCAATCAGCTTCATGAGAAAGAAGGAATGATGGATTGTCCGTCTTGTCGAGGGACAATCCAGAGGAGGATTCAAGCTCGTTTCGAGCCGGGTAAAAGCTTTTCTCCCAGTTTAAACTTATTGAATCTCTGGAGAACACAGCTTTTGTTGAAAACTATCTTGGCTTTTGCTTTCTACTCTGAAAGGTCAACGGTTTTAAATACTTAGCCAATTAAAATACGAATGGCTTACCTCCTCATGGTATATATCAGTTTGTTGTGCTCTCCGTATTTTCTCTATTACCATTTCTCTTATATAATCACTTTTGTTTTTTTTTAGCAAAAACAAAAACTTGACGAGGAATATACAACTACTACACCAACTATGTACAGTTTGATAACAACCTACACAAACTAAATTAACGTAATCATAACATCGTAAATTATACATTATATATTAATAACTACACCGAGTTAATTATAGCTTGTTGGTTTATGATGTTTATGGTATGAGTATTTCAATTTCGTTCTGGATTTTTTCTTTTTTCGGATTCTAAATTCGACTTATTTTAAAATTAGAGCGATGTTTTTTGTGCATTAATTAGTGAATGTCAATAAACAAAATATAGTATAACCAAAATTTAATTTTTGGTAGATTGTTAGTGAAAATTCATTGACTATAGTATATACTATAATCTGGCATATTTGCAAGTATTTTTTACTAAAATTAAATAATCGACCCGAAGAATGAAAAGTGTTTTGGTCACAATTAAAGATTTGATAATATGGGACGTAAAAGAAAGATTTATAATATATGAAGCGCGAAAAAAATACAGATAGCTCATTTAATTATATATATTTTATATTCACTGAATGTAGAAACTATGAAAAGTCAAAGAGCATTAACGTTGACCAAAAAAAAAGAAAGAAAAAGACGTAAACGAAGACTTGGTCGCGCAGAGGACTTTGTGGATTTATCGTTGGAACCTCACATTGTATCAAATTAGGGTTTATTTCCAGGTAAATCCCCCCTTTCTATTTGCTTCATTCATCCTTTTTCCATGCTTAATGATTGATTTTTCCCTTTTTTTGTTACTTGTTTCCCTCATCTCCGATTTTGAATTTTCTGTGTTTCATTCTGTACCTAAATGCGATTTCATCTCTCTGGTTCCTTTCTTCTTCCTCCTTTGATGAGTTTTTGAGGTTTCCGTCTCCATTTCGTCGTATTTCTGGGAAATACTGGGGATCCTTATTCTCTATACTCGCGATCATCAATTTCAACTGTGTGAATCCCTTGGCGGGAGTTCCTCGTCAAGATGAAGCTTCAGGTCCGAGTCCTAGAAGCCAGGAATCTACCGGCCATGGATCTCAATGGGTACAGCGACCCTTACGTCAGATTGCAGCTGGGAAAACAGAGGTCACGGACCAAAGTAGTGAAGAAGAATTTGAACCCCAAATGGGCTGATGATTTCAGTTTCGGCGTTGATGATTTGAACGACGAACTCGTCGTCTCTGTTCTTGATGAGGATAAATACTTCAATGATGACTTCGTCGGGCAGGTTAAAGTTCCCGTTTCCCTTGTTTTCGATGCAGAGAATCAATCTCTTGGCACTGTTTGGTATCCTCTTCAACCTAAGAAGAAAAGCTCCAAAAAGGATTGTGGTACCTTCTCCCTCCTGTTTCTTTCATTGGCTACATTGAGATGTGCAAGGCTCATTTTCGTTTTGATCTATCTTGTCCAGGTGAAATACTTCTGGGGATATGTTTCAGTCAGAAGAACTCGGTTCTTGATTTGAATTCTAATGGGGATAACGCCACTGCTTCTAGGAGTCCCAACTTGGGAGTGGATTCCCCTACTGATCCCTCCACTTGTGCCTCTCCTTCTAAATCAGATGATGCTCCATCTTCCAAGGACGATAAATCTATCGTGCAGACGACCTTTGCTAGTCGAATCACTCAAATTTTTCAGAAGAATGCTAATGCCTCCACACCTACAGAATCGATTACTAGGAGCATTGACACATCTGACTCATCTGAGATCTCTAGACCAGTCTTTTCCCTTGACCTGTCTGAAGATGAGTCATCTTCTGCTTCCTTTGAGGAACTTATGAAGGCGATGGAGTCAAAAGATCAGGGAAGTGAACCTCCTAGTAGTCTACCTGGTGGGATCCTTGTGGACCAGTTGTTTATGATTTCCCCATCAGATCTTAACACGCTGCTATTCACACCCGCTTCAAGTTTCTATGCATCATTGACTGAATTGCAAGGGACCACGGAAGTTCAGATTGGACCATGGAAAGCAGAAAATGAAGGCGAGAGCGTTAAGCGGGTTGTAAGCTACCTTAAGGCTCCAACCAAACTTATTAAGGCTGTCAAAGGCACAGAGGACCAGGCATACCTCAAAGCGGACGGAAAGGTTTACGTTGTTTTCGCAAGTGTTTCCACGCCAGATGTTCCATTCGGAAGTACCTTCAAGGTTGAAGTGCTTTACTGCATCAGTCCTGGGCCTGAGCTGCCATCTGGGGAGCAGTGTTCCCGTTTGGTAATTTCATGGAGACTGAATTTTCTTCAGAGTACCATGATGAAAGGTATGATAGAGAATGGAGCCCGACAAGGTCTAAAAGACAACTTCGAACAGTATGCCAATTTGTTGGCTCAAAATGTTGATCCCGTGGATTCGAAGGATATTGGGCTGAACAAGGAGCAAGTTCTCTCTTCCTTGCAAGCTGAGCCTCAATCAGACTGGAAATTGGCAGTACAATATTTTGCCAATTTCACTGTGTTCTCTACTTTCGTGATTGGTGTTTATGTATTTGTCCATATTATGTTTGCCTTGCCCAGTGCAATCCAAGGGCTTGAATTTAATGGTCTAGATTTACCGGATTCAGTTGGGGAATTTGTTGTTAGTGGGATTCTCGTTCTTCAGTGTGAAAGAGTATTGAAATTGATTTCCCGTTTCACGCAGGCAAGAAAACAGAAAGGTACCATCCTTGAAGTTACATCATCGACCATTTCATATTCTTTCTTCCGGCCTCTCATTCGTGGCCTGCTGTGTGTATCTGACTGATCATTAACTGTCAAATTTAATTATAGGCAGTGATCATGGCATCAAAGCAAATGGAGATGGTTGGTTGCTAACTGTTGCTCTAATTGAGGGGGTCGATCTAGCAGCTGTAGATCCAAGCGGACATTGTGATCCATATATTGTATTTACTTCCAATGGGAAAACGAGGACCAGCTCCATAAAGTTCCAGAAATCTAATCCTCAGTGGAATGGTAATGGTTGCTCAAGCTGACTTTTATCCACTTGTTGCTTCAATTCTTGAATGTTTCAACTCTTTGATTTGTCATCATAAGTTTTTGAGGGTTGGAATCTTGTTTGTGCAGAAATATTTGAATTTGATGCGATGGCTGACCCTCCTTCTGTCCTGAATGTTGAAGTTTACGATTTCGATAGACCTTTCGACGAGGCTGTTTCACTGGGGCATGCAGAGATCAACTTTGTGAGATCTAATATATCTGATCTAGCGGATGTATGGATTACACTTCAAGGGAAACTGGCTCAGGCTTGTCAATCTAAGCTGCATTTGAGGATTTTCTTGGATCATACAGGAGGTGGAGATGTTGTTAGAGACTATTTAACTAAGATGGAGAAAGAGGTGGGCAAGAAGGTATGTGGCTACTACTTTATTCTCTCAATCAACATTTAAACTGCTATTGTTGGTGCGCGTTCTTATCTGCCAAATGGAAATTTCAGATTAATGTGAGGTCTCCTCAAACAAATTCAGCTTTTCAGAAGCTCTTTGGTCTCCCACAAGAAGAATTTCTGATCAATGACTTTACATGTCACTTAAAGCGGAAAATGCCTTTGCAGGTGACGAGATCTTGATGTACATCACATGTTTTTTAGTATTCAACTGCGTCTTCTTTTTCATCATCTTTTTCTTCTTAGCAATGAAGAGTGTCTAACAAAACTAAATTTTGTTATACTAATTTAGTTTTGCTTCTGCAGGGTCGTCTTTTCCTCTCCGCAAGAATTGTTGGCTTTTATGCAAGCATTTTTGGTAACAAAACAAAATTCTTTTTCCTGTGGGAAGATATAGAAGATATTCAAGTGTTCTCTCCGACTCTTGTCTCAATGGGAAGTCCAATTGTCGTCATGACTCTCAGACCAGGTAGAGGAAAGGAGGCGAGCATTGGTGCAAAGGCACATGATGAGGAAGGGAGGCTTAAGTTCCATTTCCACTCATTTGTGTCTTTCAATGTGGCACAAAAGTAAGTGACAAGTCTTCCTCTTTCCCCGATGGTTTTCTTGTTATTTTCGTGCTCGCTCTTATCAACGTCCTAGATTTTATGTGCCCCAATCATTATGCTAGGTGTAACTTCGATATGCCTATTTTCTCATCTTAATACGATATCGGTCCATTCTTGTAGTATTCGCTGCTTTTGTTAGATATGTTCAGACGTGGATGCCTATTGACTACCTGTCAAGAGTGGCACCCGTATTACAAGTGAACAAGTATTATTATAAGATATAGACTTTTGACTTGTTTTGTGCTTAATAGGACAATAATGGCTCTGTGGAAAGCAAAATCCTTGACTCCAGAGCAGAAAGTGCAAGCTGTTGAAGAGGAATCAGAGGAGAAACTCCAAAGTGAAGAGAATGGTTTGTTCTTGGGCGTTGATGACGTGCGAATCTCTGAGGTCTTCTCTTTGACTCTTCCTGTTCCGGTGAGTTTTTCTCTTTGGTACAAGAAGCTATCAAGCTTTTGGCAAGAATTTATATGATGAGTTTTGAAATTGTCTTACGCATCATTCTGATAACTCTAGGTAAGTTTCTTTATGGAGTTGTTTGGTGGGGGTGACGTGGATCGTAAGGCAATGGAGAAAGCGGGTTGTCAGAGCTATTCATGCAGCCCATGGGAGTCAGAGAAGGCTGATGTGTATGAGAGGCAGACATACTACAGAGATAAGCGGGTATCACGCTACAGAGGAGAAGTAACAAGTACACAGCAAAAGTCCCTAGTGCCAGATAAGAATGGGTGGCTTGTAGAAGAAGTCATGACTCTCCATGGAGTTCCACTGGGTGACTATTTCAATCTCCATCTTAGATACCAGATGGAAGAATTGGCGTCAAAACCAAAGACAACATATGTGCGAGTATACTTTGGGATTGAATGGCTAAAGAGCACTAGACATCAGAAAAGGGTGACAAAGAACATCCTTGTAAATCTGCAGGATCGGCTGAAGATGATATTTGGATTTCTGGAGAAGGAATATGGCAGCAGACAAGAACAGCAAGTAACATAATATACATATACATAGCCTTTGGTCTGAAAATGGAGGCCTCGAAGTAACTCATCCCAGCTTGAAAAAGTTGGTGAGAGGTTGCTATTGTGTATGCACACAAGCACCCAAATGAAGCGAGAGTGTAAATTGAGGTGAAGCTCAAGATCTGCTTAGTGCCACTTTTTATTGATTATTTGTTTTATATGCATTTACTGCTTCTTTATTGATTTGTTTGTAGTGAATAGAGCAGAGTTTTGTGATTATGTTGATGCTCTGCCTAAACTTCTTCGAAATTGATCTAATCATATTCAGTTTCTTCTTGGGCCTGGTTTTTGAAAAAGACTTTAAAGCCCGCTTAAGGCCATTCAGTAAAATTTATTCTTTATTAAAATTGCTAGATGATACATTGGTTCTGATAAAAGAAAATTGTTGTTTTGGATAATTCTAATATTTTGTTGTTTTTCATTTATCATTTAACAACAGAATAAATTGACATGATGTTTTGTATGTCGTATTGAAGTTTGCTTTATGTGGAGAGCAATAAGCTACAGTAGTATTATTACGGTATAGGTAACCCAGATTTGACCATTACGGTGGAGATTAGATCGTAACTTTTTATATATGGTGGCGACAGATTCTACAAAATTACTCTACCTTTCGATTTTTTTGGTGTAAGGTGAGATTATTAAAAATATAATATTTGTAATTTTCAAGGAGAAAAATAATTGAGAAAAGGTAAACGAATTTGGAAGTCATGATTATCCAAATATTTAAATTAAATGATACGGTAAAGTCTGTAAATAAAAAAATGGCTTGGTGAAAATCGCTTTCTCTGAAAATCCAAGGCGAACGGGTAAGAGTAGACGAGACGACCAAAAAAAAAAATAGAAAGAGAGAGAGAGAGAGAGAGAGTTGTCTGTTTGTGTTGATATTATCAGCTTTCGTTGAAGTCAAACTCTACTCAGAGCTTTTTCATCCGTAGAGATAGAGATCCATCAGTTTTCATCATCGGATGTTATTTCTCCTCGTCGGTGGTTATCGGCGGAGATGCTCCGTGGTTGATTCGGGGGCCGTGTGGCGGACGGTGGCGGTGGATGATCGAGAAGCGATGTTCGGTTTAATCTTTATTTCTCTGGTTGTGAGTTTGTTGCTCGTAGTGGTTACTCTCTCTTAGGTTGTGGTAGAAGAAGATGATTAAGAAGGGGAAAGGGAAGAACAGTGGCTTGTTACCAAATTCGTTTAAGATTATATCTTCTTGCCTTAAAACTGTATCGGCCAACGCTACCAACGTTGCGTCATCTGTTCGTTCCGCCAGCGCCTCTGTCGCTGCTTCAATATCCTCTGCTGAAGATGATAAGGATCAGGTCCCTAGATTTTTTTTTTAATTTAGTTTATTTTGCTATTTTGCTATATCATTTAAAAGCTAGGACGTATTTGGGATTGTTTCCTGTTTGGAACCATTAGCGAAATAATGGTCGGTCGGTTATTTAATCTCGTATCCTAGCTTTAGTTGCCTTGTCTGGAAAGGATTGAGATACATAGGCTGAGTAACAAATTGCAATTGCTTCCTTCTGATTGCAAATTATGTGTTGAGTATGTTACTTGTGGTTGGTAAATTGGTGAATTAGGTGTCTAGTTCCCTTTTCTAGTTGACATTTTGTGACATTGGTTTTGCTATATTTTCAATTGTAGGTTAGAAAATTAGATACCTGTATGGCCTGCGTCTCATTTAATCGTTTATTATTCTTTCTGTGCATCTCTCATTTTATGAGTATGGCTATTGTTTTCGACTCACAGATCTTTGATACTTCCATAGATTAAGTATTAATTGTAGTTTAGGTTCTTAAAATGATGTGTAGATCGCCTGTTTACCAAAAAGAAAAATGGATGCGTAGATTTCTTTGTTCTGCATCTTTTTTTTTTGTGGTTTTTGTAGTCGCTTTCTACCCCTGTTTCCACCTGATGGAGTCATTAACTCCTTTTTTCCTTTCAGAGGGACTACTTTGTACACAAACATCTTAATTTTTCTTTCATGAGCAGGTGACATGGGCTGGCTTTGGCATTCTTGAACTGGGTCAACTTGTCGTAAGACATGTTCTCTTACTCGGTTATCATAATGGCTTTCAAGTCTTTGATGTCGAGGATGCCTCTAATTTTAATGAACTGGTCTCTAAACGAGGTGGCCCAGTTTCATTCTTACAGATGCAGCCATTACCTGCGAGGTCTGGTGATCATGAGGGTTTTGGGAACTCGCACCCTCTTTTGCTAATTGTTGCTGGGGATGACGCAAATGGCACTGGTTTGGGTTCCATGGCAAGAGATGGTAAATCAGACTCTAAATCCGGAGATGCCATCAGTTATCCTACCACTGTTCGCTTTTACTCCCTTAGGTCCCACAATTATGTATACGTCCTGAGATTTCGCTCATCTGTTTGCATGATTAGATGCAGCTCCCGAGTAGTCGCGGTTGGCCTTGCAACTCAAGTGAGTATAATAGTGCTTTTGTTATGAAAGTTCTTCCATACCAGTAGTACGTTTATCTTATTTGATTGAGAAGGTAAGTGTTTGGTATTTGGTCTTGAGACCAAATGAACCATGCTTGTATTGAGCGTAGTTTTTATATGATGGTATAAAGTTATACTTCAGCGTAACATATTTATCTTTTGTTCTTATGTCTTACACTTATGGTTTCCATTTCGTTTGTGTAGATATATTGCTTTGATGCACTTACTCTGGAAAACAAATTCAGTGTTCTCACCTATACTGTTCCTCAGCCAGTGAGACAAGGGACAACCAGGGTTAATGTTGGGTATGGTCCGATGGCTGTAGGTCCAAGGTGGCTTGCATATGCGTCCAAAATTTCCATGACCATGAAAACAGGGCGCCTAAGCCCACAGAATTTTATTTCTTCACCCAATCTCAGTCCAAGTACATCAACAGGTGGAAGCAGTTTGATGGCCCGTTATGCCATGGAGTCTAGCAAGCAGTTAGCCAATGGATTAATCAACCTGGGGGACATGGGATACAGAACATTGTCAAAATACTACCAAGATATGCTCCCTGATGGATCTACTTCTCCAGCATCACCAAATTCAATCTGGAAAGTTGGTGGGGTTGCTGGATCAGATGCTGGATCAGATGCTGAGAATGCTGGAATGGTTAGTGTTATTCTGGATCTGAACATTATGATCAATTCTTGAGTCATTCTATTGTCTTACCCTAGAGTCGTCTAGCAGTCGTTACTAGGGCTTGGCAGCTGTATTTCAAAGCACAATTCCACTTTACCTGGGTTGGGTTCCTGAATCTAAGATCTTAATCATAGTCAATTGCTTCTAACTTTATTCTCTTGCTAGTGTTGTTTTATTGCCAGATTTTGATAGGATTTGAATGGTCTTCCAACAGGTTGCTGTTAAAGATCTTGTTTCTGGAGCTGTAGTATCACAGTTCAAGGCTCACACGAGTCCTATCTCGGCACTCTGTTTTGATCCTAGTGGAACTCTATTGGTTACTGCTTCAGTGTGTGGGAACAATATCAATGTCTTTCAGATCATGCCATCTCGCTCACATAGTGCACCTCGTAACCTAAGTTATGAGTGGGAATCTTCTCATGTACATCTTTACAAGCTGCATAGAGGGATCACTTCGGCTGTTAGTAGACTTTCAACTTGACATATGTCCTTTTCTTTTCAATATTCTCTTTTTCTTGATTGGTTTTTTTTTGCTCTTTCTAACAGATTGTCCAGGACATTTGCTTTAGTCAGCACAGTCAGTGGGTGGCTATTATTTCATCCAAGGGCACTTGCCATATTTTTGTTTTAAACCCGTCTGGCAGCGACGCCGCATTTCAACCTTGCGAGGGTGAGGAGCCTGCCCGACTTCCAGCTTCATCTTTGGCATGGTGGTTTACTCAATCGTTGTCAAATAGTCAGCAGTCTTTATCGCCACCACCAGCTGTTGCCCTTTCTGTAGTAAGCAGAATAAAGTATAGCAGTTTTGGGTGGCTTAACACAGTAAGTAATGCTGCCACCGCTGCAACTGGAAAAGTTTTTGTACCATCGGGTGCCGTGGCTGCTGTTTTTCATAAATCTGTTACTAATGACCTTCAACAGAACTCCCGGACTAACTCGTTGGAGCATATCTTAGTCTATACTCCATCAGGCCATGTGGTGCAGCATGAACTTCTGCCATCAGTTTTCACAGAATTACCTGAAAGTGGTTCAAGAGTGCAAAAAACATCACATGTTCAAGTTCAGGAGGATGACTTGAGGGTCAAAGTTGAGCCTATTCAGTGGTGGGATGTATGTAGAAGGTCGGACTGGCTGGAAACAGAGGAAAGACTTCCCAAAAGTATCACTGAAAAGCAATACGATTTAGAGACAGTGTCAAATAACTTACCAAGCCATGAGGATGCATGCCCTCTTTCCCTTGACAACAATAGCCATTTTGGTGAAGATAAGTATCTGAAAACATGTTCTGAGAAGGCCCCTGAAAGATCACATTGTTATCTTTCAAACTTTGAGGTAAAGGTTACCTCAGGGATGCTACCAGTGTGGCAAAATTCGAAGGTATTTTTTTTTTGGTCAAAAACTCTCCCTATCTTGCTTATAGCTTGACTTATCTCTTGATTTTTACTTTCTTAATGTGGTGCTAGATTTCTTTTCATGTGATGGACTCTCCAAGAGATAATAGTTCCACTGGTGGAGAGTTTGAGATAGAAAAGGTCCCGGCCCATGAACTTGAAATAAAACAGAAAAAGCTGCTTCCTGTTTTTGACCATTTCCACAGCACCAAAGCAACATGGGAAGACAGGTAACCCAAAATGTTGGACAAATTTTTACTGTGTATCTTGCTGTCCTCTTGTATTATGCATTTCTTTGACGAAAGTTTCTAGTTGGACAAGAATTCTAAAGTGTGATTGTTTATTTACAGCATGTGCGTTCTCTTTTCCAAATATTCTCTTTTATATCCGCAGAAGTTTTCTTTGATATGTATATCTTATATGTTGAATCATGAAACGTTTGATATAGGTTTTCCATGAAATGTTATAACACATCTACATCGGCATCTCATCAAGGAAACGGAAAGATATGCCAAGATATAATCAACTGTCACTCTAAGCCAGGATTAGTCGAGTCTGATGAAAGTTCTGAAGAGGGTAAATTATAATTCCTTTACTTAGTAAATATCAATGAATTTGTTTATCAGTTCTATAGATATAATATTACTGAGGGAAGAGATTAAAGTAAGCTTCGATTTTCTTTCAAGCCATGTGCGAGTGACCCTTTGGTATAATGGAAATAGGTTCATCAAAACAGATGGAGAATCTCAATGATTCGGATCATATGAGCAACCTCAAGTCTTCTTTAACCCTGTACCCAACAGTAAATGGGATGTACAAGGAAATAGAGAAGAGCAACACAAATGGGTGGATTGAGAAACCCGTAACAGCCAACCTCTCTACACTCAAAGAAACCCGGATCACAAATGGTTTTACCACACCACCTATTCACACTGATATTACTGTCAATGAACAGATGCTCTCTACAGGAAAACCTCCTATGAACTTTGGTTTTGCTTTGCGTGAGGAGCATTGTAAAGCAGTAGCAGATCCAAATGAAGAACACCTGAAAAAGAAGTTAGTTGAAGTTACTAATGGTCATCATCTAAACGTCAACAACAACACAGAGAAACTGCAAGGAGCTGAAATGGTATGTGGTATGGTTTCCTTTGTAGGCGATTAAATCTCTCGGAACCGCAATCACGCCCTCGAGTCTCTCTATGGTATATCCTCCATTTACCTTTATGATGTTTCATTGTCTAAGCGAGTAATGAAAAAGGCTGGCCTCTTTGCTCCCTTACTAATCTCGTGTTTGCACAGGTAAATAGTTGTCAAAAGTCCTGAAGGCTTCTGGAGTTTGTATATATATATAAAGATTTCCTCCAAGTTGGTGGTAATAATATCTCTGTCCCTTTTCTTCTTTTATATACAATATGGCTGCGCAAATACGCCAAAATTATGTATTTTTATAGATGGGAGTTTGGTAAATATGGGTGTCGTTGGGGCGTGGTGAAACCTTAAATGGAAAAGAGAGAATAAAATTTTCGAATTTGAGGTTTCCATGTTGTTTTTAATCCCTTCTAGTGAGCCCTAATCTTTGTACAGTTAAAACGACGTGGAGATGATCAACACTTTGCCCTAAAACATCTCCAGTGTTCTCTGATTCTTTTTGTTTCTCCTGCTGTTTAAAGTGATTCTGATGATTTGTTCTGTGACTTAGTTTACTTGGGGATATGTTTTTGAATATTTATAGTTGTTGGAATAAAGTCAACTGTTATTATTGCAAGAATTTTTTTTTATTTTGCTTGATTATAATCATGAGAGAGATAAATTTAAGTACTGATATTTAAATATGATTTTTGTGTCACATCATTGACTTGTTTATGAATAATCATTTGAAGATAGAATCCGAGTGAAATTATGAACTGCAGGAGGCAAGCAAAGGCAAACCACCATGCTTTCGTCATTATCAGACTCAGCTCCTCGAGGCAACAATACACAAACCTGTGGCGTAGGTCTCAAGTCAATTGGTCCTGCGTAAACCAGTTTACCCCATCCGAAATCCGCAGTCTCATACATTTCAAACTGGCTCCACTGCGTTATCATTAGTTTCCCACCAAACTCTAGCTTCGTTGGCCTCTTTACCTCCACGTAATCCACCATAGACAGCAAGTAATCCTCTGAAACCCTAACTCTCGCCTCCTGAACCAAACGTGTTGTCTTTGAGAGAGAATCGTTGATTAGACTGTCGACACTGCTCATAGCACAAGCCAAACACACCACGTTGCCGTAAAACCTTTTTCTTAACGTTATGGTTTCGAATTTTGTTCTTACGTTGACCGAAAACGTGAGCCTGAGATTGTAGTCCAATGGCTTGACATCAAGTGCTTTGACCCATGATCTCCATACATGTGCAGCCATTGGATCAAACGTGCTGCAAACTAAGCTCGAGTCTTGTCTTTGAGCAATGCTTTTAACCCGACACTGAAACTCTTCGCTTATCCTGTAACGTTTCTGCAACGGCTTCGTTTCCCACAAAAAAATTGTCAGATTCGATCTTTTTCAAGTGGAAGATACTCATAGTGTGGGTATTTCACCATTGGAGGGTTTCTTGGCTTGAAAGCCTCTAATCCCAAACTGGCTCTGGATTTGTAATCAATTTCCCGGTTTTTGCGGTGGCTGGCCACGAGCCAAGAAACTGCATAGCTCCAAAACCATCACAGATGCAATGGTAGAGTCTAATCCCATGGCTAAATCCACCACAGGTAAAAAACGTTACTTGTGCTATAAGTAAGGGCATTTCAAGGATTTCGTAAGCTTCTTCTTCTGGATCTTGAAAGATTAATGGTAACCAAGCGGGGTTTGGCACTGTAAGATCTCCAAGATCAGCTAAAGCCATTGAAGAATTCGCCGACACCATTAACGCACCTTGCTCTTCTCCAAAGAAAACTTCCAGTTTCCCAGTTTTCCACTTCCCTTAACCTACCGGAGAGTGGATAATATGGAACTAAAACCTCACCGAGAGCATCTTGAAGCCGTCTAAGTACCAAATATTCTTGATTATTGGGTTGATTATTACAAGATCGATAGAAATAAACGGAGGGAGTGAAGACTCGTGCTCCGATTATATCATTTAGGTTTGATAGATAGAGACTTTGGTGATGAGATTGATTGGCAGGTATAGGACTTGAAGGATGTACATCAGTTTTGTGGTTAATGGTGACTGGGTTGGTTCGGTTCATGAGATTTTGATTTGGATTCATCTTTTAAAATTAATATAATATATATATATATATATATATATGAAAAATATAAATTTGGGTTTATGTACCAAGGAATAAGGTCATCATGTGACTTGTGAGTGTGTAGAAACACACGTGGGTTTCTGCTAATTCTTCTAATTAATGAAGTGTACATATAAGAAGATGATATGAAAGAATAAACATATCATGGCTGGATGATGTTGAGGGCCTTGAGGCCATAAGCTTCAAATTGTACATTGTATTATATCATGGCTCGAAGATGTAGTAGTTTTCATTTTGTACATTATTCAAATATTTCAAATACATTTAAGGGAAAATAATATTGGTGGTAGACTAACAGGTAAAAAAACAATCGTCTCAGATCCTGAAACGGGATAAGGCAGGATCGCCGATCGTTATTGTTGACCTGAAGGTGTTTGAGAATTCGGTGATAGTTAAGTCTCTATACTTAGCATGGTTTTGTTCTGACAGAAG
The DNA here is from genome assembly GCA_963922655.1 of Cardamine chenopodiifolia. Classification (NCBI taxonomy): domain Eukaryota; kingdom Viridiplantae; phylum Streptophyta; class Magnoliopsida; order Brassicales; family Brassicaceae; genus Cardamine; species Cardamine chenopodiifolia. Next base: position 535,898 of record OZ000467.1, read on the forward strand.
CTCTTTGATGGGTCCATACACTTGAGGATTCGCCTTCATGAATGTACTGAAGAAACATACTACTGAAATCCGAGGTTCATAAAATGTATTAGCTATCACCCTATGCTCCGCGCTAATGAACTTGTCATTGGTTATAAGCTACACAAAATAAAAAGAGGATCAAACCCAATCCATATAGATTAAATGAACAACATTTTCTTCTTAACCTGAAGAAGATCTCCAATCTTTATGACAAGAGTTCCAGGAACCTGAGGAACATCAATCCAGTACTGATCATGGAGAACTTGAAGCCCTCCAATCTTGCCTGGAAGGAGAATGGTGACAAACGAAAAGTCGGCATGCTTGTATATCCCCAAAGTAAGGTCAGGTTGAGGGCAAGGTGGGTAGTATTGGCCAAATATCACTTGAGACTTGGCGCAGTCCATGTCCTTGAGATGGTTAGGATTTAACCCTAAGCCTCTGATAGAAGCTCAAATAGCACTTCACCTAAATTCATCTTTTGCTTTGAGTACTCCATCATAATCTCCCTACCACATCAAAAAGATTTGCAGAGAATTATCCTAAGCCACTAGCTATTTTCACAAGATTTATGTGTACTTTATATGAATCATTCCATCTAAAAGCGTAACTACGTATTGATTTGATGAATTTTTACTTACATAAAATCTTTCCGTGTAGAAATAAATAAATCCTTACAAAAAAAACTCAAAAACTATTTCTTAACAGAGTTTTAAATTGAAATATGATTTTAGTTGAATAAATAGTTTAAAAACCTTAAAGAAATAAAATATTCTAATACACGATCAGAAATGTGTATTTAAATAAGTTTTCAATGAATATATAAAAAATATTTATACTATCTAAGCGCGATAGTAAAAAGAACATTTAGTTTTACTTTTAAATTTTGTTATTCTCGCGCTATTATATGGAGTAAATATTTATATACTATATCAATAAAACAAACAAGATATCTTAATCTTTTTTGGAAACAATTTTAAAAGGTCCACAATTCATTATTTGGTAAATAATTAAGTTTTTCTAATTAAAATTTCAACAAACAGTTCATATTTTTTTATCTGGTAATTAAAATCAAAAGGTCCACATTTCATATTAAAAAATTAATGTCCAAATAAAACTAAAACGTCCTTTGATTTCCATACTTTGAAAATCAATAAAGGGTCCACATTTCCTTATTTGGTAACTAAAATTAAAGATTATTTTTAGTTGGTAATAAAAATAATTAAAGTTCCACAATTAATATTAAATTATCAGTGACTGTATTTTGTGTGACTAATATTACCATTTAAATTAATTAAGAAAATTCAATGGGAGGTCCAAATTCATATTCAAAATTTTAAAAAGGTTCATATATTATCTTTTAACTATTTTTACTTTTAAAATAAAATACAAAATAGTAGAGTGAGTATTCGAAAATATATTATAGTCATCAGCGAAAATGGAGATATATTGATGCATTTAGAAACTTTTTTAAGAACTTAACTTTATTGTTTATAAAATAAAATCACAACATTAGGACATGTAATTTAGTGTTTTGTGAAATCTAATTATCTAGGCCGGGACTACTCACAATTCTTAAAAAGAAAAAAAAATCCAAAAATATTACAAACTTACAATTTTAAAAAGCTCTTCCAGAACGGTACTTTTGACTTTCGAGAATGACAGAAAATGAATGGTTAAAAATGAATTTATAATGGTAAATGAAATTCATACATGATAAATGAATTTATAATGGTTAATAATCATAAAAGAATTTATAATGGTTAATAATCATAACATTTAGACATGAAATTTTCAATGACACATAAATTACAAAATGAAATGACGCAAATTTTAAGAAAAAAAAGAAAGAAGACGAGTGTATAGAGGAGAATCCTTTTGCAGGAAGATAGAGCTTTTCGGAGTGATTGAGAATTTCTGACCAAATGACACTTGGATTTTTTTCGAATTGGCAAATGTTAATAACAGCCAACAGTTTCTTTTATCCGGTTCCACCCCCATCAAGATCCATCTCCGGATTTGCCGTTAACCATCCCGTGAACTCTTACCGATGAAGAGAGCTCAGAGTGGTTTTTACGGGTTTAATTTACCGTTTAATAACGGTTTGTTACTCTGTTGTTGTTGTTGTTGTCCGTTATGTCTCTTAAGCTGGACTTTCAATTCCTTACCGCTTAATTGGTGACCGTTCATCATGTTAATAGCGTTCTGAGCAGCTTCTTGTGAGTCATAACTAATGAATCCTGCCGCAATAATAAGAATGCGGTTTTATTTTGGAACTGTTAATTCGAGACTTGGGAAAACATTAATGAATATGAAAAATGAATTTGAGGAAGAGCTTACCGAAACATTTGCTTATTCCAGTGGCCTTGTCTACAAAAGCCTTGGCGCTTAAAACCTTGCCAAACGGTTGAAACGCAGCGCGATTTCTTGATCCCCGAATTCCCGAGGTATGTTATAGATAAATAGATTTGCACCTGCTGGTCCTGAACATTTAAAACAAAAATGTTTCAAGTATCAGTCACATAACGACTAAACACTTAAGAAATCAAATTCTTATTTGTTCTTCACCTTCAGTTTGAAGCGACGAAGGTGTTGATGCCCCGTTGTTAGAAATGCCAGGTGGAACTGTGGTTAGAAGAGGGCGAGGAGTGATCATCCCTCTAGGAAATGCCATGGGATATTGAAGACTATGATAACTGTAATTTCCAAGAGCCACTGGGAAGTTTCTACGGGCAGCTAAACGTGGTGGAACATATCAAGCCAGAGGTTTTGATATCAACTCCTCTGTTAACTCTTCTGTTACTGCAGTCAAAACAGAATTTCTTCAGCAAACAGAGGTTTTGCCGAAAACACAAACAGAAGTAAAGACTCCACTTCAATCAGAGGTTTCGCCTGTTTCAAAACCAAAGCTGCAGCAACGGTTCCCTGCAGAAATGAAGAAAAGCAGAGGGAATTGTACGTTATACACGACAAAGATCAAGAACAGGTTTGATTCTTTAACAACTGAAACCGCGTGCTAAAGCAACACAGCTGGCGAATCAATCCATTCAAACCTTATCATCAAACGTTTCTCTCTTATCTTCTCTTTTGCCTTTTGTCTTACAAATAGAACATGTATTTCGGTGATAAGTTAAGTGAGTAATGAAATAGAATTAAAATTTCATCATCTCCTTCATCTGTTTTTAAAATTTCTTCAAAAACGTCTACAAGAATCTACGCTATAAGTAAATGATAATATTTTGTATTTATTTGTTCTTGAAGAAGTCAATTAATATCAACAAAATAAATATTAAAACTTACATAATGAAATTGTTTGACATATCAATCAAGTATTCACTATTATACTATACTAAAATATATATTGTAAGATCAATCTATACCCAGTCCAGATAACGTGCTAATTAATTAAAAAAGGTTCATCTCACGAGTCTATGCCATTTCAATTTATTTATTGTTTCAAAAATATTCGTAAACGGCGTTATATTCCGATTTTTGCGCACATACACGGTCGTGTGAAATGAAAAAGTTACACATGTACAATAGCTCCGTATTACCAGAAATACTCATGTTGTTAGTAGTTAACTAGTCCACGAAAAATTTACTATGTACAAACGAGTATTTTTCTCATTGAAAATAAATTACTTTCACATTTTACCATGGAATCTTATCTTTAAAATATTTAATTTCTTAATTCAGATAAGCTTTTTGGACTAAATGTTGTTTCATACAAAATAAATGTTGTTTTCTAGAAGGGTTCTAAGATCAATGTGGTATTGATACGTAAATTATAATGAGAGAACTTTATATTTCTAAGTTATCAAATAATATATATATATATACGATATATAATATTTAATATCTTAGGTTTTTAGAGGAAGAAATCAATCTTACACACTTAAATTTTTGTTAAAAAAAGTTCTTATTCTCATAGTCCAAAGTCAGAAGCTTAAGTTGCTATCATATTTCTGTTGATAGATGACAAAATGATGATTCTGTTTGAATCTTCATATTGTTCTGCAAGGTCAGACTCATCATATATATCTTCGACAAAACCACATGGATCTTTACAGACGAAAGAACATTATCAAATAACATACATATATTGCAAAATATAACGACACTGCTACATAGTATTACAAATTTACACATATGAGTCACATACCTCAGATCTTGTTCATAAGCATCTCTCTTTTGAATTCGGTACTATTGATTCCGTAGCTATATGAAGTGATTTTTTTGAGACACTGTGCAACGCTTTTGTCCAGTGAAATGTGGACCCACTATGAGCTGAAATATTTTGCATGTAATCAAATTCAAGGATGAAACACATGCACTTTATTTGCCTATCTTCTAGGATATTTTTCAGAACTTTAAAACAACTTTATTTCAACCATTTAGTACACAAAAAAAACACTTACAGAATTAAAGAACAAAAAAATTGATTTCAAAAGAAAGAACAGTTATGTATATGAAAACAATAGCACAGAAAATGTAAAACAAACATCGATGAACTATAATCCTATGGAACCTTATATTAACTACTTGAGTAAACCCTACCTGTCACAGAGTACAAAGTTATTTAGACAAAGTTCCTCAGTTTCTGTTCTTGATCACACAGACCTCTCTGTTTTCCCTAAGTTACAAGCTCTTTGGAAGTAGAATCTGTGTTTGGAAGGACCCGATTGCCTACTACTTTCCCCCAAAACCCTTCACGCTTAAAATTCTTAAACTCAAATGGCTTCCACATTTGTTGCTTCATCTGAGAATCACCATCTTCCTTATTACGTCTTGTAACAAGAGCAGAAGCACATTTCTTGAGCTCTGAGTTCTCTTCTTTAAGCATTTGTATTGCTAAACTCATCTGCCTTATAGCTTCTCTCTTTTCCTCATCTTTCTCTCTCACCATTTCACTGTAAATCCTATTCTCACCTCTCAGCCTCTCTATCTCTTCCTTCATCATCTCATAATTTTCATGATCTTCACCATAATCGACTGGCGATGATTCCATTTCCTCGACAATGTCATTGGTTTCACCTTCATTGACCCATTTGCTTTCACCGTCATCTACCTCAGACTCTGCATACTCCTCATGAGTCTCACAAGCCTCAGACCAAGAAGACACATCACAGGTTGATGATTTCTCATGACTCTCTGAGCCATGTTTGTGCACAGAAGAAGGTCTCAACAAGTCGTACCTCTCGGCCAACGAGCGATGTGAACGGTAGAATTCTTCCACCATAGCTATAAGCTCAGGCCTTTTCTTATAATACATCTCAGCTCGTGCGGCGAAAGAATCAGCATCTTCATCAATCACTCTCAGCATTTCATTTGTCTTTTCATCCAATTCTTCAATTACAAAAATTCACCATGTCAATTCTCAATGAAATTGAACAATTCTATCACTACTTTTTACTTTTCAGTCTCAGATAATCATAACCAAAGATACCAAAAGAGACATTTTCTCCAGCAAATTTTAACGACCATTATAAGCCAATTACAACAAGAACACTGAAAAAAGTTAATACCTTTGAGAGAACCAAAAATCCATAATACCATAGACCATACATAAAAATCAACACTTGGATTTTGACATTAGCAGAACCAGAAATCACCATGAAAAATCTCAATGAAATTTTAAACTTTTATAACTAGTCAAGTGTCTCAGAAAAATCATTAAAAAAGATAAGATACGAAAAGAGGATCATCTTCTCCATAAAAGCTTTGTGACTAGTAGTTCAACAAGCAAAAGACAATACCTTTGAAATCGATGGACACATATAAACCAAAATCAACAATTCGGATTTGAAATTAGCAGAACCAAATCAGAAACAGAGTATTTTCTTTTGTAAAGAAAACAAAAACAGAAAGATAAATATTACCAGAGAGAGTAGAATGAAGCCAATGAGAGAAATTAGTTGTGTTGTGATTTCCAATCCACCACCATTTTGATGAATCCATCACCATCTTTCACTCTTCTTGAAAGCTTTCTCCACTCAAAATAAAAACACACAGCAGCAGCAAAAAAAGCAGAGACTCGTAAAATTACCAACCTCGGCGAAGAACCAAGACAGGGGACTAGAAGATGACGCCGTTTCTCTTCACTTCTCTTCCTCTTTCTTCTTCTCCGCCTTCTCGTTGTTGTATTCGCACAGCAATTTTTAAGGACTGTATTCTTCTTTAGTGGTCTTTTATCATTAATATCATTCTCTAACCAATAGCATGTTGTCACGTGTGGTATTTAGAGGAAAACACAGCTTTGTTGGCATTTACGGAGATACCCCTTGAGATTAAGCGGTGGATGACATGGCAGCATTACACTGTTTATCTCTTTAAATTACGTTTTCACCCCCTCTGTATCTAAGGATTTAGGACTGGTAGATTTCGTTCATCAAACGAAATATCTATTTCTTAAAATAACGATTCTATACAAAATTTCTATTGAAAGGAAAACAAAAAGAATATTGTGCACTGATTTCCTCCATATTAAAGATTTTTTTAGTTTTTAAATGTTTATAGCCTAATAGGTATCGATGTAGGCGATATATATATGGAGATATGAACAGGGGTAGTTTGGAAATTATATTGTACCAAAATTATTTTAATGGGTCCCACGCATGTGGGCCGTGGCGAGCGTAACACGCAAAAGGTATTTCTGCAACGGTCGATAAACTCATTGCCTAAACTCTCCATGGTTACAGTGTAAAGAATAGGAAACAAACAAATCGAAAATCATGATCTCAATCATTATCTCATACGATAGTGATGATAATAAAATAATGTGGAAATTTTAAGATTTTTTAAAAATGTGTTAATTTAAACATTTTTAAAAAAGTTGCTGATTTAATTTTTTTTGAATTATTTCTTTTTTTTTTTGCTTTCCAATTTTTTTTAATTAAAATGAAATAAATCAAACCTTCTCATTAAAAAAGAGTTTTTGATTTAAAAAAAAATTATTTTCATTAATTTTAGGCGATATATATTATTAAAAGAAATAAGAGATTTAAAAAAAAACCCTCAGTAATTATCATGTTAAAAATAAATACTATTTTTATTTAATAACATAAATTATTTAATAACTTTATTTTTAATACCATTTTTATATAATAACTGAAATTATTTTTAAAATATTTACGATTACATATATTTTAGATTCAGTCATTATCTTTGATATTCTTTTAAATAATTTTAAAATTCAGTTATTATCTTTTTGGATATTCTAAACGTTTCAGAATACATATTCTAAAACCTTCAGAATACGTATTCTACTTTCTAGAAAATGTAAACTAAATTTCCTAGATCATATACAACTGGTAGAATAGGTATTATAAAAACTTCAGAATATGTATTCTAAATATTTCAGAATAAATATTCTAATATTTTCATTCTAAAAATCCTAGAACATGAACGATTGCTAGAATACATAATATAATATTTTCAGACCATGAACAAATGCTAGAATACGTAATCTAATAATTTTATCTCGCCAGAATAACTATTCTAGAATTTTCATAACAAGTTTCATCAAACTAAAAACATACTTAAAACTGCCTAAAATGAAAAAAATGAATTTTTTTTTCTTCAAATCTTATTAATAGGTGTGTATCTACATGGTTTATGGTTTTTTTAGAAAAATGATATTAATCTAATAGTAGAGATAGTTTAAGAAAAAATGACAATTTACAAAAAAAAGGTGTAAATGGATAAAATTTTTGTTAATCCTCCTTTATAATGAATTTCTCCTAAAATAAGATATAGATATTTGGATCATGAAAATTTCTCAAAATCAGCTAATAAAAAAACAATAATAGAAAAAATTAAATAAACTTTATTATTAGTTGTTTTTCCAAATAAGACAAGTGAATCTTATTTTTTCTTTTTAAGGATGTTAATGGTGAATGATATTGGCTTTGAATAGTGTTTGATACTAATGGTGTTAAAATTTCACACTATTTATAGATTTAAGTATTTATTAACAAGCGTTAAGCTCATTAAAAATCTAAATTTATATTTTTCAGCATTAGTTTGGTTGCTTTTGAACTGTAGGACTTAACACAATAAAAGTAAAACCAATACTCCTTCGGTCTCGTATTAGTTATTGTTTAATTTTTTTTCACATTTATTAAAAATTAATTAATTTTTATATTTTATTTTTAATTAATATTTATTTATTTTTGTTTTATTGGTCAAAACATTTAATTTTTGATCAAAGATTTGCATTAAGTACATACAAGGATAAATAATATGAAACGTATTTTAATTTTTTAAACGATAAATAATATAAAACGGAGAGAATATTAATATTGTTAACGTCATAAATGCAATTAGTTAAAAATAGTTACCGAAGCTTTTTAAGTTTTAACATAGTCAGTCAGCTTAGACATTGCCAATGATAGACCATAGGGCATAGAGTAGCTCATCAAATTATTACGTTTGCATCTTTTGATTCTTGGATAAGCAATTGTGTTTCAGATTTTTGTCGGGAGGTGGAGTGGTTGTGTTCATAATTCACTAGTTATATGAATGTTTCTTGCGTAAAAAAAAAAGGGTTTTTACTTAAGTTGTATTATAGGTTCATTATATTCCTTTTTTTTGTATAGAAAATCTGTGAAAAAATAGGCAGAAATTAACTGTTTACAAAAAGAGGAAAATTTTAGGTTTGTGAAATTTTAGGTTCGTCAAGATTTGGATTGGAGTGTTGGTAAACGTGTCACTTGTGAAAATATCTACATTGGTAAGTTTCTAAGTTTTTTTAACTCTTTAACACAGATCTAAGTGTCAGTTTTGTATTCGTTGCCAATGCAAAGAAATAAACGAAACGACAACATTTCAGATGCACACCAAAAGACTAGAGTATGTTATTACACACTCTCGTTCTCCATCTCTTCAGTAATCTAATCCTCTAAAGCTGCTCAAAACTTATAAGAAACAATGGAAACAAACTCACTCGCCTGAATGAAACACGGCTAGATCCACTCCTTTGGGTTGATACAAGCATCCAATAGCTTCCACTCTTCAGTCCCCTCTTCCGGTTTCTGCACTCAGAAACACCGTTACTACATTGTGATATTCTATTGAATTAAGACTTGGTGTCTTCACACATGGGAAAGGAACTTACATGGTCATATTCCCATCTTGCTGAAAGCGGAAGAGAGACAAGAATGCTCTCTATTCGTCCTCCAGTCTTCAGACCAAATGTCGTTCCACGATCATATACCTTTCCATCATGACACATACATTAGAGAACAAGGTTCATATCTAAGGATTGAAGAGATGAAAGTGAAAACTGAAAAAAGCTAGTGTCTGATTATACCAAGTTGAATTCGACATATCGCCCTCGTCGCAACTGTTGCCATGCCTTGTGCTGCTCTGTAAATTCAGTGTCTTTCCTTTTCTCTACTATAGGTATATAAGCTGGTACCACTGAGTTTGCACATTCTGTGAATCCCAGTTACCAAATTAGTCTACCAAGAAACTAACCGGATTATAATAATTGTTCGTTGTACATTAAGGATTGACAATCAGTCCATTACCAGTGGAAAATGACAGAAGCATCTCCTGATCATAGTCATTAAGATCATCAAAAAAAATCCCTCCAAGTCCTCGCCTCTCATCACGGTGCTGCAAGCAAGATCAAAGAGTTCTAACATTTTTCAAACCCCACCACACACAAACAATAAGCTTACAAAGTCTCTGAGCTACTCCTACCCTCTCGGATTTTACAATAACATCCATAAACACAACTCTAGATCTAAGGCTTTCAGTTCCAGAAAATGCTTAAGATCTCTCAAAACAACACACCTTGATGTAAAAATAGTCATCACACCACTTCTTGAATCGAGGATAGAAGGAACGGTCGAATTTGTCACAGGCTTGCTTTTGAATCTACAACAAGAAAGATAAGTTTATATATGAGCAACTCCATGATCACGAAGCTCATATCTTTAGAACAAGAAATAAAGCTCATACCGAATGGAAATGCTTGACATCTTCATCAAAGATGTAAGCAGGTGTGAAATCAGTGCCACCGCCAAACCACCATTGCCTCGGAGCTCCAGGAACATCTACGCATTGAAAAATGGCAAATCAATGATCTTGTCCAAACAAAAGATAACAAATTTACATTCTCACTAAGAATTTAGCTGTTACCCTTTGGAGCATCCGTCTCGAAATAGCGATAATTGAAATGCAGAGTTGGGGCAAAAGGGTTCTTGGGATGCAAAACCTAGAATCACACAGAAATCGTAATGATGAAAGATGAAAACCCAAAATGTAAAACTGAAAGGAGAGATCTTTACCGAGCTGACTCCGGCGGCAAAGAACGGAACCGGACCAGGTTTCTGATCGGAAGCTGATCCCTTTGCAGCTCTATAAGCTTCAGGAGGCATAACACCATAAACCACAGAGACATTAACACCAGCTTTCTCAAAGACATTACCATCCTGCAAAACACGACTGATTCCACCGCCTCCACCTGGACGAGACCAAACATCTTCTTTGAACTTAGGACCACCTTCAACAGCTTCAATGGCCTCGCAAACACTGTCTTGAGCAGCCCTAATCATAGTCTCGAAACGAGCCCTGACGGAAGAAGTTGAAGAAGAAGATTGAGTGACGTCATCAGAATCTCTAAGGAAAGTAAAGGGTCGTTCAGTTTCGGGGACTTCTTTCTCGATTGAGACTGAACATCGCAAGGCGAGATTGGGTTTATTCCTGATTGGACGGGGAAAACGGAGAGTAGAGAGAATGGGAGAAGGATGGATACGGTGAGAGGAGAAAGGAGCGAAGGTAGGAGAAGAAGAAGAGAGGAGAGTAGACGAGTGAGAAGCCATTTGATCCGAATTGGATTTGATGTTGAAGATGGAGATGTTAAATGATAAGAAGTCGTCGTCCACTGATTTTGACCGTTTCCTCTTTCTTAACAAAAGAAAAAACAAAAACAGTCCCCATTGTTTCTCTTCTTCTGAAATTTGAAAACCATTGACAAAACCAAACCACGGATTTTAATTTATTTTTAAAACCAGAGCAGAAACCCAACCTCACGCATTTGAATTTGCTGTTTAGTTTGGTCAGACCGGGTTCAAATTAAGATTTCACCTGATTCACAGTTAAATCTAGATTACCAGAGTGGTTGAATTTAAAAGCTTGACTAATTGGCTCTTCTCCTCTTAATTCTTTCCTTCCCCTCGGGCTTATACCCCAAATACTATAACCCAAACTAAGCCCAAAACGTTCTAGCTGGTTTTACGTTATCCCAATATATTTCCGGTTTAACACATATAGGCACAACACTATTGCGCTTGTAGGACGAATGGATAACTTGGGAATGAACCTGGGTACAGGCTTTAGCATCCTAGCTATAAACCCGATCAAAATCGAAAATTGATATGTTAAAATCCAATTAGCTCGGTGCATGAAAATTAGTACCAACTTAATTGAAAAAAGGAAACTCTATTCTTAAAAAGAAATTAATTCAAAAAAAAAATCTACTAATTTTCTTGAACCATTATAAATAAAGAATTATCTTCTCTTCACAAACCATCTATAAATTTCTACAGAACACATAAAAGTTTAGATTCATTACTCTCTAAAATATTTTTTTAAAAGAAACCTTAAGAGCTCAGTTGAATCTTCTTCTCTGCCCAGTGGATTCATGCTTGTACCTTACGCTACCTCCTGGGTCACTCCAATACCCCTTTTAGAGATATCTAGAGACATTTTTACATTACATTTCTCTTGTTTTGGGATGGAGATCGATGATCACTTATTCACAATGGATTGAAATGATTCCTGTGTCTGAGCTTTTTTGGATTGCTTTTTATTTACCACGAGTTGTGTGAATGTCATGTGAATTATTCTCTCTAGCCTTATTGTATAAACCTATTTTCTTTTATTGGTTTATTAATTTCCTGTAAAACTTTTAAATTCTTTTACTTTCCTCATGGATGTGTATCTTTAATCAAAATAGGGTGTAATCTCGTTTTAATATAGGTGACAAAAATAAATAAATCAAAAGGAGCGTTTATGTGTTAATCAAGGAAGAGATAAATTAATTTATATTTTAAATGTTTATATTTTTATATATTTTTAAAAGCGTTTCTGTTAACTCTTTTAAATGTCTATGTTAATCAAATTTGATTTGATTAATATTAATATATTTTTTAAAAACCTTAGTGTAATAAAAATAGTTTATGTAGAAAATAGTAAGTATTTGCGAATTTTTTAAATATTATATTTAATAAATCACAAATAAAAAAGAATTGAAGTATTAAAATTTTGTTATGTGAAAACATATTGAATATGTAACACCTCTAATGATCTAAAAGACGGGATGTCAAAATCGGTTAGTTTTCACATTTTTTAAAACTCAACACTCAAATTTTTTTAAAACGTTAGTTTAATAAAAAAAAATAGTTTAAGTGAAAAATAGTTAGTATTTGGAAAAAACTTTAATTTCAAATATATTATTTTTTAGAAAAACACAAATAAAAAAACGAATTTAAGTTTTTTGTTATGTGAAAATATATTGAATTTATAACAATTCAAACGGACTAACAAAAGATGAGATGTCAAATTTGGTTAATTTTTACATGTTAAAAAATTTAACACTCAAACTTCTTAAAAACCATAATATATATATATATAAAGTTTACATAAAATATAGTACATACGAAAATTTTCGTTACCGAACTTGCTGAAATCCGCTAATTCACCTAATAACCAGTAAATCTAACCACCTAAAATTCACTAGTTAATAATTCTAAAGACCTATGATTCCCTACCTAATAATTCTAAACAATTCAATTCACTAATATCTAACATATTAGCCGTCCTCTAAGAAATGTGTATATCCTAGAGGAATCCCCCCCCCCTTTTAATAAGAAATGTTTTCACTGTATATTTTCCTCACCAGCAACGTGGGATTGTTTGCCTAAAACCTTCTTCTGGAGGTAATTTTTGTATTATAATTTTCTTAGAATCAAATAATATCAATGAATTACAATCTTTTTTTGTTTTTGTTTTTGTCAAAATGTGTATGAGCTTACAGCAATTTCACGTGGATGAAAATATATGTCAATCTTTGAACATACACCAACTACTACCAGGTGAAACCTTCACTCCTCTCTCCTTAATCTCCATTCTAAGTCTCTCTGCCTCTTCTTGTCTTCCAACACTCATATATATCTTCCCCAACAACACAGAATTCGCCGGATTCTCTGGCTCTATCTTCCACAATTCCTTCGCAGCAATCTCTGCAAGCTCAACCTCGCCGTAGTTCCTACAAGCTCCAAGCAAAGCCCCCCATGTCTTAGCCGTTGGCTTCTCAGGCATAGCTTGAATCAATTTGTAAGCTTCTTCAAACCTCCCTACTCTGCTTAAGACATCCACCAGACACGAGTAATGGTCCTTGCTTGCTCGCAACATTCTCTTAAAATAAATAAGAGCCTCGTCTGCTAAACCAGCGTGAGTACAAGCCTTTAGCACGTTCAGGAACGCTATGTCATCGGGTGGTACTTCAGCCGATTCCATTTCTTGAAATGTTTTGAGAGCGGATTCCGCGTCACCGTGAAGCGCATAAGCAGATATCAAGCTACTCTAAGCAACAACATCTCTATCAATCAAGCTCTCGAAGACCAATTGCACATAGACAATGCATCCACACCTCCCATATGCCTCTACTAACCCACTCTTCAATTGTGGGTGCGACTCAATCAAGTTCCTAAAAGCATATGAATGAATCTCTTTTATTAATCGAAAAGCTCCAATAACTGACCAAGCGGCTACTAGCGCAAGAAGGGTAATCAAATTAGGCTTGAATCTAAACTCTATCATCTTCCTAAAGAACTCAATAGCTTTATAAGACCCATCTTCTGTACCCACTAAACCCTTTATGATGGCATTGAAAGAAGACTCATTTGGCATAACATCCATAGCTTCATACAACTCCACTGCTTCCCGAATCTTCCCACAATGTGTAAAATGTGAAATCATCGCGTTCCACACAACTGCATTCCTCTGAAGAATTTCGTCGAACAGTTTACGAGCGTGAGAAACAGACAAGCATTTACCATACATATCGAGTAGAGCGCATCCCACACATGGGTTGGACAGAAAATTATATTTTACGGTGTGGGCATGAACTGATCCGCCGAGAACAGGACGGAAGGCTGCAGCGCACGATTTGAGAGCCAGTGAGAAGACGTGTGCGTCGAGAGGTAAGGCGAAAGAAGAATGCATTTGATGAAAGAGACTGAGAGCCTGTTCATGGCTTCCTTGGTTCGCGTAAGAGCTCAGTTGTTTGGTGAGAGAGATCAATTTAGTGCAGTTCGACGCATACGAGGAAGGCGAGCTTTAGCTTTCGGTGTTGGCAAGAAACGCGCGACCAATAAAAATACTAATAAAGTTAATTAGTTAATATAGTTTGGTTACTATAACGAACGACAAAGTCGTTGTAGTATAGTGGTAAGTATTCCCGCCTGTCACGCGGGTGACCCGGGTTCGATCCCCGGCAACGGCGACATTTTTTAGTTCTGCCCTGTAAGAGCTAATTGGGCTTATTCTTGGTTCCCATATCCAGTAAAAGCCCATTTAACTTCACTTGTTCTTGTTGTCCTAGTTTTTGTTCCAGATATGACTTGCTGTTCTACTTCTTGATTCATAGTGTTTCGAAGAAATTTCTATAACCAAAAATTTGTAATCCAACAAAAAAATATACAACTTGATATTTTGCATCATCGTTAATAACCTCAAGAAACACTGTTTCCCCCTAAATTCTTCAGACGAAAATGTATGAACAAGCTCCTGCAACCTCTCAGAACCAGGTCCCCGGTTTCAAGGCTGAGTCGTCGTCTTGTACAGAGCACGTATCATCGCCATTAGCTGCACATTCTCGATGAAATTTACATTCCTCGACAGATTTGAGAAGACATACAACAAATCTACAGAATCAGATTGAAAGGCCACAAACTTTTATAAGTCACAACTAGATATGAAGCTCAAAACGATAATCAGTCACCACAAGGAACTGAGACTATGAAAGAAACAGAATTAAAAGATGATAAGGGGAGTATCTTTGTGCAAAGAAAATTCATTTACTAACCATCTTGTGTCAAGAGAGGATAATCCGCTAAGGTTAAGAAACCAATCCTAATGTAAGCTTTCTCTTAGCAAAATGGCGACGGCTTGAAGAGTACAAGCAGTCATTGTAGGACCTTTATAAGTAACAAGATTAGACTGCGCCATCACCCGAACATTCTCCATTTCCCGGAAAGTCGGATCACCTTCACAGACATTGCCAGTTCCATCCGTTCTCGAGGTGGAGCTTCAAGATCCAAATGCAAAACATACTGATTTCTAGGATGCTACACAGCTTGCAAAGTCCTCATTATTCTATGACTATCTCCTTTTGTTCCCGATATCAGATAAGCTAACCTGGGAAGGTCTGGATTAACAGCAGCCGTTGATTTTAAAGATTGTTTGAAATCTGATTCCACAAAGTACTCATTAGACTCTGAAACAACATCTACGGTAGTTGATGTTCTTCCCCATAAATACCGTGGAATTGGCCAGAAATGAACAACATCAGGAGTGTAATGGACATGATCAAGCTTGCTAGAAAAGGGAACATCCACTTTCTGTCGCTGAAAGCTCTAAAACCTGAATGTGAACTAACAACATGTCTCTTCACCTTAGAAAATGGGTCTCTGAGTGAAACCAGCTTCCTATACAATTTACTCATTCCCTATCCAACGAAGAAACTCAATTCGACAGAAAATGAATCGAAGTTGTCTTATAGAATACCAAGTTAGCATCAAAGCCCAATTATTTTGTACAAAATTAGCACCAGAATCTGATTGCAGATTTGAATCGACACAAGGGTTGATGCGAATGCGATTACCAGAACTTGAGAAACCACTCTCTCAAAGAACTGAGACCAAGAAGAGATTTGCAACAAAGTTTCAGAATTGGGCAAGTTCGGCAAAAGCTAATTTAAAAGAGAGAAATTTTAGAAAGATAAAAAAAGAACATCCAATACCGAATCAGCAACCAAAAGATATGGCTTTTTTGGCAAGAGAAAACGTTTGTCTTAGTCCAAAGCTGAGTCAGATCTAATCTCTAATCGATTTCAAAAAAAGAAAAGAAAAAACAGACAGCAGAAGAAGGCGATCTTCAAGTTTAAGTCTTGAAATTACCTTAAAGAGACAAGACAGGTCCGCTGAAAAAGACAGACGCTAGAGAAAAATAATTGGGGAAGCAGAAAAAGACAGAATAAGTAGGGATGTTAAAAAGGGTTTTAAAACCCGGCCCTGCATAAATCCTTTGAAGCTCGGCCCTGTTTAAATCCTAACCCTATATGAACTCTGTATATTTTCTAAAACCCTAAACCCTATACAAACCCTATATAAACCCTGTACAAACCAAACAATTTAATTTGTTTCATGCTTATTAGACCATGTATTATTAACTTTATTTCATGATTTTTCGCCAAAAGCAAAATTTCACGATTTTGACAAAAAATATAAATCCGAGATTTTGCGGTTTTGGCAGAAAATGTTATTTCCGTGATTTTACGGTTTTGGCGGGAAAACATAGATCCGAGATTTTTACGGTTTTGGCGGAAAAATGTTATTCTGTGATTTTGCGGTTTTTGGCGAGAAAATATTATTCCGTGATTTGTGGTTTTGGCGGAAAAATGTTATTTCATGATTTTGCGGTTTTGGCCGGAAAACGTAAATCCAAGATTTTGCGGTTTTGGTGGAAAAACATTATTCTGTGATTTTTGCGGTTGTGACGGAAAAATATTATTCCGTGATTTTTGCGGTTTTGACGGAAAAATATTATTCTGTGATTTTGCGATTTTGGCGAGAAAATGTAGATCCGATATTTTGCGGTTTTGGCAAAAAACATTATTCCGTGATTTTTGCGGTTTTGGTGGAAAATGTTATTCCGTGATTTTAGGATTTTTGGCGGGAAAATGTTATTCCGTAATTTTGCGGTTTTGGAAAAAAAATATAAATCCAAGATTTTATGGTTTTGGCGGGAAAATGTTATTCCGTGATTTTGCGGTTTCAGCGAGAAAACGTAAGTCCGAGATTTTATGCTTTTGACAGAAAAGTAAATTCGAGATTCTGCGATTTTGGCAGAAAAACATAGATCCAAATTTTTGCAGTTTTGGCGGAAACCGTTATTCCGTGATTTTTTCGGTTTTGGCGGAAAAACGTTATTACATGATTTTGTGGTTTTTTACAAGAAAACATAGATCTGAGATTTTTA
Source organism: Cardamine chenopodiifolia (assembly GCA_963922655.1). Taxonomy (NCBI): domain Eukaryota; kingdom Viridiplantae; phylum Streptophyta; class Magnoliopsida; order Brassicales; family Brassicaceae; genus Cardamine; species Cardamine chenopodiifolia. Next base: position 553,187 of record OZ000467.1, read on the forward strand.
CGGTTTTGGTAGAAAAATATTATTCCGGGATTTTGTTGTTTTTGGCAAGAAAACATAGAACCGAGATTTTACGCTTTTGACAAAAAAATATAAATCCGATATTTTGCGGTATTGATTAAAGAAAAAAATAACGGCGTGGTTAAAGATTGAAAAAAAAATGAGGGCCAACCCTGTTAAACCCTAACCCTTCAAAACTCAACCCTAAATAAACCCTGAAATATCAAATACAAAAAATAAGGGTTTAGGGTCAACATAAATAGAAAAGTTAGGGCCAACCCTGAAAATCTCAACCCTTGTTAACATCCCTAAGAATAAGTATTTAAAGTGAAGTTGGTAAGAGAAGAAGAGATGAAATTTCAATCCTTTGATGAAGAAGATATAAAAATTTCTTAAGATTCAAAGCTGTCTAAAAGAGAATTGTGAAATCGACGAGGGGAAGGAGAGAGAGAGATACAGAGAGAGACAGAAAGACATGGCCATTAATTTAAAAAATTAAACATTTTGTAGCGTTAAGCTTTAATCGTTGGTAAAATCAAAATCAGTAGAGAATTTAATGATTATGTACGACTCACACCCTACAAACGATGACATACACGTGGCAATATCAACGGAATAGAATACCTTAGATAAGTAACGAAGTTAACGGCGAGAGAAAAAAATGTTCTTATGCTGCTGCTTTTAAACGCTGAAAAATCTGACGTGTGACTATAGCTATTGCCAGTTTGAATTACAAGGAGCAAAAGAAGAAAGATCAAAGTTTTGGTTTGAATTATTGTTAGCAATTAGCGTGTGAAAAAAAAGATCATAAATCATAGCTGAGTTGTTTGATTTACCATCATTCAAAACTAAATAGAGCTTTTTTTTTAAGCACACATCAAAATGCTTCACCAAACAGTCATCCTCGACCTCGCCCACCCCGAAACCTACCACGACCACGGAAGCCCCTTCCCCATTCAGAAGACTGCCTGCTGTTGAATTCTTGAGACTGTGGTTGCATTGGGGACTGCGGGTTAGTTGGTGACAGCGGGATTTGCGACTGTGGACGGGGTTCAGATTGTGGTTGCATTTGGAACTGTTGGTTTATTGGAGACTGTGGTGGGTGTAGCATTTGGTACTGCAGCTTCATTGGAGGTTGTGGGTGGGTTTGGAACTGTGGTAGCATTTGGAACTGTGGGTTCATTGGAGATTGTGGCCTGTGCATTTGGGGATGTTGCTGGTGCATTTGGAGACCTTGAGAAAACAGATTAAAACTCAGCTCATGAATTGGCTGCTGAATACTGTGACCCATCCCCAACGGTTGTTGCTTGAAACAGTTCTGACCAACTAATGCAGGCCATGGCGCTGAAGCCTGTCCTGGAAAAAATTTTAAGCCTCCTGGTCCACCTGGCATTGGCATCTGGCCTCCGTTGAACTGCGGTTGGAACATCATTTGATTTTGATTTTGTATAGCCATCAATGGTATCTGCATTGGGGCTAGGTTCGGGATTCCCATCTGATTAGGTATAGGAGGAAGCTGATATGGGTTCTGCTGATTATTCTGGGGTCTCCATGCTGCATTGTTTGGAGGAAAACCATCCATTTGAGGACGCGGATGAACATTTGTAAGGGGACCACCAATTTGATGATCAGAATGGATTGACGATAGAGAACTAGATCCCTTGTTCTCTGTCCATTCTCCTGAATAACTGCTTTTAGGCCTTCCACGATCTTGGTTTTTCTTCTTCTTGTTCCTTGTGTTACCGGTTTTCTGGTCATTCATCATCCCTCTCTTTTCCATCTTCTGCTTACTTCTGTATTCCGCTTCTTTTTCATCATCTGAGAACTCAAGCTCATCTGCTATCTCCTCGTCGTTATCACCGGATGCATCGTAACCTTTCTTCTGCAGATCCTCGATATTGAGAATATGTTTAGCGAAATCCGCAACAAATGAAACAGGTGTACCTTGACTGATTCCTTCTGGCACATCACTCTCTGAATTGAACCTCACAATATAGTAAGGGCACTTTACAGGTCCAAAAATCTCATCCACCAACCCCAATGCGGTTCTTTTTTCAGTTATCCAAAGGATAGAACTTTCATGCAAAGGGCTATGCCTTTCCATCCCCTCAACTATTACTTGTGTGCTCATTATCTGTACAAATCACAAGGCTTTACTTTAAGCAACGGATTGCCAAGACATCATACAGAGAAGCAATAGCATACAAGTAGAGCTAATTTTTATGATACCGAAAGAATAACTCCAACAGGAAGTGTGATATGATGCGGTTCCAGAACCTCATCCACAGCTGGAACTGGAGGAAGCTCCTGCAAAAGTTGAAACCGATTTTTTCATAATTTACTCAAAATAAAGAAAAAAATCCAATGAGTAAAGAACAATACTTGGTTTTCTTGTTGCATTGTTTAAATCAATACTCTACAAAAAGAATGGATTGTACTTCTTTCAAATATACAAAGCTCCGGCATTGGAGTTAGCCACAGTTACCTAAGTTTTAGAGACAAATAAATAAAATCAACTGCTTATAGCTATGAAATGTGAAAAGCTGGACCATAGGTACCTTGAGCTCATTCTTTGACCTTATAGGTTCTTTTGTTTGCAATCCGAGGTCCTCATCGTCATCATCGCCCCAAGCAATCATCTGGTTGACTTCATCATCATCATCTTCAACCTCATTTTCGTCATCCTCATCTACATTCTCTATCTCGCCCTCTTCAATTTCCCCTGCCACATCATCCTCTTTCCCCATGACCATTTGATCTTCAAACTTCATTTCCTTTTCACTTCCCTCCTCTTTACTCTCCTCTTCTTCACTGCTACTACTATAACTACTGCTCGACAAAGAGCTCGAGGTTTCACTCTCAGACTTATCACAATCAGTTTTTCCCCTTAACCCCATCACTCTTCTCATCATCATTCATGGTCAAACTAACCTTCTCCAACCATATTTCAATAGAAGAAGCCAAACTCTGAACTGCGTCCTTCACCTCAGATTCATCCATATTCATGATGGGATAAGTAACAGACGCATCAGACACAGCAACTGGCTCAGTCTCACCTTCCATTGGTCTAGAGGTGTTAGAAACAAACGGTTCCGACTCTTTACCTGCTGGTTCCACCCCACCGTCAAAATTTGCAGACATGTCGTCAAAAAGCTTGGACTCAACTACCTCAATCATCGAATCAGAGTTAACTGAGCTCACTCCAATTTCCTCAACCATAACATCGCAAAGTACGGGCTTTACTTCAACCATCGACCCAGACCTAATCGAACTTACTCCAACTTCCACGGGCATGTCATCAGAAAGCTTGGGCTTTTCCTCAGCCGTAGTCTGATTCTCCGGACGCAGTTCATCAGTAACAGTAACAGCTTCTTGACCCATCACCATTTCGTCCTCAAAAAAATCAAAGTCCTTATCTTCTATGCTAAACTCTTCAATGTTCCGATTAGTTCCCAACCAATTGACGGAATCGAAATCCAGAAAGGAATCGATGGAAGGGAAATCAACAGTGTCCTTGAAAGCTTTTACCTTGGAGTCTTGATGGACGACTTCCAAAGCTTGTTCTTCTTCAAAGGTTTTAGCTTGTTTAGCGGGAAACCCAACCATGGCAAGAAGGGCAAGAAGAGATGGCACGAAGAAGAAGCAGCGAAGGAAAGTGAAAGGACATGACTTTCGAGAGTAGAAGCGGCGGTTAAGTTATAAAGGCAGCGACTTGGGCAAAGGCGCGAGGGTTTATCGCAGTTCGCAGATACGTTAGGGTGTTAAGAGCAGAGTAATCTGTTGGTATTAGTACCAAATTAGGGTTTTAGCGGTAGTGACTCTCTCCTTCCTTAGCTTTCTTTTGTCTTTTCTCAACACTAATACGTAATTAAGTACCGTTCTCTATTTTTTTTTGTTTTTTCTTTTAATAAGATACTTTTCGTTTTATTTGTCATTTACTTTTTCACTTATTAATTAATTTATTTTGATAAAATAATTTATTAATTTATTATGAGCATACTATAATAATTATAAGATTTCTTGGTACCTATTTTATTTTAAATTGGGACTAATCAGAACAAAAGTATAATTTGAAAATCTATTACATTTCTCCAACAATCATTTATTTTTATCATTTTACCGAAATATGTATTTATTTATCATGATCTTATGAGATTAAGCAATGTTACCTATCACTATCAGTATCAGAACAATTGTCACATATGTTCAAATCTTTCATAATTTGAAGAAGCTAACTTGGAAGAAATGTTCATCGGTGATTGTGTCGCCTCCGATGAATTCCATCCTGAAGCGCCATTTCAGTCAACATGCATCTCTATGTCTTAGCCCGTCAATTTCATTCTCTACTCCAAAGAAACAATCTTGTATCCTGGAGCTCTGTAAATCGGGTCGGCTTACCGAAGCCATTCGGATCCTATACTCTACAGACTCGTGTGAGATCTCTGCGAAGCCGAATCTCTACGCTTTTCTCCTGCAAACGTGCACTAAAGTCTTCTCCTTTATCCACGGTATTCAGTTTCACACCCATGTCGTCAAACGGGTCTGGAAACGGATCGGTACGTTGGGAACAGCTTGCTCTCTTTGTACTTCAAGTTGGGACCTGATATGAGAGAGACCCCAAGAGTTTTCGATGGAATGATCGTAAAAGACGTAATCTCGTGGACTTCGATGATGTCTGGATACGTTGGAGGTAAAGAACACGTTAAGGCGCTTGAGATGTTCGGGGAGATGGTGAGTTATGGTTTGGAGCCGCACGCGTGTACGTTATGCTCTGCAGTTAAGGCTTGCTCTGAGCTCGGAGAAGTTAGGCTAGGGAGGTGCTTCCATGGTGTTGTTATTACTCGTGGGTTCGAGTGGAACCATGTTATCTCTAGCACATTGGCGTATATGTATGGTGTGAATCGAGAACCAGTTGATGCACCCCGTGTGTTCGATGAAATGCCTGAACCAGATGTTATTTGTTGGACAGCTGTACTCTCTGCGTTTTCGAAGAACGACTTGTACGAGGAAGCTTTGGGACTTTTTTACGCGATGCATTGGGGAAAAGGAGTGGTGCCTGATGGGTCTACATTTGGAACGATTTTGACGGCTTGTGCTGGGTTGGCGGCAGTAAGACTTGGGAAAGAGATTCATGGCCAACGTGAGAAGAGGATGTTATGATAATGTGATTGTGGAATCTGCTTTAGTTGACTTGTATGGGAAATCCGGGTGCATTGATTCTGCTAGTCGTGTGTACTCCAAGATGTCCTTTAGAAACATGATAACATGGAACGCAATGCTATCTGCACTGGCTCAGAATGGAAGAGGTGAAGAAGCTGTTAGTTACTTCAATGATATGGTTAAAAGGGGGATAAAGCCTGACTACATCAGTTTTATCGCAGTTCTCACTGCATGTTGACGAGGGACGAAATTTACTTTACGTTGATGGCTAAGAAGTACGTGATTAAACCAGGTACTGAGCATTACAGTTGCATGATTGACCTTCTAGGACGTGCAGGTTTGTTTGAAGAGGCGGACAATCTGTTGGAGAGAGCAGAGTGTATAGATGATGCGTCTCTGTGGGGAGTTCTGCTTGGACCTTGTGCTGCGAATGCAGATGCCTCCGGTATTGCAGAGCGAATTGCAAAGAGAATGATGGAGTCGGAACCAAAGTACCACATGAGTTATGTGCTTCTCAGTAACATGTAAACGGCGATAGGTCGCCATAGTGATGCACTCATGATTTGTAGGTTAATGGTGAGAGAGGAGTAGCAAAGACTATTGGACAGAGCTGGACTGATGCTCATTAGAAAGCTATAAGGATCTTGCTCTAGTATTCATGAAGAAATGGTTTTGACAACTTTAAACTACACAATTTTGCCTTGAGGTCTCCAATGTAAGTGATTAGTCTTTACAAAGTAATTCAAACAAACAAAAATTGCCAGCCAAGACTTTGCAGAGAAAAGGATTTTGTGTCAGATGAATTGTGGAGGATTCAAGATTTAACCTCAAGCCGCCATTGATACATTTTCCAGGAAGAGTGTTATCTTCATGGTGCACGCATCAAGGTTGATTTTGTAGCTTCACGCTTCATCTCTGCAGCTTTGCCACTCCCTCGGAAGTATGCATATACTTGCTGAAAATCGAGTATTGCACTTCATGGGTTAGAAAAACAGATGGATCTAAGTGTTAATCAAGTGTGGAGTAGAAGTTCAGAAACCTAAATTGAGATGTATTTCGATGCAGAAGAATCCCGCACCAATGAAATACATTATCTGTGGGGGAGAAAAAGAAGAAAATTTGGTAAGACGACTGTCACAATCCGTAGTGAAGTACTTGTATTTGGCAGAAAGATAACTTACCCCGACTGCAGCATTAGTAGTTAGAAGCTCAAGTGCTGGCAAGAAACCACTGTCCACAAAACCAACAATGCATGGCATCAGACAACGAACATTTTAAGAATGTAAAAGAAAAAGTTGATTCTGATGTTTTCATAAAGAAGAAAACTCTTACGTGAGAGACTTTCCCTGAAAGATGACTGGTGGAGCAACTGCAGCAAAGCCACAGAACGCGATGTGAAACTGAAAAGTGCAAGACACAGGAATCATCAAAAACTTTGACGTTTATCTTTTCATGGCTTCCTGAATAGACTTTGATGCTGAGAAAATCTACCAGTGGAAATGTGATTTTTCTTACCACGTAAAACAAGAAAAAAGTTCCAAACTTCAGGGCACTATCAGTTCTGCAAAAGGTATGCACACATTGTATTATCGACTCATTTCATATATCTTTTCACAATGCATTGTGTTCCCGAGCAAGTTCCAGCATATACTTAGAGATGATTTTACCTTGTAGCTCGGTAAAGAGGACAGTACCATAAGACGTAAGCTCCAGGTACTCCAACAATGAAGTAGTGATTGAGAGAAGCCATATAGTGGGACCTGATTACAACAAAAGCACATCAGATAAATCAACATGATCACAGAGGAAATAACATTATGAATATGATCATCCGGGTAAAACAGTAACCGTCTCCTTTAATCCGAGCTACAGTTACCGCCACAATATTCCACAAGAGACATCCTATTAAACCTGCATATTTAATAATTTAGTCTGTTAAAACTTTTTTCTGGATTTGTTGCAGTGGTGTGAGGCGGGTTTACATATCTAACAATGTTGTGAATGCGACATATTGGATCTTCTGTAAGTGAATTGGAATCTCATTTGAAAGGTCATGATGAATTAGAGGGAAAAACTCTGGCCAGTTCTGCTCCTCAATGAAAACTCCATGCCAAAGCAACCGTATCAGGTTAGATACAAAACCCCATAAAAGGTCACTGGAAGATGTAGAAAAACAGATTTAGAAGGTTGTCTACATCGCGCTACTGCATCTTCTCTTCTTTTAAGCTCCTGCATTACAAAGAGAAGAAGTCTTTTAAGCTCCTGCATTACAATGAGAAGAAGAAGACCGTTAAATGCAATTCACATTGAAATTGTAGGTCTCAAGATTAGCTTGTATATTGACCCAAGTCGGTAACCAGAAATACCTGCTCTTTCCGCTTCAGTTCGTTCTCCTTAGCCTGAAGTTCCATCTCTTTAGCTCGAAGATCCTTCAAACAATAACAGCAAAATGAGATTACTCGTTTCATCTAATTGGACAATTTTTTCCATTCCTCTGTGTAAATAACCCAATATGGGTTCACAGTCAACAACATCCTCACCATCTAGAGTAACAATTAATCGAAGAACCCCATGCATGGATGGGTGGTGAGGTCCCATATTGACTATCATAAGATCTTTTCCTGTAACTGGTCTCTTCATAAGTTTTTCCTTGATTCGTTTGAGTAAACATGAAAGGTAAAATGCACAAGGTATTGAAGATAGCGTACATTGCCGGAATCCAAAGGGATATCAACGGTTGCACCACGATCATAAGGTTCCGGTGGAAGTGGCTTGAGATAGGAGTTGCTCGCAGGAGGAACACTTGTATAGTTGTATTATTCTACAACATTATAAATCAAGATCAGACAGACAAAAGATTACAGAAAGATCAGACATTTATATTCAAGGTTCATGAAACAGAGCTCCTTACCGCGAAAGGATTCATCTCTTCATCAGCAAATGGATTAGGATCGTGTCATGCCATTCTTTGAGATCGTTTGTTTAAAGATCAAGAAACTTATTCAAGAAAGAGTTCCTTTTGGAGGTTGGAGGAGATCGTTGGATTTTGTAGTCAGAAATCGAAAATGGGAAGAAAAAGGTTTCAACGAATGGGTACTTTGTAGTCAGAGAGAGAGGGATAACTAAATCAATGGCATTTGTGGGCGCCTGAGAAATCCAAGGTATTTTAAAGGGTGCTCGCTTCGTTTTCTTCATCAAAATTTCAACACCTATTAAACAGAACATTTTTCAATTTGGTTTTTGGATCAGTTTACTGAATCTTGTTCGGTTTATGAGGCTTCAATTGGATTTAATACCGGTTTTCCAAATTGAGTTTGTCAGTTTGGTTTAACAATTAATGTACCTTAAATTCCCTAGAGTTAACTAATCCTCTAACGCACTTGAAAAGTTTGAATCCGAACTTTGCGGTTAGTTGCTCAAGAGTAACACGTCACACCTTCGCTTCTAACAGATCATTCTATTGTTGGTTTGTCACTACATCAAATATTAGAACTCTGACACAAACACTACTCAATAATATATCATTATTATAATGTTTCAGCTCAACCTGCTGACATGTTACAAGCAAAGCCCACAACAAAGCACAAAGAAAGAAAGCAAAAAAAAAAAACCCCAAAGTGGATCATCATATTTCAACATGTTTTGATCATATCGACACTACCTAATCATCGCTTTGTCTTTTCCTTTTGCCTCCTCCTTCAGGTAGTTTGATTTGCAGTAAGCCTGGAACATAAGAGCACACAAATGGCCAACACTTTTTGTTTGAAGGTTCTCCAAGATCCAGTTCACTAAAGTATCCAGCCTCTCCAAAGATCTTCACTGTGTCTGATCTTTCATCACTGTCTTTATTAAAAACCATGGCGAGTTTCTTCTCCTCATCAATGAAGAAAGTCAATCTGAAATCCTTAAGTCAGCGAGTGGTCCCATATCCACTGGCAAGAACTTGCTCCACGACACCTTTGTGGCCTTATCATTCACTGTCAAGGACTCACCCCACAACACCTTTTGTTCCTCAATCTTATCCGTAATCCAAATGTCTATCACAAACCGAAAGCTTCTCTATTTATGTTTTGAGTTCTTTATTTACATCAAGCACAGATTTTGAGGCAGAGAGACCTAATACATTTTACATATATGCTTTATGGATTCCATTCAGATCACTGATTGAGGCAGAGACCTAATACGTTTCACCTGAAGCAATGTAAAGAAGATCGAGATCAGGCATTAACGTAACCAGACGACAACTTTTTGTTTCTGACCAAAGTCGGTTCTTGAAAACAATCAAAAGCCATCTCCCTCAAGTCATCGGTTTCTCTCCGAAGAATCTTGGAAGCTGAACAAGAGAGTTCACTCGAGTAACACCTTCTAGTTCCGACCAGTTCTGTTCTCCTTCTGCTGTTTTCTCCTTCTCTCTATCATCAGTCTCTGCTTTCACATCCCCGTAACTGTTGTTTTCTTGATCCGTTGATGATGATCTGACTGTAGCGTTTCTCTGCAGGTATGGTTCTGCTCCCTGGCTTTCGTCTGATTCTACTGCGTTTGTTGCTGAAGAGAAGCTTTGTTCTTCGTAATCTGATGACTCTGAGTCCATTTTCCCGTCTAGAAACAAACAAACAACTGCACAGTCGTCCATCTTTGAAGTCGGGTACTTAAGTTTCCATTCGCGTGCAGCTGAATCTACCACTAGCCTAGCAGCTGATGCTCGGCTTGAAGCTGATGCAACAACTTCAACCACTTCTTCGTTGCTTAGCACATCCCAGACCTATCAAATCAAAGCTTAAAATCTTCAGTAAAGCAATTCATCTTGAAAATGCTGATAATGTTTAGAAGACATTTAAAAAGTTCAGTTCTTTACTCCATCTGAGGCCAAGACAATGAACTGATCTCTGTCTGTAAGAACACGGTGAGAGAACTCCGGTGTTGAAATCACACCGTACTCTTTCAGACAGAAATCACCAAATGCCCTAGCCATGGCTAATCCAGGAGCATTATCAAACGGTAGCCAGACTCGTGGGACCTCTGGCTCGTCTTGCAGCGCAAAGACCCGACCTTTACACTGTTTGATCCTTTCGGCTTCCCCTATAAGACCAAATCAGTAACAACATCTCAAAAGTCAGACAAAATGAAGATATAAGTAGAGATCACAAAATGTTGTTAAAGCATATTACTTGGTAAGTCAGGCTTCAAGTCAACTGTTAGCTGAACTGCAACCATTGAATCGTTGCTGTCTTTGGATCCAAGAATCGCCCGGGAATCCCCAATGTTTCCCATGAATAGATTTGACCCCTGTAACAATCAAAACACATCAAGACCGATTTTGATATTTGGAACACAATAGAAAGTCCAGGAAAACCGATTTTGAAGCCAAAGAAGAGATCTTTTGTTGTCAAGATTACCTGTTTAATGATTGTAACAGCAGTGCTGCCACTGCAGAAGGATTCTAGATTAGGATGGGATCGCAGTTCCTTGTCCATAGCATTGAATGATTTCAAGAAAGCTTCTTCCCATAAGAAATTTAATTTATCATCCTCAGTAGATTCTTCCTTGTCAGCTTCTTGGCTATCGGGTTTGCTTGTATGAGTTCCCGTGGATCCATTTTGCTTCGACTTAATGGAATTCAGGAAAGACATCAACTTTACCGGCAATGAGTCTCTCACTTTACGAGAAACAAGATGACCATGAGGGCCATGTCCATCAAACACGCCGCAAAAGGTCACATCTTTCGACATAAAATCCTACGAAAAAATAACACCAAATCCTGCTAAGTGAGGCACATAAAGATCTAATAAACATCAGTGAGAAAGAATAATGAGAAGAAACTCACTTCCCACACGATCATTGCGTCCTGATTAATACCCTTGCGTCCTTGTTGAGTGAAAATGCAAGAACCCCTGCTCTCTCCATTGCCTATGATCCGATTAGGTGTAGAAACCAAGTTATGACGCGAAACAAAGCGGTCTGAAAAAGTTCTCTTCCCCATTTTGCTCCCATAACATCCCATCCCGAGACATGATCGATGCATAGGCTCTTCATTGCCCCACGTACTCTTTGAAACACAACTCCCCATTGGTCAATGCAAGCATACGTTATGGATCTGATCGCAGAGAACTTGTAAAAGAAAAAAAAGAGATAAAAAAGACTTCTCCTTTTATACCAAACCAGATCCCCAATGTAAATGCTTTAGCAACACATTTTGGTCAAATCAAAGAGCTTTAACACAAGTTTCTTTTTTCTAAATTTTTAACTCTTTGTGGGCAAAACCTTTTCTTCGAATCTTGGTCAATGATGATGCATGGACCGGAAAACATTGCAGAAAAATGATTTAGTGATTAGTTTTATTGCAAAGCTCCAAAAAAGAAAAGCAGACTCAAACAAGTCATAGAGAAGAAAAGGCAGCATGTGATCTTAGCAATAGAATATATAAATTACTAACCAGCCTGTCCTAATTCTTTGTCATTGAACCAGCCTTAAGACTCCATGTTTGCTAATGTTTTCACTAATCCTTGCGAATAAATTAATCAAAAATAAGAAATCAAGAAGACAGTAAAACAGAAAAAGCATACAAATCAAGAACGGAGAGTTTCCCCATATGTCTTGTAGGCACATGGATCCAGATAATTGTTATGGGGCAAACTGCAAAATGAAATAATGAAAAACGAGTTTCCATACACTTGACTTTTAAAAAAAAAAGTGAACAAGGTTTTCAAGAATCATGGTTTAAGAATCTGAACCTAACCCCGCACCAGAATCCTTCACAATTCGTTTACTTATCCAATGAGAAACAAAAATAAACTGATAAAATATAGTAATGCTCAAATCTACTGAAGCAAAAGAGATCATCTTATACATACATATATAGCAATGTTGCAACCAGTCGTAAAGCATAACGAAAACCCTAATTGTAAAACCCTGATTCTAATGAATGTCTAGAGACAGGAAATTTCGTGATTCGTTTAACTAACATTCTTTGTGGCTACAACTCATGAACTAAACATTGAATTAGAGATCCTGCTGAACGGAGAGATGAAAACCCCAAAAGAAAAAGGTGGGTTTTTTTAAGTGGGAAAGCGATTCACTTTTCATAAATCCGATCAAGATAGATGGATCTGAGAAAGTTTTCATAACTTTCTTCGATAACCCAAACAAGTGCAGAGTGAAAAATGGAGAATAGAACAAACCAATATTATCAGAGAAGACTCTACGAACACGAACGAAGGAACGAGCCAAGCCAAATGAGATTAAACAGTAGGAGGCTGAGAGAAACAAACAAAAACGTAAAGAATTTGAGCAAATCAAAGCAAAAGAACGAACCTTTGGGGGATCCTGAGCAATTGATTCAGAGAAAATGACTATGGAAGATTTCGAAAGAGAAAAGAGAGAGTTTGTGATTGAGTAGTTGTAGTTTTAGAGATGGGTGAGATCTCATTAATTGAAGAAAGCGAACAAGTAGAGATAATAGAGAGAAGAAGATTAAGAAAACAAAGATCTTCCCCCACAGAATCTTTTCTGGTTTTCGCTTCTTCCATGAAAGATCTTATCAAAGCTTGCATGCTATTTAATTATATCAACTTTATAAATTTCCTACATTTTTTAAAAAATGTTATTTACCTTTAAAAATGTTCCACATTTACCAAGAAACTCTAAAAACCAACTTATGTAAATGTAGTTGATGGTTATCTTTTTTTCTTACTATTATGAATCATTTGACGGATACGATATTGTCTACTTTTATTGATAAGTGTTAATAGTCCATATTAACCAAGAAAATGATAGCCCAATGATCAAACAAGTGTAACAGACTATTGATTTTTTTTCTAACTTCGATAACACAAGAAACAATTAGTACATACTATTAGGTTATGTCCTAGTTTAGTGGTGGTCATACTTTGGTAACGTGATACATAACATATGCTTAGTGTATTTATTGTAGTTTACATTATTAGGGTGTCCTAACTAAAGCAAGGCGACAGAAGCGACGAGAATTAAGGGGACACTTGCAACTTGCTTTAGTTAGAATAAAAACTCAAGGACAGATTGGTTGGTAGATCATGACTATAAATGTGCGAAATCAGATTTGAGTTTAAAGCTTCTTTCCCAGTTAGTTCTGTTGACAAATCGTTCACGGAGTCCCTGCGTAGGCCTTAGCTTTCGTTTTCCCCTTTTCACACTTGGCCAATTAAAGACGATTTAATTAAAAAAAAAGGTTATCTTTCTCTTGTCAAAAAATTTAAGATTCACATACACTTAATACTGATTAATTGATAATTGATATTATCATATTATCATATTTTTAGTCTCTCTCTTTTAAAGAAAGCATATGTTTGATAGGGAAATGTTATCAACCTTTCTTTGTTGCATATTGTTAAAAAAGAAAAGCTGCCCTTACTCGCCATCTTTATATTTGTGATAATTAAAATAAAAACAAAGGGTTTCATAATAATCATCATCCCATGTGTATGACAGCAATCGAATGTCACGTGGTTGTGGGTCAATTTAATCAAATGCTATATCCTTCAATTGCAATATCAAAACATTGTATATGGGCACAAATATAAGAAAAGAAAAACTATACATTGAATTGGATGCGGAGCAAAGGCCACGCAAATGACTCGTTCCTCGGGTGGGATTCGAATAATGGACTTCAATAATTTAATCTGAGCATTTAGGCCTACATTAACTTATTTGGGCTTTATCTCAAACAAACGAAGCTCAAAAGTTAAAATGAAAATGAAATCTTGACCTGGCAGTGGGACCCCCAGAAGATCTACAACTGAGAGACTCGTTGCTTGTTTCGACTTGGATCGTCTCATCCTCAAAACCTCAGTCTAGATAAGAGGATAATGGACACGTGTCAAAATTACAACAACCCAAAACATTTCTCGAGTTACTAACACACAACTCTGCACACTATTACACCTTTCTCGAGTCCTGACAATGGCTTCAGCATCAGCGACACCTACTCTTCTCAAACCCAATCCTCCACCGCATAAACCGGTCATCATCGCCTCCGTATCTCCGCCTCTTCCTCCTCGACGTCGTAACCACCTCCTCCGCCGCGATGTCCTCTCTCTAGGGGCCACATCCACGCTTCTAACACAATCGATTCCGTTTCTAGCTCCGGCACCGGCTTCTGCCGCCGAAAACGAAGAGTACGTTAAAGATACGTCGGCAGTGATCAGTAAAGTTAGGACGACGCTTTCGATGGAGAAGACAGATCCGAATGTGGCGGATGCGGTGGCTGAGCTGAGAGAAGCGTCGAATTCGTGGGTTGCTAAGTACCGGAAAGAGAAAGCTCTTCTGGGAAAAGCGTCTTTTCGAGATATTTACTCGGCGTTGAATGCTGTTTCCGGTCATTATGTGAGTTTTGGTCCGACGGCTCCGATTCCAGCGAAGAGGAAGGCGAGGATTCTTGAAGAGATGGAGACTGCTGAGAAGGCTCTCTCAAGAGGAAGATGAAATTACTGTGAGACTTAACAAATACTTCTTCTTCTCCAATTTCTTGTTGATGAAATTTTATTTTCCGTAAAATGCCAATCAAATTATAGGAGAAGATAAACTTAAATTCGCTCGCTCGCTTGCCATTTTTTCTTTCTAAAATACTTAATGTCCTTCATGATAATTACTTAATTATCATTTATCAGACAACTTATTTAGTTAAGTCGAATTCCATTTTCTTATTAAAATGTGGAAATTCGTTAGTGTTGACATGGTGTAGAGTAATACCCCCAAACCATATAAAAAAATTAACGTAAATATATATTTTAAAAAAATGTTAAGAGATGAGCTATGTTTCAACCTTCAACTTTAAATCCTTTGTTTTTGTTAATTGCAAATGAGGGAATGCTAAGCTTTTGTAACATGCAATCTAAACTATTATTAGAAGGTACAGGTCGAGTCTATGAAAAGCCTTTTCTACGGCCCATCCGCAAAGCCCCATGAAGTGTGTGGTTTGGTAATTTTATATTTGAAGTAGTGACGACAAAAGTTACAAACCCACAAGCATAGAAACATGTCACGTGCAGGTCTAACAACCACATGGGCTCGTATTTATTAAAAGTTTATATGCATAAATCTTTTCTATATATTTGGTCAGATATCCATAATCTAATAGTCAATTTTGGATTATACAGTACTAGTGATGGTTTTGAGTGTAACCGTCATTTCGTAATTAATTACTGCACGTGTTCAGCGTGTAACTACTAGTGTATGGATTTCGTCAACAATTGATGCATCATTTTTTCCCGTTTCAAAGTTATTTAATAATTTCGTCAAGAATTAATTAGTTTTAGTTTCAGTTTTTCCATTTCCCTAGGATACAAGGTGCTACCAAAATTTACTCACTTTTGAAATAACTTTTTACCAAGCCATATTCCGTATTGTTTTCATTTAAAGTAGTAGATAATTTAATTTCAAATCATTTAAGGTCAGTTCATTAGTAAAATTTGATATGATATTATTATGATATATATATATAACTAGGAGTCTTTTAGAAGATGATAACAACGAAAGCACGTGAAGAAAATGAGCTGTGGTGAGTGGTGGACGAGGAAAATCGGTCAAACTTAATAAGGTTATCTATTTTCCTCATTTCCTTTTCTGCCTTTTCTTAATCAACGATTTTTTATTTTTTTTGGTCGCTAAGTTCTGTGATCATTTAAAAAAAAACCAAATATCAGATCAAGTTGTAAAACACATAAAACCAGAATCATTTGAGAGAATTTTGATACCTCAACGAACAACATACCCGATTTCCCGAGAAAAGGTTTTGACTTTCCCTGGAAAATCTCTGTCATTTTCATTCAACAAAGTTCTGTAATTTGTCTCTGCTCTTCTGGGTATTTTCTATTTTCTCCCTCAATTTATGGCTTTACCTTCTCGATTGATCTGACTTTAATTAGAGATCTCGACGCGTGGCTTTAATTTTTTTTTGTTCTCAGAGAATCACCAAAAATGGAAAATTAAAAAATTTTAAAACAATATTCGATCTTGCTTAATTCATTGTCTTCTCAATTGTAATCGTTTTCTCGTTTTTGCTTGTCCCTTAAATTCAGCCTTCATAACGTCAAAGCTCAGAATACTCGTTTGCGTACCTCTCTCTCTCTCTCTCTCTCTCAAATCCCTCATCTTTATCTCCCTCCTCCATTGAAGAAGAAGCCTAGCTTTCTCTTTTTTTTTTCAATTACGGTTGAGAAGAATCATGGTGAATGGTAAAGGGTCAATGAAAAAATCGAATCTTGATCGATTCCTTAATTGCACAACACCAGTTGTGCCACCCCAATCTCTCCCCAAGGTTTGAAAACGTTTTTTTCATTCTGTCAATGTTTAAAAATCATTGTAAGATTATTGATGATGGGTTACTTGAAATTGCAGGCGGAGATTAGAACCCTAAATCGATTATGGCATCCATGGGAGAGAGAAAAGGTTGAGTTTTTCAGGTTGAGTGATTTGTGGGATTGTTACGATGAATGGAGCGCTTATGGAGCAAGCGTTCCTATTCATATAACCAATAGAGAATCTGTGGTTCAATACTATGTTCCTTATCTCTCTGCCATTCAGATTTTCACCTCTCATTCCTCCTTGGTCCGATTAAGGTTTCATTCCTTCGTCTTTTGATTGTATTATACCACAGATTGAAAATTTGAAATCTTTATTGCTTTCTGATGAATTTGGTGTGAACCCGTTGATCATTGTTTCAGAATGAATTTTGAATAGATTAAGCAGGTTATGAAGGAGCTGGTTAATGTTGTTATATGAGTTCTTGAAGAATGATTGCTCTCATGGGTCTATCTGATTAAATTTGGTGTTGGGTTGATTAGGGAAGAGTCTGAAGATGGGGAATGTGAGGGTAGAGATCCGTTTAGCGATTCAGGTAGCGATGAGAGTATCTCCGAGGAAGGGCTTGAGAACAACACGATCTTGCATCCAAATGATCGGTTGGGTTACCTTTATCTCCAATACTTCGAGAGATCAGCTCCTTATACCAGAGTTCCTCTCATGGATAAGGTAAACAAAGCCTTATGTAGCCATCCGTTACTCCGCCTGGGTCAATCGAATTTAACATCACATATGAGCTAGATTGACACTAGAAAAGAATAACACTTAGTGATTTGATTCTAGATCCATGAGTTGGCTCAAAGATACCCAGGATTGATGTCATTGAGAAGTGTAGATCTTTCTCCAGCAAGTTGGATGTCGGTAGCGTGGTACCCGATTTACCATATACCGATGGGAAGAACCATCAAAGACTTGTCCACTTGTTTCCTCACTTACCACACTCTTTCTTCCTCTTTTCAAGGTGTACATACTTTCTGTCTCTCTACTATCTTTTGACTCGGTGAAAACACTTGGGTTTAATGCTTTGTCATATTATAGATATGGAATCGGAAGAAAATGGTGGGGAAAAGGTGAGGATGCGGAAGGAAGGGGAAGAAATAACTCTGCTACCATTTGGGATGGCTACTTACAAGATGCAAGGCAATGTTTGGCTTTCACAGGATCATGATGACCAAGAGAGATTGGTTTCGCTTTATAGCGTTGCAGATTCTTGGCTAAAACAGCTTAGGGTCCAACATCATGACTTCAACTACTTCTGCAGTATGTCCATGACTCATCGTGGCTAAAACCCGGTTCGATGACACTCAGATGTTTGTCTGTTTCCTCATAAAGTCTAATCCTTGCTTCTTTTTTCTTTAACCACTGGCGTTTTCTATTACGCAATAGAGTGACTGGCTTGGGAGTGTTTTGGTTAGAATAGCGTTTGAGTTTTCTAACCTTTGAGAGGTATATGTCGTATATAGAGTTTGTTGCTTGTTGATACAGAGTAATTGCTGTTGCTTGTTGATACAGAGTAATTATTTCTTATAAGTTATAACATGGTCGAGAGGACCATAGCTTTTGTGCCTCAGTACCGTTATTGAAATAGTTAAGTGAACTACACATCTTAACAGGCTTTATTTTTATTTTTGGAAGTAAAATGGGAGAAACAAAATTATGAATCTCAGATAAAGCAACATTGTTTAAAAAGAAATGGACCTAAAAATCTTATTTTGAAACGGATGGAAAAAGAATTCTTATATTTATAAACATATTGGATAATCAGTATGTATAAAAATGAAAGCTTTAGTTGCAAGAAAATGTTTTGTTTATGTATTTTATTTTTGACGTAGAAAAATGTTTTATTTATTTATAATAAATTACCCAAGTTGATCTGAATAAAGTTGGGACCTTTTTATGACAAAAATGTTCAAATATATGAGATGACAGAAAAATGATTTGGAAGTTTGACTTTTATAGACTATCATATTTTGTTTGGTTTCTCCACCAAGTTTTCTTGAGATATGCCAAACTTTGTTTTTAGTCGCTGTCTAGAAAAAATAGTCAGATATATAAAGTTGCGAGTTGAGCTAAGGCTTCATCGCATTATTTTATCGAAATTACTTGTAAAAATTAAAAAGAAACAAAAGATCATCATAAATCGAAGAAACAGATATTTCAAATTGAATAGGAATCGTGGAAATGTGGTGGTAAGGCATCTTATCCTTGACGTTAGGTTTCCAAAAAGTGATCCCTTTTGTTTCGTTACATTTAATGGATAAGATCAAACGCAAACGTAAGAACCTTATCTTATTATGATCAAAATTTTATATGTACGAAAAGGTCATAACTCATAAATCAGACCTACTTTCAAAATAACGGTTAGGATGAAATATAAATGTCGACAAGAAGAATCTAAGTAATTATTTTGGTCTGAAGATTTTAGTTACAATAGAAGAAAAAGCGTACATTAACTAATAACATCTCATATAAAAATCAACCATAAACCACCCACTTAATATATAAAAAGAACCGACAGATATTTCATAATAATTCATATACTAGAGATACAAAAGTCAAAGATTCCACTTCCACTTCAAAATTTTCACACACCATCGTCATCAATGACAACCAAACAAGGATGCACCATATTCTATGTTCATAATCGTTCATTTTCTAGTTTTTTTTTTCTTTTTTACTTGGCTTCATTGGTCATCATTTTCATTTCGTTCATAAATTCAATTAATTTACAACATAAAAATTCGAAATCCAACTAGGAAAATAAAAGGAAATATTCTATTGGAACAAGAGGTTGTAGGCAGGGAGATCTTGAATCCGATGAATATCATCCAAAGAAAGCTCTCTTTCTAGCTGATTCCGAGTCGCCTGTAACACTTCCTGATAAATACACACACATGTATAAACTTTTTTAAAGAACTTGTAATCAAATTTTATTGAAAAGAAGAATGAAGAGATTGATTGATTAGACATACATTGAATTCCATGTAAGAAGCGTGCATCGCAAGCCATTGAGCATCCATCATCGCAAAAGCTATGCAATATAGGACATCGAATGCTTTCTCGTCTTCTGTGATTTTATTTCGATATGGTTCTTGATTATTTTGGGGATTATCGTACAATACTAACTTTTCGAAATCAATTTATATTCAATTTAGAAGAGCCATATTATTATTTACCTTCTAAGAGTTTGAGGAAATTCATCCCTGGAAGACATTTCGGCTTTTCTGCACACACACAAAAAAAAAACACAAAGTTAAAAAGCTTTAAAATCGAAATTGTATGAAAAAGTCACACTAAGAATGACAAGTTAATATACAAAAACATCTAACATTATATTTCATCCACTTCATAAATAAATAAAATAAATACGATTGCAACAGCAAAAAAAAGAAAGATGTAAAAACAACCCAAAACATCCTCTCTTATCGAATGTTCTTTGAAATGAACATTAAGATAAAGGAGATGTTAAATCTAAAGATGAATAGTATAATAATAGAAATCTAAGGATGGTAAATAGAATGGTAATAAATAAAGAAACGTACGAGTATTTTGTAAATCAAGCATTTGGATCAACATGAAGGAGATATTGATTCCGGCCACCGCAAAAGGGTACTCCCACTTTGCCCGGTCACCTCTTTGTTTTAACAATAGCCTCCGGAAACAAACCTTCATATTTCTCAATTGTATAAACACATTTTTTTTGGGAGCAAAGACGTTCCCATACTATCAATATGTCGTAAAACAAATATCTCTATGAACATGTTTTTACGACTAATTTACCGGATAAGTTCTTGCGTAAAATAGCAAATTCTCTAAAGCGATAAATCCGCAACCCCTACAAACGAAATTTTATACAAAACACGATTAAGCACTATTTTATTTTTCCCTTAAGATGTTTTATAAAACTTTTTAGTAGAGATCCAATCTAACCTGAAATCGGTAGATGGATTGGGACCTTGCCATCCCATTTCTTTCCATTGTTCTGATACTAAACCCGTGAGACTAACATTCTGAAACGCGACATTCCACAATGCTTTAAGTGATTCCTGCCATTAACCCCACACACCCACATATATATATCACAGAATGCTTATAGCAAAAAAGAAGAAGATTTTTTATGTTGTTCGACCGTTAAACATCTCAGTGATAAGGTGAGATTCACATACTTGATGATCAATACGTGTCTCATCATAAGGTACAAGCAAGCGATCTTGCAGCCTTTGAAGTCTTTCCTCCTGTGATGATTTACAGATTCAAAATTGTTACAAACTATTTCTCATGTCTTATATAGATATATAAAGATATATGAAACAAGTGATTATGCTAACCTGAAGAGGAGACAAAGTGTAGTCGACTGACTTGTCTTGACGTCTACTAGTGCGTGTGAAGAGCCCTCCTATCCATGATCGTGTTCCAACCATAGCCGAAGGTACAACCACCGGTTCACTAATAAACAATTTATTTACAAATGAGATGATATATAGATCTAACTAATATATAACTAACAAACTAACCACATTCATATATACTATATGAATGTGTTATCATTATACCCTGTGATATCTAGCAATATATATTACTCACTAAAACATATATTTAGCAAATTGAGCTATTACGTGAGCGGAACTACTTGACCGGTGCCATCTCGAACTTTTCTTGCCTTTTTTTCGCCTTTCCCACGCTTCATCCTCCTCTACCTGCACACATTTTCAGACATATGTTTGCGTTTGTATCTAACATTAGCAGAACACATGATTTCAAACTCGGAAAGAACAGAAAGTTTGAGTGAGCTTAATTACTTACAATGTCAACCAAAATGACACTCATTTACGGTAAATTGAAGATTAAAGAAACGGGTGGAATACACAAGAACAATGTAAATGCAAGATTGAAGTGGTGTCGTTGATTACACTAAGTCCGTTGCAATAATTTCAAATGAGTTTGGAGAAGAAGAAAATAACGAAGAGAAGATTACTTGGTGAAGAGACGAACAAGATTGGAAGTATAGCCTATGCTCCCTGAATTTCATGAGAGGGACACAAATGTTCAGAGCAAGGAAGATTAACTAATGATGTCTTTTATACTAAGAGAACAATATTTGTCACAAACCCAAAAATAAGAAAGAATTTAGGTTTTACTCTAAATCCTAATTATTTAGTCATCAAAACAGAGATTTGTCTGGGAGAAAAAACAAAAGTTATTGATTTTGCCCCCAAAAAATATATATATATCTTGGGGGAAAAGCCTAAATTATCCAAGTTGGATGGTAAAAAGCTCAGACTTCTCTTAAAATGATTGAAAAAGCAAGAGAAGGAAGATTTATAGAGAGTTAAGTTGATCACAGATAAGTTTTAGTGTCTTTTTTGGTTGCAGACAGGTCAGAGCTTAATGTTTAAAAAATAGGATTATTTTCTTGATTATTTAACAAGTTTAGCTAAACTAGACAGAATTGTGGGTTGTTAAATATAAATTGGTAAACCTTTTTCATCCTAAATTCGAGTTAATTTAGAAAATGACAAGAAGATGATAAAATCAAAAGGGTAAATGAATGATATCATTCACCATGTTCTTTTCTCAAATATTCAACAACTCATCATCGAGATTTTTCACTTAGTTAATTGGATACAAAAAGCTGTCCCTAGAAGGTCTAACTAACATAATAGCGCAATTACAGGGTACTTTTTTTTTCTTCTTTACAATGCAATTACCTTCGAAACACTATTTGCAAACAAAGATAATCAACTTTTACCGTTTCACGAACAATTCGATATGATCGATTAAAAAAAAAAAGATGATGGGCAAAAAGCTACCTGTTATAGACATAGGAACGGGACAATGTAGGAGGAGGAGATGGTTTAGACACGGTGACAATGGAGGAGGAAGAGGAAATAGAACAAAAATAGAAAAGATGATAAAAGAAAACAGAGGCAAAAATGGATTCTTCATTGGAAAATTGCAACTTTTAGAAATTGCAGAGGATGAAGAGAGGTGTGATCCATAAGCTTTTTTCTCTTTTTTTTTTCTTTTCTTTTCTTTTCTCTCTTCAATCTCTCCACTGACCGTTAAGTTGCCGCCTTCTTCTCTCTTCCACCAAATTATTCTTGACACATTTGGACCGTCCAGATTCTTTTACACCTACCAACTGTGATCGGATCAGTTAGATGGTTAATAAACAATAAAATTCAAGCCCATCTGATGAAGACCCAACAAATGAGGGATACCATATCATAGAGACTCAGTCACAATCCGGAACTAGTGATCTGATTGGTTGAGGGAAAGCTTAACTCTAGAACACGTGTCACTAACCCAATTCTAATTACTACCTTATCTTTTGTCTCCTCCCCTGCAATCGACGAACATTGAAGATACTGAAACTCTCTAGACTCTAGCACCTTCAGTTCCGTACAACAATGGCTCTCCAGGCTGCCTATTCTCTTCTTCCTTCTACCATTTCTATCCAAAAAGAGGTATGTTTTCACTATCACTAAGTCATCTTTTTCCAATAAAATTGATCAATGTCTCAAGAGTTTACCTCAATATGCAATGGTGATTTTGCAGGGCAAATTCAATGCTTCTCTGAAGGAAACGACTTTAACTGGTTTTTCATTTTCCAAAGAACTTAGAGCCGACAAAATCTCCACCCTGTTAACCAGCAAGGTCAAAATCAATCACCCTTATGGCCTTATCAATGTTCAATTCTCAAAACCTGAACAATATCGGAATTTCCTTAGGGCTTTTACTCTGTTTCGTTGCAGGAGCAGAGAAGACAAAAACCACGGTTTTGTAACGGTATTCGTGCACAGACAGTTACAGCCACGCCGCCGGCGAACGAGGCATCGCCAGAGCAAAAGAAGACTCTGAGAAAAGGCATTGCAGTGATCACCGGAGCTTCGTCTGGTTTAGGTCTAGCCACGGCAAAGGCTTTAGCTGACACAGGGAAATGGCATGTGATCATGGCTTGTAGGAACTTTCTCAAGGCCGAGAAAGCAGCGAGATCTGTTGGAATGTATAAGGAGGATTACACAGTGATGCATCTTGATCTTGCTTCCCTTGAAAGTGTGAGGCAGTTCGTTGATAATTTCAGGAGAACAGAACAACCCCTTGATGTTCTCGTCTGCAATGCTGCTGTTTACCAACCTACGGCTAAAGAACCTTCTTTTACTGCAGAAGGGTTTGAGCTCAGTGTTGGAACCAACCATCTTGGACATTTTCTTCTTTCAAGATTGCTTCTTGATGACCTGAAAAAATCGGATTTTCCATCAAAACGTATGATCATTGTAGGATCCATAACAGGTAAATAATAGACATGGAGAGTTCATTCCCACCAAATGTGTCCTTGATTAAGACAATGAATGTTCTTTTCTATGTTCTTGTAGGAAACACAAACACTTTGGCTGGGAATGTTCCTCCAAAGGCAAACCTTGGCGACCTAAAAGGCTTAGCATCAGGATTGAATGGGCAAAACAGTTCGATGATAGATGGTGGAGAGTTTGATGGAGCAAAGGCTTACAAAGACAGTAAAGTCTGCAATATGCTGACAATGCAGGAGCTTCACAGACGTTACCACGAGGAGACTGGAGTCACCTTTGCTTCTCTTTACCCTGGTTGCATCGCTACAACGGGGTTGTTCAGAGAACACATACCCCTGTTTCGGCTTCTCTTTCCACCATTTCAAAAGTATATCACCAAAGGTTATGTATCAGAAGAGGAAGCTGGGAAAAGACTAGCACAGGTCAGTTTGCAAATCGTAACTTAATAAGGATATATCTTGTATAACAGATTCATGATTGGTACTGAGGGTGTGGTTTGTGTAGGTTGTGAGCGACCCTAATCTTGGAAAGTCAGGTGTGTATTGGAGCTGGAACAAGAACTCGTCTTCGTTTGAGAATCAGCTCTCTAAAGAAGCAAGTGATGCAGAGAAGGCAAAGAAGCTGTGGGAAGTTAGCGAGAAACTTGTTGGGTTGGCTTGAAAACAAGATTTAGATATATGCAAAAATGCATTTAGAGTGCAATCTTTTGTGACATGTACCATAAGTATCAATTAGACAATATATGTATTCGAGTAAATAGTCCGACTTTGATAAATCTACAAACACTTACAATTTCTTTTCTTTTTTTTAATAACCAGGTTCAGAGTTCGTGGGTCCCTAATTTCCCTGAAGCAGGATCCAGACAATGTTAAATTAACTCTCCTTCGAAACATTTACAATTTCTGTAATTCTTTCTTTCTTTGTCATATTCAGCATACTCGATAGTGGAGATCAATTCCGCATCAAACCTGAACCCAGTAGCCCCACGACACGAACCCGAAACATAATTCGATTAAATTGAGGAAGTTGAGTGGGACCAACGAACTGAATCATTATCCCGACTAAAATTTGATGGTTAAGCATCCGATAAAATTCTTCCCGTTAGGACTCGAGAGGATCCAAACCTTCACAATTTGATTACAATTTAATTGTTTGACGGCAAAAATCTATTTTGGTCCCGAGATTTTTCGACGATTCTAAAAATTTTAATAACACTATTTTTTTGTCTAAATGGAATCATCAAAATCTAGGTACATTCTGTAAGCGTCTCTATCTTCCGAGTAGTAGCTTTTCACGAGACAGTCTACTTGGAACCCAAGTTTTTTTTTGTACAGATTCACCGCAGCAGTTCTCATGGGGTCGACATGAAGTGAAACCCGTTGCACCTTTCTGCTTCTGCACTTGTCAATTGCCGCTCTCAACAATGCTTTTCCATGGCCTTGTCTCCTGCAATTCTGCTACTACATAATCCAAAACAACAGAAGAAAGTAAACTTGAGATACATTCTTCTTCCTGATATTTTAGCTCTTAGTTTCTCTGATATGAAGCATTCCTATATGTGTTCTTGCTAGATTAATATTGTAATTCATAAGATCCCCTACCCTAATTCGAACTCTCTCCGTAAATACAACCCTCAACATAAAACGACATAGCATTGCATTATTCAATAAGAGCAGACCCTCCTTCTCACTCAGAGGTTCTTCACACTTGGTCATTTCCTTTGGCCACTTTCGACTTCCTTCTTCCCCTGATCATCATAAGAGCTCTAGCTTTCCTTCCTTTAGTTCTGAGCTTCCTCTTCATACAAGCAATGGAAATCCTTAACCTATCAGAAATCTCATTGCTTGCTTCCTTTGAATCGTTTTAAGCTAAGATTGTTTAGTGATTACATTCTTAATTACTGTTGATCTTTCTATATATTGGAGAACTATGAAATGAGAGTTTTTGATTTTGTAATTCAAGTTAAAGAGTTGATCCAAAAGCCGTTTTGATTTGAGCTATGGTTACGAAATTGTTGATCCTGAACTTCTTCTTACTAATCTCGAATTGTATCTTTTCATCTTTTGTTGTCTTATTTATGAAGCCCCATGAGTATTGATTCTTCTTCTTCTTCCCCATTATATTATGATTGAATTGATCTTTGTGCTCTTCAACGTTAGTGAGGTTATGATATTTCTTCTTCTGTGCAAGTATCACAGGGACCGGTTGGTGCTTATGAAGATAAGAAACATAGGACTACATATGAACCATTAGATGACCCAAAGAAAAAAATCTGGTTTTTTTCTGCTCGACAAATCGCTTGTCGGCTGCTTGGGAGCAGGGGTTATTTATGCCAGAAGGTACTTCAGTACTGTTTCTTGAATTTCTGTATTTACCAAGTCGCCATGAATAAGAGCTCAATACCTAAGAGACTACACATTTTCTAAACTTGCAGTGTTGGCTTGCTATGGAGGATTGCATGTGTTCAAATGTCAGGCCATGTGGTTTATGGAAACGGATACGTTTTTGGCTGTATATGCATCCTAGGGTTCGTATTGCACCCACCCACTATTGAGGTTGTACGCCAATTCATATGCATTGATATGCTGTTTAGCTGTTAGCAGGATTTTCTACGCCAGAACAACACATGGAAGTTATTATGGCAGATTGGCGTCCAATCCGCTACACTCTGCATATTTGGAATAGCTGAGACGAAGAGATCAGGTGGAATGAATTCAAGCGTGCAGGTGTTTGATTCATCTAGTGTTACATCTGTTTGATTCATCTATTGGTTTTTCTAAAAAGTCATGCCTTTTTGTTCTCATGAATGCTCAGGAAAAAGCCAAGTCCGTTGCCTCTATCCCATCCAGAACTCGGAAGTAACTTTCTCGGTTGAAGACGCTTTCCGTAATTCGGCTTCAGAGAATAATGGATCATTCATGGTAAAGATTGCAATATTATGACTATAGTTGCTCTGTTATTCTATACTACGCTCATTTCAAATTGAAAAATTCTTAGGTTAGGCTGTGTAAGGATATAGACTGAAAGGTTTTAAAACTCTACACTTTCTATATTCCCCAGACAGATGAGGATAAAACTCTGCATTTCATTCTGCTTGACGTGGAACAATTCTGCTGCCATGCTCAAGCGTTTAAAGGTATAGGCTTTGCAATTGACCATATCTCAGATTGATTTTATCTTTTCCTTTCTCTAATGGACTTGCTTAACATAAATGATGCTTAAACTCTAAACTCATCTCTAGGATCATGCAAAGTCAGTATGGGGAGATGAAGATCTTCCTTGCATATCTCTTGCAACCGGTGCATCAGCAATGCACAAACTCCGGTAAAAATAGTCTCACATCTCTATGTTCCTGGTCCAAATCTCTCTCTGCCATAAAAGTGCGCTCCTACCTTTGATCTTTGATGTGCAGGCCACAACCATCATGGGACCGGACGTGCACGGCTGCAGCAGCTATTGGACTCTTATCCGAGCTTAGTCTTCTCCCACAGTTAAGCAGCTACGGGTTAGAAAAACAAGCTGATGCAGTTGAAGAAGCTTTGGTCATACTACTGGACTCACAAACAGGACGTCGCTTAAGAATGGGCAGGTCTATAACCCGTAAAAGCAGAAACACCATCAGCATTTGCTAACAGAACCAGTCGGGACACATAGTTATATAATGAACGGACCATCGATGAGATCAAATGAAGCAAAGAGATAGATTTCTGGCTGAGATTTTATTACATCAGATACAAAGCAAAGAGCAAAAGTTTTGTAACCTTTTTAAACCAATTCCTGTAGTTGGGTTTTCATATAATGTAGCCTCACGAGTATAGGACTATAAACTAAATCTGTGTAGTAAGTTGTCGACTTTTTAAACGACCGAAGCCAAACATTACAGCAGTAACTACAGAGAAAAGCCAGAGGGTACACCTACGTAGGACAACGCCTCATTCCAAACAAAATTTTTGCCCCTTGTATGATGTCATCAAATGAAGAATTATCCTTTTAAAAATTAATCTATAATAGTTTCACTAGGATTTATTTTTCATGTTTAGTTTATTCGAATTTAAATTTTCTTTTGCTTTATAAATCTCATTAAACAAAAAATAAATCTTGCATGACCGGTGGAGACAGTTGAAAAAAACCCAACCAACCCATCCAACACTTCAATATCATATTCATTTTACTTTGGTTTATATTTCGTGACTTTGTTTTCTTACATTGTCTCTCTCTCTCTCTCTCTCTCTTTCTCTGCTACATAGTTAAATCTCACAATTTAAACTTTCTACATATCCCAAGAAAAACAAAAACTAAACTGATGGTGAAGTTAACACAGAGATTGGGCGGTTTGGTACTGCGATTTGCGGCATTTTGTGCTGCATTAGGAGCGGTTATCGCAATGATCACCAGCCGTGAAAGATCTTCCTTCTTTGTCCTCTCCCTAGTCGCTAGGTATAGCGATTTGGCCGCGTTTAAGTAAGTTTGATTAAATGCTTCTATTTGCGTGTTTGATTTGTACGTAGAGAAGTATATGTATGTATTGTAATGATATGTTATGCATTCATATGTGTATATGGCAGGTACTTCGTGATCGCAAACGCCATTGTGAGCGTCTATAGCTTTCTCGTTCTGTTTCTTCCGAAAGAGAGTTTATTATGGAAGTTCGTAGTTGTCTTAGACTTGGTAATCAATTATACAACCTCTATACTTTCTTTTTACCTGATGCTATCAAAAATACATTTGGCTTGTAACCAAAGAAATTATATAAAAGGAATGATCATTCGTCTTTCCGGTTTTAATCGTGTTTCCATTTAGTTTTGATTACGTTTTGTTATATTAAAAAAAATGGAGCCAATCTTTTTTTCCCTTCATTTTGGCTTTTCTTTTTAAAAAAATAGATTTTTATTAAGAAATTTTGATTCGGTACGAGATGGTTTAATTCAAATAGACATTTCTAATTTTCCAAAGATCATCGCGTAAGTTGTAACTAGGGGTGAACAAAATATTCATGATCTGTTCCGATCCGATCTACAGCGCGATATCCATCCGTGTCCACCCCTAGTTGTAACTTAGTAGTGGGTAATTAATTGTACATGCTATTAAATTCGAAAAAATATGTGTTTTAATTCTTAACTGTGAAATTTTAATGGTAAAGATGGTGACGATGCTGCTGACGTCAAGCTTATCAGCGGCGGTGGCGGTGGCACAAGTTGGGAAGAGAGGAAACGCAAATGCAGGGTGGTTGCCAATATGTGGCCAAGTGCCGAGATTCTGCGATCAGATAACCGGAGCTTTAGTCGCCGGTTTGGTTGCATTGGTTCTCTACGTATTTTTGCTCATCTTCTCTATCCATTATGTTGTCGATCCTTTTCTTCTTCGAAAGTCTTGAATCAAATAATATTAATTTCAATGCTAAATATTATCAAAGTAAAAGTATATGGTTTTGATATTTCAAGGTGTTAAATGTTCGTGATCGGTAACAAAACGATTGGCGGAACCTTTTTTTCTCTCTTTCGAGTAATTATTGGTCGGAGGTATAAAACGATTGCAACATTTAATTTAATTTCTGTTTGTCCAAACCGGTTACAATTAAATTATAGTACACCAAACGACAAGATATGGCAATATTGTAAATGACCTCTCCCAATATTATAATATTAAATAAGCAAACAAAATAAGATCGAGATGACGGAAAAAAAATGATCCAATAGAGCGCCATAAAAGTGTTTGCACATTGTTACGTTTTTGAGATGTGAATAATTTATTTGAAGAATAAAATTTTGTCATAAGTTAATAACAAAACTTTTAATGTGACGGAAAATAAGCGGGGTTTTTTTTGTAGTGGGCCTGGGTGACTTTCGAAGTCGTAATAATTACTAATGGGCCTGAGCCGAAATTTGAGAGGTTAAAAATTTGAGAGGATAAAACATTCAAGATTTGTATTTGTTCAGTTCAGATCTCTGTTACGGGTTTATCCAAATTAAAATAAAAAACAAAACAAAAAACTGAAATTGACTCAAAACTTTTTTCTATTTTTCTCGTCTTGATTCGGTTTACTGGTTTACTAAGAACGAGTACGGTTTAAATCTGGGAAGTGTATGAATTAGTTGAATGTCTCATGAACATCTCTGCTTATATTATCATAAAATGTACATATACGTTTCTACATTAGCAAGAGGTTAAACAAGAAGCAAAAGACCAAAGTTTCTTCATATAAATCGTCACATGTCCAGGTTAACCCCCACCCCCCCCACCCCAGATTGGAATATTGAAATCTCCGTGATTTCGGATTTGTCTGTAGCTGAAGAAGAAGAGGAACAAGATAATAAACAAATGCGTTTTTTGAATGCTTATGTTAGCCAACAAGATAATAAAAGAATCATCTAACTTTTACATAGTTGTTTAATTTAAATTTAAAGAATTCGGTTTCGTCGTTATTTTTTTCTGCCTATGGTCTTCGAAGAATGAAAACAACGGACCGAAACTACTTGAGGTTTACCGCTCAGCCTCTGGCCTAAAGATATTATATATTTGTATATAGAATTTAATATTCTTGCGTCTAGCTTTCAAATGAGATTCTCTAATCTGATATTTTAAATTGGAAATGGAAACGGATATGGATATGGATATGGTATTTGGTAAACCATCTTCCAAGTAATTCGAAATATGGAATACTATAACATTCACTTGGCAAATGACACGGTTTACATTAGTAACGATCAAACGACTTCGTACATTAATTATTCTCTACAGAAGCCCGTTAAGGTCAAAAGGTTTTTGTTTAATTTTTCGGACGACACAACTCCGAAAAACCTTGTCATTTCTTGTGTTGATGTAAATTCAATTAATCCTCTTTGTCAAACCGAAAACAGGGTCAACTTCCGGTGCGGACACCAAGGCAGAGTGGCAACACCACTGGTCTAGTATTGTTGTCGGAATTGGCAAGTTGACAAAAAAAAATTAACATATATATTTGGCAACTTAATAGTATTTAATGAAAAAAATTCAATTTTGATTACATTCATTTTAAAACTTTCAACTTAATTTTTAGTATAAAATCTCCTCAATTATAATTCGTTAATAGATATGATACTTCGTAAACAGTTTTCGTCTACATTGATAAAAGGATGTTTTGAATGACATAAAACATCAACATATTTATATTTATCATAATAATAACAAAATTCTTTTTAAAAAAATAACATGGAGTGCATGTAAAAATCTCGAATTAGAAATTTAGGATTCCTGTTTTGTGATTTTATTATAGATTTTGAATGGTTTAATTTGGTGTTTAGAAACCGTAAAAAATAAAAGACACAATAACGTGAACAAATATCCAACAATTCAAGTTCTTGAACAATAGTTTGTTTCAAGAAACCGACAAAAAAAAACTAATATTCCTAAGAATTATCACCAGTTACAACGTAAGAAACTACATATATCATAAATTATACACTACCAAAACATTAAAAGATGTGGAAAACCCTATAACAACCAAAAACTTTATTTTCTATGTGTTATTTACAAGCACTTGTATTGATGTATCTCTGAAACTATGTATGAGTGATACGCAAGGACATAGATAATTACATATGATAAAATAAATAAATAACACATAGTTTGTTGACAGGGTTTGGTTTTACCTACATCCCCAAAGATCTTATCCAGAACCAAATCCACTAGAACAAGATTGCAATTACATTTGCCTATGGTATACAACATCCAACTGTGCCACCATTCTTTTATAATAGACTTGCAACATCCTAAAGGTCTGTTAAGCTAATCTCTACTTAGATTATATTTAATCGGTGTTCCATAACTTAACTACATGTTGACTTGTCCCCAATCACTCACCCTTTTGTCTGGTCGTTACACAACCCCAACAACCTGTTAGCTTGTCCCCGACTAACCTCTAGCCTAAGTTTGGTCTTTACTCAACTCTAAGACACGCCTCAGAGAGATCCAGAACCTTATATTTTAGTTTTACACTAATGATTTCATCCGCACGTGAATCTGTAGAACCAAGATTCTTTTCTCAACTTACTGTTTTGACTGCTTTGAAGTTTTTCATCTCTCACTATAGGGTCTGAGTGTTGATGACCAAATCTCAACCCTCGTGCCTATATATACTACCCAAAAACCCTAACCTAGGATCTTCACGAATCTCAATAAAAGAATAAAACTTGTTCTTCAAATCTCAACCCTTATGCCTATATATACTACCCAAAAATCCTAACCTTGGATCTTCACGAATCTCCATAAAGAAACGAACACTCTCTTCTTAGTTTACTGTTTTGACTATTTCGAAGTTTTTTATCTCTCACTACATGCTCTGATTGTGACGGCCAAATCTCACCCCTTATGCATATATATACTACCTAAAAACCCTAACCTAGGATCTTCACAAATCTCTATAAAAGAATAAACCTTATTCTTCAAATTTATCGTTTTCTTAAGTTGTTGTACATAATATTTAGTGAATCTGTGCTTTTACTTAGTCTGCTACATCCTCTGATTAATTTCACTTAGGATCAATGATAATTTTTTCAACTCAGCCAGCAATACTCTAACAACATTAACTTTGGAGAGAATATTGTGTTAGCGGAGTGATAGATATTTCTTCAACCACCGTCTTCTGTTTTTTTCCTTGGTCTTCCTTAAGGTTCTTTGGGTAGTTTTATAACCGCTTCGTGTCCAACTAACTGACAATTTTTGCAGGCTTGCAATTACAAAAAAAAAAAAACAAAAAAGTAAAGAATTGGATATAGAAGATTTTCTAAAAAATGTTGTTCATTGTTTTTCGATCTACCATTTGAACATTTTCACATGTAGAAAAAATTTTAAATAGAAGATCTTTGGTTGGATCTCGGATCCTGTCATTGTTGTTCGCTCTTCCTAGCATGAAGCTGTCTGGAGGAGGCATAACAACCACATCAATATAGATTTTCTATAACATGTTACTTCATGTTGTTTTCATTAAAAATCTTGTTGTTTCTATGATAAATACAAACATATCGACGTTTTATGTCATTCAAAACAATTTTCCTATCACCGTAAATAAAAATTGTTTATGAATAATTAAATATATTAACAGATTATAGTTGAAAGAGTCATTAAAAATGGACGTGGACAAAATTAAAGGTTTTTTCATTAAATTCCTTAATTTTTCCATCAGTCAAACGATATCTTCCTATCACAATTCTGAGCTTCTTTGTGCTCGTGATTACTTCTTCATTTAGTTTATCTGTAAATATTGTCCAATACCTTTTTCTCCAAAAAATCTCATGTTCTATTTCAAATTCTAAGAACTTCATAAAAAATAATACTCATCTTTTAACTACAAGAAAAAAAGTCATCATAAATAGTCACCCCATAAGTAATTCAGTTAAGTTTTGAATTAATATCGAGGCGTAGGATTTAAGCGGTTAAACAACGGATATAATTATTAATCAATACAATCAAACAAAGCAATTTGAATCACTAATTTTTTTAAAAAATAAGTAGCCTATACAATCAGTCTCGTAAGCCCCAAATAATTTGAATAACATAAATGGTAGTATCAGTTTCTTTTTAAAAATTCATCTAGTTATATCAAGCAGTTAAGTTGACCAAAAAATGTCTCAAAGACACAATTATTGGAATTGTCGACATTCACATAGATACAACACATTTAAATTTAAGTATAACAACAATCGCACATAAAAAGCCGTCATATTTTGAAAGAGAATTTCATGAATGCGGAGAGAAAGAAATAGATGTGAAGAAAAATCTGTTTAATTTTGGTTGGCGAAGGGCGGCTGAGTTTGTTATTGACATTCAAGTTATTATATTTATACGCATATATATATATTTATATGTATTTTTGTGAATGGATGTTTATATTCACTTATACATTTTCTTATACCGATGATGTGACTCTCCGTACGTAAGCGTTTAATTAGTCAAATCTGTAACAGCCAAAGATCTCCCCTTTTCATATATTTCTCTTCAAATCCTCTTCGATTCCAATTCAACGCTCAGCCTAAAAGTTGTTGTTTCTGAGTTTTTCCTGATTCGGTTTCTCAATTCCGGCGAAAGTTTTTAACTTTCTGGTTTGAACCAGATCTCTGTTTCCATCTGTTCTGGGGATTATACAGTGTGTGTGGCCTTCCGAAGAAGAAGAAGAAGAAAAACTCGATCAAGCGTTTTCGTGAATTGGGTTTTTCGCTGAGCCGGTGAAGTTGTGTATTTCATTAGAATTCAGATTTGTTTGTTCGGAGTGGATTGTGAATTATGTATTTTTTGGGGCGTATTGATTAGTTGTGTTGTGTGTATGTTTTTGTGTTAGATTCATGTTTTAGAGCACACGAATGGGTTGTGTAAGTTCTAAGCATAGGTGTTTTAGAAGAAAGTCAACACTGAAAGAGTCATCATCGGAGAAACGTTCCTCAGGGTTTTATTCGTATTCGTCGAGGATAGATGATTGGATCAAACCGGAAGATGGTTTTGATAGTTCGAGTAGTAGAAGAGATGCCAAAATTAAGTTGATTGAATCTGAAATGTTTTGTTCAAGTAAGTTTCATGATCATCAGATTGGGAAGATATTGGAGAATCCTGAGGTAGTTGGTCATATGGATCAAGCTGTTCATAATCAGGAATTGAGAAGGGTCTCTGGTGTTGTTGTAGACCCGGATTTAGAGATTGATGCAAGGGTTTTAAAACAGAAGCTTGATAGATGGAATAGCAGAGATTCCAAAGTTCGGTTGATTGAGTCAGAAAAGTTGAGTGCCAGTAGGTTTTCTGATCATCATCAGATTGAGAAGGAAGCAGAGAAACTTGAGACTGCAGCTTCGGTTCGAGCGGTTCCTCGGGAACTGAAGAGGCACCCGAGCGTTGTTGGTCCAAAGGAAGCAGAGCTGAAGCAAGTGTCAGCAGGATGGCCGACTTGGCTGGTCTCGGTTGCTGGTGAGGCACTAGTTAATTGGGCTCCACGCCGAGCAAACACTTTTGAAAAACTGGAGAAAGTAAGTTTCTTTTTCTTAACTCTGTTTGGTAAAGATCTTGGTTTTGTTTGACAGAAACTGTTTATTGTTATGATGGATGCAGATTGGCCAAGGAACATATAGCAGCGTCTACAGGGCTCGTGATCTTCTTCATAACAAGATTGTTGCGCTCAAGAAAGTCCGGTTTGATCTTAACGATATAGAAAGTGTCAAGTTTATGGCGAGAGAGATCATAGTTATGCGACGGCTTGATCATCCTAATATCCTTAAATTGGAAGGATTGATCACTGCCCCTGTTTCGTCTTCCCTCTACTTAGTTTTCGAGTATATGGATCATGATCTCTTAGGACTTTCTACACTACCCGGCGTCAAGTTTTCAGAGCCTCAGGTATTGCACAATAATGCTCTGCTTCCCTAATTTAGAAAGTGTAGATTTTTCTTTTCCCCTTCAAAATCGGTTTCTTTTATGTTTCTGCTGTTTAGGTTAAATGTTACATGAGACAACTTCTAAGCGGGCTTGAACATTGTCACAGCCGTGGGGTTCTTCATCGAGACATTAAGTGCTCAAATCTACTGATTGACAGTAAGGGAGTTTTGAAGATAGCAGATTTCGGGCTAGCGACATTTTTCGACCCTTCAAAAAATGTTCCATTGACTAGCCATGTTGTCACTCTTTGGTACCGGCCACCAGAACTTTTGCTTGGAGCCTCTCGTTATGGTGTTGGGGTTGATCTATGGAGCACAGGTTGTATCTTAGGTGAATTCTATGCTGGTAAACCGATCCTACCTGGAAAAACTGAGGTATGCATATTCTTGTAGATTTCATTTCCTCCAAATTCTGGTTGCATCTTGTTCGTTTCACTCAAATGTAACATTTAATCTTTCTAGGTAGAACAATTGCATAAAATCTTCAAGCTTTGCGGTTCACCAACAGGAAATTACTGGAGAAAACAGAAGCTACCGTCTTCAGCTGGATTCAGAACAGCGGTTCCTTATAGACGGAAATTATCAGAGATGTTTAAGGACTTCCCTATTTGTGTTCTTTCACTTTTAGAGACTTTACTCGCCATAGATCCTGATCACCGGAGCTCTGCAAAGTGTGCCCTTGAGAGTGAGGTAACAACAACTGGTTCTTGATGTTTTACTCTGTTCTTGGTTTTTGTGATCATGGAAGCATCATTAGTAACAAAACCTTTTTTTTTTGTCAGTACTTCAAAACCAAGCCGTTTGCTTGTGATCCATCTTATCTACCAAAATATCCTCCTAGTAAAGAGATTGATGCTAAAATGCGCGATGATGCGAAAAGACAACGACCAATTAGGGCGGAGAAACAAGAAAAACAAGACTCTCAGACAAGAAGATCACACGAGGAGAAACTTGTCCCACCAATCAAAGCAAATCACCCTCAATCAATGACAATGGAGGTAAGTAACTGTAAAAGGTCCTAACTTTTAATGGCACAATGACCATGGAGGTCTTAATCGTAAAGCAAATCACTCTTGTGGCAAATGCAGAAACCATATCTAAATTTGAAGTCTAAGGAGGAAATGACTCCTCATGGACCAGTTCCTGATTATCTAAATACGCACACCAGAAACAATCAAATTCAACCTGGTGGAAGAATTTCAAACTCAGGTACATTAATAAGCAAGAGGAACTTGGCTAAGTCAACAATGTATGTGAAGGAGAATGCACCTCCTACATACATCCCTCCAGCTAGAGTAAACCCGAAGAAGCTATCAGGCTCGTTCTCTTCCAGAACATTATTAGAACAGCAAGATCAACCAGTCATGAATCAAAGAAGAAGGGATCGACGAACATACAATAGAGCTGATACAATGGATAGTATGGATAGTAGACATATGACAACACCAATTGACCCATCTTGGGTTAGTTTATTAACGATCTCTGTTTTGCTTCATATTGCAGCAGTTGGTCTTTTTACTAACATTCTTATCTTTCTCTGTGTACAGTATAATCCTAGTGATAGTCAGATTTACATGTCGGGACCATTGTTGGATCAGCCAAGCAAAGTAGACCAAATGCGTGAAGAACATGACAGACAGCTTGAGGAACTTCGTAGACAAGAACAGAATGCACGAAAAGGCTAATGAGGAAATTTTCAGGAATCCACTGAGACTTGTCTTTTAACTTTGAATATACAGTAGAGTAAAGAGTAGCTCAGAGGAAATACATAACCTGCTCTGTCAGATTTGTGATTTGAATATGGTTGTTCATAGATTGGAAAGATACCATCTGTGGATAATCCATGATTGATTATTTAGAGTTTATATATATAGTCATCATTGAATTTGTTCTGTGCATACAAAATCTTTCATTTACATTTGTTGTTACTGATCTGATTGTTGTTTTGGTATATATGGTGTAATGGATAATATTTAGAGTCATCTCATTGTTGAGAGAGAGTATGTAAGTTCAGATTGAATTCTCCAATTCCTAATAAATTGAGCAATTCAAGTAACATATTTTACTAATGATTAAAACCAAAACTTTAAAAAGAGAAAGAAAAAGAAAATTAACTGAAGATCAGAATTCAAAGTCTTTCTCATACACATTACTGTGTCAGAAGGTGTCCTAAGATTTATCTGATTTCTCATCATTTCTCCAGTTTACGATATTCAGAGCCAGAAAAATACAGCTGAACTGAAACATAATCGTCAAGCTTTAACCATGAGAATAAAAAATCCTCTCCAAAAGGACTAAAACCGAAGTTTGTAAAGAAAATTTTCAAAATTCAGAGAAAAGTACGAAGCTGGTATGAATCAGAAAGAACGTAGCGAGTTGAAATTTTATCGATCATATGAATAAAAAATTCATCACCGATCTACAACTTTCATCACATTCTTCACAAAAAAACTTTTGAAAAACAAATAATTCACCAAGAAATAATCCGAAAAAACTGGAGACAGAAATTTTAGAAGATAGTGAATGATACGAACACTGGCGTCTTTTCCCAAAGAACACATTCAGGAGATGGCTATATATTCGAGATGAACAAGAAACCCTAAACCTTAAAGCATGTTTGGTCCTGGACAAGTGCAATTGGGCTTTGCTTGGATTAGAGTTTGGCCCATTTCAAAATGCCGACAATCAGTCACTCTACTGGCACAAATACAAATTTATTTCCCTTTTTGGCCTCTTATTATCATCTAATTAAAATTATAGCGCTTAAGTTTTCAAATTTCTTAAAAATTAGAACTTTCTTTCAACTTCTCGAAGAACGTCTTTTTTTCTTTATCTCTAGCAACGCGATCGATTAGCGATGTCGTTGTTACACACTTTCAAAGAGACTTTGAAGCCCTGTGGTAGTTTATCATCATCATCATCATCATCATTGTTGCGAATCTCATCGACCCAAGAATTGGAACCGCCGAGAAAACCTCCCAAGTCGTCTCTCTCGCAGCAGCTACTGCGTCTAGATGACTCATACTTCCTCTCCTCGAAGCACAAATCTGAAATCTCAGAAACTCAGGTCGAGGAGTCTAATCGTGGCGAAGATGATCACAAAAGAAACATCAAGTTTGAAGAAGAAAAAGATGTAGAAGAAGAAGAAGATGAAGACGATGAGAAATCGATTGAATTCGGGAGACCCGGATTAAAACGGGCCGAATTTGACTATACCGGTCCTTATGAACCACTTTTGCTGTCATCAATCGGAGAAATTCCGCTCATACAGGTTATTTTCTAACGACCGTCCTAGCTTTTTGATCATGTTTAATGGAAATTATTGGTTTTTACTTGAGAATTGTGTGTCGTTATGATTTGGTGTAGGTACCGGCTTCAATCAACTGTAGATTGCTTGAACATCAGCGAGGAGGAGTAATGTTTCTGTATAATCTCTATAAAAATAACCATGGTGGGATTCTTGGCGATGACATGTGAGTTATTTTGTTGTGTTCAAATTTGTGTTTATATATTCAGGATAAAACACTAATCCTCCAATATAATTGTTATGGCTCTGGTTTGAATGTTTATGAGAATGTGCTTGTGCATTTGAAGCTATAGCTGTAATAGTGTATGTCTGGTGATAATGGAACTCTGATTCTGACTCAGGGGATTAGGCAAGACCATTCAGACAATTGCCTTTCTTGCCGGAGTATATGGAAAAGATGGTGACGCTGGTGATACGTCTGTGTTAAAGTCCGACAAGGGTCCTGTACTAATAATCTGTCCATCGTCAGTTATCAACAACTGGGAGAGTGAGTTTTCTCGATGGGCGAGCTTCTTTAAGGTTTCTGTGTACCACGGAGCAAACCGAGATATGATCCTGGAGAAACTCAATGCACGGGGTGTTGAGGTACTTGTGACCAGCTTTGATACTTTTAGAATCCAAGGCCCCGTTTTGTCCAGGATTAATTGGGAGATAGTGATTGCTGATGAGGCACACCGGTTAAAGAATGAAAAATCGAAACTTTATGAGGCGTGCCTTGAGATCAAGACAAAGAAAAGGATCGGTCTTACGGGTACAGTGATGCAGAACAAAATTAGTGAGCTATTCAACCTTTTTGAGTGGGTAGCACCGGGATCATTAGGCACTCGTGAACATTTCCGAGAGTTCTATGATGAACCACTTAAGCAAGGGCAGAGAGTGACTGCCCCAGAAAGATTTGTCCAGATCGCAGATCAGAGGAAACAGCACTTGGTCAGGCTTCTGCGTAAGTATATGTTGAGGAGGACAAAGGCTGAAACCATTGGGCATCTGATGATGGGGAAAGAAGATAATGTAGTCTTCTGTCAAATGAGCCAATTACAGAAACGAGTGTATCAAAGAATGCTGCAACTCCCTGAAATTCAGTGCCTTGTGAATAAGGACAATCCATGCCCTTGTGGAAGCCCGCTTAAGCAATCAGAGTGCTGCAGAAGGATTATTCCTGATGGAACTATCTGGAGTTACCTTCATCGAGACAACCCTGATGGTTGTGATTCTTGTCCTTTCTGCTTGGTGCTTCCATGCCTTGTGAAACTTCAGCAGATAAGTAATCATCTGGAGCTTATTAAACCGAACCCAAAAGATGACCCAGAGAAACAAAAGAAGGACGCAGAGTTTGTAACTACGGTGTTTGGGCCGGATATTGATCTAGTAGGTGGTGTTTCTGCAAGCGAGAGCTTCATGGACCTTAGTGATGTTAAACATTGTGGAAAAATGAGAGCTTTGGAAAAGTTGATGGCTTCTTGGATTTCAAAGGGTGATAAGATACTTCTATTCAGTTACTCTGTCAGGTTAGTTTTTGGATTTAATTCCAGTTTTCGATGAATGTAGGAGGAACATTAGTCGTTTTAAGCTTTTGATCCACTGAATTACAGGA
Source organism: Cardamine chenopodiifolia (assembly GCA_963922655.1). Taxonomy (NCBI): domain Eukaryota; kingdom Viridiplantae; phylum Streptophyta; class Magnoliopsida; order Brassicales; family Brassicaceae; genus Cardamine; species Cardamine chenopodiifolia. Next base: position 593,282 of record OZ000467.1, read on the forward strand.
TGCTGGACATACTGGAAAAGTTTCTAATAAGAAAAGGTTACAGCTTTGCAAGACTTGATGGTTCTACTCCAACTAATCTGCGACAGTCTCTTGTAGATGACTTCAACGAGAGTCCTAGCAAACAGGTTTCTATTAACTGAACCCTATTCCAAAGCGATCCTCTTTCTTCTTATCTACTTCTGATCTGATGAGTAATAAGCCTTTTTGTGTCAGGTTTTTCTGATATCAACTAGAGCTGGTGGGTTGGGACTAAATCTTGTGAGCGCAAACCGTGTGGTTATATTCGACCCAAATTGGAACCCGTCTCATGACTTGCAAGCACAAGATAGATCATTTCGGTATGGACAGAAACGTCATGTGGTGGTTTTTCGTTTGTTGGGTGCTGGTTCCATTGAGGAACTAGTTTATACAAGACAAGTATACAAACAACAGCTCTCGAACATTGCAGTTGCAGGGAAAATGGAGACAAGGTACTTTGAAGGCGTCCAGGTACATTAAAAGATACAAGTTTCAATCTATTAGTTTCATTAAAGAGAATGTTTTCCCTTCTTATATTTTGGAGCTTCTTAATCTTATGATCAGGACTGTAAAGAGTTTCAAGGCGAGCTATTTGGGATTTCAAATCTGTTCCGTGATCTCTCTGATAAGCTCTTCACTAGCGAGATTGTTGAGTTGCCTAAGGATAGTAACATCCATGAGAAGAAGATATCATTGCTTGAGACAGGTGTTTCAGAAGATGAAAAAGAAGAAGAGGTCTTGCGCTCTTCTAAACCTGAAACAGAGAAACCTGTCCTTAAGGACTTGGGTAAGATTAGGTCTGATCTGTGCTCATCTCGCCTTGAATACATTTTATTATGGTCTTATATATCTTTGGTTTGGGTTTGTGTGACTATGAATAGGTATTCTGTATGCGCATCGAAATGAAGACATCATCAATGGTGGAGGGGCAACAACATCAACGACATTGCAGAACAAGAGCGATGACAATGAGAAATTACAATGTCCAGATCGAAAGAAGAGAAAAAGCTGTAGGGAAGAGGAGGATATGTCTTCTTCAAATAGGGAAGGAAAAAGAGAGAAGTACAAGATGTTAGCTGAGTTTAAAGGCATGGAGATATTGGAGTTTAGTAGGTGGGTATTGTCAGCTTCTCCATTTGATAGAGAGAAGCTACTTCGAGACTTTTTAGAAAGAGTTAAGTAACATTATGATATCTTAATGTAGATTTGGTTAATTAATTGTATATAATACACTTACAAGATGCACACATATGCATGTGTTCTTTACTAACATATCACAAGATTCACAAGGTAACCCAACAAAATAGTTTATAGAACTGACTGGCTATCTTCTCTTTGCCTTGAATCTTGAAATTGGTTTTGATGGTTGAGACCCTGAAGACCGTTTACATTTAAACAAACAAACAAAAAATGCAATAAGAATCATGTTTCCTGCATTGTGAATGTTGTGTTGTACGTGTGGTAGAAAATAACTTGCACTTGGCCGGGTTTGTTGGTTTCTAGATTATTATGGGTGTGCTCTACGATCGATCCAGTAAAAGCCTGCACGATTTGGATCAGATATTTAACAAGTTTGTAGGAAATCAGATCTACCAGAACAACTATATTACAAGTAAACAATTGAGCGTAAGAGATATGTAACCTTGTTAGCATCAAACTTGGGCTCCGGTTTCTGTATAGGTGACTGCACCAAAAGAAATTTGCATGATGCTTGTTAAAGGTTAAATTTTATTGTAGAAAGATGAGCATAATGCAAGGCCATTTAGCTTTATTTCGAATGCAAAACCTATCTATTTGGGATCCAAGTATAGCTTATTGTATAAGATCCAAATACCTGAATCTTCTGTGGGCCTACAACGTTGGTTTTTGCCATTGCTCTGGAAATAGCAGAGGTCGCTTGTAAGTCTCTCCATGTTTCAGCGGTTTGTTGGGGGCTTCCGCCACGTGATTGATCTTCTGGTAATAAAAGAACATAGATGTTGGTTAGAGAATGGTTTTCAGGAAGGTGATTTAATGGTGCATATTAATATGAAAATGAAGCTACTTTTCTGATGTCGGAAATACTTTAGAACCTAAAGCTAACCTTTGGAGAGATATTGGCACAGAGGAGGTGCATCATAAAGACAGCAGGAGAATATCACCTGGGCTTGTGTGGAACTCAGAAATACTTGCATGGGGAAGAGGTGGGACAAGGAGTAACACAAGGCACGGGAATAATAACCAAGCTGCTATTAGTAAGACTGTGAGGAATGCTCGCTTGAATCAACTTGTGGAATACCTCGGGACCTTGGAGACTCAATCTGTCGAGGTGACATGGAAATGTTTTTTTAATTGAACTCTACTATTTAGAGAGTGCAGATAATAAAACTGTTCTGCAGTTCAATATTCTTCTTAATCTTGTCTCGCTGGATACGACATGTTTACCAAACTTGCTTCAGCCATATCTCCGTTGCCGACCCACTTTGCTAGTAAAAAAGCTCCGCGAACTGAGTTCTCTCTGTCTCTCTTGCCATGGTCTTATAAGTTTGTAGTCTCCACTTGTGAAGATAAAAGTTAAAACCAAAGTTTTTGCAGTAATATTGATCTCGATACTTGTGTTATCTGAATGTTGTACAGTGTGTTGCACGCCAGTTGCAATTGAAGGCTGAAGAGGTTGAATTATTGAAGTCTAAAAAAATGATAAGGCAATTGAGAATAAGACCTCATCATCATCAACAGAAGAGATGCAAAGTCTGAAAGATGATGAAACCTTAGCAAAGCTGGAAGTTGACGGCATTTCAAACCATGGATATTCGGTACTTTCACTATTTCAGTGTCTATAAATTTATCTAGTCTCTAGAAATCCATTCTCTCACCGTGATCCCCAGTCTGATTTCATTCAGAAGAGAGGCAAAAGAGTAGAAGTGGTGGGTGCAAGCAAGTGATTCAAACTGTGCATGAATTAGACTGATATGCTCTAGATTGTTTTAAGAGTATTTTAGATGTTTTATGTTTGTGATTTTTGTTTCCAGTATAATAAACTTCAATCAGGACAATAAGATGTTTTAGATTGTTTCAAGAGGTTGGAGCAAGTGTTTCAAACAATGTGTATTATGAATGACATATGCTTTATATTGTTTCAAGATTATTTTGGCTGTTTTATGTTTATCTCGGGACATGAAACCTGTATAAGATATATTTTTTTCAATTAATAAACTTGAATCAGGATACATAAGAGAATGTACTACTACAACATAGGAACAATTTAGTACTGAATTAGCAATTTACAAAGTGAAGTAATAGGTTCAAGAATTCATGAACATTTCAGGCTGCTTCTGCTTCAGGGAAAAATTACTGCAAACTACCTCATCTGACCAGCAGAGGCGCTGGGAGCTGTGGACACATTTGGTCGAGCCATCATCGTTCTTCTCTCGGTTCTTTTGATCACTCTAAGATTGGGTGATTTTGGTTTTGTGGTCCCCTTGTTGGACCTGTGTGTTTTTTAATCAATAAGATACTTAAAGCAAGAGAAGATTCTTTGTGATTTTTTGTTGAACTGAAACTTACTTCTGGGGTAAGAAGGGTTTGTTGAAGTTAGGCACAGGTCTAGCATGAGGAACCATTGTCTTTCTCATTTGCTTCAGAGCTCTCTCTTCCTCCACCTGATAAAGTTATCAGGTTTGAGAAAAGTTTTATTAAGGTTATTTGCAAGTTAAGAGTGTGTGTGAGCATACCATTTTTACAGCTTCACTCTCTTCACGGTATCTCTTGTACTGATTCTCCTTCTCTTTGATCTGGTTCCAAATAGAATAGAAATTTATCAATTTAGAGATTATTATGTAAGCTTTTTTTTTTGCTTGCTGAAACGACTGAAAACCTTACTTTATGATCAAAATCTGCTCGCTCGACAGCTCGGTGCTCTACGTGAAGATTGAACTCCTGAATTTCTGTGAGGGGCTTTCGTACTTTCTCTGGAACAGGGATTGGGTCCCTGTGGCCAAAGCCATTGTGAGTATTCTGATAAAGTTTCTAGAGATAATAAACAAATAGTTAAAAGGGCAGGTCACCTACTCTTTTATAACTGGTTGTGCTTTGAATAGCCTCTTCTGTGCTTCTTCTCTCTCCATTCTCATCCTCTCTTCCATTTCTCTTCGCATTTCCTCTTCGTGCCTCACTAGACTCTCTAACTGGAATGATTGTGGTTTTGTGCATTGCTTAGGTTCTGGTTTTGGTGGTACCTAAGAGTTGGAACACGTAAGATTTGTCAGCACCATCCATTTCTTTTGCAACTCAAAAACTAAAAGCAAGGAAGGAAATTAATAAGTTCAGAATGTGCATACCACTGGATAGTCCGTCGTGTAAGGATATGGGTTTGCTTTTGGAACTCTGGCCTTTTCATCTCCTATTTGTTTATGTATAATTTCCATTACAAACTTCTTCTCTTTCTCAGCGCCTCGTTCCTGGATTCCACAAAGTAATTTTTAAAGAACGGTCAGTAAAGATTGGTATCTAGTAACTTTTTGACCGTAAAGAGGTTGTTCGTTGTACTCATACTTCTGTCCTAAGATTAAAAGGGTTTGGAGCAGTGTTCCTTGGTACAGGCTTTTCATGGCAAGATTCGGAGTTCAATGAGAGCTGACAAGAAAACTTGTGTCAAACACCAAAATATCCAGTGGAACGTTACTAAAGAAGACTTGCATAGAGCGGGTTCTGGTGTTGAAAAATACCTTGTCGAATATATCGAAGACAGAACTTGGTCGTGATATCCTCTTATCTGTCGCAAAGTAAAACTCTTGAGGTATGGTTATGTGCTTCTTGGTGTTGCAAAAGATGCCCATCTCTCCTTTACTTTCAAATATCTGGATGGATTGATGTGATTCCAAGTTAGATCGAGAGAGATATAAATGAAGTAAATAGTATTAAACTACACCACTTCAGTAGTACCTTTTTGTTCAAAGGTTTTGCTTTGAACTTTGGTGCTTTCTCGAGTTCTTCTTGCTCAAGTTCCGCAGTAGTTTTTGCTTTAGTAGGACGAGCTCTTAGCATTGTTTGGAGCACAGGACTCTTTGGATCAGTAAGATGAGGCCTCCAATCATTATGCTGCATGCGAGGAAAACAGAGGCATACCAGATAACATGAAACCAACTAACCAAGTCTTTTATGCATACATAAAACTTTTCTGGGGGTGAGAAGAAACTCTATACCTGCTTAGACACTTCCGTTGAAGCAATGGAAGATGTCTCTGCATGCTGGCTAGCCCTTGCCATTGTTTGAAGATGAAATTCCTGCAAAAGTAAGAAATGAAATCCTTGTAGATATCAAATAACAGATTCTAAAGTGATGATACTCTCAGGTGGGGGGTGTCTACCTGAAATTCTGGCAGATGTGGTGTACTTCTTTGTGGCGCAGGCAAAGCTGGAGCTGCAAAAATCTGTATCAAATAACAGACCGCATTGTTTTTGTTTAGTTTTTTATCTCTCAAGTACAGATATACCTTGGTGAAACTAGATGCATTACCTTCTTGTTCACAGGTCGAGCTTTAAACTTGGGAATCTTTGCCAACATCTCTTCCTCAAGTTCTGCACTGCTCTTAACTCTCAAAGGACGAGCTCGTTGGGATGTCACAAATTCGGGTTCTTTTGGTCTTGTCAGTGTCAGCTTAGTTCGGTTCTGGACAAGGAAAACAGCACCATCCTAGAACTTAATCAAAGAGATTCCTAGAAAAAGATGCGAGAAAATTTAAAGGAATCACAGAATTTCCAATTGTTTTATTACCTGTGGAAGAGTAGTGTTAGCATGATGAGGCAATGACAAGTCTCGGGTGCTTGTTTGGAACTTTTTCACCAGCTCAGCAGTTGAAACGAAAGGTGCAATTTGCTCACGAACATATACCTTTAAAAGTGAAAACAAGAGTTGAGATAGTTTGATATAAATTTATACAAGCAACCGTGAAGCACACAACGAACCTTTCTATTCTCCTTTGGAGTGTACTTAGTAACTGAAGGGCATACGTTGAAACCGGTGTTAACAAGACCTTGTCTTGTCTTGTGGAGCAGAGTTGTTGGTTTTGGATTAAGAATCTAGATAAATCAATGATTAGGAGGAAAAATTTTCAGTCAAACAGTGAGATATGGAGTGAAACTTTATGAATTTTAAACAATTTGACTCACCTGTCTTGATTTTCCATCATCTAGCTTTTGCCTTTTGATGGCTTGATTTTCCTGAATCAGATTGATAGTCCCAGCTACATTTTTAACACTCGTTTCCCTGCAGTGAGACATCAACACATAAAAAAAACTATAACCAGAGGAACGTGAAACCAAATTGGGGTATAAGAATGTCAGCTACCTTGTCACAACTTTCTGATGACTGCCTTTGGTTTGAGACAATTGTGACTGGTTTTTTGGTCTAAGTGCAGATGGATTCCTCAGCAGACTAGCTATTTTTCTAGCAGTTTGCTGCTTCTTAAGCTCCATTGACTTTCCTCCTTGAGAAAACTGTAGTGGTGGTTTGGGTGTGCAAGCAGGAGGAATGTTCTCCTTGTTTTCAATCTGCTCAGTCGACGCATCCCCGAGGTTACTGTTGAATGAACAAGAAGAAAGAGTATTAGAACGGCCTCTAATCTCACTTAGCTGCAATACTATCTCCCAAAGAAGGATAAAGAACCTGAAGTCTGAGTTCTTATTACTGTGCTCTGCGTCCTCGGGATTGTTGTGAGATGGCTTAATTGTACTTGCTTCAGTATGAGTAACTTCTTCTTTCATGGCCTCAGAAGGCTCTGATTGTGTAGAAGTAGTTGCAGTTACTGGTTGTGTAGAAGGCTCTTTATCCTGCAAAGTGTACACAATCAGAATACTGGTTGTGACCGATCTTAAACAATACTCTCATGCTTGTAACGGATAAATCATTGTTAGTTGAAACAATACCTTGAGCGGTTTCTCTTCTTCTTCTTCATTGAAGTTGCACATAGTCTCTACCTTAAATGATCTCCTTGCTTTGATTCTAGGAACTGAAGCTGCAAAATAAAAGAAAACGTGTTACAACTTGAACTTGAAATAGCAATTTCCCCCAATTGTAATATCCTTCAGATAACGAATCATAGGCCTATGCAAAGAAATTTCTTCAAATTGCAATATTTCGAAGTAGAAATTTCATGAATTGAGAGATTACTGTCAACGCAATTCCTAATTTCGCTTCTTAGAACAGAAATCAGTAAACCCTAATTCAACTATGTTCGTCTTCACAACGAATTGAGATCAAATCAGAGATGCGAAAACGATAGAAACACCCAATTGGTTCCAAAACCTAGGATCTAAAAATCAAACACCGAAAGAAAAAATAAACGATGTAAGAAAAACAAAAGAGGGGCAAAGAAACTGACGAGAAGGAGCGCAGCTTAACGCCGAATCAAACCAGAGCTCCGCCCAGCGAGACTCATCTTCCGTCTCTCCGTTGATGAAATCAAACCATCGAGGCGCTAAGAATTCATAGGTCTCGTCAATCATCGTCGTCACAGCACTACCAATTGATTCCTCTGCCGTTGCTTCCATACTAAATCACAAAACCAAATTGAGAGAGGGAGGTGATGGAATTAGGGTTTTTTGTTTTTTCTTGGTTGCTTCGTTTTTCAGAGGGAATGCTATCTGTAATCGCAGAATAAAACAAGAAGAAGAATATCACTAACGGTCACAAAAATTTGAAAAGGGAAGAGTGTGCTTAACTTACTCTTAACGGCCTTATTTTTTTTCCTCTTTTCCTCTGTATCCGTCTCTTGTCTCTAACGGCCTTATTTTTTTTCTTTCTTAATCCTTGAAACTTCGTCGTTTCAGGTGGTGAAGAAACGACGACATTATATATTAAACGTGTGGGAGAAAAAAACAAATTTAACTAAAACTCAGTATCATAGTATCATATAATGATTAAAAAAATAACCTTAATTTCATAAAACCTGTATAATTGATTGTCAAAATGTGTATTCAAACTTAATCCCTATCCAAATGGATTAAATGGTGAATGAGTAATAGCTTGGCCCAATACATTAGCTAAATGGGTTGAATTAATCCATTACCCAATTACATCCACCTAATTCATTTTTAACAATTTGTATCATAAAAATGATTATAATATATTTGATAACCTCTTGTCATTATCATACCATCAGCATCATCATACAATCACTGTCATCATTATCCTATCGTAATGATCATCATAATGGCTATACCATCACCATCATAAAACGTAAAAACCAGAAAGAGATTCAGGGCATTTGAACCTTTCTGGAGTTGGGAATATGAGCAGGTTCGAGACCTAATCTTGATTGATTTAGGCATAGTTAAAATAGTAGGAAAACCGATAATTAGTATGGTATAAATCGAGGAAACACACCGAGTGCTATTATACTCTTTCTATTTTTCAAAAAGTGTTATTTTGACACATTTCACATAATTAAGAAAAAATTAATTCTCAAATGTCCATATTTAATAAATAGATTATGAATTAAATTCAAAGAAAACTTATTTATGAATTAGGGATAAATTAGGAACTTGGATTGAAAAATCACATTAAAAACATAGAACGATATTTTTTGTGACATAAACATAAAACTCCAAATCGTGCACTCCGGCGGAAGGAAGTTGGTTATTGCTTTGGAGCCGCGAAACTCTCTAGCAGCGGAATCGTAGGCTCTGGCGGCTTCCTCCGTCGTGTCAAAGGTACCGAGGTTTTTCTTTGCCGGGTCACGGATCTCCGCCGTGTATCTCCCCCATGGTATCTTCCTTACTCCCCTATAATGCACCTCCTTAATCTTTCACTCGCCGTGGGCGACGGCGGCGTCGCTTACACTCTCTTGTTTCGAAGTCATATTTTGTTTGGGGAAATGGATAATACTATTTTAAAGTAAAATGTATCGTTTTAAAGAAGTGACGTAATCTCCAACAAAGGATAAAGAGACAGAAAAAGATGGTCAGCGAAGTTTGACCGAATCGCCGCCATAGAGAGAAGACAAATGTTCTGTTCTGCCCTAACGTACCGTTACTTCGCTCGGACTTTGTGCCGTTCGATGTTGTTTCGTCTCTTCAAATCGCTTATTTACTCCGATTTGGGCTTTGAAGTTTCTTTTGGCCCTTGGGCTTTTTGTATTTTATCTGTCCCAAAAAATATATATTGATTTTATCAATATCGAAATAAAATTTGAAAAAGCTTGACGAATCTAAAATAATATACTCTCTTTTTCGTTTTGTTTATGTTTAAACTCTCTCTCTCTTGTTTTTCTTTCCGACCAAAATCAAAAATTTGATAATTTAGTACTTCACAATGTAGCCAATATTGAGAACATTACGATGATGGTCTCGATTTATTTACTTTTTTTTTGTAAAATGCAATAGTAGCTTCGTGTAAATCTCATTAATTTAGATAATTAGGTAGGGATTTTCTAAATTTTCTCATTTAGGTACAACACATACGTCGCCAATTTATTAAATACCACTTTGAAGAATTGAAGCCCTATTAACAGTCGAGTCAAAAAAAAATTCAAAACCCAATGGCGACAACAGCGGACACTAAAGCGACGAGTGTGCCAAAGCGGAAACCAGTATTTGTGAAGGTTGATCAGCTGAAACCAGGAACCAACGGCCATACTTTGACCGTCAAAGTCGTTGAATCGAATCCCGTTAAACCGGCGATCCGTAAAGGTTCATTGACTGAGTATCGCTGAGTGCCTAATCGGCGATGATACTGGTTGCATTCTTTTCACTGGTCGCAACGATCAAGGTACGGATCTATCTATACTCACAATTTCAAAATCTACTCTTTCACAATTCATCCAACACTTTTCTTATTAGGGTTTTAGCATCATTACTAGTGAGTTAATTAGACAGATTTTTTCAAGTGCCTAAGCCTTAGATGAACTGTTTTTTATATATGGCATGGAAAATCTTTGTTTGTTATGAATGATCGAACTGTGATGAACAGTGAAGAGACTAAGACTAATTAGGCTACAAGTTTGATCATAAAGTTTACTTTTTTTTCGGATAGTTTGTGCTTGTAACTTAGTTTGTTGATGAACAGAGTATCTGTTCATTATATCTGAATGGTCATAGAGGAGAATATGTGCTTGTCATATATATATATATATAACTCTTAACTCAATCTGTGTGAATTCTCTCTTCATCTCTTTTGTGTTAATACCTCTTTGTTGTGGAGAATTTAAATGGTACTAATGATGTTCTTTTGCAGTTGATCTAAGAAGACTGGAACAACAGTTATTCTGCGGAATGCGAAGATCGATATGTTCAAGGACACTATGAGAATAGCTGTTGACAAATGGGGACGCATTGAAGTCACTGATCCTGTTTCCTTTGAGGTTAATCATGACAACAATCTTTCTCTGGTCGAGTATGAAGTGGTCAATGTACCTGTTTAATGACTAAATTGTGTCTGTCTCTGCTCTTCTTGGTATTATTTAGTTTAAACTTTCAGAGAACTCTCTAGGGCGGTCCGTTGGATTAGTATTGAGATTAGATCTTGTATTCTTTACTCTTGCACAGTTCTGAATAGCTTTATTCTCTTTGCCTCAGGAGCTTGTTGATTAAATTGGTATTTGGCCTTTTGATTGTATCTTTTACACTGACTCACAGGCGAAATTTGACGTCAGTTGCATCTGTGAAATTAGATTTTGACTCTTTGCAAAGGAATCTCCACTCATTCATGATTTTCTTAGTATTAGGAGTTCCCCTGTTGCTGGAGGACCAATGAATCTTTCTTAGATCGTAGAAGCCTTATCTCAAATTGAATTTGTGTGGTTTCATTCAATACTCATAGATACTTCTTTTGTCGTTCAAAAGATATCCAGGTACCGAGAATAAACACAACATATCTTACAACTTTGATATCGTTTAACATAAAAAGTCTGTTCACTTTTCACTTTCCATAAAAGACAAGTAAATGCAGACAACAGAAATTACTCCAAAAGTTGTGTTGTTTCTCAAATACAATTTATCTTCCTTTTTAAGGCTCGTACTCCTCTGGAGTGCCCTCCATGCTCTTGTAGTATTCCTCCATAGTTTCAAACTCCTTGGGATGATCATTTCCTCGAGCACTCTCATATCCGCGACTAGGGGTATTCTCAGAATTCCTACCTCTTGTGTCGTAGAAATACTTGCCGTTCTCCATAAATCTCGTATCACTCATTCCTTGCCTGTCTTCTTCATTACCATAACCTCTCCTGTTATCATTGTAATTGTTATTAGTAGTGTAAGTGTATCCATTATTGTTGTTGTTATACTCCTCCTTTTGCTCATTGAGATTTTCCGACTCTTCTTCTTCTTCCTCGAATTCCTCGGGTAACTTGTTGTCTTTCTCTTCGTCAAATGTAGCCATCAATTTCTCAAATTCTTTGTCTGTGGTAGTAGATGAAACCGGCCATGACTCTTTGGATTGAGGAATCATACCTGAACCTGGTCCGAAAAGCCCGTCTCCGAGTCTTCCATTGGCTTGGTCTAGACCAGGAGCTGGAGCTGCAGGTAGAACCACCTCTTTGTTGTTAGGACGATCTAAGTGAGTGAACTTGCTAAAGAAGAGCTTACCTTCTCTTGCTTCAACATTGTGGACAATGAAGCAAAAAATAGCAATGAAACAAAAAATGGGTTTCAGAGCAAATGAAGCCATCGATGAAAGAAAGACGAGTGAGATTTTAGGGTTTGAGATGTGTTTTAGTGTGCTAGTGAGTTAATGTATAAATATAACTTAAAATGGACCGAGCAAACATGCGAGGATTGAGGAGTGACATTCGTCATTCGCGGCTAGTGATTTTAAATAAAAATTGAAAAAGGTAAAAAACTTAATAAAGTAGGTCTTGTCTCATAAATCGATATGGATATTTTGCATTTGTTAGTTATAGTTTGTTGTTGTTTGGTCAAAAAAGAGAAAATAACATACCATTTATTATTTAATATACAGGCCTATTGACTTTTTCCACTGTTTTGGTAGTTGAGTTAGTTGAAAAAATGAAGATTAGAATTAGATCATGTTTGCGGTGGCAAAGCTTAGATAATGTCAACGCATATTATTATGATTATACCAAGGTTTTGATAACTATGAGTATCAAAAGTTATAGTTTCCTTAATACATTTATGATTTACCACTAAATAATTTGATAAAAATAGGTTCGAGTTCAAAGGCGATCAAAGGTTTCAATTGTAAGGAAAAAAAAAGATAGTATTTTGGTAAAGAACAAAAGAAATAGATAGCTTGACATTAAAACCAAAAACAAAATTTGATAGATTCGATAGTTCGGTAGACATTAAAGAGGAAGCAATGACGAAGAAGAGAGTGGGTCTAATTTGGAAATAAGAGAAAGATTAGGACAGTTAAATAATAGTACTTTTAGGCTAATGGAACAATGTGGTTCTCTCGACGATTGCTTAGTGTGGAACCGAAGCTATCAAAGCTTTTGTCCCGTGATCGTCGGGAGTTATTTATTATATTTTTATAAGCTTGTCGGAGAAACATATGTAATACTTCACTCTCTTTTCTTTCACACTTTATGCAATACCATTACTCTAACTCTAGTCTCTAGTCTCTAGTCTCTCGTCTCTCGTCTCTAGTCTCTCGTCTCTCGTCTCTAGAGCATACATTCTTATTTACGCTAATTAAAATTTAAATTTGAATTTGTCGATTACATTTCTGTGAAGTCACTAATTATAACCAAGGATAAATCAAGTATTAATTATCAAAATTACTAAATATAAAGAAAACAGAAAGCGAGTCTTCATAGGGCAATTGTCACTGCTTATGGACCCGAACCTGGGTGATCTATCTATGACCAGGATGAAGCTTGGGTGAAACTAAGTGGAGGTCCGAACCGACTGATCTTAATTTAAATATTTTATTACAAATCAACAATTAATGTGAAAGGGAACATATATTAAAAAAAGTGAACACGTAATCAATCAGTGAAAAAAGCCACTTTATTTTTCTGCAATACTCCATTTTTATTTGCAGGCAGCACAATCCATAAAAAAATTCCAAGATTGCTTCATGTTTCTTTACAGCTCATTTCGCAAAATGCACCGTTCGTAATGCTGAACCAAATCTCTCTTTCTTGGATTCTTTAAACCAACCCAAACCCATGTTGCAGTATCTCACTTCTCAGCTTCTTCATTGTGTATTTCGAATGATCCATGCCCGTGGAAGAAGACACTCCAGCTTCCATGCTAGTACATTTTCTCGGGGTCATTGTCATAGCTTTCCTGCTTTCTTGTGAAACAGCATCTTCTTCAGTCTCTAGCGCAAAATCCGAACCTGAACAGGTTACAGCTGCCTCTACCTTCAAACGCTTCACACCATGCAGCGGTGTTGCTTCATCCGGAACCATGAAGGAGTCTTCTTACTCCATCAAATTCACTCGCGTGTTTTTTGCCTTCTCGGCATTGATGATTCTCTGCCATTGGGCAACCGCATCTTCGTTTTGTTTCACTCGTGTCCAACGTTTCAGAAAGTTCCAATTTTTGCCTCTCCAGATCCTCCATTCGTCTCTTAACTCTGTCAACTTCGATGCTTCTTTCCTGCAACCATGTTTGCAGTTTGATTTCGTTGTTCCGGGCGGTTTCCACTTTCAATTTAATCAAACTGACAAGCTTTTTGGCTGTTGCAGCCTCGGTTTCCGCATCTTTTAGCTTCAAGCAGACCTTTTCAAGTTCTTCAACGCGGCTCTTAGCTTGGTCAATTTCAATGCATTTATCCTGCAACAGTGTCTAGAGTTTGTTCTCATTCTTCCGCAATGCTTCCGCTTCCATTTTCATTGAATCCACAAGTTTCTTGGATGTTGTAGCTTCACTTTCCCCACTATTGATATTCAAGCAGACTTTTTCAAGCTCCTCAATACGGCTCTTAGCTCGGTCAATTTCAATGCATTTCTCCAACAATGATGTCTGAAGTTTGTTCTCATTGTCTCGGGCAGCTTCAGCTTCCATTCTCAATGAATCCACAAGTTTCTTAGCTGCTAAAGCCTCACTTTCCGCATTTTTCACCGAGTTTTTCAAGTTCCTCCAAATGTGAATGATGCTTCTTGTCCAACTCATCTTTCTCTCGCTTTAAAGTCTGTATATCAGTTTCAAGCAATTCAGCTGCGGATTTCACAAATTCATACATCTCATTTAGATCCGAGATTTGAAGCCTTAAGTCTTTAGCTTCCGAAGAAAATTCGTCCGCCTTTAACTCACCTTTCTGCAAGGAAGCAACAATCAAAAACGAGTTAACAGTACACAGACTCGCACAGTAATGAAATTGCTTTTAATGAGCTCATTAAGGTCTTTTCACACAAAAATAATACAGTAAACAAACATGAATCTTAAGAGATTAGGAATATGGACTTGAATCTTTCAGAGAAGCTCACCTTTAATTTTGTACGAGTAGAGGCCAATTGCAGCTCCAAAGTCGCAAGCTTGGCAGCTTTCTCAGCGATTACCTTCCCCTATCAGTAATTAAGAATCAGAGTCACAACTTAATCAGTTTACAGTGAAACTGCGATTATAGATTTCTCATATCACAAGTTTCTTTTAATTAAATAAAAAATGTCTAACCTTTTCATCCAAAACACGGGGGAAGTCAGCTCTCATGTTATCTTCTGTGGCTGAAGCTTGCTTCAACCTCTCCTCCGTTGCTGTTATCTTCTCTGAAGCAATGTTTTGCTCACTAACAGTATTCTCGTATTTAATCTTCCAATCAGTTGACTTATTACTGCACCTAGTGATCGACGCATCTATCCCTACCCGACTGTTGCTCACATCATTCTAATTCAAAGTCCCCTCATACTTAATTTTCCACACAGAAGCCTCAAGTCTTGTCGACCCCAGCACCTCCATGAGGTTCGAGTGTTCATCGTGAATTGACTTACACTTACTTTCCAGGTCATGAATCCGGTTCTTGAACTGATCTGAGAGCTTACTTATATCATCAATGGCACTCTCGTAACGCTTCTGATATTCCTTGTTCATTTTCTCTCCACCTTCGAGTTGTTTTTGAGCAAATTCATCGTGCTTTCCATGGAATGGTGCTGTAGCTTGAGTTTGGAGTTCTCAGAAAGAAGTTCATCCATTTGATTCCCTCTGCAATGAACAAGAATGTCCTGTATACTGACAATTTAGAACTGAGAAAGGTTAACTTTTCCATGAAGACCAAACGTATAAACATAAAAGATTAATCTTTGATTTGTAAAAGTATTTAGGAATAATGAGAACCTCTTTCTTAAAAAGGAAGATAGTTTCTGCCACTTCATAAGACCATTGATGGATACTTCATACTCCGCAACTGCGGTATTAAGGGCCTGTTTCATACAGACTACAACAATGTTTATAATGAAAGCAAGACTTGCTCTAATGGCTAAGAGTTACTCTCCATGAGGCTTTCTTATATCCATATTGTGATGGAAATTTCAGTTTTAAGACAGAAAAAAAAAAAAAGAGAACCTTGATCATAACATCTATATTAGCAGCATGAGAACAAGGTAATGCCCATAGTTTCTTCCCTATATCTTCTATGGAATTACAACATCTCGAATATGCCTCCATATCTGCCACTCGGTTGTTATACTGAAAACAAAAAAACACTATTTAGCAAAATAGCCTCAAAAAGAGCTGGCATATTGGCAAAACAGTATAAAAAGATAAATAAAGGGGACGAGCGAGAAACAGAGAGAGATGACCTCCAACGCCTTTGCAAAGAAACTCCAAAGGTCTCTAATGTATTTCTGTTTTACTTCGAAGTTTCCAATGGAAGCTTCACAAAACTCAGTCAAAGCTTCAACAACTGCCTTATTGTGTGCTTCTATCAGCATCTACTGCAGATCATCATATTAATAGTTGGGTTTACCACTGCCTCTAAGTGACTGTTGAATGTTATACGAATTAAAACTTACTTCTTCCGGAGTCTCTGACCACTCCAAAGACGACATGTATACCTCAGTTGCTTTATCACAGGCCCTGCGACCTTCTAATTCTTCTACAGGCTGCAAAAATATAGATGAATGATGCAGAATAATTTGATGAGAACACTGAAATTTCCAGAATCGAATTATTAATTACCTGCCATAAAGAAGATATTTTAGGTCTGATGTTGTTGTTAGCATTTTCTGAAAACGCCTTTGTGAAACCAGCAAGAAGGTGGCCCTGTGACAATGGTATCAGCTCTTTGCTTAGGCCTCATTCTCTCAGAGACAAACTTCATGAGGGCATCTATACCGTAGAGAAGCTGAGGTCGTAGCTTTTCAAGCTATTCACAAAAAGAAACCACAAGTTTTATTGGACAAGATAAAAGGAAAAAAATAACACACTGAGGCTTGATCTGGGGATTTAAATTCAGCTTTATTGGTCATACTTAGGGCAAGAGTGAAGCAATAATTAAAAAAAAACTGATTTCTCATATCCAAAATAAACCTTAAGAGAGATAAGAAGAGGATTAACCCACTTTGCTATTATGAGTTACAGCTTCTCCACCTTCCCCTGTTTCTGAGTTAATGTCCTGATAATAAAGAAGTTAAAAATCATTAACAAAGATCAGAGACTAGCTGATTCTAAACCCTTAAGAATGTATTTTGATGAGGGAATTATCACCCTCATAAGTTGAACAAACATAGGAGAAAACTGCCCAAGCCCGGAAAATGTATTGTCCTTAGCTTCTCCCCGCTAATCTAAAGTAGAAGAGAAAGATCAAGTGCAATGTCATTTACACCAAGTGTCTGAAACATGAAGCAACAATTGTCGTTATACAAAGCAGTGAATCACTAAGTTTAGAAACTTTCCTTCGGAAATAAAAATCAGTTATATGTATTTACCGGACCAAAGATAAACACGCTTGATAGGAGGATAGCCTAGGAGAATATCTGACCGTTGCATGTAGCCTAACATATCAAATCAACTAACACATGATGAGACTGGTTGTTCCTAAAGTAAAAACCCCAAAAAATGTTTATAAAGACTTAAATCTTTGATAAGATAAAAACACTACTAACCAGTATATCATTTGAGTCTGCCCCTTCGAGTAACACTAAATTATATTCAGTGCCATCTTCTGAAATCCTCTTCACCGGCTCAATCCACATCCATATATCTCCAGTGCATGGCCGGTGGAGAGTTTGAACTTCAAATCCAATGCTCCGACTAAGAAGCTATACACCAACATTCGGAAAATAGTCATTCTCAGCTTCAAATTTCAATCACTCTAAGACAATGTAACAGAGGGAAGCATCTGATTTTGCCATATAGAATTGATCCTACAGAAAACAGAAACTTTGCGGGATTAAGCCATACGATTTCCACAATTAAGAACCAAACTTCCCTTCATCACAGCCAAAACCATTGTCTCTATCCATCAAGAGCACGACTCAAAGATACCAAAAACGAAAGCAGTACTATAACCCTAAACCTTCAACCAAAGTACATAATTACAAAATAAACCCAGCAAATAAAAAACTTGATTCCAGATGATGCTCTTGCCCTGGAGAGCTTTTCCAAAGAGAGAAATAACAGCGACAGGACCCATAAGCTTCTGAAGAGCGCCGATGGCTTCCGGGTCCGTCTTCAACTTCCCATTCTCATCAACGTAAACCAATTGGACGGCCCGGCCCGGCCCGACTCCGCCGTTAGCTTTCTCATGGAAACCCCCAAAGGCTTTTCCTTTATTCCTAGTGATGAGTCACTGAAGATTTTACAATGGGTCTGTTGCGATCGTCTACGAATACAGAATAAAGTTCTGAGCTTGAACAAGTACAGTGAGATTAGATACGGAGTACTTAGAAAAAGATTTGAACTTGGAGAAAGAGAGAGATCTCCAAAGGGTATAAAGTTTTTCATAGGATCAGCCGACTGAGGGTTTTTTTTTTTAGTATTTAAAATTTCTTAACCGAGTTTTATAAAAGAAAAAAGGGATAAAATCATTAAAATTACTATTTTTCAGAATCGGACTAAAAATCATTCTAAAGCTTTTATTTAGAATATTTTTTATATATTAATCAAAAATTTAAATGATCAAACATATTTTAAACAACAATTATTATTATATAGATATATTTGGAAATGTCATATATTTGTATAGAAATCTATAAAATCCAAAAAACACAATATCTATAACATCAAAGTTTGTGAACAAGAGAAATATCATTTTATCATTTGATTGAAATTGTTAAGGTTTTATAGATATTGATAGAATATAATATAACAACAAAAATCATTTACCTAATTTTAAAAATAAGAAATTGATAATATAATACAAATGAGTGTTTTGAAATTTTTAAAACCCAACTGGTCACTGAAAGTAGAAACCTTGTTGGTCCGTATTTATCAAAAGCCCATAAGTGTAAACCCATCTCAAGCTTTTCCAGGATTTCACCCCCGAATGACCTGAGCAAGTGAGCTATTCACTCTTTCCCATGTCTTTTTTTTTTTGCGTATCCAACAAATTAGTAATACCCAAGAATAGAGATTTTAAAGAGTAACTAAAACCGACAGAAAACAAAAAGAATAACTTAAAAATATACTAATTTTACATTGAAACCTAGGTATGACAGCAGAAAATATATAACTATTTTTAAATTTTATTAAAAATGTCACGTGAAATTTGAATTTTAATACATTGATGTGTTATTCCACACACACCAATAACCCACTTACCAACGTACGCCGCAAGCCTGCGAGTAGTTTTTATTTTTTTTGTTAATGAAGCCTGCAAGTATTTTTTATTTTTTTGTTAATGAAGCCTGCAAGTATTTATGAGTTAAATATATTTTATTAGCTACTTGTCA
The DNA here is from genome assembly GCA_963922655.1 of Cardamine chenopodiifolia. Classification (NCBI taxonomy): domain Eukaryota; kingdom Viridiplantae; phylum Streptophyta; class Magnoliopsida; order Brassicales; family Brassicaceae; genus Cardamine; species Cardamine chenopodiifolia. Next base: position 612,072 of record OZ000467.1, read on the forward strand.
GCAATAGAAACGTTTATTATCTTGTTGAAATATCACATACTATCACCTCTAGCAATATAGCTAATCTTTAAAAAATAAAAATATTATAAATGTCTCTTTTTAGTCCTGCATATTTTCTTTTTCTGTATCTCTTCATTTTCTAATTATTATCCTCCACTATGAATTGCCCTGCAAGTTTAGTTAGAATTATTGAGCTCAAAAGCCTCAATCTTTCCTTTTGCCCCCATCACTTCTCGATCCACTCTTTATATATGCATATACAAATTGCATATATACGCACATATAATATTAGTACTTATTTTTGAAAAGCAAACCAAAGAACTTTCTAAACCTATGAATGAATATGCATGAATGTTAACTTTTCTTCAACGAAACTGCAAATATAATATACGAAAATGTTAATCACTACGTACATTTAAACATTCATTATGCTTGTCTCTACTGGAGACTCTGTAAATGAAAAAAAATATATACAACTAGAATAGATTAGTCTACCTCAATTTAGCCGAAAAATAGATTTAATACTTTGAGTCGTGATCGTATTAAATTTGAGATACCACGGTATAGAAGCAAAGGTGCTGCCGAAAAGTTGCATGAATCTAATTATTTTCTTATGTTAAGCGAATCTGGATTGATTTGTATTGAACATATATAGCTACTGCGCAAATCACATAATCTAATCAAATTCTGATTATGTTATAGTGAAATAATGTACATTGCGATACTTCTAAGGCTTTCAATTAATCAAAGAAAATAGATTTGATAAGTTCTTATAAATACTGTAGAAAATCAAGAGAAAAAATCCATTAAAGTGTTTCAAATCCATCCATTGATAGAGGATGAATGGCACATTGTTTGTACACCACCAACCCCAAGGAAATCCCGAGTTTGCCCTCCTCCTGCTGCATCCCCAATCTCAACTCTTCTCCGTTTCCAGGGGTAATTCTGTAACTCCTCTATCCCCGAAACGACTGTAACGCCATTTCTAGGGTTCCCTATTTCGTGAAGACCATTATTACTCATGAACCCGACGCTGTTCGATCCAAACAAAGCGAAGAACTTGTCGCTGTCACCATCTTCTACAATCTCAGGATTATTCTGATCGGAGATTTTCGACGCAAAACTCTGAGAAAACGCTGATTGGTCTGTAGTGATCGTTGTCGTCGGTGGCGTAGAAGAAGTCGCGCCCATCTGAGCCGCTTTTTGAAGTAACGCAGTCGCCGACATATTCGCAACCGCTGCCACGGCTGCGTTTGCGTCTTGAGTAATTTGTTCGACGCTGCTAAAAATACAAGGCACGGAAAGAGAAGTAGCCGCGTTTGCGTTTTCCTTATTCTGGACAATAATATTATTTTCATGTGTAATGAGGGAATCGCTCGTCGTTATTAGCTCGCCGCGATTATTCGCGTTTCCGAATACCCAATTGTAATCCTCATGCGGTGACTGCGGCTGCGGCGCGATATGGTCTTCGAAGGTCACTTGATGATTCAAACTTCCTCCCATCCAAAGGGAGAGCGAAGACGCAGGTTTCATGGCGTCTTGATGGTGATGATCGAAAGTGGCGGTTGCGATTGGGAAATGGTGGTGGTGATATTGCGGTGGCGATGGCCCGAATGGGAATGACGGTGGTGGGGGTGGTGGTGGGGGTGGTGATGGTGATGGGATTAGTGTGCCCATGAGATAGTGGTAGTTGAGATTACTACCTGCGGTTGCGGCAAGGCTTTTGAGATGTGAGACTGCGTTTAGCCTAGCGGTTTCTTCTGCTAAGGCGTCGCAGAACGCTCTATGTGTAATAAAACTGTCTCTCCTGTTTTCAACAAATTAAACATATCAATAAATCAAGACCATTGTATTTATGCTTATGTTAATTTGTATATGTATATAGCAACTACATAAAGGTTGTGTACCTCTTTACTTTTTAACCAAAATATGTCAATCCAAGAAACTGTACCTTATTCAATAAAACAGAAGCACGTACGCTCAGAGTGTGACAAAAATAGATTTAGAAAAAACCTTCAAATTATTTAGTTTTTTGACCCTACAAGAGCTACTTCCAACAACAACACAATAATCTATCTTATTAATATTAGTTACAAACAACATGATAAAACGAATTTTGCTTGTGTAGTCCAATGATATTCTAGTGTTGGTTGAGGTAATAGATACTTTTTTTTTTATCATAGATACTACTCCCCGGGTAAAATATTAGATCTAGGTTTATAATGTGTTTTAAAAAACATATATTCTAATTCATGCACAAAAAATATGATACTGTGATAAAGAGATGTAAAGATCTTTCTAAGAAAACATACGTATATTTATATCGTTAATAAGTACCTGGAGAAAATTGTACCACAGTCGCATCTATACTCTCTAGTCCCACAAGTCTTGGAATGAGCCTTCCAGTCAGATTGGACTGCATATACCTTGGAGCATTTCTCACATTTCCACTTCTTCTCGCCATGTTTCCGACAAAAATGCTTCTTGATTCCGGTAAGGTCACCGAGTGCCCTTGTCGGATGGTGGTGGACGCAACTTTTCTCCGGACATACATACACTCGTTTCCGTACTTCTTTGCTCGTCCTCTGCTTTAGCTTCCATGGGAGGTTGTGTCCTCGACGGTGAAGCTGTAGATTCTGGTCTCTTTGGAAACCTTTTCCACATATCTCGCAGAGAAAACGATTTGTGGCCATAAGTGTCTTCGGAGATAGAGCTATAACCTCGGCTTCTGGATCTACAGAGATCGAAATAATCGATCAAATTTGGGATATATTTATCATGGATCATATGAAGGATCTATTAATCAGTAAAACACATGCATGTTTATAGATGAAGATGGGAGAAAAAAAAAAATCAAGAAGATGACTTTTCTGCAAAAAAAAAGGTTTTTCTTTTTCTTAATTAGGGTTGAAATTTAGTGATCTATATTAAACTTAATTAATTAATTATTACCCGGATTTCCAGGGAGGTTTCTCTTCTTCTTGACAAGAGGAGGATTAAAAGATTCATGTTGATGATGATGATCAACATGATCAGGTGTTGATGAGACATATCCTCCAGTACTTGAGATTGTTTGAACTTTAGCTGTCATGTCTTCTTCTGGGCAAAAGTTTTGTTGGAAGAGATACGGATTGAAAGAGAAGTTTAAGATTAGAGATGAAAATTGAAAGGGCAACGAAGAGAAAATAACTAGAAATACTTAGAATCTGATGCTATGATGAATGAGGGGAAAACACGAAAGAGAAGTTATATTGGTTGCGTACTTATATATACACATATACCGTACGCGCATATGTGTAATAAAAATGATATTTCTCTCTCGTTCAATTATATATATATATATATAAGCACCTTGATTGTAAGAACTATCGCAGCCATTTTCATTAATAATTAAGTTTTCGTATATATATATATATATATATATATCCATTTTAAATTTTCTACTTCTTAGTTAAAAGTTGATGACGGTGGAAATTAACTAATTTACTTGACTATTTTCTCTTAAATATGTGATTATTTGTTTTTTTCAGTGGCAGTGCATCATGACACACAGAAAGTTAATTTGTCTGCCTTTTCTATTTGGAATGATGATCTCATTATTTATTTTCTCCCTTTATTTTTTCTTTTTCATCTTTTAGTCAATTAGTTTACCACCTCTTTTTAGTGTTATTTTAGTTATGTCAACCAAAAAAAGTGTTATCTCTAATTACAATCATTATGTCATTATACATATATTGTTTGAACTTTTTGGTGGTTATAGCGCGTCACAATCTAATATCCGAAAGGTTCATATATTTCATTTTATTTAGGTTAGGCTGTAGCCTGTAGTTTTTGCAAGGAGCGGACCAAAGTCTTCAGTAACAATATGGTGAGCAAGATTTGTATCTTGTATTTTGGTTGATTGACATTAACATCATATATATGTCGTGATTAGTACGATTTAGACTCGTATAGAGTAAAAAACTTTTATTTTTTGGTTAGGACGACGGTCTGAACCAGCAAAACTCATACACGTATATACTTCATGTTAGACCGTTATATATAATACGATTTCTTGATTTTCTTCTATTGATATTCTAAGTTCTCCGTAACTCATTATCAAAAAAAAAAAAAGGTCTCCGTCAATTAAGGTGGTCAAAAGAAGTAAACAGATCGAACGGCGCAAGTCACATCTCCCGTTTTGTTAAGAACAAAGCCTGCAATGCACGTGTATCCATGCACGTGCTCGTAAGGTAAATTCCAACAACATACGACAGAGATTTAAGAACCTAGATATGCAAAAGAGAATAATCGTCCGGTCGACACTCGACAGTGAAAACAAAACCCATGCGACATTATAAACTCTTCCCTTCAAGTTGGGGTGTGAAAATAGGTAATTTTATCTAAATTTATATGGGTTTGAAATTTATATGGACAAATTTAATCTATTCATTTATTTTATGGATTAATATTTATACATTTAAATCTATAATTATTAAATTTATTAGTTAAATAGAATATATGGATTACCTATATAAAAATTAAAGATAATTTTAAAAAGTCTAAAACATGTCATATAATTATAAAACTAATTATATTATATAGATGATAAATTTACTTTTTTATCATCGACATAATTAAATAACCAAAATCTAATACAAAGTAAAACTTAAAAAAGAAGTCGAATCTTGTATTTGTTAAGAATACGAAAACCAATACTGAAAGATGTTTTAGAGTTTAGATATTTTACATATTTATTATAAATTTATTAATTTTTCTGTTTTATTGGTAGATCCATGGATAACTAAAAAGTAAAATACGATAACCCACTAAATCCACAAATCTATGAGGGTTGATCTAACAAAACCCATTTATTTATATAAATATAAAATTTCAATCCAAATCCGTTAAAAGAATAGGTAGACCGGATCAACTAATGGGTTTCGATTCATTTTGGCATCCCTACTTTCAAGTACCCCACTTGAAATATATTTTTTTGATAAATATTTCAAATATTTGTTTTTTTTCTATTTTTCTTTTCTTTCAAAACTATTGTTAATTTCTACATCGATTTTCATTTATATAAAAATACAACTTAATATATTTGTAACAGATAACCAAAATTTTGTCATTTTATTTACAAAAATAACGGATAACAACATCCTATACAAGTTGGTTTATTATTTGTTACCCAAAAAAAGTTGGTTTATCATTTATGCGTGCTTTTACAATAACACCAAGTATTTTATACCAAAATAATGTATCTTAAAAAAATTATTGTGTAATTTTATCCGAGAGTGTACTATTTAATATGATAGGGAAAATATCACTTGTTTACCCTTTTGCCACCATGTTATGTTACAAATAGATCTCTTAGAAAAAATTATTTACATATTGCTTAATTCACCCGAAATAATTTATAGTATGTGGAATTAGGATGCAAGTTGGTAGATACGAGTATCTTTTCATGCCTTTCTTACAAGGATCTTTTTTGCAAATGTTCCTTTTTCATCTTATTATTTAGCAACCTTTCCCCACTATGTATTAAAGTATTTTTCATACAATTGGCTTTTTCTTAACGTTTTTTTCAACCATATCCAACTTATTATGTGCAGGCTACCAAGTTTTGCTATAGGTCATACCTATTAAAATATTATAATACTTATTTTATTAGAAAATGTTGTAGTCTTGTAAATCATATCATATTCTGGATTAACGTTTAATTATATTATAATATCAAGTAATGGACAAACAAAATGTACTTAATAATAAAATACTTTCGTGTGAAACAGTTAGGATAGACTTCATCGTTTTAAATTTTCAGTATATCAAAATCTCGATCATATCGATTTTCAAACAAAAAGTGAATTAAATGTGCTTTTTTACCCCTAGCTGAAAAGTAAAATAACCATGGTGAATTAATTAATTGATCGAAAGAAGAGACAGATAACTGACAAAATGCAGGTGAATTTTTGGAAGGGAGAGAGGTCGTCAGCTTGCGGGCTGACTTAATTACCAATTCTTTGGGTAATTTACACTTTAATCATAATGTAATCATGTTTTAAAATTCCTATAAAATAATGACATTTATTTAATGGTTTTGTTTTGGACTTTTCTTCTTGAACTTTGGCGGCACTAGAATATTCTCCTAATTTTTCGAGACTTATTATATATAGTATTGTTTCCTTTATCAAATGATCAAGATTCACATACAACCACATAGGCACATAGACAAAGGGGGTTTGAACTATAAAGAAACGCGCTTGTGTGTGATTATGCATGCGTCTATCCAAAGACGATAAATATGACATATATATATTTATTTAACTAATTATACAGAACTCCTACGAATGAATTTTCACAAAAACTATTTTTATTTGATCAATTGCGCTTATAATTTACCTTCGGAGCCGCTTCCATGAAGATTATACGAGCCCTCAACAAACCACATAAATGGTCTGCCATGATTGAAGAATATTAAGTTTTAGTAAAGAGAAATTGAATGTTTTTGATGGAGTCTCCTTCGTCTAATATTGGAGCATATGAGATTGTCAAGAGTGTAGGTTCTAATATGCGATTTAATTTATACGCCAGACACAATAATGTTTAATTATGGTGGTTAAAAGAGTTTTTTTACAAAGAAAAATTGACTATTAATACGTAGTTGGTTTTTTTGTTTCTTAGTGTTTTTGCTTTTAGTTTTCGTCTTCTGTTTCTAAAGATTTGGTTGTGGTGATATTTTTCTTTTGGTTTCTTTCAATTAATTTCAGGCTAGAAAACAAATTCGTTAATTAGAATAATAAATCCAGCTGTATCTAGAGAGCTCCTACAGTTTACTTTCCTAAAGAAATGTTCATTTGAATTTGTATAGTCAATATTGTAATTTAAACTGAATATATATATATATATATATTGTAATTTGTATAGTCATTTGAATATTGTAATATTAATTTGTAGTTAATAATTAATGATAACAGTTTATTCGATCTTATCGAGATATAATACATCAATGAAAGATAGATATATATATATATATATATATATAATGCATCAACATAACTCGACTTAAAATTTTATTGACACTTATTACTATGGTTATTTTAAGTTCCCAAATTTAGTTAAGAATAATTTCTGTGTCTTTATTTACATGTGTTTGCATGGTCGTCGTTCACCGGTTGTTTCTATAAAATTTTAAAGGAAAAATCAAAGGGAATAACATTGATAAGACATATTTAGATCTAGAGGGTACATTACAGATATACCACATGCTTCTGGTTCATAAAAAAGTGCAATACATACTTATATATATACACCCTCAATACAAAACACATATATATACCCAATATTATTTTCGACTTTGAAGGGTATAGCGTAGAATCAAGGAACGGATTAGTGATTTTTAAGTTAACTACTTCACTGTGATTCAAATTAATAATAGGTAACTGAAAATCGGTTTTTAACGGAGAAGAGTGATCTATCAGAAGCTTGTTAAGTAAAGGAATGCTCAAGACAGCAAACGATTGAATTTTTTTTTTAGTTGAAATATTCGATATCTTTTAGAAACCGACGCAGTGTTCTTTTGAAGACATTCCAACACTTAAATCAGTAGTTTTAATGAAATAAATCTCAAGTGATACCAATGTTTTATTCCAAGTCATAGTTAAAGACCGTGTGCATATAAATATAGGCATTTCATAGTACTGGATGTATCCACACACTACAAAAAGAAAAGTAGTATTGTGACGAATTTTTGAGACGAAAAGTATTTGTCACAGATTTGTGAATTTCATTTATGATGTTGTGATTAACTTTATTTGTTAGAAATGCGCAGTTATGTAGTTATAATATTGTGACAGAATATATTAAAACCAAAATTTATCATAATTTGTGATGAAAATGTTTTTACTTCAAAACAAGAATTACAAACAACATTTTTTGTTTTTGATAAATAGCAATATTATCCATCAAAACTAAAATTTATTACCCAAAAACGATGAGTTTTGAAAACCAGAAACCAATTTAAAAAAAATTAAAGACCAAAACACAAAAGCCAAAAGTTGAAAAATAAAAGAAAATCATTTCACCCTAAAAAATTCCAAAAAATTAAGTCCATTTTGTAAAAAATCCTAAACGTAACACTCTGTTTATATTAAATCAGGATATTAAATAAATATTTATATAAAAATAAATCGCGTCAGAGATCGGCGGAGGTTTCTCTCTCGAGAGAAAATCTCTTCCGATCTGCTGAGTTTTGTTTATTTATTGTTTGTTCTGGTAGATTTCGGCTTCGTCGTCGTCGTCTTTTGGCGCTGTTTGTTGATTGACGATGAATCTCGTAGTAGGCGGCTGTCTAATGAGGTATGATTATCAAAGTTTGAAGGAGCAAAGATCCTTGATTGGTGGTTAGTTTTCTGTGGATTTAGCTTAAGTCGAAGGGAAGAGGCGAAACTGGCTAGTTGTCGGTATCCAATCTCGGACTCGGACTGGGCACAGGTTTTGGACTGATTTTTTCAGGTGGCTCGAGGGTACTGAGTGACATTAATTATGATTTTGTGTAAGGTAGCTGTATGGTATATATAATCCAAGTGATTCTAGTGGATTCTGAGACACCGAATCCGGCGAGATTAAGACTCCAAATTTATGAGCCTGAACTCGTTAAAGCTTTGCTTGTGTTGCTTTGTTTTTTACTTTTAAGCTCTGCATTTTTCATAAAAACCAAAACCACAAAGGAGACAGTAAAATTACAAAGGAGAGAGAGATAATGTGAGGAAGAAAAAACATTTTTTTCCCTAAAACTTAACAACAGCAGATCATGAGGAATCTAGTTTCATTATAAAATGTTTCAAATCTGCATTTTTATACGAAACCTTTATTTTCCTTTTCGTATTTTATGTTTTGGGATTTTTTTGTACATTTAATTATATTCTATTTGTTACATCATTTTTTGTATTTTAATTAAATAATTAAAACTTTACATAATTTTGTACAAATTAAATAACTAAAATTTTGATTTATATCAAAACAGTTTTTGGGCTTCCATTATGACGTTATGACAATCATAAAATATGACGGTTTTGTGATTATACTTTTAGTCAGTAACTATCACACTTTTGTTATTTTTATTTATCATTATTATTTATAACCGAATAGTAGTAGATATTTTCATAGTAATATTATCATGCATTTATTACAAAATTTTGTTTCTTACGACTGTATTGCAACCATTCATTATCATAAATTAATCATAATATTTTTATTATGAAAAGATATTTTGTATCAATTTAATTACTTTTTTGTAGTGAGATATCTATAAAGGGATTTATTTTATATGCATACATACATTTTACACATGGTTATGTGTACATGTAGAATAATATTAGCATATATAGACCAAAAAGTCTTAACATGGATTCACATAAAACAACATTAGCTACAATCCATACTATTTCTTGGGAGAAAAGAAAAAAGTACCCCAAAAAATAAATTCAAAATTTAGGAGATGTCTGAGTTTATGAAGAACTATGTACATGCAATTATATATACCTGTATTAAACGTATGCGTAGATAAATATAATGCAATAAACGACATTTCAAAGAAGACAAAGGATAGATCCATCATCCATACATAGCATAGAAACTTGGCGATATATGAAACTAAGGACATAATGGATATATGATTAGACTTAAAGTATACATATGTCACTTAGTGGATGATAATGGCGAGTATTTTTTTACTCGGACTTGACAATCCAATACATTTTCGGTCAATTTGATATCGACGGTCTACAAATCAAAAATCGCTATAATTTCTTCTATATCTTTTTTCAACCACCTTACTTTTTGTCGTTCTATTTTAAACTCTCGGGATACATTGTTGCTTATAACAGAAGTATTTTAAAGATATTTTTAATGGCATTTTCCCGTAAAGCATTAATGAAAATAAAAGTGAAAAAAGTTTTTGCATCGAAATTAACTTGTTTAAGGTTTTTTTATTTAAAAAATTACTCGTAAGTTATAGATTTAGCCGGTTTAATAATTTATTTTTCATGATATATTTTTATATTTTCTCCCAAAGTATTTATTACATATATATATATATAATGTCTCCACTTACTAGGAAATTAGAAATATGAGTACATATATACTATCTATAAATTATATGAATACCCCCAAGTTAGTTAATATTGTCTCTTTATAAACGCAATAAGAGAAACTCACGGAATGACAAATTTACGAAACAAACAAATAAACAAAATGGTTTACATTTGATGCAATTACATGTGAAAATTATATATATATATATATAATATTTTTAAAAGATTCCTTTATCATGGGTCATTAAAGTAATTAAAAGATAAAGTCACGCTTTCCAACCAATTTCCACAAAGTTGATAGAAACTATTCATGAGTGCAAAGCGAGAAAAAGAGAGTAATACCTAAACATAGGATCAAGTGGTAGTTAATTATCTTAAACATAATTATGTGAAATGGTCATTGTCCTCTATATATGAATCTTCATTGCCAATGACTTAGACCTATAAATAACTACACATGCAACACCAACTTTAAGAGTTTTTTTTATTATTATTAAAAATATTTTATTTTTACCAACTTTATAAATTAAGAGTTTGCTATACGATCTTACAAAATTATAAAAGATAAGTCCATTATATATATATATATATATATATTGGGATTCTAGTCTCTACATATATGTGTTGATTAGTTTTAGCACTCGCTACTAATTTAAAACGATTTAATAATTTGTTGGTATACTGGCTGTCTAACTTCATATGAAATATGAGGTTTAAACCCTCGAGCAAAGTTTGTTATTTTGGATAAATCAAATGGGAAAATTTTATTTTTATTTTGCTTGGAGCTATCAAATTCTCATGACCTAATATGTCACATGTATTTTCAACTGTTCGTCGGGCTTATACATCTCAAAAGTAAAAACTAAAAAAAATCTTTTTTATTCTTTTTAACATTGTCACGTGTATAACCATGGCTACGATTTTTGTCCTTCGATTAGTGATCAAAGTATGATTCGCTCGTGAATCACGATATCAAATGATATAATAATAATAAATAAAAGTATGCGTGACCTACTAACTATATGCTTAATTTACGATGCATCGAGTAACATATATATATTTAACTAGATAATAAATTAATTTTTGATGATATACGTGCTAGATCCATGAAAATTTAAGTAAATTACAATGAATTTAGCCAAGTAAGATATATTGACAACAAATCATTGAGTGATGAGGACATACGGCATTTTTCATGTTACATATATTGGATAAAGATTGAAAAGACTAGTTAAAATGTCTAAAAATTGCTACCAAACGGTCAAATTTGGTCCACCTTCATCCATAATGGTTCGTTGATGCATTCGGGCTCGTAAAAAGCATGCTAAAAAGTTGGTGATAATTACTTAAAAGTGGTCCTTTCGCAATATATTATAGTAGTAAAAAATGTTATTGGCTTCATGATTGAAGGTTGGCCTCATCAAATATAGCTTAGTCAAATATGTCACGTACTCATATTATTTCTTAATACTTTAAATTCGTAGAATAGCATTAGATAATATATTATTATATGACAGAATCCCACGTATTTTCAATAAATCTATATTTAAAATACATTATTTCAGTTTTTTACAATTTGTAACCAATGAGACTATATTCACAAACCAGTCGCAACATAAATTTATTTTGAAACTTGGGAGCATACGGGAAAGAAAAAACCAATCCACAAAAAAACTAGTTTGAAACTTGGTTCGAGAACTTCTATTTACTATTTGATTGGGACATTTATTATTACCAACGACCATTTGGTACAAAAATAGCAAAGGCATTAGAAACTGGACGGGCTTGCATTCTAAGCTTATATTGGCCCATAATCAAGATTACAATTTTAAACGTCAAAGAAGTGAAAGCCTAATTTTAATGTCAGGCGTCTCAGTCTCGACGCTAAGATGGAAGGTTTTCTTTTTATATTGGGTCATTTATTTTCGTCAAAATTGCTTTGACAACGGGACTAACGAAACTGTTTCAACAAAGTATAAACATGAAGCCAACTTAAAGTGTTTTCTTTTTTTTGGGTCAAAGGATAGACACAAGCTTTAATTAAGGTCAAAGATTAGACTACTAAAATCATTGTTTGTTTCTCAAGTTGGGTTTTGTTCAAGAATCACACCCACTAAAAGATTCGACAAAAAACCATCTTATCAAAAGCTTCACAAGATGGACTTTGATATAATGATTTGCTATTAGAAATCCAGGTTTCGGTGATACCAAAGCAGAAGCCGCAGATTTTTTAACTTTTGGATGAGTTTGACTTTTGAATTTTGGGCTAGGTATAGGTAATTGGTTAGGTTATCATTTGATTGTTATACATAAATAAAAAATTTGAGGAGTCTCATTATTAATGTCTTGTTTTTTTTTAATCGCTGTGTCTGCGACTACGATAAAAGAAAATAGCAATAATGATAATAAGTAAGAAAATTAAATGATATTGTCAAAAGTGTTGCTAAAAGAAATAAATGTTATTGTAGTGATCGCACTATCTAAAAGATATCGCTAAAAATTTTACAATCTCATTAATAACATCGGCGATCATTTTTATAAATATTATCAATCATCTCCAGCGACAATTATTGTTTCTATCATAACAGTTTTATTTTTTATTATCGCAATCACATCGACTAGCTGTCGAACAAATTCACGTAGAGGCAGAAAACTACATACAAAACTATTAACAAATAATGTAAAAAAAGGATAAAAAGAAAAAGAAGACAATAAAAATAAAATATTAGGAGGATAAAAAAATCATCAATCAAAGCCATAAAGCCCCAGCTTGTCTGAGAATAGGCACTAAATCACCGTTGATATGAGCAGCCATCAAATTTTCCAATCCTCCAAATAAGTTCCCTCCTATGAACATCACTGGTAATTTCTCTTTATTAATATTCACGGTCGTTTTGCCTACTTCACTTACGATATTGTCATCTTCTTCATCAATCTCGACTACCAATGGGTTCACGCCATGTATCAATAGCAGCCGCTTCGCCACGTGTCCCATGCAACAGCCTCTCTTGGCAAACACCACCACAGCATTCTCCATCAGTAGGATGTTTGATTTCTTACTGCTTAAAGATGATGGCTTTGGCGATGATGATGTTAACCATGATAATGATGATGATGATGGTTTATCTTCATTCTTTGGACGGAAAATGTTATTGGCGGGTATGGTCGTCTTCGTCCACGATGACTCGTATGGTCTTATTGCTTTTTGCATAATTGATGTATGAGGGAGAGAGAGAGAGACTTGTTTAGTTGGGTTAGATTGATAAGAGATTGGATTAAAGAAATTATATAGAGAATTTTGTAGGGCATTTGCTTGGGGGGTCAACGAAGCATGTGTAAATTTTACTCTCATGGTATCCGAAGCCACGTCACCGTATCCAAAATAAATATCCGTAACTATACCTATGATTATTCATTAATGTTGAGTGTAAATCATCCAACTATTAAAAATATTGATTAAATAAGGAGTGAAAGATAAATTTTGAACTTGTTGTCGGAACTAAAATGCGACAACTCAATATTTTTTAAAATATGATTGTTATTATCTGAGCGAAATGTCATTATTAACCTGTAGTCATTTATAAAATTGTAGAATTTTCAAAACCAATGACTTCCACGATATAAGTTTATTTTAAAATAAATGATGTTTTCTGCGGCTAAAACGGTGTTAACGTTAATACTAACCGCTGCAAACGCACTTAGCCATCATGCAGAAAACTCAAATCGCTGACTAAAGCAAAACTGGTAGAAGTTACTCAAAACTTTATCAATCGTTCTTGTTGAATCTATGTAGAATTGTAACTAAAGGACGTGTTTCTCCATCAGATTTAAATGCGCATAACAATATAAATACATATAAAACAATCATATAACTTTAACCAGTATACTTCATTTTGAAATCTTTGTTAGGATCAAAAATACATGGACGTCACGAACCCTACAAAAGCCAATGAGATGACGTGTCAATTTAGTGGAAATATCTAACAACCCCTTTCATCAAAAAGAAACAGCTGAGAATTACGAAAATAATGACAGAAGATGGATCCTCACCGTTACAAAACGACATGACGTCTCCCTTTAAATTTACGAAACAGCCAGTCGTGCCTCTTTAGTAAATTAATTATCGGTTACGGTGCTCGTTCCAGGCTTACAGATAAACCTTTTTATTTTTGAGAACGTTAATTTAATCAATACATGACATCATAAAAAGATGCCGTCGGTTAATACAAATAATAGTTTTACTTAGTCAAAATTTTAACCAAGTCAGTTTTTATTTGGATGTCACCAGAAAATTCGCCGGAGTTTCGTCACCCCATAGTACCCCTCACCGGTAAAAGAAGGAAAAAGACGTCTCTGTCATGGTGGCGCCGGCATGGCGTCATTAAATACAAAAGGGTCCATGTTGCTATGCTCATACAAAATCTTATAATACGTATGCAATATATTATTTTCTCTTGATATAAATCTCTATACATATGTAGATAACGTTGGCAACTAGTGGAGAAAAGAAAATTCAATAGCAAGCCTACAACAAAGAACAAAACTAAAAATATTACTTTTTAAGTTTGATGCAGGGATTGGTATGGATCTAATATCCGGATTCATATCCAATATGAACGTTATTAATTTAAAAATCAACATCAATTTTCCGGAAAACACGAGAAAATATCAACACTCAATTCCATTGCACATGATGAATCATACTGATTACTGACCAAGCCAATCCAATTCTTAATGTGTCCACTTAAAAGACTATTTTCAGAATCTGGCTCGAGAAGGGGCAAAATAGTCATTTGGTCAAACATCAAACTCGTTCTTCACTTCTGACCCGGAGTTTTACAGAGAAGAGAAATGAAGAAAACTTACTCTTTGGTTCTTTTACTTCTTAGGGTTAGGCTCCAAGTTCATTTCTTGAAGGTTAAGCAACAGATCGTTGGAGCTCAGGTAAACCTTGTTAGCGGATTGTGCAATGGTCTGAGCGATCTCTCTTGCAGCTTCGATCTTCCTCAAAGTGATAAAAGCCTGATTGTTCGCAATGGCTTGTCCAATAAGCTGAGCACTTTTAGCTTCTCCCTGCACAGAAAATCAAAACACCTAATGCTTTAAGAGAGAAAATACAAAACCCATAATATCTGTCACTAGATTTGCAATAACGATCAGCAATCCTATACCTGCGCACGGATAACCGCACTTCTCCTGTCTTGCTCGGCTTTCTCCACAATGAACTTAGCCCGCTCCGCTTCCTGAGCAGCAACTTGTTTTGCCTCGATTGCTGCAGTGAACTCTTTGCCAAATGTGAGAGTCGTGATGGAGACATCATCAAGAGCAATGTCGAAATTAGAAGCTCTCTCTGTCAGAATCTTCCGTATCTCTCTGCTCACAGCCTAGAGGAGGGTAAAAAAGCACACAACCATTAGAAACAAAAGAGCAGAAAAGTTGAAGAAGAATAATGTTGAGATATTTACTTCTCTCTGTGTAATGAGCTGGCTTGCATTGTACTGAGCTACCACTGCTTTTAGGGTTTCATGGATGATGGAAGGAAGAACCCTTTCACTGTAGTTCTCGCCGAGGGTACGATAAATCTGAGGCAAACGGTCTCCCATGGGACGTGTGAGAACCCTTAGTCCAATTTTAACCTGTGCAACAACCAAGAAAAATATAAGAAACACAGCAACATCCTTAATCTTCAACTCCATAGCCATAAACCACATCCAAACTTAAAATATGGTCTTAATGCTGCATTTAAAGATCTTAACATAACATCAAAAGATGGAATGGCAAGTATGATCTATATAGCTTCATATTCAGAAACAGTACTGAAACCTAAGCATGGGCCAAATAATAGTACAAACACACAGAAAAAATAATAATCCAAAAGCACAAGAAAACATAACGCACCATCTGAAGGTCATGACTACCAGTGGTGCTCTCTACTAGGTAAGGTCGTGCACGAACGTCGTAGATTATTGGCCTTTCAAACCATGGCACCATAATATGTGTCCCTTCAGGGTAAACCTGAAAACCCAAATCCGAATAAAAGTCACGATTTTCAAAATAACTATTCAAAGACTCGGATATTAAAGTAACTCTTGTTAATTTGAGAAAAACAAAACCTTTTCCTTGATACCAGTTAAACGGTTGAACATGACAGCACGATGTCCTCCCTCAACATTGTAGAGACTATTAGATATGGCATAGACACCAAGTCCACCAATAATGCTGACCTTAAGAAGGGCAGAGAGAGCAGGAGATCCAGGAACGTTGGGAACTTTGTTGAAACTCATTTTTCTACGAGAAAAAAAGAATGAACACAACACTGAGATACTCATTTTACGAAGATCAGAAAGACTTGACACAGCAAAGGAAACAAACATATAACCAAATCAATGAGCAAGCCTCTAATTCTGAAGAAACAGAATCCAAGAGAGACAACACTGCGCTGGTGTTACTAAGAGAATCAATAGACAGGGAAATAATGGAGAGAAACACGAATACGAAAAGATCGCATAGAAAAGCTTCAGAAATTGAAAGCATCGGTAACAGATCCCAAAGCAAAAATCGATACAGCCTTTTGACCATTATTAAATAGATTCAGTAACCCATAGATCGTGGAATATATATGATGAGCAAACTTGTAACAAGAATTGATACAACGAGCTTTCACCAAATGACCATTCTACCTCTAAATCACGCAACGATTATCAAACTCAACGACCGATCAGGCACTACGTGAACTTTCTATCGGGAATCAAACAGAGAATAACAGTAAAGACAGTGAATATTCAGAGGAAGAAATGGTGGAAGGATCACCTTAGCTCAGCTCTTAATCACCGGCGATGTTAGGGTTTTAGGAAGGATCACGATCGGAGCAGTCGGCTAAGCTTAGGGCTTTTGAAATGAAAAATCGGATATGCATTCACGATATGGCTAACTAATCTTCTATTATGTTTTGGGCTGAATTTCTGAAACCCATTAACAAAATATGTTTAAGTAGGCCCATTATATCATTTAGCCATGTTAAGTGTGGTAAGTGTGTTTTTTCCGGCACGAAGTGTTTAAGAAATTTTTAACTTGAGACATAGCAGATGCACATGGTCTAAAGATGGGTTATATAAGAAACAGTCCCTCACGATTTTCTCAACTACATTAAAAATTTAATGGCAACTGGGTAACTATCATAAAACAAATCTTTGAGCACATTTTTCTATTTATTATGAATACTAATTAGATCTATATTGCTGGTCAAAACTTAAATGGCATATGAACACTGTCAAAAAATGGCTTACGAACCAACAAAGAGTTGTATGGTCCATGTCTAGTAATCGCTTGCGATGGCTATTTTTCGGATCTGAGGTATCGATAAAAGAATTCAAATAATCTTTACAGTTTATAGTCGGCTCTAGTTAACTACTAAAATAATAACTACCAATTGACTTTAGTGGTTTATCATTAGTGAGACTACCGTTCTTCGAT
Organism: Cardamine chenopodiifolia; assembly: GCA_963922655.1. Classification (NCBI taxonomy): domain Eukaryota; kingdom Viridiplantae; phylum Streptophyta; class Magnoliopsida; order Brassicales; family Brassicaceae; genus Cardamine; species Cardamine chenopodiifolia. The sequence continues at coordinate 629,618 of OZ000467.1, forward strand.
CCAATTTTGACGGAGTTCATGAAGTGCAGCTTGCAATAGGCAAATATCATCAGTTATATTGTTTAGACGTGTATATGTATTAACTAACATTACTAACTTAGACATTAAATGATATGAGCCGAATTTCTTCGTCGATAAACCTAATTTCAGTAGACTAACAATTTTAATTGTCCACATCACAAATTTTATTGTTTGTCTCGGCCAAGGAAATGAGTTATCCATATGATATTTCCTTATAATTGACAAATATCTACGAAAATTAAGTAAAAAATCGCACATTTTATTCCATAGAATTTTATAACAAATTTCATATTTCACACTTCAAATCGCATGATAAAATCAATAAAACCAAAACAAAACATTGATATTATAACTCAAAAGAGAAATTTCATACCTAAGACAACAAATCCATGACTAAACTTTAGTCCGAATCTTTTTTTACCGGAGCCTGATTTATCCGAAGGCGCCGCTACCTTTTTTGTGGAGTTGGAGTCATCGGAGTCCCCAGAAGACGAAGATTTTGCAGGAGCAATCGGCGAAAGCTTTTCTCTCCGAACATCTCACCTGGCAACAAAACCATGTCCATAACATAAACAGTGAGAGGACGTTGTTGCCTCAACGCATTGCTGATACGTGTCTCCATATAACCAGTCGAGACATTGATTTGGTTCGTTTGACCGGTGAAGTTAAGCCCGTAAAAACTGTTGTCTCTACCAGAAGTTTGAGTCTTAACCGGGTTACTCACGAAGAGGAGATCATCCATACTGTAATATTTGGGACTAATGTGGTAGAAATGAGTTTAACTTGTTCGTCTGCACTTAACTTGTTTAGAGTTTTGGGTTTAAGGTTTTGAAAAACATTGTCTGTTGGTGCAAACACGTTTATTCCTTTAGTTGACTTGAATGTTCACTTGGCTACCAACCTGAGTGTTGTTTAAAAGATGGATGAGAGTGTTGAATTGACCGCTTTCTTCGAGGATATGTGAGATGTTGATGGGACCAGCGGGCCTGGAGCAGGAGCTGCCGGCTGAGCCATTGTCTTAGTTGAGAGAAGTACTGCGGCAATGAGGAGAAGAGGAGCTAGAGTTAGACGAGTGGACGCCATTAATTGGTTTGTTTAGTAATGTGCGAAGAGTGATTGGGAAATCGAGATCGGTAGGGAAAGGTTTACATGGAAGTTAAATGTTTGGTGTGATGAGTTGTGACTTTGGTGGAATGAGATGGCCAAGTCAATACAGAACATTTGTAAACAAAATAATGTCTAGAGATATTATTAGTATTATTATTATACGACTCCATATATATAACCGTTAAGATCCGTTTATGCATACCAAGATTAACATTTGATAAGAATATTATAATATAATATGAGGTTGGTGGATCCGGAAGTAGAGCCCACGTCACATGTAATGGGATCAAAAATCAATAATTCGAATTTACATACAGTTTTGAATAGAAGATAATGTTCGACAACACAATTTGAGGTGTACGTAAAATCGATCGGGATAGGAAATTGAGGGAAGAAAAGGAGAAAAATACAAACTCACTAGTCGTGAAATCTTCTACAGTGAGTATAGCTACAAACGACAGCCTACAACAATAGATAGCTCCTATCAAGTCAGAGCTAAATTCTTATAGATAATACCCAATTTTGAACTGATGTTTTTAATTTACTGATTTATTGTATTATAATTTATAAATAACTGATACAATGCTTTTAAAAGATAATTGAATGAATTTCGAAGAAGTGATTTTGTGACACTTTCAGTATTGTTAAAGATGTAATTTATTTTTTTACTAGATTAAGAGTGTTATTTGCTTTACACTTTACAGCATAGATGTGTTATATATAAATAGTGTAATTAACTTACATCAAAGAATCATCATATAAAATGTTATAAAAAAAGACACACACAAACAAAAGAAATGTTTTTTTTTTCCTTTTCCCCCGACAAAAAACGAAAGTGCATGCTGTCTCTCCTTGAAATGAAACGGCACGCAGTTGGAGAACAAAAGTAATTTAGTTAGTTCCATCAAGAGTAGCGTATTAGGCCTTAATTAGTAGATGGCTTTTAATGGGCTGAATTCTAAATAGGCTCATACATGTTGGGAATCTCGCGCATTAAGGCCTAATATATCAATACTTTATACATAGGCATAAAATTCATGGTAACCCGACATACTCAAAAATGAGTTGAGAAAATAAACGTTAGATTTGTTTTCCCGTGCCAGAGTTCTTTTACAAAGCAGAAGAAGACAAAACAAACTGATAAAGGAGAATTTCTTTTACAAGGATCCAAGTGGTGGCATCTGAGCACCATGCAGCCATACACTCGTCATGGCCGTCCGTCGCGTCGGCCACATCATCACTTAGTTCTCACGCGTTTACTGCCTTCACTCTTTGTGTGCTTAGAGCTTGTCCTCTAAATTCTAATAACTTTAAAACATATTATTCTGACAATTGACAAGCTAAAAGCGATGCGTTCTGTTCTACAACAAAAATTAATCCATTAATACTTAATAGATATAAAATAATGATTTCTTTTATTCCTCGTTGTCTGTTTTTCAATACCTATATTTGATGCTGTATTGTTAATGTGTAAGACGATGCCTTTTAAGGAGCCATGCAAATTGAAAGGTGTCTACTCCCTCTCATTTCCATTCGTAACAATTATATTGTTTTGGTCGTAGAAATAATTAAACTCCCTCTACGACAAAAAAAAAAACGATTTTGAACAGCAAACAAAAAACGAGAATACACATGACTTTATAGAGAGGTAAGTAATATGATGTCGTCCGAAAATGGTTATTGTACAAACTTGATTAGGAGTATCCATTTCCGTTTAACCGAATCGTGTCAAACTTGAACATTGTGCTGAAAATCATGATTGGGTTTCATTTTTATTGGATAAATCATAAACTGAAGCGAGTGTAAAACAACAATATTACTACAAAAATTTTAATACTCTCTTTTTACACACTAAAATTTACACCAACACTAAAATCGTATCAAACATGATCGAAGTATTTTAGTTAGTTTCTATTTGCTTTCGATAATAATCGAAACCTTTTGTATCAACCTCGCTGATTTGTCTACTTAAAAAGAATTTTTTTAAAATATTAGAAGATGTGGTGTTAATTAATATATTTAAAAACAAACTATGCACAACAAGTCTTAGTCTCCTATAAATAGCTAAAAACCATATACGCAAGTGTAAGAGCTTAAACCACAAAGTTATAAAGTAAAGAAAAATGGGTCGAGCCTCATCTATTCTCTCCTTGAGTTTGACACTCTTGTTCCTCTTCCATGGCTACACAGCCCAACAATGGCCTAACGAGTGCCAGCTCGATCAACTCAATGCGCTTGAACCGACTCAAATCATCGAGAGCGAGGGTGGTCGCATCGAGACCTGGGACGAGAACTCACCTCAGCTCCGTTGCTCCGGTTTCGCCTTTGAACGTTTCGTCATTGAGTCTGAGGGTCTTTACTTGCCTACTTTCTTAAACGCCGGCAGACTCACTTTTGTTGTTCACGGTGCGTTTCTACAATCTAATATTATATTTATTGATATATTTATATAGAGCGAGCGTGCTACCTGATTTTGGTTCGAAATTTCCAGTTTAAGAAAAAGTATGTAGTAACCAATATAAAATCAGATCTATTACAAATCAGTAAGGTAATCAAATATATATTTTGATATTTTTTGTAAAAATAAGTTTAAGAAATGGTAGTCAATCTAAATTGGTTTGAGAATGTACTGATATATTCTAATCAAATGTATGTTAATTTTTTTTTAGAAAATAAGTTTAAGTTTTGTATATTCTGATATCTTAAGAGTTAGGACTTAAATTAACCAAGTGAATACTCATTTTAAAGCCGGTTCAAATCAAGTAAATTTGTTTCATTGACTGAACACTCCTACGTTATATTTAAAAAATCACAAAATTACATTTTTTACAAAATTGAATATAGTTTCGTTATGTGATGAAAAAAACAGGAACGGGTCTAATGGGAAAAGTAGTTCCGGGATGCGCCGAGACGTTCATGGACTCGCCAGTGAGTCAACCGGGCAGGCAGTTTGGAGAAAGTCAAAGTCAGGGGTTCCGAGACATGCACCAGAAAGTAGAGCACCTACGGTGCAATGACACCACAGTAACACTACCTGGTGAGGCTCAATGGTTCTACAACAATGGAAATGAGCCTCTTATTCTTGTTTTAGCCTACGATCTCGATAGCAACCAAAACCAGCTTGACCGCAACCTCAGAGTAAGCCCAATCCTTTAACAAAAAGAGCAAGTCCAATCACAGATTTGAATTAATCGTTATCTCGAACTAAGTAGCAACTTCTTAATTAATATTCACTTTGAAGAAAGTAATTACAATTCTTTTTCGAAAGCTAAACAATGGTTTTTTTTTTCAACAGCTAAACAATGGCTTTTCGGTTTGTTTTATTTACTTTGGATTTCACTAAAATATTTAAAATAAAGTAAAAAATGTTTTTTGACAGTATACGATATTTATAAAATATCATTACCATTTTTATTTAGAAAGAATACATATATTTTCCGGTTGGTTTGTAGTTTGATTCCGGTTCGGTTTGGTCGATTTTAAAATTTATAAACTCAAAACGATTTACATGAGACTTTAATTTGGTGAATTCCTTTCGGGTTACATTTACATCTCCAAACCTTAAAATTTTCCCTACGAAGACTTTCACAAGGTGAAAGAAATAATAATTAAATTCATGATTACAGCCATTTTTGTTAGCCGGAAGCAATCCACAAGGTGAGCAATGGAGACAAGGCCGACGAGAGCAAAAGAAACAAAACAACATCTTTAGTGGCTTCACAGCTGAGATCTTGGCTCAAGCCTTTAAAATCAAACTCGACGGCTCAGCAGCTCCAGAAACCGCAAGAGAGCCTCGGCGGTATCGTCAAGGTCAAAGGTCCTTTTGGCGTCATTAGGGCACCATTAAGACGTGACCAAGGCGGGCCCCAACAACCACAAGAAGAAGCTAACGGTTTAGAGGAGACTTTGTGCACAATGCGATGCACCGAAAACCTAGATGACCCGTCGAGTGCTGACGTGTACAAACCGTCGCTCGGATACATCAGCACACTTAACAGCTACAATCTTCCCATCCTCCGTCATGTCCGCCTTAGCGCTCTTCGTGGTTCCATTCGCAACGTAAGATCCATTTTTTATGCTAACATATTAATATTTGATTTGCCAACATAAAAATGTGAAAATTTTCGATTCGTTTTTTAAATCCAAAATCTATTCGAAAAATTTTCAGTTTTGGTTGGGGTTATTTTTTTATATTATTCAAAATAATATATTGCTAAATGTTCTAAAATTATTAAAATATCGCGAAAGTCAAATTAATAAATTTGGTTTCGATTGGGATAATTTTCCATATCAAAAAATATATATTAAATATAGTATGTTTTAGAAAATGATAAAAAGCATATGAGAACAAAAATTTAATTAAAGAACATAATATCCTCTATTTCTCTTACAAATTTTTTTTAAAAATCCACAAAAATTAACTGTTGTTTTGTTTGGTTGTATGTGTGAAACGCAGAACGCTATGGTGCTACTGCAATGGAACGTGAACGCAAACGCGGCAGTCTACGTGACAAACGGAAAGGCTCATATACAAATGGTGAACGACAACGGAGAAAGAGTGTTCGACCAACAGATTGCCAGTGGGCAGTTACTAGTCGTGCCACAAGGCTTCTCGGTCGTGAAACGGGCCACAAGCGAAAAGTTCGAGTGGATCGAATTCAAGACAAACGAAAATGCACAGATCAATACACTTGCTGGCCGTACCTCAGTCATGAGAGGTTTGCCACTTGAGGTTATAACCAATGGTTATCAGATCTCCCTCGAAGAAGCTAGGCGGGTTAAGTTTAACACAATGGAAACCACACTGACTTATAGCAGTGGTGGTCCGATGAGTGGAAGGCCGAGGGTCGAAGCTTGATGAGCTCGTGGAAGAACAGCGCTTGATGGTTCAATGAGCAAGTGGGACAAGGCCAAGTCCTTGTAATTCCTCAGGGCTTGATGGTTGTGAAAACCGCTAGTGATACAGGTTTTGAATGGATATCGTTCAAGACAAATGATCACGCTTACATTAACACACTCAGCGGGGAAACATCGTACTTGAGAGCGGTTCCTGTGGATGTGATCAAAGCGGCGTATGGAGTGCCAGAAGGAGAAGCCAAGAGGATCAAGTTCAGTCAGCAAGAGACAATGTTGGCTATGTCTTCTTAAGCTTTTGCTTTTACTTCCTATAATGTTTTTAGATTTCCTGGTCAATGAAATAAATAAGGATGTGAATCGTAATAACCAACTTTTAAAAATCTTCAACGACAAATATTTAAAGTTTAATGCTATGAAGTATTTGATAGAAAGAAAATTAAAATGGTACATTTGTATTTTCCTGTCAAAACTCTACGCTTAATACAGCTAATGAATTAAACTGCACCCAATTTTTCAGATTTTAAAAATCCCACTCACATACATCTTTCCTTTTAATGATTACGTTGATAAAGTATGATTAGAGTATCTTAAATTAAAATCCCTTTTAAGGATAATGATAACGCTATTAAAAATAAAAAATAAAAAAAGGTCCCGGTCTCGTAAAGCTTCCAAAGTCGCAACAATCACACACGTCTTTCTCCGTAAGTCGTCTGAGCCTCTGAGATCGCAGATTTGCTCAGAAAATTTACGATGTCGTTCGAGGAAGAAGAGGAAGAGGAGTCATTAGAGCATACACTTCTCGTGGTGCGTGAAGTCTCCGTCTACAAGATCCCACCGCGAACCACATCCGGCGGATACAAGTGCGGCGAATGGCTTCAATCCGATAAGATCTGGTCAGGTCGACTCCGCGTCGTATCGTGCAAAGATCGATGCGAGATCCGACTCGAAGATTCGAATTCCGGAGATCTATTCGCGGCTTGTTTCGTGGATCCTGGCCGGAGAGAGAACTCTGTGGAGCCGTCTCTCGATTCGTCTAGATATTTCGTTCTCAGGATCGACGATGGGAGAGGCAAGTATGCGTTTATCGGGATAGGGTTCGCTGAAAGGAACGAGGCGTTTGATTTCAATGTTGCGTTATCGGATCATGAAAAGTATGTGAGGAGGGAGAAAGAGAAGGAGACAGGGGAAACGAGTGAGAGTGACAATCATATTGATATTCATCCTGCCGTTAATCACAGATTGAAGGTAAATTGAGTTGTTATCTTAAGCTTTTGGGATTAAGATAAGATCAATGCGTAATCTGATAACTTGGAGAAACCGGATTGAAGTTTTCAGATTTGTTCTTGAAAAGGAATTGATTGATTCAGATGAGTTTTTTTCGCATCATTCGCATGGCAAAGATCTTCTCTTGTTGGTAGGCTATGGTTGAATACTGTTTGGTCTTGGGGGCATCATATGCAATAGGTTGAACAACTGAGATCACAGGGTGAAAATATCATTTGGATTTTCTAATTCCCTTTATATGTAGTGTAAATTAGTATTTAGATTGCCTCTCGAGTCAATATATCCATGTAGTTTTTATGTCCTGTGCAGAGCTTAGAAGGATAAGTAGATATCACCACCTTCAGCTACTCTTGATCTTGAGTTTGTATTCATGATTTCTGATCTCTTAAGCTCTCATCAATATTTCGTTGCATAATCGAGAGAAGCTTTAAGTTTTCTATTCTGGTAAAATCTTCATACTAACTATGAACTGCATGATTTTTAGCCTACAAACTTTAGTTCAGAAAAAGACTGGTTTTTGACGTGATTAGCGTTCTTGCTTACTATAAGTAACTATCTTTCTGTCTTGGGGTATAAGTTTGGAATCTAATTGATGCTGCTAAATTTATCAGTGTGCTAGTATTAATGTCTTAATATATGGCTCAGAATCACTAGTGTGTATTACCATCTGTTCATAGTAGAAGAGACTTATCTTTTGATTTTGTTGAGTCCGAGCTCGTATTAGTTTATTTTCCCTGAATCGTAACTGTGGAATTAATATTTTGGTAATGCCAAACTCCATCTTACCATTGATAATCAGTAGAACCTAAAAAGATTGTTGGTTTTTGATGTGTTTCAAGGAAGGTGAAACCATAAGAATCAACGTGAAGCCAAAACCAACAACAAATGGCACTGGGATGCTCTCAGCTGCACTTTCAGGAAACGGGAAGCCTAAACCTTTAGCACTTGCTCCACCACCAAATGCTGCTATAAAAACCAGGTCTCCTTTACCGCCTCCTCCAAATGATCCCGTCACTTCAAGGATTGCATCTGAGGGCTGCAAGGATTCAACTGATAACACAAGACGCAGGAATGAGCCTCTATCTGATCTATCTCAGCTCAAGGTAAACAAACCTGGTCTTCTTGATTGCATTGGGATCAACGAACAACGACATTAGATCTGTTCTGTTCTAAAATTCTTCTCTTAAGACACCACCTAATTATTGGTTTTGGTGTACTCTGCAGAAGAACCTTCCTTCAACAACAGGATCAGGATCGACCAAGTCGACAGGAGCTGCATCAGGTTGGGCAGCTTTCTGATCAACAGAGCCTAAGATTTAAGTGCATGGACCCGTCAAGGCTTCATCTTCTTGTTAACCCGTCGTGTGACAAGCTAGCAAGAGACATAGAGGCAGAGACACTAGACACCAATGGCAAACAGCAATATGACTTTTTTCTTCTTAATATATATTGTATGTTACTGGTAAATTGATGTGTGTTTCTTTGTAACCCCGACACTGTTTTCAAATCATCTTTGTTTACATCTGGATCACGAGATTTTATATATTTATAAACGCAGTTATCTTCATGTCTTTCTATGTTTTTGCATATCCCAAATTGAAGAAAACTAAATGCTAAACTAATTTTAAAAGAATGGTATTGCATGATAAAATTTGAATCAAATGCTTTACAAAACAATGCTCTTTGGTCGGTCGTTTTATTGGTTGACGATAACTGACGATGACGAGCAGCACATTTGAAGTGGCAGTGAATTAAGAAGAAAAAAAAAACAGTTATTGAAAAGAAAATCTGACGGAGAGGATTCAGGAGTTACAGAAAATCTGTCCGACGATTCAATAAATTTGAATATGTTTGGCCATGCAAGACCACTTTATTGAAGATTCTGGCTGGAAAGCATATGGTGGGAGGAAAAAACGTTGTACAAGTTCTGAGCCGCTCAGCTTCCACGATACTCAACTTGTTTGCAGTGGTGACTTATCTTATCTTGGAGGATCATGGAGTAAAACTGTTGGTTCAGCTGTGACTACTCCCTACTCTTTTTTTCTGCTTCCATTTCTCATGCTTTTTGTCAGATCTTTCAGGTATTTGATTGCCTACAGAGTAACTAATCTACGATTACTCAACCACATTATCTATCTGAGATTTTAGGGTGAGGTTCCTCTCCAAGGAGCCTTTTCAGCTGAACAAATGATATTTGGAGGTGATATTCTCTGCCCTAGCAATGATATCTATTTTCAGGCTTAGACTGAAGGAGATTTTTTCGTTTTGTTGTCCTCCTAGTTGAAGGAATTGATCCCGTGAGAAGAGAAAAATTGATTGATCTTCTTGATATCAATATTCATTGGCGTATGCATAAGGTTTCTGATGGGCAGAAACGGCGAATGGGACTCTTACATCCATTCAAGGTAAAAACAGTATGGTTATTCTGTAAACTCTAAATCTCACATGATCATTGTCAGTCATGTTCTCATCTGGCTTTAATCAAAAGAGTTTGTGTGTTCACTGGTCTTATTACTCGACGAGGTCACTGTTGACCTTGACGTCGTTGCAAGGATGGATTTGCTGGAATTCTTCAAAGAAGAATGTGCTAAGGTATTATTGTAATTAATATCTATTATGTACCTTAGTATGTATGTTTGCTTACATGGTTCTCTCAGTTAGTAACTGGAATGTTGCGCTTTTTCAAGGACAAGTATTTCATATTGGTCCTTACGTGTATGTGATATGTGTTAGCGCCAGCCGAAACTGGGAAAGTTAATAGTAACATACCTGTATCACGCAGTTGCAAATCCAAATATCAAAAGAACAGAACTTGTACCTGTTTTAATTGTGTCGATGATTGCATGATCTTTGACTTCTTTAGAACATTGATTAACTCAGAGAGGAGCTACAATTTTGTATGCAACTCACATATTGACGGGCTAGAGACATGAGCGACATTTGGCCTACATTCAGGACGGTGAGCTGAATCGTTCTTCAAAAATGGAAGATATCGACGAACTGAAAACTTCACCCAACCTCCTCTCCGTGGTAGAATCTTGGCTCCGTTTTGAAATCAAACTCGAGAAGAAGAAGAAGAAAAAGCCTGTGGCAGCATCGAAACCATCTCCGTTCGATACGTATCCTTTTAGGTCATCAAGACAAATGGCTTACTACCGATGATTGGTAATTACCGTTGTGATCATTGATAGTCATCACGTTTTGTAAAAAGTAAAAACTACGGTTACAAACCAATAATTAAAATAAATTATCATATATATATATATGGGCTTTTAATAGAAACAATAGGCCCAAATAATTGACCCGACAAGCATTAGGCGAAATCTGTAAATCGATTGTTCCGTCTCCAGTCTCTTGCTTCCTCGTCTGACCTAGCTATGGCGAAGGATAGGGACAAGAACAGAAACGACACCGCTTCCGAACCTGAAGGAAAGTAAAATTGCGTCTTGGTTAGTAATAGTCGAGCCCATATTCGTTTCTTCGCCTTCTCAAGATTCAGGTGTTTATTTTTGGATTTTTCTTATTTGATTTTGGTTAGCCATGGACACTACGGAGGCAAGAGATGCGAAATTAGGTGTCCGTGCTCGTAACCTGTAAGCGTTAACATCTTTGAACCTCCTTGAATATTTGTTTATTGCACTTTAAGGGTGAACGCCTGATAGATTTTATCTTCGCCAGAGATATCGGTTCCCATGGTAAGAGTAAGAGAGATAAACATAGAAGGCAGAAGAAGAGGAGAGATGAATCCGAGTCTGGGTCTGAGTCCGAGTCTTACACTTCTGACTCGGATGGGTCAGATGATTTGTCGCCTCCCAGCCTTTCCAGGAGGAGGAAAGGCAGCAGCAGTCGTCCCCGGACCCGACGCGGTAGCTCAAGTGATGATTCCTCTGACAGTGATCGTGGACGGAAGAGTAAGAAGAGATCTTCGTCTCAGGATTACTCGGAGGAAAAAGTCAAGGAGTATCTGGCCAAAAAGGCTCAGAAGAAGGTATTTTTTGCTTTGTTCTAGGTTACTTCGTTCGAGTCCTTTGTTGTTTTTAACCCTTTGTATGTGAAGCTGTTTGCTACCTTTATGCTACTTGTTTAATTCGTTGTAGGCATTACGTGCAGCAAAGAAACTAAAGACTCAGTCTGTGTCAGGGTACTCCAATGATTCAAACCCATTTGGGGATTCAAATCTCACTGAGACGTAAGTTAATCACTCTTAAGAAAACGGTAGATGATTATTGTTTCTGACTTTTACTGGTATAATTTGAGAGTGGGATGTAGGAGGATTGTAGAGTATAGTTCATTCCTAGTTGTAACCAGATAACCAAAAATTATTCTTATAATTTGAGAGTGGAATGTAGGAGGATTCGTGTTTTCTACTTGTACAAAATTCGAAAATTGGTAGTTAAAGTTGGCTTGAATATAGCCGATTTATTCGGAATATACTTGTGAGTAACCTAGTTTTTAAGAGTGCAATTCTCATGGCATGGACTTCTATCAATGTCAGATTTGTGTGGCGGAAGAAGATTGGAAAGGATGTTCACCGAGGAGTACCGCTGGACGAATTTTCCGTTAAAGCTGAGAAGAGAAGATACAGGGAAAGGATGGTATGTACGATAAGCTTTACTAATATAAAAAAAGTGTTTTAACTATTTGCTATGTTGTCTAGTGGAATGAGCTTTCTAGTTTATGTTTTAAGCACTTTGGTTCAATGTGCAGACGGAGGTTGAAAAGGTTAAGAAGAGGAGAGAAGAGAGAGCAGTTGAGAAAGCTCGTCATGAGGAAGAAATGGTAAATTCTGTTTCATGTTGAAAATAAACAGAATGTAACTCGTTCACAAAGTCTTTTGGTCTAGAAGGATGGCTGCAATTGAATTTCTTATTAACCAATTGCCTCTCTAATTTGAGTAATACTGTATAGCTATTGACTTAAAATTGTTTTATTTTCTGCAGGCACTATTGGCTAGAGAACGCGCTCGAGCTGAGTTCCAAGACTGGGAGAAGAAAGAGGAAGAGGTATAACCGAGTTTTCTTTGTTTTTGCAATTAATTCATCTTTTACATTGGTTTGATGTACGTTGCTTAATAAATCTGCTTGGTCTACAGTTCCATTTTGATCAAAGCAAGGTGAGATCGGAGATCAGATTATGTGAAGGTCGACTGAAGCCAATCGATGTCCTCTGCAAGCACTTGGATGGTTCAGATGATTTGGATATCGAGCTCAGTGAACCCTACATGGTTTTCAAGGTATTTATAAAGATTATGTTAAATTGTAAAACCATATTGTGTTTAAGTTATGAAGCTTTTTCACTTAGGTCGATACTTTTCACTTCGGTCTATACTTTATCAGGCTTAGTTCAGTTCAATATGATTTTCAGTCTGTGGAATCAGTTAGATTGTGACAGTAGTAGAGAGGGAAGAAGCTTGAGATAAGATAAGTTATTCTGCAAGTAAGTCATTAGCAAGCTAGACGCTGAGATAGCATCTAGGTTGGTTAGCTTTTCTGGGTATCTCGTATAACTATTATCAACCTATGTATAAGATAACTACCTAAAAAAACCTTTTATAGTAATTTGGCTGAATTTCTAGCTCAACAATTCAGCATACACAACCTCTAGGTTGTTTAGTGTCCGAAGATTAAATGAAGGAGAAGCAGAATGTGAGAATGATTCTGAATGCTCTGCTTTTGAGATCGAGAGTTGAGATCTCTCGTTACAGAGTTTCTGATTGTGTAGTTGTTCTCTTTTGGTCAACGAAGAAGAGTTTTCTGGTTTGCTTTTATCAGATTGTTGTGATGCTTATTATGGGAGTTGACGTATTCTCTCCTGACGTGCATGATGCAGGGACTCACTGTTAAAGATATGGAAGAGCTTCGCGATGATATCAAAAATGTATTTGGATTTGGATCGGGCAACTTCAACTCACGTACAGTATTGGGAGGTATTTCCTACAACTGAGTCTCATTTTTTGCATTCAAGGTGATTCATGCATTTAAAGTGATTATGCATGTGTAGAATTTCAATGCAATCCGAAAAATTTATATTCTATGGACCCTCTTGTTGTCTCCTTTTTGATGGTTGCTTAGTATTCTTTTTTTTCTTGCTATTACATACATGTATACGAGTAATATGTGTGCTTACTACCATTGAATTTTGCCAGGCGCTTATTGTGGTATGCGATTGGGAGTTAGCTGAAGCTCGTAAAAGGGATGCTCTTGATCGAGCTAGAGTTAGAGGGGAGGAACCTCCTGCAGAATTGCTTGCTCAAGAGAGGGGACTACACGCTGGTGTTGAAGCTGATGTGAGAAACCTTCTTGATGGGAAGACCCACGCGGGGCTTGTAGAACTGCAGTTAGATATCGAGTCGCAGCTGCGTTCTGGGACAGCGAAAGTTGTAGAGTATTGGGAAGCAGTTCTTAAACGCCTAGATATATACAAGGCAAAGGTATTTGCTTGTGGATGATCTAGTAGTTGTTAGATTTTGAAAAGAGAGGTTTTTTTGTTCGCGTACTAACTGACTATCTTGATTTTTAACAGGCTTGCTTGAAGGAAATACATGCTGAGATGCTGAGGAGACATCTACATCGTCTCGAGCAACATTCAGAGGGTGAAGATGTAGAAGTTAATCATGGCTTAACACGTGGGGTGGAAGAAAATGAGGAGGAGATAGATGGTATTAATCTTTCAGATGCTGAAGAGGCATTTTCTCCAGAGCCTATTGCGGAGGAAGAAGAAGCTGATATGGCAGCAGAAGCGGTGGGTTCGTTTTCACCAGAGCTCATGCACGGTGATGATCGTGAAGAAGCAATTGATCCTGAGGAAGACAAGAAGCTACTGGTACTCTTGAACAGTTCCTGCAATTGACTTTTGCTGATGAATTATTGTCGTTGATGCTTTTACTGACCTAAAATGTGATTGCGGCTGTAACAGGAAATGAAACGGATGATTGTGTTGGAGAAACAGAAGAAGCGGCTTAAAGAAGCCATGGTCTCAGAACCGACATCTGTGGAAGATAACTTGGAGCTTAAAGCAATGAAAGCAATGGGAGCAATGGAGGAAGGTGATGCCATATTAGGCTCTAATGCTGAAGTGAACCTTGATTCTGAGGTGCCCCTACTGCTATTAAACTCTTCTCTACCAGCAACTTTTCAATTTTTCGAACGAAAATACCAGATTTTCTATCTTGTAGGTATATTGGTGGCATGACAAGTACCGGCCAAGAAAACCGAAGTATTTCAATCGGGATCACACGGGTTACGAATGGAATAAGTATAACCAAACGCACTATGATCACGATAACCCGCCTCCAAAAATCGTTCAAGGGTACAAGTTTAACATCTTCTACCCAGTAGTAGACAAGATTAAGGCTCCGATTTACACTATCGAAAAAGATGGGACAAGCGCTGAAACTTGTATGATCCGGTTCCATGCTGGTCCGCCTTATGAAGACATTGTAAGTACTTAGAACCATTACTGCGGGGTTCATCCTTGCCTCTCGTGTTACCATTGTGTTCAATTTTTTATTTTATTTTTGCTTTTCAGGCTTTCCGGATTGTGAATAAAGAATGGGAGTATTCTCATAAGAAAGGTTTCAAGTGCACGTTCGAGCGTGGGATTTTGCATCTGTACTTTAACTTTAAACAACATCGGTACAGGCGATAAACTGATCGGAGTTTGGCTGGAGAAGACAAAAGTGGCAGTTTTAAGACTCTGGCTGGTGTTTTATTAGGCCTTGTTTGTAATAAAAGGGCAATACATAGTCTAATAGTTTTGATTTGGGGATCCAAATTTGGATTTCTCTGAGTTTAATTTATAAGATAAAGAAAGTATTTGACTATTTTCATTGAAATCAAACAGAACCGAATATAATATCAATTTGTCAACATGAGAAGTTCAAAATCATGGATGTTATGATGATTAGTAACAAAATGTGGTGTTGATGGAGCAAAATCTGGAGTTGGTGAATTAGTTATTGTGGGAAAGTTGGTGAAGAAATGAATGTGTGTTTTGGTTGGGGACGAGAGACGAAGACAGTTATGTCTTGAAGTTGCTTAGGTTGAGATCTCAACATCACAATGCTTATAAAAAGATTCTGTTGGTAACTTAAGTAGTGGAGTAGAAGATATTATTTTTTCTGACTTTCTTTTTCATCTCCTTTTTGATGTCTCTCGTTCTCCAAACTCTCCACCCTAATACAATTTTTTTTGTTTAAATACGGTTAGTATAGTCTTACTAAACCAAAGTGTGAATTCAAGAATATGTTTGCAAAATATAATTTATTGATATTAAATACATGCTCTTATATTCGATCCAATAAAAACAACGAAAGAACCATAATTTGACAGTAAATTTCACGTTATTGAGTATAAATTAAAATACTTTTAACAAAAAAAAACTAAATTAATATACAAGAAAAAAAAAGTGATAAAGAGAAGAAAAAAAGACGGATATGTGTAGAAAATAAAGAATGTCATGTGTCTATAAGATCAGATCGCTTTCAAACTCCTACGGTAACCCGACATTTTCTGTTTTTCATCATTCTACTTTCCTTCTTTCGAATTAACTTTATAGACAACCGTATCTTAATCTCCGATCTTTCCGCTTCTAACTGAAGATTTTCAGATATTATCTCAGGAGGTGCGTTGAATTTTTTCTCCAAACATCTTATTTGATACTAAAATTCTGGAAATCAATTTTTAATCAAGAAAATCTTCGAATTTAGATTTTCAGTTTTAAATCTCATCGTTTTTTTTTTCCTTTGTAGATTAAAGTTAACAAAAGAAAAAGGAAAAAAATGGATTCTGCAAGAAGTTGGTTTCACAAGTTTCAGCCACGTGACAAGCCTCGGAAAAAAGATATGTTCTCAGGTAGCATTTACGGCGGCGGGACAGAAACCACCGCTCCGGGCGGAGAAAACGAAACAGAGACAGCGACGAAACTTCCCCCACTAGGCGGAGACGGAGAAGCACTCTCAAATACAACCAAACAGAAAGTTGCTGCAGCGAAGCAATACATTGAGAATCATTATAAGGAACAAATGAAGAATCTCAACGAGAGGAAAGAGAGGTATCATGTATACACACAATTTTGCATATACTGAAATTATTACGAAAATCAAAACAAAATTATTACGAAAATGCTAAAACTACTTCAAAACTCGCTCTATAACTACACGATGCGCTTAGATTTAGGCTAATATCTCTATATATTTAAACATTAGGTTGTTGACGTATAAAATATAAATATGGCAGACGAACAACGCTTGAGAAGAAACTAGCAGATGCAGATGTATGCGAAGAAGATCAAAACAATCTCTTACAGTTTCTTGAGAAGAAAGAAACAGAGTACATGAGACTCCAAAGGCATAAAATGGGTGCTGATGATTTCGAACTCTTAACTATGATCGGTAAAGGAGCTTTTGGAGAGGTAAACTCATAACAATATTCTAATAGTATATCCTAATAAAAGACCCATATATTTAAAAAACAAAATTCACATTGATTTATTCAGGTTCGAGTCGTTAGAGAGAAGAATACAGGTCATGTCTTTGCTATGAAGAAACTCAAGAAATCAGAAATGCTTCGCCGAGGCCAGGTTTCATAATGTCCTGCACCACATTTTCGGTTGTTCAGGGTTTTGTTTATAAGTTTGAAAAGTTATATATAGGTGGAGCATGTAAAATCAGAGAGGAATCTATTGGCAGAAGTAGACAGTAATTGTATAGTGAAGCTTTACTGTTCTTTTCAAGACAATGAGTATCTTTACCTGATAATGGAGTACTTGCCTGGCGGCGATATGATGACTCTTCTGATGAGGAAAGACACTTTAAGTGAAGATGAAGCTAGGTTCTATGTTGCTGAAGCGGTTCTCGCTATCGAATCTATCCATAAACGCAACTATATACACAGGTTGGATCTTATTATTCATTGTTATTGATCATAAAGAAAGAAATGTGTTTTTTTTTTGTCGTCATCAAACCCCATATATTAGCTCATCGGTTAATGGAGAGCCAATCGGAAACCGATTTGCTTACATGGAAAAAACAGAAACACGTGTTCTTGCATATTTCGCAAGCTGGAAAGATGTGTTTTAATTTGAGATGTTTTGTTGTTGTTTATCGCAAGCAGGGATATAAAGCCGGATAACTTGTTGCTTGATAGACATGGACATTTGAGGTTGTCTGATTTTGGACTATGTAAGCCATTGAATTGTAGTGTAATTGAAGGAGAATATTTATCGGTTGGAAATTCGGGTAACGGAGGAGGTTCAGAGAGAGAAGAGAGTGCATCAACCCCTCCTAAACGCTCGCAGCAAGAACAGTTGCAACATTGGCAAAAGAATCGAAGAATGCTTGTATGTACTCCTTATCAATCAAACTGAAACAACACTCCGGTTTAGTATGGTTTCAGTTTCGAATCATAATCGGATTTTTTTTTGTTTTTAATGCCCTCATAATTGGTTATTGGTGTAACACTTACTTGCAGGCTTACTCAACCGTTGGTACACCTGACTACATTGCACCTGAAGTCTTGTTAAAGAAAGGATACGGCATGGAATGTGACTGGTACGTACACACTTGTGTCCCGTTTGCTTACACGTGTGTATAGTTTATTTGGTCGTAAAAAACCAAAAAAAAAAAGAAGAAAAAAATCAGAAATCTTAAAAAGTTTTGAAAAAATCCTGCAGGTGGTCACTAGGAGCTATAATGTACGAGATGCTTGTTGGGTATCCTCCCTTTTACTCCGACGATCCAATGTCTACCTGTAGAAAGGTTCAACCCTTTTATTTCTTCTTAAAAATATCAATTTTACTGACATTATTTTCAATGAAATTTATGTATTTATATTCATATAAAATCAGATAGTAAATTGGAAAACACATTTGAAGTTCCCTGAAGAAGCAAGGCTATCACGAGCGGCTAAGGATCTTGTTGGTAAGCTTTTATGTAGTGTTAACCACCGACTCGGCTCTACTGGTGCCTCCGAAATTAAGGTATCTTTCTCTCTCTCTCTCTCTTTAATTTTTTTTTAATTTGATGTATTAACCTATAAAATTCCTAAGTCGAATTGATCCAATCCACAAAATCTCACATTAATTAATTCGTAATCGAATAGCTAATGAGCTACGAATAATGGATGTCCCATGCAGGCACATCCTTGGTTCGAAGGTGTAGAATGGGAAAAGATTTACCAAATGGAATCTGCTTTTACTCCTGAAGTCAACGACGATTTGGATACTCAAAACTTTGAGAAGTTCGATGAGGTTTCTATTTAATCTTTTTCATATTGTTTAAAGCTAGTTCCTAATTACTCTATCAGTTTCCTTGATTTTCTGTTTTTATTTTAATCTATGTTTAGGAAGACAATCAAATTCAAGCACCCTCTAGAACAGGGCCATGGAGAAAAGTAAGTCGAGTTAGTTACTCTTTTTATTGAAAAGAAAAAGATTTATCGAGATATACTATGTAGTTTCACTTTAACATTTGTAATACAACACTTTTAACAAAGAAAAATAAACATTTCTAAAACCAAACAACAAATTAGTAACTTGACTCACACTCTTACCCTTTTTTTTTTCCTGCAGATGTTATCTTCAAAAGACATAAATTTTGTCGGCTACACATACAAAAACTTCGAAATCGTCAACGATTATCAAGTTCCCGGGATAGGTATATTAACATTTCTAGATGTTAACTGCTGTAGACTATTTGATATCATATCAGAAACAAAACTCTAATGTACCGGTTTACATTTATCCAGCCGAATTAAAGAAAAAAGAGACAAAACCAAAGAGACCATCGGTTAAGTCACTCTTCGGTACGATAAAATTTCTCATACTAACCAAAAAAAAAAGAAACCAACAAGACGCTGCGTTTTTAGGTGTGTCTTATTCTTTTATCCATAATCATAATCGGGTTTTACGTTTGTAACATTTTCACAGAGAGCGAATCGGAGTCGTCGTCGGAGACAGCTTCTGGTTCGGAGCAACATACCATTAACCGGAGCTTCTCGAATCCGATGTCTCGTGTAATGGAACCCGACTTGAGACGTCTAGATTCTGAGTAGATTATACGATAAGAACATATATCTCTCTAAATAAACCAAATTAAACCGGAAATAATGAGCTGAAGTACTAATTGGAGACAAATGTCAAATACAGATGGAGGTTTCCAAATAACTATTCTTCTTCTTCTTTTATCTTTTTTTTTTTTTGGGTTAACCCTAATTTGCATTGCAATACATTCCGAATTAATGTAATTACATAGGTGATATATAGGATAAAGGGGGAAAAACAGCAATTAGATATTACAAGCGTTTTTAATCCTACACTTTGAGAAGCGAATCATCTAATATAGGGATGTTTTTTACACAACAAAATAAAAATTAATTATTTTGTTTCAGTTTTTTTCCTACAAGGAACAGTTTATTATGATATTGTTTCGTCCACGTCTAGTAGATTCGTAGGAGACTCAAATTTTGGTGATTGGGGAAAAAACTTTGAAATCAAAGTAATGACAACACCTGTAGTGTTCATTAGAGGAATATGGCAGTTGTTGTGCCCAAATTTGACGTAAGCAAACGAGTTTATATACTAAGAACGTTTATATTTGAATGAATAATTACCGTCTGTAATTTGTTATGGAGGATTCAAAGATATTCAAATGTCATCTATGAATGGGAATTACAAATATGATGTCGTCTTAAAACTAAATGAAATTACAAAGTCTGTTAAAAAAAGTGACAACGACAAATGTCACAAAAATCTCTTATTTTCCTTTCTTAACTATCGAATCTTCTTCCTTGTTATATTGTTC
Organism: Cardamine chenopodiifolia; assembly: GCA_963922655.1. Classification (NCBI taxonomy): domain Eukaryota; kingdom Viridiplantae; phylum Streptophyta; class Magnoliopsida; order Brassicales; family Brassicaceae; genus Cardamine; species Cardamine chenopodiifolia. The sequence continues at coordinate 649,686 of OZ000467.1, forward strand.
AACAAAATTCGACATTTTTGGGTCCAATCCAGCTAAAAGTTTTACGTTTATTGTTGTCGATGCGGAAGGGTAGTCTGATATATCTTATCCAAGACTAGGATTTTCAATTGAAATCTAAGCATCCTCAACTCCACTATGAGTCAAAGTTGTATATGCTGCTTCAAGTAGGAAGAAAGTATTATAGGTTCCAATCAATCACAAGAACGAGATTGACAGGGTTTTACTCATTTTTAAATTTGTTGGTCGAAGGTGGTGTTCCTAACATCAAATGTTATGCCTTTGAAGGGAACTACAATGTAATGGCTATTGACCTTGTAGGTCCTAGACTTGAAGACTTGTTTAACTACTGTAAGAGAAATCTCTCTTTGAAAACAGTTCTCATGATTGCTGACCAACTTGTGAGTATATTACATATCTTGCAGTTTCTTCGGTTTGAATAAGATAGATTTATCTCTGACCATGAAAAATAGAACTTCACTCGAACTCACAAAAATATAACTGAATGAAAAATTTCCAATCAAGCTGGAAAGAAGAAGCAAAACTAAACCCAAACGATTTCATTGGCTCATTCTCCAACTCGCCGAGTCCGCTTTCTTCTTTTCTTATCCAAACTCAACCCAAACGTTTTCATTGGCTCATTCTCCCACTCGCCGAGTCCGTTTTCTTCTTTTCTTACCCAAACTCAACCCAAACGTTTTCATTGGCTCCTGCCGTCGTATCGGTCAAGAAACTAAATTTGTTCGGACAAAAAGGCATTTTGGCTGCTTCAGATTCAATCACTGCGAGAATCAAAGATATGTTATCAAGTGATCTTTTGAAAGCAGCACCAAAATGGGGACATTGACTACGCAAATGGGTCATATCTCGACTTCCAACCTCCATTGCAGGAGCTCCGAAATTGGGACTCTGTGACATGGCTTTTGGATTAGGAAAGCCATGCAAAATGGAGACTGCACATAGAAACGGGTGGGTCTATTGCAGTGTCAGAGTCCAGAGACGGAAGTAATGGAATTGAGATTGGTATAGCTCTGTAGAGGAAGAAAATGGATAACTTTGCTATGATTCTACAACAGGGGATCAAGAAATACGAATTGTAGCAGCGAGATAAAGTACATCAATCTTAATTATTCCTTAAATAAAATCATTGCTCCATTCACATCCAACAGCATGTAATGGGCCGCTGATTCGACATCCTTTCCACCGACGCTCGGAGTAAGGTTTAATAACATGTTCGAAATCAGAAACTCATGAGAATTTGGAAGAGAATAATGTAGCGTTCTTGTTTAACTCTAGTCTCGTGGTTAAATAGAGACTAAGCTGATGAGAACACTAATAATTTCTGAGTTTTTTCAGACTACCAAGCACTAAGATACAAGTGCAAGTGTATAGTTTAAACTCAAATGATTTTCATTACTAATATTCAATAAATATTAAATCAAAAGGATACTTAATAAATAAAATGTCTCAGTAAAATGAAGTGAATTCATAGAAGCAGCTTCTGCCAAGGGGTTCTCCCTGTAAACAGGGTCTCGGCTCCACTGCACCTCGTACGATTGGATTAGATCCTCATCGACATTCCTAAATTTCGAAATAAAAACCCAAAATATACAAATTCAAAATTTAGGCTCGGATATCATTACAGCTTTTCAATCAAGAATTATCTGAAGCAGAACTGGCTTAACAAGCTATTTAATAATTCACCACTGCCAAAAAAAGAGTTTAAAGACATTGGCTCATATTAAGAAATTCAACCATATATTTACCGTATATGCTTCACTGATCTAACAAATCTCAGAAGCGCGGGTAAGTTTATAATCATCGCCAAAATAAAACATTATTAACTCAAACTGAATCAATCAATAAACACAAAATCGAAAAGAGATGTAGCCGCTTTTTTGACACAGAAAAGCCTAAGAAATAAGGCGAATCTGCAACACAAACGGCAAAAACAATCTGGCAGGAGCTTTGGGGCTTAGTTCCTCAAGTAATTTGTAATCAGATTAGCCCGGGAGGCTCCCGCTAACCATTAAACTTTAAAACACTAGGGTGATTGAAGAACACGGATCTTAAACATCGATAAATGTATGAGACAGAGAAAGGAAGAAGATGTTATTAAATAGCAACGCGGCTGGTCAAAAACCCTAGTTCTAATCTCTTTGCCAAATGTCTAAATTACCCCCGTTACTTGATTGCGGTTATTTTATACCCATAACCGGCCCAGTGTATATAAATTCACACAAAAGGTTAATAAAAAAAGCAGAGAAATACAACAAATACGGGGAAAACAGAGGAAAGCGTCGGAATCAGAGTTTACACGACGGCAACAGGCAACTCCGCCGCAAAAACCATCACCACCACCGTATCATTCACCAAAATCCGTCTCAATCTCGTCACTGCCTTCAACCTCGGCCGCTGGAGGAGGAAGAACTATTCAATTTTCAAAAAGAACTATTGGAAATAGGCACAAACTGAACCTGCAAGTTTTAAAATAATCAAAAAGCTCTGAATTTGAGCAGTGATCTCTCTTTAGTCATTGTAAATGCATATGAGTCATTATCATTCTTAAAACTCTTTTTAAAACAAAATTTAACTATTAAATATTTAAATAAGGTTGGAAATTACACGTTAGCTCTGTTTTTTGGTTTGGTCGATTTATTTTCCCTGGGTTAGTAACTGTAGGAATGAAGTCGATAAAAGGAAAGAAGAAGACGATTGTAGTTAAATATTTGGTTAGTAGATACGAAATACATATTTGATTTTATAGTATTATTCTAGTATATTTTATTTTGTTTTTTCTAATAATTACTATTTTTTTCCCTAATGATTCATCAAAACTGTATTTGTCTAACCCCATTTATCCGTTTTAGAAGCTTATTTTTCTTGATCTGTTTTGTTTTAATTATTAAAGCTGTAATAAAATTAAAACTTGTTGGCTTACAATAGTTGTATGCAGAGAATAAAACAGAATTAGGCATTAGGACCAAAGACGTTCTGGACATTGCAGATAAAAAAGTCGGGGGGATGGCAGAAAAGGAAAATAAAATCACTACATTTGTTGAATTGTTTGTATATCCACAAGGTTCCCAGAAAGCAAACTGTAGAAGACACATTGAATGTATAAACTTTTGTGTGAAACATCTTCAAACTCATGATGGCACTTGTTCTTTCTATCTAAGCGCCGCCAACCGCTTCTCCAGTTCATCGATTCCAGAACTGCACAGAAAATATCAGAGGTTTGATTCCGATACAGATATGTTATAATTCTGTTTAGTGAATACTATACCTGTTGCTAACATTCTCTGTATTCTTCCCGCCAATTTTACCCTTTGGAGCAGATGATAACTGCAGATGGATCAAAAGAGAGAGATAGATAGAATCAATCACAGAGAAGCCATGAAGAGACAGAACAATGAAGAGAATCAATGGTGAACAACAAACCTGTGAGGCAATATCAATGCCAATTTCATCAAGAACCTAACAAGTAAAACAGAAAGCTTTGTTTAACCTTTGAAACAGTCTCTATTTTAGAAATTGAATCCAATGGGTAGGACGCGTAAAATGTACCTGGTTTGTCAATTCCTCTGTTTCGCCTTCAGCTTCGACATTGTCTAAAGCATCATCTATGGCGTCTGACATCATCTCAGTCTGAATACCCATATGCATTAGTCAGAATGACCATCAAACAACGTATAATCAACAAAGGTCTACAAGTCACAGAGAACAGAGAAAGCGTCATTTACAAGATCGAGTGTGATGTAGTGGTACTGGGTTCTGGCTGTGGCGGAGGAGTTGCAGCTGCAATCCTAGCAAAGTCAGGCCTAAGAGTGGTAGTTCCGAGAAAGGGAGCTACTTTGTCGCCAGAGTCTACTCGGCTCTCGAGGGTCCTTCCATGTTTGAGCTGTTTGAGGCGCATAACTTGTTGATGAATCATGATGGGAGGTTCCGGTTCATGGTAGGATCAGCTGTCGGTGGTGGCTCTGTGGTAAACTGGGCAGCGTCCTTAAAACACCTGATGCTATCATAGAAGAATGGTCAGTGCAAAGAGGGATTTCAATATTTTCTAGTGAGAAATATAAGGCTGCAATGAATAGAGTCTCCAAGAAGATAGGTGTCACTGAGAAAATCATCAGAGAACGGTTTCAGAACCAGATTTTGCGGAAAGGTTGCGAGAAGCTTGGTTTGGATGTGACAACAGTGCCAAGGAATTCATCAGACGAACATTATTGCGGTAGTTGCTTATTTGGATGCCTAACTGGAGATAAAAGAGGCACAGATTCAACCTGGCTGGTTCATGCGGTTAACAACAATGCCATAATCCTTACACAGTGCAAGGCTGAGAAACTGATCTTGGCGGATAAAAAATCTCACAAAGAAAGGAGAGCCAATATAACAATGCTCACAAAAGAAAGGAGAGCGGACGAAAAAAAGATGTTTGGGAGTCACAGCTGCTCTATCCAACCAAACCAGAAAGAAGCTTCAGATCAATGCCAAGGTAACAGTTGTGGCTTGCGGCTCGCTTAAGACACCAATCCTGTTGGTTTCAAGCGGGTTGAAGAATCCAAACATAGCTTGGGGCTACTTCCCAGACAAGAATTCAGACTTCGAAGGAGTGGCTCATGAGGGAGAGATCTTGACTTCACTACGTTGTGTATGAAATGGACTCTACAACACCTAACATTACACTGGAGACTCCGGCAATAGGACCAGGTACGTACGTAGAAGACTTGTACGTATGTGATGAAAGTGTTTTGCCTACAGCTCTTGGTGTTAATCCCATGCTCACCATTCAGTCCACTGCTTACTGCATATCCAACAGAATAGCCGAGTTAATGGAGAAGATGAAGAAAGACTGAGAAATGTTTAAGTTTCAAGTTTGTTCCTTTTTTTAACTATAATAAATAAAAAAGAAGCAACAGCCAAACCCCAATTCAATTAAGAAGCTCCAAAGCAACACCTTTATGTCAATATCATCATCTTTCTATCAACACAAATGCAACGTTTTAGCCAAAAATGCAAACTGAGCAATATTGATTCACAGATATAAAAAGGAAAAAGAGTGATGGAAATGTGAAAGAGATAAACGACGCCTACCCAATCCAGCGATTTCAACCCATTATAGCACAGGTAACAACTGATACAAACGCAAACGCGATACATCACTCAAAACGCAATCGGTATCTTCCACAAACTCTTTAAACAGAGATCAAATTATCAACGGTTTTGCTCGAAACGTAAACAAGTGTATTCACAAGCTGCATTGAGCCTTTTTGAGATCCATATCTGAGACTTTACAAGTTCATCACCAAATTTTTGTCTTCCAGAAAATGATTATCTTTGAATTTCAGGAAATAAGTATTCGAATCTAAGATCCATCGACAGACTTCAATTAACTGGATAAGATATATCAAAATTTTTTTTTTTTTCTCGTCACGTATAATCAAGATGGGATTCCAAATCAAATTGATAAATGATCCAAAGACGCACGAAAAAAGGGACAGTTCAATTTTCTGATTTGAAAATATAATCCATTGGCTAATCCATATTAGTGATGTACAAAAAGAGACGAACATCTACTTCAACAACAAACTCTCAAATTTCTCATCAGTCAAATTTCTCGAGGAAGACGATGAAGAGAGAGCGAGAGTCAGCTTTACAGAGAGGTAAAACATTTCAAGGAAAAATAAATAGAGAAAAAAAGAGGGGAAGGGGCAGTTCCGGTTTTGAGGCTCTCGCTTGCCGGACGACAAACCAATTATCTGTCTCCACGTGGACGCCGGAATAAGCCGATCACTGATTGAGAAATCGGGCAAGCTGGGCAGGATTCACGATGCCGGGCAGGTGGGCCCCATCTGTCCGGAGAAGATTAGCAACATCCACATACCTCTTCCGTTTAGGCTCACGTTCCTCAGCCGGCTCAATATTATGGCTCGGCTTTACCTTTCTGGGCTTGACTGATTGGGCCGAAAACGGACCAGTTTGGGCTCCAGCCGGATTCCATTGCTCTCCGAACAGTGTGCCGTTGGTGAGGAACTCGTGACTCAGATAACCGGCTAAAATTAGTTGGTTCGAGCCGACGAGGTCGGCTGCGATTGGAGATTTCCTGGAAATGGAACTCACCGGGGGAGGAATAAGATTCGGCGGTGCTGGAAGCTTCGTCACGGCAATTCCCGGCGGCTTTTCCGTGACAGATGATATAACGCCGTCTCTTTCTTTGCGCTTATCCGCCGTTAAAACGCGACGTGGGGGAAGACGCATCGTTTTGGTGTTCATGGTGCTTCTCTATTGAATGCATGCCACGTCAGCACCCAATAAAAATTTGAAAATTTACTGTCGTAAAACAGTCAAGTCAAAATAACCGGCTGAAAAAATAAAAAAAAGTTAAGATTTTATTATCTACCAAGAGAATAAAATCGGAGCGCTTATGAGAGAGAGAGAAACGGAAGATAAAACAGAGAGAGAGAGCAAGATGGAATACTAGAGAAGCCACGGGAATGGGTAGGTTGCGACAATTTATAGAGCCTGGAAGCTTAAATTACCCTTAATTTTAAAAGAATTTACAGAAATGCCACTCAATCTGGTTTGCCCTTCTTGCTTTACCGTTTCTTCAATTTTAGGCTACCCATTAAAAATAATTGATTGAATTGTCCTTTTGGCTAGTTTCATAAAAGTAGTAGAAACTTTAAGGAATCAAATTGATTGAAAATTGAAATTTTGCTAATTTTGCTTTAAGTTTTATGAGTGAGAAATTTTTTTTAACCTAAAAATATAATCTTTAAAATCCAATATCCGCAAAGTCTTTTTTTGACTAAGTCATACATTAATGTGTATATGCTAAATATTGGGGGGAAAGAAAATTTGACTCAGGTTTAGACTTTTTCCTCGTTTACTTTTTATTTATTTATTGCACCTATACTTTTATAAAATTTCAATGATGGCGAGACATCAAATTCGAGTTTTGATAGTTAGGCGTTAAGTTTACCACTTTTCATCCAATTGACAGAACGAATAATGCCAAATTTTTAAAAAAAGAAAAAGAAAAAAAGGGACGAATGCATGAAGCAAATTTGGGAACAAAAGTAAATAAACAAAGGACCCCAAACCTTTGATAAACAAAGTACCATAAAATTGACTAAACATTTAATTTCGATATATAAAGTATAAAAGTATTAAAGCTTGTAAAAAGTTAAAAAAACTCATGTTCAACCAAACCATCAAACTACCGAGCACTTTAATTCTTCCACCTAAATATTCTCTGTTCCATCTCTCTCTCCCATTTGCTTATCAAAAACGTAAAATCCATAAAAAGTAAAATTTTGAACTCTTATTAAACAAATAAATATATGCTTATACATAAATAAAGATACACTAAATTAATTAAAATATATAAAAAGTAGGAAACAGGTACTATTCTCCGCTGATCGATCCCTCTATAATTCAGATGGTGATATGTATATATAACAATGTCGTGTTTATCATTGACTGCCAACTCAAATGCTACATTTGAAATAATCAAACAGTTGTGAATTCATATTCAACCAAAATCTTAATTGTCTTTTTTTATATATATATTTATTTATTATCAAACAGTTGTGTGTGTGAGATAGAGAGAGCAATAAGAATTGAGCATTTTTAAGGTTTTTTTTTTCCCTCTTACTGGGAGCGAAAAATTAAGAGGAAGGAATGGTCCTTACACCAAATGAAAATCTCTTTTAGCTCTACATAAGTTCTTCAGGAGTACATAGATATATGATTTTGAAAAAGGACAAATTGTTGGCGACTCAACATATCACCAGAAAAGTGAAATTTAATGCAGATAAAATGTTGTAGATATATAGAAACTTTTAGTGGAAGAGACAAATTTAGAAGAAATCTAGTACCTGGGGAGCCATTGTTATGTTAACTTTAGGTCCGATCCAATTCTTGCACCAAGAGACTGAATGATAGGGTACCTATAAAAGATCAGTTTCATAGTCAATAAAAGTAGGTAGAGAGCCAATATTGCAGTGTAACATAGAACATATCAAGAGGTTTCTTATATTAATCTTCAGAAGTTTTGCAACAAGAAAAATTTGAAGCCCAATTTCTGAGCTTACCGTCTCATCCCCACTTATAGGTCCAGCATTCCCATCAACCACAGTTCCCGACCTGCAGATATTTCAGCATGAAGTTGTGATCTAGTCTGTCGTTTCTTAAGCAAAAAAAATAAAATAGGAAGACCACTCCTAATAATACGAAATTCAGAACTGGGTTAATTTTGCTTTGCCAGTTATATTTGATAATAGTGTCATCTGTCATGTTTCCTGCGAGAGTTTCAAACCTCTTCCCACTTTAAGCCACTGATCATCCACTAAGATTGAAAGCAAATCATAAGATTAATAACTTGCTTATGTAAATGAGATAATACGCCACTAGATTGATACAGAAAACTTCCTATTCCTGTTTTTCTTGCTGCCATTGCGGAAATTTCCATGATACGAGAGAACCTTCAGTTTCGTAAATGACGTCCGTAATGATCCAACTATCAGGATAAGGTTTGCCACTTGGTGCAAAGTAGCAACCAACCTATCACAGCTTCATACATTTAGTATCTTTAACGCTTAAACGCATAAGATGCAAGGGAGAAAGTAAAGCATAAATAAAAAAGAAGATATTGCAAAACATATTGGGGAATATAATAACATAATAAATGCATAATGTCATATGTAGAATGCATACCTCTGTCTTTAAATGAGCACCATATATGCAAAATGCATTTTTTATAGGTGGTCTCTCCCAAGGGGTCAGAGGATTAAAAACAGGGTCATTATGATCCAACCTGCAAAATACAGTTGGCATATTACAGCTGCTGATATTGACTTCACTGATAACTGCTCTGCAAACTCTGATGATCAGCTAATTGGAAAAACTTCAAAGTCATCACATTTGACCCCACCTGTAGTTTCAGATCAACCATCATCCAACGTAACCATCTGTGGATTCTGCCAATCCGCTAGGGTATCTGAGGTAAAACTGAGCTTTCTTTGCCATTTAAAAACTGAGCATTTTTATCTGGTAAGTATAACTCAATTGGTTGAGTCAATGTTTGTTAGGCCACTGGAGAAATTCTGCATTACTCCAGGGGAAGACCGGTGGTTGGAGATGACATCTTCTGCTCCAATGTTATCCATGTCCATAGCGCATGTGTCGAATGGTATACAAAATGAAACTCAAAACTTCTACAATTGCTCATCTTTGTTTCTGCAAGTCTATGTGTGTAGAATTTGGCTAGAGTCTTAAACCCTTTTGTATGATAGAAATAATCAAAGCAGCTGAATGGATGTTCAGGGCACCGCAAGTTTACTATGAAGCTGACACAGTGAAGAACCTGAAGCAGAACTGGCAAGGGGGATGAAAATCAAGTGCACTAAATGTAGTCTGAAAGAGGCTGCCTTAGGCTGCTTTGTCAAGTCTTGCCGCCGTAGCTATCATGTTCCATGTGCACGGGAGATTTCCAGATGCCGTTGGGATTATATATGTATTCTCTGCATTCTCATCTTAATATATAGTAATTACTTACCAAAGTTCCAATTGTAATGTGAGCCTGTGTTTTCTTGGTCCTTACAGGAAGACTTTCTTCTGCATTGTCCGGCTCATTCGTCTGTCAAATTCCCAAATGAGAAGTCTGGTCACGGCGTATCCAGAGCTGAGCCCAAACCAAAAACGTATAAAATCTTTTTCAGCATATAATGTTAAGACTTACAGTATTGACTTTATTCTTCATATGATACTAACTAATAAATCCCTTTACCTTTCTCCCTCAGAAACCCTGTTGAGCTTTGCTCTCTGGAAAAAAAACCCGGCCATTACAAAGGACCTTGTTCTCTGTGGATCAGCACTCTCAGAGAGTGATAAGGTTAGTACTAAGTTTCTCTTCTTACCACAAGGCTCAAACAAGAAACCCACTTTTTGTTTAAAATTAGTTAGCTTTTTTTGCAAAAAAGACTAATTTTCTCATTGCAAAGTTATTCCCCAGCGCCTGATGGAAAAATTAGCCGTTAATTTCAATGCAATCATATCAAGGTACTGGAATCCAAATGTTACACATGTGATTGCTTCTACAGACGAGAAAGGAGCTTGCACAAGAACTTTAAAGGTTCTTATGGGTATTCTCAATGGAAAATGGATTATCAATTCAGATTGTAAGTTAGATTGCTCACTCAGGATTTCTCATGCCCTTTACTTTTTACCATTACAAAATCTTCATCTTTACATTGTATTTAACCTGAAAGCAGAACTGGCATGATGAAAGCAAGCATTGATGCTTGTCAACCTGTTGATGAAGAACCATTTGAGATCCATTTAGACACTCAAGGATGTCAAGATGGACCAAAAACCTCAAGACTCAATGCAGCAACTAATGTATGTATAAGAATCTACCAAAACAAATTTGACTGTTTTGTTTAGATATCTCACTCTATTTTATTTGTCAAGCAGAAACCAAAGCTCTTTGATGGCTTGAAATTCTATTTCCTTGGAGATTTCGTGAAAGGATATAAAGAAGACCTTAAGAATCTAGTCAAAGTCGCTGGAGGTACAATCTTGAATACAGAGGATGAGCTTGCTTCAAAAATTAGCAGCAATGTCAGTGACCAGAGATCATCGATTGTGGTTTACAACATTGATCCTCCACTTGGATGTGCCTTAGGTGAAGAAGTCACGATTATTTGGCAACGAGCTAATGATGCAGAAGCTTTATCAAGCCAAACTGGGTCCCGGCTCGTTGGTCACACATGGCTCTTGGAGTCCATTGCTGGTTACAAGTTACATCCTGTGATTAGCTAACTTGGAGGAAGAGAGAAAAAAAGCATGTTTTAGTTTCACATTTTCACTATACACAGAGTATGTAACATTGTTTAGTTTCTCTCTTAATTTTGTAAGATAAGTAAAACAGATTCGTGTTTGTAGGCAAATAAAATTATGTTTCACCTCATAATCTTTTACTCTAAAAAACCAAGAATCTCCGTTCACGCAAAATTAATATTTTTATGGATTAATGAAAGATAATGGTGTGAAACGGTCCAATTCCACAGCTCTGATAGTTCATTGGTGGGTCAAAATTGTAACGGTCACCTACTTTATCCCAAATTCCCCGCTCTCTTCTCAGTGTCAGTGATCGTCCCCACCACACCACGCCCCGCTCCTCAATTTCGGTGTCCACCTATTAATGTTGAATTTCTCTTCATCTTTTGTTTAAGCCTTGAAATTTCAGATTATGAGTTGCTTTTGTTTCGGTGGCCTGAAGAATCGCCGGCGTGAGAGACGCAGGGAATCCGATCAGGCTAGAGAGAAAGTAAGTTTCCCGAGAAATATTCTCACGTTTACATGTTCGATGCAATGACTCAGTTTGTGAGAGCTTTACTTTGAAATTTCTCGCATCTTTCAGTTTTCAGTGATGAATTGCTTGAATTACGCTACATTCTAGATAGATCATCTCCGTAATTATCCAATTTAACTTCCATTGATTTGCTTGACCGAATAAATTCTTTGCTATGCATAGAAACACTTCGTGAAATCTGCAAAACCTGATCATCTGAATGATAGAGTCACTACGGTTGAGGAAATCCCAAAAGCCTCTGTGATTCCAATCACTGAGATTTGGTGAGTGTGATTGATTTTTTTTTTGGGTACTTTTTCCTTTAGATTCTAGCTTTTTTGAGCTTTGTTCTAAGCTAACATATGCTGATTTCTCAGTGAAGAGGTTGAAGTGAATTGCAGTTCTCCAAGTCCTACTAGGAAGAGAGTCACTTTTGATACCAATGTCAAAACATATGAACACATTGTGTTACAAGAATCTGTTGAAGTCTTGGAAGAGAAGAAAGAAGAGGTCAAACGCGAAGATAGGTCATTGAATCCAAGCAAGACTGGTCAGTCTTCTTCTGAGAACATTGAGATTGCCTCAAACTCTTCAGGGTCGTACCCTTCAAACCACAGATACAAGAATTGCAGAGAAAGCGATGATGAAATAGAGAAGGATGAGTTAGACTACGGTGAAAGCGATCTTGATGAAGATGAAGAGTATTTTAGTGATGATGGATTTAGTGAGGATAAGTTACTTAACCCGACCGAAGAAGTATACACTGAGGAGATTAGGGATAAAACGGAGGAGATTGATGCAAAACTGAAATGGTCTAATGAGAGTGTTAGAGATGGAAACCACTATGCCCAAGGAGTACTTAACTCGGTTGAGAATCTCACTCAGTGGAAATTTGCTAAGTCCAAAGGGAGAACAATACAGAAACAGTCTCAAAAGGAGAACTCTAACTTCATCTCAGATCAAGAAGACGAAAGGCGTTCCTCTTCCTTTGGCATAGACCCTCAGATTGATGATATAACACACAGCTTCAAATCGAGATCCAGAATTGAACCCAAGAAACTGAGAAGCCAAGAACGGGCCATCGATGCTAGCCTTTCAACATGGTTATCAACATCTGAGACGAGTAGTGAATGCAACAGCGCCTCTATCTATACATCTACTCCCGAGAAACACAAGTCTAGCTGCTACTCGAAACCAGTTAAAAACAGCCATGACGATAGGCCTATACTATGTGCATTGACATTGGAGGATATCAAACAGTTCTCAGCTACATCTACGCCAAGGAAATCCCCGAGCAAGAGCCCTGATGAGACACCTATTATAGGCACAGTTGGTGGTTATTGGGGTAATCACTCAAAGGCAATAGAATGCGGTTTCGCATCTTCATTCAAGGGAATACCCAACACCAGCAGCAAGTACAGAGAGGTACGCATAAACCAGTAAAACCACCCTACAGGACAGTACAATGTCTGATAATATTTCGTCGCTCTTTCAAAAACAACTGCCACGAGTGTAATAATCAATCAAGATTTATTTTTCTATGAGAATGACAGTTTTTTGGAAGTGCAGGATAAGAGTGTGAATTGGCATTCAACACCATTTGAGGCAATACTGGAGAAAGCTTTGAACAACAGAGACAAATAATGGTGATGTATTCATTCAACACTTGCTTGGTTGGTACTCTAAATAATTGGTTGATTGTGTCTGATTTTGATCTGATTTCTCTCTGTAACATATATCCACTCTATTTGTTTCTTTGGTACTGATCAATAAACCTTAGTTTCCATAAGTCTTTGATATAAAATGACACGAAAAAGAGGAAAGGAAAGACAAGATTCAACAATCAAAACTGCTCTCTCTTATTCATGGGTTCTTCGTCTTGGTCAAAGAAGCTAAATCAAAGTTTTTTTTTTTGTTATTTTGATCAGGCGACATAGTAGATAGAGTTAGGGAGCTTGAAGGTTCTCTTGGGAAGTGGACAACCATCGAAGCTGCTCCATTGGTCTCCCATCACTCCCCAAACTCTGTAACCAAGACTCATTAGCCATGTCTTCTTCTCTGATTTGTACTGTTTCACTTCCTTTTGCTCATCTTCTAGCCCCCTGCATTGTTCAGTTTGTTTGTTTTAGTACATCAGTTATATAATTTGGTTAGAAAACTAGAAAGATTTACTAGAGGGGTGTACAAAATCGGTTCTTTAAGCTCAATTAGAGTGAGTATATGGAAACTACTCAAGGTATGAAGGAGCGGACAAACTTGGCTTTTGGTTCAATTCGGTTTTGAATTTGTTTAGAGATTTATGTTACCAAATAGAGTTCGGTTTTCAATATCCGGTTTGGGTTTGTATGTACGAATCGAATAGAATTCGGGTTTCAATCTCCGGTTAAGTTGTACCTGAGAATGAGGTTGGACCAGCCATAGTAACCGGCTTCAATGAGGTTGTCGACGGTGGCAGACCTGAGATATTCTTTCCGGGAAGAGATCAAGAAGATCTTAATGCCTCTTTCTCTGATATCTCGGTACAACTTCTTCATGTGTGGTACTGATGGTGCTTTCCTCTTCTTTATCCATTTCTCGAATTCTGTCGAGTTCAATTTCTGTCCTCTGTTTTTAGTTCCATAATCAATTAGTCATGAAACAAACAAAAAAAAATCAATCGAAAATTGAGCTAAACAGTGATCTTAATTTCAAGAAAGATAAACCGATTTGAAAACAAATCAAACAAAATGATGTAAACAAACGGTTAGAATTGCATTCTCAATGTACGATGCTTTAAACTAAAAAGTAACTACACCAGGTAAGGTTAATACTCGGTTAGTTCAAAGAATCAAGATTTACCCAAAGAAGCCATGTTTCTTGTAGTAAGGTATGGTAGAGAGAAGCGTGTCATCGATATCAAAGATCCAAGCATCCATGCTATCACACTTAGTCTTGCTACAACACATACTCCCGAGATGAAGGATGACCTCATCAACGGCTCTCTCCACGTCATCCTTATACTGAGATGACGTCATGTAATCCTCCACGTGCGACACACACTCCTGAGGTACCACATCGAAGTTTCTGATGTTGTGAACTTCCACGTTGATCCTCCAGCTTTCACAGTACCGTTTCAGGTTCGTCTTGATCCCTGAAGAAGCGACGCCGTTTCGGCTTGACGACGAACCGAGTCCTTTGAGTTGGTTCAAGATGTTCCAGTCACCAGCTGCGACGACTCCGACCAAGAGTGAGGCTATTGCTAGGGAAAGAAACATGGTTCGGTCCATGTTTGAACTAAGATTTTGGATCTTGAGATTCTGATCACAAGTGTGTGTGAGTGTACGTGTATATAGAGGATTTCATTAGTAGAACAGTCAAAGTGGCCCTAACAATAAAGATAAAGAAATACACAAATCTGAATCCAAGTTTGATGTTTCATTAATTTATTTTTTAAATAAGTTGGTCGTAGTTTAATATTTTAGGTATCGTTGTTTACTATATTGATGAATTGGATATATTTTTTTTTGTTAAATGTAGCTAGGATCTAGCTTTACAATACAGAGGATCACTTTTAAGGTGATTTGGGCACTTGCCTTACTCCTCCAGAATAGTTATCCGTTCCGGATTGCTCATTTATTCCGTAATAATCAATCTTCCGGAATAGTCAAAAGAAGGCAAAATTATGAAAGTTTAGCTTAATATGCGGGAGAAACAAAAATATGTGGGTAATTAAAGATAACTGCTAAGAATGATTGTATGAGCAATCGATCTTAGTGGCGATATAATTGTCAAAAAGCATTACACATGTGTCTTGTATTTGACTGTATTGGCACAAAAGGTAAACACATTGCAATAAATTTATGTTATATGCATGGTTTATTGAATTAGAAATTAATAATTGAGGGATTTTTTTTTTTTTTTTGAAATGGATGAATCATGAAGCGACTTGGATAACAGTGTGAAACAGCTATTATTATTATTATTATTATTATTATTATTATTTTTCGTTCAAACAGTTCAAATCAAACGATCAAAACAAAAACGAAAATTCAAATCTTGTCCAAATTAGTTGTTGTTACATACTTATACAGTTATACTCTATCGACACCAAAAATCAAGTTGTTTGGTACAATGGAATCACAAGAACAATATACATATACTCCAACGCATATGGTAACATGACTGGATTAAGTAGGAATCCAAACGATACACACCGGAGAAATTAAACGATCGAGTCTCTATTCATAGTCTAAAGTCTAAACTCAGTTTACACAAAAGGTCGTTATCTTTTGTTATTTGGCCTTATGAAATGGAAAGGGACAAGAAACATATAGATCTAGAGAAGGTGGTCAGGTTATGGTGACAAATTGATTGAAAAGTTGGAATAGAAGCACATGGAATTTAATTTTAAGAAATAAATACCAGTGAATCGATTGAATTTTGATTTGCTAGCTATGATAGATGTAGACAAAATTTAATATAACACAAACATACATACATACAGAAAGTGGTAAAGCATGACCCTCAAGAACAACTCATTCTTGTTTGGTTGTTCCCACTTGCCATTAAATTGTATATATAAACTCTTTTTGTTTATGCTAGATTTGGATAAATCAATATGGATATTTTAATTTAGTTATTTAGTGAATCATGTTATGTACAGACTACAGAGCACAGACACGTGAAATATTTGTTCTCCTAAAGATCTGATAATGTAGTTCCGATAGTTCGTTATGAGTTCACATCATAAACACTCGATTTTCGAGCAGCGTACGTCACGAAATTAGATACCGATCGACACTTAAAAGGCATGCCACGAATTGTTAGTAGAGGAGGCTGGCTTGCTCTAACTCCAACTCGCCTAATTCCTGATCTCGCCCCATCTCTACGATCAATGGGACGACGAGGATCAGAAACGTCGTGCCGGCGAGCCACGCCGCCTTCCCGGTGCTCCGTAACAGCTTCTTAGACACATAGACGGCGTCGCACCTGCTGCTTCTTCCCTGAGAGACGATGTTGGAGTTTGAAATCTTCGCCAAGATGCTCGAATCGGCTTTGCCGGCTCCGGTTTTCTTAGGCGCCATTGATTGAAATTCAGAGAGCTAAAAAAATTCGCAAAGGAGAAAACGACCAGGGTTTCACTAAGAAGGAGTTCATCTGTTTAATGGGCTTATTATTAGGCCCATTAGTAAATCTAAAGGCCCTTTATTCATGATTTAACGGCCCATATTGAGTTCCACTCATCTTACTGTGCGCCGACCGACCAATACAATACGCGTCGCCTTTGGTTTTGGTCTGCCGTCTCTAACCCTATACCCTCTTCCCGTAAACGAACCAATCCAAAATCAAAAGCTGTGAGCTCCTCCTCCATTGAAGACAGAGCTTTTACTGGTTGGAAAAGACTTCTAGGAGCGAAAATCTTCTTTAGTTTCGCGAGGTTAGTATCCTTTACTCGTATCTACGAATTGGCTACAAAACTAGGGTTTTTTCAGTAGCTGTTTTTTATTAGGTTTCTGATTTTATTTGGATTATGATTAGCTTAGTGACATGCGTCGATGTGTGTTATGTCAGTCTTCGATGTGTTTTCTGCAGTTTCGGTTTAGAAGTCTGTTCTAGAAAGTTATGGGAGACAGCGAGGCCATGGTAGCCGAGGGCTATACTTCTGCTCCATATGGAGATTACAATGTTTCTGCTGCTACTGTGGAATCTACAGGGCAAGAAACTGCATCTAATGTTGATGCATCACACTCGGTCAATAATGATTCTTTGGTCAATGGGACTGGTCCTGAAAGTGGTTTAACAGCACAAGTTGAGAACGGGAATGCAACAGATAACATGGCTGTAACAGCTCCAGCGGCCGAGCATGGAGATAATCCTCGTAAATTCCTTCTTCTTTATATGTAATATTGAGATATCATTACAACTTGAACAGATTCTAAGGGGCCACTCTCACTAGAACCTGATGTTAAATTTGATGATAAAATTCTTTGCTTGTTCCTTCTCTGTTCTTACAGGCTCTACTCTTTCACCAGAAGAGGAGCGACTATGGAATATTGTAAGGGCTAATTCTTTAGAGTTCAATGCTTGGACTGCCCTGATTGATGAGACGGAGAGGATAGCTCAGGTATCTGTGGATTTTGTAACGAATCTTCTCTTTCCCTATGTACTCTGCTCTGACCTCTGAAATATTCTGTGTGGTGACTCCAGTGTTTGTCTTCTAGATCATGTTCCCATAACTTCTTTGCTATTTGAATTTTATTAGTGTTGAAACTGTATTCTGGTTTAAGTCGAAAGCCATAATTCACTGTCATCTTTCTGTATCTTTTGCTAAGTTTTATTCTCAGTATTCATTTGCCCTAGATTGGTAAATTTTTTCCTTGCTGCCTTAATTACAGGACAATATAGCAAAAATCCGGAAGGTGTATGATGCTTTTCTAGCTGAATTCCCTTTGTGTTATGGCTATTGGAAAAAATATGCGGATCATGAGGCTCGGGTAGGGGCAATGGACAAAGTCGTGGAGGTTTATGAAAGAGCAGTGCAGGGAGTGACATATTCAGTGGACATCTGGTTGCATTATTGCACTTTTGCCATCAATACATATGGAGATCCAGACACGATTAGAAGGTAATAAATACTTGTTCCTTTGTTTGTATGTGTATTAACAGCTTGGTTGATTTTTTCAATTACGTAGACAAAATGATTTTTACCATCTAACCCTTTTTCTTAGATTGCTACAGCAAGTCCTCTCATTTGTGGCAGAGAGATCTGATGGAATTAGTTTTAAAGTACTTCTTTTCTTTTATGAAATACACTAGCTTTTGAGCCTCCTTTCCATAGCTATCTGATATATTTACCTGAAACTGCTCCATTTTTTTGTGGTGCTCTAGACTTCTCTGGTTTGAAAATTTTGAAGTTAAAATATACCTGTTTTAATTGTCACCCTCCCCCCTCGAAGTGCATCCATATGCAAAATGCTGCTGGGAAGATGTCAACCAGTTTTAGGCTTAGGTAGCCCCTGACTGATCGATTTTGGCCATGGTATACTTTTACCTGGAAGGTAAATGCAGTGTTTGGCAGTATCATGCATTCAAAGAGTGAATCCTTTTCTCCATAGAACTCGTGTTTGTCTTTATTGATTGAACATGTCTCTGTCTTTCAGTTCATATGACATTCTTTTTACTATAATGCTGCTGCAGGCTTTTCGAACGAGCTTTGGTTTATGTTGGAACTGATTTTCTCTCCTCTCCGTTGTGGGACAAATACATTGAGTATGAGTACATGCAGCAGGACTGGAGCCGACTTGCCATGATTTACACCAGAATATTGGAGAATCCAATTCAAAATCTTGATAGATATTTCAGCAGGTAATTTTACTGACTTCATTATTCATTTTCGTCTGTGCTAAATTGGTTAGAGTCTAGTTATGTGGATTGTGATTATTCTGGTATTTTTTCTGTTGTTGATAAGTGCTTGTCTTGCTATAGTTTTAAGGAACTAGCTGAAACACGGCCTCTGTCAGAACTAAGGAGTGCTGAGGAATCTGCGGCAGCAACTGCTGCTGGTGATACTTCTGAAAGTGCACCATCTGAGTCTGGTGGAAAGGCAGATGAAGGACAATCTCAAGCTGATGGTTCCACCGAACAATCCCCTAAATTGGAAAGTGCTGGTTCAACTGATCCTGAGGAGTTGAAGAAATACGTTGGCATCAGAGAAGCCATGTTTATAAAAGCCAAAGAGTTTGAATCCAAAATCATTGGTTTTGAAATGGCTATAAGGAGGCCCTATTTCCATGTGCGTCCTCTCAATGTCGCAGAGCTGGAAAATTGGCACAACTATTTGGATTTCTTTGAAAGGGATGGAGACTTCAATAAGGTACTGGGGTGCTAACTCTCTTATATGTGAACTTACGAGTGTTTTTTAGATTAAGTCGTGCCTCTGTAATATTATTGACCTACAGTTAAGTAATATCTGGTGCATCATATGCTTGATTGGGTTTCCATTGGATCAAGCAACTTTTTAATGGGAAATAACTGAGACTAAAGCATGGGCCTCGATTTGGTAACTAAGGCTAAGTACTTCGAACTCTCAATTTGTCAATGGTTATTTAAGGTATGTGTGTTATCCTTGTTGTTAAAGTTCCAATGTTATTAATGCAGGTGTCTTCCTAACAATCTGTCTGTCAGGCAAGGAGGGTCCCTCCGTATGTGAGGGCCCCTCTGATGGTCTAGAGTATTTATAGTGGATTTCTCCTTTGTGCTTTCTCTGTTTACATGTTCCTTTTTTCCCTAGTAATCATCATATATATTTTACATTCGATTTTCTTTTCCTATAGGCAGTCAAGCTGTATGAAAGATGTGTGATTGCCTGCGCAAATTACCCAGAATACTGGATTCGATATGTGTTAAACATGAAAGGAAGTGGAAGTATGGACCTTGCAGACAATGCCCTTGCTCGAGCAACTCAAGTCTTTGTCAAGGTATGAAATTTGTTTCTCCAACCTTTTTGGGCTGTTAAATTCACTATTTACGATTGGATTTTTAAAGTTATCTTGGTTATTTACTTGCTTGTGTTTTTTCTTTGATAGAAGCAACCAGAGATACACATTTTTGCTGCTCGATTAAAAGAGCAGAACGGGGATATAGCTGGGGCTAGAGCTGCATTCCAATTAGTGCACTCTGAAATTTCTCCTGGACTTCTTGAAGCAGTAATCAAACATGCAAACATGGAACGTCGCCTGGTAAGCTTCCATGGTGATTAAAGAACTAGTGTAGACTATCATCACTGTTCGTTTCCTTACTCCTCTCCTAATCTATCTGTAGGGTAATCTTGATGACGCTTTCTCTTTGTACGAGCAAGTGATTGCTGTTGAAAAGGGGAAAGAACATTCCAAAATACTGCCGCTGCTATATGCTCAGTATTCAAGGTTTTCATACTTGGTACGTCACATGGTCTACTAAGATTGTACACAACTGATTTTTGAACGTGTTTTGTTTAATTCTCTTGATGGAGTATGTGGTGGTTTGGCTTCTTAGTTTTCTCAATATTACTGTCAGGTTTCCGGGGATGCTGAGAAAGCTAGGAAGATTGTAGTCGAAGCACTTGACCATGTACAGCCGTCAAAACCTCTCATGGAAGCACTGATTCATTTTGAGACGATTCAGCCAGCACCAAGACAGATTGATTACCTTGAGCCACTTGTCGAGAAAGTTATAAAGCCAGATGCAGATAACCAGAACATGGCAAGTTCCACTGAGAGGGAAGAGCTATCCTTAATATATATAGAGGTAACAGAAAAGAAAGAAGACAATCTTTGCTTGAACATCATGTATCTATATTATTGGTTTTAACACCCAAATTTGCATGGCCTTTACAGTTCCTGGGTCTTTTTGGAGATGTGAAGTCCCTTGAGAAAGCGGAAGATCAACATTCTAAACTCTTTTTACCTCATCGGAGCACGTCACAGCTGAAAAAGCGTAGCGCAGATGATTTTCTCTCATCAGATAGGTCAAAAATGGCAAAAACTTACAACGGCACTGCACCTGCTCAGCCAGTGTCCAATGCATATCCAAATGCTCAGACTCAATGGTCTGGTGGCTACGCTGCACAGCCTCAGACTTGGCCACCAACACAAGCCGCTCCTGCTCAACCACAACAATGGAACCCAGCCTATGGCCAACAGGTAAAACACCAAAAATAGAATCAAACCCATTTCCTTCCATATATGCTTTGAATCTTCTACTATTATTTCCAATACACTTTTGTAGGCTACGTATGGTGCATATGGGGGATATCCCGCTGGCTATACCACTCCACAAGCACCAGCACCAGCACCTGTGCCACAGGCCGCTTATGGTGCATATCCTGCTCAGGTAACCTGAATTCCTAATTACTGTTAAATGTACATTATAAAATGAGGGAGTGTACTTTCAGGGATTAAGTTTTTGACCAACTAACTGAATCTTTACTTGATGAACACTTTTTCAGACATACCCAGCACAGAGTTATGCGCCTCCAGTGGTAGCACCAGTGGCTGCGCCTGTGCAGCAACCGGCTGCTGCTGCTGCTCCTCAGGCTTACTACAACACGTACTACTGAGCGTGGGGCTGTTACTGGTCGTTTTTGTAGCGAGATTGATAACCATTTACCCCCTTAAGTTTAGTGTCTGCCTCGTCTCTGAATGTTTAGATGTCTCCTTTCTCGATCAGTGACAATATATTTACTTGTTTATGGATAAAATATACACTTATAAAACTTGTGGGGTGGATGTGCGAGAATTTCTAGATATATTTTAAAAACAAATTTTGTGTAACTGTTCAGGTATTTCGTCTTCATCATTTTCTTGTGGCATTTCTTCTGAACAAAAACCGTTAACTTCATCCCCAAGGTTTTCTGTGATGCGTAGGATTGCATTAAAAAGTTAAATGTACATTACTTTATTTTTCTATAAATAAGAATTTTTTTAATTTTTTTTTTGCCGAAAGCTAAGAGGCTGGGATGCTACAAAGCTGACATTTTTCATCTTCCTCAATAGCATTTTTTGAGATCAGACAAGAATGCTGGGTTACAAATGTCTCCACTGGAACAATCTCAAAGATTTACCGCCATTAAAGGCCCCTGAAACCTTCTCTCTTCCCGCTTCCAGGTAACACGGATTTCATTAAAAAATCTTTCGACAGTTTGCTAAATCCCGACTTCTCTTGATCGCAATTTCGAATTTCAAATTCTCAATTTAGGTTTCCTCGGCGATGCCAAAAAGGTCTTTTTGTTTCTCGATTTTACCCCTATTTCCTGAAATTCAACTGGGGTTTTTAATCAGATCTGTGTATAACTCGCAAGTTCTCAAAATCCAGTATCTACTAATCTAATCCGAACAATGGTTAATCCGATTTTTTTTGGCGTCCGAAAGATTCTTTATAGATTGCGTTTTAACATTTTGTCAGCTGTATCTCTCAAATTGTGGTTTCGCGTACTTTGAAACTGATCAGGTCAAGGCTTTGGCTCTGGAACAATCAGTCTCGGCAAATTACAAGTCACGAATTTTAAATTCATATGGCGATACAGATCCACAGAGAACAATAACAAGTGCATTTCCTTCTACAAACCAAAGGGATTGTTGCCTAAAGACTTCCATTGCTTAGGTCACTACTGTCAATCTGATTCTCATCCCTTGAGAGGTTATGTTCTTGCGGCAAGAGACTTGGTAGATTCAGTAAACCAGGAAGAAAAACCTGCATTACTGGAACCTGTTGACTTTACACTTGTCTGGAGTTCTAATGATTCAGCAGAAGAACAGTGTGATAAGAGCGACCACGGTTACTTCTGGTTACCGCAGCCTCCTGAAGGGTATAAATCAATCGGCTTTGTTGTTACAAAGTGTCCTGCAAAACCGAAGTTGAATGCAGTTAGATGTGTTAGAGCTGATCTTACTGATAACTATGAAGCCCACAAAGTCATTGCCATCGCTGTGTTAGAATCTTTAGGTGTTCCTTTGTTCATATGGAGAGCTTGGCCTTCAGACCGTGGAATTTGGGGCAAAGGTGTCTCTGCAGGTACTTTCTTCTGCAGAACTCGGCTTGTTGCTAGAGATCTCAGTATTGCTTGTCTAAAAAATCAAGATTTGAGTTTACACGCTATGCCAAATGTTGATCAGATTCAAGCTTTGATTCAACACTATGGTCCTACATTAATCTTTCACCCCGGTGACATCTACTTACCTTCTTCTATTTCGTGGTTCTTCAAGACCGGCTCAGTTATCTGCGAAAAGGGAAATCCGATTGATCAACTTATCGATGAGAATGGCTCAAATTTGCCTCAGGGAGGAAGCAACGACAAACAGTTTTGGATTGATTTGCATGTGATGAGCAACAAAGAGATTTCGTCAAGCGAGGAAACCTTGAAAGCTCCAAACTTTACATTCACAATAAACCAGCTCTTGGAGGAACGTTCACGGATCTTGTCTTCTGGATCTTCTGTCCTTTTAATGGACCAGCGACCTTAAAACTAGCACTTGTCGATGTCTCATTGATCAGTATTGGCCAACACGTTTGCGATTGGGAACATTTCACTCTCCGAATCTGCAATTTCTCCGGTGAACTTTACTCAATCTACTTCTCTCAACACAGTGGCGGCGAGTGGATCGAAGCTTACGATCTAGAATTCGTTCCCGGAAGCAACAGAGCCGTTGTTTACTCGTCGAAACATTGTCACGCGAGTTTTCCTAAGGCTGGGATTTACTTACAGGGATCGACAATGCTTGGGATTGGGATAAGGAACGATACTGCACATAGCAATCTCGTCGTTGATTCGAGCTCACAGCAAGAGATTGTTGCGGCGGAATATCTTGGCGGTGACGGTGTTGTGGCAGAGCCGCCGTGGCTGCAGTATATTAGAGAGTGGGGAACAAAGATCGTGTACGATTCGAGGGAGGAGATAGAGAGATTGGTGAATCGATTTCCGAGGACGGTTAGGGTTTCAATTGCCACCGTGTTGAGAAAGCTTCCGGTGGAATTGTCCGGCGAGGAAGGTCCGACGGGACCAAAGGAGAAGAACAATTGGTACGGCGATGAAAGATGGTGAAACTCATTAGATTACTGTCGGAACGGTAACTGTTAAGTTGATTGGCACTTGAAGAAGAAGCTTTAATTACGCAAAGATAACTATAATTAGCGTAGGATCAACGCAAAATACAAAAACTGTCGTTGGAAGCTTGTACATGTGGGTCCCATTGTGTATTTAATTAAAGCATGTGTTTCCTTAATTGTCTTATGTATTTAACTCTCTGCATTAGATTCCGAGAGTTGACCCAAATCAACTGTCTCTGTGCAAAGGTAGCCACCTTCCCTCCTCTGTTTCTCTTATCAAGACAAACCAAACTTGATAGCTCAGTGTTTGATCCGCATGGTTGAACAAAAGTTTCTTGGGGTTTACAATCACTTTGATTCCTTCAGGAGCTTTAACATTCACTGAGTATATTGAATTAGGACTCCCAACGTTAGTCACACGCCTTGTGATCATCTCTGTCGTCTTAGCACGTTTTAAAATCACGGATATCGACGGGTAATTGAGGCTAAAACCGGGGTTTTTCCGCAATATTACGCTGCAGCTCATGTTCTTATGCGTGATTGCTAAAATGTCTGATCTTGTGAATCCAAGTGTGCAGAGGTAAGTAATGTAATCCACTGGTTGAATGTTGTATACCAATCCCGGGTTTATCGCCTTTTGCGGATTAACATGCCCTGCTCCAATGGCAAACACACCCACTGGTTCGTTACCATCCTTTATTGCTTTCCCTTGACGATCATACAAATCCTCTGTTGTCATCAATGCAGATTTGATGGCCGCAGGAGATCAATTTCGATACGTAGACCGGATAAGAGCAGTGATTCCACTAACATGTGGACAAGACATTGAAGTTCCTGACATTACAGTAAAGTTAACTCTTCTTGAATCATAAGGAAGTCCCGTTGGTCCTAGATTTTGAGGCCAAGCCGTTATGATATTGACTCCCGGAGTTCACTGGCCTGTCCTGCTTCTTTACGCAGAAGCCATGACAAGTGACTTTGTCGAGGAAACAGACATGTTTGCGACTCACCTTGATATGATATCCTTTTTTTCAGTTTTCATTTCTTTTTTCTTATTCTTGAATCTCATTTCGATAACTTCTACAGATTACCTCTGTTCAGTGCACGTTCTGTCCTTCCTTAGCGGTCTAAACATCTTTTCAGAGGATAGCCCGCCGCTGCCATGGGATAAAAACAATGACTACACACGCAATGTTATAGAGCTTTACTACGAGGTAATCAATTCCTCCTACCCCTTCCAACCGTAATAAGAATCTTAAACTTATGATATCCACTTTGCATTGTAAATTGTTCTATATAACATGCTCACATATATTTTCCTTGAATTGGGACAAAAGTAAAAGGTTCATCGGGTATGGTTAAAGTAAACGAGAGAAGAACATTGCATGACGTGTTGAAAGAACCTAACTTTGTCATCACTCAGATTCCAGGTTTGTTTGTATTATCACATTGGACTCTGTTTTTAAACTTCGTTTGCGCAAAACTGATCTTCCTTATCTTCTTGGTTTTGGGTTTTTGTTGGTCATAGTCTTCTACATCGTATCGAAGAGGTCCAAATCCTACAAGGACTTTGTGGCTGGAAAATGGAGTCCACCAAGTTAAAGAATGAGTTATAGAGAAGAGCATTAGGACTTCGCATCAAAATTCAGTTTGGATATTAATATTTTTGAAGAAAACTTCAAATGTGTACAAGTAAAAACTTCAATTTCTTGCGGCATTTTAATCGATTGGCGTCATCTCTTTTAAAAGACCACCTATAATAATAGATAAACAAATTCAGAAAATGTTACCGTTCAACGGAGGGACTTTGACTCAGCCAAGATGTAGATGGAAACTTTTTCTAGCTAAGAGAAGACACAACAAAAGGCAAAATAAATTCTTACAGAGAAAAAAACGTGGTTACAAACTTGGTTGCACAAGCTACAAGATTAAACAAATGAAACTTTAAAAAAAAAAAAATTCTCTGCAGCCTTTTTAAACCACAGACTCAGAAACCTGCTTCTTTTTTTGGTATTTTTAGAAAATAAGGGCCGGAGATTGAAGAGAGGCAATCCCAACTTGCGACCAGTATACATTTTCAAAAAGAAAAAAGATACTACCAGCTTGTGAATGGAAAAAGCTTCGCAGGTTGTTGAATCGCAAAGCAGGTAGGACAACTAAAACGGAGTGAGCGAGCACAATGGGAGGGATTATCCGAAAAGAAACAGAGGAAGATGAATAAGCCCGCAATGCAAGAGTGGGTATGTAATGGTTCAGACGAATTCTTCTCTGTCTAGCATTCTAATGCATAGGTCTGCACCTGTGGTTCATAATTTTTCCAAGGATGAATCATACGTTAGTTCAAAAAAGATTCGTTTGCCTTCATTCAAAACATTTTACTTTTTTGTTCTTCTTTTTAAAAAAATTATTATTTCAAGAAGATCAACCTTGTCAATAATTCTACCTCGGCCAGGTTCTCCTCAGGAGAGGAGTTTGGTGCAGTAAGGTTGGACGCAGCAGCTGTGTTGTACTGGAAGATCCTAAGTTTTCCCTCCTGACACATATTGAGTAAATTTCAGTACAAGTAAACTTTTTTTGAAGAGTTTCACATTATGATTTTGGAGTACTTACCTTTGTTCCATAGACAAGACCTCCCCCAGGAGAAGGATGAAAGCAAGCAACATTAACTTCATCCTCTGAGCTTGGGAGTACTCTCACCAGTTCCATATCTGAAACTCTGTAAATCTGTTGGAACAGAAAAAAGTCTAACTCTTATGATATTTCAAAGTGTATATAGTTAATGATCTTAAATAGAATCTGCTATTTTTTTCTGTTGAGCTAGAGATTCATAACTACTGGAGCATAGAAGTTACCTCCAACACTGAAAAAATGTGATGTTGTTTCTCCATCACTCACAATGCTCTTCAAAAGAGAACCATGACGCCGGCCATATGCAAGCAATATGTGCTCGGAGTTTGGTGAGAACTGCATGGAAACTTTTCATTGTAAAGGACTCCCTCACAGTAATACAAATCAGTGAACAAGTTTAACCTATTGATTAGTGGTGAGAATCTCAAGGGCCTTTCCAATTATGAAGTACTTAAACAACCTCGAACAAAGTTACTTTTGGGATGAAAACAGCAAATGATTTTGGGCTCAAGATAACGGGAACCTAATTGACATGTATCTTTGGTTAATTAGCGAAAATCAACAGCCTATCTATTGTATTTACATGTTTTGATTAGTTGGTGCCATAGTTTAACGAGAATTTCACAAGCTACATAACATTATAAAAGCTGAACATTTCCCACATGTTCACAGTGGCTACATTTTATTGTGTTAATAAAATCAATCACATGTCATCGTCGACAAGGACCAATTGGCACTTTTACTTCACTTATAGAACCATTAGTGGATAACAATCAAGAGAACAAAGACTAATTGGTACGTCATACCAATTAGCATTCCACAGAGGGGTACAGAAAAAAGTTGCGATGGAAACTTACGTCTAACAAATATATCCAATCCAATCATTACCTAAAAGTGACTAACCTGGATAGAGGTCAAGCAATGTGCAGCCCTAATTGCCCGTGACACAAGTACTGAACCAAAACTGTAGACATACATAAGGCACTCTCTCTTGAGTTTTCTCTTCTGTACTGTGTAAAAATCTGAAAAAGGTAAATTTTGCCAAGGAAAACGAATCGGAAGTAGCACTTACGTTTCCTTTTCGAGAGAATACACGCGAAGTTCATACATGACTTGATGTGCAGTGACAGGATGTCGAGTAGGGGAAGTTGCAAGCCCTGAATCTTGTTGGACCAGTGTCTGCAAACCAGGATCTGTCTCAGCATGAGGAATAACACAAGCAACACAGGCAGCTAAATATCTCCCACATGGCGAAAAGTGGGCTCCCATCTCACTGCAAAGATAAACACACATTATGTCTCTCGATCAAAAAGAGTAATACCACTTAGCATGATCACCTAAGGGTAGCACATCAATATTAAGGAGAAAATTTACCTGCAAAGAACAGCATGATGTATTGTTATTCGACATTTGTCAGACTTCAGTATTGCACATGGGTCTTTGATGTCATGTGACCAAACTCTCAGTTGGACAGTACAAGGCAACTCTGCAGCAGCAATTGAAGAAGCCAGTTCAGAAGGGATTCTGTTTACCACAGGTTGAGCATCAGCTCCTTCATGTTGATTGTTACGAGAGGAAAGAGCTGCTAAACCAGATCCTGCGAAGCGGAACTGTGGAATTCGGTCCCGGGAGTCACCTCTTG
This sequence comes from Cardamine chenopodiifolia, assembly GCA_963922655.1. Taxonomy (NCBI): domain Eukaryota; kingdom Viridiplantae; phylum Streptophyta; class Magnoliopsida; order Brassicales; family Brassicaceae; genus Cardamine; species Cardamine chenopodiifolia. The sequence continues at coordinate 677,870 of OZ000467.1, forward strand.
CAGAAACCCCATACAAGTTAACACCACCAGGAATTTCTAATGACGCTACTGCAGCCTCTAGACTGGCTGTGGATGAATGAGATGCTGAAGAAGAACCCGTATAAGGAGTTGAGTTGACATGACCACTACTAGCACCAGGAAGAACCACTGAATTAGCACCAGCTTGGCTTTGAGCCATCAACCACCCTTGTAGAAAAGGTAACTCCCAGGAACCTCTGCCTCTAAAATGAAATAACTGCTGAAGTTGTCCAAACTCAAGTAAATCTGACTGACTTGAAACTTGACTGGGAACTCTATTTCTTCCCATAGGTTGAGCTTCATCTACATCCATGGCATCCACTGCCTTGGTAGAAGGTCTAGATCCAGCTTGGGCAGCATATGTGCTGCTAGCAGAGTTTTCTGGGACATTATAAGAACCAGAAAGATCACCAGATGTAGCCATGGGAAGAGGAGAAGGTGCAACTGTTCTGCTGCCATGTTCTACAGAACTTTGATTACTCTGAAACCTCGATTGTGTACTCTTTGGACCAGTACTACCAGTAGAATATTGTATTCTTGGATCATCAGCAGAGTATGAAGGCAAGAGCAAGTACGGTAATGGCACAAGTGGCAGTTCTGCTGCCAAACTAGTACGACTGCCACTATGTGTGTTGGTGAAGAAAATAGCAGGAGGCGGATATCGCAAATAACCCGGAGATGTTGCTCTTGTCATTGCGGAATCTGATGAATCAATGTCAGTCACCTGCCATTTGTAGTTAATAGAGTAAACCCACAAAGTGGCAGAACATTAACCCAATCTTCCATATGTAGCTTACCTCTGCAGTCAAGAGAAGAGGAACCCCATGAGGATGGAAGTGTACAGCTCTCAGGGAACGCCTTGTCTTCAAAACAATGGCAGGCGAGGAGTCCTCCCCGCTCTTATTATAATGCCATATGTGCAACTTGAAAAAAAAAATCATTAATCAAACTTTGAGAGACATTTAGATCAGATACTTTTTTCTGAAAGGATAAGCTGCCTGCAACTAGCCAGCCTTTCATGAGAAATTTAAAAGGGAATAAGATACCTTATGACCAGATACAACAGCAAGTAATTCACCTTCAGCGTGGAAAGCAATAGAAGCAATAGGTCGATCTGTTTAGGGAGGAGAGGAAGATGAGAGGAGTTAATTAGATGAAAAAGCAGAAGAAGAAAAAAATACAAAATAATATAATGCCTAGCACTTACAGAAGTCATGAGATCTAATACACTCCGCAGTTTTTGCATTCCATTAGCGCACCTCATGATCTAAACTTCCACTAGCAACTATTTCAGAGTGGCATGGGTGGAATCTGACCTGTAGAGAAGTAATAACATTAGATACGAAAGCAGTGGGCATAACGCATAGCTAAATTATCTTTCCAAGATAACCAAAATAGATTTAAATCATTGCAAGTATTATATAACATGCTTCACCTAAACAAAAATATAACAAAGCTGACACCAATCATCCAACCTACAAAACCAATGACAAAGATAGCACCAAATCTCACTTCAATGAGATAAGATTAGGTAATCCAGTAATGGTTATGGTCAAATGAAGTGCTACCTAGTAAGCATGGTAAATCATAGAGTCAATGAAGTTAAAAGAAAAGGGATAGCATTCTCTAACTCACCACCCATGGTGTCCTCCGATGGCCGCTCAAAACTTTTAAGCATTTTCCTGTCTCACAGTCGATAATCTTTACAGTGTGGTCACCACTACAAGATAAAAAATATAATAGATCTCATTAGAAAACGGAAAACATTAAATTAAAACTAATATGACTTATAATACTTACTGTGTAGAAGCAAGAGTTCTTCCATTAGAACTAAAAGCTGCTGCAATAGTTGACCTTGGAGGAGGTACAAGAAGACAGTAGTTAGCAGATAAATGCTGCAATGACTCTGCCTCGACCCTACAAATAAGGAATGGAGTTTACATTCAGAAGTCGGGAAGGGGGCAGAGACCACATAAATTCATTTTCGCAGAAGATACACGAGTTTTGTAATAAAGGAGCGAAGAAGTGATGAAAGAAAAGTACCATGAAATAAGATTATGTCCCAGCTCGCTCACTGGTTGGCTACTGGTTCCACACGACGCATCAGCATCCCATCGGCTTTCACCCCACCGTTTTCTTGGCACAAACTTCGTTTGTGGTGAAATTTCCCTCTGGACTAGCAACTTGAAGACGCTCCTACATCTGAATAATCAAATTCAAACCATATGAGTGATCCAGCCAGGTCAGCTGCTAGTAGAACTAGTCTGGGCACGGCAAAACATGAAACTTTAGGCTGCAAGTAAGAACTTAAAATTCATTTCCCAGTTATACTGCCGTTTAAATTGCTGAATCTAGCCCAGAGTCACCAAAAGCTACATACTTGTCCTTTTGAAGGTGCCAAAACTCTATAGTAGATGAGATCTATCAGTTCAAAAATACTTGTACGAGATTCAGAAACCAGCATCGGAATTATCAACGATCTCCTAAACAAGCCTTGTAATTACTTGATCTAACGCTGGATCTCCTAAAACATGAACAAAGTCGTTCCAAGTTTCTATAAATTCAGAAGCAGCAAAGCATCAAAAGGTTCTACTTACAACTCATAAATCAACTACTCAGTCAATTAAGCAAGTTCTGACCTCTGGCGATGGATATTAGCCACTGGTTTTGGTGACGGTATCAGCGACCGAGGAGAAGGTTGATCGTGTGACCAGATAGATTCCGTCATCTCTAAAGCCGAAATTCATATCAATACCCCAGTTGATAGCGCATCCATAGCTGCGGCTAAGGCAACGACGAAACCCTAACTAAACGATCTCCGTTGAAAACAAGACAAAATCGCCGATCTAATCAGCCCGAATTTTCTCGCCGGCGGCTTCGTCCTCGAGACGGGTAGATTTATCGTCGGGAATTTTTCCGATGAAGAGCGACGAAGAAACCTAAAAGGAAAAAGAGGAAGCCTTGGCTGAGGAAGCTCAGCGAAACTTTATGATGGATGCGGCGAATGGTGCGGACAAAACCATTTACGCATTAAACCGTTTTTCTATTATTTATAAATTATATTTCGTAATAATGTAGATAGAAAAAAAAAGTAAAAAAAAAATTACGCGGTTTATCAACTGCAGTACGTTGCTTACCAACTGCAATATGTTTTTACAAAAAGAAAAAATTATCCGTTTTTAAAAAATAAATAGTTCAATCTGTTAATGGTTTCGTCCGCCTCATCCATCGCATGCATTTAAAATATAAAAAATCTCCTTTTGTCCTAATTGAAATGCCCCCTGTTCTTGATTATCTATACACTATCCTTATAATTTTAATCAGACCCTTAAATTTTGATTATACTTCTAAATAATTCCCTGTTAATGTTTGGAGACAAGTGTAACCCCTATTAGTAATCCTCATATTTTACCAATATAGAAAATTTGAATAGTTTCTCATGGATTGGGTGAAGGACATATTCCTCTATAGATAAAGATCAAATTAGAATAACTGTATGGAAAAAATGATTGAAAAGAGTCAAGTTTAAATAAATTATGTTAATCGTTAATTAGAAAACAAGAATTTTATTTGATATGATAATTCGTAGTATCTATCTTTCCCGCACAAGATTTCTTAAGTTGGTCTTTAACAACAACAAACAAAAAAAATCTTAATTTGGCTAACACATGAAGAATGGACATGAAGGAACTATTGAATCAAAATTCATAAATGTTGGGAAATTCTTGAATCTAATAAATCTGTAGGGTTTTTTTTGTAAAAAATGTATATGGGTTTTGAATAATGTGTTATGTCTTTTTGTTTTTTGTTTTAATTTCCAAAAAGGAGAAACTACAAAGCAGTTAGCAAACTTTTTCAATGAACAACAAAGCATCCTAATCATTAACACAACTGGTTGGTACAATGCCTAAACCGGTTCGCTTTCCCTTTCATGTGTTCAAAGTTCAAACGCAGGTCTACCTAACCCAAAACAAATACATTCGACAAAGAATCATACCACAAAACAAAACTGACGTTGAAGCCCAATATCTTTTAAACCCAATATTGATAAGAATACATAAAAGCCCATTTTATACAGTAAGCCCATATATTACTTTTTACGAATGGAAAACCTTACCACATTATATGCTTTTTAAGCAGTGATTTAATTTGAACGTTTCCGCATTTTGCTACCCAATTTTCAATTAACACAGGTGGGGTATGTTATGTATGCTATATATACATGCAATGATAAGAATCTGGATATCAAAATCTTAATTCTTTTAATTTAAAATATATTCAAGGAACGTATGAATCCTACGGTATGAGCACCCTAATGTGTCAAGTAATCAATCAGCATGTTCCAATAAAAGAAAAAGAAAAAAAAAGAACTGTTAAGAGTTGGGTCAAAAGAACAAAACAAAAATAATGGATTTTTGTAGGAAATGGGACAAAATTAGTTTTCCGCGTCCGAAATACAAGCTCGTAATTATGAAGAAAAGACAGGGGTAGTTTGGAGATATAGTGTCTTAATTCAACGTCTAGTTATGAATGATGCTGTCATTTTAATTAAAGTCAATATTTTCTCCAGACAAATCCCAAAGGTGGGGGAGGTAAGGCGAGAGGCAAGCACGTAAGGCCAAACGAAAACTAGAGAGAAAGAAACCAAAAAAAAAAAAATCGGAAAAAATTTCGACATCAGAAACGCGATTCGATTTTGCTAATCCCTTTTTCAGGGGCATTGAATCTCGATTATTCTTGAAGCATTTGGCATTGGCATTGTCGGTGTAATTGGAGGCTTAGTTTACAAGAAGAAGTTCAATGTTGCTCTGATCTCAACTAGATCCACAGAAAGCTAAGAACATTGAGTTTCTAAATTCGTGAAACAATATGGTAAATGTTTCATTCATGGGTTTTGGATTTTTTTTTTAATTGCATTCAATTCGTTATTCGTTTTATTTATGACGGAATGGGGTTTATGTTTTGTTTTGTTTTCCCATGTGTTGTCGTTTGATTGAATCTGAGTTTTGACTTTGAACCAACGATGATGATATTTGAGTTTAGCGATTGTGATTTTCAATCTTTGAAATGCTCTTTCTTTTGTGCTGTTTTAAGCCGCGACATTGTTGAGTCCCTGTACGACAGAGATTTGACTTCAATTCAGACATGTCTGTTATAGTTTGGTTCTTAGTCCCTATCTTGTCTGATTCTCCATTAGCTACTACTTGTGGTCACAGAGACGTTCAATGTGTGGGCGCATTGATACTACTTCTTGTTACCTTAAAGCAGAAATTATGTACGCTTTTCGAAGCTTCATGAAGTTTTCTCCATTGCATTTACGACACACTGCATTTAATAAAGTCGATTTATGATGGTCAAAAATCCTTTTTGGCACCTTTATGGAGTATTTTATAGCGAGTGATGTTATTTTAATCAGTTTTTGTTTATAATTAAAAAAAGGCCTCCTTGTTATGAGTAATGTTATGGAGAAAACTATGCGTTTTTAACACCCTTTGTTTTCTGCAGGTTGCTACCTTCAGTCCTGCAGTTGGGTCACATGTGTGGGTGGAGGACCCCGATGAAGCATGGCTAGATGGTGAAGTTGTAGAGATTAACGGTGACCAGATCAAAGTTCTCTGCACTTCAGGGAAACAAGTATGTGCTTTCTTATCCTGCTGTTTTTGACTTAGAGGTCTTTTCAGATGTTCATTTTTAATCATACAAGACATTTCTCTGCTATGAATTTGTGTGTTTTGCTTGGAAAGCATGAGAAGCCTATTTTAATATTATTTTTGTTGTGAAAACACAGGTTGTTGTTAAAACTTCCAATATTTATCCAAAAGATGTTGAAGCACCATCATCTGGAGTGGAAGACATGACAAGGCTAGCTTATTTACATGAACCTGGAGTCCTTCAGAATTTGCAGTCAAGATATGATATAAATGAAATTTATGTGAGTTTAAAAATACATGTACTTTAGATGTGTGTATAATGCACAATTAAAAACCTATTGCATCTCCCTTTTATTTAACTATTTGCTGTTAGACTGAGCTGCCATTTACTTCCAGACATACACGGGAAGCATACTGATTGCTGTCAACCCGTTTAGAAGACTTCCACATCTATATAGTAGCCATATGATGGCTGAATATAAAGGTGCTTCCCTTGGTGAGCTGAGTCCACATCCGTTTGCTGTTGCAGATGCTGCATATAGGTGATTTAGCACACACTCAGGCAAAAAATGTTTTGATTTTCCAATGTTATTATTAATGTAATTCGCCTGTTTGCTTGGTTTATTCTATTGCAGACAGATGGTTAATGAAGGAGTTAGTCAATCTATTTTGGTTAGTGGTGAAAGTGGTGCTGGTAAAACTGAAAGCACAAAGTTGCTTATGAGATATCTTGCATACATGGGAGGGAGAGCTGCTGCTGCCGAGGGAAGGAGTGTCGAGCAGAAAGTCTTGGAGGTGAAAAGATAGTTATAGATTTCTTTTATTTTTTGGTATATTTAGAGAATGGTCAGATCTTCCTCTTATCAGTTATCACAGACTAAGAGTTTATTTAAGATTAGAAACTGGAGTAAATAATGATACCAAAACTTCAGTAAAGTGTTGTCACGTGTGCATTGAAATATATGGTATTAGTCATTCCGGTTTTTTGCTTTGATCAGCTTCTTACTGCTGTTCATATTTATGTTTCATACAGTCGAATCCTGTTTTAGAAGCATTTGGAAATGCAAAGACTGTTAGGAATAATAATTCCAGGTAAGGAGGTTTCCCTGTACTTTGCTTTGCATTTTTTTCAATATATATATATATATATTTATATATATATATATATATTTATATATATATATTATTTATTTATTTATTTTGTGTGAAAGGTTTTAAATTCTTTGTTTGTTTATCTTATAGTCGATTTGGTAAGTTCGTGGAGATTCAGTTTGACCAGTCGGGGAGGATATCTGGAGCTGCTATAAGAACTTATTTGTTGGAAAGATCCCGTGTTTGCCAGGTGTCCGATCCCGAAAGAAACTATCATTGTTTCTACATGCTTTGTGCTGCACCAGAAGAAGTAAGTTTCAGATCAAAATAACCAGTGAACTATGTACATCTGTTTTCTGTAATATGTTTTCTACTGTCAGGATGTTAAGAGGTTCAAGCTTGGTGATCCTAAGACATACCACTATCTCAATCAGTCTAAATGTATAGCATTGGATAGTCTGAATGATGCGGAGGAATATCATGCAACAAGAAAGGCCATGGATGTTGTCGGGATCAGTTTTGAAGAGCAGGTAACTCCATTTGTTGAGTTTAGTTATGCTATCTTGATCACCAATTTCTTAACATTTGGTATGTCTCCAGGAGGCAATTTTCCGCGTCGTGGCTTCCATTCTGCATCTGGGGAATATTGAATTTGCTAAAGGAACAGAGATTGATTCATCAATCCCGAGAGATGAAAAATCTTGGTTTCATTTGAGAACCACTGCTGAGCTTCTCATGTAAATGGCTCGTCTCATAGACTGAAGTGGGTTGTTTCTGTATGTGACTGAAGTGGGAATCCTTACTCACATAATATTTGTTGCAGGTGTGATGAAAAATTACTTGAGGATTCTCTGTGCAAGCGTATCATGGTAACCCGTGATGAAACAATCACAAAATCTCTCGATCCAGAAGCCGCTCTTCTTAGCAGAGATGCTTTGGCTAAAATCATGTACTCAAGGTTATTTGACTGGTGAGTTTCTCTGTTCTTAACTGAAGAAGATATTCTCAGTAGCTACCTCTCTTCATTTAAAAAAATAAGTTTGAATATTTTTTCAACAGAACTGTTTTATACTAATTATTTTCCTGTCTATGCAGGCTCGTGGAGAAGATTAATAGTTCAATTGGTCAAGATCCTGATTCGAAGTACTTGATTGGTGTGCTTGATATTTATGGATTCGAGAGTTTCAAGACAAACAGGTGCTTAACCGGTATGCCTGTTGTTTTCCGATTGCATAGATGGGTTTCTTAACGATACTAGGTCTCTAGGTCTACAAAAATTGGAAATTCTGATAGTTGGACCTACATATGGAATTTTCAATTTGTCTCATGTGGTTGATTTTACATAGTGTTCTATATTAGTCTGATCCGTATAATCATCATGGCAGTGCTGTTTCTAATGTGGACGGTTGAGATTTTCTATTTCCTATTTTTGTGTGAGCTTGAGTTTACTCTACGGCACATTATTCGAAAAGGACTGTAGTTAGATAAGTATATTATGCAGCTGATCAAACTTTTCTATAGGGAAAGTATTCATTTTGTGTCTGTCGAAGAATTTGTGACCACGTTGGACTCTAGTTTGTCATTGTTCTTTGTCCCACTGCTTACTCTTGCAAGTATTTTGCAGTTTTGAGCAATTTTGCATCAATTTGACAAATGAGAAACTTCAGCAGCACTTTAATCAGGTTTTGATCAAATTAGCTCTTTCACTCTCTTCAATTCGGCCTTCTGCATTTCTGGAGTTTTTCTAACTTGTGTAACATCGCACTATGCAGCACGTCTTTAAAATGGAGCAAGAGGAGTATAAGAAGGAGGAGATCAATTGGAGCTATATTGAGTTTGTTGACAATCAAGATATTTTGGACCTAATAGAAAAGGTTTCCTGTGATATTTTCTATATTTTCATTCATGCACATTGATCTTTGAAAATGTGGCAACTAAGCTGTTTAAGGATCCTCCTAAAGCTTCTAGCCCATCCCAAATTGTTCTCTTAGCTTTTCCTTAGTGGTGCTTTTCTCAACCATAGTTGTGATCGCTATCTGTCTTGTTATGTCATTGATATTTTTATTTTAAGACTCTCATTCCATTAGTTACTCATTCTTGGTGTGTGTTTTTAACCAACCTTCAGAAACCCGGAGGTATTATTGCTCTTCTAGATGAAGCTTGGTGAGTTTGAAAACCTAACTTTGATGCTTAATCTGTGCTTTTGTGCTGCTTTCAAATTACTTTTCCCGTCTCTTTTTCTATAAGAAATTTAGCTGAAGTGATGCTTTCATTTTGCAGCATGTTTCCTAGATCAACACACGAGACATTTGCTCAGAAGCTATACCAGACGTACAAAAATCACAAGCGCTTTACCAAGCCGAAATTGGCTCGCAGCGACTTCACAATTTGTCATTATGCTGGTGATGTGAGCATCTTTTTCTTATCCGCTGTGTTCATTGGTTCAAATGATTGCGAAAAGATATACAAGAAAGTCAGTAATTGGTTTGTAAATATCTTGTTTAAGAACCATGAGGGTATTGTTCCAGGTCACGTATCAGACAGAATTTTTTCTAGACAAGAACAAGGACTATGTTATTGCTGAGCATCAAGCGTTGTTAAATGCTTCTACATGTTCTTTTGTTGCAAATTTGTTCCCACCATTATCTGACGATTCCAAACAATCAAAATTTTCCTCTATCGGTACCCGTTTCAAGGTGAGTCAGATTTTGGTCTCCACTTTCACCTTAGCATGTTTTAATCTGTTTTTTAAAGGTTACAGATTCCATGTTTGTGCTTCTTTGCAGCAACAATTGGTATCATTGCTTGAGATTCTCAATACAACGGAGCCACATTATATCCGATGTATAAAGCCTAATAATCTTCTGAAGCCTGGAATCTTTGAGAACCAAAATGTTCTACAGCAATTACGTTGCGGGGTGCAAATGACATCTATTTTCAGTTAAACAATCAAGCTTCTCGTTAAAATTATTCATTCCGGAAGAATGACGATTTCTTTTGGGTGTTATGATCTCAGGGAGTGATGGAGGCAATCCGGATTAGTTGTGCTGGCTATCCTACTAGGAAGCACTTTGACGAGTTCTTAAACAGATTTGGTATCCTTGCTCCACAAGTGTTGGACAAGAAGTAAGATGTCTCTTCCTCCTCGGATATCCTTCAATGCAAGGTTATGTTCAATGACTTATCTTACTGACTCCTCTCTTTTTTTTTCTTCATTAGTTCTGATGAGCCAGCTGCTTGCAAGAAGCTTCTTGATAAGGCAGGACTTGAAGGATATCAGGTAATTTCCTTGATCACCAGAATATTGTCTGACAGTTTCTTCAGGTTGCTTCTATGATGAGTTACCTGAGATTGGAAGAATTTACTTTTGTAGATTGGTAAGTCGAAAGTTTTTCTTAGGGCTGGACAAATGGCAGAGTTGGATACTCGAAGAACTGAAATCCTGGGAAGATCGGCGAGCAGTATCCAAAGAAAAGTACGATCATATCTTGCGCAGAAAACATTTATCCACCTGTGTAGTTCTGCTACACAGATCCAGGCAATTTGCAGAGGTATTCAGGAACCTGCTGAATCATTTGTCTAATTCTCCCTACAAGAGTGTAGATTGGCTTCTTCTTGACAGTAGATTGGCTTCTTCTTGACAGTAGATTAGCTTCTTCTTCTTTGTCTCTGTTTTTTTAGTTTACTTCTGAAAACTAACTTGCAAAATTATGTGTCACTATGTTTAGGTTATCTTGCTCGAAGTATCTACGAAAGCATGCGCAGAGAAGCTGCTGCTTTGAAAATCCAGAGAGACTCCCGTAAGTTTCTTGCTAGGAAAGCTTACACTGAGCTATATTCCGCAACTGTTTCAGTTCAAGTGGGTATGCGTGGTATGATTTCCCGAAAGGAATTGTCTTTCAGAAGGCATACTAAAGCTGCAACTATAATCCAGGTATAATTTATTTAAACTACTGAAGTGTGGTGCTATCAAATTTGACTGCTTATGGAACACTACTATACATCATTAGGTAGAATACTACCAAGAGCACCACTGAATAACAACGAGAATAATGGTTTTTCTCTGTGTGATATTCTAATCGTAATAAACTCCTTTATATATTACAGAGCCGGTGTCGTGTATTCTTGGCCCGGCTGCATTACAGAAAACTAAAGAAAGCAGCCATCACGACACAATGTGCATGGAGAGGAAAAGTTGCGCGTAAAGAACTCCGAAACCTTAAGATGGTGAGATGTGGTTTGTTTGTTTGTTTTGTTTTGTTTCTTTTTCCTGATCATCCTGTGCTAAATCAAAATGAAATATTTTCTGAATTTGACTTCTTAAGATATAGCTTTGCACGAAAATTAACACAATTTCTATAATTCATTTTACACACAGGCTGCTCGAGAAACAGGAGCTCTCCAAGAAGCCAAAAACAAGCTAGAGAAGCAAGTCGAAGAGCTGACATGGAGACTGCAGTTAGAGAAACGAATGAGGGTGAGCTTTTTCTATCTTCGTCAAATCAATCTCTGATTTCCCCTATGTTTCCTGCGTTTAATCAAAATTTCTAAGAGTATCATTTCTTCTTCTTCAACGCTACAGACTGATCTTGAAGAGGCAAAAAAACAAGAGAATGCGAAGTATGAGTCTTCTTTAGAGGAAATACAAAATAAGTTCAAAGAAACTGAGACATTGCTTATTAAAGAGCGTGAAGCTGCCAAGAAAGTTTCTGAGGTGCTCCCTATTATTAAGGAGGTTCCTGTAGTTGACCAGGAATTAATGGAGAAACTCACAAATGAAAATGAAAAGCTGAAGGTGGGTCTCGATTCTGGATCTGTAGCTTACAAATAGTTAACTGGAGATCCATAAAAATACGCTATAATGCTGTTTACAAACCTTCCACCAAATGAAAATTTTTACTGAAAAGTGTTGGTCTCCTCTATACTGTTTTTCTTATGCAGGGGATGGTGAGTTCTCTTGAGATGAAGATAGATGAGACAGCAAAAGAACTTCAGGAGACAACCAAGATTAGTCAGGATAGACTAAAGCAAGCGTTGGAGGCAGAATCTAAAGTAGCAAAGTTGAAGACTGCAATGCAGAGGTACAGTTTGCATGAATCTATCAATTAGCACTGGCAATAATATATACTTTTCTTGTTCAATCAATCAGCTAATGTTTTATTTGCAGGCTTGAAGAGAAGATTTCAGACATGGAAGCTGAGAAAAAAATTATGCATCAGCAAACGATCTTAAACCCTTCTATGAGTACTGTATCAGGGCATTCTCCAACTGCAACTATTAAGGTAGAAGTGTTTCTCTGAAACTCAAATATATGCTCTTTTGGGTTACCTTCTTCGTGTGCTTGATGTTAAATATTTTGTTAATTACTGTTTGCAGAATCTGGAAAATGGCCACGGTACAAACTTAGAAAACCAGATCAATGTAGGGTAGTTCTTCCACACAACTATTTTGATCTCTTGGATTTCTCATTTCTTTTTATTTTGCATTTTCTGTTGGTTCATTTATCTGAGAAGAATACTTTCCAGGAAGCTGAGGTCGATGGAAATGCTAGGAAATCTGCTGCAGAACGTCAACTCGTACTGGCCAATCACTTTATACTATATATGCAACAGCTTTAACAAGTAACTCTATTAACCTGCTTTTCTCTGCCGCTGCAGGAGAATGTTGATACTCTCATCGACTGTGTTAAGGAAACCATCGGTTTCAGTAATGGGAAACCTATTGCTGCATTCACAATATACAAGTGTCTTCTTCACTGGAAATGCTTTGAATCAGAGAAGACGAGTGCGTTTGATCGTCTTATCGAGATGATTGGTTCCGCGATTGAGGTAAATTGGAATGCATTTCTTGTTATTATGAAGATACTGATATGTCCCAAAATGAGGATTCTTGCGTATGTCTCAACAACCTTTTGTATACTAGTGACTCTGTTAATTGCTAGTCCCGGACTAGAAAGATTTGTTTGCAATCATTTATTACGTCATCTGCTTGAGAAAGGATCTAACTAACTAGTGCATACTAAATTGACTCTATTTCTAGAATGTTGTATGTTCTTTTGTATTCTTTTATTAATACACTAATCATCTTGTGGAGAGGAATACAAGTCTGTTTCTATTCTACTAAAAGTTGGATGTTTCAACTGCTCTGCTGATTTATCTTTTCAGAATGAAGATGACAATGGTCATTTGACGTATTGGTTGACAAACACATCAGCACTATTGTTTTTACTTCAAAAAAGTCTTAAAACTGGTGGCAGAGCAACGGCAAGCAAGAAGCCACCTGTCACAACCTCCTTATTTGGAAGGATGGCCTTGGTACTTTAACTTCTGTGTTAGTACGGCTTTTTAACAGGTCTCTTACATTCAATGTCAAGACTTTAACTACTCTTTCCCATATGGTTTAACCAGAGCTTCCGCTCATCACCAAACCTTGCTGCTGCGGCTGAAGCTGCTGCTCTTGCGGTGATCCGCCCAGTGGAGGCGAAGTACCCGGCTCTGCTTTTTAAGCAACAGCTTGCAGCATATGTAGAGAAAATATTTGGGATGATTAGGGATAACTTGAAGAAAGAGCTCTCAGCTTTAATTTCTCTGTGCATTCAGGTTTCATTGATTTCTCTATTTGCAGCTATATTTTTTCCTTGTCTCTCTGTTGTATCCTAATGATGTGAACACCTGCTTGCTGCATTGCATTTTGATGATGATGTATTTTACTTTTTTAACAAGATTTGTTCTATCCAAACGATGAACTTCAGGCACCGAGAATTTCAAAAGGAGGGATGCAAAGATCTGGTAGGTCTCTTGGAAAAGATTCTCCTGCTATTCACTGGCAGAGCATTATCGATGGTCTCAATTCGCTTCTTGCCATATTGAAAGAAAATCATGTAAGAAAATAGTAAAACTTCCATGACATTGATCTGTTTCCAACTACTCAAATTCTCATATGTTTCATCGTGTACAGGTTCCTTTGGTACTCATCCAGAAGATACACACTCAAACTTTCTCGTTCATCAATGTGCAACTGTTTAACAGGTAAAGAATACTTAAAAATTACATCTAATGATTTCTACTCGCTTTATTATCGATATTAGTCACAATTCAAGTTGGGTACTTGAAATATAGATTATCACTTGGATTGTCCAATATCCTATGGAAGCTATAGACCATGGTCACTAGTTTTCTCACTCGGTTTTTTCTTAACATATTATAATAGCCTTCTACTGCGTAAAGAGTGTTGTACATTCAGCAACGGAGAATTTGTAAAGTCTGGGCTAGCTGAGCTAGAGTTGTGGTGTGGCCAAGTCAATGAAGTAAATTCCTACCTCGTGTTTTCCTTACGAAAGAAACTTTCTTTTGGACATTATATCATTTGGTTTCATTCTTTAATTTTTCAGTATGCTGGGCCATCTTGGGATGAACTGAAACACGTCAGACAAGCTGTTGGGTTCCTGGTATGTTATACTATCGTAATAAACTGTGAATATTAACTTGTAAAACTCTTGTTTCCCAAAGTCATTAAAAGCATATATTTCTCCTCTTATTCTTCAGGTTATTCACCAGAAGTACAGAGTATCATACGATGATATAGTACATGATCTTTCCCCGGTAAAGCTCCTTCTTAGTATCTAGAAACACGTTTTGAGGAATTTTACAGGCTTAGACTGTTTATTAATTTGCTTTCTTGATTCACTTTCTTTCAGATCCTCAGTGTCCAACAACTTTACCGGATATGCACGTTATATTGGGACGACTGTTATAACACCCGAAGTGTCTCTCAAGAGGTACCTAACTAAAAAAACAAATCTTGAGTCAACTTTCAACGCCTTTTAAGATGCTGAGCAAAGTGTGAAACCTCTCTCACAGGTAATATCAAGCATGCGTGCGCTGATGACAGAGGAATCCAACGATGCAGATAGCAATTCTTTCTTGTTGGATGATAATTCCAGGTAACTCTCTCGCCCTATATTCAAGCAAATGGAATCATTCCCCGATCCATGATTCTTGAATTGGTATGGATAAGTTTCAAGGTCTTTTCTAATAAAATTTAGAAAATTATAACCGGTTTCTGTTTATTTTATCGTAGCATTCCCTTCTCAATCGACGAAATTTCTAGTTCGATGCACGAAAAGGACTTTGCAAGTGTCAAACCTGCGAAAGAGCTTCTGGAAAATCCAGACTTCGTTTTCTTGCACTAGTTTCTTGGAACTGAGAAGCTCAGATTCTAAAAGCTCTTCCTCTGTTTTTTAGTCTGAGGTGGAGGGAACCAAAGGAAAGAAGATGGGAACAAAGTGTAAAATTTTATTTGTTGTGGGGTTGTTTCTTACAAAACCTCTGTGATTCTCACCAATTTATTCATTCATTATTTTGACCCCATTTCAAAGTTTTTTTTTTTAAATTTAGACCCAAGATTGTATGTTATGTTTTTCATTAATTTACTGGCCAGGCTCAAGTATTGTGTCCAGTTTGATGACTACATGATGAAGATCCATTGTTGCTGCACAGAATTAATCTTATTTAATTTTACAAACTTGTCTCTACTAACCTTACTTATCAATTATTTTTTTCTTTTTCGGAAAATGTATCCGACAGAAATTTGTAATTTGATTGAAGTATGTATGATTGTGGATGTGATCCATATAAAAGTCATAGAATATCTTTTTTTTGTCAAACAATAAAATGCTGCTACTCATTTTATTAATTAAAGAATTTTAAATTTACTTGTATCGTTTTCAGAAACATTAATATTTGTAGAAAATAAGAAATAGAGAATATTTTAGAGCAAAATAAGAAAAGGGTTACAAAACCCAACCCTTATTGGAGTTGGATAAAAACCTTGGACCACCATTTTGTTGTTCTTCTTCTTCTTCCGGCTGCGCCGCTTTCTCACTCTTTTACCTCTCAAATTTAACCCAAAGCGACCGAATCTTCGATTTGCGCTCCTCAATCGTTGCTCAGGTTCGCTTCGATCTCAAATTACATCTTCTTAGGAGAAACAAAGTCAAGATTCATAAACCTAATTGTTCCCAGTTCTATCGTAGAAACTTCACTTAGATTAGTCTGGGATCTAATCGTTAAGATTTTAGATTAGGAATCGAAAATATTGTGATGTTTAGGTAACGGAACTCAGGTATGGAATCTTTGTGTCGAATTGATCGGGCTGATGTAGAAACCCTAATGTGGGAAGGGTTTTGTTTTGTGCAGTCGCATAGTTAGTAGAGAAACCGTTGTGTGTTATTAATAAGTAGTTGTTTCTCTTAAGAGATTAATTATTGTTAGGGTTGTGATTGATTCAGGTTTTAAGCAGGAGAAGAAGCTTCAATCATTCATAATGTCTCGGAACAGGGGTTTGGCTGAGCAAGATCTTAATAAATTGGATGTAACTGCGCTACATCCTTTGTCTCCTGAGGTCATTTCTCGCCAGGCCACTATTAATATAGGTAAAGGCTTTTGAGTTTCGTTAACTTACTACTCATGCTCTTTGTTCTTTTAGTTTTGATCTATATGAATTGATGTCAAAGAAACTAACCGTGTATATAAGCTAAAGGTGATAGTGTTGTATTTCAGGAACCATTGGGCATGTCGCTCACGGAAAATCCACTGTTGTGAAAGCTATTTCTGGTGTGCAGGTAAATGACCATGATTTTTTTCTCTTTTTCACAGTTCAGTGAACATGAGTAATTTGAATCTCTGCTATATTTAATCACTAGAGGTTCTTCTAGCTTGCAGCAGTTGATCGTTTTTATGATTTCCTCTTGTGCAGACTGTCCGTTTCAAGAATGAATTGGAGCGTAACATCACCATTAAGCTTGGATATGCAAATGCCAAGATTTACAAATGTGAGGATGAGAAATGCCCTAGACCTATGTGCTACAAGTGAGTTCTTGCTTGCAAAAGGTTTTTTCTTTTTTTTTGTAATCTTCTTCTACTATAAGGTTGTGTCGAGGTCTAACAACTTATCTGTTATTTCAGGGCCTATGGAAGTGGAAAGGAAGACAACCCGAATTGTGATGTCCCCGGATTTGAGAACGCCAAAATGAAACTATTGAGGCATGTGTCGTTCGTGGATTGTCCGGTATGATGAGTTTTAACAATTTCCTTGTGTCAATGAGCTGTGTGTTTTATTGTGTATTATTGATGTTGTTGCACTCCACCTGCTTACTTTTGGGTCTCTCATTAAATTGAGTAGAGGGCTTATAGAGTGAGAGCTGACGGAGAAGTTGCATTGGATTTTTTCATCCGTTGATTTTCTTTTCTCTACTTCATTCTTGTTGAATGTTATTCTTGTTCTTTTCTTCAGGGACACGATATTCTCATGGCAACCATGCTTAACGGAGCAGCCATCATGGATGGTGCACTACTTTTAATCGCTGCAAATGAGACCTGCCCACAACCACAAACATCTGAACATCTTGCTGCCGTTGAGATTATGCAACTTAAGCATATCATAATCCTTCAGAACAAGATTGATCTTATCCAAGAGAATGTTGCCATTAATCAGCACGAGGCAATTCAGAAATTTATAATGGTTCGATTTTCTTATCTCTTAAGAATCTGTTGTTGCATTCTCATTTCATCTGTTGGTTAAGCTAACGATAGGGGTTGGGGAACTTGGTTCTCAAATTTCTTCACATACTGCCGCAGAACACTGTTGCCGATGGTGCTCCTATAGTCCCTGTCTCAGCACAACTGAAATACAACATCGATGTTGTGTGCGAGTACATTGTCAAGAAGATCCCAATCCCTGAGAGGAACTTTGTGTCACCGCCAAATATGATAGTGATTCGGTCTTTTGATGTCAATAAACCTGGTTGTGAGGTTGATGAGATTAAAGGTGGAGTTGCAGGTGGAAGTATCCTTCGGGTATCTATTTCTCTCCGTCTCTCTTGTTGTGTATCTAACTACATCAAGCTTTTTATGACATGTATATCAGCCAGCGTGTGATTGGTGTCCCTAACTACATATATATTGTAGGGTGTTTTGAAAGTCAACCAATTAATTGAAATCCGACCTGGTATTGTTACCAAAGACGAGCGAGGCAACTCAAAATGCACTCCAATTTACTCTCGCATAATTTCACTCTACGCGGAACAGAATGAGCTTCAGTTTGCTGTTCCTGGAGGTCTAATAGGAGTTGGAACAACAATGGACCCAACTCTCACTCGTGCTGATCGATTAGTTGGTCAAGTCCTTGGTGAAATCGGTTCCCTTCCTGATGTCTTTGTTGAACTCGAGGTATAAACAACAACTCAGGCTCATATACTTGACAGTCTTAAGTCCAAATGTGGGTATTTCTCCTTTGGTAGTTAATTCACGGTTATGTAAAATCTTTAGGTGAACTTCTTTCTTCTACGGCGTTTGTTGGGAGTGAGAACAAAGGGTTCAGAAAAACAAGGGAAAGTGTCGAAGCTAACAAAGGGAGAGATTCTGATGCTCAACATCGGTTCGATGTCCACTGGAGCCAAAGTTGTTGGAGTGAAGAACGATCTGGCTAAACTGCAACTGACGGCACCGGTTTGTACCAGCAAAGGAGAGAAAGTGGCTCTTAGCCGGCGTGTGGAAAAGCATTGGCGTTTGATTGGTTGGGGTCAGATTCAAGCTGGAACCACCATTGAAGTTCCTCCTTCACCTTTCTGAGCTCTGTTGTGGTACTTTTTTGTTTTTTCTGGAAAAAATGATTCAACCCCTCAAAAGATAATAAAACTCTTTTTTCGTGTGGGGGAGTGCCTCTTTGCGGATTAATCATCTTCAAAACATTACCTGATTTCTTACTATTTGTTCTTTCTGTTTTTTCCTTAGATATTATTAAAAATTTCTCATGTTTTCCTTCTAAAAAAACTCTGCAAATTTGATCAAATCCACAATGATTATACAGTTATACAAACTATTATATAGGTTTAATATATTCGCACAAACTATTATATATGTTTAATATATAAATTAAAGTAAAATTGAAAAAAAAAAGAGAGGATAATTTGTACAAATATCAAATACAAAAGCCTTTTGGAGTATCTATAATCTACGAGGGTGCCTTTTTAGAAGGCGATCGCTGAACCTCGCCGAAAACTTAAGAATACTATAATAGATATATACAAAGACACAATTATAGTACTCTTCTGCTTTCTAAATAATTATGCAGCATATATGCAAAGGCTCGTATAAAATATAGCTGTACGTAACACCAACCTCAAATCTTGATGGATAAAATTACACTATCAATGAGAAATATTACATATGTATTATATGTAATATTTTTTAGATAGTTACCTTCTAAATCATTTTTGTGTTGAAAAAATAATAATTTTGTTGCAGTAAATGTTACATATCTATGTTATAAGGATATCTTCTATATCAAATAAATACAGTTACTTCAATTTAGTTTCCTTTAAAATTTTAACAAAGTACATAATATGTGTATGTCTATGTAGGTGTATAATATCTATTTAGTTAAACTCTCCACCATTTGTGATTTTACAAATTTACGTCTACTTTTTTACAATTTCATAATTTAAGTCTGCTTGATTCTGTATTCTCGAACCTCCGCTAGCTTCCAAACAAATAGTTATGATAATAATCAAACAGTTTTATAATAGATAAAAATAATACATGAACTTTCTACATACTAACTAATAATTTTAAGAGTTTATATAAAAAGGAGAAACGGAGCAAGAGCACTTTACGACATATATAGTTAAATATATATATATATATATAGCTCCAATAATACAGCATATCGTGTAAAGATAATACTTCTTTAACAAAAAAAATAATTTTTTTCGATCTAATCCTTTTTATTTATAGTTTCATATTTGTAGGGTATTGCATAATTATGAATTATACTTATTAGAAATATAATTTTATTTGGATAGTACGATTTTGAAAAATCTGCGATTTGAAATCCAATGCTAGTCTAAGAAATAAAGTATTTGGAATGTACAAAGATGGAAGAAACATGAATATTTTGTCATCTTTGCTGGTTTAAAGTTAGTGGATTACATCCATGCATGCATATATACTTGTACTTCCCAAAAAAATATTATATGTATCTCGAATTTTTAGGAATTCTTTTCACAAAAAGAATTTTTAGGAATCCTACTAGTTTCTAGAACTAAGGTACAATGAAAGAGTGTAACATTGTATTTAAGGAAATGAGTGCCAACTTTAGTTTATTATTTTTTCAAATTAAAGCTTCAACTAGTTTAGTGTACATGGAAGTGGGTATTAAAGATTTAATTAATATCCACTAAAGTATAACTAATTGGAAAAAAAAAGATGTAACAAATTTCCAACTATTCCCTTTGGAGATTTTTAAAAATTATTATCATACAAAATAATTTAATATAAAACGTAAAACTACCCAAAAGAACAAAAATAACGAAAGAGAAACTGTAAAAAATAGTTGCAATAATAAAATTAAGAAACTTGCAAATTGATTTGATGTGGTTAGGTAGTCGGCGGAGGAATTAACATTAAAAGTGGGCCAAATTTGGACCCACTCTGACTCATCATCTTCTCCACGTGGTTGAGTGTATTTGTCAGCATGGCGTGCCACGTGGATTTATATGACCAATGATTGAATTAACCTTTTTTACATGAGATATTAAATCTTCTTTTTTTACATTAATGATTGTATAGGTCAGTACATTAACCAGTGGGCTTATTTTTTAGTGGGGATAGTTGGCAAAAACTAAGTGGAAATGACAAAATAGAAAACTCTCTCTTTTTTTGGCAATCGAAAACTATCTTAAGATATGGAGAAATATAGTAGTTTTAAAAATATTCTTAGAAAATAATAGTTTGTTATATATATATATATATATATATCGATCATTTTTCCCGTCTGAAATCTGAATGTATATATCATTTAATCTTAAGAAAAGAAAAAAAAAACAAAATAAACGGAGTCACACAAACAAATAGCTCTTATGTATATCTACACAACTTGTTAATGGTAGTTTAATTTCCACTAGAGCTAAATACTTTTTTAATTATTTTGATATAACTAGAGCTGATTATTTTCTTCATATATTCGACACTCTAGATTTTTAAAATTTACAACAGCACTTTCGAAAACAAAATCAAAACTTTTTTTTTTTTGCATGTTTGCATATCGGTTAAAATTTACAGTAATAATGCAATCACCTAATAAAATTATGAAGCAGAACCCTCTTGATCAAACAACAGGTTCAAATTCAACTTTAGAAATGCAAATTGGGCCATGACAAATCCATCAAATAAATGCAATCCTCAAGCCCAACTCCACTGCAGCTTTGAATTCAACCGCGAAGAACAAAGTCTTCTCACGCAGTCGTCGTGAGACTTGTACGGAGAAGCCAGCTCACTCAATCCAGCTATCAAATCATTACAACACCTTGGAGTCTTGCGCCATCACGTGCTGCTAAGGACAACTGTCATCATCATCCTATCTGAAACAATTTCTCTATATATACCTGTGTTGTAATCGGAACAGAGTATGAGAGAGAAGCTTTTATGAAATGAAACGGTTTGTCTTCTTCATTAGAGTTTTACTGTAACTTTCATGGTATCAGAGCCATGGGTGACACAAATAACTTATCTCCTTCGTCTCTAAACATTTCTCAATGCGTTACATTAAAACTCACCTCCACAAACTACCTGTTATGGAAAACGCAGATTGAATCCTTTCTTTCAAGTCAATAGCTACTCGGCTACGTTACAGGCGGGACACCGAGGCCTACTCCGACTATAGCCGTCAAAACTAGAGACACCATCTCTGAAATTCCAAACCCAGACTTTGCAAAATGGGTAAGAAATGATCAAATGGTCTTGGCTTGGCTCTTTGGGACACTCTCTGAGGAATCATTAAGAGTGGTGTATGGTCTACACTCATCTCACGAGGTATGGTTCTCTCTTTCCAAGAAGTTTAATTGGGTCTCCACGTCTAGAAAATTTGACCTGCAGAGGAGGTTAAACATTGTGTCAAAACAAGGAAAAACAATGGCTGGATATTTAGAAGAGGTTAAAGTTATATGTGACCAACTAGATTCTATAGGACATCCAGTGGCTGATCAAGAAAAGATATACGATGTTCTTAACGGATTAGGTCCAGAATACGAGTCTATAGCCACATACATCGAAAACTCCATGGATACCTTTCCTGGTCCAAACTTTGAGGATGTAACATTCAGGCTGACGAACTTCGACACCAAGATGCAGAACTATCAAACTGCTTCTTTAGTGACTCCGCCTCTTGCATTTGCTACTGAAAGAGGCTATTCAAACAGAGGTCGTGGTAATAACAGAGGACGTGGTTCCTACACAACAAAAGGCAGAGGCTTTCATCAACAGTTTGACAATAACAACAACTCTGGAGGTTCATCTGAAAGACCAACTTGTCAGATCTATGGGAAGTATGGACATGTAGCTTATAAATGTTACAAAAGGTTTGATCATGCTTACCAGACCGAAGACGTGCATCATGTTATGACTGCTTTAAAGATCAATGACAAGTCGGGACAAGAGTGGTACCCGGACACAGGTGCGACTGCACATATCACCAACACTCCTGTCCACCTCCAAACGTCTCAACCTTATGAAGGGGATGACTCTGTGATGGTGGGAAATGAAGATTTCTTGCCCATCACTCACATAGGATCCATTCCACTGAATACTTCTCAAGGTAAAACTTTGCCTCTTAAGGACGTTCTTATATGCCCAGCTATGACTAAATCATTACTGTCTGTGTCAAAAATCACTGCTGATTATCCTTGTTCCTTCAAATTTGATGTTGACTCTGTGATTGTGAAGGACAAGCAGACCAAGCAGCTCTTCACACGAGGAAGCAGGCATAAAAATCTTATGTGTTGGAAAATCCGAGCTTCCAGTCTTTTTACTCTTCAAGACAGCAGTCAATGAGCAATGATATTTGGCATTTGAGGCTTGGACACCCACATAATGATATCCTCCAGATTCTATCAAGATCAAAAGTTATAGCTATAAATAAGACTAGTCCTCAGATGTGTGAGGCTTGTCAAATGGGAAAAACTTGTAGACTTCCCTTTTCTACTTCAGATTTTGTCTCAACTAGGCTCCTAGAAAGAATTCATTGTGATCTACGGGGACCTTCACCTACTATTTCTTCTCAAGGATTTCGGTATTATGTTATTTTTATTGACAACTTCTCAAGGTTTACCTGGTTATTTCCCTTAAAGCTCAAACATGACTTCTATATTATTTTCTTAAATTTCCAGCAAATGGTGGAGAACATGTTTCAATTGTATTTCCAGTGTGATGGAGGCGGGGAATTTGTCAGCACCAAGTTTCTGTCACATCTAACATCCTGCAGCATAAAACAACTTATCTCATGTCCCCATACACCGCAACAAAACGGTATTGCAGAAAGGAAACATAGGCATATTACCGAACTTGGGATGTCAATGATGTTCCATAGTAAAGTCCCTTAATTTTTGTGGGTTGAAACCTTCTTCACTGCTACCTTCCTTGGGAATTTATTACCATTTTCAGTTTTACCAGACAACAAGAGTCCTTTTGAGCTTCTTTTTGGTAAACCTCCAATCTATACAGCTCTACGAATCTTTGGCTGCAGCTGCTATCCCTATCTGAGGCCATACACAAAGAATAAGTTCGATCCAAAGTCACTTCTTTGTGTATTCGTTGGATATAATGAAAAATATAAAGGGTATCAATGTCTACATCCTCCTACAGGCAAAGTATACATCTGCAGACATGCTTTATTTGATGAGAAAAACTTCCCTTACACAAGAGAATACAGTCATCTTCTTCCCTCCCTAAACTCACCATTATCGCAAGCTTGGCAGAAGAGTTTTCCTCCAATCACAGACACAACTCTTCCATCGCCAATCTCTGACTTTGACAATAACATTGTGTCTACTATGACTATGGAATGTCCTGGGCGTATGACAGGCTCCGATCCTGCTTCTATAGGCGACAACATTCCTGATGTCAATAGTAATACACAAGTGCTTACAGAGTCGTTTCTACCATCACCAACAAACACTGAAACGCATGTGACAACACCTACATCGTTTGCTACTTCTATGAATCCAATCAACATCACAGAAGATGAATCTCCACTTCCTAATCCTTCACTTGCATTGACAATTCCGGAAAACAGTCACCCCATGATTACAAGAGGTAAGGACGAAATAAGAAAACCAAACCCAAAGTATGTTCTTCTTATAGTAAAAGAAAACTATCCAGAACCGAAGAATGTCAAAACTGCTATTAAAGACTCAGGTTGGATCAACACCATGACAGAGGAAGTAGATACCATGTATAAAACTAAAACATGGGATCTCATTCCACCAGACAAAGACCTGCAGCCATTGGGATGCAAATAGGTGTTCAAGACTAAGCTACTATAGAATGGTTCTCTCGATAAACTGAAAGCGCGATTAGTTGCAAAAGGATATGAGCAAGAAGAGGGCATAGACTACACTGAGACATACAGTCCAGTCATACGTACATCCACAATAAGGGATATGAGCAAGAAGAGGGCATAGACTACATGTTGCAACCATCAAAAAATGGGAAATCAAACAGCTCGATGTTAAAAATGCATTTTTACATGGCGATTTAAAGGAAACAGTTTACATGGTTCAACCACCAGGATTTGAATATCCAAAACATCCAGATTACATCTGCAGACGCAAAAAGGCCATTTACGGTCTCAAACAGGCTCCAAGAGCTTGGTTTGACAAGTTTAGCTCATTCTTACTTGCGTATTGCTTCATTTGCAGCATTCCGGATCCCTCACTCTTTGTCTATGTGAAAGGAAGTAATGTCATGTACCTTTTACTATATGTAGACGACATGATTCTTAAAGAAGCAACAATGATCTTCTTCAACAACTAATAGTGAGTCTTAAGACAGAGTTCAGGATGAAAGATATGGGTCCTCTCCAATACTTTCTAGGCATTCAAGCTCATTTTCATGAGAATGGTCTTTTTCTCTGTCAAGAGAAGTATGCCACTGATTTACTGATTAATGCAGGAATGGCAAACTGCGCGCCAATGCCGACTCCTTTACCGTTACAAGTCAATCAGCAACCTGGTCATACAGAGCATTTCCCAGAACCAACTTACTTCAGAAGTTTAGCAGGGAAAATGCAATATTTGACACTCACCAGACCCGACATTCAATATGCAGTCAACCTGGTGTGTCAAAAGATGCACATGCCATCAGTTGCCGACTTCAACTTGCCGAAGCGGATCCTCAGATATATTAAAGGCACTCTGCAAATGGGTATTGATCTCTCGAGTGAAACTGATTCAACGTTGCGAGTTTACAGTGACAGTGACTGGGCCGGATGTAAAGCCACTCGACAATCTACTGGTGGTTTCTGTACCTTTCTTGGTACAAACATCATTTCTTGGTCCGCCAAAAGACATCCGACAGTCTCAAAGTCTTCAACAGAAGCAGAGTACAGGTCGGTATCTCTAGCAGCTTCAGAAGCAACCTAGATAAAGTCATTGCTTGGTACCATCGGCATATCTCTCTCAACAACTCCTGAAATGTATTGCGATAATCTCTATGTTATACACCTCACGGCGAATCCAGCTCTACACTCACGATCTAAGCACTTTAAACTAGACTGGCATTATGTCCGTGAAAGAGTCTCAGCAGGTGCATTAGTGATCAAACACATTCCTTCTGCTTCTCAAATTGCTGACATCTTCACCAAATCGCTACCGCAACAACAGTTCTTCGATCTTCGCTTCAAACTCGGTGTTTGCCTTCCTCCCGCCACGAGTTTGAAGGGGCATATGAAGCAGAACCCTCTCAATCAAACAACAGGTTCAAATTCAACTTCAGAAATGCAAACTGGGCCATGAAAAATCCATCAAACAAATGCAACCCTCAAGCCCAACTCCACTGCAACTTTGAATTCAACCGCGAAGAACAGAGTCTTCTCACGCAGTCGTCGTGAGACTTGTACGGAGAAGCCAGCTCACTCAATCCAGCTATCAAATCGTTACAGCACCTTGGAGTCTTGCGCCATCACGTGCTGCTAAGGACAGCCGTCATCATCATCCTATCTAAAACAATTTCTCTATATATACCTGTGTTGTAATCGGAACAGAAGTTTTTATGAAATGAAACAGTTTGTCTTCTTCATTAGAGTTTTACTGTAACTTTCAAAAATAACATCTTAACTGATTTCAATGAACATAATTATAACACATATCGAAGTTAATAAGCACGATCAGGCCGTCTCAAAAAAAAAAAAAAAAGATTTTCTACAATATCTTGTTTTTTTTAACGATATTTTTTTTTTAATTGGCATGGGCCATAGACAAATGTCCATGTTGCATAGACCAGAAACAGCCTGAACACGACTAAAGTAACATTACTTATTACGCATATATGTAAACCTATCAGCATCGATCACACGAACGTTCTATTAAGATTCATCAATTTCATTCGCGTAAGTATGATCATCACACTGAAGCTCGTGAATTGGACCATACGATCCAAATTTTGGATGATGTGTATGTATCTATCATTCATTATCTTTTGGTCCACTCTCCTATTTCACATCACTAAATTTCAAGTATATTTTGTAACGAAAACCGACGGAATCAAAGTTAATTACATATAATCAAATTACGAGTGATAAATATTATTATCACCAACACACAAAACAATATACAGCATATATATATGGTTAAGGATTATTGTGCGATATCCTCTAATCAAAGTCACACAAACAAACTTTGCAATAAAAGAATCGAATATTTCTGTTTTCTATATAAAAAGCATGTAAAAGTTAAATTATTTCGCATTTGAAGCGAAAGCATACGACAAACGTTAGGTCCTAAAAAAATTGCCTACAATTATTCACACTAATAAAATAATAAAATCCATAGAACCCGCTAATCACATGCAGTCTCGTCACAACTCTAACTACTATATATACACACATCTCTTCTCACTCCAAATCCAAACCAATAGATCTCATTTCTCATACAACAATATATTAAAAAACATTCAATTTCACTACCCATACTTTCAAATCGATCAAAACTCACCTCAAACATACTTGCTTCCATTCAAACTCACTTCAAAAAATGGAAAATACGTTTAGACTCATGGCAAGTGAAGAATATTTCTCAGACCGACGGTGTATTTGGGTCAACGGTCCGGTTATCGTCGGGGCCGGTCCTTCCGGTTTAGCTACAGCGGCTTGTCTTCGTGACCAAGGAGTCCCATTCGTTGTGGTGGAGAGATCAGATTGCATAGCTTCACTATGGCAAAAACGAACGTACGATAGGCTTAAGCTTCACTTACCCAAGAAATTCTGTCAATTACCGAAAATACCCTTCCCGGATCAGTACCCTGAATACCCAACGAAACGACAGTTCATCGATTACCTTGAGTCATACGCAAATCGGTTCGAGATTCAACCGGAGTTCAATAAATGCGTCGAGTCTGCTCGGTTTGATGAAACCAGCGGACTATGGCGCGTTAGGACAACCTCGACGGTGACCGGAGAGGAGATGGAATATATTTGCCGGTGGTTGGTGGTGGCGACGGGAGAAAACGCCGAGCGTGTTGTCCCGGAAATTAATGGACTTAAGACGGAGTTTGACGGAGAAGTGATACACGCCTGTGAGTATAAGTCCGGCGAGAAATATAGAGGGAAGAGAGTTCTTGTCGTAGGATGTGGAAACTCCGGCATGGAAGTCTCGCTTGATCTTGCTAATCACAAGGCTATTACTTCCATGGTCGTTCGAAGCTCGGTAAGCAAAAAAATATATTATAACTTTCACATAGTTCTTATGTGATTGTTAGTAAAGTTTGTTACCTTTTATGGGATTTTAGTAAAGTTTGAAATTTTAAGCTAGATTTGGAGTAAGATCAAAATTAGCATTTCTCCATTGAAATTAGTGCAGCTAGCTAGTATTACGAACTTTTTATATCAAATCTTGCAATTTTGGTGTGAAAACTTTATGCTAATCGTGTTCTTTTGTTTTATAATTTGACCAGGTTCATGTATTACCGAGGGAGATTATGGGGAGTTCAACATTTGGAATCTCAGTGATGATGATGAAGTGGCTACCTCTATGGCTCGTCGACAAGCTTCTGTTGATCCTATCGTGGCTGGTTCTGGGGAGCTTAGCTAAGTATGGTCTCAAGAGGCCCAACATTGGCCCAATGGAGCTCAAAAGCATGACAGGGAAGACACCGGTTCTTGACATAGGTGCTCTAGAGAAGATAAAATCTGGCGACGTAGAAATTGTCCCTGCAATCAAACGGTTCTCACGATGCCACGTGGAGCTTGTAGATGGCCAGAAGCTAGATATCGACGCTGTGGTTCTCGCCACCGGTTATCGCAGCAATGTCCCTTCTTGGCTTCAGGTAAGAAAATTTAAACATCTACACATACAGTGAAATTATGCTTCTTGTTAACTAAATTGTGTTTATTTTTTTATAAAACAGGAAAGTGAATTCTTTTCGAAAAATGGGTTTCCGAAATTGCCGTTTCAAAACGCATGGAAAGGCAAATCGGGTATATACGCAGCCGGATTCAGGAGAAAAGGATTGGCCGGAGCATCTGCAGACGCCGTTAACATCGCTCAAGACATTGAAAATGTGTGGAGAGAAGAGACCAAACGACAAAAGATGAAAAGAAATGTTGGTCACCGCAGATGCATCTCAGTTGCTTAGGAAGTATATAATAAATTTATTTATTTGTAAAAAATATACAAAGGAAAGATGTATAATCGAGCAAAGAGAACACTCTCCTGAAGTCCCTGACAGTGTTTTTTTTTTATCACAGCTGTATGGGCGTTTTGTCAAATTAGGATGACGTGGCTCTCTAATATTTTTCTAAACTACATGCTTTTGTAGTAACTAATGAATTTGTTTTGTACTGGTCTCATTGGGCAGTGAAAACAAATATACAAGAGACAGAACTGTTCGTTGAAACTCGTTAACAGGCTCAGTTCATTATAAATTAGCCCAGAGCCTTGAGGCCCCGAATCTTGGATGGCGTGGCGTGCTGAAGATGGCTTAACCGTCACGGCTCGGTCTATTTTAAGACCGAATCCCATCTAGACCGGATTGGACTAGTGAAATTATTTAATTGCAAACAAGAACATGGCTTGTTGTTCGGTTAAATCAGATTGAATCAAATAAAGAAAAATCCTAAAAGGAAAAAGAACAGAACTCTGATTTTGTTTTCTCCATCTATAAGCCCTAATACAAATAATCAGTTAGTTTCATGGTCTTTGGCTTTTTGACAACAAACCTCGAGAAATGATGGCGGAGAGAGTGGTGGAATCAGGCAAGGCAACTATTGGTGGAGAAGCGGAGAAATCTCTAAAGGATAAAGGCAACGAGTTCTTCAAAGCTGGGAACTACCTTAAAGCCGCAGCTCTCTATACTCAAGCCATCAAGCTAGATCCTTCTAACGCTACTCTTTACAGGTTACTTTTATTTTCATCTATAATTTCCGATTCCTAATTAAGCTTCGATCAAAATGATAGTTTATGCTTAAACTAATAAACGAGATTGCTCCAAATCTTTCGAATCTAATTGTTGGGTTTCTATGTGTTTCCTTCCATTTTAAGCTTAGTGCTTAAAAGATCTGCTTTTGTTCTCGTGTGAAATGTTAGACCTGAAAATGAGATTGTTTTAAGTGGGAAAGAGAGGCTTTTTTAAACATTGAATTGTTTTATCCTTTGGGTTGTATTTCAGAAGATCAACTGTAAAAATTTTAGGTTACTAAAAAGTTACGTTCTTCTTGATGGTTCTGTGAATGTTGCTCAGTGTAGAATACGAAATTGGATCAATGTGCTAGTCTAATGTGTCACTGTAATAAAGCTTTTCTTTATCCGATGCAGTAACCGAGCTGCTGCATTTTTGAGTCTAGTTAAGCTTAGCAAAGCCTTACCTGATGCTGAGACAACTATCAAATTGAACCCTCAGTGGGAGAAGGTAAGTCAAAACAAGAGAATGTATCATCCTTAATAACATATAATATCTGTGTCTTTATTTAAACAATTGCTTTTTCTCATCTATCTGCTTCAGGGGTACTTCAGAAAAGGTTGTGTGCTTGAAGCCATGGAAAAATACGAAGATGTAATTTTTCTCTTATTTTTGGTCTTTTTCTTATAAATTTTGATTCAAAGCTGTATCATGGTAGTTTAAATTGTGATGATTGTGATAGGCTTTGGCTGCATTTGAAACGGCTCTGCAGTACAACCCACAGAGCACAGAAGTTTCTAGAAAGATCAAGAGGCTCGGCCACTTGCAGAAGGAGAAACAAAGAGCTCAAGAACTCGAGAATTTGAGATCTAATGTGGACATGGCCAAGCATCTTGAAAGTTTTAAATCTGAAATGGTTAGTCCTGTTTTTTTCTCCAAATGAAATTCCAAAGAGTCAAGATAAGACTTTCTCGTTACTTATATTTGATTGTTTTAACTCAGATTGTGAGATTAATTGTCTCCATATGAACGAACACTTGCAGTCTGAAAACTATGGAACTGAAGAGTGTTGGAAAGAAGTGTTTTCTTTTGTTGTTGAGATAATGGAAACAGCTGTGAAGGCGTGGCACAAGACATCTAAAGTCGATACTAGAGTCTATTTCCTTCTCGACAAAGAGAAAACACAGACTGATAAGTACGCACCAGCAGTCAACATTGATAAGGTAATAAGGACATGAGCCAAGTCGAGATCTTACAAGAAATCTTTTTTTGTCTGATAACTCTATTTGGTGACTCCAGGCATTTGAGTCACCACACACGCACAGTAATTGCTTTACATATCTGAGGCAATACGCAGAAGAGTCATTTTCCAAGGCTGCTTGCTTAGTAACAGCAAAGAGTAGTATATCCTATCCACAGGTGAATCATATCTGTCTTTTTTTTGGGCTTGCTAAAGAGTCCTCCACTATTCTGGTTTGTATTATGGACTGATGATTAAACGATGTCTCAAAGGTGTGGAAAGGTCAAGGCTCAAGGAAATGGAAACTCGGACAAAATGATGGAATCTTTGTTCAGTTTGAATCTCCTTCCATTCGAAAAGTTTGGTTCATCCCCAGCTCGAAAGAAAAGGGGCAAACTTTATGCAGGTTCGTTCTCTAACACTTGGTCTTCTTAGTTGTACAATGAGCTTTAAGAATTTGATGAAGTTTCCGTGTCTTTACACCAGCTGTTGTATAGTAAAGATTAACTCGAGAGTTTAAAGAGTTATAAACTGGTTGGTGTTTTGATTTCAGGGATCCGCAAACTCTGGATATTGGCGCACATGAGATTCTCCCTCGCATTTTCAAGGAACAATCAAAAAGCTCATAGGGCATTGTTTGTTTCAGTATGATTCTCTATGTCCAGTTTTTGATCAAGACTGAAAAGAAAAAAAAGAGTTCCTTGTGAGTTTGTGCTACTTGGGAAAATCCACCTCTTTATTGTTTTATTGTTTTTTTTTTAATTTAAGAGCTTTTTATATATTCATGATGTCATTTGAAGTGGGCTCCATGTTTTTGTTTCCAACTACTGCAACAAAAAGGCCCATTAATGAGCTTAATCTATGGGCGTTGATTTAAAATCTTTTTCTCGTGTGTGTTTTCACTTTATAGACCAAAAGCAAGGTTACTAATATCACGAGAATTATCAGTACACAGCACAGAAGTATATCACGGTTTTTTTTTCAATATTATGTAAATATGAAATATCTTATTTAATTTAAAATTATAAAGTTCATGATTAAATATTGTGAAGAATAGCTAGAGCAGTTTTATTTCTAGAGATTTTTTTGAAAACTAACCGATTTTATAAAACATTAATTTCCATTTCAATAAACATGGATATGGTTCAAAAATTAATTTGTTTTAAGTGCTAGAAAGCCCGATAAAGTAAATAGGCCTGAGATTTGGCCACGTCCCACTCCACCGACAACCGACGGTTCAATGACGGTATCAATTTGACTCCATTTCGTTTGAATTATCCCAAACCCATTTAATCATCTATATTCAGTTTTTTTCCCACCTAGACTAGTAAAATTGTAATATTCAGAGGCCAGAAAAGAAACAATGCACCCAAATTTTTTTTTTGGAATAACTGCTAATCAAAACTCAACTTATGTTTGAATGCCGTGTATTTTACGATTTTTTTACATTTAATTATGCTTTGACCGAAATTAATAATCTTTTCTTAAAAAAAAAACCGTGAAACATTCTGGTTAAAAAAGTGAAAATTGAAAAAGGGTATTGTTTAACTAAAGAAAAACAAGATCTGATTTGGAATTAATCTATATAGAAATAAATAAAGGTGTGCCCTCTTGCAAAAATAAAAATAAAAGAGAAAATGTATGAACTCATAAATTTATTTGCCGGCTAGCATCGACTCTGACATCGGCAGTATTCTTTCTAATTATATTATTGGAAAAACACAAATGTGGACGATTTTTAGATGATTGTCTTTCTCCTCTTCACGGTTTTGTCGGTCATGTTTCACTAGCGATCAGTCTGTGATCTCGCTTTTGAGTACCAATATTCTCTTTCACACCACAATTAGTTGGGTTGGTGTCTTTTCGACGTGTCTTTTCGACGTGTCTCTTCAACACGTTGTGTTTGTTCACGTGTTTTGCCGACAATCTCACCATGTTTATCATGTATTACAGTTTGATAGATTATACTGGGTGGAAAATGAATCGTATTTTCCACTCTGGATTTTTCGTTGTGTTAGTTATTTTATGTCTCTTTTTTGTAGAGTTTGATTCCGATGAAATTATCATTCGTAGTGTTTCTGCCGATTATTTATCTTGGTTTGTTAAAGTTTAGGCGAAAGAAAAATTCATACAGAGACAACGATTGATTATGAAATTTGAAAGACAACCATTGATTATGAAGTTTGAAGTCTTCATGCAGTGGTGTTTTGAGATTTGCAAAATTTTTATAGTGCATCATAGTTGAGTGATAACCAAAAATCGCAATGGTTGAGTTCAAATACAGAAAAGAAACCTAACAGATTTGTTAATCTGTTAGCGAGTAAACCTTCTAAAGTTGAAGCATCGTCAATTTCGCTTAATTTGTTAGCGATTAAAGATTTTAAAATTGAAACATCGTCAATTTTGCTTTTTATATTATATATTTTTAACTTTTTTGTTTAAAATATATATATATATATATATATAAATACTATTTTTGTAATCTTGATCAAAATAATAATAATATTTAGACTTTTTAAAAAAGGTATTTGAATCATATTAATGAGAATTTGGTGGGAATTAATTTGGTAGCACGTAGCATATAGCTTTCGAAATTAGGAAAACAGATATTATAAACTTGATTTATAAAACTATTGTCTTGATGGAAACATTGCAACTACCATAATTAGAAAATTAAATTGTAGTAGGAGTAGCATTTAGTCGTAAAATTATTTGTCTAAAAACATTAATTCTTCAAATACGAATTACGTAGGAAAAAAAGTTTTCCACATTAAAAAAATAAAAAGGAGATTATAAAAAACAACGCGTTCTCTCTCGCTTTCTCTATTCCTCTTAACCCTTCGTATTGAAGCATTTCGTATTCAGTTTGAATCTTCAATTTCTCTCTCAGATTTAGATCCAGAGGTGAAATCAGAGCTTGATCTTTGCATTGTTCATCTCTTAGTTTGTAATGCTGTTGATCTTAATTCGAACCAACTCGGAGTACTCGATCGTTTGACTCGTTCTATTTTGGAATCTTGCTGACTCGGCGAGGTTGGCTTAGCAGACATGGGAGGTGTGCCTTCAACGCCGCGAAACACCAGTGGTGATGATATTTCGGTGTCGGAGTACCTCATTGCCACTTTTGTTGGGGAGAAATCGTTTCCCTTAGCGTCTGATTTCTGGAACAAGCTCCTTGAGCTTCCCTTGAGTTCTCGGTGGCCTAGTGATCGTGTTCACCAAGCCTGTGAACTTTTTGGTTAGTGATTTTCATGCTAAATATTTTGAATTCTAAAGGTTGTGTTGTCGAATTTACTATGACTAAATGAAATTGGGAGGATACGTTGAAGATTGATGATTTTTTTTTCGATTTTTGTTTCTTTTTGCCTTTTGCAGCACAAAGCAATGGCTACACTAGGCACCTTTCAAAACTATTGATTCACCTGTCTTGGTGTTTGCAAGAGCTTCTTCAAGCTTCCGATGCTCAGTCTCCTATCTATAAGAAAGCTGTTAATGCTACATATATTTCATCTGTTTTTTTGAAGCATTTGATTGAGAATAGAAAAAGTGACAGCCTCGAGGATTTTCATCTCTCTTTAGACGAAAGTGAACCAGTTCCACATGGCTTTGTTATGGGTAATGACTCTCCAATATTTCTCTAGCGTTAAGGTGATTTTTATCTGCCTTGAGTTGGCTTATTTAGAGTATAAATATATTAATGGCAGATCAAAACATCCAGAATTTTGTCATGCATAGTGTGCTGAGCTTAATTGGATCAACTGAAGTGAGGTATGCTATGCTTATTCTGTATTTTCTTTATCCTTATAAGTTTCAGTATTATATGTTCCTTTCTCCTGATTTTCATCATTTATTTGGCAAGTCCCAACTCGTATGTTCTACATCAAGAACTTCTGAACTTCATGATTGTTACTATGTCGACACAGCTTCTCTCCGGACCATCACCTGGACCAAGAGATGCGAACCCTTTTATTGAAGCAGCAATGGCTCAGGTAACAGATTTAATCAGTTTTTCTTTGTCTTCTGCATATATTTTGCCTCTTATCAATTTCCCCCCTTTTCTTTTCTTCAATAATTTTCAGGAAAAGTCTCTAGTTTGTCTGGCGGTCAGAAGATTGCTACTTAATTATATTTCCCGACACCGTGCTCCTCCAAATGCAAAACCTTATATGTATTCTGATGGAGATTCACCAGGCATTTTGGAAAGAGTTGGTTCTGCAGCTGGTAGGTGTTCATATATGTTGTATTATAACTTGTCCATGGTGATCTTTTTTTTTTTTAATTGCCTTTCCGTTGTGTTATGTTTTCCTACTTAGCTTCGGGAAACTGTCCATGTATTCATGAAAACCCTTTTTTGCATATGCAGCGACTTTTGTGCTCTTGCCTTTGAACTATCTTGTAAATAACAGTGGCGGATCTAAAAATCCACTAGCGGAGTGTAGCCTTCATGTTTTACTTATCCTCATTAACTACCACAAGTCTATCATGAGTGATGAGTCTATGACGGATAAAAGTGATGACAGTGCAACTTCGGAATCAGTTTCTAAAGTCCATGTATTTTCATCTGGCAATACTTTTAGCAAGGCTCTAGCAAATGCTAGAGATGTGGAATGTGAGGTTTTTTTTCCGTCATCTTTCTGAGTAGGAAGAGTTCGATGTGTATATCTAAACTGTTACTCTGATTGTAGTTGACCGCTCAGATGTGGAGGGAAATGCCCACCCTGCTGGTCCACATGTTCGGATACCTTTTGCTTCCCTATTTGATACGCTTGGCATGTAAGTTGTATTTCCTTGAGCTTTCTTTCTAATGTAACTTGTTTTTGGTTTCATAGAGTATACCCTGTATCAAATTCTTAATTTGGTTAATTCTATGCTCCTGGGCAATGTAGGTGGTTGGCTGATGAGGGCGCTGTCTTACTCCTCTACTCATTGTTGCAAGGGAACTCCGACTTTAAGGAGTATGTGTTGGTGCGAACTGATCTGGATACTATGGTATGATTCATAAACTACCACTCAATAAGTTGTCTGTTTCATTTTTTCTTTGGTATCATTCCCTCAAAAGTAGAAATCCGTTCCTCAGTTTTACGAACCCTGGATTGTGTATTTGTTGAGTTAAAGTCCTTATGGTTTCATACCAATGATCTATTGTTTTATTTAAATATTATTTTGATGGACAGTTGATGCCCATTCTGGAAACATTGTATAACGCTTCCAGGAGAACATCGTCCAATCAAATATACATGATGCTAATTGTACTTCTCATACTTAGTCAGGATTCATCTTTCAATTCAAGCATTCACAAAATGGTACGTGCTGTTTCCAATTGTGGGATTGAAATGATTTCTCTTAACTTCAATACTTTTTTCTGATTAAGTTTCATTTAAATAGATACTGCCTAGCGTTCCATGGTACAAGGAGCATCTCCTTCACCAGACGTCTCTTGGTTCCTTAATGGTCATTATTCTCATAAGAACAGTGCAGCATAACCTTTCTAAACTTCGGGTATGGCTTTAGACTCTTATCTTAGCTATGAAAATGTGTTTCAGTTGGCCCTTTAGGTAGGTTGAGCTTTATAAGAGTAATGTCAAGTTAAAATCCTCGCCAGATATCAAATTCTTCGGACAAGGCAAAATATATTGGAAACTGCGACTTAGTTGGAGATGTATCAGACATTGGACACTTGAGCTATATATCTCTTTCCGTTTAGGCTTGGTGGTGTTGTGCCTTTGTTATATATAAAAGGCCATTTATTTGAATAAATAGGATTGTGTTCTTAATAGGATAGAATCAGCTTTTGTGACAAATTCTCTTTCTTGGCTGTTACAGGATGTGTATCTGCAGACTACTTGCCTTGCTACCTTGGCTAACATGGCACCTCATGCCGATCATTTAAGTGCATATGCCTCACAGAGGCTTGTCAGCCTTTTCTACATGCTTTCTCGAAAGTATGCAATTAAGTCCTGTCTTTTTATGACTTTGCATATTTTTTGTCTGTTTTTGTATTAGTACCATGCTCATTATGGTTCCTATGTAATTGATCGTAAATTGTTTAACACAGGTATAACAAATTATCAGACCTGACAGGTGATAAGCTGCATAGTATCAAAATAAACTTGTCAGGAGATGATGGTGTTTCAGAAGATATGGTAAGGCATAGTTAGTTTAAGCAGCAGCGTATTACTATGGATCATTGCTATCCCTTGATTTCTGGTTTACTTTTTACATGTATTTTGTGAACTGCAGGCAGCAGAGTTGCAGATCTTTACAGATTTCCTGAGACTTGTCCTAGATATATTAAATGCAATTTTAACGTACGCACTGCCAAGAAATCCTGAGGTATTACATTGTCATTTTTTCTTGGCAGCATGAATCACATAATTGTTTTCCCGGTTTTTCCTACTCTGAATCACTCTGATTCTGGTTTCTGCAGATTGTCTATGCGATTATGCACCGGCAAGAAGTTTTCCATCCTTTCAAGAATCATCCACGGTTCCATGGGCTAGTCGAAAATATTTATACAGTACACTCCATAGGCTTTGCTCGTTTGATCTTTGTAGCTATGACTTCCTCTTAAATTCTTAGAAATCCAGAAAAAGTAGAGTTTCTAATTTGATCTATTTGTTTCTCACTTGCCGGACTGATTATCATTTCCTAAATAGGTCTTGGAATTTTTCAATAGCCGCATGGATTCTCAAAGATCAGATCGAGAATGGTCAGTGCAGAAAGTTCTTCAGTTCATCATCAACAGTTGCCGGTCTTGGCGAGGTGAAGGCATGAAGGTAAAAACAACCTCTACACTTATCTGTCATCTGAAACATTTTGGTCGTTTTTCTTTATGCTATGAATACTCAAAAGCTTGCATCTTTCAGGTGTTTACTCAACTTCACTTCTCATATGAACAAGAGAGCCATCCGGAAGAGTTCTTTATTCCTTACGTTTGGCAGATAGCTTTTTCCCGATGGTAAACCAACCCTAAACAAAGAAATTTATGTCTTTCCTCTCTACGTTTCACCACGATGTGGTAACAAAGAAGACCGTTCACATTCCTCTCTCACCTTTCTTTTTGTTCACAGCGGTTTCAGTTTTAATCCGGAAGCCATTAACTTATTTCCAGTGCCACACCAAGTTGAAGTAAGTAGCTAATTGCTTCGACTGTTTCAGAGGCAGTTTCTGCGTTTTGCATTTGCATGAGGAAAATATTTCACATTTTTGAAAAAATTTATACAATATTTTGAGAACCTTCCGTTAGTGACAACTGGTTGGATATACCATTATTGAAACATCATCTGCTAAATAGAAAAACCATGAAATTTTAATATATATACATTTGCCCGGATTGACTCGTTGCATACAAGTTTTTGAATTGATATTTCTAGCGGAATATCTGCAGAAAGAGATAGAAGAGGAAAGAGGAGAAGAATTGGAAGAGAAAGAATTGACCGACCAGAGAATTGTCTTCGATCCTTAAGTATTTTTCGATATATAGGAGAGTTTGGATGGGACGTATGTATGTATATATTTATACGGTTTAGAGCTTCAAATAAGGTAATATCAAAAAGACGTAATTATTTTCTTAATTTTTATTTTTTTATTTCTTACATTGTAGGTTTTCAGTCTAAAGATTTCAGTTAATTAATAGGTTTATTTCACTCGTGTAAGAACCAATTGAGCTTCTGGTTGATTTATGAAACTGTTCTTGTTCTTAGAACTCTCAGCTGTTAAAAGTTCTTATAATCAATTAAACTGATTTATTTCATTTGTTTTACAAATTATTATTTTGTTTACACATGACCAAAAATAAAACTTCAAATTACGTCTCAAAACTTGAATGATCCAAGTTTTCCATTTTCAAAAGAACCTTGAAGCTAAAATTTCAACTTTAAACAAGAAAAATAACCAAAATTTAAAAAGCAAGGGCTTTGAACCCCAAATACATTACCCACAATCGAGGTAAACATGTCTTAGGGTGATCCTTTTGTCGATCAATGCTGATTCTCTCAAATCTTCCCTAATTCACTAATTAGTTGGAAGAGTTTTATTTACTTATTATTTTTTTATTTTCTCTTTCTTTTCTTTATTTGATTTCTTTTTTTGTTTTAAATCTTTATTTTAAAAAGGCTTAATTTTTTTAAAGTATAAAATTTGACATTAAAGTTTTAAATTTCACAATAAATTAGAAACTTGAATGCTAAATCTACATAACAATTCGAAAACAAATTGAAATCTACAAATCAAATGACAAGATCCAAAATCATGTAACCTTTCACATCATTATGTAAATTTATTATTCAAGTTTTTCATTAATTTTTTTAAAAAACTTATTAAAATCAGTGAAAAAACTTACTAAATCCTTTTTAAAACCCTTATTAAAATCCGTTAAAAAAATTAAAACCTTTAAAAAAAATTCAGAAACATAAACAGCATTCAGATGGGATAGAAATGGACCTGATGATGCATTGTGTGTGGGATAGATGCGTGACGACAAGAGATCGAGCGGATTTCTAAGTGGAGTCTTCACAATCTCGATGACGAGAATGTTCTCTACCTCGTCATCATCGCACACAGCGGAACCGTTTCTCTCCGGCGCCGTTTTTCAGCACGGGGATTGTCTTCTCTCGCACTTGCTCCTCCGTCAGTTTCTCTTTCTTGACCTCCATGGGTAATTCTTAAGAGCGAAAGAGTTAGATTATTGAGAGATTTCGAAAATCCAAGTGAAGGAGATGAAGAAGACTCTCAACTTCTGATATGGAATTAGGATCTTCAGGTTCCATTGTCAGATTCTATATTATATATGAAGTCAAAAGTAAATTTTTTTTTTTCTAACTAACTGAAAAAGGAAACTCTCAAAATAAAGCAATTTCCTTTTCTACGTCACAATTTCCTTTTATATTTAACTAATAAAAAATGGAAAATACAAGAATAAAGCAGTTTCCTTTTTCTCTATCAATTCACGTTTTTTCTTTTCTCTAGCAATCTCTAAACTCTGTACACATATATATATATATATAAGTGTTTTTCTTTTCTTTTCTTCTTCTAAACTCTGTATTTTTTTTTTGGTTTTAATGTTAAGCTAAACTCTGTATCTTCTTCTTTATTCTAAACTCTTGATGCTGATTAGATATAGCTTGAACCGTTTGACCCAATTAAAGCATTTGTTAAAATGATACACAGACAAGTAAAATTATACAACGTTAACATCTAAAACTAAACCAGTAAGCCACTTAATCCCACTAATATACTTTTATCTGATTTTTTTCCAGAAATAAAATTTGCCAATATAAAATGAAGAAACTTTTAATACTATTTTCAAGATTTTCCTTTTATTTTCACCCTTGCCTTAATAAGCGCGTGAATGGATTGAAAGGACTGTCGGTATTTAAAAACAATAATGTAATATACAAATTTCAGATACGTTGTATGTATATCTCACTGTTACGTCTTGTCGAGAATCTAGGGTTTCTCTCTATCTCTCTCCTTCCATGATTTCTAGCGCCTCCCCATCTCTCCATCGCTTCTGGCCTCGATTCCTCTTGTCGAGCTTCCTCATGCTCAATTAAACTTCGATTCACGCGCTCGCCTAACAGATCTATACTCTTTCTCCTGTTACCTTTCGCGAGTTTACCCTAATTTTCATTTTTGAAGATTCGATTTTTTCCGATTTGGGGTTTCCTAATTGCCGCGACGAAATCCAGTGTAGGTCTCTGATTCGTAAGGTACTTCAATGGAAGCTATTGGACGAGTTGAAGTGGAAGCGAAGAACAAAAAGGCTACTAATTTAATCGAAGATGCGGACATTGATTCGGGTCACGAGAGTGATTCTACAGTTTGTAGCGTTATAAGTTTAGAAGATGAGTCGGTGGTTGATGTTTCCGGTCAAAATCTGGAGATTTCTCTTTTGGATAATGCGGATGATTCGGCGAAAGGTCTCTACTTGTTTAGAAACGTGTTCAATTTGATTCCGAAATCAATTGGAGAGCTTGGGAGGTTGAGGAAGCTCAAGTTTTTCGGTAACGAGATTGACTTGTTTCCGCCGGAGTTAGGGAATTTGGTGAATTTGGAGTATCTTCAGGTGAAGATATCGTCACCAGGTTTTGGCGACGGCTTGTCGTGGGATAAGCTTAAGGGTTTGAAGGAGCTTGAGCTTACTAAAGTCCCTAAACGATCTTCGGCTTTGACCCTTTTGAGCGAGATTTCTGGTCTCAACTACTTGACAAGACTCTCTGTTTGTCACTTCTCCATCAGGTGAAAGCTTACTCCTTTTATCTTCTATTGCCTTCTGTTCCAGCTTCTTAATGCTTCATCTCGTGGGCTTCTCAGCTTGCTTTGCTACGTAGCATTGATAACTCAAAACAGGTGGTGCCTTTTGATAGTTTCGGTTGTGGATCCGTGTAGGATTTCCAGGAAACGTAAGTTAGATAATGCTAAACGCGGTGTATTTAGCATGCTATAGGTGATTGTTTTGCTTTCTTACTTTTGATGTTCAATTGGATATCTAGATTGTTATGTAGGTTTTTGTTTAATATGTGAAATTAGTTGGACTTTGGAATTGGGGTTAGGGTCTTCATTGCTTTGAGTTACGATTTAAATTCGTCTCCCACTTGTTGCAGATATCTTCCTGCGGAGATTGGGTGTCTTAAGAGTCTGGAGTATCTGGATCTCTCCTTTAACAAAATCAAGAGTTTGCCTAACGAGATAAGTTACCTGAGTTCATTAATGTTCTTGAAGGTTGCTTACAACAGGCTGATGGAGCTACCGCTGGTTTTAGCTTTATTACAAAACTTAGAAACCCTGGATGTATCAAACAACCGATTGACAACTCTGGATCCTCTCGATCTAAGCTTGATGCCTAGACTTCAAATTTTAAATTTACAGGTACTTGTCTCTCTTTTTTCAACGTTGCTGTAATATTTGGACATGTACTCTCTGTGTGAAAAAAGTGGCATTCTATAGGAGTTCACGGATTTTTAATCTGACAGAGC
Source organism: Cardamine chenopodiifolia (assembly GCA_963922655.1). NCBI lineage: Eukaryota > Viridiplantae > Streptophyta > Magnoliopsida > Brassicales > Brassicaceae > Cardamine > Cardamine chenopodiifolia. The sequence goes on from OZ000467.1 coordinate 719,292, forward strand.
TTCTTGGATTTTCTGTTTGTTTCAAGTACAATAAGCTCTCGAGTTATTGCTCTATTCCCACATGGATTCAATGTAATTTGGAAGGAAACTATGAAGAGATGGGGGTTGATACTTGTAGCAGCTCTATGGTTGAAATGGATGTATATGAGACCCCGTATGAGCACAACGCCATAAGTGTTCCTCTTAAAGGTTAGAGTTTATGTTTCTTTCCTTTGCATCTGGACTGCGTATGCCTATAAAACTGAGAGTTTGTGATTCCTCTTAATTGTATTTGACTTACTGAATGTTGTATCTTTTGTTTCTTTTTCGCCATGTGGATGCAGGCTCCCACCGTAACCCATTAACTATGTCAACTGGGGTCTCTTCCATCAGTAGGTGCTTCTCGGCTCGAAAATCAAGTAAGAGGTGGAAGCGGAGACAGCATTACTTCCAGCAAAGGGCAAGGCAAGAGCGTCTGAACAACAGCAGGAAATGGAAAGGTGAAGTCCTTCCGGAAGGGTTAAGTCTGAAGATGGACATAGTCGAAGAAATACGGAAACAGGGTGCAGCTGTTCCCCATAACTCTGACAAAGGTTCAGTTGATAGTATCTGCTTGGATGACAATGATAAACTGTTAGAAGAGGCTGAAAGAGGAGATTCTGTCATTACTTCTGAAGAAGAAGAGATCACTTTGAAAGCTAATTTTGATTCTGACAATTCCCGATGTGTCATCGCATCTTCCCCCTCTTCAGAAGATACACTTAGTACTGCAGACTATAATTCTTCTACAGAGAGAAAGAAACCGAAACAAAAGTCGAAGCGATGTAATGAAAAGTATCTAGATAATCCAAAAGGCTCCAAATGCCATCGACCATCTACCGATGTTGCTAATTTATCGCAAAAATATAGCAGAAACTCATTTTGCAGCACAGAAGATTCTCTTCCTGACGGTTTTTTTGACGCTGGACGTGATAGGCCCTTTATGCCTCTTAGTAGATATGAGGAAATTTTGCCTCTTGATTCACGTGAAGTCATACTCTTGGACAGGTAATTACTTTGACTTTTAGTTAGATTGACTAGGACTATCATTTATATCTATTCATGAGCTTGAAAAGCTCACTCTGCCTTTTTTTGTTATGTTTAAAGAGCAAAAGATGAAGTGTTGGATGCAATCACTCTCTCTGCTCGAGCCCTGGTAGCTAGGCTGAAGAAAGTGAACTGTTTAACTGCAGATGTAGATCAAGTTTCCATTGACAACTTGCAAGCTGCATCATTTCTTGCCCTTTTTGTATCTGATCACTTTGGGGGGAGTGACAGAACTGCTATTGTTGAAAGAACCCGAAAGGCAGTGTCTAGTACAAACTACCAGAAACCCTTTATTTGCACCTGTTTGACGGGAAACCAAGACAACTTGGCTGCTCTCAACAAACAGGTCTCAACAACGGCTGAAGATGTCATTTTGTCTGATGTGTGTGAAAAATCTCTGCGTTCTATTAAGTCCAAGCGGAACTCTATAGTGGTTCCTATAGGGAAACTGCAATTTGGCATATGTAGGCACAGGGCCTTGCTCATGAAGGTACTCAAATTAATCTGGTGCTTTTTGATTTTTGAAGTCTTTGGTTTCGTTTTAGTTAATTGCTAATTCTTGTTTCTTATATTTTGTTCTAGTACCTTTGTGATCGCATGGATCCTCCTGTACCTTGTGAGCTTGTAAGAGGTTACCTAGATTTCATGCCACATGCCTGGAACATTGTCCCTGTAAAGCAAGGTTCTTCATGGGTTCGTATGGTAGTTGATGCTTGCCGTCCTCATGATATCAGGGAAGATACAGATCAAGAATATTTTTGCAGGTATACCATTTTGTGACTTTCTTTCTGTCAATAATCTTTATAATTTGATGGATAATGTAATAATCTTTTCTTTTCGCTGTCAATGATGTGAAAGTGTCACGTGTAGAGGTTGGGCTGTCGATTGTGGAATTGTATACAAAAAAACACATAGCCAATCTCTTTATAATTGTAAACTTTATCGTTATATGACCAATCTCTTGGAAAGTTACTGTTGATTTGATGATACAATACAGTTTTGTGTTTAATGACCAATCTCTTTTTGTATATTCTGATTCCCACAGGTACATTCCCCTTAATCGGCTAAATGAATCCATTCGCACAAGAGAAAATTTGGAACCAGGATGTTCTTTGTCTTCTCTGGCAACGGGCAAAGGAGTAGAAAGAGCTAATAGTAGTCTTATCCGATGCAAGCTTGGCTCCACTGAAGCAGTTGTGAAGGTTGTGCTTTTACCTTTGGTAGTCTTTATCTGTTTCACGATTGAGTAAACTTACTTACTGAGTAGTTTCGTGTATCTTCTCAGATGCGTACATTAGAGGTTTCTGGAGCTTCCTTAGATGCCATTAAGACTTTTGAGTATACTTGCTTAGGTGAAGTGCGAATTTTAGGATCTTTGAAACATGACTGCATTGTGGAGTTATATGGTCATGAGATAACTTCCAAGTGGATAACCACAGAAAATGGAAATGAACATCGACGGATATTGCAGTCTTCTATTCTGATGGAACACATCAAAGGAGGATCTCTAAAGGTAAATTCTTTTCTTCTCAATCTATATCCATAGTTTCTGTAACATCAGTCAGAACCTTCTGAATGGTTTTGTTGTATTCAGGGTCACATTGAGAAGCTCTCGGAAGCTGGTAAGCACCATGTTCCCATGGATCTAGCTTTGTCTATTTCAAGGGATATCGCAGGGGCTTTAATGGAGCTGCACTCAAAGGATATAATTCACCGTGACATAAAAAGCGAAAATGTTTTGATCGATCTGGACAATCAAGAAGAACCTATTGTGAAGCTTTGTGATTTTGATAGAGCTGTTCCACTTAGGTCTCGCTTGCACGGATGCTGTATTGCCCACGTGGGAATACCTCCTCCTAATATCTGTGTCGGTACGCCACGATGGATGTCTCCTGAAGTCTTCAGAGCAATGCACGGACAAAGCTTTTACGGACTTGTACGTTCTCCCAATTTCTTTTGTTCATCTCTATTTTCTCAGTCTTCTGGGTTATAAGTTTGCTTGTGTTTTTGCAGGAAGTGGATATCTGGTCATTTGGGTGTCTAATCTTCGAGCTATTGACACTACAAATTCCATATTTCAATTCATCGGAGCTTCAAATTCATGAATCTCTGCAGGTTAGTCTCACTTTTTTTCTCAAAGGGAAAGAGAGTTCTTCTTAACATAATGAGTTTAATAAGTTTGTTCTATTTTACGTTTTAACCAGAAGGGCAAAAGACCAAAGCTACCAGAGAAACTAGAGACGTTGAGCTCTGAAACAGAGGAAGCCGAATTAACCAACAAACTCCGTGAAGAGCTTGACCTAACTGAATCTGACTTGGACACCATGAGATTTCTTATCAACGTGTTTCACTGCTGCACGGAAGAGTCTCCTTTAGACCGTCTAAACGCGGGAGACCTCCATGAAATGATTATTTCACGGACAAATAGTAAATCTCCTTCAGATACTTCCACATCTTCACAAAGCTCGATCCTTTGAAGCTTTTGAAAGAAAGATGACAAAAAGATTTGGTCGAAGTCGTTTTAAGTTAACGATTCATTATGCCTTGGAGGATTAAGAGAGGAAGATTTGGTATCAGTCTCGTAAGATTAGATTCATGGCCAACAATTTGGTTTAAAAACTTTGTAAGCTTAAGGGATCCACAGAACAATAGTTGGAAATTATTTCTTGTAACTTTTGTTGATTCATCATTCTGAAACCCTCAGTGTTCTTAGATTGTATCATTTGATTTGTAGACACCATTGTATCATCCTTCTTTCTAGTTTTTTAATTTATTTAAACGATTAGCATATAAACCAAACAAAATGCAAACTTTAGGAATGGAAGTTCGAAATCTCAATGTGTCAGTTTTACTCAATTTTATTTTATTTACTATTTACCAAACTATTCTTAACTATTTAATACAAAAAAAAACCAGATTTAAACCGATTATAACCCGATTATAACCCGATTACAAATATACAAACCCAAAAATCTAAAATTCTTAAATCAAATCATCACCATCACGAAAGCTTTTGTCTTCTTTTTTTTGGGTCTCATTCATGAAAACCTCACGTCAAAGAAAGATCTGGGAGCGACAATAGAAATCTTTCTTGATCATAAAACTTAATTAAAAAGAAACTGCGATAAAGTAATGCAACTGCTTTACATGGTTTGAGGCCAATCGTTGTTTTATTTTCCCTCTAGCTACAGACGATTTCATCTTCTTCTATCTTGATTCTCCGGTGACTGCCGGAGAGGTTTTTTTCCTTTCTTAAGAGATTAACGGTTGTGTTGTGGTGAGCGGCGGTGAGTTCGGCGGATACATCTCCGGCGCCGATGAGGTGTGGAGCATCCAACAAGACGTGGAGGAGCTAAGACCGAGAAAGCTTCCCGGGGAGGAGTTCCGTCACCTGGTACGAGCGCTGCCTCTGTCTAGAATATCATAGGCCTTCGGTGGGTTCGACGTTGGGCCACCTCAGGGGACATCTTTGTCTGGCTGCTTGGTGTCTTTAGGGTCGGTGGGTTTTCGTGGCGTGTTGAGGGCGGTGGTGGAAGCTGAGATGTGCGGTTGAAGCGGCAACAATGGGCGACAGAGGCAAGGAGCAGGCTTGGCTGACTCGGTTCTAGCTTCTCTCGTTCGATGGAGCACGCCCCCTCGACCGGATCGATGGAAGCGGCAATTATGATCGTATATGTCAAAATTTATGTGGAAATAGATATTTCGCTAGTGAGCCAACTTTTTATTATCGTAAGATAATAACTTTTAAACTAGCTTCGAGATTCCCGAATGGAGCACAACTATTGACAAATGAATAGTATGGAACTATAATAAATATTTGTTTCGCAACCGACGTGCATAGATACAGAAATAGATTTTGATATATATAATTGACATATATATATTTGTGATGTGAATCATACATATTACATTAAAAATATCGAAAAAATAAAACTATCGAGATTCCAACGAAGATGTCACCGGAGATATCCTCGGAACCGGCACGGGAAATTCATGAATCTCATTGATCCATGGATTAATCTTGTCCTTGGAGGGGTCAATAGTTCTCAAAGCTCTCCAAACCGCACTATTACACTTAAAACCCGACCCAAAAGCAATCTGCCAAGTCCTATCTCCTCTCTTAATTCTCCCTTTAGCCTCACTATACGCAAGCTCATACCAAAGCGAGCTACTCGAAGTGTTCCCAAACCGGTTCAAAGTCATCCTCGAAGGCTCCATATGCCACTCAGAAAGATCCAAATTCTTCTCTATCTCATCGAGCACTGCTCTGCCTCCCGCATGGATGCAGAAATGCTCGAAAGCTAGCTTGAAATCAGGAATATAAGGTTTGATTTTCTTGATATTAAAGACTTTTCGAGCCACGAGTGTTGTGAAGAAGAGAAGTTGTTCGGACATTGGTAAGACTAGCGGTCCGAGAGTGGTTATGTTCGTTTTGAGAGCTTCTCCGGCGATAGCCATTAGGTTTTTCGAGAGTGAGACACCGATTTTGTTATTGTCATTGTTGTCTTCGCGTTGGTAAACGCAGTTAAAGGCGTTGTCGTCAGCTCCTTTATGTGTACGGACGGTGTGGATGAGTTGATATTTGGATCGGCGGCGGTCGGAGGAGCGGTTAGAGAGGAGAACGGCGGCTCCGCCCATTCGGAAGATACAGTTTGAGAGAAGCATTGTTCGGTCGTTGCCTAAGTACCAGTTTAGGGTAATGTTCTCTGTGCTCACTACTAGTGCATAAGAATTTGGTTGGACCTGCATGAATATTTCAATTGAGAAATTAGAATGTGTGAAAGTGTCTGTGTAAAAAAAATTGGATTTTCGATCTGGTTGGTATTATGGTGTGGAATGACAGAATAGTAACATGTTTTTTTCTACTAATCACGTAATTCTATAAAACCACTATTTATTAGTTGTTGACCAAAAAAATGTTATTTTTTAAGCCGAAACACAATGTTCAATTATTTCAATGAACAAATATTTTTGAAATGATTGATTTATTCGAGTTATAATATTTATTTATTTAATACATATTTTGCGTATTTTTTGTTACTCTATAATTTTGCTATTTTTCAGTGTTATAAATAAAACAATTTAGTCGGAAAAGTAAATATAAGGAAACATGCATGACACCATACGTGAGACCTTACGTGTATTGATTTTTTATGAAACTTATACTCCTTAAAAACCTGTTTTTTGGTGATATAGTTCAACAAACCTTTCCTCGATTAAACATAACAAAGCAAGCATGACACGTCACCTATCAATTTTGTATAAATGGTAGTAGGTATGAAATATTTACCTTAAACGTTTACAAAACTCTAAATAATTTATCTAACTTTAAATTGACCTGTCCTTTTCATTGTCATAATTTTTTAATTGTCAATTGTATTCTGAAAAGATTAATGATTGAAGACAATTTTTCGTCAGAAAGGATTAGCCCAATAAAATAAATCATATGATTTAGCCTTATTAATCATTTAATTTGTTATAAAACTAATGGAATGAGTAATACGTAACTTTTCCTAGTGGCAACCAAATTTATACAAATTTTTTGGCGATACCAAGTAACAAAATTATATATTATTAACTTTTCTGTGATTATTGTGTCGAAAAATTATTTAAAAGAACATTAAAAAGTGATTCTTTATTTTAAAAAGAATCGTCCATAAACGGGAAATTGTTTTGTGTATGTATATATTTGGGTATAAATCTAGCATATATATATATATATATACTACCTCTCTAACCGTATTTTCTCAAATTTCCCAGCATTATCTGCCAAAAAACCTATCGTGACTATATATATATTCCGACAAGATCTTACCAACTATGCAAATGCAACCATGACAAACCACACTTTGGATTGACCGTAAGGTCGTATCATTATTTACTCTAGTGTTTGCACACACATCGAATGTATACTAAATACAAATGTACTTCATTAAGACAATCTATAGTTTTTCAATTTTCACAACTACCACCTACCTAAAAAATAAGATTGGCACAAACTTCATCTAAAGCACACGTGCTCATGAAAGAAACTGAACTTTTACCAATTTTCATGTAAATAAAATCAGTAACCAAAATTTATATAGATAATAATGACATGACGTGAAGAAAACTAAAAATGTCCCAACCTCCCCACCCAGATAAAATTAAATTTTCTCTTTGTAACGAGATTATTATTGAAAATTTTCTTATCAAATGGTTCTAAACTCAGTATCAAATGAAGTATAATTTACATTTTAAAAAATATTGTAAATAAGTAACTTACGAAGTTATATACAATAAATAATTACCTGAAGAAGCTGTTTAGCGAGATCAATGGAGACAAGACCAGCACTACAACCCATTCCACCAAGATTATAGCTCAAGATGTTTCCTCTAAGCTTATATTTATTCACGATCATAGCCGATAAAGAAGGCGTCGGATTAAACAAGCTACAATTCACCACAAGTATCCCAATATCCTTTGGCTTCACACCGGTTTTCTCAAGCACTGCGTCTATAGCTCCAAACATAACCGTTTCCGCCTCTTTCCTCGCTTCGGACATACAAGGATTCGGTGGGACACGTAATAGAGCCTCCGGGAAGTAAGTCTTTTGTCCAAGACCGGAACGTTCTAGGATCTTTTGTTGGAAAGCGAGGTTGTCTTCTGTGAAGATACCTACACGCTGAGACTGATCCAAGAATGTTTCTCGAGTGCATATAAGAGAAGAGTCAGGTTTGTAGCAAGCGAAATCGAGGAGGAAGATTTTACGAGGACGAGTTGTGAAGTAGAGGGTGGTAAGAAAGATAATAAGAGTTGCAAAGATCGTGGAGGAGAGGAAGTGGAAATGGATAAGGTGGTTGAATGAGAGAGTGAAATCGGAGAGATTGAAGGAGGAAGAGGTTACGGCGAGGAGGGCAGGGAGGAGGAGGATGTAGGCGGTGTTAGAAATTACGTGATGGTAACTAAGTTTAACGTATTTAAGGCGTACAGATAAGAGGAAGTTTGGGAGTTTTTTGTTTGTTACATGAATCGTGTTGATTGATGAAGTATTTTCCATGTGATCACTTGGAATGTGATTCTCATTCATGGTAGGTCTTTTTGGTTTTAAATAGTAACTAGAACTAACAAGACCAAAAGAAAAGAAAAGGAGACGAGATTTAGTGTTTTATTGTAGAGAAAGAGATAACTTATGGCCTAAATAGTGGGAATATTATTAATAATTTATAGGCAAACGAGGGATTTAATAAATGTAGTTAGGGTACGTAGTCACTATTGTTATTGTTGTGGCGGTGAGCCAACTATGCATTGATTCCGTTTTGATTGTGACCGATCAAACATGTTTTTTTTATATACCCGGATACTCCTTCCATTTTTTATAAGATGTACTATAGAATTTCAATATAAGAATTTAAACTATTTTACAAATTTATTTATTTTATTTTATTTTATTTTTAGCATTAATCATAAAATGGGGATAGTTTTATCATTTTACAAATTCTCTTAATTTAGCTGCGGATTCAACTCCGAGAAATAAACTCCATACGTGTTATTTTATCCTCCAATTTACAGGGGGGAGAGATTCATTGAATATAAAAAGAATAGGTTGAGATGCATTGACGTGTCTAAAATGATTTATTGGAACTAATAGATTAGGGCAAGGATAATTTGTAGGAGAAGTGTTGAATCTACGTTTAGATCAAACAAATCAAAGAATTAGGGATTTTTGAACTCTTTTTTATTATTGAAATTTTTAGATCGATGGTTACATAAGGAATGACTCCTTTTTAACTCGATTTTTGAATTCTTTTTAATAATGAATCTAAGATTTTTGGTTTTATGTAGAGATTTGTAGATGTTTTATGAAAAGACAGATGACTCTTTATTTATAGCTATTTGAGAATGTTAGTAGTTTTATTTATTTATTTTCAAATTGAAGTTGCTTTTTTATCTAAATTTTCATTTTTAAGTTGACTTTTTTTTTGAATTTTTTTTTTTTTTCAGAAATTTTCACTTTTTCGTATGTAAATCAGCGTCGATTTTTATAGACTAAACTAACTGAACTTTAAAACGAGTTAATTTTTGATTTGGATAGTGTTTACAGTAAGGGTGATAAATTTAATACCAACAAGAAATGTAAAACAACTCCGATCAATGTTTAATGGCTCAAGAGTGGCAATTTAATGACAAAATGGCCAAATTAGAAATATTGAAATTTTGACCCAAAAAAATATAGATATTGAAATAACCTGCGGAAGGACTTTTTAATTGACTGTGGCACCTTTCGGTTAAATTATAGTTCGCGTGCGTAGTGAGGTTTGGCATATATATATATATATACTAATGTTTGATGTGATATATTGAATAAAAATTTAATGTTGTGAACTACATGTCGAAGATTTGCGGAAAGATTGTATAGTAAGTTACCCAGAAAAGTGAGAATAGTAATTTTAAAAAGAAAACGAATACAATCTTATTTTAAAATTGAAACCCTAGGAAGTCAGTTCTTTTTCCGCTTATATTATTGTAGTTTAGATACAAGAAATTTTCAGTATCAATTAGAGAGCGCAGCATTTAATTATAACGAAAGCTCTTCCACATTCAACTACTCTGCCATGATTAACATTTACAAGCAAGACATCTTAAATATATTAGTAGTTAGGCATCATTTATTATTCGTACTGACTCTAAATTTTTGGACACACCAATTTGTTGGTGCAAATCTAACAACACACTGATTTTTATTACACTTGGATGTATGTTTCTAACAACACACTGATGTTCTTTAACAAAAGAAACAATACTAGTGTATATGTTTGTGTCAAAGTTAATTAAATGGACTGAAACGCAGCGTTTTGTGGGGTTTACGAAACGCAGAGTTTTGTTAAAGCAGTGTTATAGAAAACGCAGTATTTTGGGAAACTTAGGCCATGAATGATGGTTTTTATTCAGTTCTTGGATTTAGCTTTTAGATTTTGGATTATACATTTTAGTTTTAGATTTTGCGATTAAATTCTTATTTCAAAAAAAACCCAAACAAATGGATTTTGGTTTTTGCAAAAAATAATGTAGGAGAAAAAAAACTACATTATCTAATTTGTAGAAGAACTAGTTTTACTAAAATGTGGAGTAGAAAACTAATTTTCTAGAAACTTGATTGGTAATTTAATGAGTTTTTGAAAAACAAAAACCAAAAACTCTTCAAAATCTACAAAACATTCAACGCCTTACGCTTGAAACCGTATTGTAATCGTGACCTTGCGAGTTAAAAAAAGGTTTGGTTATCACTTCGGCAAATCGGCGATGGCGCACGGCGGATATGCCAAGCGGAGGGTTGCGGAGAAGAAGAACGGCCGGAACAAATTCGTTCCATCGGCCGCATGATTCGTAAAGTAATCACTCTTCTTCTCTTCGTGCGAAATTAAGGTTTATGGTTGCCTTTTCCGGCTTTTTTTATTGACTATTTAGCTGGTCAAAGTCGGCTTATGTGCTTGTTATATCTTTTGAGGAATTTGTTTCTGATGCTAGATTCAGAGAGATGATCATGGCCGATCACTGTTTATGAGATCATGATTTGATTTAGAGAAGGCAATAGGTTTCATTTAGTACCATAGCTTATTATTTCTAAATGGAGCAGAGAAATTTTTTGATGTATGGATATGTATAATACATATACATTTCCTTTAGGATCTTTCTCCTGAAGTTAAGAGAAGCTCTAGAAAAGAAGTTGGATGATCTTCATGTCCGTCTTGCTGTTGAACGTAAAATCTTCTTGTGAAACAGAAAGATCAGATTCTTTGGTGAGAGCGTTATCTTATTGCATTGGATTTATTTTGAGTTGTTTCTCCCCTGAATGATTTGGCTTACTCTGAAAATTAAGTAAAATTTTCTTTGAGTAGAGCGGAGAAAGATTGAAAGGACAATAAGACGTCTCGAGAAGCTACAACTGAATACATCTGGTGGTCATGGGCAAGATGCAGAGATAGGTGGGCAACTCAATAAACTCAAAGAAGACCTTGAATATGCTAGGGTAAGCATCTTTTACAAATACAAATCCAGTTTGTGTGTTTGTCGTAAGAATAGACAAGTTCTTCTTTGTGATTACGATGGAATCCTTAGGTGTCCTCTGGATAAAGGGGTCTCTTTTTCACGGTTTCTAAAGTGTTATCTCGTTCTAAAGCAACACTTCACATAGAAGAAGCCAGTCTTCACATGCTGCCCCGAGTTTGCAGAGTAGTGAGAGTAGCAACTTGAGTTCCAATTCTGATGCTCACAAACCCAAGAGGAAGAGAAGGCCTAAGAAGAAGAAGCAACAGGTGAGTTTCTCTTTACTCTTTCCTGCAATTCTGTTTCGTGCATTGTTGAAAATGTAATTGGTATTTGCATCAATCTTCCAAATGATATATCTCAAACAATCTGTATTCATTATTTACTCTTATATTGTAGGCGTGAACAGGCTCTCCCCGCCTACCTGTCTGAAAAAATGAAGAAGCTCCTAACACAGTTTATCAATTCCAGTAACTTCACCCATTACTACAACCCGCCTTGTCTTGCTTTCTCTGATCGGATCCAATACGTATATATATGTTTTCTATGTGGCCATGAAGGAAGAGAGATGGGTTTCTATTGTTTTTGGCTAATGAGATGAACTCTAAACCTTGGGCAAAACGTTATTTCTCTCCTTGAGATAAGCTTTTTCTGTTTCTACTGTTTGTCCGGGTTGGCTTTGATCGAATTGAATCAACTAAGTGGACTAATCCAACCCAGACAATCAACAATCTGATCTCAGATATTGAGAACAAAACAGAAAATGGGTATTGCTTGAAATCTCTTTTGATCAATGAGAAGACAAAACAGATTGATATAAACATCAGAAGAAACAACTCTTCAATCTTCGTAACACTTTTTTAAATGTAATACAAAGGACAACCTTTTGCCCTGTTTCTGAAACAAAAAGTAATTAGGTTCGAGTTTCATGTGCTGAAGACCACTAAGCATTTCTACATTCGAATTTTGCCGATGAGGTAAAAGAAGGCTAAGACTTGGATTCAATCCGATGAAAATAGATCTTGCCCGACAACCCGAGCACTGACGGAGATTTCTCGAGAAACACTCTTTTCTTTTAGGTTTCCTGAAGCTGCTTTGTCTCATACAACACAGCCTAGACCTTTGGCTTCTGATCCTTTCATGATTATTAGTCTCTTGCACGTACATACAAACATCCTGCAACAACAAACAAAACCCATGTAAGACCATCTCCAATAGTGAAATTTTTATGAGTAGATTTTAGAGACCGTTTTAAAAGATTTTTTGCCACTTGTCGCAATATAGTGAAATTTTTATGAGTAGATTTTAGAGATCGTTTCAAAAGATTTTCTGCCACGTGTCGCAATATTACTGGTTTATTATTTATTTAATAATATAATATTAAAAATTAATAAAATTAAATAAAAAACTATTAAAATATTTTTTTAGAAACTCTTTGTGACTCTCACGGTTGATAATGCTCTAAGAACACTAACAAAATTGTTGATTACTGAGATATATGAAAGAAGACTTACTCCCATGGAACATCTCCAATGAGCATCCAATCCCCATCTTTGTCTTCATTAGTGGGAACAAAGTCTGAACCTTTATATCCTTGTCTCTCAGAATACTCTCCCACACAGAATTTAAACATCATCTATAAAGCTTTAAGCAATTCTGAGTATCTTTTGTAACAACTCAAATCTATTTTCCTCATGTATGGTGCACCATCCATACTTACTTTCACGTAGATCCCTTGACCCTCGTTATCAGATTCATTCTTTTTTGTCTGGAAGTTGTTCTCAAGTTTTTTTCATCACAAGCAAATCAGATTCAAAGAATGTGTGTGTTTCAAACTTACTTTCGAGGAGGAGATGTTTCAGTTTTCCTCATTGATGATTCAGTCTCATTCTCAGAATCACTTGGTAATGCTCTCTTACTACAGCAAGAAACTTTCTCTCGTTTCTTCACGTTCATTATCTGTTCCTGGTAATCCCAGCCTCAGCTCCGTTTCCTCGAGGTTCACAAACTCATCCATTTTCTCAAAAGAACTTGACCTCTTCTAGGTTGCAGGAGAGAAAAAAAAAGAAGAAAGGTTTTGGAAATTTTCCTTGGAAGAGAGGAGGGTAGATAGAGAAGTTGATGATAACGAAGATGAGGCATGATGGAAGCTAAGTGTTTTTATAGAATTTGTGGAGAATAAAGATAGATTGATAGAAGAAACTGTTTTTTGAATTAAGGACAAAGGAAAAAAAGGTAAGCTTGTCGGTAGCAGTAACAGCAGCTTTGAGGCAAAAGTGTGTCCCATCTTCTTGGGGACATTTGTGGGACACACTTTCTGTCCAAAACCAAAAACAAAAACAAAAGAATCTTTTATCTTTTTCTCTTTCGATAGATCAAATCTTTCAATCCCCACCACATGTGGTATGCCATTTGCATATGTCGCCTCTCTCTATCATATTAGTTCTTTTCTCTAATGAAAAAAGTGTGGTATTAAGTTGCAATCTTTTCAGACTCAGAACTAAAACAATTGATTCCTTTTCTGCCTCTGATATTCGAAATCGTGATTTTGAAAACTTTTTCCTTTTTCTTTTGGATGACCAGTTAGTACATTAAATTCAGATTTACTTTTTTTTCAATTGTTTGTTAGTCAACTCTATCTGAAGACTCAAAGTTTAGCTTATGTTCAGTTTTTGCGTTGTTGGTGGTTCACATTCGATGAGTTTCAATGATTTTAGATCAACAATATTTAACCCTTTTGAATTTCTCACCTTCCATAACAAATACTTTGGATCTTGAAGAGCCGAAGACAAAGCCAACGAAACAAAATCTCTAATTGTTCTTTACTGGGTTTTGTCAAAGCCCACAACTTTTGTCTCTCTGTCTCTAAACTGTTAACGATCGTAATCACCACACACGTATTAACGTATGTATGAATGAATCTCAAACAAAACTGAGCATCACGACAAGACATCTTACTCAAGGCTTAGTTAATTTGTCAATAACATCATAATGGGGTATTGTAGTTTTGGTTTGGAACCTGAGATATCTTCCAACAGATTCTCTGTCTTAATTTGTTCATGTTACAGCGTGTCAATGGTTGTATTCTACTTACATGGAGCTCCTATTGTAAATGTTACTTCTTTGACAGAAACTAATCAATTGAACCGGATCTAAGTTTTGGTTCAATATGGTTTTCTTCATAGCCGATGTTTTGCATCATTGCATGCATGGTTTTCGAAATTGATGTTGTAACCTGGCCTTATGGAGAATGTTCAAGAGCTTTTATCATAAACCTTATATTAAAGTATATTCCAGTCCATAAAAAAAATTGCCATCATATAATAATTTTAAATAGAAGTTAAATTATATTTCCTGAAAATCCATAGAAATTAGGGGGTTTTTATCACTAAAAATGTTTACGAATGGTCAAATTGCAAAATGCAAGATATTTTTGAGATACGAAACAATCAATATCCAAGTCCAGACCACATAGAGACTTCACATTTCAAATGGAAACCAGTACCCCACCACATAGAGACCACATATCACGTGACCTAATCATCTCTACCTTACACAATGAAATTGTGGGTCCCATCTAACACGGAATCGCCGGTGGTGCTAATCGAATATTTATCACTCTTTCAAAATCTAAACCAACGGCTAAAGCGCGTAAGTTTAGATTGCGGTTTAACTAAACCAACGAAACTAGACTGGACTGTATTGATTTTTTTGATGATATAAATTTAAAAAATATAAATAAGTTTGCCTTTATTTGTTTAATTTTTAGACGAAGATAATAGCCATTTATATAGTATGATTTGAATCAGCTGATAAAAGTATATATCGTATAATATGCAATCCGACTTTCAACACTTATTTTTATTTTTTTATTTTTTTGCAATTGGATCATCTTTAAACTTATTAAATGGGCTGAGGCGACACAAATTGGACGTTCATTTTGCTTTGACGGCGCTTTAACGGCGTTCTGGGCCACTTTAATCTAACCACCTCTTTTCCCATTTTCTTAAATAAAGCCAACTTTACAATTTTCTTTTAATTGGCAGATAATAAGTCATTTACTCAAATTGGGTTCGTCAGCCAACATCGGGGTTCCTCATTAATTTGAGGGATCTGTTCAAACCTTTTTTAAGTTGCATAAACTTTTAAAAAATTCAAATATTAGTCAATCTTTGGCTCTCTCTCTCTCTCCAGGACATTCTAAAATGTAACAACATCAAATTTTCGTCTTGCTTGACTTCAGAAAAAGAGTAACATTACATGTAAGTATGTAACTCATTATATCAATCTTTAGAGCATGTTAAAGATTTTAAATTTTATCAACTTTTTTTAATTGTGATACTATCTACCTAAAGGTGTTGAGAAATAAGAACCGGAACAGAACGAATATTCACTCGTATCAATTTGGTAATCATCCGAAAGAAAATAAAAAATATAGCTAAAAAGAAATTTGTCTCACTACCATCAAAACTATAACTAATTAACAGATTTAGCAAATATTTGAAGTTATTGACTAAATATTATTGGTTCCACAATTATTTTAATTATAACCTAAATTATTTAGCAAGGAGGTGATTTTTACATAACAAAATATTGAACTGAGTTTTACTATAATACTTAAAAAGTAATTTTTTTTGCGTGAACATATGTTAGTTATGACAAATAGAATATTTTCAAAGATTTATGGCCATAACATTTTATGAGTTAAAGTATTATCCTTGTTAACTTTTGAAATTATTTGGACAAAGAGAATATCTTTACCGGTCAAATGTAATCAATAAAACGATCCCCAAAATCTCTTATATGCTAATCTCATCCCACTATTTACCGACCTTATGGATTCTGCAAATCGTCTTTGATCTCACCGTTAAAGTTTTCGGGATCACCCAATCAGATTTTTTTAGATCCCAATATATTTGATTACCATTTTACGATGATATAAATTATGAGTATATAATAAGACCAAACTATGATTAATCTCTTTGAAAAGATAAAATACTCCTATTTACTTAAAAATATTTAATTTGTGGACCGTCACAATAAAAGAACTGTGGACCATCACAAAAAAAAACGCGGAGGTAACGAATATGAAAATTTTACAATATTAGGTTGATTAATCAATTAATTAACTACTTTTAGAAACATTAAGTAAACAGTAGACACTCCAAGCAATGATACTGTGGTTATCCCCCACCACGAGGCTATATTGTTAAGAGTTATGCCAACATATAGAATATATATCATGAGCGTATAGAGGCAGGTTCTCGCATATTTACTTTTATAATTTAAAGTTTGAGAAAACCATTTACTTAAATGATCATTACAAGAAACTAATTAGATGTGTACGAACATGAGAAAATTGTCTATGTAATTTTGAAAATTTAAATGTGGAATAGTTACGGTTGTAGTTATGATTTACAATGAACGAATTTAACTTTGGATAATTCTATATTAAAATTCATAAAACGGTTTTACATAGATGCAGTATGCATACAATATATAATTGTATTTTGATTTTTGAATATAGAGAACTACGACGAACAGTTCTAAGTGTATCATATTTAAGATCTCTAATAAATTTATCCTCAATAATATGTGTAATTTGTATTATATAGAAATCAAACAACATACATAAGGTAGAAACATCAAATTCTGGTAAACCACTACATCAAAAAAGTTTCTATCTTTTGTAACTATTTGTTAAGTGGGTATTTTTAAAATTTTAAATATCATAATTAAATTTATCTTAAAAAAATAAGATATCTACTTAATTTAGATTGATTCAAAAAATAAATTGAGAACAAGAAATTTCGGCTGATATTTTTTTTAATAATAAAAATGATTTTTCTTCGCAAATAATCTTTCAAAATTATGTTTATGTTTATAATTACAAAAGATATTTGACTAACAAAATTAAAGTGTTTATTTTCTTTAAATGCAACCATAATGTTTTCTTTTCAAGGAATGCAAACATACTCGTTAACTAGTAAAAGAAAAGAAGCAAAGGCACATATTTTCCCTCTAAATGATAAAATACCAAAGGGTATATGTGTACGTAGCATATGTTAAAATAAAAGTAGTAAAAATATTTTATTTAACTAATAATAGATAAATAAATATTAATAAAGACGACTACAAATATTTATTAAAAATTACATCGTCGGTCGAACATGTCAGAACGGAGAAGTAGCAAACCTGCAAACTCACCAGAAAAATAAATAATGCAACAAATGATAGCGGAAATGATTGCTTGAATATATATATATATATATATATATATATACTAATTAAGATCTCTTTATTTTTTATATTATTTTAATTTGTACAGAAAAATAAACCATTTTGTGGTGTAGAACCAGGTAGTTTAGAAGCTCTATGCAAAACAACAAATGTAACCTTTCTGATATGATATGAAAAATGTAACTTTTGTTTGGCGAAATATAAAAAATATCAATAATACACTTTAAACAAAAATATGATTCAAATTAGAGTAAAATCATAAAATGGAGAACTGATTTACGCTTTCCTATGAGGTTTTTAAGTTTTTTTTTTGAACTAAGGTTTTATGTTTTAAAACTATAAATATTGAACTATTTATATTAAGTGAGATCCTTAGCTATATTATATAATAAATAAAAACCCTTGATACAATGAAAACTATAGCATAATAAAAAGCTTCTAATAGTAAGTGAGATTTTAACTATTTATTTTAACAATGTTCATGATCACCACATCGCCCTACTTTTGATATTGCAGAAGAGTATAACACGTCTAATGAAAATCCATACAATGGTTAAAATATATAGTTATATAGTCTAGAAGAACGTCATATCCTAAGATTTGGTTAGAAGAACCATGTTTTTCTTAATGAATCTTATAGTGTTACATATGTATGTAAACTATCTTTTAGTCCAATACTATTCGATATCCACGTTTTGAATTGGAGTTTTGAGAGATATATTGTACCTGTACGCATGAGAATATGTGTGCATCACTTACAATAAAATTGGCACACAATTTAATTAAGTCACTAAACTGCAGCATTTTATCCCATACATAATACTAGCTTAATTGACCGATAAATAATTGCTGTTATGTAGACTGTAAGTGTTGACGTAAAGTAATCTGTTTGAGTCTCACAAGAGTTGTGGCTTTCACACACTACAATATACATTTTCGTCAATGTCAATGTAAACTTATGACTTGGTTTTGTCGTTTTAAATGTATGCATGCATGTCATTTGGCTGCATTCTTTAAATGTGAGAAGTATATTCCAACAACTAATGTAAATGAGAAAACTTAAAAAAAAAAAGGAAAATGGACAAAATTAACTAAAATTGATCTTGTGTGTTTGAGTGCTGAGAGATGTGGCTTTGTAATGTCCATATGAAAGTACACCGGGTCCTCACACATTATTATCTTCCAAGTTAATAATTAGCACATATATACCTTTGAAAATGCAAGTCATTAATTTCGATATGATGCATATAAAATATAAACGTAGACCTATATATATATATATATGTACATAACTAATAATATATAGAATCATGTAAGTGAAATAAAAATATGAAAGTTTTGGTATGTAAATTATACATTAAAAGGTGGTCTCCATTGTGACAAAAAAAGTGGTCTCCATGTGTATTCTTGTGATTTTTGATGCATAGATTTGGTTGCATTGGCAATCTCATTAAAGTTTCGCATACAATCAATTAATGTGTGCGGGCGCATTTCTTTTGTAATCATGTACGTTGGACCGATAAATTGATATTATTCACTGGTTTACATTATGATGTGAATTCCATAGTGATCATTGCATATATATTGATCAGATAAAGTAGATTTGTAGATACACATAAATAAACACGACAAGATGATATGACATATAAGACAAAGTGACCCAAAATTCGATTGAAAATTTTGAGGTTTGTTGATTTGAAAACTCATGGGAGACTTTGGGATAGAAACAAAAGGAGAGAAAGGGGTTAAAGAGGAAGATGTGGACAAGGCAAGGAACAAAAGTAGGGTTTAAGATCTTTTTGCCTCTGAATTTTGGTTTTCGAGTTTATGGTGATGTTATTGTACTCTCTCCTCTTTTGGATTTTGATGCCACTCCCCTCTCAATTGCCATATGGTAGGAATATGCCTCTCTTTTTCTTTCTTTTTCCCTGTTTATTTTCAAATTTATTGATTATTGTGTACGTTGGTTAGAGTTATTACATATGATCTTATTAAAATGCATGTGCCGTAGTCGAACTTTCTGTCTGACTGATTATTTAGAACTAAAATCGATGTAAATAATTTAAGTAGATGCAAAAAAGCTTCGTCGGAGATACAATTCCCGTTTCAGAATCGAAGTTTTTGCAAATTCAAAGAAGTGACAACGACCGTAGCGAGTATTTTGTTTAAAAAGAGCAGAACTTGTGTTTTCATTTTGGTCTTAGGATTGTATATATCAGTTTCACATATTTTTAACGAATGCTTATTGTCTTAAATTTCGGTAAAATAACTTGTAATTTTTAACTTAGTTGAATTATTATTATTATTATTATATATATATATATATATATTAGATTTGTTGAATTATTATTATTATTATTATATATATATATATATTAGATTTGCATTGTTTAATATTTAAAAAGAGTGGATCTCCGGGAAAGTATCAAGGCAATTTATCCTTTCAAAGCAAAGGAAAATACCTAGGAAAAAAATAATGGTGGAGAAGTTAAATCTGATCTCTTTCCATATTTCACAAGCAGCAGGTAGTTGAGGACTCCATATATATCTTTTTTTCTTCTTTTATTGTGGTACAATTCTATTTGAGAATTAATATATTAAATTATATAACACATTCACGCATCCACCTCATATTCATTTTCTAATATTTTTAAAAAACCGTTTTCATGCTTTAAGACACTTTATTTCGATATATTCGTTTTTTATCCATGCAATTTTTGGCACCAAATTTTGAATGTTAGATTTTAAAAGAGAACAATATATATGCTTTTGAATTTCTGTTGTATACATTAGTATGTTATTTAGGCCTAAAATTAGTCATATGATGTTTTAAGTGATATTCTCAATTAAAAAAATATTGGACACTAGCTATACCGTTAAAGTAAAAAATCCATAGTTTTTTCTTTCAATTTATAACTTAGACACGCGCATATTTTCAAATTCACAAAAAATGTATAATCTAATGGTTATCTGTAAACTACTGTAAATATCTGGACACAAACTTTTCTCTAAAGATATTAACCACCATATTTTTTTTGCTACAAACTACTAAGTGGTGCCTAAATTAACACATGAATAATTTTTGTTTTTCAAGTTACAAACACTGGAGTAGTAATGATGCGTTTTATGTGTCTAGATACACACTTCGTTTGTATGCTTTAATTTGTATTGGTATGCGAATAATAATACACAAGAGGGTTGCGCTTTTATTGTGGGACGAATAATTGAATCATGTGGATGTGATATGCATAATTGGAAGGTTCCGGCGAAGAATCTTACGGAAAAGAATAGTTAATAATAACATATAATTTATTATTTAGAAGTCAAAAAAGCATACTATAAGTATATTAATGATAATGTACATCTATATCGATACACTTTCATATGAGATGTCTGCGACCTCGCCACCCAAAGAATCTCTTTTATAAACCACATTGCAGTTGGAGCTATATGAAAATAACTATGTGATATTAGAAGAGTAAATTAAATGGGAAATTTTCCACATATATCAGACAAACCTTTATAATTATATATAAATTCGTTTTAAGACCATATCGTAGATAGCTAGTTTATTTTCTCATTAAGTTATCAAACAATTAAGATTAAGAATTTCTTTATAATGAGATTTATTTTAAGAGACTACAAAAAAAACGCGGGAAACATTTCTATACTGAAGAGCAAAAAATATTAAGAAGGATGGAACAATTCCATACTTAGTTTTAATTTCATCTCTTTGATTTTTAAAGTAGCATAATCACTATAATAACTTATCAATTTAATAGAATAATAGTTTTAGTCACTAACATTAGAAATTTATTTTATTTCAGAAAATAACTCTAAAACAAAATTAAGACGTTCTTATAATCAAATGCAAAGCAATTATATACAACCTAGCTAGTGACCTACAAAATAAATCATAAGAAAGATTCAATAACAGTAATAAAGTAATATTAGTGATTAGTCCTAAACTTGAGCAGGATGACTTCATCAAAGGGCTTAGATTCATCCACGTGTCAAAAATCCATTTAACCAAAGATCTCTTAAATACGACATACACATGCAGCTACCTCCTAGACAGAGTATAATAGAGACTCATCTCACTTTGTATTATTTGTGAGTTTTTATAAAACCATTTATCCACCTTCCTCATCACCTTCCCTGGAAGACGAAGAAACATCAAAGAAGAAGAAGGAGAGAGGCTAATAATGATAGGCAGTGTCGAGCTGAATCTGAGGGAGACTGAGCTGTGTCTTGGTCTTCCCGGCGGAGATACGGCGACCCCGGTGACTGGAAACAAGAGAGGGTTTTCGGAAACGGTTGATCTGAAGCTGAATCTGAACAATGAACCTGAAAGCAAGGAAGGATCTACGACTCATGCCGTCGTGACTGCTAATTCTAAAGAGAAGAGTTCATGCCCCAAAGATCCAGCCAAGCCTCCTGCCAAGTAATTTACCATTTTACCCTTTTCATTTTATTTTCCGAACTTCCCTTATTTTTTCCTGTGTAGACATAAATAGTGTCGTTTAGAAATAGCATCTTTAAAAGAAAGTTAAGTTTGTTGTTGGAAATTTTCTAGTCCTCCATGATGTATATTTTTAAGCTGAAAAACCTAACAAAAGTTGGATAAATGTGGCTGCAAATTTTTTTTTAACTTAAAGATATGTTTTTTTCTTTCTAAACCATCTAACTTATACGTCTACGGTTTTTCTTTTATTCTTATATCGTCTCATGCAAACATGATATATTTGAACATCACGTCAAAATTGATTTTTGTTATCACTTATTTTAGTTTAGATACACATAAATTAAATCTAGTGAAACATAACCGTTTTCCATTTTTTTTTAAATACAATTTTGTAGGACACAAATTGTGGGATGGCCACCGGTGAGATCATACCGGAAGAACGTGATGGTTTCGTGCCAAAAAACAACCAGTGGAACGGAGGCCGCAGCCGCGTTCGTGAAGGTATCGATGGACGGAGCACCCTACTTGAGGAAAGTCGATTTGAAGATGTACAAAAGCTACGACGACCTCTCTCATGCTTTGTCCAACATGTTCAGCTCTTTTACCATGGGTGCGTTTTCTATGTATATATACTATTTCATTTTCGTATGTTGCACCACAAAAAAATGCCAAGGTTAAATTTAGGATATATCAGGTTCTTACCTAGGAATAGGATCCAAAAAAATCAACTCAAGGCTATATAGAATAGTGAAGTTTATTTTTATGCATTATATATTAATGTGAAGGTAAAACTACTAATACTGTTTAGGGAAATATGGAGGAGAAGAAGGAATGATAGACTTCATGAATGAGAGGAAATTGATGGACTTGGTGAATAGTTGGGACTATGTTCCCTCTTATGAAGACAAAGACGGTGATTGGATGCTCGTCGGCGACGTTCCTTGGCCGTACGTCGTCGTCTTCTTCTTCTTTAATTTTATTAATTGCGATTCTACTGCTTTATTAATTATTCATTTCATTTATGTTTGTTTCAAAGTAATAACCATTTACTTTAAAAATTTTATTTATCAGAATGTTCGTTGATACATGCAAGCGTTTACGTCTCATGAAAGGATCTGATGCCATTGGTCTCGGTAAGTTTTTACCACCAGTGCATTTTATATTTGTATTGATCAAAGAAAACCGTGACTGTCAAAGAGAACTACCTTTTTTAAGACATTAATAGGTTTTTTTCCGTTTGAAAGTGTATATGTTATTTGATTTTTCTTTGTTAAATGCAAAAAAACAAAAAATAAAATAATGTTTCAAACGGAAATTAAATAACTACCCTGCTAACTTTTCTTTGCTTATTAATTGTAAAATAATTCAGCTCCAAGGGCAATGGAGAAGTGCAAGGGAAGAGCTTAAGTTATAAGTGGTAATGATATTATATATTTGGTTAACACACTGATGAGTGTTAATTGTTTTTTTCTTACGATAAATAACATTGTTCAATTTCTACTTTTATTTTATTTGTCGTTGTTTTGATCTGGATTTGGTATGTAGATATAGTCTGTATGCTGTTATGTGTAATGAACTTAAGTTAAATATGTGAGACATTTGTAATGGAAAATGTGTAATAATTTGATCAGCTTATGTGTGTTTATCTTTTTTTTTTTTGGCTAAAACTGTATATTAATATATAGGAAATTTTTTTTTTTCATTCCATTAATGAAACTTTATCCTCACATTATTCAGTTATTCTCTTACGATCTATCAATGGTCAGATTATGAACACAAAATAATTTTTTTGGTTGACGGAGTTAATTTTTTGGTTCTTACATTTCTTTAAACTAAAGATCAGGGCGACTCCTTGACGATAAAATATAACGTTTCCCAAGTATAGTTCGAAGTCAATATAATTAAAACGACAATATGCATATTCATGTTATATCATATTGAATATATATATATATATATATTATCATTTTAAAAATGAAAGGATTCACTTTGCTGCTACTTAAAAGTGATAATTGACTTTTGTTGGAGGAAATAAAATAGAGAAATAGGACCCATCGGAAAGAGAGGGAGCAATGCCATGTGCATCTCCATGGGTCTCTTCATTTCATTACCTTTGTTTATCATTTCATTTCCCCTTAAATTAAATAGGGATGTTAACTTTTATACCAACTTCTTTATCAGAAAAAACTTACTTTATCAAAGAAAAAAAAGAAAAAAAAAAAGAAAAAACTTTGATACTAACTAAATTTAACAGGATTATTTATCATAACTATACACAAACAAACCTCTGCATACGATGAAAGAAAAAGAAAAAGAAAAACTCTTGATAATCCACTTCAAGGATAATAATTATGTACACATGTAACTTTCAGTATCACATGTATGATCTAAGGTAGGTTTCAATTTCAAAACCGCTTATAGATAAAATTTTATAAACATGGAAATAAAACGTAATAGTTATTTATCGCTGACATTATAAATGTAGTCTACTAATATATAGCCTCCTTTTGGATGATGGTGGTTACTAAAATAATGGAGCTATCATATGCCTCTTAACACTTTGATTAATTAATTAATTAAGTAGTATAAGTAAATTGATAAAATAAAGAAAAATGAGAATGTAAATATTGATAAATGGGCAAGCACATGGAGAAGATGTTGAATCCCAAACGAACAAATCAAAGTTTGATGAATCTATCACTTCAACGTACATGCATGCATATATATAGAAAATATGTCCACAAATGTATGTGTAAACACAAACATTGTACAATTAGTTACGTTGAAATGTTTTAAATTTCAACATTTTTCTATTTATATCCGTTTCTTGGATCAGGCAGAAGCATGTTCGATGTTTGATGGAATCAATAATTAATTGGACAAGTTGAGGCTCTAGATGGTTCATCACCAAACAAAAATAAAATTATCGCATAAAAACACATTATTTGAGAATGAGAGAGAGAGCAAATTAAAAACAATTATGAAGAAAGAAAAATAATTGGATGACGTGCGGTTTTAAGAGGTTTTTTTCTTTTCAAAATGAAAATTTTTTAACTAATATTTTATTCAGAAATTATTTACACCTTTTCTTTTGACAAACAATATATAAGTAAGTAAAATACAATACTTACATTTAGTTATTTCACTAGAACAAATGTAATAACAAATGTTTTAATATAGTATCTATCTACTATAATTCAATTAAAAATGTAAACTATTCTTATAAATACTAAGCTTATGACTTCAATAATCATATTTTCAAATTGTAAAATTAACATTTGTAAATTCCCTATAACATTTAGAATAAAATTCAAGATAATTGCATCACACTTTTAAATAATTGCACATGATAGAAATGAACATGATCATAATTTTTTTAATACAAATAATAAAAAAATACATCCACGTCAACAAAAACATAAAGATTAAGAGATATTTGTTTCACCATTACCACTTCAAAACTAGCTAAATATGTTTTTCCCGCTTTGAGTCGATCTTCTACTACTTTGAATCAAACCTCGGTCATTTTGACTTAAACCTCGTCTACTATTATTCGATCCTCGCTCCTGCGACTCAAACCTCGCACACTATTGCCTCCACCCCTAAGTATTTTCATCGATGAAGTGTAAATTTTATTTTCGCTTGGAATCCATTATATATAATCTCCGTTATTTTAACAATATCTACGATAATGAAAATATATGATTATATATCAAATATTACTCATTTTCTCTTAAACTAAAAATCACATTGGACATTAGTAGTACTTAACTTATACTATAGTTTTGCTCGAACTTATAGTTTTACCAGTTAAACTTGTTCTGAAAATTTTTGTGTTTAACAACTTTAATGATTCTACCTACCTATAATTTAATATAATTTCATCATCAGAATCCATAAATGACCAATTGATAAAAAAACTAGTTTAATATCATAATATACTATAAAATAAAGAAATGTTTAAATCTACAATATCGTGATCGAAATTGCCATAAACATTACTATTTAAATAACCTAAATTAGTTCATATCCACGTATAACAACTAATCGTTAATATAAAACAATAACAAAATAAGTCATCTTAAATAAAATTTTAGAACTAAAATTTGAATGCATCAAATAATGGTATTTCGTGGTTTGAAAAAAAAAAGAAAGAAGATGAATATTACATTTACACATAGGCTAATCTAGTTGAGAATAAGTTATTCTCATTAATTAATTCCAACAAATTCAAACTTATTACTTTATTCTCTCTCTTGCACCTTGCACGATTTCCTTCCTTTTTTTTAATTAATTGTTATTTTAAATAGTGTTTTTTAATGAAAGGAATGGAGGTTAGTTTTGGTATTAGACATTACTGGGGCATACAGAATAAAAAGGGTTATTAAAAAAAAATTATAGGACATAGTGGCATCTGAGAAATTGGGAAACGAATCCAAAGATGAAGCGAAGAATCGACAAAGATGAGGAGATCAATACGTCGACGACGGAGAAGGCGTTTCTTCATCGGAATCTTCTGGAGAAAGGTGAATCTGTAACTGCTCTGTCGTTAGGTTATTATAGTGTCAGTGATTACCGATAAATATTGAGAAATGGAATGATTAATTCTATTGAATTAGATGATTTAGTTGAACCGTTGTATGAGACTATTGACCAAATTGAAGAAGTATGATGTTGTGATACAAGAATACGGAAATGCTTAGAATTTGTTCACCTGATCTCTAGTGGTCTATTGGGTTTTATCAGGTTTTAGATAGAAAATCAAATTCGACACAAAGAAACAATAACAATTTACAAACAACAAAACCCTAAAATCCCCAAATTCGTAATCAATCACAAGTAATGAGGTTTGATCAAATTCCACTGTAATCACCACGCGCGCCGTCATTATCAGAGAGCATCGCTCCATAAGGTGATTCCACAAGATCTATTCCTCTTACCGCCGCGTGTAAGATCAAAATCAGAATGCCGAATCCAACGGTTGTGAGAGCTCTTAGCCAAACTCCGGTGGTCACTAGCGACCCGATCGAAAGGCCGTGAGAAGCACGGCCACAACGCCGTCGTCAATAGTGAACCGAAGATCGTGAGTGGCTCCTCGCGAGCGAAATAGAGGAAGAACCAAGCTAATCCGATGGCGATGAACGCGATGATGGCTATGGGACGTGTAATTAAGGTCAGAGCTAGGAGTATAGAAAGAATAATAGTGTAGTTGATGCGGAAGTGAGTTAGGTTTTGAGTCAGGCGAGTCGTGGCATCGGCGACGGTAATCGCCCCATGGACGAGCCGCGACGGTAATTGATTAAGCTGTTTCCTTGATTCCGGAGATCACTTGATTTGTCATGATCGATTGATCTCTCCTGGATTTCGGAAACCCAAAGGAACAAGATGATCTTTTGATAGAGGAAAGAGGTAACAAGTCAAACCTGCTAAAGAGAGAGAGAGAGACTTAAAACTGAAACAGACTTTAATTTTTGTTTTACTCGCAAGTCCGTGACTAATTTAACTTTAGGGTCTGTAAGAGAACATGGGAGTATTAGTGGGCCGAGTGTTTAGTATAAATTTTGTATCAGAACTACTAACGAGAATAAGGGCACTTTTGACTTTCTTACAGTAAACGATTATGTTTACTTTCCGAAGAAAACCTACTAGTGCTGGATCATATTAACTTATTTAACCGTCTTAACAACCAGAAAATATATTCTTGAGATTTCTAGTTTACACGACTACTAGCAATCAACTTCTAGACGTAATTTAACCGCAGCTCATCAAACCCAGAAGATAATAAAAGCAGAATTTTACGGACAACGAACATAACAAAACTCCAAAATGATTATATTCTTGGTGTCATATAATAATGAAAACGAAAGAGCTAGAGTTGAGAAAATATCTAAAAGTAGCGCGTCTTTATAAAGCATCAAAAACAAGAGATCCACAAACTTAAGCGAAAGCAAAGTAAAGACCATAAAAAAATGGTAAGCATCCCCAAGTACAAGCTCTTCACTTGAGAGGGATGAATCTGGAGGAGTGAGTAGCACCAACACCAGGCCTACCGTGCTTAACTGGCTTGTATGAGATAGAGAACTCAGCCAGGTAGTGACCAATCATCTCAGGCTTGATCTCGACTTGGTTAAAAGTCTTTCCATTGTAAACTCCAATGATGCTTCCTATCATCTCAGGGACAATGATCATGTTCCTCAGGTGGGTTCTTACTGGTTCTGGCTTCTCACCTTGTGGTGCTTCCCTTTTCTGTTAAATTAACCAAAAAAATAAGTTTGTAATCAGACACTTGATCGGAACCAAGTCAGCACTAATATCCTCAAGTATAAACAAAAAGAGTTATAACTAGGTAATAGCTGATAAAGTCCAGGGAAATACAGAATGTTTGAGAGATGAACAAAGCTATCCTATATACGGGATCAACAAAGTTTCAGACAGCATTAGGAGCAATAATGTCCCAAGACAAAGACTAGCATTGAACTCTTGGATCTGAATAGTATCAACGTTTGAAACAAGACAACGAATTACGAAAACGATTACGAAAGCAGATTATATTAGCTAAGCAAAGATATAGAAGTACAAAAACCATGAAAAATTATCCAACCATATGAACATTCAAGCCTAATAGACTAGGGTTTAGGAAATGAGACGAATCGATTACCGCTTTCCTCAACTTCTTAATCAGAGCCATTGGCTTCCTCGTCAAACCTCTAGAGAACCTAATTATCAAAAATGCAACCAAAACAAAGTCAGAACAACTCAATCACAGAATCTTAACCTAGTCGTCTTTTTGTTACCTTCTGCGAATGCGAGAAGGGAATAGCTTAACAAGATCATCAGTAGACATATCAAGAAGAGCATCGAGATCTACTCCTCTGAAAGCAAACTTCTTAAACGTTCTCTTCTTCGGCACTCCAGCCGCAGCAACCTCTGGTTCAACATCCGCCTACATATTCCCCACATTTATCAGAAAATGATACTTAAAGAACAACATTCAGATATCTCAGACCAAAGAAACTAACCATGATTAGATCTCAGTAAAGGATTAAACCCTAAACGGCTTAAACTCTGAAGACGGTATCTGCTGAGGTCTTCGCAACGGAGAAATCGAGAGATATGTTTCGGCTAAAATTTTATATAGTGGACACTGGGGAACCCTAGTATAACAGTTCTTATTTTGTTTATTAGGGTCTCTATATTTTCTTTGTTTTCATTTTAGTCCACACCTTCTTAAAATAAACTTATTTACCCATTCATCAATGACTTTTGATTGAATAAGAAAATATTTAATAGTTTTGATTGTGCTATTCAATCAATATAAACAAATTTTATTTGAATGTTTAATTTTTGGGTAATCAATATATTGATTATGAGCCAAAAAGAAAAATATATATTTCTTTGATAGAATTATGTTAATAATCTGAGACAAAAAAAAGCTTTAAGATTTTTAATCATTTATTTTATCAAAGTAACTGATTTTGGCTAGTACAAAAACACGATGAAAGGGCCTAACGGAAACAAATGACCAAAATGGAAAGATAGCAATTTCAGTAGGGATAGTTAACAATAGCATCAGTTTTTCATTTGGGCCTTTTCGATTCTCTTGATGGCATCGCTAAGTTCCTTCTGGACCTGGGGCCTGGATGGGACTAAAACAACATCCTTCCAAACTGAACCGGGCTTGCATAACTGGCTAGGATCCGGGTAAAGTTCGTAAATGGATTCTGCCTCCGGGTTAAGACTGCTGACCCGTTTTAGACACTCGATGTCCTCTGGATCCACCAGAAGCCTACTGTTTCCGTCTTTCCACGCTATAAGCTGCTCCACCAATCAATTAAATAAAAACACGTGTCAGCATCTGTCCAAATGTTATCGTTAATATCGATATTGATATCGACTTGACTTCTTTACCCTTGGAGGACCACCAACAGCATTTGTGCAATAAAGCCTAGCATTATCAACAAGCTCACAATACTTTGGGAATGCATTAGCGAATCTCTTGTGTGAATTTAATTGTGGTTTCACTCTCACTGCTCTCTTCACCATCACAGCTCTCCTGTAATTTTTTGAAAAAAGGAAAACAAAATTTTGGTTATATTCTTCAAAATCCGATATCACATTTACTCCAAAAAATTTCACAACCTGATGATATCCTGAAATTTCATAATATCTTATCCATTTCTATCCCTAACGACAATTAATACTTTCAAAATATAAGAAATTTAATCAATCATTACCGTATGCCTCTTGCTACAGCGAGATAAGCGTCACAAACCACACCGACCAGTTCGATTCTGTAAGGTTTCAAGATTTGTTGTTTTCCATTTTCTTTCGTTTCTTCTTCTTCCCAATATTTTTCGGTTATGGTCCCGTCTTCGGCCACCTTGTAGCCTACGCCCATTCGATATCGTTGTGTGTGGACGTTTCTTGCCATTTCGATCATTTCTTCGACGAATGGCTCCCATGATAATGTTCCATCCATTATCACATCACGTCCTTCGTTCAATGCTGTTACTAGTAAGGACGATGCAGCATCGGTAGATGATTGATGAACCTAAAATATATGAGGAAATAACAAGAAATGTAGCATGTTAAAGAAGAAGATAATGCATTCTTATAACTCAAAATCACATTTTGAAACATAATTTTTTTACTTTTTCATAAATTTGCAAAGTGTAAATACAACA
Source organism: Cardamine chenopodiifolia (assembly GCA_963922655.1). Taxonomy (NCBI): domain Eukaryota; kingdom Viridiplantae; phylum Streptophyta; class Magnoliopsida; order Brassicales; family Brassicaceae; genus Cardamine; species Cardamine chenopodiifolia. Next base: position 749,773 of record OZ000467.1, read on the forward strand.
CAGTAAATTTCTTTTCGTTTACGTTTGCATTTTGCGTTCACTAACCTAAACTCAAACACAACAATCAAGGACCTCACTAGCTAGAACTAAGAGCAACGTACCAATTCAGCAGTTTGAAGCATATCGTCGTGGTGACCTCTAGAGCTAAGAGCTCTATAAATAACATCCGTCTCCTTAAACGCATCTGCCTCTATCACCACCGCGTCGGCCTCTGCCTCCGACCAGAACGACCTACAAAATATTACTTTGTGATGATTTAAATTGGCTTATAAGTTTATAACCATATATTAAATAAATTACAAGCAAAGTGTAATATATTAATTAAACGTTTACTCTTGGTTGTCAAAAGAAGTATTACTCTTGGAAGATATCTTTGAGGACGGTGCTCTTTCCAGCGCCCATTCCGCCGCCCATAAGGAGGAGGACGGGACTACGTTTGTTGTGAGCTACCGGAGACATTACTTCCGTACAGTGTGTCTCACTGCGGATGGCTTTCATCTCTTCTACTAATGTCGAAATTACCCTTTTCACCTTCAGGTCTTTTGTCACCCTTTCGAATCTCTGTTTCCTATATTATTAACAAAGCCCTTTATTTTATTTCTAAAACAAAAATCAATCGAGTTCACGAGTTCTTGAAATGGTCAACTTTAGTTCTACGATGTTTGTTAGTTTTGATAAAGATATTTCAAAAAATATAAGTTGGAATCATTGGAACAGCAATGAAATTGTTCCTAAAACTAAAAGCAACGATGATTACGCAAATTCATATATTTAAATATCTGCATGTATAAACTATAGATATATATATATAGATATAATGGAATGTGGAAGAATCAATCACCTTGTCGCTGCCATCACGAAATCCTTGAGTTTTGGTACTTTCAGATCCGACTCATCGCTTAAAACCTGTCATTTTCACGTTATCCAAAATAAGATAATATCGAATATTCCTACACATTATTAGCTCTTTCAAAAGCGATTAGAAGGCGGACTGTCCTACTCCAACTAGCAAGAAAGCGCATTAACGTAATCAAATTAGTATATTTTTTAAAAAAAAAACTAATAACACGACGAATAGAAAGATTCAAAAAAATACACCTAGACTATACACTTCAATTAGTGGTCACCATCTAATAATTAAACTAAATAAACCCCAATGAAAAATATATTGAATTTCATTGGAAATTAAGTACCTGAGAGATGAGGTTGGAAGATTGGGTCCAATTGAAAGCAAAATAAGTTAGAATGCATCTCTCAAATTCTTCAAGGAGATGAACATAGAGAGAATCAGCCTCAGGTTCATTCACCAAATACTCATACACATTTTTATCATATCCCTCTGTTTTCATTAAATATGCATTTGCTAATTTGCATAGTTGTGGGTATTCATTTGGATCCTCAAATCCTAGCTGCCTTGCTGCATTTTAACATTTATGTTTATACTAATCAGATACCTGTTTCTGTAAATATGTTTTTATTTTTAAAAAAAGAAAAAAATGCTTACAATTAAATAATGAAATTTTTTATAAAGGTCTCACTTTTTCTTTTCTTTTTTGGTGAAAGGTCTCTGTACATTTGCATGTAGTCTACTTTAGTCTATTCACCAAAACTTATAGGCTTGTGCATATTCAACAAAAAAAAAGAATTACAAGTTTTCTTTTTCAGATAAGCCCTCACTAAATCAGTTATTTGCATATACTTTTCCATTGTTACAATGAAACTGAGAATTTGGGGGAAAGAGCCCAGGATATACTAATCTATTTTTCTATTATTATAATCCTTTCGTCGATCTTGATTAATTTTCTACCCACTTCTTGAAATTTTTAGCAATTGTCGTTTGTTATATATTAGCAAAAATGATTCTTGAAATGTATCGAAGATGCAAGTATACTTACCAACATAGTGGGAGAATCTCTCGAGGTTTGATCGTCGACCTGAATCTTTCCTCTCAATTAAAGGGGCGATTTTCTCAACTTTAGTCCCCATGGAGTCCCCTTGATGAGTTTCCCGGCGGCGAAGGAGTGATTTTCCGGCGAAAGCAGCGGCGGCGGCAAGACCACCAAGAGAAGCGAGGAGGAGATGGTTGAGATCAACTGACTTACAACCACCATTAGAGACATCTCTTGTTCCTTCTATAGCAAACAAATCAACAAACTCAATAAGAGAGAGAAATTAAAAGAACTAATTATTATTCAAGTGTTAAATGAAGAAAGATAGAGAGAGAGAGAGATACAGGAAGAGCATTACCTGAAGGGTTCACCATTCTTAGATTTTTAAATTGTTTTCTTTGGGAAGAAGATTGAGTGTGAGGGGAAGCACGAACTCAACGCACAATTTTTTTTCTGTTCTTGCTTTGTATAATCTCATTGATGTGTTTGACTTTTTTTTGAGGACTTCTCTTAATAATGCATATGGTGGGGATTATAATATCTATTTATATTGTACTAGCTATTATATTACTATTATATGTCATATGACATTTGATAGCATGCGTGATGTTGTGCATTTTTTCTTATAATATCATCAAACACAAATTAAAATCATCAAAGAAATTAAGATTGCTATTTACTTGGCCATAAAAATTATATCGTCTTTCTTTAAATAGCAAGTAATTATGTCGTCTTTCATGAAATAACAATGTTGGTGAACTAGGTAGATGCCAATATTTGAAGACAAGACCAAGACAATAAAATTAATGTAACTTGTTGTCACTAAAATATATATTTTATTAATTTCAATATTAATAAAATAATTATATATATATATATATATATTAGTAGCCAGTAGCGATAAGATTGCTAAAGATATATATATTTCTAATAACTTTTGGCTTAAGTCCGGAAAAAAACAAATTTGAACATCCAATTCAAATTCGATTTGAAAAGTGTTACCCGAATTTATATCAAACTCGAAAAATTATTTTATTGGATAGTATGTAGTAGAATCCACTGGTATCAAATACAATCTAAACCGAATTCGATATCCGTTATGGTACCAAAAAATCCAAAAACACATATTAACCATAGACAAAATATTCTAATTCGAAGAGCCTATTTGGACTCTGTCTGAAAACCCAATCTGAATACAAACATGAAATTTTAAATGTGATTTTTATATATATAACATTCACAAAGTCGATCCAAATTTGAAACCAAAAAACCTAAAAACATTGTTTGTGTATGTAAAATCCGAATCCAAACCTGGATTTTTTTTGGGTTTTATATGTTTTTTTAAAAATTTGAAATCCAAAGCAATCCGAAATCGACAAGATCTAAACCGAACCCAAACCAAAATTTTAAAATTATTTCATTAGAGAGTAAATACATAAATTAGATAAATTCGAATCCGATCGAGTCCTATCAAACCCAAATCTGATCGAGTCCTATCAAACCCGAATGTCCAGCCTTATTCTGGCTACATTACAAACGGTAAGATATAAAAACTTTTTGTTTGAAACGTATTAAAGCATTAAGAGATAGCATATAATGAATTTTATGTCTGATATTAAACTTTTGCAAGCCTAATTACCAGCAAATGTGACATTAACAAACAGTTATGGAAAATCCAACCAAAAGTTTAAACATTTAGGAAATTCTCTTTAGATATCCATATTCAGTAGCGGGCCAAACTATATATTTACCAGACAGAAGACAGGAAAAAAAAAGCCTAGACATGCTAAAAAAAGTTGGACTCAAATTTAGTGGAAAGCAATTCAACAAAATTTACTGTGGATGGAACTTGGAAGTGAACCCTTCCTCCAACGTGGGTCTGCCCCCATGTACATAATGTAATTCATGGTACTTTAATTTAGAGGCTATAGAGCATATAGATAGCTACAAATATTACTATATAAGATTTTCAACAAACATATCTCAACTAATATTCTAATCGACAAAACTGATCCCACCACCACATCTTTTTCTTTTTCATTATTCTATTCTCTCTTTTCATCTATGCCTTTAATTATGAATCAAACTCGTGTTAAACCAAACCATACATAATCGGGAAATACCCGTTACAGTTTTATATTAGGAATACATCTTTAACCGTCACTGACGTGTATTGATACAAAACTCACCATAGGTTGTTTAATAAATCGTAAACTGAAGTTTTTTTATTACAAATCCAAAAAAATAAGCCGGTTAAAACGATCGATTCAACTTCGAGCTCTGCAGGTAAACCCATCGATATGTATTTAGAAGTTTGTAATTGGCGTGTCCTAAGTTTGAAAATAATACCAATGCATATGTGTGTATATATATATATATATATATTTTAATACACATATTTCAGTTTGTCATAAAATACTAATAGAAATTGCCACCAACTGCAAATAAATTGAGGCCATTAATATTCCTCTCAAACACCTCTAACACACAAACTACTAACCTAAGACCTAAACCTGTCTATTAATGTGACAAACCAGTAAAAGTTGTTCATTTTGCAGACATGGTCAAAACTTATAACAATATATCTAAAATGTCTAAAAACTGGAATCATGATGGGGAACTAAAACAGACATATCACAAACAAATATTAACAATTCTAAGTTACCCCAAAAACCATCGTTACCAAAAATATGCATGAGAAATGATCAATCAAACATAATTATGAAAGAAATCAAAGAGAGAAAGAGGTCTTGTGAACTTCCCCAAACATGCTTTATATTAGAAAAGAGTATAGTAACGTAGTTAACTTAGTTTTATTAGCATTAAGTATCTGACTGGAAGATGAAATTACGAAAAAAATCTAGGAAATAATAAAGAATCTTCAAAGCTTGGTACGAGGAGCAAGGTACTCAGTCTGACGACCTTGAGCTATAATCTTACCATTCTTCTTCTTCCTCAGCTCAACACTCACAACTACAACAGACAGCTTTACCCACGCGCAAAGCTTTGGTTTCGATCTCTATCTCTTCCTGTTACATTCACACGCCAAACAAAACTATGAATATGGAGTTTCTCTGAAAACCAATGTTTTTAAACCCGATTCGGATAATGAATCAGGATTATAGTCCGGATCACCGGGTCAATGGGTTAACATATTAGTAAATGTTTTATATTTTATTATATATAAAAGGAAAATGCAATTTATGTGTTAATAATGTCAAAAATAATTATAAATTCATTGAATATTTTAAATCTAAATTACATAAAATAAAAAAATAGTAAAACATAAATGGTTAATGCTAAAATAAACTAGTAATTCATTAAATTAATTAATATTGGTTATTGTCATCACTATTCTGTTTTTATTCAAACAATATAATATAATCTTTATAAAATTCAAAAATCATAAACAACATACTTATTCTAAAATATTATATATAATAAAAATTAAAAATTAAAAATTTTAATCAATAATTTTATACACAATCGGTTCATCCAATAATACCGAAGTTTTACCAAAATTTTCGAGGGTATGAAAACATTGCTTAAAACAAAACAAAAAATGAGAAAAGAGAATAATTACATCAAGGAAAGCAGCATCAAGGTATGAAACATTGATCTCTACTGAAACTCCGGAATGTGGAACTCCGGTTGTATAAATCGCAGCTGATCCAAGCAAATCCACTAGTGTGGTGTTGCTCCGCCGTGTAAGAAAGTGCCTGCGTTCTTTCCTCAAACCAGAAAACGGCCAATTATATTCGAAATTAGTTCAAATTGCGTAATCGACGAAAATCATGGATTATTGTTACCCTACCAGGAGATGAGGAGGGATTTTCATGGAGCAGATTTTTCGGCCAGGTTCGATGAGATCTACTTTGAGACCTTTGGTTACGAATCCCTCCAGGAATCTGTGTCGTAAATTCGCCACTTTTGATTCCCTTGCCTTGCCTTCATCATCATTCTCGATTCGTTCACCTTCAAGAAATCGCTTCACCGAGTCAAGATCCATTGCTTTCTTTCCTTTTTTTTTTGATTCAATTGGTGGATTCTTCTAATTCAAGGATAATGTTATGAGTTGTTTTAATCTCGCTTTATTATTTGATCAGATTTTGTAGGGCTCACATTTCTCTTATTTTTACTCATTCGATTACAATTAATCAGGTTGGCTAGGCAGAGAGTTTAGACAAAGATTATTTGAATTATATTGTTTATCATGTTTATGTTCTTGCTACAATGTCCAAAGACTTTCATGAATGGAACAAGTCATGTTGAATAGTTAACGACCGACGATACGATGTAATAAACTATGTTGAATAGTGAATAAAATTAGTAAGTTTTTACATTAATTGTTAACAAAAGGGAAACAATATTATTTCATTTATATAATATTTTTTAAGGGCAAAAGTTTTGTGTAGAAGAAATGCGATAACTATCATATATAAAGAAAGAAAATAAATTCATTTGAAACGTAGAGGAAGACAAGACAACTCTCTTTACACAAATTGTATTGTCGTGTTTTTTTTTTTTTTGGAAGTAAAAACATTACAAATACCAATTCCTCTCTCCATTTGCTTCATATCCTGAAGAGACAGATCGATGCTGCTGAGGTTAAACCAACTCGTCCCTCAATGACCACTCGATGGCCTGAACTCAGTGTAGCCATTAATACCAGACGAAAAAATCGGATTCGGCGAGTCCAGACCGAAGTATGTGTGATGGTAATTAGCTGATGATGTTACATCTTCCATGTTATTACTGTTCCTCATGGCTAGCAACGACAAGTCCATGTTCGCCATTTGCCACTGTGTCGGTATCAAACCCTCTATACCATATCCCGAGACACGTGGCATGTAATGGATTCCTTCTTCTCCAAAACTCCTGGACCTACCACCAGACAATAACTCACCTGACACACCTAAATCACCATGGTATGAGTACTGGCTGTTGAACACTTGTGGATTGAATATGCTTCCATTAAACACCATATTGCTACACTGTTCGTCTTCCAGCAAATCATTAATGATGTCAAGGTGAGGGAACTCATCAGTCATCAAGCTTTGTGCTTGCTGCCGCGCAGTCTGAATGTCGATATGGTTCAGAGATCTGTTGCGAGTAACGGCGGGTGTGTAAGGGTTGTTATTCATGCCGATGTTTAAAGAATTTGAACTCCTTCCTGTCCACAAATGCCCACCATCTTGGCTGAAAGGGAAGCTTGACTGATAAGATGATGTCGGTGTTTGTGAGTAAGAGGATGATGGCAGTGTGGTTGGGACAACTCCATGAGAGTTTGGGTGGTGGTTGAAACTAGATGATGAACCAAGAGAGTTACCAACTATGGCATGTCTATACAATAGAGGAATGTAAGGTTGTTGGTTGTGCAGGGATGGATCAGGACCTAGACGACCAGCTGAGCTAACCGAACGAGGAAGAAATGATGTTGGTTGAACCGAGGAGGAGACGGTGATAGGAGTGGATTGCATCGCAGGGATTATTGGAGCACTAGAAGGCCTTGATATAGTTGTTGTTGCTGCTGCTTGTTTTGGAGCAGCCATATTTTGCACATCCGCACTGAGACCAACAGTTTGCGACTGAATATCAGAAGAGGGCACTACTTGACTTGATGAAGGTGGTCCAGTTGTTGACATTACTTTCCTGTTTGGAACAGCGTCTGCAGTTGAAAAGCTCTTTTTCTCCGGTTTTGTCTGAGCTAATGGTGAAGGGTTCTTGGAAACACTTCTGGGAGAAGAGAGTACAGCAGCGCTATTCTCTTTAGGACGGTCCATGTCGACCGTGTTTGCGATGGTTTGAGCCATGTTAAGTTCCTGCAAAATAAATTTGAAAAGCAGACAACTGTAAAATTTTGGAATTCCTTGCATGAAACCCAGTAAATAATTCAATCAGCGATCTTCTAATTTCAAACATTAAAAGCCTGAGTGACCAACCCTCCCAACGGGATTACGGTTCCGAGAACTCTCTGGCTCCTGGAAGTGGGAGACAACCACCCAATCAGATTCACCAACGTTGCTAGCCTTGGAAGAATAATTCTGACTCTTTGGGTCTGTTCCAAGTGTTGAAGGTTGATCATCTGTTTCACTCGCTAAACTGTGGGTATCAGATATCACTTTTACTTGTTGGTTTTTTCTTCTGCAAATCATAAGGTTTCCTATCATCAGGAATCAGAACTGACTAAAGAAACAAGGGGAGCAAAAAACGAACTTACTTGTTTGGCAACTTCTGATTTCGGAAATTTAAGGCATTCCCTTGGTAGGACCCATTGGTAACCCCTGACCGGATTGAATCATTAGAACAAGTCGAAGAACTATCATCCATAGTGGACTGATTCTCTCTCTCTGAAATTCCATTGGGTGTAGATTTGGAAATGCCTCTTTCTCTGCTGATCATCCCTGATGGAGGATGAATTTCCAAGGCGTCAGTATCCCAATGAACAGAACTATTATCCCCATCTTCTAAATCAGGCTGAGGAATGTCAGCTGAGCCATCCACAGAATCAGATATATCGGACACATCTCCAAGAGTATCAGGCTTTTCAGCTGAGGATTGTGCTTTATCTGTGATAGAATCCTTTTCTTCCTCATCATTATGGTTTTCCTTGAGATCCTTTTCATGTGTTGCAAAATTCACCTTTTCTTCCTTTCTTTTGTCCTTCCCTTTATTTTTGTTCCGTTTCTGTTTCGCCTATAGATGTTTAACAACCAAAGAAACTCCCATCAACATCCAAAAAGTTGTACAGAACAAGTTGAAGGAGCAGAAAGTACCACACCTGTTTCTTCTTAGATTTCTTCTCTCTCTCGGCTGCTCCTCTTTTGGCCCTCTGCTCAGTTTCTGCCAACCACGCTTCCTCTTCCTCACGAATAAGTTCTTCCTGCCTTTTTAGCGCAATAGCTTCTTGATATGCAACCTCGATTTTACTGCTGCAGTTCTCAAAGATATTGAAGTACGATACATAAGCACATCAAGGAAGAACAAAATGTCATACCATTTAGAAATATATTCTGCATTGTTACCTGAAGATATGGGCAAGAACAAATATTTCCACAGTTCGTCTACCCATCTCAGTTAAACGTCTCGCATCACGCTCATAGGCTTTGTTGTTGACCTCTTCTCCATCATTGCCATCCTAAATTTGCAAAGAAGAACAAACTTAAATTTCTCAATACAGGTATCTCTCTGGTGGATAATGCAACAAGTCCTCTGAAACAGAAAAATGGATAACGAAGAACGACAAAAATGAAAATAAAATGAATGCAGATAGGAAAACAGATAATGGACTACCAAAAACACACACACATATATATATATATTATATATAATAATAATGAACCTAACCTTTGTACGGTTCTGAGAACCTTTCTCATCTTTTGGAAGCAATGGCAATGGCTCTAGAGCAGCTCTCTCTAGGAGTAACAGCACATCATCAACTAATACGAACATATCTTTATCCACACTAACAATCGGAGCTGGCAAATCCTTGGCATCTAACAGTCTTGGCCTACCTTTCTTGTTATTAGTTTGGCCTTCAAGAGCCTTCAACCCACTATACAAGGAATCCATCACCAAAGTGGATGTAACTTCCTTTTCTATGAAAAAGTGTTTTACAACTCCTTTTAGGATTACGTCCATTTTCTCTATAGACATACGGCGCCTAGAGTTTTGGTCCATCCCTAACCAGAAAACACCGAAGCTGCAACCAAGAATGATAATCCATTCCTTTTTAGGGAAAATTGCTCAACTTTCAGAGATAAAGATATCAGAAATATAAAAGTAAGGCAGCAGTACTATACTAGATTGGTGTAAATCCTGGCCTTCAACAATTGTGTTGAACTAAGAAAAAATTCCCACATCCTCTTTTAGGGATTTTCCATCTCAGCATCTCAACCTTGGCTATCAAGACTTGTAAATCAGAGATAGTGGAGAGCCACAGCCACCCAATAAAAAATTTGAATTTGAAACTAAAGAAAATTTAATTTGGACTCCAAACACATGGTGGAAAACAATATATTCTAACATAGCATGGTTTCCTCAAAAGAAGAGGTAGGTAACCACCGCTACTTCCTGCTCACTTATCAACACAAATAGCAATCCACTATGATTTCATTTCTGGAATCTGGAGGAGTTAAGAATATAAGTTGCAATGTGAAATACCTTGTCCATCTTGCCTTGTCCTCTATTAACCTCCCAAGCTTGCTTCTTCTCTCTTCCACAAAACTTCGGCAAATTTGCTCTACATTTTTCGAATACACCCTAACAAGTTCTTTCCTATAATCACAATGAAGGCAGCGAAAAGGTCGGTCCACCCTCTCTCTGCAAGGATCAATTATAGGATATTATCAACAGTGCACAAATCAGTGACACCAGAGAAAAGAAAAAATATAGTCTTATCACATGTGTTTAATTGGAGAACATATGTACATGTGGAGCTTGCAGTGCATGGTAGCATAGCGAAATGGAGGGTGTGGTAATACATTACTCATAGCTTTACATAGAGTTAATCTTGCATTACCTGATCACCTGAACTTTAGCATTAATTGTAAGAGAGTCATCATCATCTATAAACCCCTCCTGTAACTTAGGTAACTCCATAAACTTTTTCCATCCCCAGTCATGCTCTTTCTTCCAAAACCGGTGCAGCGTATCTGCAAGAGGTGAGTTCAGTTCTTTGCATATTTAAACGGGGGCAAGCAAATTAAGACACAAAATGTTACCTGAATACTTTGTTTTCTTTGATTCTTTATTCACCACAGATATAGTAAACTGAGCGAAATGACTCCAGCCTGTCTCCAAGATAGCAAAAGAACCTGCGTTCAGAGAGAAAAAAGGACCATGCAGACCAATTGACTAAAATACTAACCTGGAAGAAGTTTATCATAGTGTGCAACACAGAGGAACAAGGAGAGATGATTGCAAACATCACATCCTTGTGGATAAATTAAAATATACCTGACACAATGAAGATAAAAGCCACAAAAGAGAGCCTTAAAAGCCAGATCCCAAGTTTTTATCGTGAGACAATATAAGGATGATAAAGAAAAAAATATGCCATATACCATTTGTAGCCTCCAGCTTCAAACGGAGTGCTACGGAGTTCCCTTTTGTTCATTTCTGAAAATTTCGGAATCTTCCATTCATATTTTCCAAATAATTCAGAGGGTTTAAGGCCTGGGAAATATAATAAATATTCACATTAAATCGCTGAAAACTCATAAAAAGTATAATATTGTACAAAACCAAACAAAGAAGGAAAATACTAAGAAATCCCACCTTTCTAGAACTACCTAATAGGATGCTATACAAAACTGAACTCCTCAACACACAGATAAAAATGTATAGCACTTTTCTAGTACGTTTTCACCCCAACAATTTCTTTTAGATGCATGCATTTCCTAAATCAAAGATGAGAACTATTAACTGATAAGAGAGGAAAATGAACAAGAGGGATTGAACATCAGATAATCTAACGCAAGAAAATTGCAACAAGAGGAAAAAAAAAGGTGAAAATCAGTATGTTAGTATTTACAGCAAACCATTAATACAGATGAATATATAGAAGAAGGGAACTGCACTGTGGCCGTAGCCATTTTTTAGTTTGCGAATAGAACATTTTAAAAATGAGAGCCAACTGCATGGACTGAACCATTGAGTCACATCTGTCCAAGAATTTTCACTTGTACAAAGTGTAAAGAAACTCATTTTGAAATTAGCCACATCCAAGTTTTAGCCACTAGGAAACAAAGCATTATTCATGAAAAATCTATCTGCAAAACACCTACCGTAATTATCATCCTCATCAATGTCCCAGTAAGGAAGCGATGTGGATGGAGTCCCATTCTCCGCTTGAGCAGAAGACAGCCACTCTGAGAGTGCTTCTCCTGATTGACTGTGTTGTCCATTTGAAACCGCCTCTACTGATCGTCCCACTCCAGAATCTTCATTAACAGTCTCTGCCATTCTCCAGGATGTATGTTTCGTCAAATCTCTCTCTCCTTCAACTATAAAAAAAAAACCATTGGAGAAAATAAATGAGATCATTCCCTGACAGATGACAAAATATTGCCAAGTCCAAAGAATAAAAGACTAGCTGAAAAAGAAATTGATTTAGTCATTGATATGGACAAAGAACAAAGAAGATATATATTCCACTTTAACTCATACCAAAACATGTATTTGGATCATATTCAACGATCAATTCAATCACCAATTCTAGATTTTTCTCCATGAGCCAAACGAATTCATAGCTTATATCGAAACCCTTAAAACCCACATCAGATAATCGATGGGCAATAAACCCTAAAATTCCAATATCCAAAATTAGTATGGTAGCCGAAACAATTAAAAGGGAGGCCAATAATTTCATTTCTATTTAACTAACAATCTCCAGAGAAACCTTTCATGAAGACATCAGAAACCTAACAAAGCCCAGATGAAATTAACGATCGGGAAAAAAAAAACCGGTTCTCGTATCCAAAAATTAAAGACTGTAATCGGAACCTAAGCCTCGCAAAATCCGAACAACAAATTGAAGAGGGCAAAACGGGAATCGCGTAGATCGAAGCGAACCTGAGATGGTGGATGGAAGAGCAAAGAGAAGCTTATTCGTTGAATGGGTTAATGGCAGCTCTCGTAAGAGATTCTAGAGAGAGAGAACAAACAAAAAAGACGACGGAAGAAAGAGAGAGAGAAACACACACACACAGAAATATAACCCTTGCAAACTTAAATTATTAATCACTCTTAATTATAATTTTGATTCATTTTTTCTTTTTCCGCACTCGTCCAATCAAATCCCATTACAAATCGATCTGGATTAAGAAAATTAACATTTAAATCTATTGTTCAGTTACTAAAATCTATTTTGCTTCTGACCAAAAAAAGAAGAAAGATTTATGGTATAATTTATAAAAAAAATTAACATTTTTCTGATTAATTTTTTTCGAATTCGGTTATAAGTGTTTTAAAATTAGAGAAGCTCATAATTATTGAGTGAAAGAGCAATTAAAATTAAATTAAAATACTTAATTTAAAAAAAAAAAGTCAATTAATTTTATATCACTTAAGTTTGCCTTTGATACCATCATGTGTTTTATATTTTCCATTCATCAAATTTTTAATTATTATATAAGAATTAAATATGGAAAGTTATTAATATTTACAAGGAAAAATGCTTATATGCAATATTCAATTTCTATTTAAAGCAAATTTATGTGAAACTGTTTATATATGGATCTGAAAATCAAATTCTTGAGCCCCAGAGTCTTGGACAGCTCAACAAGCGTCGTTTAGAGAATCGTGTGGCGATCAAGAGACGTTCTAATCTTCCTAGTGAGCATACGAACGTGCAAACTCGTCTCCGTCTGCTTCATAATGAGCCCAACTTCACGATTAAGCTCTCTGGCCTTCTTAGTCAACATAACCTCTCGAACCTTAGCCTTAAGAAGCAAGGGCAAGAGAGAGACAAGCGATATCGCCGTGAGGAAGGAAACGATCCCAGTCAACATCTTGAAGACGGTGACAGCTGTCATGACCCAAGCCGAGTGGGGCCCGTAGGTGAAACCAGCGAGCAAATGAGTCATTCCACAGAGAACAATGAAGGCTATAAACTCAGAGACAACCCAATTGTAAGGTGAAGGCACATTGGTGCGGCTTACGAAGTAGAGGAGCTCAATTGGGATGGAGAAATAAGCGATTGCGATTAGAAAGTCGCCGACTCTTTGAGTTTCGAGGATTAACTCAAAGCTAAAGATACTGTCGTCGTCGTCGTCGCAGTTGCATAACAACAAGTCATCGTCGGCGGCAGCAGCGGTGAAGGAGGCGATTAACAAGAAGAAGAAAAGCCCGTAAATTAACAATGTCTTTAACATCATTACTAATTTCTTTAACATCAAGAAGTAAATTTTGGTTTTTGGGGGAGAGAGAGGAATTGGGGGTGAGACTGAAGAAGGAAATGGGTGGGGTCCATCAACGGTACATTAAGAGAACGAAGACGTTTTCGTTTGGAACACAACACGAGCACGACATCTTGACCTACGTGGACTCTTACCAAAATCAATTATCAGATTTTTTTTTTTAATTTTCATTTGGTAATTAATTACTGCAAAATAAAGAAAGATATATGGCTCTACTAAACAACTAAACATACTGGATGACTTGTAAAAGTATACGTTTATACTTTTTTGTTAGATAAAAATAAAATCTATAAAATAATTATTATTCTGAACAAATAAAACATTTATTAGACTGCTTGCAATATAATAATTAACATTTTATTTAAGTCAAGTTGAATGTGCTTTTCCCATAATTTGACATTTGGAGTTTTATATATATATATATATATATATTATAATTAAGATTTATACTATAGATAAAAAACTGCATTATCAATGATTACATGACTGAATAAAAATACTTTAAAATAAAAAAATGCATTAAAAAATGGTCACTAGTAGACTATGAAATATGAAATACCTTCAAGTATGAATTCTACTAGTGACTAGATACGTTTCATAGCACCACGTTAAACTCAACAACTTTAATATTATTTTCATAGTACTGAAAATATTATTTTCTAGATCCGCTGCTAAAAGACGAGCAAAATTATAAGAAAATAAATACAGAGCATCAGTCGTGACGTATTACAATTTCCGATTTTACACACCATTAGAAAAATAATATAGTTATTAGTTAATTGGTCTAATTATTATTTATTTTTTGGTATAAAAACTCAAATGATCTTATTTCTTGTATTTTTTTTTTTTTAAATGAATATGATCTACGTAGACACTACTAGGAACATTCGGTGTGTTTTTTGAATTAGATTATACTATGGTAAATTAATATTAAAGTAAATAAATATCTGAATAGTACTAAACCACGGTACAATTCGATCTGGTGCAACAGTTTTTACAGTAACTGTACTCTGCCACGTGTCACCCGAAAACGAGGTGATTCATTTCCTTTTTATGTCCACTTCCTCCTCGCTAAGGCACAACAAATGTTTTGTTTTTTGCAAGAAATTCCTGGTAAGAATGCATCATAAACCTCTTATTAAAATAATACTAGTGAATGCACCTTTGCCACTAGAGCCAATAGATATGCAAATTATTATTTTTCATCTGCAGATACAAAACAGATGTACTGCATTGTCATTTTACTTTTTGTAAGAGACCACATAATCTTTCTCGATCAGTACAAGAATAATGCTTAACATTTATTATAGGGCGGGACTGATGATTTTGATACGGAAAATCATCAAAATAAATAACTATATTTTTAGTGAGATACTTTTTTATTTAGTACTTTTACGACTTTCTATTGAATTACGTCGTCCTTAATTACCGTACATTTGTTAAACAAATTTCAACCCAAATTTTTTTAGCTAAACAAGTAAGTACCTTGTGCTTCCATAAGCTAAAATCCTCTTCAATGGGTTGGTTTCATTTTTTTGTGCCTTCTCTTCCATATTCTTTAATGTTTTTTCAAAAATATATAAGTTTTCAAAGTGTTTTGAAATCATACCATACTACCATGTATTTTGTATAAATTTGACGACGGATTCAGATCATTTGTAACATATATTCGTTACTAAATTTTATATATTTGTAGAGCTAAATTTTATATATTTGTATATATCCATATGATTGGCATATAAAAAGCATAAAAATAGATGTGTGCTAGCCCTAATAATTAGAAGCCCGTTAATTTGGCCATGCAAACGGCTGATTCGATGACGGCGCTGGCTGGTAGTAAAACGGAGCCGCCGGGTGCTGCCACTTCTTGAAAACCGGTGGCTTCTCTGCCTCTTTTCCCCATCGTTGCTCCTCCCTCTTCATTACCGCAGGTGGCTTCTTCGGCGGCGACTCTGTAGGTGATAGAAGAGGAATAGCCACTTTCCAATTCGCTTCGGAAGGGTTTATCTTTAGAGGCGGTGGAGCCCGCCTTTGCAGCCTACTCGACTTTCGGTTCCCGCCACCGGAAATATTTCTCGCCGTGGACGACATCGCTAGAGTTTCTTGCTGTCTTTTCTTTGTATGTGTGAGTGTGCGTGTGAGTGTGAGTGTGAGTGTGCGTGTGAGTGCGCGTGTGAGTGTGCGTGTGAGTCTGTGTGTGTATAAATCGAGGGAAGTGTACTGTTGCAGTGTGTGTTTGGTTATTATTATATTTTTTTTCCTTTTTTCAAGTGTTTTTCCTTTTGACTAGTCGACTAAACTAATAAATTATAAGTTTGACTATATTCTCTTTTACGATCAGGATACAAAAACTCTTTTTCTTCCTTCTAATTTTTGTTTTTGAAAATATGATATTTATAAAAATAAAACTCAAAAAATCATTTTTGTAAGAATGTCCCTGAAAACATAAAAGAAGGTGTTTTCGATAACTTTTTTTTATTAATTCCAGGTCTTTAATTTTATCTATTCGAAACTAACAAGTATATAATTAGCATTCATAATTCTGTTGGAGACAGTTTTTTCCCAACACAAAACATTTTTCCAATTAGTTGTATGTTTTGCAATGTTCGTAACTTTTGTTAATAGTTAATAAAATTTGATGTTTTCAAAAGCAAAAGAATGATACAGACCATATGAACTTTAGACCAAGGAGATAATATAACTTCTTTTTTTTTCCTATACCAGCTTTAGACTAACCAATCCCATGATTACTAGTTTATTTTTTTGAGAGATTTTGTGTGCCACATATAATGGAAAGAATCATATTCTAGTTTAAAACAAAAGGCAATATGTCTTTGAATAATTAATCAATATCTTTAGTATTATAATTATCACAAAAATAACTAGCGGTTTAGGTTGTCTAGAAATATAACCTTTATTCAAAACCCAAGTCAGATATGACAAATTTATTGATGTGATATCGTATTATACTTGAGCTTATGCATAATTAAGCTTGTCCATCGGATTTTCAACCGTATTAAATAGGATTTCTGGTAAACACTACTTTTAAAAAAGTTTGTAACAGACAGAACAAACTACTGTTTGCGGACAAAATTCCTTGCCGTTACTATTTACCGACTTTGGTTCACATTTCACATATAAAGTAGAGAAAATAAATTGTTGACGAAAAAATGTAGATTAAATAAATTAAAATTGGTTTGTAGCGGATTGTACTACGTCCCGAAAATAGAAAGGTTCATTTCGTAAGCAGATTTGGACAGTATAAACCAGAATGATAAGATATATGTTTTCTAATTTACATGAAGAAAATATGAAATTTACCGAATCAAACCCACATCGATGGACCAAAAAATACATATCTTTTTCTTCTTGACCCAATTTTTAAATCATTGGAAAGAATTGTATGATGATCCAACAAAAGAAACTCTTAAATTCCCAAGTTAAATTAAAACTAATAGATAAATACAAAAGATGCTAGTTCTAAAATCCCACAATAGAAAAAGAACCAAAAATCGTAAGGAAGAAAAATGAAAATGGAGACATCAAAAGCTGTTCTAGAGCCTGGCTTTTGTGAAGAACTCTAAGCAGCTTTAGGTTTGGGAGTCCTCATCTTCAGATTCCTCTTGGAGGTCGTCGTTGAATTCTTCATTCCGATAAAAAATAGCAATGCCCCGAGAAGAGCAACACTCTGTGATAAAACATCCATGCAAGAGAATGAGAGTCATCAAAGAAGATTTAGGTCTTCCAAATAGGCTGTACAGGAACATTCTTTATGCAGAGTAAGTTCAGCTCGAAGAAGAAAATCCCATCTTATGGCTAAAACAAGGAAAGGAATACAGGTGTGTCAACAAACCTGCAAGAATTCAGTCAACAGAAGAGAGAATTGGCGGTCCTCGGGTCCATAGTTGTAGAAATCATATAAAATGGGACTAACAACCATCAAGTAGAAAGCCTAAGAAACAAAGAATTGAAATATCCAAAGTCAATACAACAACTAAGCTTAGAGTATACTTGACAAAAAAATGAAGAAAACCTAACCAGAAGATAGGCACCAAAGATGTTGCCGATAACAAAGAGTAAGCCTCCGAGTCCTTTGAGAGTAACAATAGCCCATACGACTTGTTTCACCTTTTAAAATTCGTTTTCCAAGTCAGAGGAACATAAGAGACTTTCGAAGGAAACGAGACAATAAGATAAGAGCAATGGCCATACTTCAAAGTCAGGCAATGCTAGTCCAAATCTGGAAGAGAGATGTGCTTTGGTCAGATCAAGCTTTGGAGCTAACTCTTTAGCAGCAGGACCACCGTCAGCTCCAAAGTCATTGAACCTAATAAAGAAGCCGAGAGATGGATATGGTAAGATGATCGACAAAGGGATACTTAAGAAGCTAATAAACATATGACTAGTGAACTTTAAAGCAGATAGATGTGTCTCCATTGTAGAGTTAAACGTTGTTTGTTCAGGGTGGAATTCGACTAGCCGAAGAGACGCAACAAACCACTTCATCATATATAAGGCCATTGTTCATCTAAGGAGATAGAGATCAAATGAAGAAAAGGGTTATTAAAGAAAAAGCTCAGAACTAGAGATAACAGAATCTCTCGGTCTCAAGAGCTAACTCTATTGAAAAGCCTTAAAAGACCAACAATGAGCAAATCACACACTGATAGATAGCAATTCACACAAAGTATCCTTAAGCTGCTAAGTCTCGTGCGTGAGAGTTAGATTTTGTAACTTTGGTTAAGGAATTCACACCTGCTTGAATCAATAAAGAGATCTAGATCGTAAACAGAAATGGACAAAATACTAAAAATCAAGCCCTAGATTTACCCTAGACGTGGTTAGAGCAAATCAAACAGCTTTGGGAAGGTTCTCAATCTCGGATCTAGCAGGACTGAATTTCCTCGAAGTAGATACGGAACCCTAAACACACAGAGACCGAAGAAACGAAAAGAAGAGATAGAACTAAAAAAAAAAACTGATATTTGCCAAGCGGAGAGGATGAACAGAGAAGCAAAGAGAACTCTTCCAAGAAAAGAGAAGAAACCCATTTGCTCTGTCTCAAGCGTCGCAGGAGTGGTTGGTGGTTTGTTTCTCGTCGGGGAGATGGAATCTTTATCGGTCGAAGCTCAATTTCGGTTCTTTCATCCTATATATCTTCAAATCAAAGGTGCGCAAAACCGAACCAAACTAAACCTAATTGCTTCTTCTTCTTTTTTTAATTAACCGGTTCATTTATTATTTAAAAACTCAAACAATCAAAATTATATGTAATCGATTTTTTTTAGAATATAATTTTCTTAGTTATATTTAGATGTAAACCATATCACATAACTTTCTTTATACTAAATCACGCTGTAATTTTAATTTTAATTTTAATTTTTGTGTTATATAAAATTTTATTTCCATAAGGTTCTTCTTTCGATGCCAAAAAAACGCCAAAAACTTATAAGAAAACTAGTGGTGGACATAAGTATTTGGCAACGATATGTCTTGTATCCATTACTTGTAACTCACCTTTGTTTCTTTGTCGTAAAAAAAATCAAGTACTCGTTGTTGCGAAGACAAGTGATACATATCAAATTTTTGTTTTTTTGCAAATACAAGTCATTTGAAAACTAACATGATTTTGAATATTGTCATTTTGATCGTTAGAGATTTCATAAATTTAATTTATGTTTGAATTATTTTGTAGATTTAGCGTTCAAGTTTCTAGTTTATTTTGAAAATTTAAAACTTTAATGTAAAGTTTTATATAGACATCTTTTTATTGTTTGTAACTTAATATACTGTAAGAAAATTTAAGCCTTTTTAAAATAAAAAATAAATCAAATATAGGCTGCACTTGATTCCGCTGACGCTGAGCCGTGCGTATGACTTATCCATTGAGGAAAGTTGTCAGATGATCAAATGCCCTCCCGCCTATCACACGCAGGTCAATTTCTTTCCCATCTTAATGTTGTTTTTATTTTTGATGTTTTTAAAAAATGGTTTTAATTTTTTTCACGGATTTAATAAGGGTTTTCAAAAACTTTGTCTTGTTTTAACGAGAAAATTGAATATTAAATTTACTAAATGGTACGAAAAACTAACCTAATTTTAGACCATGTGATTATTAGAGATTTCATAAATTTAATTTGTTTTTGTATTGTTATGTAGATTTACCATTCAAATGGAAGGTTTTTTAAAAGTTTGTTTTTAATGGAAAAAATTGGATACTTAATTTACAAAATAATATGAAAACTAACTATATATTGGATCATGTCATTTGACTTACTCTTTTAAACATTAGAGATTTCACATCATTATGTAGATTTATCATCCAAGTTTTTAATTTATTTGAAATTTTTAACAAGATCGATAAATCTTGAATTTTTTTTTTCCTAAAATTTTCCAAGTTGATCGTACTTTTTTAATAGTTTGTTTAATTTTGTTTTAATGGATTTTTAAAAAATTATAAAATTTGCATGTAAATTTTTGTTTGAGACCTTTATTTTGAGCATCAAAAGTAAATATCTTTTAAATTAATGGAAATTTTGATTACTTAATTCACAAAACGGTGTGAAAGTTAGGCCTTTTATCATATATGCGAATCCGTCGGATATCTGTTTTTTACTTCCGGATATCCATTTTTATTTTCAGATATCCGATAAAAAAGTTTTTTTTTTTTTTTTTCAATTACAAATATCCGCGGATCTACCTGGATACATATAGTAAAACCCTGCATATCACAAACGAATATGGATCCGGATATCATCAAAAACCTCGAATATCTGGATCCGTAACAGTCTAGTGTGAAAGACTTAATTTTTGAGCATTACAAGTAAATACTAAATTTGGGATCTCCAAAACAGTGATCTAACTATCTCCACGTTGCCTTTATATCGTCTCTTCTTCCTGTCATAAAGAAAATTATGACAATGTATATTGACTTTCTTGTCTACATCTCTTTAGTTTATCTTTTACCTGTATCAAAGAATATAGACCACAAGAATGGAAAACAGAATCCTTTTTCTTCATAACTTTCTTCTTCTTGGAAAACAGAACGAAGCAGCCTTTTGTTAGAAATCTTGAAATAGTTTAAAGAACAAAAGTGGAGACACTAGATTTGGACTCTTACAGTGAGCGCAAAGCTTTCGACGAGACGAAAACTGGTGTGAAAGGTCTCGTTGATGCTCAGATCAATGAGATTCCTCGTATCTTCCGTCTCCCTAAAGGTGCATTATCCGACAAGAAACCTTCTATTCCCGCCTCAAATCTTGCAATCCCTATCATCGACTTTGCAGACGTCCACGTGTCTCGTAAAGGTATCGTTGAGAAGATCAAAGACGCGCAGCGAATTGGGGATTCTTTCAGGTGACTAATCATGATGTTCCTTTAAGTGTTCTTGAAGAGATTCAAGATGGAGTTCGTAGGTTTCATGAGGAAGATCCTGAGGTTAAGAAATCTTACTTCTCGCGTGACGCAGCCAAGAAATTTGTCTACAATAGTAATTTCGGTCTGTACAGTTCCTCTTCATGTGTTAACTGGAGAGACTATTTAGTTTGTTATATGGCTCCTGATCCTCCAAACCCTGAGGTACTCCCAGTCGTTTGCAGGTACCTAATTTCGATTTTTTTTCATTTGAGGATATCTTACAAAACGTTGAGTGATTGTAATGATCATGTTGACTGATTTAGGGATGCTATGATCAAATACTCAAAGCATATGATGAGATTAGGGGATTTGCTCTTTGAGCTCCTCTCAGAAGCTCTTGGTTTGAGCTCTGATAAGCTCAAGAGCATGGATTGCATGAAGGGTTTGCTATTGCTCTGCCATTATTACCCTCCATGTCCTCAACCTGAATTAACTTTAGGGACAAGCAAACATTCAGACAACTCTTTCCTCACCATTCTTCTCCAGGACCAAATCGGTGGACTTCAAATTCTTTATCAGGACTGTTGGTTCGATGTGTCTCCTCTTCCGGGAGCTCTCGTCATCAACATGGGAGATTTCTTGCAGGCAAGTTCATTAAACCTTTCTTTTAGTAAAATCTTAAAAATTATACCACACAATGTACTTTTTGTTGGGAATCTGAGATATCCCTTTAATATGAAGCTGATAACGAATGACAAGTTCATAAGCGTGGAGCATAGGGTGCTTGCAAACAGAGCTGGGCCGAGGATTTCAGTAGCGAGCTTTTTCAGCACGAGTAAGCTTCCGAATTCAACTATGTACGGACCAATCAAAGAGCTTCGCTCTGAAGAAAACCTCCAAAATACAGAGATATCAATTTAGAAGAATACACAAACGGATACTTTAAGAAAGGCCTCGATGAAACATCGCATCTGTCGAATTTCAAGATATGAAAAAAAGCATTTTTTGACTCTGCAAATAATTAACCATTTGTACCAAAAAGAACAAAGATGGTTATGATGTGTGTATCTTTTTAATGAATACTTTAAATTGGGTCTAAAGGTTTAAACTTTATTTTCTTGTCTTCATTAGAGGAGATTTTGAGTTTATCTAGCGATCATATTTTCTTGAATCGATTGAAACTAAGCATACAAAGAAAGATTATGAACAAGCCAAACCGATCAAAGATTGCTTGTTGTCGTCAACCAAGACAAAACCTTGGTTTCCTTGTAACTTTTGATGTTAAGAGAGAAGATAATACTAGTCACTATTCAGTTACTTCTATGATACTATTCATCAGCTCTGACTTATAAACAGTGAACAATCTACTAAAAACTTCTTCCTCTCCTACTGTACCCTCCAAAAAATAATCCACCTCAAATATAACAATTAAAAATACAGAACAACCAAAACATCAAATTTTAAATTTTAAAAATAAAGAAGAGGAAAGACAATTAGGGTTCCAAATAAACAGGCAATATTGAGGAACTTTTAGAAGCTTTGCTACTTCCAAAAGAGAATAAACATCTCTTCATCACTCTGTTATTATTACCACCACTACTGCTACAATCTTCCACTAAACCTCCGGCCATTGGGATTTGCCTGTTTCTCCGGCTAATCGCCTCTTGAACCGCCAGGTACAGTTGGCGATCCGCTGATGAGTCCATTGAGATCGATCTTCTTATGGGCTGAATTTCACCAAAGTGACTATCTTTGCCTCGAATATTGATACATTCGTCTCCCATACTAATCACTTTGTGAACTTTTCTCTCTTTATTATACATTACGTGATGATCGAAATTTCCAGGAGAAGGACTGATCGATTTCGGGTTGTTTCCGGTCAATACCTCGTCCGAGGTAGCCCTTTCTTGTTCCGCAAGGAGGTCTCTGTTTCTCAGGTTCTGTCTGTTATTACCATTACTGGTCCCAAGCTCGATCACGACGTAGTCATCGTCGCTTCCTAAAACCAGGCCGGGTTCAAGATTCCGATTAGGAGGAGGGTGAGTATTACCCGGGGAAGAGCTCGGTGTCGAGATTAGGTCAAGAGGGAAACCTGTGTCGCAAGAAACGCTGGTTCTACACAAGGGACAATTCGCGTTGCCTTGAAGCCAAATATCAATGCAATCAATGTGAAACACGTGGCAACAATTGGGAATAATTCTCAACTTCTCGTCTTCTTGAAACTCGTTTAAGCAAACAGAGCATTCTTGAGAGCTCTTATTCTGATCTTCTTCTTCTCCTCCAACAACAACGTCTCTCTTCTTGAATTTAAAGATTGGGATTGCTCTAATGGCGGATTCTTCAAGACCTCTGTTTATCTCATGAGGAGAGTAAATCATTAGAGGGTTTTGTTCACTGCTTCGTCGTCGGCGGCGGAAGATGTCCATTTGGTGCCAATTAAGACAGCATTTTATCACGAAGACATAGTAACTCACAAGCAAGAATGCAGTGGCTAAGATTCCGATCACTGCAACGGCGATAATGGGAAAATTCGTGCCGGAAGAGCTTGATCGTGGGAACATAGGGCTTGTGAAGGTCGTCGACGGCGACGGCGGCGGGAAAGCCAGATTGTTGAAAGGGTTGCGACGGTCTGTTAGATCCATTTGACTACAAAATCTAAATGAAAAAAATATAAGAACTACCCTTTGGGCTTTAACAAAAAAAAAATCAAGAAATCAAGAAATGTTTTCCTTTAAATCTTTATCTTTCGAATTTGAAGTGGTTGTGTGCGTGAATATATACGTTTTATGCGTGTGTAAGAGAAAGACCAGAGGAGAGGAACAGAGAGCGGTAGAGAGGAAAAACAGAGATGGAGTAAATGAAGTAGAAGATAGAGAGAAAGAGTTGGTGAGATTTCAGAGTCTCTATATGATTCATTAATTTATTTAGGTTATCTATCATCTTTCTTCGTTTGACAAAATTTAAGTTATTCATCTTTCTTACTCGATCTATGTGACTTGTTTGCTGTAAGAGTTCTTTTATTTAAACATTATTTGTACTTTTTAGTGAGAAAACTTACTTACTTACAAGTGGACTATCTTAATCGACATTTTGATTATAATTGAGTTGGATCTTCTGATATTGAAAGTTTTGTTTCTCCAGGTTGATTACGTTTATATTTAATTTCTTATGTGATGATGATTCTTGGATTCGCTAATGTTGTGGTCATTTTTTGAATTATTAGAATCTGTAAACTCCAGCTAACCACAATTGTCGGTTGCTAATCTAACTTGCCATTCTCACGACAGTCTAAATTTATAAGTTTTTTTATATTTTTTTGTGAAAACTATTTTGTAATGTAATAACTAATAAGTTATCTTATTTAGAATATTTGCAAGTAATATGCTCAAAATATTATATGGTTAAAATTAGATATATAATGAAATAAATAATGGAGATCTAAGTTATGGTTTCGAACATTACAAAAAGCTACACAAGGTTAGAAGACTTATCTTTACTCTGTCTAATCCAAGTTCAAGAACGAAAGGAATGAGAAGGAAAGTCAAATCTACCGAAAAGAACAAAACTCAGTTGTGGATTGTCTTGGTTTTTTCATCTTTTATTTAGATCTAAAAATGATGAAAAAATAAAAATAAAAGAATGACACTGGCAGACAGAATAAAAAAAAAAAAGATAAAGAAGGACATTGTTTCCATACTCTATCGTGTTTGTATGTTGACGAGTTTGGCTCACGACAGAACAGAACAGAACAGGTTCGGTGAGAAATACAGTTACGTGTTATATTTGAATATTTCTAATCAATAATTTCTTATCTGTAGCAAATATTATTAATAAAATACATATCCCCTCACAGTTATCTATTTCAAATAATTTGTAAATTAAAAAGTAATTGTTGGTTGAGTAATTTTGGATACGTATTTGTGTAATTGAGTTCCATTGAGTATGTATAATCGACTTTTGCTGGATATGCATGGATATTTGTGCAAGAGATACCACAAATTTATAAATTTATATTATATAAAACACTTGCATGTCCAATATCTGTTTTGAAGAAATGTTCAAACATTTTCATCAACTTCGAACATTACCTTTTCGTTTGCATCTATTGAACCACTCATTGACAAAATCCCACAGCAGATTGGTCACTATCAAAAACCACTATAACAGGTACGATCTTCAAAAGGGATTAGTGTACTAAACCATCCCAGACGCAACCAAAGAGCCTCATTGACTTTCAGTTCCCAAATAGCTTTTTTGCTTCTGTTGATTTAACCACCCTGCTGAGAAAACTGAACAGCAGCCGTTCGGATCAAGGTAACCAGCTCATCGTCTAGCTCATCGAGCTCACCTGAGTCACGAGCTTATGATAAATAGGAGCTGCATGATTAGCAGCCGCTTCCACTAGTTTCCACATCGAGAAATTTGCAGCTAATTCTATTGTTTTGATCGATAACTCTCTAGCGGATTCCAAGCAAGAGAGAATCACTTGAGCGCAATAATCCACCACTCGATAAGCAAGTATATCTCCACGTAAGCTTGAAGCTCATCTAGTTTTGCATCCCGAAGAAGGGTTTGGCAATTCATCACAGTAGAACCAAGATACAAGCTTAGTTAACCCCAACCAGCTCACAGGGACGTTTAGTCTATCCATATGGCTGCAAATTTTGAGATCCAATTAGATTTTGATTTTCTCCTGGGTACTCGTGATCTACTCGATGGAGTTTCCATTCCATTCAGGTTGAGACATGTAATGTAATGGAAACTTGAAATTTCCCGGATGTACACTAGTGCCCACCCCTAACTAGAAGGTGCTAAATTTTGGCTATCTTAAAATTCTAGAACTAAGACAGCCACAAACATACTTTCCACTCTATAGGCCAAAGAAAAATTGTGTGAACTAAGAGCAATTGTTACGTACCTCTCCTGCATTCCTGACCTGAACAAGGCACGCAGGTATTCACAGGCAAATTCCAATAACTTAACAAGCGCCAAAGTATCCACATTGGCAGACATGCGGATTTCTTGAACAGTTCGATGAAATTTCTCAGTTGATATAGTCGAGCCACTGTGAGCTCCTTCCTTGGGAGGCAGCAACATCGGACACCTGACAGCGATAATAACTTTGTTTACACTCGCACTATTCCCACTAGCAAAAAGGAGTCGCATATCACTGCATTCCTCATCTTCTTAAGCTCCCATGAGCGTTTTCCCCAACTTATGTTGGAAGCCATAGTATCCAAGATAGCTTAGGATGTGAGCAGCATACCACCTTGGACCAGAGCCATAAGTTCCGTCTCTGATCTCCTGAAGTGTGGTGCATAACCGATCTTTTAAATTTTCACTCTTCATTGAAAGTTCTTTGGCGTGATTCTGTTCAGAGAATGAATGATTTACCAACTCTGCCAAAGCCAAGAGAGCGTACAGAAGAAAAGCATCTTTGTTGTCCCAGTCTTCCACACAAGCCCAGCAACATATCCTCTTCTCAGCGATGCTCCGAGGATAAGGAGCAAAACTTGATGCTCCAATATTTTCCCGATTCCTTTGATACCAACAACAGAAAGATAACAGTATCTCCAAACCCTCGTTTCTTAAAATGAAACTCGCATATTGAGGGATCGATGAATAGCATGCTAAGCCTACCAAGCAGACAGTCGTTTGGAGTATATTTGGCAGTATATAACCTCCAGAAGATGGTATAAAACTCAGGAAATTCACTTTCATGCTACCACTGAGCGGACTTTCCTATAAAGAATAAGATAGATTTGGCCCAAGGGAATTCAAATTTTGCTCACCACCTTCTTCTAGGATAAATGACAGGGTAATTCTGGCCCTTGGTGATATGTAATTGGAGGGAGAATATATCATCATTAGCACTGCTCTTGATGCTGACTCGCTTTGGGAGGCGCTGATAATATCGTTCTGACATATTTGATAGCCTTTCTGAACTGACTTTGAAAAGGTCAAGCTTAAGAAAAGTCGAAAGAAAAATAATCAGAATAGATCAGACTAAATTCGCATTCAGTACCTTCTCAGCAGCGGAAATTTCTTCTTCCAGAGACGCATAACCATCCAAGGATTGACTATGAAAATTCTCCACAACAAGACTAAGAAGAGCTTCAGAGATCCGATACTTCCAGAAATAAATATGATGTTTTCCTTCCCAACGATGGTTAGAGTCAGTTTACAAGCCTCCACAAGTGAAGACATCTGATCATGTTCAAGCTTTCCTGAGCTTAAGAACCACTTACTGATGGTCCGAACTGTCAGCCTTTACTAGGGGCTCAGAAAACATATTTATCATCTTCAAGCACTCTTGGTTACCTGTCTGAGCAATGGCCATGGATTAGAAATCCACAAAGATAATTAAACTATAGGTCAACAGCGCGAGGCATTATTACCGCAAGCCTTTGTGCTAGCTTTAATCCTTCAATTCTAGCATTTTGAGGGTTTGATTCCTCCATGCAGCTAATCATCAAATCTAACATAGGCTTCCCATTATCCAGAAGCTCATTAGCACCATGGCCACAAAGAGCTGAAACAGAGAAACAGAAAAACAGAGGAACACCCAAGAGACAAGTTAAGGCCAATTTTCTCGGAAATTGGTAGCTCAGTAGATAACAAAATACATAGTTCAACAACCATATATACCTACAGAAGAATAGAGCTTCAAAGTTTCAAATTTCAAGCCCATATCAGGCTTCTGAGTAACAGTCTCCAACATAACCATCAAGGCAGGGTTGTTCCAAACAGAATACCTTGACTGAGGCCACTTCAACATTACTCTACTCAAAAGTAAAGCCAGCTCTTGAAACCATTCCACTGACATATTCCCCTCAGAAAAGTTCTGCAGATTAGCAACGACAGAAACCACAGCTTTTGCGTCTCTTAAAATCTTCCACACTTGTT
The DNA here is from genome assembly GCA_963922655.1 of Cardamine chenopodiifolia. NCBI lineage: Eukaryota > Viridiplantae > Streptophyta > Magnoliopsida > Brassicales > Brassicaceae > Cardamine > Cardamine chenopodiifolia. The sequence continues at coordinate 777,845 of OZ000467.1, forward strand.
TCTCCTTCGCTTCTCTTACGTTTATAGAAATTGCATTCAAAGCAACGGCACAAGGAAGGGAAACTTCCAATTGTTGACAACTTAGCAGAGGGGATAAAGACTCCACAAGATCCAAAGAATATGATTGCTAGTTAGAAGGAGTAACAATACGGATCAACCTAATGGCTGCCGAACCAACCACTGCTCTATTTTTTAATCCATACATTTCCGTTGAAAGAACCGTAATTGTTAACATTATATGTTTATTCAATCTTTTCCATCAAAAGACACATTCACACACTTCTACGTGTTAGGTTTTATAACAACATAAAGCTTTTAACTTTGACCATATTCAACCATTTTTTCCCAAACTTGTAGTAAACTGATCAGAAGAATCTTGAATACCTTCCAAATTCTTCCCTTCTGAGACCAACGAACAAGAATGTGAAACCAAGAATCTAACCGTAGTTGAAGAAGAAGAAGACTCAGCAGTCGAAAACAAGTTCCTTTCTTCGCTCATTACTTCATCAAAGCCTCTACATTTTTTCATGTCTCTCTCTCCTTCTTCCCCATGTTTCACTCTCTTTGATTCGTTGTAACGAACAGCCGAAGGTACTTGTTGGTCATTAGAAGACACAGACGGGCAAAGACCGGGTTCGTTAACAGTATTACCCTCTAAGGCCTCGAAGCTATCCGCTACAATCTCATCAGGTGCTACTCCAATCATGATCTGAGCTTCACGCGTTCTTGATATGGCTTTGGTGAGTAGCTCACGAGCTGTGTCGATGTCTACAATGGGTTTCGCGTAGCTTGTTCCGAGTTCTACACCAGAAGCTTTGAGTACGGTTAAAGGAGCGTCCCATGGATGATGAATCCATTCCGTTGGCAATCTCGCAAGCTCGGGAAGCCATTGCCTTATATACTCACCTTCCGGGTCATATTTCGCACCTTGAATCTGAAATCAAAACAGAGATTTTAGAGAATTCTCAATGAGAAATGTAACCGTTAACATAAACCGAATAAGCCAAAAAACCAAAACAACCGGATGCCCAGTGAAATTCTGTAAGATAAGTTTTGTAGTTTACCGCAGGATTGTCCAAGCGATCAAGCTCGTGGCCATCGGGTAAGCTCCCGGAGATATACTGCCAGCCAAGGATGTCACATTCCAAATCAGCATCCAAAAGTGTATCCCAGAAATACTTCATTCCCCATTTCCATGGAAGAAGAAGAAACTTCACAGCAAAGCTCGAGACAATCACTCTTATTCGGTTATGCATCCATCCGGTAGCCCAAAGCTCTCTCATTCCGGCATCCACCAACGGATAACCAGTCCTGCCTTGCCTCCAGGCCTTGAACTTTTCAACATCAGCATCCCAAGGGAAAAACCGAAGATGACTCAACAAAGATTGCTCGTGAGTAAACGGGAAATTGAAACATATATACCGAGAATACTCTCTTAGACCGATCCCTTTAAGAAATAGATCAGCACTTTTGTCTCCTTCACTGTTCTTATCTCTTGCCCATATAATTTGTTTCATCCGGGCACACTGGAAAACGCGCCTGACACTTATTTCCCCGAAATGGAGATATGGAGAAAGCAGTGAGGTTGAATTCCCAACAACTTTCTTGCTGTTCTTTGCGTATTCTATCAATTGCTTCTCAATGAACTCATTTAGTATCTTATCAGCATTGCTCCATCCAGGAGACCAAGCTCTAGTTAACAACGCATTGCTCGGTTTTTCAGCCTCGTTTTCTAAGCCGAGTTCTTCAATTGAACATGCCCAAACCGCTTCAGCCACTAACAAAGAAGAGACAAACTTATTTTTACCTCTTACGTCCCAAAAACATAGAAAATGTTTCAGCTTTTACATACTCTTTTAAGAGTTTACCTGCTGTTACTGGCATCAACCGCCAAGGAGGAGGAAGCATAACGGATTCAATCGACATGTCTAAGCATTTCTTCCAGTAAGAACTGAAACTCGTAAAAGGTTTGCCTTTTTCGCAGTATATCTCCCACGGTTCATACAATAGATCTCCATTGAAGCTTTGCACAGAAATCCCAAGTTTCACCAGCTTCTCCTTTACGGTATGGTCCCGAACTAGCGAAACAGGATCTACAACAAAGAAATGTGACTACATCAACACTTGCCAAATGAGAATTTTTTTTAGTTTCCCACACTAACTTCAAAATAATTTTATATCCCTTGAATAAGAGAGGAGAGTTAGAATACCATAGAGATGGTTAAAGACAATTCTTGTGGCGCCGGTTGTGCGGATACAATCCAAGATCGCGGAAACTGTGTTGTGGGTTTTGATTAAAGTGAGCTCAGATCCAAGAGCCTTCAAGGATTGAGATAAGTGAGAAAGTGATTGTTTCATCCACCATCTTGAAGCCCTTCCAGGATAAAACTGTCCTTCTTCTTCAGGACACCAAATGAAGACAGGAAAAACAGATCCCTCGTGAGCAGCGGCTGCTAATGCAGGATTATCCTCAATCCTTAAGTCTCTTCTGAACCAAACTATAGTCTTCTTGTTTGTCGCCATAGTCTATGATCAGCGATCAACACCAAATCAGCTAAAATTCCACTCTCTAACCAAGTTTTTCCATGATTTCAGACATCAGCTCCTACAAGGGATAGTTCTAGATCAGAAATCTAAGATCTTTAAGTCTCAAATCCAAATAATATACATAGCATAGAGGAAGGGCTTCGATTTAACCCTAACCCTTAAAACAGAGCAAGCAAGAGAATTTCAATTGAGAGAGAGAGAGAGAGAGGGGAAAATCAAAAGATAAGATCTTCTAAATGAAAACACATATTCAACAAATCAAAATCTGGAAACTTTTTACCAGAACTCAATCAGAGTAGATATCTCTTGGTAGGACAAAGATCTTCGAGGAGCTTGGAAATCGAAGACTTTGAAGGTTATTTTAATGAGTGACTCTTGTTCCTATTTTGGGTATGCAAAGTTAAAGATTTGAGATCTACCTCGAAGAAGAAAACATACCCATGACGAGAGTACTGTGTGTATGTAATAATTATAATTATGCATATAATTTTTAACTACAAGACAGAAGCCGGCAACTTTATCCACGACCAGTGGCGTATGTTCTTCTTATTGTTTTTTTTTTACCGACATCTCATTTTTTTCATTTGCCCTTCCAAGATTTTTTGGGATCATCTACAAAATATTTATAGTAAGATAAAATATTTTAGAAGAGATCGAATAAAAATGTTTTGAATGTTGAGTGGGCCTAAAGGGTAGTGAAGATCCTTCTTATCACATATGTTAAAGAAAAAGGTCAAACGTTGGGGCCGAAGACGGTGGTGGTTCTCATGAACTCGATTCTGGTCATGCCCACTTTTGTAAAATCCATTAAATGTTACTATAAGGCTTATTTATTTTGTATATATCTTAAAGAGTTAAAGGTTAGAACTTGATTCTTATTTCCAAGAAGAATCTAATAAAAATCACACTGCTTTTACTTTACAAAAGGAAAAGAGAAGATCAAATTCTTTTAAACTTTTGATTTGAATATTCGTGTTCGAGCTCTTCATAAAACTCCAAATTCTCGTATACCTCAATTTGTGGACCAGTAGTGCCTATGATTTATGATTCGATTTCCGATTTTATCGGGTCAGAGAAAAATAGAAACATAATTATCTAATTCGGGGAGATCTGACCAAAAACAAAATCTAATTTTTAAGAGGCAGTCTGTCACTCTGTTGGTTGTATTCTTTAATTTAAATTGGGGATCTGAATCTATATAAAGTTTTAATTTTTTGTATTCATTTATATGCAAAATCCTCACTTTTTTTTTGGTTTTTAATTTAAAGCAAAAGAATAACTTCATTCACTCTCCCATTCTCGGATCTCTCTCAGTACCAGTGGGCGTCACTCTCTTCTTGGTCGGTGAGTTTTCGATTTCTCCTTCTTCGATCTCTCTTTCTTCGATCTCATTCTCTGCGTATCGAGTGTTGAGAATCTTGTTAATCAATAAGCGTGTTTCGCTTTTCCCGGGAAATTGAGTGAGATTTTCATTAAAATCTCTACTCCCAGATCTATTACTTCTGTTTATTTTACAGAAGATTCAATCTTTGACTGGAAGAAGAAAAAAAAAAACTTGTCGGTGGACATTTTTATTTCGAAAATTAAAGATTTTGAAGTGTATTATGTTACTTGGTTTACACTTAACTTGGGGATCTGAATTAAGATGCTTGTGTGTGTGTGGTTTCTGACCCAATAAATACGGATCTGAATCTTCCAAGGCTGTTTTTTCTTTTTATTTTCAACTTTGAATTTATGATGTTGAGGTTATCTATCAAACTTTTTACTAAAAAGTAACTTTTTGACTGTTTAAAGTCATTGTTTATATGATTGTTCTGTTTCTTGATTTATGCAGAAACTCTTTCTGAGCCAAACATAGAGAAAGAGAGAGTGAAAGAGCAAAGCTTTTGTTTAAAAAGCTCTTTTGATTGTTGTATTTGGGAGGGAATTACGGTTGGATGATGAGAGGGAGATCTGATGGAGGCCAGAAGAAGCGGCTTATTGCTATGGTCTGTGTTGTGGTTTTATTCGTCTGTTTCTTTTATATGTACTATGATTCCTCTAGCCAAGGTGCATCAACATTGGAATATGGTAGATCTTTGAGAAAACTCGGATCTTCTTATTTGGGTGGAGATGATGATAATGGTGATACCAAACAAGATGGTTCTGTCACCAACGGAGAAGACAGTCTTGCTGTGGCCAAAAGTTTCCCTGTAAGTTTTTTTTTTAATCGAAATCTCAAAATCTTATTATGTTTGTGTAGTAAGCTAACCTTTCGTATATATGTTTAAGGTGTGTGATGATCGGTACTCAGAAATCATCCCTTGTTTAGATAGGAATTTCATCTACCAAATGAGGTTGAAGCTTGATCTATCTTTAATGGAACATTATGAACGGCATTGTCCTCCTCCTGAAAGACGGTTTAATTGTTTGATTCCTCCACCTTCTGGCTACAAGGTGCTCTATGTGCCTTCTTGTTGTGCTTTCATTTGATTTACCGGTTTCTTGTACCTTCTCTTGATTGTGTTCTTCTTTTGTATTGATTTGATTTTAGGTTCCTATTAAGTGGCCTAAGAGCAGAGATGAAGTCTGGAAAGCAAACATACCTCACACACACCTTGCAAAAGAGAAGTCTGATCAGAATTGGATGGTTGAAAAAGGCGAGAAAATTGCTTTTCCTGGTGGTGGCACTCATTTCCATTACGGAGCTGATAAATACATTGCATCCATCGCAAATGTAACGCCTTTTTTGCTAACCTCTTATCTAGTAGTTTCTTGTCTCTAATGATTTTTTGACTTGCAGATGCTTAATTTCTCGAACGATGTATTGAACGATGAAGGGAGATTAAGAACGGTTCTTGATGTCGGATGCGGAGTTGCGAGTTTTGGAGGTTACCTTCTCCCATCTGATATACTCACAATGTCATTAGCGCCTAATGATGTTCACCAGAACCAAATCCAGTTTGCATTAGAGAGAGGAATCCCCGCTTATCTTGGTATTTTAGGTACCAAAAGGCTTCCTTACCCGAGCAGGTCATTCGAGCTAGCTCATTGTTCTCGATGTAGGATCGATTGGCTTCAAAGAGATGGAATCCTTCTTCTTGAGCTCGATCGGGTACTAAGACCGGGCGGTTATTTCGCTTATTCGTCTCCTGAAGCTTACGCGCAAGATGAAGAGAATTTGAAGATCTGGAAAGAGATGAGTGCTCTTGTTGAACGAATGTGTTGGAGAATCGCTGTTAAAAGAAACCAAACTGTGGTTTGGCAGAAACCATTGAGTAATGACTGTTACTTGGAGAGAGAGCACGGGACACAGCCTCCTCTTTGTCACTCAGACTCTGATCCTGATGTGGTTTCGGGTGTCTCAATGGAAGCTTGCATCACTCCTTACTCAAAGCGTAAGTATGCTCTGCACTTGCTTTTCTGGTTCTGTTGGTTAGTTTGTGTTTTGACTTTTGAGAAATATAAACTGGATTTTATTTGTTTGGTTAGGTTTTTCAAAAATTGATTGGTTACTGGTTCTATTTTATTTTTTTGGTTTTGAGAAATGTAGACTGAATTAGAAGTTAAATGTTTCCGGTTATGCATGGTTTCGATTTGGTTCGGTTTGTAAAGTTCTGTATTTCTAATACAGATGACCATAAAACCAAGGGAAGTGGGTTAGCACCTTGGCCAGCTAGGTTAACTTCTCCTCCTCCCCGTCTTGCGGATTTTGGTTATTCAACCGATATGTTTGAGAAAGACACGGTACTAAAACGTCTATCTTTTTGCAACCATTGATCGGTTCTTCCATGAATTTATAGAAAACGAACACTGTTTTAAAGATCTTCTCTGTTTGCAGGAACTTTGGAAACAACAAGTGGACAGTTACTGGAATCTAATGTCATCGAAAGTCAAATCAAACACTGTAAGGAACATAATGGACATGAAAGCTCACATGGGTTCTTTCGCAGCCGCCCTTAAAGACAAAGATGTGTGGGTTATGAACGTAGTCTCTTCCGACGGTCCCAACACTCTAAAACTTATCTATGACCGTGGTTTAATCGGGACAAATCATAACTGGTACGAAACCGAAAACTGAAATCCTCAAACTTTCCCTCGGTTATAACCAAATAGTTCACAGTTTCACCATTCATTTTTGTTTCCACATTTTCATCATTCCGTTTTAATATAGGTGTGAGGCTTACTCTACGTATCCACGAACATACGATCTGTTGCACGCATGGAACTTAATTTCAGACATTAGAAGCAAAGGATGCAGCATCGAGGATCTATTAATCGAGATGGATCGGATTCTTAGACCTACAGGATTCATCATCATCAGAGATAAGCAAAGTGTTGTAGAATCAATCAAGAAGTATTTGCAGGCTTTGCACTGGGAGATTGTGGCATCAGAGAAGGTAAATACAGGTTCAGAACTTAACCAAGACAACGGAGATGGTGAGAACAATGTCGTTTTCATTGTCCAGAAGAAACTGTGGCTCACCAGTGAAAGCTTTAGGGACACTTGAGTAAACAAATCAAAAGCAGGAGTAAAAAGAAAGAAAGAAATTGTTTTTTCCCACAAGTTTATTATATAGTTTTATTTTGATTCTTGTAGTTGATTGTACCACATAAGCATTATAAATATTAAAATTATTCATTGTTTTCTACCTTCTTTAAACATTCTTTAATGTTTCTCTTTCGATGTTTCTTATGATTGTGATCTTATCCAAATCTCTTAACAGACTATAATATTTAATTTTCAACTCTTTATAATGAATACATATGTTTGGGTTGAATGTTTAGCTATGATCTCTTTTTTAGTATATGTTTGACAGGTTGTTGAAGAAGGTGTAAAAACAAAAGGATAAAATTGTGTAGCATAGTATTTTGGATAATTTCATTTTTAATAGAAAAAGATAACTATTGACAAATGTAGTTTTAGATGTTGCTACTTAATTGATTAGTTCAGCGGAAATAAATATACACATTATTTTGTTCTTAAAATCAGATAGGAATAATTTCTATGTCCACTTTTAACAATGAAATATTTGCAATGTTTGAAAAATGGTTATCTACTTAATTACATATTTCCTTTTAATGATGTGTATAAATTAGGATAACAATCAATTTTAAAAGGTTTAAGTGGAAAATACTAAGATAATTACTAGAAGTAATAATGCCGACAAAAGTAGGAAAAACAAATTATTCTCTATTCACTGTTTAATAATACAGATGGTAGAGAAGTGAAGGGCATCCAATTCCAAAGCTAAAAATGTGATTGATATAAATAATGATGGACCTCAGGACCTATATTATATGGTCACTAAAATGTTTTCTACTAATAACGCCAAAATGAAATAAAAAAAGTAACCTTTAATTTACATAATAAAGACTAAAGAGCATGTGGGGGAGGAGACTAGGGAGGTTTTTACAAAAAAGGACGCAACTAAAAGCAGAGTTGTTGACCTTTTTGTCTATTCATTCAAGATAATAATGCAATAAAAACAAAACAAAAAAACTCAAGGCCCTTCCCAATTTGTGAAATTTCCTAGAAAATCATATATTTTCCCTATAAAATAAATTGAAAAATCAAGGTCTATCCGTAGCAGTCTTGATCAGATTTCATCAACCGATAACGTTTCTCGCCGCGTTTCTTTTCTCTCGTTTTCCGTTGAACGTTTCTCGCCGATTTTATTACAGAAACTTTTTTTTTTTTCTGATCTGAAAGTCTGAAACTTTGTTCAGTCAGTCATAGCTCGATGATTGTAATTTCAGTTTGGTTGTAGCAGAAGCTAACTTTGTCAAGTAGAGTACCTTAATTATATCGCGATTCGATTTGGGTCAAAATGCTTGGATTCATCCAGCGATCTAAGCTTCTATTTTTGTGAATTTGTTTAGCAATTCTGGGGTGTTTTTACTAGAATTTTCTAGTTTTTTTTGTATGGTTTTGGTAGCTAGAAGAAATCGATCTAGGTATATCCCATTCGATAGGATTTTAACGACTTGATTGGTGATCTGTGTTAAAGTAATTTCAGAGATCAAGGGTTACTAGTTATCACCTATAAACACATAATTTGAATTGGTCTATAAATACATAGACGAACAAAAAGACTACTTTTTTTCTTATTGGAGATAGAAAAAAAATGGATCGTGTGGTTGGTGGCAAGTTCAAGCTCGGACGAAAGCTTGGAAGCGGTTCTTTTGGTGAAATTTTTCTAGGTATTAATTCCTTTATTTTCTTGTGTTATGTCTTTTACTTTTTCTTACTATTATTCTGAGTTTGGATTTGTTTCAGGAGTGAATTTACAAACTGGAGAAGAAGTGGCAGTTAAGCTGGTATATTCATTTCCCCCTCTTTTTCAGCTCACTATTATTGTCTCAATGATCACTAGTGGTTATATTCTAGTTTCCAGTATCTCAGGGAAGCTAGTCTTGATCTCTTATGCTATATTTCTTCTTCCTCATAGTGTCTTAAATCGATCTTTCTCATCCTTGTACGTTGATAGTTTGCTTCTTCATGCAGGAACCTCTCCGTGCAAGGCATCCTCAGCTTCATTACGAGTCAAAGCTTTATATGCTTCTCCAAGGAGGAAGTAGGTTTTGCATTGAGTGTTTCAAATCATGAACTCGCATAGTCTTCTTTCTTTTTATTAATATATAATATGTCTTTATTTTCTTCAAGCTGGTATTCCTCACATCAAATGGTTTGGGGTTGAGGGTGAATATAACTGTATGGTGATTGATCTTCTGGGTCCTAGTATGGAGGAACTTTTCAACTATTGTAGTCGATCCTTTTCTTTAAAGACAGTTCTAATGCTCGCAGATCAGATGGTATATATTTTTCTTTTCCTCCTGCTATTTTCTTTGATACATGTACTTACACATTTTGGGTTTCTAATTTTATTTCGCCAGATAAATAGAGTTGAGTATATGCATGTACGAGGGTTTCTTCATCGTGATATTAAGCCAGATAACTTTTTGATGGGTCTTGGACGCAAAGCAAACCAGGTGAAGACCACTGTCTGAGAGCTTCAACAATTTTTCATAACAAGTACATTTGTTTCTCTTCTCTTTTATACATCTTCGTTTCTTCCTTTGCAGGTGTACATCATTGACTATGGGCTTGCGAAAAAGTATCGAGATCTTCAAACACACAAACATATTCCATACAGGTACATAATTTGTAACTGCCAGAGTTCGTCTCTTTTCTTGAATGACTTTCACTTTGTTTATCGGGAGTGTTACTTCTTAGGGAAAACAAGAATCTTACAGGAACAGCTCGATATGCAAGTGTTAACACCCATCTTGGAATTGGTGAGTTTTTTTTTATTTTCATTTGGTAACCGTCCTCTTTCTTTCTCCATCAGTTTGTATGCACTTGAGAGACTTGAAACTTCATCAGTTTCTTATTTAATATAATAACTCTTACACAGAGCAAAGTAGAAGGGATGATCTGGAATCTCTTGGCTTTATACTTATGTATTTTCTTCGAGGAAGGTAAATCGATGAATCTGGTTTTTTCCCTTCATATGATGAGTGTTGTTCTTGATCCTCTTAATATCTGTTTCAGCCTTCCTTGGCAAGGCCTTCGTGCAGGTACCAAAAAGCAGAAATATGACAAGATCAGTGAAAAGAAAAGGCTTACACCTGTGGAGGTATTGTTTCTCTCTCCGATAAAATGAAACTTCTATAGTGTATTGACTTGTGGAGTTTTGTATTAAAGTACTTAAGATAATCTTAAGCTTTTGAGATGTTCTGTGTCAATAATTACAACCTTAAATTCGCCTTTAGCAGGTTCTCTGTAAAAACTTTCCTCCTGAGTTCACATCTTATTTTCTATATGTGCGTTCATTACGGTTTGAAGACAAGCCAGATTATTCATACCTAAAGAGGATTTTCAGAGAACTATTTATCCGAGAAGGTTGGGAAATTGTCAAAAATATTTATCTGATGTGCTTATGTTTGAATGATTTTAACAAAAAACGCTCAAGAAATTACTTTGATTCTTGTTTGTGCAGGTTATCAGTTTGACTATGTATACGCTTGGACAATATTGAAGTATCCGCAATTCGGCCCCAGTTCCAGTTCCAGACCAAGAGTAAGTCCATTCTGAAGCTATATGTGAAGAATCATTATCATTTTATATAGAGTGTCAACCTTTTTTCACTCGTTTTCTCTGTTCCAATAGCCAAGCTTAAGACCAGCTATGAATATTCCAGTACCATCTGCCGAGAAAGTGGACAAGCCTTCAAGTAAACATCAGACTTTAAAACCTGTTCCTACTTTAAAATTTTTTTTTACTTTACAATCACTGGTAGAGTAACTTTATATTCCATGTAACCGCTCTTATTACGCGTTTACGCCGATTTGGTTTAGTTCTGAATTTTAGCAAAATTAAACTGATCTCTTCTGTTTAAAATATATTGTTATGCCATGCCCCAAATCAATGATCCTGGTCAAGCAACTGAATTATTCAGCTTTAACGCTTGTTGAAGAAACTCAGATATTAACAAACTTTTCTCTGAATTATATACAGTTGGGCAGGATAGTCGCGAGAGATTCTCAGGTGTTTTCGAGGCGTACACCAGAAGAAATGGCTCAGGAACCGGCGTTCAAGTTGATCGGTCTAGTAGACCAAGAACCTCAGAGAATGTTCTTGCATCCAGTGACACGGTTAGTACATCAAATAGAAACTTTTCTGTTTCTTTCTTTAGCAAATTGTCCTAATTAATTCAATTACATTTTGGGATTGACACACAAAAAACCTTTTCTTTTGTTGTTTTTGTTGGATCAGCAAAACCAGGAGAGACCAATCTCTTTATCTAGAAACCAGAGTTCATCAAGAAAAGCGGTTGCTGGGTCAAGTGTTCGAGCCACTTCCTCAGCTGATTTCACAGAGAATCGAACGAGCAGACTGGTTCCAAACAATGGTCGGTCCTCGACAACTCAGAGGACTCAGTTCGCTCCTTCGTCCTCCTCTTTAGCCACAAAGGCTACGCCAGCGAGAACTGCTCGTGACATTACGCTCCAGAGCCTTGAGCTCCTCACTATTGGGAACGACAAGAGGAAGTGACTGTCTGAATATATTTATCCATCTTTGTTTGAGGATTATTGTTAAGAAACAAACAAACATGATTTGTTTAATTGTAATAAATATCTGGCTATTCTACTTCGTAAGATCAGTAGCGTTCATATTGTATTTATGTTAAATTCAGAATATATTTTACATGTATACTGTGTGTGCGTTTCTAATTCTAAACAATTATGAAGTGGTAAAATAAATTAAGAATTTTTAAAATATACTCCTTAAATATTAGATAATCAGTATCTTCGTGAATCGTGATTTCACATTGATATCATAAGAGAGTATGAACAATTGAATATATATGCATGAATTTGTTTTGGTATCCGAATAATTAATCACCAGTAGTCAGCTGTACTTGGTACTTGATTACTACTTAGTGTGCTTACTTCATCTCTAGCCTTCTCGCTGACATTGTATGACAAAACTGAAAGTATATTTATACCATTTATTATTATGCTATATTTTTTAAATTAACTATAATTTACATTTTTCTATTTTGTATTTTTTATTTTATCCAATTAAATGGTTATAGTAATGACATAAACTATAAATTTTTTAATAAAATAATGTAAATTACATATAACTGGACCAAAACTTTTAACATTTTTGTCAACTTTTATATTTTCTTATAATTTATATTTTAGAAGCAGGACCTTTTCGCCAACTCATTTATATTAATATTTACCAAAATAGATAACTAAAATTAATTAAGATTTTACCCCCCCCCCCCCCACTCCCCCCAAAAAGAACCTAATTAAGATTAACCAAAAAAATTATATTACAATGGAATAAGAAATGTATTTTCTTAAAAATATACAATATATATACATCCTCCTAGACTCCATGGCTCCATCCAGGCGTCTACGTAGACGCTTTAGTGTTAAGCGTTTGATCACGTCTCACACATTTTAAAACATACTTAAAAATATGAATCCGGTTGCCGTCAAAAAAACAAAAAAAAAAATATATATATATATGAATCCGTTTTTATTGTTATTGTTGTAATAGTTCTTTGTACTGGTCAAGAGTAAACCAAAAAATAGAAAAAGTGTATTGTGTATTTTCTTTCGGATAATATTTCGTTCTTAGTTTTGCATTATTATTTTTCTTATTCTGTTCATAAATATCACAAGATTCATACCTAAATTGAGTAAGTACGTGTGTATATATATATATATATATAATTTTTCTTATTCTGTTCATAAATATCACAAGATTCATACCTAAATTGAGTAAGTACGTGTATATATATATATATATATATATATATATATATAGAAGTGATGTGAAGCGCTTGATAATTTATATTTCAAGCGCGTGATAGTTTATGTTTCAAACGCTAGGTTTATATTTTTCAAGTTTATGGTGTCGCATGGCTTAATCTATGATTTGACTATTAAAATTATGCAAAACTACTAGATTTGTGTGTTTAAAATACCATAACATCACCAAAACTAAAAGTATGTGACGTGAACATATATTACTAGAAAAACTTTAATTTTGTTTTTGGTTGGCTAATATTAGTCTGCTTTAGTAAATTACTAGAAAAACTTTAATTTTGTTTTTGGTTGGCATATACATAAAGATAAAAGCTAAGATGTGTAAATGCATTAAAGAGTGATTGAATACGTATACAACTCGGTGTTTTTGTAGTTTTTTTAAGCGAATCGAATAGGTATCCTAAACAGGGCGCATGATCAATCATCAAAATTGCTTCTCTAAAATAATTCCAATGGAAAATCATCTCTTGTTTGTTCTTCTTTTAAGTCATCTCTGTTTTCTCTCGCTTTTCGTTTCTGCGTGACTTGAAGCATGTATGATTTATGTAAATAAAGATTAATAATAAATTTTTTAAAATGTGTTGGTGGTCTTATCTCCTTCATCTCGACCCGCAAAACCCTCTCGTCGACTAGTTTTTTTCTTTCTTTTTTCTTTTTCATGGAGGATTAAGTAAACTCTACATTGCCTCCATCACAACTAACAAAAAATTTAAATAAATTTAGTTCTATTTATAAAAATATATATAAACAGTAAAATAACAAAAACTTTAATTTTTTTGCTGTTTCTTTGGTTAATAAAATTTAATGTTCTCCCTCTTTTTCTCAACTAAGAAATTTGTCTGAAACCTAATCTCTCTCTCTCTTTCTGTGTCTTTCCAAAAACAATTTCTCAATTATTTCGAAAGTGAAAATCAATGCGGTCAAGGTTCGAATTCTCTAATCTCGTTGGAATCTTTATCTATCTGGTCCGAGCTTTATAAATGTTCTTACATCAATGGTTGATCTGTTCTTTTTGGTTGATCTACAAGTTAGGGTTTGGTACATTCACAGATTTGCAACATCTGAAGTTCTAACTAACCAGAAACAATTCCTCCCGAGATGACAACAACCGTGAAAGGCCTTCTCAAAGGTCTTCGCTACATTACTCAGATTTTCGGTAAGTCTCATCGATCCACAACATTTTAACTTTTCTTGTAACACAAGTCACTTCTCCTCTATAACAAAAACAAATCTACTTGCAGATGAAGATAAAGACCAGGATATGCAGATCGGGTTTCCTACAGATGTAAAGCATGTCGCCCACATTGGACCCGACGGTCCTGCAGCCAATATGCCAAGCTGGGTACGGTTTGTATATTTATACGTATTTCGCCGTATATACATACGTCTAAGTATACTCATCTCATATATCAATGGTATAAAAAACTGTAGATGGGTGACTTAAAACCTCAAGAAAATGAAAATGGTCAAGTAGTTTCTCGAGGAGATGCCAACAACAATCAAATAAGAGAAGGAGTTGGATTACAAGAGTTGTTGCTTCCTCCCGAGAAACCGAAGCATAAGAAGACGAGGCGTAAAACTGAGACGGGCTCACAAAACGGTTCTCCGCCCAGACGAAAGAGCAGTGTGTCGTCATCGGATCTGCAACCAAGACCCACAAGACGTCACCACAGGATTAGGCACGGGTCGATGGATTCATCGAATGATGCATCAGTCAGGAGGAGGCGTGTTGTCTCGGTGACTGATACGGAAGGTTCAGACGGTTCAACTAGAAAGTCTACATCACGTCATAGGAAGCTGAAAGGATCAGGAGGAGGAGAGCTATCGATGAGGAAGACCAAAGGGAAAACAGAGAATCCTATTATTCAGTCAGTCGATAAATGTAATGATGATATAAGCGACAAAGACTAAATAAAACACAAAATGGTTTTGGTCGCTTGTGTTGCCTGTAAATTGTCTCGTCTTTCTTGACAGTTCCATAGAGAAAAACATATTTGTTTCACAAAGAAAATGGTTTAACCATTTGAGAAATGATCTAACGAATTGAGTAGGGAAACAAAAGGGTGATGAGTAGCAAAAATACAGACTTATACATATCTCAGATTAATCTACAGTTTCTACTTGTTACGAAGATCAATGCCAGCTTTCTTGGCAACAGCGTCGAGGCCGTTCTTCTCAATGGTCTTCAAGGCCTTAGTTGATAAACGAAGTTTGACAAATCGTTTCCCAGCTTCCCACCAAACTTCTTTGTATTGCAAGTTGACGAATTGCAACTTCTTTGTCTTGTGGTTAGAGAAGGACACTTTGTTTGCTCTGTTTGCTTTCTTCCCAGTAAAAGGACAGATTCTTCCTGTGATGAATAATACCAAACAGTTTCAAAGAATACAAATGAGATGAAATTTCGCTACAAGAATTGATGAATTCTAGTAAATTATAGATAGCCGAAAGCCAAAAATTCGAACTTTAATACGATAGTGAAAGGACACAAATCGCAGAACCCTAATTAAACAAAGGCGGAGGAAGAATTGAGAGAAGCGTACGAGCGAAGGTGGGTTGGAATGAGGGAACAGAAGGCAGGGCTATACGATTGATGACGTCACTATAACCATGTGAAATTCTTACGCCGCTGAGTTGGGAAGTGAGAAATCCAAGTTCGGTTGATTTCTTCATTGATTTCGGTGGAGACACGGAAGCAATCCTGAGCCAAGGCCCCTGCGTCGCCATTTTTGTCACTGCTTCGTTTTTGCAAGCTTACAAGGATAAATGTCAAGGGAAGGTAGGGAAGGGAGGGAGGAGAAAGAATATACCGCATAGACATTACGGCATCGTATAGATTGGTCAATTCGGTATTGAGCCGAAACCCGGTTTAGAGATACAATGTAATGATTTTGGTTACATAAACTCGGTTTATAGATATCCATTAAGTATCAAACAAGCAACGAATAAATTTTTGAAAATTTTAAATCTTTATCCCGAAACTCATAAACACGTTTTATCCAAACGACATTGTTTTTTCTTTTTTTTTTTTTGTTGTCTCGTGTCATCTTCGTTTACCCAATTGAAACGATTTTTTCAAAAACTGATTAGCGATACGGTCGTTTCTATAACAAAGGACTCGCAAAATCGTGTTTGGATCGGATCTATTCCATCGTCCAGTCGTTGGAGGCATGGGAAGTTTCTGTCCGGTCCCAACCAACCCCATCCCGCTTGACTCGCATGTCACGATGCTAAAATCTTCCATAAGTTGCTCTGTCGGTTGGCCCATAAGATGAATCACTCCCTCAACTGTCTCTGCTTCTCGATCCACCACCTCCTCCGGGATAAGTCCTTCGCCGCAAGTGCAATAAACCTTTTTTAAACTCTCGAAATCCTCCTCGATCAAATCCTGATCTGTCCGATCGAAAACTCGAGAATGCCCTCCCGCAAGCAAAATCGTCAAAACCACCTCGAACGAAGCCTTCATGACTTCTCTCATCGCTAGTGCCTGTGTTCGGTCCACAAGAATCGCAGTCATTAACGTTAAGTTCTGTTTCAAGATTCGCAACGCGGGCTTGATCCTAGCATTAGCGACATCACCAATGTAGAGGCTTTCATAGAAGACTGAGTATGAATCAAGGAAGATTAACCGGTAAGCTGCGACCTCAGAGACATGTTGGCACGCAGATTCAATCCCCCCATTAGTGAAGTCGAAATACGAGGACGAATTAGTCCGTCCGCGATAGCATTTTCGAGTGGCTGGAAGGACCCTTGGATTGAGTGAAAGGGCTTTGTTGAGAGAGTGAAGTTGAGAGCTCAAGAAATGTAAAGTATTAAGACGAATGTAGAGGCGCTGAGTCCCACGGCTAGTCGAGGGACGCGGGTGGTTGCCACCTGGGGCTGCACAAAGTTGGTTAAGATCTTCTCCTGTGGCAGTACACGGCGTAGCTTTCTTCCAAAGCTTCACGAACTTGGAGTCTCTGTTACATCTTGTAAGTGGAGGAAGCGTAGGAATGTAACTCTGTTTTGAACCTGACAAAACCACAATACCAATTTAGTCACTGATAGTTGTATGAAATAATGACATATTCACTCTTTAACTCACCGCAAGATGCAACAAATGTGGTGTATTCTTGGAATAATTGTCCTAATCCTTCTGCGATGTCATGAACCAGATCCTCTGTAATCCCAATTGGGATCTCGAAGAACTCATCGATCACATCATTAACTAGCTTCATCAACTCTTCAGCTGATTGTGCATAAGGTTCTGATTTTGATTTTGGATTCCATGTCTACCAAAATATAAAAAAATTAAATAGTTGAATCATTTTGTATACTTGAATTTCAAGTAAAGCTTTGATAAACGTACTTCAGCTTCCTTTGCTCTGCTCAAACATTCTTGAACTATCTTCAACTTCTCCTCAATCCATTGCCTGAGAAGTCGTAATATAATTGATTCGACTTCGTACGGAACCATCTCTCTTACAAGTCCTTTACCTCCATCTTCACATTCCTCTGAATCTTCAGCCACCATCTGCACAAGAACCTTCTCGAGCTTCCCTGCCATTTGCAGAACTTGCACAGTCTCTTTAGTGATAGTTGACCGACCAGCTAAGTATTGCATCAAGATGGAACCGTAGCATTGATGAAGAGAAACCGACGCGACACCAGCAGCAATCGAGTGCCATCTCTTAAGTATAGGGCTAAAACATTCACGCTCACGCAAAGCAAGATCCTCTGTTTCCTTAGCTAGCTCAAGTAACATGTTTGCTGCATCTTCTCCTTCCTCTGTTGCTGCGATTTTGTACTTCATGTTTTCTATAACCTAACATGTTTTGAAACAAAGATAATCTTACAAATAAAAAAGATAGAGAGATGAAAAATTATTAAACACACAAATGATTAATATAGTTAAACTAACCTTTGAGAATGCGTTTTTAACAGAGGCTCTAATATAGTAATAGACGCGATCTCCTGAAGAATCCACCAATTTTACATCACCTTCCTCTTGACTATTTCCTTGAGAAATTGACACGTCCTCTCCCAAAATCTTAGACGAAGACAACGCCAATGGTAGAAGATTCTCTATCAATCCCACGTTCCCTCGTTGAAAATAATCATGATAGCTCAACAACCTATAATCACATATTTTCAATTCCAATCATTTTTTTTTCCTGATCAAGTCCATTATAAGGCGATAGGAAATACCTTTTTTCAGTCCATCCTTGCATAGAGGCCAATGTCGAGGTCAAGAGCTTCACGTATAGAGCCTCACGATCAAACTTCTTGGCATCATTGGCAACTTCAGCCAACATGGCATGAGAGGCACCAAGCAAGTCTGGCTCCATCTGTGAGGTCACAATGTATTGATGGAATAGAACCCAAGTGAAACACAAGTTATGCACAGGCCGCGTGATCCCCAACATCAACCATGTCTTCTTCATCAGTTCAAAAAGTTCATCGATCTCATCAAGAACCAATGTCTCATCACGTATGTCAAATATCGACTGCAAAAGCGCCACATAAAGATGGATGTTTAGTGGGTATCCGTCGGCCCAATGACATACACCCGTTGTTGGGTTTTTGTTGCGGCATGATAAGGAGACAACAATGTTACATAGCGTCGGCATTGTGTCTGAGTTTTTGCTGGTGTCGATGGCTTTTGTCTCACTCTGGCGGATGATTTCTCGAAGACGCATAGCAAATTTGTTGGTCTTATCAAGAGGGATTGATGGGTGAAGGAGAAGACCAGCTTCAAGGAATTTGAGTTGTCGTCTTTGCCAAATCTGATACTCATGTACATCGCCAAACTCTGATATTTTTACATGACGAAGAAGCTCCAACGGAAGGATTATTGTCTCTGCTCGCCTACCCGTCTAGAGTATAACAGTTAAAGAAACATTTATTTAATAAACTTAGAAACAGAGTTTAGTATATAATGGGGATAACAGAGGAACTTACTTGGCCAACAAGCGTCCTCATCAGGGTTTTTCGAAGCCGAGTCTCACTATGTTCTGTCACCTTCATCTGTTGCCTCATGATTTCTGCAGAGGTTAACGGTCGGCAAGGACGAGAAGGTGAGACGGTCAAAAACCCAGCCCCGGGGCTAATGTGTCCAGAACTGCTTCCTATGCTTCCATTACCCGGTGATGAAGGAGCTGACACGGCTCCCACAACTGTTCCTACTGTTGACATTCGCCTAGACGGAGATCTTTTAAGCATCTTTAATCCTAACGCTCGTTTCACCCGGCTTGTTGGTGTCGTCACCACTTCTTTCCTCCCAAAGGATCCAAATCCAGATCCGTTAGATGACCCAGATCCTCTTCCTCCTACTCCATCCCCTTGATGGTCACCACCATTGTGCTTCGAGTAGAATGTGAGAGCATTTTTGCCTCCAAATCCTGGTGATGATCGACACGCCGCAAAAAAAATCTCGTATGCGGTCTCGCGGATCTCATCTCGATCAAGCCCATCAAGCTTTCCGAATGGCCAGAGAAGATCAGTATCAGGACAAACCGCAAAGCCAACCATGTCGGAAAAAGACTCCCTCCGTGAATGACGAGCCATCGCGGAGCGGAAGCAGGAAGGGAAATAAAGACCAAACAGGTTCAGATTTATGAAAATATCCGAGAAAATGAGGAGAGTCAAAAATAAGGAAAAACAAAGAGAATGGAGGAGGTGGAGGAGGTGGAGGAGGACGAGACAACTTGGAAAAATAGCTAAACGACAGCAAATTTCTCTATGCTAAGGAAGAGAGAGGATGTGAGTAAAATGAGGAAGACTCATGAAATTAACCAGAATTAGCAAATCTCCTATTCCAAGTAACTTCTTTAAAGCCAGATCTTTTTGTTTCTTTAGTTCCATGTACACAACTTTGAAGAGAAACAAAATCCAGCCATGCTTTGTTAACAACAGAATCCAGCATATAAATCACTTTGAAATTTAGTTAAAGATTTGTTAATCAACATGCCTTTACATCTTCGTGTTGTTGATGTGTCCGGAAAAAGAATATATGATTTGGGTCAATCATTCAGTATCAATTCTGTCTCCAGCAGTTACTAAGATTTGATCTTTTAATTGTTAAATTGGCAGCTATATAGTTAATATATGATTGATCAGTAGTTCAGTGACCTTTGTAAACTTTGAGAAAAATGGAATCTCGTAGTCTCATAATCCTGATGCAAATTCATATTTTATAATCGAAAAAATGCTAATCAAATTGACTTCTGGAAAAATACTGACAAGACTTTGATTATCCACTTTCTATAATGGCGTCAATCTCCTTCATCACTCAATCACCTCTCTGTCCCTCAATTATATCTCTGTCATATATTTGTACATTGAAGTCTTTGATTCTCTTATTTAAACTGCTGTAATAACATTCATCTAAGAAAACCATTTCATTGATACGAGACTTAACAAATAATGGCTTCACCAAAACCAATTCAAATTCTTTATACAGAAAAAGAAAGGCACACAAATTCAAATATCATGATTATAAAGCTTTTTCTATAGATTCAAAATATCGTTAACACCTTGCTCCGCAGGACCAGGACTATAATTTAATTTTTTTTTAGCAAGTGTCTGAATTTTAATTTCCTACGGTAGCGTAATTAAATTAATCTTGAAATCCTACACGTAAACAGTCTAGCATTGTTTTCTATCTGTGATATCAATTAGCGAAGAAGACTAAGACCATCTCCATTAGTAGAACCACTAATGGGGTTCTTAACAATATATTTAATATTTTTTTTATCATTAACTTAAGTTTAGAACTCCACTAATATTTATTAATTTTTTTTTATCTTCATTGGTTAGAACCCCATAGGGGTTCTTAAAAATTAAAAATTGATATTTTTAAAATTATTTTATTTTAAGTATAATTTATTTGGTTAAAAATTTTAAACATACTACATTTTATAAAGTCAAAAATATAATGCATTTCATGAAATTTTAAACATGTTTTTGCAATCAGTTCTGCAATCAACTCTTGGACTTTAGAAGTAAAAAACATGTTCTGCAATCAGTTCTACATTTTACCATTAATATTTGATTTTCATCGACAACCTCATTTGCCAGAATTTCATTCAGTTCTGCAATCAGCTCTTGGACCTGAGAAGTAAAAAAGAATAGTTATCATCAGTTAAGATCAGTCATATTAATCAGCTTGAAAGTTTACATTCTATATTGTGACGTCAAACGCACCTCGGGAATAAAGTCGATCAGACCTTCTGGAATCAGTATGACACCGTAGTTATAACCAAGTTCAGCACGTTGGCAGATAACATCCACCATGAAGTCTATGAAATCTAGCTTCTTTGTTGTTTCTTCAGCTTGTTTAAACTGCACATGTGAGACGTTTACAATTACCCACTGCAAGAAATAGGGAATATGGAAGCAGTAATAATCTCTACAAACTACAAAAGATATTCAACCTGCTCAGGTGTCTCAATCTTGTCTCTTCCACTGCAGATCATGTCGAAACCTCCTTATTGAGACCGAATGAGAATTATAACCACATAGACACAAAAAAGTCAAGCATATTCAAATGAGGACTAATGCTCCACTAGATGTTGATCATCATAGTTCAAAATGACAATGAAGTTCTTAAATCCCAATCAATCACAAAGCTCATGGGAAGGAACCATAAACTAGTCCAAGTACCTGGTTTCTGTAAGGCTGAATATATTCTGCATTCAACTCAACATACTTGCATTTCATGATACCAGCTGGACCACCCTTGAACCCGTAAATGTACTACCTTTCGCACGCTCTTGCAGGTAATCTGACACGGATCTGGGACCACTGTTACAGATGGCTGGCCATATAGACCAGGAAACAACTTGGCTATCTCATCTGCAATGATATAAAGCAACTCTAAATCCTCTGGAAATCTTCTATAAGTCTATATAGACCACATATCTATAAGTGAATTCTCAGACTTCTCGAGAGTCACCGTTAAATCTTGAAGCAAAATCACAATTAAATTAATTCGATTTAGTTTCATGAATCATCATGTTCCTCAATTTTCTCACCAAACTAACAAGATCTAGATCAAGGAAGCGATACACAAATCGAAAATCATCAGATCAGACGGATAAAAACTCAAATCCCTAGCCCTCACCTGGATTCCCGGCGGCGGAACTAGCGGGACCATCGACAATTTTGAAAGCTCCTGTGAGTACTGAAGGGAAAGGAAGAGCGTTGCTAATACGGCTTGACTGAACTTCGCTGTAAATCGAAGCACGTCCTTTTGCCGGAGCATTATCCAGAGATCCGGCGACGAGGTCTCGGTTAACGACAAGAGCAGGGGCCATTGCTTTTTTTTTTACTTTTCACCTAACTCTTGGAAGCAGCAGATTCACATACTTTTTGCAATAATATGAGATTTAGCACGATTTCGGATCAACAACGAAAATCCGATCAAATCTATCAAGTTTTCGGATCAACAATGAGAGAGAAAGAGAGCACAAGGAAAAGGAGGAGTTTTTCCTCTGTTTTGGACTTTCGTATGGGGTTCATAAAAAGTCTTAAATCTCTTGTTTAAAAATCGGTTATTTCTTTTATATTTTCTTTTTAACTTTTTTTTGTTAAGAAACCCACTTATTAAAACCCCAATAAACCCAATAAAGATGCTCTAATAATGTTGGGTTTTAAATACTGTACGTCTACTTATAGTGCAACTTTTGCTGCTAGTTCACACACTTTTCCGATGTGGGACTCTCACACGACGCTGATTTTAACTGTTCATGGGCTTTCATGGGTCTCACTGGGCTTAAAACCCAATTATCTTCTTATTCGATCTAAGCCGAGTGAAACCCTAGAAATATGCGTCACTATAAATCTAACCGTAAACCCTAAAAGCTTTACACCAGATTTCTATTAAGGCCGTCAAAAATGTCGAAGCGAGGTTCGTGTTTTTTTTCTATCTTTGTTTTTTTTGTCTTGTTACTTTTTTACCAGTTGACAACAACCATCGTACTACTGCTTTGTCGTCATTACTTTTTTTCTTCTATCTAAGTTCTTAGATCTGATACATTTACAGTTCATCAATATGTTTTTCAGTTTTCGTATTACAATCGTCAATTTAATGGATTTGGAATTTGATTAGGGCGTGGAGGTACGTCGGGAAACAAGTTCAGGATGTCGCTGGGTCTTCCCGTGGCGGCGACGGTGAACTGTGCCGATAACACCGGTGCGAAGAATCTTTACATCATATCGGTGAAAGGTATCAAAGGTCGTCTTAATAGATTACCTTCTGCCTGTGTCGGAGACATGGTAATGGCTACAGTGAAAAAGGGAAAGCCCGATCTCCGGAAGAAGGTTCTTCCCGCCGTGATCGTCAGGCAACGCAAACCATGGCGCCGAAAGGATGGTGTTTTCATGTACTTCGAAGGTCAGATTACTTTCTTCTCTTAAACCCTTATCAGATGACTTATCGCCTAGACTTTAGGTTTCTTATCATCTAGCTTTAGTCATGTTTTTAGAGGTTGTTTATATAGTTACTAGCATTGGGATAGTTAACTGTTTTCATCGTTACAGGTACTTTAATGATTCAACGCTTGAATCTGCTCCATTTCGACTCTAAATCCTTAGTTTTAGTTTCTTTCTTATTAATAGCTTATGAGTAGATAGAAATACTTTATTGTGATTGTTCTAGTTATGACTAGATCCAAGGGTGATTTAGGTTCACGTGAATATAAGATTCATACATTATCCAGACTTGTGTCATGTATCCACGACCTATTCATAGGGTGTATTTATACAAAACAGTTCTGGTAGATTTAAATGTGTTCATCGTTACAGATACACTAATGCTATAACGCTTGCATCTGCTCCATTTGAACTCGATATTCTCATTGGCTTGAATTACTGTTTCAATCATCTGTGTCATTTTGAGTTTGATATTCTCCAGGCTTAAGTCAAGTATCCACCGACACAATTAGAGGGTGTTGATACGGTTACAAGTCTGGGAAACGTAGTTGTGTCCTTCGTTACAGATGCTTTATTGCTTGAACGCTTGCATCTGCTCCATATGGACTCTAAATATTTCTCAACTTGATCATTGTTTCTTGTCCATTTGAAATTTTCTATGAAAGCTAACACTGATTCCTCTATTACACAGATAATGCTGGAGTCATTGTCAACCCAAAGGGGGAAATGAAAGGTTCTGCAATCACTGGTCCCATTGGGAAAGAGTGCGCTGATCTCTGGCCAAGGATTGCAAGTGCTGCCAATGCCATTGTCTAAAGAAAAGATCAATCACTTGCTAGCATTTGATGATCTTTCTAAAAACATATTTGAGAATTTTGGTAACAAAGATATTTTTTATTTTCTGACAATCTGTATGACATTCAAATGTTTGGCTATCTAGACATTTTCTGAGTTTTTCTAGTGCTGGTATTAACTTATTCAAAATATAAAAAATGTGTTTATAGATGCAATGGTCGGAGCTTCTGGCTATGTATGAACGCCAAAGCGATTGAAAATGATTGCAAAGCTGGTAGCTTCGTTTGGAATTGAACGAAGTAGAGTCCTCCACGGGGGTTCATAATCCTGAATCCATTCCTGCTATGCTTAGATTCATGAAATAACTTAATGACCTCGGGTTAATCATTAATAACTTAATGCGACTCTGACGCTGTAGTTTATGACATCATTAGAGCTTTAACATTCACAAATTATGGAAATGTTACCTCTATGAATATATCGAATTCGTCTTTTCGTAATTGGCCTTTGAGAAGGGTTAAGGAACAAACCAAGACCCATCCTTCACAGTCGCCGTTTACTTGAGATTTCTATCTCTCTATCAAATGCAAAGGTCCATCTTCAGGCCCTCAATGAATCCCTGAAGGAATCACAACATTCATACTTGTCAAAGATGTTGAAGTTTCCGTTTTAGTTACATCATTGGTTTGAACCAACGGCGATTTCTTCAAGAACTTCAGTCCCCAACCTCCAATTTCTTCTTCAAGAAACTCTTGTTTCACAACAACAGCTAATCTTTCAAGATTGGTTGGAAGATTGTTCTCCAGAATCATAGTTTTGGTTCATAGTTTGGTTCTTGGAGTTGCTGGTCCCAAGAACATGAATCAGGTATGAAGCTTATTCTGCTCAATCTTGAGATGCTTTGTTTGTTCTTGATGACATGGACTGCTCTTTTAGACAATCCTCTGTTTATGTGATTCTCCTCTTTGCAGATGGACCATATAAACACTTGGGTCTTCGACATAGCTTGCCACATAAATATCTTTCTGATTGTCCAATTTGAAAACAAAACGAGGCGTTCCATTGGCTTTCATAGTGTATTGAATGGTTCCCTGAGAGCTTTATTCATCTTTTCTGATTCAGCCTCATAGTTTTCTCTTAGGTTGCTCAAAATATGACTTGGAGAAGAAGAGACCTCGCATGATACTTTGGGACTGCTTCTAACAATCTGTAACCATTGCTTCAATGCATTGTAATACTGAAAATCATTGTTTTGATTTTGAACATCAGGAGTGTCACCCTCCATCTCTGTTGTCGAATCCTAAATACGCAACAGAGAATTTCCTAATTAAGAAATTAAATTCTCTGTTTTTAAGTCGCACAATATCTGAAAGACAAAAGATCACCGACAATCAGAATCCTATCCCTTTTTTAGTGCAAAAATAACAAAGATTGGAGACTATTCTCTAGTACAAGGACACATTCTTATCCAAATTAGTAGTACAGTGATTTGTCAGATTACACAAATGCATCAAAGATTGGTAACAAACTCAAACACACAAAACCATAAACAAATCTACAAAGCTTATTTGGTTTAAAACTGATGATTATGGGGGTGGTTTTAAGCTTTTTAATTAAAACAAAAACCCTACTAAAATGACAAAATAAAAGATTCTCTGCTTCATGCAGAGATCAAATTTTGATACAACTTCAAGCTCAAATGACAATGAAAATTTGAGCACACAATTTAATTTGACAAGAATCCCTAAAAACACTAACCTCTTTCATTGCAAAAAAATTTTTATACCTAGAATAAAACTGGATCAACGAAATATTTTGGACTAAGATGAAAATTATTTTTTTGGAATATTGCCCTTTCTTTCATCCGCCTGTCTCACCAAATTTAAAGTATAAACAATTTTATCTCGTTCTCCTAAGGAATCAATGACTAAGAAGAAAGTTGGGAAAGCTTGGAAGCAACAAATATGAGAATCATGAAAGAAATGGGTGTTGTACAAACCTAACGCGTTGTATCCACTTTTTATATCATTTTGACTTTTCAGTCTTCCACTTTAGTCTCTTTTTTTATTTCCTTCAAACATATTTTATTCATTTTAAATACTTCCTAAGTATCTCATTGTTTTCTCCACAAACTGCCACTCCAATCTGTCATAAGCCTTCATCATATCAGTCTTTACCGTCAAGAACTCAAAGGATACTTGATCTCTAGTTCTCGGAGATCAATCTTCCTTTCACAAAAGTTGCTTCTGTTTATATGACTAATGCAGGAAGGATCTTCTTCAACCTTGTTGACATAACTTTAGAGGCTACTTTGTAGATGTAATTGCATAAACTGATTGGACTGAATTCACTCAACTTGTGAGGATAATGTTTTTTCGGGATCAAACATATATTGGTTTCGTTTAATCTTCCATCAATATATCATTATATCCTGTCCCCAGAAACTGTTTGACCATCATAACTACATCAATACCTACAACTTCCCAAAAGGACTGATAGAAAGCACCTGAAAACCCATCTGGCCCCGAGCTTCCGTCATCTCCTATCCCAAAGACTGCTTGTCTAACCTTATCCTCTGTCACTTCCTTCATCAGTTCTATATTTTGCTCCTCGGTGACCCTTCTCTGTAGACCTTTATAAATGACACTCTCTCCTATCTGCTCTGAAGGTGAGATTTCGGAGGTGAAATAATTAATGGCGACCTCACCCATATCCTCTTCAGCAAGTCTCTCCTCACCTGTCTCTTCATTTTGAAGGTATTGGATTTTGTTACTTATCTTCCTCTGTTTTGCTGTAGCATGAAAATATCTTCCTCTGTCTTCCACTTAAGTCTTTTTTGCACACTCATGTCACTATCTATTAACTTCTAATTAGTTTATTTTGACCCCAGTTTTTGCATTATATGAATGAAGCTGCGGTCGACATTTTTAAAAATAATTATACACACGAATTTAATTATACGATTGGCGGAAATAAAAAATCCCTTTTTAAAAGAGTTCTATTAATGATAGTAGATTTTGTGGTTTAAAACTTTAAACAGAAAGGTTCGTAAAACATCAAATTGATAAACAAAGTTATCTAATTTCAACTAATTTTTCTGGTAGATATACAAGCAAAGATGATTTGTCTACTAAAATTGTACACAGCGTAAATGGGATATGATTTTATAACCAGCACAACGAACACGTTAAACATATCTATTTCAATTCTAGATTAGATGTAGGTACAGCATATCTAAGATAATTTGTCCACTTCTATTTGAAATAATTTCCCTTAAAACGATGATAAAATTAACTCCAGTAACGCATTCGAATGGCACCGGCTACAATAAAAACTTTGTAATTTTTGTATTATGTTTTCTTAACCCGTAATTAGGTACTGAGTATTAATCGTCGTAATATTAAATCCCCAATAAAAAATGTTAATTAGACTGTAGCGTGGAAAACTTAGGAGCTACTCGTTCAACATCATCTAAATTGTATGCATGTATTTTCTGTTTGTGAACTAGTAATAAAATGTTTCTTTTATTACTAGGTCATGGTCAATCACAGACATTCTTTTATATTGAACCTCTCGAAACTATAAATTATCCCCTTCAATTTATAATTTTCCTAATAATAATTAAACAATTATATAGATGTGACGTCTCAATATCCAGAAATTCACACGTTCATAAACCGTTTATTGTTTTAAAAGATTTTCAAAGAAAATCGAAACAAGAAAGATACAACTTAAGTTCTTCTATTAGCAAAAAATTGTTGATAGTTACAAGGAATGATCAACATTTAAAAGAAGAAGCCAACTGCTTATAAATACTATTCAAATTATTACTACTATTATTGTTATACAACAGCCATCAAATATAATAGACATCATAATATCTTACCTTATAATATATCTACAAAATTTTGCAATGTTCTATGTAACATAAGCAACCTGATCTGTCACTACAGTTTTATTCATAATGACCTGTCTAAACCCATTATTCATCTCACTTTTTTCTTATGTTCTAAATATTTCCGACAAACTATGAGCCATGGACAAAAAAAATGTACTAATAAATATAAAAATAGACCTCTAAAAATACCTTTTTGTTTTGGTAATTGTAAGACCCTGTAACTAATCTACTCAAATCCAAGACTGGATTGGATAGTTGCACTTGAAAGATTTGACACCGCTTATGTGTGAAAATAAGTCGGAAGAATCAACCAATTGTTCTTCTTCCTTTACCCCCACCTGCAAACCAAACCGCCGGTTTATAACGGTTTATCATATTTAACATAAAGTTCATAAGGTTTTAATAGTAATCGAACCGGATTAATCTCACATCATTATCTTCTTCTTCAAGATGGCTTGAACAAGCTTGTCTATTTGGTTCACCAAATTCATCAGTTTTTGCAAATCTTCCTCTAACTCTTGGACGACTATCTGCCAATGTCTTCCTACATGCATACTACCAAAAAAAGAAATTTTTTTTGAATAAACGGGTAGGATAACCAATGGTTTAATCCGGTTAAGCATATAGACCTTGATTTTCTTGCTGAAATTCCTCTCCTTCCTCTTCTTCATGTACCTATGAATCTTCTCTTTTCTCTGCTCCGCTGAGAGCTTCCCGACTTTGTTGAAACTCGGGTCGTCTAAACCAGTTATCTCCGTCCCTAACTGCGGAAGAACCGGCGGTGCCACCATGTGGTTTTGGTTCTCGCCACCGTCAAGTCCCTATTTCAAAGCAAAACCCCACAAAGGTCAGTATCTGTTCAAAAACCGGGAGTAAATAAGGCAACTTTGAAAAAAGTTTTGTAATATAAACCTGAAGATGACGATCTCCTGGATTGAAGATGAGTTTAATCGGATCTGGACAGAACATTCCACCATTATCAGCCTGGATTTCCATCAACTGACCATGTGATTGTTTAAAATCAGAACCCAAATGGATACTCCCGGAATAAAAACCAGATCCTAAACCGGTGTTCATCATATTCCCGGTTACGGCCATGTAAGCTGGTAAACCGGGATTACCCAAGAAAGAGCAAGAAGGAGAAGAAGGGTTTATGGAGCCAAGACTGTAACTTGGGACAGAAGAAAGACAATCTTCTTCGAAACCCGATAAAGGCGGAGGCAAAAGTTCACCGGAAGAGGAGGGGTAGAGAGTGTGAGGAGGATGATGAAGTTGAATTCCGGTGAATTCAAACTGCTCTTGGAGTTGATCGGAGACTAGGAACTGGATAGAGGAAGAGAAATCGATAGAGGCTGTGATATCGTTATCGAAATCGAATATGATCGACAAATCTGCGTTGTCGTTGTTGTTATCTTCATGATCTTGATTTGAACCGCTGTTGGATTTTTCTGGAAAGTTATTGGTGTTTTTTTTGTTGTTTTCGACATTGCCACAACAGTTTGAAGCAAAAGTCACTTCAGAAGTTTGATTAAAGGTTTCTTGAAAGAATTGTGGATCGCAAAAATCGAAGATTTGTTCGGTGAGAGGGCTTGTGATCTCATCCTACAAATATAACAACAGTATAAGATCTAATCAGCATAAAATAAAATAAATAAATATATACATGTAATGTTTTTATTGAGGCATACGTTGAAGCCTTGCATAAAAAGCAACT
Source organism: Cardamine chenopodiifolia (assembly GCA_963922655.1). NCBI lineage: Eukaryota > Viridiplantae > Streptophyta > Magnoliopsida > Brassicales > Brassicaceae > Cardamine > Cardamine chenopodiifolia. The sequence continues at coordinate 807,538 of OZ000467.1, forward strand.
TGGTTGGGTTTTCTTGCGAAACAAGAAACAATAACTCAGATAACCTAAACGATTGTTTTAACTTAAGACAGTCGTTTAAAGGGAATTCAACTTTTATACGATCAGATCTTGTTCGTTCTCTGTGGTTTTTATCAAGAGGGAATCTAGAGAAGAAATTAACAATAAGGAGGGAGAGTTCCAAGAAAAGGAAAGTTTTTGGATTCTGGTGTTCCTTTTTGGTCGAGAAATTAAAACATTACCTGGTTAGAACCAACATCTGATTTTTTTTTCTTTACAACAACAAATAAAGGCCTAAATAAGAGCAATAATCATCATTTTTGATACATCAACTAAATATTCCTAATGAAAATTTATTTCAATATATTTTAAGCTTGTACTGAATAAGGGCATAAATTATTTCTTTTATTTTGCTAAATAAAATTTTAAAATAATGCGTTTATAATTATAAATTTTTATTAAAAACAAATTCTAAATGCAAAAATAAATAAAATATATATTTTGTAAACGTATAAATTATATTTTTTTTACGTTTAGAACTTGTAAGTGATGCTCAATAAGAAAATATGCTTTTAAAATAAAATTAATGTAATAACTTAACAGAAAATACAAGTACAAATTAACATAGTATGTAATTGATTAAATATTACATACAAAATAGTTTATATTCTATAATTACTAAAAAACGAGGTGTGGCATCTTTTGAATTCTGATAAACTTTATGTTATATTATTGTCTTGTAACGATTTGTGGTTGGCTACTTAGAGCTACAAAGTTTACTTTATAAATTATCGTTTCAGATGTTTGCGCGATGAACGGAATTGTAGAGAATAGCCACAAACAAAAAACCAAGCGAAAGGAGTTAAGTAATTTGAAAAAGGAGATAAAAACGAATAACTATGAAAATTAAGAAAACGATGTTACATTCAAAATACATAAGTTTGGAAAAAATAATTTTATCCCCCTCGAATAAATACACACATATATATATGTATATATAGAGTTAAATTCGTGTTTTTAGATTTTGGAGCGTGTTGATTGCTATACGTACATGCTAGGTTTTCAGGAAAAAAATGCTTTTTAATCATTTAAGAAATGTAAGATATAGAATATTTTTAATACTTTAACATATTGAAAGAATTATCTTCTTGCCAATGTAGAACCGAAGGAATTAATATATTTTTGATAAAACACAAAGAAGAGAAACCATTTAAGGACTTACAGATTCACGAACAAACAATTAACTCTGAACGATTTTTTTCCGTATAATATTAGAGAAAGCTAGGGAAATAAAAATTGAAGGAGATGAATAAAGAAAAATGAGAATTACGTACCATCGAGAGCTGCTCATGAGACGAAATTACGTCCTGCGACATGTTTATGTGTTCTTTCGAGGCTCCAAAGTGATACCAAGATTTTCTGGAAAAAAATCGAGAGAGAAATTTCTCAGGAAAAAATGAAAATTATCGAACGGGCTTCTTGAATGCTTTGTCGAATGTGAGAGGAGTGATGTCTAAACAAGGCAATCCATAGAATTAAAATACTGGGGATAAAAATTAATTAAACAGAACAAAAAGATTTTCTGTTTAGACAGAGAAGAAAATAAATTTCTTACAGCTTTCTGGAGAAACTAATTGGAGGTTACGAAAGTTATCGTAACCATTTATATATACTTTTGGTTAAATGTGTATCTATATGTGTATGTATGTAAACTTATATATATGTAAATGTAATTATGCCTTGAGAAAAATGCCAGCGTGGCAATTGACTTAAACGCGCTAGTCCTAGAGTTTCTCATTCTCGTGACGTGGCGTGCACCAATTGGAGATAACGTGTGTAATTTGAGTTGATGTGGAGAAAATGGTCCCACCTAAGTGGTGACTTGGTTGACCGGTAAACGAGTTTGACCCAGTTCTTTTGTTGCTATGATTTTTGACTTTCCGACTGATAGCCTACTAAATTAAGCCTTCTATTTATAGAATTGGTTTTTCTATTTTATTTTTAGCAAGATGTTTTTTCTATCTTTTCATTTTATAAAATATTTACGTGGCTAATTTTTTAAAGCTAACAAGAAATAGAAAATAGCAAAAAATAAATAAAGAGACCATGTCGGTGAAAAATTGAAAATAATAATAAATGAAGATCGTACAAATTCAAATATATTTATTTAATGAAAATTATAAATTAAGTAGTTACGTGATACTCAGATAAATTCGAAAACTACAAATTTCATATCGAAATGGTTTCTTGGATAAAAATTCTGTGACAATGATAGTTTTAGTATACCATAACCAATTGCTTTGTCGTTTTCTTACGTTGTTGTTTTCCTTAGAACCCTAACCAAAATTTGAACTGATCATACATTCATACCAAATGAGAATATACGTTTATGGATCGATCGAGATGTATAGCGTAAAGAAAAGGTACACCAATGTTTTCATCGGTAGAAAAAAAGTACACCAATGTGATCACCTTAAATTATATATTAATCAAAAGTATAAATGATACAATTTCTGAGAAATACTACCTCTTTTATCAGGCTAATTGAAGTAAGCTAATTTTATCATGAAACATTTTTTATCTATAGAGAATTTGCAAAAAAAAAATGAAATATGCCTACTAGTTAGGTGGATAACAATAAGCTAAGAAGGGTGTATTTAAATGAATATTTAGAGTGATTTGAGTATAAATGACAAATTTTAGGTTATTTAAATATAAAATTTAAAATATTATTTAAAATCCAATGTTATTGGATTTGTGATTTTAAAATATAAAATCAAATCCACTGTTATTAAAAATATTTCAAAATTTAGATTTGAAAGTTTTAGGTGAGATTTTATGGAAATTCTTACTTAAAAATACAAATATCAAATTGTCATTGTCTAAGTTGAGAATTTCAGAGAATTTTAATAATAAAATTTCCAATTCACTTAAAAAATCATCAAAATCATTTCAAAACTCATTAAAACTCAAATCATTCTAAATATTTTTCTAATACACCTCTAACTTTTTTTTACAATAAAACAGTAAACTAACTTTCATGGACTATTATCCCGTAAAAAGTTCAAAATCTCTTACTTTTATTTTCTTTCTTTACTTCCCTTTTTCGGATTCATCATCACCATCACAATCACAGTGTTCTTTCCGATTTAAAAAAAAAAAATCAATATACACATATACATATATATATATATATTGTCCAAATAAAACATATATATATATACTTCACTTATACTGTAAATAAATATACATATTTTTACTATAATAATGTATATGTAGTATTTCATTAATCATTATGGTAATGATGACATGATACGATGCAGATCGACGTCAATGTTTCCGTCGTAGAAACCGCGGTCTTCACCGGATCTATGATCTCTACGGTATAAATTTTCTTGCTGGTTTCGCTAATTCTTTTCTCATTAGAAAACAAGTTTGTATCTTCCGACAACGAGAAGGAGATTGACCAAAAAATAAGTTTTTTATATAATTTTCGAGAAAATTAATCTCTTGGTAACTTATCTAATATCTGTGTCATATTTTCTAATTTTAGTTTTGTTATTATCATTCACTATTTTTGATAACAGTAATCTTAAATTTACATGTGATTTTTTTTCAGTATTAAAGAATATCTGTAAGAAATTATATATATTTAGTTTATTTGTCTTGGTCGTGGTTGGGATATCGCTTGTCAATTTTATGTTTGGTCCCCAATTATGTGAATCATTTGAAATCATTGGCATGAATATCTACTATATAAGTTTTTCCTAATATTTTTCATAATTCGATTCCACATGGGGTTTTAACTATAGTATACATGTTGTATAATATAGTGCGCGCATATCACTTCTCATAATTTGTTTTTTTGTTAATGACACTGCTCATAATTTTTTTGTTATATATATCTGTTATAAAATATATATGGTTATAAGATTCAAAATTTGGAGATTAATGGAGTTCAGTAAATCATTTAATGAGAACAAAATGAGAAGAAAATAAAAATAGCAACTAGTTGGCAAAAAGGAAAAAGCAACAGCTTGAGATCAAAGCTGATTTAATGAATCGATACTTTGGAGATATATGTTAACATCTTCATCAAAAGCTTTGAGTGATAGCAGATATAAGAAATATAAAAAACTGTATTGAAATGATTAGTTAAATTTAGTTAGAAAATATTTTTTTAGTTGTGTTGGATCCGAGTTAAATTTAGAATTAAAATATTATTTTGTTTTATTTAAATTTTTATGTTAAGATGAATATCAGTATAGTTAAAACAAAATATATTGTGTTGATTGTAGTCTGCTAAATGATTTTAACACGAACAAAGATTTATTTCAGAAAATATATTATTTTGGATAATGCATTTTAATTTATTTTTTGCTTTCTGGATTCTGAGTATACAATTTTTATGCAAAGAGAGAACACATACGTGCAAATTGGAATGATCCGTACCTCTTCGTCCTACCCTTATACTTTAAAAGAATTTGTAAACAAAGAAAAATAACAGCAAAAAGAGCTAATTTAACTTCACTATCATTAATTAATTATGCATATCACTCTAAAAATAAGCATATCGATGATGAAAAGCGAATTTCAACGTCAACTATTTTAACATAACTATTTTAACAGTGTATTTTTATACATCAACTAAAATCTAATGTGTTTTTTTTTTATTTTGACTTACAATTTTATTTAAAAATCTATATGTTTCGAAATCAACTTTGTCTAAAATAATTTTTGCCAAACCATGTGGATTTTTCAAACAAAAAAAATTATTTTGAAGTTTTATGCAATATTTTTGGTCTAATTTTTTTTGATATTTATAATAGAGAAACAGAAACATCATTATCACAACCATTTTATCGATTTTTATCATTTATGTAGTAGTAAAAATCATAAAGTTTCGACCATTAGAAGATATATTCTTGAACAATTACAATTTTTGAATTTAGATGTCATATTTGTAATTGTTCAAGAACGTATAATTTAATGGTCAGAGTCGTACAATTGTTGCAGGTATAAAAATGACTAAAAATGGATAAAATAGTTCAACTGATAATGGTGTTTCCGTTTTCCATTATAAGTGTTAAAAAAAGTTTTGGATTGAGAACATTAAATAAATTAAAACTTTAAAATATATATTTTTTGAAAAGTTTACCTGTCATCTGATTCAGCAAAAAAATATGTTGCATGACATCTGATTTAACAAAAATATGCTACATGACATCTGACTCAGCGGTTTGGCTAATACTGTTTCGATCAAAATTGATTTTGGCATATATATAAAAGTTAATGTAATTTTTTTGAATATTTTATAAGTTGAAGTTAAAAAATGTATTGTATCTTAGATGATATACGAAAATAGATCATGAAAATAATTGACGTTAAAATTAACATTTTTTTCGTGCGAGGGCATATAATAAAAAACCAAAAGAGAAAATAGATGTAAATATAATTTTTTTGCAAAAAGATAGAAATGGTCATACTACTTTAATTTTGATATCAGTAGTTTTGCTTGTTTTTATGATTGGTAAATTAAAAGGGTAATCCCTAAAAAAATAATGTTCTAGATTAATTGGTAACTAACATGTTATATTACGGGATTAATTATGATAAGATTCTGTGTGTTTCGTAACTGGAATCTAAAACCTAGCTAGAAAAAGTTTTGAAAGTACAAAATAAAGTTTTCATATTTACTTGTTTAACACGAACAATTAGATATTTTATCATGTGAATGGGATCTTTCTTTTTCTCTCTTTCAATGGTTTCTTTTTTACATCTTTCAATGGTTTGTACTAATTAAACAACACTGATCAGTAATGCTTTTCTTTCTGATTAAGATAATATCATAGCATATACTGATATACACAAACAATTACGACTGACATCGATACAGTAGTTTTTTCTTCCACTTACGAGTTTCCCAAATTAAAAACAAAATCGGCTTGATAAAAAAAAGAATGAAGCCTCATTGTTTATCAATGGGCTTGATAAAAAGCCCAAATAAGCATGATTCATAATTATTGTATAAGGCCATTTTTTTCTGAAGCAAGAAATTTATAATTTGTCATTTTTTTCTTCTGTCTCTCTTTCTCTCTTTCTCTCTTTCTCTCTCTCCGTCTTCATCCTCTCCCCGGCTTCCGCGATTTTGTTTAGTAGCGCCGGACCGGAGTAGTTAAACGCTAGCCAACCTACTGAGGGTTCACCACTTAGTCAGTCTTCTGGTGCTGCGTATTCGTCTTCTTCTTCTTCGTTCATTCTAAGATGAATTGTGCAAGTTAGGCTCTCTTTCTTCTCTATTTTCCGATTTAGGGTTTTATTTTACTTGATTTCTGTTGGTGACTCTGTGGTCTTCTTTCCTGTACAGTTTCCGGAGAAGTTCCGGAGGAGCCTGTTCTTTCGAGGAAGTCGGGTTTGCTCTACGAGAAGCGACTAATCGAGAGGCATATATCGGTATACTCTTCGCTTTTCTTTGTGGTTTGACTCCACTCTAGGGTTTTCAGCTGTTTCTTCTCTTCTACCTCCGTGTTAGTCCTAGTGTAAAAGTTCAAAATTTTGAGTGATGTACATTTGCTGGAACTAGCTCGATCCTTATTTTTACCATGATATGAACAATGCCCAAAATTTTGCCTGGTTAGATTTTAGATTCTTCAATGCATCTGCTTTTATACTCTTGTGGGTACTCGTTAGATCCTTTTGATATATTTCATACTGGTATAAAATTGATAAAGCTTGTTTTGGTTTCCAAGATAAGAACTTTGTTGTGTATGCGTCAACTTTATAGATTGCTTTTTCCTTCTATGTAGGATTATGGGAAATGCCCGGTTACTGGTGAACCACATACCATTGATGACATTGTTCCCATCAAAACTGGCAAGGTAATGCAACCGCTGGAATTATTATTTGTCACAGAGCACTGTTTGCAGAAACTTGTCAAAACCTGATTCTATCTCCGGGACCATATTGCAGATCGTAAAACCAAAACCATTACACACAGCTAGCATCCCGGGATTGCTTGGAACATTCCAGACTGTAAGATTTTATCTTGTGTGCTACCTTTTTTTTTCCCTTTTCCTTCTTTTTCGGATTGTGTTCTTGTTGGAATCATAATTTCAATTGTTACTGATATCGAACAAAAGTGTTCACCAGTTGTGTTGACTTAAGCGAAATAAATGCGTAAAAAGTTTATCTATTTGTTGTGCTTGTAGGAATGGGACAGTTTGATGCTATCAAATTTCGCATTGGAACAACAACTGCATACAGCGAGGCAAGAGCTTAGCCATGCTTTGTATCAGGTTATTATGATTAAGTGCATGTGCCACCCACCTTGTCAGACTAAACGAATTACAAATATTTTTTATGTACTCTAGTTTTCTTTTCCTGGATGTTTCCGTTTGTTATTAGTGACAAAGGTGATTGATGAATTTTTTGGGGGCACATTTTTCCTTTTGTTTGCAGCATGATGCTGCTTGTCGTGTGATTGCTAGGCTTAAAAAAGAAAGAGACGAATCACGACAATTGCTTGCAGAGGCTGAAAGGCAGTTACCTGCAGCCCCTGAAGTTGCCACAGCGAATGCTGCTCTTAGTAATGGAAAACGAGGTATGCGTGCACATTTGCTTCTCAAAGTAAAGTTGGCTATGTGGTCATTTCTCTTGTAACAAGTTACTATGTTTTATTGTTGTAATATAGCTATCGATGATGGTGAGCAGGGGCCTGATCCAAAGAAAATGCGTCTTGGAATTTCGGCTGAAGTTATCGCAGAACTTACAGATTGTAATGCTGCTCTTTCTCAGCAACGTAAAAAGAGACAGGTAGTGCTTATGGCTTCTCATCTATCAGTTTCTTGGTTGGAAAATAGAAAGCAAGAAAGAACTACATGCTAGCTATATATATAATTGTCTGTACCATACAATGGGTATCTGTACTTTTGGAGTTTAATTGGATATGCCTGTGGTTGTTCTGTCTTAATAGTTTCTCCTCATTGGTTCTCTAGCTCCCTAAAACATTGGCTTCAATTGATGCTTTGGAGAAGTTCACCCAACTCTCAAGCCACCCACTTCACAAGACCAACAAACCTGGTATTTTTTCAATGGACATCCTACATACAAAGGTTTGACACCTGGAACTTCTATATTTATCACTTTATGTAGTTTTTCTCTGTTCTGGGAAGTCACTGCATTGAATGTCATAGTGTCATGCTTGCTTGTGCACATACATTAATTTGCACTGCCATTAATCCTCAATTGGATGCTTATCAAGATTATTCCTGGGAAAATATTTTTTTGAGGGTTAAAACTATACTATGAGCCTCTATTAATTCACACTACACAGTACTTCTTTTGTATTGCTTCATTGCATTTTGTTTATTATACACTACCTTTTGTATGCACAGGTTCCTGTGTCTGTTCCTCTATTAATGTGATTATTCTTAATTTCATTTTGTTACCAGGATGTCATTGCTACGGGCGGAATTGATACAACTGCCGTTCTCTTTGATCGTCCTTCAGGACAAATCTTGGCAACACTTACTGGTCATTCAAAGAAGGTCTTTTTTGTAGTCCTTTTTTCTTCTTTTAACTATTTCTTTGAAGTTTTGTGCTTGACACATATTGTTCCTTTTGCAGGTTACAAGCATTAAATTTGTAGGTGACACTGATCTTGTATTGACTGCTTCATCGGACAAGGTAAGTCATTATGTAAACAATCTCTCCTATGGTTTTTTATCACTATGTACATCATCTATGTAGGAGTTTCTCTTATCTTTCGAGCATTGTATGATTTTAACGAGTAGTAGTGAGGAGATTAACTTGTCATTTAACAGTCGGCGAATCAGCTGTTTTACATAATGGATTGATTAGTTTGGCGTTTCAACACTCTGCAGACAGTCCGCATCTGGGGAAGTTCTGAGGATGGAAACTATGCCTGTAGACATACATTGAAAGATCACTCTGCAGAGGTAAGGATGGGATTGAAGAACTTCTATATGCTACAGTCTCATACAATTTTACCTTTTATTCATTTTTGTTCTGTTTAACGTAAAAGCAATGATGTGGTTTTCAGGTGCGAGCTGTAACTGTCCACGCAACAAATAAGTACTTTGTGTCGGCATCCCTTGACAGTACATGGTGCTTCTATGATCTGTCCTCCGGTTTATGCCTCGCTCAGGTCCCCAAACTTTTCATCCACAAGCAAGATACCTATTTTCCTGTTTCAGATTTTCTTCTTTTATGCTAAATAACAATGTTATAAAAAACATGCAAAAGATTCGTTAAACACTCCCTTTTTTATTGGTAGTGTGAAACAAGACTCGTTAGAATGAATGTTTCTTTCATGCGTCATTCTCATGTTTGTTGTTATTATTCAGGTAAGGAATGATTCCGAAAAGGTGGATTACACGGCTGCTGCTTTTCATCCCGATGGTCTCATTCTTGGAACTGGAACTGCTCAATCTATTGTTAAGATTTGGGATGTAAAAAGTCAGGTAGAAACTCTTTGACCTTCCTTAATCATCAACTGTCGTCACTTGACAGTTTGTTCTCACTTCATTTTCATCTCTCTCTGTCGTTTGACAGGCAAATGTGGCCAAGTTTGGTGGACACACTGGAGAAATCACCTCTGTATCATTCTCTGAAAACGGTTATTTCCTTGCGGTGGGTACTTTGACCTAAACTAAGTAGAAATAAGGATATCACCAGTTTCCTTTGGACTGACCAATATTTTTTGTTCTTCAAATTGTACAGACTGCTGCACTGGATGGTGTTAGGTTGTGGGACCTGCGCAAGTTAAAGAACTTCCGAACATTTGACTTTCCAGATGCAAACTCAGGTATTCAACTACCTGAACTACTAGTCCAATTTGTTGATTGGGGTTTTCATTTGTAAGACCTGAATAAATTCTTGTTGTGCAGTGGAGTTCGACCATAGTGGATCTTACCTTGGCATTGCTGCTTCAGATATAAGGTGAGGTTTACCTTGACACACAATATAGGGAATAATTTGATTTAGGAGCTCATGAATTTGTTATTACCAGAAATGCACATTGGGTATATGTATATGTTTCTTTTGCAGATCATAATACTAATAAAAAAACTTGTTTGTTTCAACGTTTTAGAGTATTCCAAACAGCTAGTGTAAAAGCAGAATGGAACCCAATTAAGACTCTTCCCGATCTGTCTGGTACAGGTAAATGTTATATGATTAAAGCTTTGGAAGTCACAGTTCTTCCCTCCTTTTTTTGGAGTCTATTACGCAAGACATTGTGAATCCATGATCTTGCAGGTAAAGCAACATGTGTTAAGTTTGGACTCGACTCCAAATACATAGCAGTCGGTTCAATGGACCGTAATCTCAGGATATTTGGTTTACCCGGCGGTGACAATACCGAAGATTCTGCGCAAGATTCATGAAGAGACGACTCAAGTTTCATCACCGAGAGTAGCTAAATCCTCAATACTCTCGATTTTTGTTGTTTTTTAACAGTTCATGTTTGGTATTTTTTTTCATTGTCCTTTCACAATCACATTCACACCTGAGCTCTCTCTCTCTCTCTCTCTCTCTCTTCTTCAACTTCAAGTCCAAAAGTTCCTGTAACATCATCGTACCTTGAAAATCGGCAATTCATCTTTCTTTGATCTGAAAGAATCCATTTAAAGATTGTCATGTTACAGAGTTGGCTAGTGATTTAGGAGCTAGTAATTCAACGTACAAACTTTTAATTAATGAAATTTGTTATTATAGTTTATTTTACTTTTCTTAGTTCAGATTTGTGGTGGATGGAAGGACCATTGGTGGACTGTTCCAAAAAAAAACTTCCAAAACTGTGAAAAAAAGAAAAAGAAAATTATTTTTCTCAATCAGTTACACTAACAATGCCAACTGACCAGTAGTTACATTACCATTAATACAAGTCTTCTTCCATTTTCCACTGTTATCCTTTCAAATTGAGATTCTCTACCCATTAAGAGAAAATTGAAATTAATAGTCTTATTTGATTAAGAAAATAAGTACAAATCCTACGAAACCTTATGAGATAACGTGGGTCCGAGTGTATTAATCAACATTTATATTACATAAACATGGGTGTTTAACGAGATTCTGCCACTTCTGAATATACAACACAACGGATACAAGTGAGGCTTTAAAGCTAAACAAGAGCTTTGTTTCATGAAGAATATATCTTATGAACCTGAAATATCTTCTTCTTCTTCTTGCTGATCATTCTTCTATTTCCCATAGGAACCGAGCGTACTCTCCAAGAATAATGCTGGCCAAACACAGAATGTGATTATCGTATTTTCAGTTTTCAAATGTGAAAACAAAAGAGAAGATTACGTAATAGATATTTCATATCTGTAATTATACCTGTCATTTGGAGAGGCTTCAACAGCCTTCTCGAAATAGAACAAGGCCTTCTCATGGTCACCATTAATATTCCAGAACGCTTTCGCGTATCTACATAGCGTTTCTCCATCTTCTGTTTCAGACAAGCTTGAGCTGCTTTTTTCCGCTGCATCAGCCTTTTTCGGGGCAAAACAAAACCCAACATTAGAGACTTTTAAATTGAAAGCCAATGAATGTCCCGAACTCAACTCCCATCCGCAAGTTAAACTCTCTACTTTCAGATACAAAATTTACAAGATTATGTTCCTTTCATTACTACTCCACCTAATAAAGTGAAAACTAATAGAGCTATGAAGCAAAGCCCACCTCAACTTGTTCTTTTCCTTCCTGGGTTGGGTCTCCAAAAGACTCATCATCCTCTTCGTCATCCTCAGCGTTTATCTCCCAGAGGAAACTAGCATATGCGGCAAGAACATTGCTGAAAGAAAAATACATACATTCAGGTCAATTTTTACCATAGAATCACCAGCGGTATTACTAAGAATGTTCCAACAGACCTATCCTCAGGAGATGTACGAACAGCGCGTTCAAAGTAGCTAAAGGCTTTAGCTTCATCTAGGTGAAGCTTCATGACTAATCTACCATAGTTTGCTAAAGCTACTCCATCACTAGGCTCAACTACAGTACACTTATGATAATACTCTTCTGCTCCACTGAGATCTCCTTTGTACTGTTTTTACATAATCAAAAACCTTGACATTAATAGAAACTAGCTCAAAAACAGAGTCATTATGCAACAAGTATGATTTCAGCCAAATTTATTACCTCCAAGAACTTAGCATAGTTTTTGAGAAGCAAAGGATGCATTGGATACTCATCGAGCATTACTTTGTAGTAATCACCACAATTCTCATCATCGAAGCCTGGTAAATCGAATTTGATCTCTTTACCAAACAAATCGAACTTATCAATCCCTAGCCCTGAAGCTAAATGCATAGGAGGACTTGGTGGTCTTTCGATCTCAAAGCTTTGTTCATCTCTATCAAAAACCCCTTTTCCCCTTTCACCTTCACTGTCTTCTTCCTCGTGTTTCGCAAAACTGAAGTCGCCGTCGTCAATCGAATCACCAATAGTAACCGTTCTCTCCACATTCTCCTCGATTCCAGTCACCGGATCATCGGATTTGAAACCATCTCCAGAATCACAGAAAATCGAGAGAGAAGGCTCGCTCTTCAGCATCTTGGGTCTTTCACTTTGACGCTTTCTCTTCTCAAATCCTTTCAAAGTCTTCAACTTTGGTTTCCTTTGGGCGTTTGGTTCAATTGTCGTCGATCACAGATTCCTCGAATGTAATGTAGGGATAATGCTTCGGAGGACCCCAACACAACGACGACTCAACCAAGATTATTTTGAGCTTCTTAAATTAAGTGACCGACCCACTCTGAGAAACAAGATAAATGATTTCCTCGGAAACGGCAAACTCCGCAAAGAACCCTTATACTATTTTCTTGTTTACAAATTCTCTCTTATGTTTATTTTTCATCTATCTGACCCATCTCTCCAAAGTAAAACTAATATACCCTTTTTATTTAAGAAATCATCAATAAGTAGATCTTACTCTTAACGCTAGGAATTATATTACATTACACACAATTCTTTTAATGTATACTAAAAAAATTTCAATTTCAGTGAACTATTTGTGTAGTTAACATATTGCGAAAATTAGTTTGGGTTTTGATTTGGAAGAAAACAAAATTGTGCGCCTCGTGATTAAACAAAGAAAGGAGGGATATCCACATGAGTTTGACCTTGCTTTCGGCCGGACAATTAGCTCCACATGAACTTTTGAGTCAAGACCCGGCAAGTCAATACACTAGAAAAGATGACAAGTTGCAAATTCATCGGTCCATTCAAGGATGTGTAACATGTTTGCTAAAAAGGCATGCAAAAAAAAAATGTTCACTATAGGCCCACTTCCTTTTTTCTTCAAACGGTCATTTTGGACTATGAGTTGGTTTTGAAATTTTGTTTATTGAGTTTATCTTGTTGGACGTATCTGTATTATGAGAATAAAAATGAAACTCGTTGTATTTATAAAGCATCATGAACTATTTTAAAACTCTACTACACACATTTTATCTACTTAAAGCCTTGAACAAGAAAAGTCCAAATGTTAATGAACGAAAACATCAAATTATTAGGAGAAAATATAATGGAAACTGTAACTTATGAAATCTTTCTAATTATAAAAAATTGTCACCCTGTATCTTCTTATTCTTGTTTGAGCAAAACTATACAACTTTTCAGTACTAAAGAAAATACACATACATTGGTGAAACAGGATTTTGAGTTCATCACCAAAGCCAACTTGATCCTCACGAATATCTCCAAAAATAGCAAACTTGTAGCAAGAACACCACACTAGTCCTAATAACCTCGTTGTCTTTCTCATATACACAAAACTAAAATTAGATCTAATAAAGATGGCAATTAAAAAAGCAATGGTTAATATTACCTTCTCCCAATTTTTCGGAAATTGCCACCATCAATCAAACAATCTATCTCTTCTTCTTCATTCATCATACACTTCTAGAATCTTGAATTGAGAATTGCAAGAGAGATTCAATTGATCCTCTCGCAATTCTCCTCCCCTCCAAAAGAAAGAAAACATAAAAATCCATGAAAAACATTTTATTGTGAAATCAATCTGTTGATCCCAATGTCGATGATGTTCCCATCGTTTCAGTTGCTAGAGCTTAACATAATCTCAGCTCAAGACTTGGCTCCTGTCTCCCGCAAGATGAAGACTTACGCGGTCGCTTGGGTTCACTCTGAGCGTAAACTCACCACCAGGGTCGACTACAACGGCGGAACAAACCCAACTTGGAACGACAAATTCGTATTTCGAGTCAACGAGGAGTTTCTATATGCCGACACTTCTGCAGTCGTTATCGAAATCTACGCCTTGCATTGGTTCCGAGACGTTCACGTAGGCACAGTTCGTGTCCTTGTCAGCAACCTAATTCCGCCTAATCTTCGTCCGGGATACCGAGCCAGCAACAACGAGTACCGTCGTACACCACCTCCGGGAATGAGATTTGTTGCGCTTCAGGTTCGTCGTACTTCAGGACGGCCTCAAGGGATTTTGAACATTGGTGTTGGAGTGCTTGATGGTTCTATGCGGAGTATGCCACTTTATACGCACATGGATTCATCTGCTGTGGGATATAGGGATTTGCTTGGAGAAGAAGATCATCATCTACAACATTTGCATTTAAACAGCAACAAAGGGAGCTCTAAAAATCCACAATCTCCGTCTTCAAGACAGTACCAATCTGTAATCTCAAGGCCGGAGCTCCGTCGTACGAAGAGTGATACGAGTTCTATGGTTGTTTCAGATCTTCTGAGTAGAGCGGAACGGAGCCGTTTGGCTAATAGACAGCCAGCGAGCGTACTGGTGAGCAACGAATCTGAAACTGTACCCAATACGACGGATTCCGATGCAACGAAATCGAACGAGTACTCGCCTCCTGTCAAAAATCCTCAAATTATGAGGCAGAGATACGATTCGATCGAATCGGACTTCATAGATCCGTCGCCAAGAGAGAAACCTCATATGGTGGTGCCAAGAAGGGAGAGACGCGATGTTCCGCCTAACGGTTCGTACCATCAATCACGTAAGACGCCGAGAAGGACAACGATGAACGAGAGACAAAGGTCGGTAAAAGATAACGATCGCGGCCGAGCTTCTCCGTACTTATCTAGACACGGAACGCCGTTGAGATCAAACATCGTCGCATCCACTCCGATGAGATCTAATGGGGTTGGATCAACTCCGATGAGATCCAACATGATCGCAATGTCACCGATGCGGCCTAACATAAACGGAATGACTCCGATGCGGACTCCGATGCGATCTAACATGGCTGGTACGACTCCAATGAGGTCCAACATTGTCGGATCTACTCCGATTCGATCAAACTATATGGCTACACCAATGACAACACATCACGATTTTGGTACACCGATGAGATCGAATATAGCAGGAAGACGAATCTTAACCGAATCGGAGTTAGGTCCGTCACCATCAGAAGTGGCTGAGAAGATGGCGAAAGATAAATCGCACACTAATGAAACGGAAAGCTCAATACTCAGCGAATGGAGTTTCGACGAATCTAGCGTCGAAGGATTGCGTTCAAAGCTCGAGAGATGGCGAACGGAGCTTCCACCGCTGTACGACATAGGATCAAGCCACGTAAGCAGCAGTGATTACGATGGTGCGATCGTTCCCGCCGCAGGCGCCGGTGGAGGAATGAGTTCTAGGCGAAAAACTCCGGCGGCGAAGAAGCATAACCGCCGTCACACGGACGGAGGTAACGGACTTTTCTCGTGTTTCAGTAAGATCTGCGGCGTGGAATGCAGTTTCGTATGTGGTGGTGGTGGTGGGCCAGTGGGATCTGATGGGTCTACTAAGAAAGGTGGGGCCGGGCGCGTGCAACGCACGTACTCGGCTGATGATCTGAGCTTTGTGTGACCGATATATATTCCTTCTTTTTGGAGGGTGGTGGTAAAAAGCACTGGAGTGATGAATGAATCAATCAACAGTGGCTATAGTATACAAATGTTAAATCTTATTAACGTTGATAAACTCATTTCTTATTTTGTTCTTCTTTTTGGGTAAAATGTTCTCATTTTACTGTTTTAGATACAGAAGAGGTTCTTACGCCAAAATAACAGTGAGATGAGTAAAAAGAAGAAAAACAGTAAAAGAATAAAATATCAACATAGTTATTCAAATGAATAAAATATTTCTCCCAGTATATGGCTACGTATACATACATGTTAATTAATTCCAGGTGGATTATTGTAAAATAATTGCCGATCCCAATATATGGTAGCTTCGACCTTTAATATGATAAAACGTAAGGAGATAATATTAAAGAAAGCACTTGGAAATTCGAGCTCAGTGACAATGCTAGATATATCCAATTCTCTGGAACAACGTCAAGACGTGTCCCACCACCTGTAAGCAGCTAAACACAAAGGTCCTTTTTGCATGACATTTGTCCCTTGCCAAAGAACACCTAAGCTCGGTGTTTATAACTATTACGTATCTCTTCCATCGATCATCACCGAACAAGTTAGTTAGCTTTTACTGGATCAGAGAGAAGAAAGGTTTTGAGTGGTAAAACAGTAAAATAAAGAGGTTTGAGAGAAAGGTGCAAGTGGAAATTGATGGCGACGACTGTGGGAAGAAACATAGCAGCACCACTGCTGTTTTTGAATCTGGTAATGTACCTGATTGTACTTGGTTTCTCGAGTTGGTGTATCAATAAACACATCAACGGCCAAACTAACCACCCAAGTAATTTTTTCCCTCTCTAAATATAGATAATGATCATTATTTTAGCTTATTTAATCGAATTACTAATAGTTGATATTGAAAATATTGAAATAGGTTTTGGAGGCAACGGAGCAACGCCGTTTTTCTTGACGTTTGCCATTTTAGCTGCCGTGATAGGCGTAGCCTCGAAGTTGGCCGGAGCTAATCATATTAGGTTTTGGAGGAATGATAGTTTGGCGGCTGCCGGCTCTGCGTCTATTGTTGCATGGGCCATCACAGCTCTTGCCATGGGGTAATTCGTTTATATATTTCCGCGCAAAATCTCCATACAGTAAGTATGCATGTTCTTACAAGTTTAAACTATTAAAATTCAACCTTTTTAAAAACGGGTAGATCGAAGTAAATATGGTGCGAGTGAGTTCTTACAAAACTTGTTTTTTGGATATTTGTCGATTTATTAACATAGATCATACTATGTGTACATTATTCTTTAGTGGTGTTGGCTATTGTTGTAGGGAATCAAAGAATTGTAAGTACAATTGCATGCAACTTTATTAAACTGGGTGTGATATTGTAAGTAGTGTAAAGATATTATATGCTTGCATGCCAACCTTAAATTAACTTCTTTATCAAAAAAAAAAGTAGTGAAATGATTATTTTATATATAAAAATGTAAGGTTGGCATGCAAGCAGATAAACATAGGAGGATGGAGAGGATGGAGATTGAAGATGATTGAAGCCTTCATAATAATATTGACCTTCACGCAATTGCTCTACCTCTTGTTGATACATGCCGGTACATTCAGCAGCAAATATGGTCCCGGCTATAGAGACAGCGACTATGCTACGGGCCAAGGTCATGTACCTCATCATCGTCATGGTCATGGTCATGTGCCACCCATTGTGGGCGAGCACAAGGCTGGTGTTGGAACAACCATGGCCGTTTAAACTTGCGTGTTTTATTTGTATGCGACTTTTGGATAATAAGTTATGATATATAGTTCTTTTTTTCTTTTTCCAAGTTATGTTATAATGTAATTCCATCGATCTAACGAACGAACCTTTTGTGTTGTTCTATTTAAATTTAGTTATGGATTTGTGTTTCTTTTGTTTGTATTTAGACTGTGTTTGCAATTTGCTCCTCAAAACTGAGTTGAACAAAATCAAACGCTTAATTTTAGTTTATTTTTAGATCAAACTGAAGTAGTCGACTATCCGAAATCCTAAGTAAGTGATCCCAAGTGTCCAAGATCTTTAAAAAAAAAAAGTGTCCAAGATCTTTTGTTGACTTTTCAGTTGAAGGATTTTTGGTTCGAGTTAAGTTCGGTTTGGTCGTTGATGACCAAGTTGAAGTGTTTGATAAAATGCCTAGAAGAAGAAACGTAGATCCACGGACCATTATGATTTCAATGTGTACATATGCAAATATCGAAGACCACAGAGAAAAAGGAAAATGTCAGTACAGACAAAGTAAATATGATCGACACAAAAAGTCTCCTTTATTCCTTGTGGTCACAATTGGGTTTTCCAACTAATCTAATTTGTGATGTAATTATACTTGCACTATCTTTGTGCTGCTTCTGACTCTTTCTCGTCCATAAGCGATATTTTCTTGATTTGCTATTCTCCCGACTCGTCTATGTCTCCTACTTCTCTTACTTGTACCTCTTTTGCCTTCTTTCTTAATCACAGGTTCAGACAATGGGACCAAGTGCATGAAGCACAATGGTAAGCTGCTAGAGACTATGTCGATTTTTACCAATTTACCCTCGATCTCAACATTACTATTATAACTTTAGACGTATCATGATAACGTACACCAATCCTACCTGATCCAGAATACACAAAGTTAAAGACAAATTTTCTACCCAATCGAGCTTTAAATTAAGAATATTTTATCGTTACGACGTCTCCCAACCCACTCTAATTCTGTGTGTTCCCATCTTCTCTAGACGCGGCTAGTTCCGTAATCCGGAAAATTCTTCATAAATTACGATAACTTTGTCCTTTGTTTCGTCTAAAAATCACTTTTTAAGTATGTCATCCATTAGAAAATTGCTCCAGGTCTAACAAACTTCATTGTGAAGTTTCCTTAGTAATATTGAAAAACTCATATTTGGTGATATTGATAATCAAATTAGTCGTTTTAAAACTTTTTAAATTAAGATTTAAGTAAGTATTTAGATTGACACAGAAACGTAAGTATTTAAATTGATACAGTTTTAGATCAGATATGGTCATGAGACTGAACATCCTAATTTTAAAAATCATTTTGTCATTCAGAAGTGCCTATAAAGAATTTTACACCAAACATATAAGAGTTAGTAATCTAACGATTGTGGTTTTGTGAGAAAGACAACCCAAGATTAAACTAAGTTTGTAAGTAAACTTTTGTATTTTTTAAACCTCGGAAGAATAGTTAGATATTAAAAAAAAGAAATCTTAAAATAGTTGACTATTTCTAACTTACCATCGAAGACTTGAAGTGAATGATTATATCGAGTACAACGTATATATATTTGTGCTGGGTACAAAATGATGATCCAACGTCATGCTAACAATTGATGATACGCCCAAACGGTTTCAATTAGAAGTCAGAACCTTTTGTCTGAAGGAACTATTTTGACATTAACTCACTTATCTCTGTTTATAATGAAAACTCATTATCGATTAGAGAAACAGTACTACTGTATAAGAATTTTGTAAAACAAAACTTTTCGATAACTCTATATGAATTTTTCGACCGACAGATACGCATTTAGATCAATACAAAGCTTTCATATTTTTCGCTACATACACTAAACATGATAAAAAGAAAGTCTATTGTCAAAATGTACTTTTCATTATCATCTCTTATTGTTTTATGTAATTTATAATCAATATGTTTTCCAAGTAAATTCTTATTTAATTTTCAAAAACATAGTGGATATACTTTAACACATACAGTATTAATTATGATTCAAATTTAAACACGGAATAGTGAAGTACATTTCAGTTTATATAAATATTAGCTAGAAAATAAATTAATTATTTTAAACATTTTTATATAATAATACAATTAGTTGACTTAATAAATTTATATATAGCGAATAAATATAGAACTCATCATATAATCTTCTTATAACAGACTTCATGATTAAACAAAACACTGAAAATATTATTTCATCAAAAAACACTGGAAATAATATTATTATTTTTATTTAAGAGTTGATCGATTTTTAATTGTTTTTAAATGAGTGTATGCTTACAATATCTAAATAATTATTACTGTTGGAGTGAAACAGAAATTGAACCTTTGATAATTTCTGAATTTACGGTGTAGCAATAAATAGCGTCCTAAATATACATATTTGATCTCAAATTTACTTTTGTAAAAGTACAAAAAGCTATAATAAAGAGAAGATCTTGTTGGTGCGAAATGTTTGGTTACGCCAAAACTCGCGGTCAAATTGGTTCCCAATCACTTTTTTTTGTAACTTATCTTTTTTTTGTTCTCTTTTTCTTTATCTATTTTTTTCGTTTTCCTCACTTAAGTGAAAAACAACCAGAACCCATTAATCCAAACCTGTAATTAATTTTTGTCATTATACATTAATTAAACCGGAAAATTTTAATCAGCCAAAATTAATAAATGTGATAAAAGAATGTGTCTTTCTTTGATGAAGTGGCGATTAGTGTTCGTGTATATATTATATAATTTCTAAGATTGAGGATGGTGTGACCACATTACAACTGTATTGTTATAAATTGCCTAAAATGGTTTCAAAATGATTCAGACTTGTTTCCCCTCGGCATTATCCAGATGTACGTGTTCAAAAAATTGATTTAATAAATGATTAGAAAAAGAACTACTTATTGTTCAAAATTTTACGAACGATATTGTAGAAAGTAAATGATCTAGACGATTAACAGACGTTACCGTGATCCATTTACGATATCTTTACTGCATGCATGTGTCTCAGTCGGTTGAGTTGAATCTACTTCGGGACGCCATCACCTTCATGATACGATACCATAAATGAATATAAGGGTATTAAATTTGTAAATACATTTCAGGTATCTATATAAATACATATACAGAGGATAATTAGAAATATTCATATTTGTCGTTTGTTACTATATTAGCCGGAGCACCGACACTCCCAATTGTTACAAAAATAACGAATAGTTGGAACTTGGATCCACTCGACAGTGTACGTCTTCGTTTTATGCTACGAAGAGCCGTCGTTTGTTTTTGGTTGTTTATTTGTTTTGTTTTGTTTTTGTTGATAACTAAATGACAAAGTTTGTATAGAAGAAAGAAACACGAAGATTTATATGCTTTCGATCGGACGGACGCTGGAAAGGTTCATCCGTAGATTTCATATATATGATCTCTAACGTGTCATTGCAACGTTAAATTCGATAGAGACGTATCATATTAAATTGTTCTACATGCGATTGTATATTTTGAAGTGTAGGAATAATAATGGATATTTCTAGCTAGCTAAGACAATACAGTTGACAGTCGTAGAGCTATCATCCATTCTTACGGAGTTTATCATTTTCTTTGGATAAATGTTTTGAATTGGTCAAGTTCTAATATATATGGTCTCTGCAGTGATTACTGATAAGAAATCAAACATTATGTTCTACTGATTAATTAAGTATATGCTCGGTTGCGACTCATATATATATAAAACTAATTTTCAATCTATCGGTATTTTCCCGTTTTCTTGTAGAAGTTAGTCGAAGACGACAATTAAGCGCAATATTTCAACAAATATCAAAATGTATCAATAGAAAGGAAAAAAATAAAGTAAACAGTAAACTAGAAAATGTCAGAGAAGACAAAGAATCACATGAATGCACACTGTTGCATCTATCTATACTCTAAAATGAAAGCTGGAGAGCTTCATTCAACCCACCACCACCAATTTCCCCGTAACGTTTTGAGACAATATAATTCGGCAACTAATCAGACAAAAATATTGATGTGGGGTCCCTATTCAAGTGGGATCCACCTAATTCCACATCATCACCGTTGTTAACTACTTAAAAGTTAACAATATCATAATATACATTTAATGCTTAATTAATAATACTAATAGGTAGGAAAGTTTTTTGGTCAACAAGATCTTCGTTCATAATCTGGATGAATACATGATAGATGAGCGTAATCGTCGGACAACCCCGAAAAGTAAGCCTAATGGCTAGAACAATAGAACAAGCATAACTTATAGATAGATACACAAAATTGATAAAAGCTTGATAGATCGTTGGGAAAGGTGTTAGAATCTATCTATCACGAGCACACCCGTAAAAGAAACAATCTTCAAACCAAAATCATCAACCGACATTAAATTAGTCAACATAACAAATGACTTTGTGAAAACTTCTTTAACCTCGGTTAGCATTGAAATGATCGCCGTTGTCTCTACCGATCCCATAGCGGACCATACATTAGAGGGCACGTTGGTTAGGATGTAAAGAAATTTCTTCGACCACGAGATCGAGAGAAACATACCTTTCATAGAGAGGAATACATGTGAAAAGATTCTCTCTTTTGAGGAGGAGGACGCAGAGAAAGATCTAGTAGAAAAAGTGGAATCACCAATGAAATAAATATAATTGTATTAAGTAATTAATACCTTCTTTTATTGAAAATAAATCATTATTTTATTATTTTTTATTAAAGAAAAATAGAAGAGACGCATAGTGGATTTTTCTTTAACCGCTATGAGCATCTACTAAATAGTCCAATACTAATAGAGTACTTATGATCTGTTCTTCGCTCATAGACAGCTAGAGATTGGATCAACAGATTTGACTCGACTCTTGCAAAAATGCAGTACAAGAATTTGGGGAAATCGGGTTTGAAGGTGAGCACGCTCTCGTTCGGAGCTTGGGTTACGTTTGGGAACCAGCTCGATGTGAAAGAAGCAAAATCGATTCTTCAGTGTTGTCGAGATCACGGAGTCAATTTCTTCGATAACGCTGAGGTTTACGCTAATGGTCGCGCTGAGGAGATTATGGGTCAGGCGATTCGTGAGCTGGGTTGGCGTAGATCCGACATCGTCGTCTCCACCAAGATCTTCTGGGGTGGTCCTGGTCCTAACGATAAAGGTTTATCGAGGAAGCATATCGTCGAAGGAACTAAATCTTCTCTCAAACGACTTGATATGGATTATGTCGATGTGCTCTATTGCCACAGGTGCTAAAGTTTCTAAAATAAATGTTTTTTTTTTCTTTTAGTTCTCTCTGTTGAAGATCTATGGTTTTGATTTGATTTGACTGTTAGGTTTTCTGAAAATTGAATATCTTATTTGAAATTTCTGATGTATTATCTTCTATTACGCATTTAATTTTCGAGTTTTCAGGTGATAAATTATGTTGTTTTTAAAAAGTTACAATTTGAAAAACAGATTGCTTTGATTGTATTCTTAGATTGTTATGGACCCTGTGTAGCTTTTGGTATATTGTGGATCTGTTGAAACCTACTTTGGTTTTCATTTGATTCGTCAAGACTCCTTGGTGCTAATTATCTGGATCTGCATGTTGCTATCTTTGTGATATGGGTTTGATTACAAAATATTCAAAAAATGGACATCTTTGTATTGATCTTAATGCCACTAGTTTTTGACTGAGATATGTATATGAAAAGTGGTTTTCTTTATGTATTGGATCATCTATTACAGGCCGGATTCATCAACTCCTATCGAAGAGACAGTGAGGGCGATGAACTATGTGATTGATAAGGGTTGGGCATTCTACTGGGGCACCAGTGAGTGGTCAGCTCAACAAATTACAGAGGCATGGGGAACTGCAGAGCGCTTGGATTTGGTCGGTCCAATTGTTGAGCAGCCAGAATATAACATGTTTGCTAGGCACAAGGTTTCTAATATAACACTCTTTTTCTTCAATATAACTTGTGTTTTCGTCTTCTCATTTTCTTTTTCAGTCTTTACCTCTCCTTTCCTGAACTAAAATTGCTTTGAATTACACTGTTATGTTTATGTAGGTTGAGTCAGAGTTTCTTCCTCTTTTCACCAATCATGGCATAGGTCTCACCACTTGGAGTCCACTCGCATCGGGTGTGCTCACTGGTAAATACAACAAGGGAGCTATTCCCTCAGACAGCCGATTTGCATTGGAGAACTACAAAGTATTCCTCTCTTGCCTTGTCTTGTGTATTCTTACTCATAATTGTTTAAGATCACTCTGCTTCTGCATCTAATAAATCTACTGGTTAATTTCTTTCGCAGAACCTTGCGAACAGATCACTCGTGGATGATGTGCTGAGGAAAGTTAGCGGTCTCAAACCGATTGCAGATGAGCTAGGTGTAACCTTGGCTCAACTTGCAATCGCCTGGTGTGCTTCAAATCCTAATGTGTCATCCGTTATCACCGGTGCCACAAGGGAGTCACAGGTTAGTTCTTTAACCACAGTCGCTTATAAGCCTCCGGGTTTTCCATAATTGCGAGTCTCAGTCGAGATTTGGATCCAAGATTTGAAATTTTCTATTTTTTATGTGCCTACACAGATTCAAGAAAACATGAAAGCTGTTGATGTCATCCCATTGTTGACACCTTCTATCCTGGACAAGATAGAGCAAGTGATACAAAGCAAACCGAAGCGTCCTGAATCGTATCGGTAAAACCAAAACCCGAGATCTGTCTCTTCCACATTCGATCTGTTTCGAAAGAGTGTTGCAGGATAAAAAAAAGAAAGATTAGAAGCTCTGTGATGGTTGTTCTTGGATGTTGTCTCGTGTTGGCTTTGTTTGTTCTCTTTGGCAGCTTATGCATTTCTAAAACCTCAGATAGAGAGAGTAATGTGTTTTTAAGTTTTGTTGTTTCATCTTTTAAAAACGGTCTTATTGTTACTTTGTTAGTGAAACCTAAAAGTTTGGTTAATATAGTTGTGATGTCATGACGTAAGCAATTCTGGTTACACGTAGTCGCTGTATCCAACTGTTGAGAAAATTTATTTTAGTTCAAGGGGGTTGATATGTTATTAATATTTATAGAAATGACAATATGATTAAAGATTTGATGGAGGTATTTAAAGCTCAAGTGCACAACATAAAGTCTGCAATATCATATTTTAATTTTGTATTTATTTAATTTGTAAAACATACATAACGCACATACATTTTCTCCATAGCATCCTATAAATGTTGGTGTTACTAGAAATGTGGAGGGTAATCATAATAATCGGCATCTTGTTTATGAGGAGTTCAACAGAATTCTTGGGCTTCAAAGAGTTGATTCCAACATTTCAGAAGGTATGAACACCTCGAGTGGATACTTTGCTGAATCAAATGTTGCAGACTCACCTCGGAAGATGTGTCAAACTGCTACATCAGATGTTTATTTGCCTGAGATATTGAAGCTTCTTTATAGTTTCGGGGGAAGGATCTTACAGCGGCCTGGTGATGGGAAGCTTAG
Source organism: Cardamine chenopodiifolia (assembly GCA_963922655.1). Classification (NCBI taxonomy): domain Eukaryota; kingdom Viridiplantae; phylum Streptophyta; class Magnoliopsida; order Brassicales; family Brassicaceae; genus Cardamine; species Cardamine chenopodiifolia. Next base: position 832,649 of record OZ000467.1, read on the forward strand.
ATACATTGGAGGGGAGACTCTCAATACGAAAACATGTTGGATTAAACGAATTGATGCAAAAGACTTATGCTTTGTGCAACCATCCGCATACAATCAAGTATCAATTACCAGCAGAAGATCTCGATGCACTCAGAAGAGGATCTTCTTCATATGATTGAAGAGTATCAAGAAGCTGAAACAAAGGCTGGATCCCAGAGGATAAGGGTCTTTCTTGTATCTTCAACAGAATCATCAGAGAGTCCTATAATTTCCAATGAAAGGAATATGAACATAAACCGAAACACGCACCAGCAGATGGATATAGATCATTATCAGTATGTTTCTGCTCTTGATGGTGTTGTGGATGTGAGTCCTCAAAAGAGTTCCAGCGGTACAAGTCAGACAACACAATTTGGGAATGCTTCAGGATTTAGCCATACATTTCATCATCGAGACTCCCCTACTTCTGTTCATACATTGGAAAACAAAGACTGCAAGTCTGTAACAGTCCAACCTTCATGAATCCATATGTGAACACGGATGCTGTTCATTTTATGCCGAAAAACAAGCTGCTTGGTCCTCAGTTGATTGTTGAGGATGTTACGAACGAAGTAACTTCAGATGCTCTCTTATCAGCAACTATTGTCCCCCACGTACATAGTGAGTCAGATGATGATCAAAAATCCTACACAAGGGAGAGATATTACAAATTCTGGTCACGAATCAACAATGGAGGTATGCAATTTATTTTGTCCTATTAGATTAGAAGTTCCGGCTTTACTGCTGTTCGGTTGGAGGTTTCTCTTTTTTTATGTTGCAAGAAAAGTACAGGAAAAGCAGAAACACTGATGATTCGTTCAGTGAGGCTGCGATGGTTGAAACTGAAGCTGGAATATATGGCTTACAGATAATTAAAAACACTGATCTTGAAGACTTACACGAGCTAGGATCTGGTACATTTGGAACTGTTTACTATGCAAAGTGTAGAGGAACTGATGTTGCTATCAAGAGGATAAAAAATAGCTGTTTTCTCTGGAGGATCATCCGAGCAAGCACGACAGCTTTAACTCTTCTCTTGAGTCTTTGTACTTTTTAAGGGAATTTCTGAAACCACAATTGCCTCACTGATGTCTTTTTGAAACAGACTAAAGATTTCTGGAGAGAAGCTCAGATATTGACGAATCTTCACCATCCTAATGTGGTGGCCTTTTATGGAGTTGTACCAGATGGACCTGGTGGAACAATGGCAACGGTGACTGAGTATATGGTGAATGGATCTTTGAGACATGTCTTGCAGAGAAAAGACAGGTAATCATTATCTGTCAAATCTTTGTCTCACCTTCTGCGATATGATATCATGAGTTTACTGATGGAAAACTATTTGCACAGATCACTTGATAGGCGCAGAAAGCTGATGATAACTCTTGATGCTGCATTTGGCATGGAGTATCTACATATGAAAAATATTGTTCATTTTGATCTTAAATGCGATAACATGCTTGTAAACTTGAGGGATCCACAACGACCCATTTGCAAGGTAAACTTATTCCCCCCCAAAATTCTATTACTAAAGTGGTGTCTTTTCTTCATCTCACTTTCACACTGTACATTTACAGGTTGGTGATTTCGGATTGTCGAGAATAAAATGAAACACGCTAGTGTCTGGTGGTGTAAGAGGAACCCTTCCGTGGATGGCACCAGAGCTGCTAAATGGAAGCAACAATCGCGTCTCAGAGAAAGTACGTTTTTGAGTCCAAAACCAAAACATTGAAAAGGTTGAGTCTTTATCACATGTTTTAATCTTCACTTTTTTTTGCAGGTAGATATTTTCTCATTTGGTATCGCGATGTTGGAGATCTTGACAGGCGAAGAACCCTATGCGAATCTGCATTGCGGTACCATCATCGGTACGTTTATAGCAGAAGTAGTTCTACAATATTTGAACAAAAAGATAGAATGATGGATTGGATTGAGTTTTGGTATTGATATAATTTTGATTTTGATACAAAGGTGGAATTGTGAACAATACGTTGAGATCTCCTCCAGTGCCGGAACGGTGTGAAGCAGTGCTGGTCATTTGATCCAGGAGTACGACCATCGTTCACAGAGATTGTGATCGTCTTCGCTCAATGACTTGTTGCCTTGCAACACAAGCGGCGAACGTAAAACCCCTCTCCAATAAGTTGTGGGTCTTGTTGATTTATCTTGGGGTAAAAGAAGGGAAAATTTATAGATTTATAAAATGTGCGGAGTTTGTAAATTAGTATCAAGGCATTTACCGGTTTAGGTAAAAGTTGCATTATACCAAGAAGGTTGAAGGTGTATTGTGTAAAACACAAATTTTCTTTTTATGTAACGAACGTGTTTTCCCAATCTAAAGATAATAAACTTCTGATACACAATTTAAAACAAAACCACAAGATTAAATTTTAATAGCAAGATTTTAATTTTCCTATTTAAGCACATGTTTGGCTTGGTCCTCGGATCAGAATCTCGACTCACATAATCACACAGAATAAACCACTGCAAGTATTAACTTGCAAAACAAACTATTCTCAAAATCTCAATTCCAAACAACACATTCTAAGGTTTGCTTAGACGACCATTTGCCTCAAAACACATTGGTAGCTGAAGAAAGCTATAATCATAATAATGATCCATAAATGTCTGCTACAAACTACAGACGATGCATGACATAAAAAGTAAACTAAAGGTAAAGCAAAGTCCAAAACTTGGGACAGACTCTTCAATCGACCCAGCATCTGTTTTCTCTGCTAGGAATTCAAATATATAATCCATATAAGATTGCAAACAGTTAGAAAAAAGTGACTGATACGGATTTGTAATTACCTTGTTTGGTTTTATCAACGCCTATCAGTTTTTCCTTTTCCTCTCTTGCCTGAAAACAAGTGTTTGGGTCTCAGTGTCGGAATAACTCTGTCAGCTTCACCACGACGTGCATTCTTGTCTCTCTTCTTGTGAGATTTATTGTTAATCTTAATGGCCGCTTTCTTCTGAGTAGAGTCTTTGAATCCTTCACCAGGCACAACTTCATGTGCAGGAGGCCTTGACTGAGATCTTGAGATCGACATAGATCTTGACCTTGACCTCACACACATCTTCTTGTTTGCCTGTTGCTCATCATCCACGTCCATAGCATCGTTACCCGCATCCTCTGATCGATCCCTCTTTCTCCCTCTAGACTTGCTTCTTACACGGTCCATTGCAGAAGATGGATCAAGTCCCATAGCTGATAACTCCCTACCCATTCTCTTTGTAGTGTACTTCTTGTCCTTGTCAAACTTTCTTGGAACAGTTGATCGGTTTTGTGCAACAGTCTTCTTGAGCCTGTGCTCTCGAATGAGCTTAGCTCTTTTCGTTCTAATGGCAGTAAGCTGCTCCTTCTGCTCTTCTGAAAGCTCTTCACCATCCATCTCGATATCATCTTCTTCAACCTGAGCCTGCCTTATTTCTTCCTCACGTTCTAACTCCTCAAGCCTTTGCAAAATGTCTGGATCAATGAAGTCAGCCACATTATGACCATCGAGAATCTCAGGCATAATGTCTTCCTTCCATTCTTCGTGATGCAAAATGTAGTTCTTCCTTAAACTAGCAGAATAGACTCCAGCTCCACCATTCTCCTCTTCCAAATCTTTCTCTGTCTTTCGTTTCTCCATTTCAGCTGCTTCCTTAGCTCTAGCCTCCAGAACCACCTGAGGTATGCAAGGGAGCCTTTCTATGTTATCACGAGGCTTAGGCATTGCCACATGGAACCTGTTCATGTGGTCGTTGATCTTTTTGGATTTCATCTTCGCCTCTACTCTTTGATCTAACAGCCTCTCACAGGCAGCGTTCTTGACAGACATCACACCCTCATCTGTCAGAGTACTCATCTTCAAAAGCACTGCTTCTTCACTTGCTCCCATCGCAGTCTTCATAGCTTCAGCTTTCATCTCTTCAATCAGTTTCCGATCATCTTCAGATATGTTTTCCATGGGCATCAAATCAGTCTTGTTGCAGACAATCACCAATGGTTTGTTCATAAACAGGGACTTAATACTGTGAAAAAGAGCAGCCTGCTGAGCAATGGTGTAACCACATGACCCTGAAATGTCCAGAAAGAACAAAACAGCAGCTCGAAGATGGGCCAAAGCAGTGATACTGCACATTTCAATGATGTTACGGTCCTCAAATGGCCTATCCAAAATCCCAGGAGTATCAATGACTTGGTACCTCAGGTACTTGTAATCAGTATGACCAACAAAGAGAGACTTCGTGGTGAAAGCATACGGCTGGACGTCAACATCAGCTCTCGTAACCTTGTTCATAAAAGAACTCTTGCCCACATTAGGGTATCCACAAATCAAGACAGTACGAGTGTTTGGATCAATAGAAGGAAGCCTAGCCATGTGCTGCCTGATCTGCTCCAGATAAGCCAAACTAGGAGTGATTCTCTTTAAAACAGTGCACATACGACCAAGAGCAGCAACTTTAAGACACTTGCAGCGGTACAAGGAATCACCATACTTGAGTAGCTTGACATAATCCTTGGAGATTTTGCTAATCAAGTTCCTGGCAGTATTGACTTGGCCTAAAGCAAGCTTGTAGTGATCTTTATTGTAAAGCACATGGAGAAGGTCACCGTAGAAAGGATGGATTTGTTCAAGGCGAGGAAATTCTTCAATGATTGTAGAGAGCTTCTCATGGAAGTTAGTCTGAGTGTACTTAACCTTCCTCATGTAGAACTGACGGAGACGGTTTATCTTGTAACCTTTGTGGACAACAGTTGGTGTCTGACGCTGAGTCCTTGAAAGGATGATGTCAACAAACTCTTTCCCATTGGGGACAACAGTGATCTTCTTGAAATTGTATTGAACCATCTTAGCTTATTGATCTGCACAAAACAAAATCCGGATTTAAGAACATGTATAGATGAAGTACAACAAAACTGTTATAGGTTAGTTTAATCATAAAGCAAGAGATAAACTAAAAGCTTTGATTGTGTATATGAGATAGTAATCTAAGTTTGTGCTTAGGAAAATATAAGATACTGATATCAACGAAAGCCATATAAACAGAACATAAACCAAAGCAGAAATCTTATGAAGCAACAAATCATAATCCAAATGTTAAAGGAAATTAAAGACGAAAACCCATTAATCTAAAAAAAAAACAGTACCAAAAATCACAAAAGAAGAGAACCAACAAAGGGTAAGAAGAATCGAAGGGAATAGAGCAAGCAGAGACTTACGTCGAGAACTGAAGCGATAAGATGAACGGAAGTAGAGAATTGATAGTCGCCTCTAAAAGGAGAGGAAGACAGCGGCTAAGTAACTTAAGGAGCGAATTGCCAGGATGACCTTCCTGGTTTTCTAAGAAGAGAATCGAGCCGTCGAAGAAATGACGGTCGAGTGCGTTTTCTGTGAGAGACCTCTAGAGGCGAATCTAAATATGTTACACAAACCTAAAAACCCTAAATACAAACGATGTCGTTTACTATGACGACAAAAAAAAAAAAAACGATGTCGTTTACTATAAACCCAGATGATTTAGTTATCCCAGCTCAAACCCTAAAACCATATAATATAACCCAATCTAAACCGGGCTGACCGGTCTGGTGTTTTTTTTTGTTTTCCCTTTGTTTTTGATCAACAATCTACTGGTGAGTGCTTATTTTGTAAATTCTGTTGTTTCTTGTTATATTCATATTGAATTATTAATATCCTTTTGGGTACATTTTGTATCTCTCTTAATTACTGTGTTCTGTTGCCACCTCCTCACAAGGCCTCAGCTTGCTTCTTGATATTTGGTTGCTTCTTGATATTTCTAATGTCTACCACAATTTTTAGACATGAAGCTTCTGATATGTATTGCAGATAGGAGAGAGTTTCCGTGTTTTGTCTGTGTTTCGCTAAAGCCTATATCGATTAGCTCCTATCAATGACAAACGCCTCAAATTGAGGTAATAAAGACCCAATGGCCATCAAAATCTAGTCGAGCCTAATCTGTTACGGCCAAAAAAACCTCGGATGTGGTCGTAAAATTAAAAAGAGGTATGATAGTATGATAGTGCTACTATTTCTACTAACGTAAAGCAGTCTATTAATCTCAAGTCATCATCATCATCACCATATAAGCAATCTTCAGTCGACAAAATCATTTAATAGTTTTCGATCTCTTGTCAAATACTGACTGGTTCGCAAGAGATCAATGTCATCAGATGCAAGCAATATAGCAAATGTGTAGCATACATATGTCTATCTATACAAAACCAATTCAAGCAGAAACATTAGAATGAGGATCGAACAATAAAAGAGAAGGCAGTACGCTGTACCGAGTGAGAAAGATCTCAGAGGGTTGAATTTTCTGGGCTTTAACACTTGAAGCCATGACAGACTGAGAGCACAATGATGAGAATTAGTGCGACAATGATGGCGAGAACTATGAGTTTTATCTTCATGTTCTGAAGCCACATCTTTCTTCTCATCTGTGTTCCCGTTGTTCTGAAATCTTGTGCCTGTAGCAGTTGGAGTTTAATCAACACACAAGATAAAACAGTAGGATGAAACAGCTGTAAAATCAAAGGTATTTTGAGATGTTTGTCTTTGTGTGTGTATATATATAGATATGCATAGGAGAAATGCAAGAGAGTCTAACCTGTGAGCGAAGATTTTCGGTTTTGTCCACCAAAAGCTCAATTTTCTCACCACGGTCAAGAACCTGCAAATGAATGAGTTCATACATAGGCAATGTTATATTGGTAAACTGGACATTTCCCTTAAGATGCGATGAATTGAATATTTACCAAATCAAGAGATTTCAGAAACTTATAATTACTACATGAACATATATACATATTGCCGAAGGTCGGATTCAAACCTTTTCGATGTTTTCCATCATGACACCCTTAACTTCTGACACTTGCGCCTTCACCTTAGCAAGTTTGCTAATCTCATCTGGATGATCCATGCAGTACTGCATATGCTCTTTCAGTTTAGAGCTTCAGAGTACACCAAAAAGAGTCAGTCCTAAATATGGAAGAGAAAAATCGACAATATCAATAGAATAGATAAATGTTAAAAAGTACCCAAACTCCTTATTCAGGCTGTTAGCTTGAGCAGTTGCAGCCTTTCCCCCACCATATCTCTTGTTAAAATCCTCTTTCACTCTTTCCAAAAAAGCCATTGGAATCTGCCTTCCAGCAGAATCAACAGCAACAACACAATAGGCTGCACAACAATAACAACATGGGTATGTTTTAATCTCTTATTATATCAGATTTAATATGAAGTTAATATGGCTAAGGATCATCACAACAGATTACAATCAAACCCCAGATTCAGTGAGAATAAAGCCAGTCAAAACTCATAACCTATGACACAATAAGTTAAGCAAATCAAGCAACCAGATCACTGTTGGTGTTCTTCCACATATTGTGAACCAAATATACCACGGTTCAATCGAAATCTGAGTAAAAATATAAGTAAGAGTCAACAGAGATCTATTGCGATTAATACATATGGATCTAACCCTAAAAGCTTGGTTCAAACGGTTCCTGAGAGAAATCAGAATACTCAAAAGTGCACAAATTCACACGAATCCATAGATAACTTGCACGCATGTTAAGAAAATGCGCACTAAACAGATAAAAATAGACAAATCGAAGAAACCTAGAGACAAATCGAGCGAGGCAAGCACCGAGTGGTGTAAGATTAAGAATACATCAAAACCTAATGACTTACTGAAGGCATCTTCGACGAGGTAGTTGAAGGTGTGACCGTCGCAGTTGTAGGTGAACTTGTTGTTGGAAGACGGAAGTTTCTGGAGGCACTGTAAAGCGATTGAGGTGAAATTGCCTTTGAAATCAGTGAACTCAACGAGGATCACCGTGCCACGAGCAACGAAACTGTAGATCAACGATTGTTGCGCCATTTTCTTTCCCTAAATCCCCGATTCAATCGACCGTCCGATCAGAGATTTTTATGGCCAGTCGCGAAAAACTAGAGACAGATCTGAAGACTAACCAATAACAAAGTGTTGGACTAAAGTGGGAAAGGGAGAAGAAAAAGTAGAAAAATATTCAAGGGTAAAGTAGGCATTTACTAATCAGATTGGGTTAACAAATTATAAAACCTATATAATTTAAGGACAAGGAAAGAAGTTTGGTACAAAGGAAAACTATTTAAGGAAAACAATTAATAAGACCATAAAAAGGAGGAATATTTCGTTTTATTTGCTGTTTATATTTGAAATTTGAACGTAAACAAAGAGAAAAAGAAAGGTCTCTCTGTTTCTCGCGCAAATCGAGCGTTGTCATATTGTGTTTCTTCTCCGATCTCTGCGTCCTCCTCTCTCCATTGTTACCCCTCGTTCCCTTTGTGTATTTCACATCGTTTACTAATCTCCCTCATCGGATTGTGGTGTTCTTATTAGGTTTTCTTTCTTTGTTTTCTCATCTGGATAAAAGAAACAATGGGACAACAATCGTTGATCTACAGCTTCGTCTCTCGCGGAACGGTGATCCTCGCCGAGTATACCGATTTTAAGGGAAATTTCACCTCCGTGGCTGCTCAGTGCCTCCAAAAGCTTCCATCCTCAAACAACAAATTTACCTACAATTGCGACGGTCACACTTTCAATTATCTCGCTGAGAATGGCTTCAGTAAGTCTCTCCTCCCGATCTCAACACGATTTTTTTTCTGTTTCGTTTGTATTATTTTTCTTTTGAATACTTAGTTTAGATCTATATGTTGTTTAGATTTCATGGGATATTGATTGCACTCGATTCCTGTGGAATTGTTTACATATGCTCCGATTCATTTCTCTAGAAGCATGTATTATGTTTGGAAACCTTTGATATTTGTGTTTAGTGACAGAATATGCTCGTTTTCTGTGTTGGTATGCAGCATATTGTGTTGTTGCTGTTGAATCTGCTGGGAAGCAGATACCAATGGCTTTCTTGGAGCGAGTCAAGGAGGATTTCTACAAAAGATACGGTGCTGCAAAAGCTACCACTGCTAAAGCTAACAGCTTGAACAGAGAATTTGGGTACTTATCACTTTTAAATCAGCATTCTAATCTTAACAAAAAAACAAGTTTCCATTTTTATGTGTGTGTTTTAACTGGGTTTTGTTGTAATTTAAGTTCTAAACTGAAGGAGCACATGCACTACTGTGCGGATCATCCTGAGGAGATTAACAAACTTGCCAAAGTAAAGGCTCAGGTGACTGAAGTGAAGGGTGTTATGATGGAGAACATTGAAAAGGTTAGAAAATCTAAGTCGTGATCAATTTGCGGTTAATTTCAGAAGTTTTTGGGAGATTCCCCTAAGCTCAATGTGTGTTTCTGCAATTCATTTCTAATGCAGGTCCTTGACCGTGGTGAGAAAATTGAGCTATTAGTAGACAAAACTGAGAACCTCCGCTCACAGGTTAATATAATCACTTCTCTGATACAGCATAGACACTACATACATATAACATCAGTCTTATCAAGTGGTAACATGCTCTTCTTTCTCTCAATGTGTTAAAAGGCACAAGATTTCAGAACACAAGGAACAAAGTTGAAAAGAAAGATGTGGTTTGACAACATGAAGATAAAGCTCATAGTCCTCGGCATCATCCTCGTTTTGATTCTCATCATCATTTTGACGGTTTGCCCTGGCTTCAAGTGTACTTAAAACTCCATCACCATAGGATTTACAGACCCAATAAACCCACATTACTACTATGCTGATTAGAAATCCTCCCCGTATAGTTATCCTCTTTTCTCATTCTCCTTTGTTCTTTTATTCAAAAAAGAATGATTCTTAGAAGAACAAATGTGTAGCAGACAGATTTAAGCTTTTTTGTTTTTTTTTTGGGTTTCACTTATTATACAGGATAGGCCTTCATGCTGTTGTAATCTACAAGTCTAGTCATCAGTGTTTTATTCTTCCAAACAAAATTATCACATTACAGTATTTAACAATATTTTATTTTATAGATATAACATCGAACTATTTGGAATGAGATTATTTGACATTACAGACGCCAAAAACAGCTTACAAGAAGTAAACTCTGCTCACCACATTCTTCACACAAAAAGTTCCTATTCTACACATTCTTCTACACATTCTGCAAACCATCAATCCAAACACAGAGAAACATCAACAAGCTAATTGATCTCTCAGTGGTAAGATCTCTTCAAAGATCGGAAGTCTTCTTGTCCTAAAAGGTCTCATCCATTCCTTCACAACCGCGATCTCATCCATACCAACTTCACATTCCACAGACACAGAAGCTAAAGCTGCTGCTTCTTCTTCCTGTGGCTCTAGCTCACTCAATAGCTCTTGAACACGAGCCTTCAACCTCGGATCACCAGACCCTTCTCTGTTCTCTGTTAATACATCACGAAAGAGAATGGACCTCGCTTCATCGTGCTTCCCTTGCTTGATGAGACATGTGCATAAATTACAAGCCTTGTTTGCATCTGGCTCTATCAATTGAGCTTTCCGGTACACTGTTTCAGCTGCTGTATACTCCTTTAGCTGCATATAAGCCCATCCCAAGTTTCCCTATAACACAATATCCATTCATTCCATCAGCTCACTGATCAAGAGACTTGAGAAAATCTAATCAAAGTAAAGAAAGACTACTGAGATTAAGTCTTACCAAGATCCTAGAGGTTTCCTTCTGGACCGTGACCTGAAATTTCTTGCCATGAGATCTGGCAGTCTTAGTTGGTTTGCCATTGAATGCTTCTCCTTGATATATCATCCAAAGCTTTTGCTTCAATAAATCAACTTGCTCTTCGATTCTCCCACATTTCTGCTTTCAAAATTTCAATCCCAATTTAGTCAATTTGACTATCTAAGAAACAATAACTAAGATAATGATATCGGTCAGAGTTTATTTACCTTATAAAGATCAATGAGGACATTGTCTAGTGATTCTTGAGCTTGTCTTGAACAAAGATCTCTAAAGGACTGAATAGCTTCAATGGCTTCTTCTGCTCTGTTTTGTCGTTTCATTAACAAAGCCATGTCTTTAAGAGCACTATCAACTCTGTCTCTCGCTTCAATCGCTCTCCGAAACAACTCTATCGCTGCTACTGCATCTTTCTCCACCAACTGACCAAAATATTTCCAGTTTCAATTAAATCAGTTTTCTGAACCAAATCAAATATGATTTCGATAAAATCACAGATTATATTAGTCTCCACCTGAACATGCTTCGCTCGGACATAAGGACTGTCTCCGTGCGGTAGCTTATGGACAACGTTGTATGGCGCCAGCGAGTCTTGTCTCTCTCCTCTTCTCAGAGTCATCATCATCCTACACTCTCTTTCTTTCAATCCGAATTCTAAAAGAAGAAACCAAATTTCTCTCACCTAAAAGTGGTAACAAGTTATCTCTCTCAACCTCTAAGGGGGTGTGTGAGGAAATAATTATATTGTGAAGAAGAACAAGGAACATAGATGGATTCTCGTCTTGGTTCATTATCGTCAACTGGATCTCAAATACCGTGGGCTGGTCGTTTTTCTAACCTATAGAATATCGCCACGTGCTTTATCCGTCCCCTAATTTTGTTTCTTTTTTAGTTGGGTCTTATTGTTTTAAATATTCTCAGTTTTAGTCTACAGTTGCTATTTATTCTCATAAATAAATAACTTGCCCCTAAGTCCCTACCATATCCTGCTGAAGGTAGCTTAATACGACACCCTTGTTAATAAAAAAAATAGAGAATATGGGTTTTTCTTTTTGTTTTGAATTAGATAATTTGGGTTTATAAAAATAGAGAATATGGGTTTTTAAAAAGAACTTGATAGTTCGCCCACTGATTTTTAGAATGTGGCGATTTCAAGTAAAAATGGTCTGATATTCAGAAAAGTCTCAGCGTCTGAAATTTTTGACTGCTGAATATCCATTATGCTTTAATGATATCTCTCAAAAATATTATCAAACCGTATGCTATTCAATTTTAGTTATGAATAATATATATATAGTTACAAATATATATATATATATATATATATAGTTATATTTGATCTGATGCATTCTTTAGTTTTAATTTTTCAGGTGTTTGCGATTGCATCGAATTATAATTCTTTTTATTTTGATAAAAATTATATATTTCTGCATGGGTTTAAAAAATCACACTTTTGATCGAATCATAGTCCTAACTTTCTTTTTTTCGTGTAAAGGTTATATATCACAACAACTATCTTTGATCTGTTTTTGTTTTGTTTGAACGTGACAACTATCTTTCACGTTTCATCTGTATCTGCATATTTCGAAGCAAAGAGATGGACCTGCGAGTCAATCAGGTGGCCGTACCGTGTCGCGCTTACTTTTCACCCCCGACGACTTGGCTCTCTTTGAAATAAAGTTCGGCCCAACAGTTTTTGAATTATTCAATTTCGTCCCTTTTTACTTGTTTAGCTGGTTTTATGATCGAAGCTCAACTTTGTATATAAATTATCAAGTTTATTGGCAATCTATGGGCTAGTGAGTTGCGCCATTTGTTATCACTGGATCGCACTTATGTATTACAAGATTGTTATATAGTATTTTTTAACAATTATAGTAATTTATTTTTATCAGTTTATCTAAAACTATTATTGGATTGTTAGTAAATGCGCAGAATTGTGAAAATTGCAATGCATAATATAAAACACAATATTTAAGAAACAATAGAATGACAATGTGAACAACTAATTTGATTTTAATAAAACAATCTCGCCAAGTTAATTATAGACTACCTGCTATCTGTAATCTCGCCTATATATGTCGCTATACTGAATATGCAAAAATGTATCATGGCCAAAATTTTCGTTATATATATATATATAGTTTCAATATAATATGGAACAAAATTTTATCCTGAAAAATTCTATACCATTTGGCATCAACAAACTTTTACAAAATTTACCTTTTATTCCATTTCTCTAAAACTTTATTGTATCACTATAAGAAAACAGAGCTTGATTGTAGATATATTTATCAAAATAAATAAATTACAGAGTGTTTGAAACAGTTTTTTGAAAAAATTATAGAAAAGAAACTAAGAACAGTTTGAAACGTTTTTTTTTCTTTGATTGAAAAAGGTGAGAATTACAGAGCGGAGAAAAGAATAAAAATAATAATGATGATTCATACCAAAGCCACGCCTCAGTCTTCTTTGTTGGCTGTTATTATTACCAATCATGGCCAAATGCATTACAAAACTTCATCATCTTTTTATTTTCGTATAATATATAATATACACAATGACACATGTATAGATACGTGTACCATACCAAAAAAATTTTATTGGAGTACAGCTAACCGGGATGTAAAATGTTATTGCAGCTTAGAGTTTATCAGTGATCACTTGATATTTTTATAGTTTTTAATAAATTAATCATATGGATTGAACCATGATAATCTATGTGAAATTTTCTGTTGGATTTTAGTACTTTTGGTCGTTTACTCGTCTAGACTAATTAAAGTACAAGTTGATCACTTGGTCTACAAAACATGAAGGGAATAACTAAAGTCAAGGTAAATATTATTCGTTAGTCTCAGTTTCGTCACGGATCCCATAGCACTGCGAAAGAGAATTAAAAATGGCTTATATAATTTTATCATCGACGACTACACAGTCTACACTCACTAAGGGGCTGGACTATATAATTATTATATATAGTCGAGTTTCGGACCGGACTGCTCCTTGTTATTATTAGAAAAATATATTTAGTAATATTAACGAGATTATGCTCAAGGTTTATAGATTTCAACTCGAAAATCTGTTGGCTGTTACTAGCTAATCAAAATTTAGATATATAGTGTTAGAGTATATGATTAGAATTAGTGCTTTTGATACAGTATAGAACGCTCAACTGGACAAACTTCTCAATTGTTTGTTTAAAGATCCAATACAAACTCAATTTTTAATTAAAGCAAGCCTAAACTTGAAAAACAAAAAAAGGAAACCCCACAAAAGCTCCCATATGCCAAAAATGCATCATTACCTAAACCCACAAACACTAATTACTCTCTTTCTTCTTTCTCATGTCTTTCTTCTTATTACCATCTCTCATTCTCTTTTCAAGTCTCTTGTTGAAACCCTAATCACATGGATAAACCTCAAACGCAAGTATTTTTTTTTTGTCTTGTTTTAGTTAAAAGAGATTCTTTGTCTAGTTTATGTTCGATTGAGTATAAGGGTTCGAGTTGGATCGGAATCGGATCATTAATTTAGACCACCTGGCGACATTAACAAGAGAAAAGTGTTCCGCTTTGGTACGGTCTTGTTACCTACCAACAAGTTCTGACGACGTTTTTAGTAAAACAGACACCAAAGTCGAAGATGGTCTTGGCTTCCGAGGAGGAGGAAGACGGTGGCGACAACATCAGCCGTCTAAGAGACACAGCGGAAGAAGCTGCCCGGCCGTCTCTAGCGAGCCATGCCGTCTCAAAAGCAACCTCAAGATCAAGGCGGAGGTGGAGAAAAGCTTGGAACAGAGGAAAGTAAGCTGGTCTGATGCTCATGGAAAAGATATTGCTCATGTTCAAGAGTTTGAGCTTAGGTAATCTTTACGGACAAATATTTATATTCATATGTGTTGCTCTTCTTTGCCGTAACAGTTCTTCTGTAGTTGATGTTAGGATTCCTCGGTTAAGTTCTGAATGAAATCAGAGATTTGGTTTAGTTTTTGGCTATAAATGTCTTATTTTGGCTAATATTGTTACTTGTTTTAAAATAAGTCGGCTGGTTAACTTGGTTATTTGGAACACCTTTGATTACCTACCGGTTTACTTTAATTCGGTACAAGGACAATAATCTGCGTTTGTGGAATTTATTTGCAGCGCCTCGGAGGACGGAGAACATGCAGGCAATTCTAGGAGAAAATACTGTGGTGTCTGTATAATCCAATGACATTATTTATCCATTTGAGTGTTGTTTTACTTTTCTTAGCATTGTGTATGAAATGAGTTGATTCAAGAATACTTGAGCTTTTTTAAGATAATGATACAGAGATATAATCATCATCTCTCCAACGATTAAAACCAAATGACAAAGAAAGAATCATAAGCAAATATAAAGTCACAACAACATTAACCAAACATCCATTCCTCAATTTCCCCCCTCCCCACTATATTTAATTGAATTTGTTTTTTTCCCTGGTTTATTAGTACAAGAACCAGGATAAAGGTTCATATTTTTGCTAGATTTTTCCTATTTCAGTATTTTATGTTTACAGAGACAGAGAAAGATCTTCTTCCTTGTGTTTTCTGTTTCTTCAGCTGTTTTGAGATGACTTACCCTTCTTAGCTTTATTCTTCTCTTGGATCTTCTTTTTCTTCTCTTCAGATGTGATCCAATTGTATCCCCTTGGAATTGCAAATGGGTCTTGATCGTTTTCGGTTTTACCGTTATTATAACCTCCAGAGCTCGAGCTTGTTGATGGACGTTGGCTAGCTGTTTTGATCCACTGAAACCATGAGGAGGATGAGCTTGATGATGTCTGTGTTTCTTCTCTAGGACTGTTTTTGACAGAAGTTGGACTTGATGGCGGTGTAACAAACTCGTCTTCAATTGCTTCTAGCTCTTCAAACTTTGTAAATGTGACGAGTACTCTAATCGTAGGAATCACAGGAATAGCAACCTGTATTTAAAGATCCAAATAAAATGAGTAAACACTGGACTAAAAATGATGATAATAGATGATTAATAATATAAACAAACCTTTACTGGGAATGTTCCGGAAGGTAGCTTCGTGGTCATAAGCTCTCTCAAACGCCGAATTGCTTTGACTTTGTTCGCAAGGATATCAAGCAATGGAAGAAGTTCTTTTGTCTGTAACGGGAATCTCTCAGAAAGCCAAAGAACCGGTCTAAGCCCTTTCTTGTACTCATTCTCTTTGTTTCCTTCCTTTCGCTTACTACTTCCACTGCCTTCTGATGTTGAAGCTTTTGATGAATCTCTTAATCCTCTGTTTTCGTCCCTCACAACAGTCTCAACGGTTGAGTGTCTTCCCGATTTTATCTGTCTTCCTCCACGAGATGGAGAATCGTCGTCCCCAAGAAGATCGCTTACTTTCTCATCGACACAAAGCGAACTTCTTGGAGGAACACTACTTCGTTTGTGCCCTTCCTCTCGTTTCCTCCATCCGCTGAACCATCCTTTCTTCTCTTGTTTGCAATACCCGTTTCCATCTGTTACTGGAATCTCTCGATCCTCGAAAGAACTACTACTATGCTTCTGAGAAATCCTAGAGCTCTCACTGTTAGATGATTCTTCAGGTGAATCCAACTTGAGTGCCAACTCTAGCTGCCTCTTCTCATCTTCTGTCAAGATATCCCCCAGATCCTCACTTTCTGTGTCGTTTTCTTGATTAGTGTTTGAGAAAAGCTCCTCATCGGTCATTGCACCCGGTACTCTCCTTGACTTTATACTAACTACTACATTGTGCATATCATACACCTTTGCTTTCCATTGCCCAACCATTTCAGTCTTCTCTTGACGCCTCCATGTTAATTGCGGGAAGAGAACAGCTTGAGTAACATCTATCCCAGGTCTGAAAATGCTCGTTTTGGACATCGCAGCCACTTCTTGACGGACTTCTTCTTCTGATGCAGGAGCTCCAGCACCGTCTAAAGCATTCATAATCTCCTTATCCTTATGTGCTATCATAAGTAGAGAACCAGAAGGAACTTTACCGTCCTCTGACCCATCTCCAAGAAAAAGTATAGTCTGATCAGATCTTTGAATCCTGAAACCGTCAAACCCAGCTAATGTCATATCCGCTCTAAGATTCGCACCCCTCTTCCAAATCTTATAAGTATCTGAAGGCGCCACTCTAGAAATGAAAGGTATAACAGAACTCTCGAAATGGAAAGTGATCTCCATGTAGAAATTCCTCATTCTATGCATCGTAGCCACAAGCCGAGGCAGCCTCCTACACCATTTAGCCCAAGCCAGAGGCTGATAATGCCTCACGATAATCATAGCAATTCTCTCTTCTCGACCACAAATAGCTTCCTGTAGAGCGCTCCATCCGTGCTCGTTCTGCAAGCTCCAATCAGCACCTGCAGCCATAAGCATCTCTGCGGAGGTCTCATCACCGAGCTTTACAGCTAAATGAAGAGCCGTGTCTCGGTTGATAACATCACGCCTGTCTATCATAGCTGCAATTGAATCAGCTTTTGTCTCTTCAGCTACAGAAGCTGCTTCGTTTTTAACCTCGGACGGATCACGCATCCGTGGAAGAGCGGATAAAAGTTTCTTGAGACCGGCGTAATCTCTGGTGACCACGGCGTGATGAACAGAACTATGACCATACTTGGAAACATCAATGGTGCTTGCCATATCTTATTAGTGTATATAACAAACAAAAGCTTTAAAAAGACTCAATCTTTCACAAGGAGAAACCCATCATCTTAAAACCTAAAACCCTTTCAACTGAGAAACAGATGTAAAGTTTACAAATTTAGACCAATTCATAAACCCAATTGCAACTATCCAATATCAGAATAGAGCAAACAAATCTGAAAAATTGGAGATAAAACCCAAAACCTAAGCAAAATCCCCAAATGCGTAGAGTTAAGCCGACAACGTTGAACAAATATAAGACACTAGGAATCCTAAATTCAATCACGGAAAACCCGAAAGCAGATCGGAATTCGAACTCCTAAACAGAGTTCAAGCCCAGAAATAATTTGCCAAAAAGGAAACTTTTTTTTACACCCCCAGATCAAGAAGAAGACCACTCCAACCACGAATTGAAGCTAATCCGCAACCAGCAAGTAAGGAAATTTATCTTTTTTTCCTCTTGGAAATGATTCTCGCCTTTCCCCGAAAGCCAAAACAAAAGGAACCTCGAGATTCGTTGCTTCCGAGGAATCAGATCCGACCCAGATCGGGGAAACCCACCCGAGAAGATTGTTTCGTGGAAAGAAGAAGAGATCTAAACAAAGAGAGATGTGGTGAAGTAGGAAGAAGGGAATAATTACAGGCAGAGGAACCGTAAATGGACACGGTTCCTTTGGCTGTCTCTAATGGGAAGGTTCAAAGTCCGGTCGGTAAGCTTACATGGAATCTGGGAAGAGCTTACTAGATATGATAACCGTTTAAAAGCTCCTCGAAATATATTACGACAAAAGTATAATTAAAATAATCATATTGTCGATAGAGAAATTATAAGTGAATAGTAGTCAGATTTGAAAAAAGAATCAGCATAAAGTAGAGTAACTAGGATTATTAAAAACGAATGACTATAATTGAAACAAAACGATTGTGTACCTCATTAGTTTGGTGATTTTTTTTTTAACCAAACACATAATAATGTTTACTAAAAATTTCAAATGGATACAGAAAAGGCCAAACTGAAGCAGAAAAAGGATATTTCCTCGAATAATTCATTGAGAAACCGCCAAAATAATTGGGTTTGAGGCAATTGGTGACTTGATTATCCCAATAAATGATTATTGTACTGTGGTTTCTTGATTTCGCTATTAAATTAAACAAATCCCAAAGAAGTACGGTTTTTTTTTTCGTTTTACAAAGATCCCAAAGAAGTACGTTGTCACATATTTGTCAAAGTTACGTGATGATGAGTGCGTTCAACGCGGGTAAATTATATAACTTATATTTGGAAAATTAATTAGCTAATAAATAGACTTGAGGATTGACTGCCTAAAACGCAATAGGTATGTCCGTATGTGAGTGAATGCGAGAATTTGATTGCAGTTTAACACGTTTTAGAACGATTTATGAAATATATACATTGGTAAGAAATTTTGATTGGTTTGCGATTAATGTTAAGTTGTTAACATAATGCAACCAAAATATATTAAAGTTTAACTATATTAATATCATAAAAAGTTAAAATTCAAAAAAAAAGAAGCACAATCGTTGTCCTACTTTTTCCTCTTCTCTCTTTTGCAGCCGCTCTTCATCTTCTCCCTTCTAGATCTACATTTAGTTTTTCTTTAATTACTTGAGCTTCATCGCCGGTTCTTGTGTTGCTCGGTGGTGGCGGTAAGGGGATCTCTTTTCTCCGTGGCGCAGAGGTGCGGTTGATCAGCCTGCAAGGTGATGCGGAAGCTTGTGGCTCGACGGAAGCTATGGTAGTTCTCCATCTGACTTGTTCCTTCCTCGAGGACGGTGAGGAGGTACGGTGGTGAACTTTCTATATTGGTTCTTAGAGCTGCGATAATCATCTCGTTTTCGGTTGGTTTGGTGGGTTGTGCCGTGTGTCTTGGTGATGTAGTGGTTCGTCGGCGTTTCTATTGGAGGTTGGAGGTTCTTCCGGTGGACTTTCGTCGTCGGCTATCTTGTCTCATGACCGGATTGAAGACTGTTACTCTTTCCCGGCGAGGTTGAGGAGTCAAGGGGGAGGTTCTTGGCCGACGTTGGATGAGAGGTTGTCGTGTTTCTCACAAAGGTCCCTCCCCTTTGGGTTTCACGTTGGTTTGGCCGTAGAGATCTGGGTTCCACTTGCGGTTGTTTCCGGGAGTTGGTAGCGGGTTAAGGAAGTCGCCGGTCCAGTTTCGGTTCCGGATA
This sequence comes from Cardamine chenopodiifolia, assembly GCA_963922655.1. Taxonomy (NCBI): domain Eukaryota; kingdom Viridiplantae; phylum Streptophyta; class Magnoliopsida; order Brassicales; family Brassicaceae; genus Cardamine; species Cardamine chenopodiifolia. Next base: position 852,157 of record OZ000467.1, read on the forward strand.
CGGATACTCCGGTGCCCCGTCCTGCCTCTGGAGATCTTGCTTCGAAGCGCCTTTTTGTATCCGCCGGATTTTCCTTTCGGGACTCATTTGGTCTCATCCTAATCCCAGTTTCTTTCCATTTTTTTCCTTGCTTTTCTTTGCTTTGGTTTTCTCTTTCTCTCCGGCGATATTTTGGTCCGCTTTCCACCGTGTAACACTGTTCCGTCCCCCTTTCCGGGGTTGATTTTTATATTAATATATTGGTATTTAAAAAAAAGTTAAAATTCTAATTATAACTTTATTTTTATATTAATGTTTAAGATAAATTTGGAAAATCAAATTCAAACATCACCACCGTCTGCTATGCCAAAATTTTGAAAATATTTATTTTATTTAAAACGGTGTGAAATAGTTTTTATAATTAAATTTAAACATGTGCAATTGTAACCATCATAAATTTTCATAAATTATATAGTCGCAGAAAAGCCAATTAACCCCTTTAAAAACACTATATTTGAAAGGGAAAACAGTATGGATTTCAGCATAAAACTAAGTCATCAAATTTTTGAGATCAGTTTGTATTAGTTTATAATGTGCTGAAATATGAAACGCTTAGAATAAAATTTAGTGTTATTAAAAAATAAAATCGGATTTGACTTTGAAATTTGAAAGCATGGGCATAAAATAAGTGGGTTACCTAAAGCCACCTATTTCTGCAATAACTATTTCCCGACTTGTCTAAGTCAAAAAGCCCAATTTATTGGACCTTAAGCCCATTTAAGTTGCCTAAGTCAACATCATCAATTTGAGATCCAAAACCCGACCCAATAATCCCCTAACCGACCCGGAATTATCTGAGGTACCCCCAGCAAGAGCAGATTGTAGATTGATCGATGCTATTGCTTCTCATCGAACAATTAGGGTTTCGATCCGCACTTTGGAAACAGTCTCAATCGGGTAATTTTCTCTTTCTTTTTGTATTCGAAGATGCGAAAGATTTGGACTCTACGATATTTTTTTCTGGGGAGGAAGTTTTTTTGTTTTATTTTTGTGTTGGTGTATCTAAATTTCCTTCGAATTTTGGCTAGTCTGTAAGTTTCGTAGCCGAATTTATCAATTTTCGAAGATAATTATTTTGAAGGCATGTGAATTTATAGTATGTTTGTATGTAATTCGCTTGAAATAGTTCTTTTTTTTTGTTGCTTCTGTGATCTTAAGCTTTGGGGAAATAGTGTTTGGTTGATTTATAATCTGGGGTTTATGTTTTGAAAATTTTTTAAACACAAATTCACATCTCTCAAATCAGAAAAATTCATTTCTAAATATACAACATTATATGAGCATTGCTTCAATTTCTTTCTTGTTTATTTTGGTTAACTGTTTCAGGATGGAGAACACTGACATTGACATGGTGATCAGCATACCTGATACTCCAGATAGACCGGTTCAACGTAGTTCTATAGGCCGAGAAGTTAAGAGAAGAACACATTCTCCAGAAGCACCAGTAAGATATCAAAGAGCAGAATACCGTAATTATCTTAACGGTAGAACCAGACCAGTCCCTGAAATTGGGGAGAACCGGGATCATTCTGATACACAAACTGAGAACGGACATCGCTCCCGTGCTTCTAGAAGCAATGCTTTGTTTAGGAGAAAGGCAGTTGAGAAGGATAAAGGGAAGTCCATCTTCACTGATCCTAGCGCGGCTCGCGTAGATAGACATCCGGTATCAATGTCATGGACAAGCTCATGTTACTGCATCGATATGCTTACCATCTGAAGATATAAGAGAATTACACACAAGTAATGGTTGTTCGCCTTTACGAGGTGATCACAACTCTTTTATGCTGCCTGGGAATGGTAATAAGGGTAAAGAAAAAGTAGAATCTGGCTCTGTTTCTAATAGAGAAACAATTGATCTTTCAAGTGACAAAAAACAGAACAGAGGCACTAAAAGATTGGTAAGACATGGCTGCATCTCTTCACATGGAATAGCAGCTAGAGCTAGACAAGCTGCTGATACCAATTTCAAGGACACAGTGTTGAACAGGAAATATCTCCTGCAACTGCATCTTCGATCGGCATAAGAGAGATTGTTTCTAAAAATGATATACACGAAAGAGCTAGAGGAAAAAGACCAGAAATTTCTCGTCGCAGGTAATATTTTTCTTTTCTTATCTTTTTTAGATGTTTGAATGGATATCAAAATGATTCTTTCGTCTTCTTTTTTTCTTTGTGCTAAAAGAGTTTTGTGTTAATGCAAATAGGGTGGCGAGTAGAGAGGGCTCAGAGGGGTGGGTTAGTACGCGACCGGAAATTAAATATGGACCACGAAATGAATCAGAGGGAGGAGAGTGACGCACACGGAATTTGTAGTTCTGTTTCCAGACTTGACGTGCATGAAACCGGTGCTGTTGAAAGAGAATCTAGACAACGACGACGGCGGAAAAATGGATTAACTACTTCAAGGACTTCAAATGAGCCAGACGTTAATGTTATTGAATCTTCTCGGGAACCATCTGGTTCAAGGCCACCAAGAATTCAGAATCATCAAAGTCACAGCACTCAAGTGTTGGAAATTGAAGATTCATCTCCTGAAGTACGGATATTTCGGGGTCCTAGACGTGTCGAAAACAATGTATCTGATGTGAATATTAGACAAATAGAAGCAGATGAGATATTGGCCCTTGAACTGCAAGAACAGCTGTACCAAGAATCGATGATGATCAGAGACGAGCAGGTACACTTCGAGTGTTTTTTTTGTGGATATCCCTCTGTGTTCTATCGTTTAATTAATCAAGGTATCTAATGGTCTTATTTCAACTTCATACGGTGGGACAGATCGATGTAAACATAGCCAGGTTACTGGAACAAGCAGATAATTCATTCCGTGCTTCTTCTAGTCATGCTTCGACTCGTAATACCCGAAGCTGTAACACCGTAAGTCATGAACACTTTCCTGTGGTAGTGTTTTTTTTACCGGGTTCTTTTGATTTTCTGTTTGTAGATGTGAGGCTAATCATCACCAAACATGGATGTGTTCTTTCTTAAACTTTCACTTAAAAAAAACCTGGCCTTAGGATCATCTTCAGTATCTTAACCGATGTTTAATGGCAATGGATATTATTTACAGAATGCAGCAAACCCAGGTGGGAGAAGTCGCCTGGAAGCACGACTGCAACAACTTTCTTCAAGGAGGCGACTATATCCACCACAGGCTCGTGCTTTTCTAAGAGCACCATCCCTGGGTTGAGGTCATCGTTTAGGCCGTGCATGTGCTTCACTACACAGAGCTATGAATCTTAGTTTTCCAAATGATATGGGCTTAGAATCGGTACTCTTCTTAACTCTGCGCTGATGTTTTTCAAGTACCGTAAAACGAAAAGCTAATAATCCTCCTTACCCTTTTTAATGTTACAGAGATTGAATTTTCTGGAGGGACTAGAGAATGCTTTTGGACACTCCATTACCAATAGTAATCGTCTTCATATGGATCGTGACTTTACCGAGTATGGTATCTTTTTGATATAAATTTTCTCATCATTTTTACTATGATTTTTCAATATATGAAGCTTGATCTTTTAACATTTTTCGATACAGAGATGAGTATGAATTACTGCTAGCTCTTGATGAAAATAACCATCAACATGGCGGTGCTTCTACTCATCGCATTAACAACTTGCCAGAGTCCACAGTTCAAGTAAGTTTAAGGTTCACTTGTAAAAATTCATTTCTCTTTGTCATATCGACATTATGTTATTAAAGCGTTTCCTTTGGTGTTAATGTGTAATTTGCAGACTGATAATTTTGAAGAAACTTGTGTTATTTGTCTTGAAACACCGACGATCGGAGACACCATACGTCATCTTCCGTGTGTGCACAAATTCCACAAAGATGTAAGGATCTTTACTGATTCAAATCAAAACACTTATAAGATTAGAAAATTCGAAAATCAAACCATTGTTTATGTATTTTGCAGTGCATTGATCCATGGCTAGGACGGAGTAAATCATGTCCGGTTTGCAAATCCTCTGTTACGTAACATGGTTTGCAAAATTCACCGGAGAGTTTTACAAAATTACCGTTTTACCAAATTACCATTACTTAACTCCTTTGATGCAATTAATTATTTACATTTAGTTTTAATTTAATCATGTTAAATCAAAAGAATATATAACCAAAATATTAAATATTTTTTCATAATTTTTGAATTTTAAAAATATTTAATATATAAAAAAATAAATTAAATTAAATATAGAGTTCATGATATCAAATAGATTAACATGTAATATGCAAAATTGAATTTGCATGGTAACGCATCAATGACACTAGCACAAACCACTAAATTACACTATTCAAAAATTTACAACCAAAGTTTAAAGACATGTTAAGATAAAGTTTAAAATTTACATACAATTTTGACTTGAATAATCATGTGTGAGTAAACCCTTTAACAAAAATAAATAGATAATCATGTGTGAGTAGGTGTATTGGATCTGAAAATGTAATGCATATTTTAAATTAATTATTTCGATTCGTTAATTACAATTGTACCCTTAATTAATTTATGAAAAAACTTCAAAAAACTATAATCCGATGAGGCAATGACATTCTAAGTAATACTTATAATTATTCTCTATTTTTTTTTCTTGAAGTATTTGGTTTAAGATTTATCTCGCGTGGCCGCGTGAGAATAAAATTCTCAATCTCAAAGGGGTGATACAAAAAAGCAATTTCCATATACATTAAGCTAGTATCTTCGTTGGTTACCTTAAGATACAAACTTAAGAACATTCTAAATTCGAATTATGAGAAGTCCTCAATCTCAATTTATTAAATGGCTACTTTACCTTTCATTCTTTCCGTGGCACAAACAAACACGGAAAATCTCCAAATCGATACGGTAACAAAGAAACATATCTACTAAAGCGAATGTACCGTGTAAAAGCAAAACAAAAAGGCTTTACTATATTGTAACGGGCAACTAAAAGTTGGTTTGATCAAAAGTTAGAAAACACAAAAAGACTTACACTAACATTTTGGAACGAAGTTTATTGGCTACATACAAGAGATGGCTGATGTTTGTAGTTGGATAGTGTTGAAGTAACTTCATATTCGACGTGAAATCCCCGGCGATTAGCCTCCTCCTCACCAGTACCAACATCGCACAACATATCCCCAGTAAGCTTTCCTGCAACAATACGATCAACCATGTTTTATCATTCAAGCAGACATTATTTTCAATGGGTTAAACATTGCTGAAACAGAGAGTTGACGAGTCTTGTGCATCTATTGATCTGATTTCCAAGTATACGTCAATCTTACCAGAGGACCTTCAGGGTCACTTAAGAGTGCATCCCATATGTGAAGACAGTCGAAGAAACTAAACTCTTGTGTAAGGAGGAGAGTGATCCACCTAAATGCATAAAACTGTGGGTTTACCTGTAATCCATAGAATCTATATAATGTTAATTTCAGAGGGTCCAATCCATTGTTATTATGTTGTAGATGAGAGAGAACAAGCATACTAAGTAAGCTGACGGGATAAAAAGCAGATAATAAGGATTATAGTAGCAGAACGACAAATATGGTGGTTGTCACAACAAAACAAAGACATGGGAGAAAAAAATCGATGACTTACTTTTGTGGTGATTTCTAGATGACGCCAAAGTTCCTCATCATGTTTCTTAACAAGTTGTGAGAGCCTTGTTATTGCTGATCGGATTCCCGCCACACTATTGTCGAGTTGTTGACAGTAGAAGTCTCGAAATCCACTTAACAATTCAACAAAGCAGAAGAATGCATCTGCTTCAGCATGGTACTGCATATTTTGAACAGAGGTAATATGAAATTGATTGAAGCTAATGAGATAAGACCAAAAACCAAGTTTGGTTGAGGAATAAAGACCATAACTTAACCAATCTTCTAAGAAAATAAGGCAAAAATGTCCATTCATATGAATAGAATACACGTTCCTATTTTATCTGTAATTCTGTGAAATAGCATATAGTAGAAACAGTTTTTATATTGGTTTACTTAAGAAGAAGCGATATCTTGAAAATATCGAGGGTCTAGACTGGCGCTGTTATCTTGAAATTGTATACCCTATCATGTGAAAGTAGTTTAAAGGGTACCAAAGAAACAAAAAGAGTCTACTTACTGAACCATCTTCATCAGGGTCGTTACGGAATACATAAAAGATAGGTGCTAAAATTTCGTTCATCCCTTGAACATATCTGATGCCTTGATTTAACTTGGCAAATACAAGCAATATATTCTTCATAGATTCCTAGACATGTAAATGGAAACGCAATGAGCTTGATTAATCAACAATAGGTGAAAATTTGCAAATGAGAACACAAAAAGGTTACCTGATTAGAACGTGCAAACGATGATTCACCGGAGAAAAAGGGTATGTCTGGATGTGTACGCTTGACATCTCTGTCTATTTGTTCTATGGTCTCGGTATCCTACGTTAATAAAAGAGTTGATGTTGGAATTGGTGGTGAATACCTTTAATCATGTCTATAAGTATTGCAATGAGGTGTTTCTAACAGATTTTATCAATGAAAGAGCTGCTCTATAGTACCTGGAAGTACGTATTCCAGATACTCGCCTTCCCTAGGCTTAAAGGATGGTCGTCGTCAGTTATTCTGGAACGGGCAAGCATGCATCGGCTTTCACTCTTCAACTCATAATTATCAAACCCCTTTGACCTCACCATTTTCCATGTGATTTCTGACTAACTACCACAGAATCATTTAGAGGTACAAACACATTTAAAGAAAAAGATAGTTGTGTCCTGAAACTTTCTAGATGAGATAAAGGACTAACAAATTTCAGTTTACAAACAGCGAGGATAATATACACTTGACATTTCACAACTAGATAACCCATACTTGAAATCAACTTAGATAGACATAGCACGCAACACTGACAATAACTCCTAGGCAAGAAACAAAAGAGCAGGATCACTTACAGGACTCGTCAGAAGCTCCTCTTTATAGTGCTTGTATTGGGATCTCTTTTGTTTCAATTCAGTTGACCAGAGTGAACGTTCAGGTGGCAAGTAACCAAGCAAAAGCTGCAAAGAGAATCATATTTAAATGGCCTAGTATAGAGATAAGACTTGTCAGTCTCAGCACGAAATAGATTATGTTTTCTGTAAACTGATTTCCAAGTGAACACAAAACCAAAATCATGATTCTTGTAATATTCACCTTCCACACAGTAGAACGGATTCCAGGAGAATCCGGCAAACTTTGTAAAGCTAGACTCCTCAATTCCTTCATATTGACCACCTTCTTCGATAACTATACAAAACCAATCAAAAAGAAAAATTCAGAAAAGTGAGCAATGAGACCACATCACAATTAGTAAACCAAAAAAGGAAGGTTTCATTGACCTCCGCTGTGACATGAGCCTGGCGGGAAAAGTCTTCAGAAGAAGGACCAACGGAGTTTCCATATTCGCCACTACCGCCAGAGATACTGCTACCGTTCCGCGGTCTAGGCAACGGCGATGGAACCGAAGAAGCGGTCGAAGAAGGTGGAGGAGCAGAATTAAGCCTGGAAGCAACGGGAATCGATTCTGCCTCTTCTTTCATCGATGAAATTTTAGTGGCGGGGGAATGAAGGAGGAGACCATCGTCGTTGAAAGACGGCGGAGGAGAAGTAGACCACATGGTGCTATTTAGCCATTCCGGAACCTTTTTCCTCACCATCTCTAGGGCTTGATGGATGGATCGATCGATTCAAAGTTGCGAAGATTCAATCCCCCAAGTTTCGAGAAGATTTCTTCATTCCACAAAGAAAGAGAAAGCTTCTGCGAGTCGGTGATTTTATGGGAATGGAAGTTCGTAATTTTCCTTGTCTTCTCAGAGAAAGGTCACGGACAAATTAATAATTACAAAATATAGCCTTAATATTCTTGATTCTTTACACATTTATCCTTTTCTATTTATTTATTCATAATTTCGTAGGATATGAGATTTTCAGTGCTCGGGGATAAAAACATTCTTCATAAACTGGATTTTTAGACACTACTAAAGAAAATTGAAATTGGATTTGTAGCTTGCATGCAAAAAGTTAAAAGTAATTTTTGTTGTCTAATTTTAAAATGGTAATAACATAAGCAACAATAACTATGATTTATGGTATTACCATACAAACACAAGATTAATCATCAAAAGGATGGACCCAGTTAACGTTGGAGACTGATATTTGTTCTCATGTGATAGGTCTACTTCACATACAACTGCCATGTGTTTCGTTGTCTTCAATCATACATTTGACAACTACATATTCTAACATCTCCTTAATCATAATCTTATCTTACTAAAATCTTAGCTAATGAAACTTGTTATATTGTATATAAGAAAAGAATTGAATTTTTCCAGCTCAAAAACACAAGTAACCCACCTTAGTCCCTTCTCTTTCACACTTCCAGGCCTGTGAAGATTTTCTCTCACTCCAATTTTCTTTTCCTGCTTTTATGGAGATTTAACCCCTTTGTCTGGTCTCAGAAATCATGAGTTTGTTCTATTTCCGACCACTGTGTGCTCCTGGAATGCGCCATGAATAAACAAAACTTTCATGCAGCTGAGGCTGGGATGTTACTGAACATCGCATTCTTCTTTTTGGTTTGAATCATTGTTGTTGACGAGCTTGAAGGCACCTTACGGATCAACTATATCACCAATAATCACCACATGAACAACTTCCATCTTTGAAATGATGAAACTGCCTTGCATCTCTCAGTAGAACATCTCTTTGGCTGAACTTACTAACATATTTCATTAAAGAATGACAATCGCCGCAGATTCTAAGGTTCTTAACGATCCTTATGACGGTGCCAGGAATAGTTTTAAGAAGCCCAAGTGTGAGAGCCAGTTTCTCACTATGGATTCCTGTAACATTTTCCTTGTCTTCTTCTTCAATGTCATGAATCGACCAATCAGCTCCTGGACTGTATCCTCTCTCAGTTGCAACCGATATGATCTCTTCAAGCTTCAAAAGTATCTCTTGTGCTTGCTTATGAGAATAATCACCAGCTGCAAATTTGTTCAATTGACAGTCCAATTCGATGTAACTCCATCCCAAGGATCTTTCTTTGACATTCTTCTGCAAAGCTTTAGCCGTATGTGTTTTGTCTAAGTAAATGTAATTACCACGAAGCTCTGGATCAAGTTCCAAAAGATTTTGCGACACAATTTCAGTCCTTCTATTACTCTTGTGCGACTTGCAAGCACGATAGAGTGCAGCCCATGTTGTAAGATCAGGATTTATCGGCATATTTTCTATAAGCTCATGTGCTTCGTTCAACTTCCCTGCTCTACCTAACAGATCAACGACCAACACATAATGCTTCAGAGTGGGCTCAATCGCATAGTCAAGCCTCATGCTATCGAAGAAATTAAGTCCTAGGTCTACTTTGCCTGAGTTCAAACATGCAGTTAGAACAGCAAGAAACACAACCTCGTCTGGCTTCTCTCCTGCATGCATATCACAAATATGAGAAATTAAACTCAATGAATCAAAGGAAAAAGAAATAAGAACAAGCTACATTCGTAGACTGAACAAAACTTCTACCAGAATACATCATTTGTCTGAAACAATGGATAGCCTGTTGAAAGCGTCCATGAACCGCCCAACATTGTATCATAGCAGTCCAAGAACGAATATCCTTATGGTTCATATTACTGAACACATTAGCCGCACAGTCAACTTCCCCACATTTTGCATACATGTCTATGAGAGCTGTTCCTATAGCTCTATCCAATTTAATTCCATTGTCCAAAATATAACTATGAATTCTTATTCCTGATCCAAGAGCACCAGATTTTGAACATGCAGAGAGCACAGCAGCAACTGTATACTCATTAGGCTTCATGCCCTTCTCCAGCAACTCAAAATAGGTTGAAATCGCAGTGTCATAGTAGCCGTTTTTAGAAAACCCATTAATTAGAGTCGTCCAAGAAACCACATTTTTCTCTGGCATCAATTCAAAAAGCTGCTTCGCTCTGTTCAACTGGCCGTTATTAACATAACCCTTGATCAAAGTACTCCAAGATCCTGAATTCCTCTCTGGCATGGACCTAAAAAGTGTTGTAGCCATTTGCATATCCCTGGCTCGACAATACCCATTAATCAAAACATTCCATACCAAAATACTCTCCTTCTTGATTCTTTCAGGACTTCCTTCGAACACTTGGAACGCATATTTTAATTGTCCGATCTTGGCGTACATATCAACCAAAGATACCCTGACGAAGGAATCACAGTCAACGAAATTCTTCAAAGTCAAGGCATGAAGAGCCCTACCCAACCATCTAAACCCTAATTTAGAATTAGACTTGAGTACAAACGGAAAAGTTAGCCGATCGGGTCTCACACCAAGCCTCAACATGAGAATAAAATGACGAACCGAGCACTCGAAACGGGCATTCTCCGTCAAACCACGGATCAAAGCATTGAAAACAAAGAGATTCTTCTCTTCAAAATTTTTGAAAATCGAGAGGCTATAATCCGGGGACTTGAGAAGCAAAGAGCTAGAAACCAGCTGAGCAACGACGCGACTACTGAGGACGCCGCCACGGAGAATCTGGGCGTGAACACGGCGGAGACATACGATATCTCTGCAGGCGTGAATCAGAGATATGAAGTGAAACTCATCCGGCGAGGATCTACGATTGGCCGGAAAAGATATTTTGGCGTGAGAAGACTTCGGTTTAAAAAGAACATAAAGTGATTTCATCGTACCCAAAACTCTCAGGTTAGATTTCGCGGGCCGCGGGCCAAAGGTGTATATATATATATATATTGTCTAGTTATCTAAACCGGATTTAACCATAACACATGATATTCATTAACGGTTTCGAACCGGATAAGCTTCTAAACGCGTCAGACGAAAGATCAAAGAGAGAAAGACGACAAGGGAGCACAGAGGGATTAAAATAACTGAACAGCTATAAGTTTTCAACTCCAAATTTTCACTTATTAAGACAACAAAAAGAATGTCACTTGCCAGTAATATGTTCAAATTTCTAATACAGTTTCATAATTTGACGCAATACCAAAGTGAAGAAGAGGATGCAGCGATTTAAAGAACTCCAAAGAAAGGGTTGTTAATGGCGGAATTGAGCTCTGTTCCAGCTGAGTTGAGAATGGCTGTATCGATTTTGTCTCTTGGTAAGAACAAGAACTCTCCTCCTATTTTCTCGAACCCACATAGCTCCATTAACTCTATGCCTCCTCTCAGTGAACCGACCCGATCCTGTTTATATTTTCATCCCACGAACAATAATTCGTAAGAAACTGGACTATCATCATCATTGTGTCATGTGTAGTGTGTACATCCTTCGATCGAATTTGCTGACTACCAAACTAGATGCACATAATTATGCCAAATTGTTTACCTGAAATGTTTGGTTGGTGAGTCTAATTTTGCGGAATTTCTCCTCATCTGGATTCTTAGCGACATTTCCCATGTAAGTCAGTAGAGTCTGAAACACTCTCTTCACTTTGGCATCATCCTCCTGACCCAGCAACAAGTAAAATTCCTGTTTAGTCAAAATTTACATAATCCTCTCATAATTTTCACCTAAATTTCCCTGAACCTGTTTCCTCGATTTCCAAAAGATTACTGGCTGGATCAACAAGACTAAGGTGGGCTTATTGTTGCTTGGAATGTGTCAGTTAATATATGTGGAATGTATTTACCTTGTGGGTTTGCTTCAGGGACCTCAAGCATTCTCTCATTTGTTCAGTCTTTGTGGCTGGTCTAATAGGCAATGAACCTGCAAAAAAAAAATTCTGTCTTTATAGGAAAAGCAGATACAAATTACCAAGAGACAAATGCAACTTGCTTTTGAAAACATTTTGTTTACCTTCTTCTCCTCCACAACTGGCAATGAGGGTTTTGCAGTTGCAGTTGTAGGATCTTCCGGATGCAATCCGAGTTTCCGTCTTCTTTCCGCCTGTTAAAATGTAATTATGAGTTGTCAAGGCTTTTGTTGAGAAATAAAAATGTGATGCAAAAGGTATGTAAAATCTACTGTATTAAAGATACCTTGTCTTCTTCAAGTTTTTGACGGATCTTTTCCCTAGCCCGTTTTTCTTCTTCTTTCTCGGCTTTCCGCGAAAACATTATACTGACACACACGACCAATAAGTAGTCACTTTAATAAACAAAAACAAAAATAAGAATGAAGTTGACAAGCCTGACATTATAACCAAAGAAAACAAAAACAAACCGTTTTCTTTCGTTTTCTTCTTCCATCCGCTTTGCTTCTAAGACTTCCTTGCCAATCCTAATTCGCTCCTGAACCAAATACCAACATGTTAAAAGATGATAACAAAAAAGTGCTTACAGTTTCAGCCATGGCGCAGTAAGTATTCTAACACATTCTACAAGCACATCCTTACTTTGATACATGCACACAGCAATTACAGCTAGTCGAGCTTAAATCAATGCATGCCAATTTGCAGCCAATGAATTCAGGAGTATAGAGGAAAACTTAATTATAACAGAAAAGAATAAACATGGTTGTGTCATCAATTCATCAGAAGATTAAGGAATTCTAGAATGACACATTTAAAAAAAGGGTCAGACAGAGAACGTTCTCTCTTTCACGTTCCATCCGTTTTTCTTCCTCTTCTTTCTTCTTCCGCGCACGTTCCCTAAGATGTACATAATCTGACTTTTAAAATAATCATCTTCCACGATTATCATAAAAATTTGACAGTTAACCAACATAAATAGAAGTGTAGGCATTCGGCGTGCTATTAGTTGAAAAAGGAAAAAAGTCAACGTTATGGAAGATAAAAATGTAATGCCATTGGTGCACGCTACAAAAGATAACGAGCATGGACATAAAAATAGAATATTCATAGAACCTTAATTCTTATGCTTTTATCGTCACTTCTTCTGGTGTAAGAGAAGGTTTAGCAAGCCCAATATTAGAGTTGGCTGGTACCTAGGCAAACAGTCAACAACATAGACATTACAGTAAGTGAAGCTATGACGTAATTTTAAGACCACATACATGCCTAATACAACATGATATAAGATTGTTGATAAACAAAATAAACAGACATTTTAACCTAAGAATTGTCACATCCAGCAAAAGCCAACACTTTTCATGAACTAAACACCAAGATTTGGAGTGCAATTATCAAGGAGAAAAAGAATTTAGAACAGACATTCTGCTGAAAATAAACTATTAACAAGACACCCACCTTCGGCATTTCATCTACGTCAGGATCATTCTCATGCTCCACCACCCAATTAACTGCAGCCTCGAGACTGGCATTACCTGAAGGAATAATATTCAAATTCTGTTACAGAAAATGAAACAAAGAAGATTAAGATAGAGAACTTCAAGATTGAGATGATTTACCATACTTCATTGTACAAATTGACATCAGAACAAAGATTGGGATAGAGAAAAAAAAGAAAAAAAGAAGCATATCTTATTGTGTAACATGACCTCACAATATATATGATGAAACGACCATGGAAAAAAGGATGTAGAACATCAAATTTCTACATACAGATTTAACAAGCTTCATTGAGATATATGACAGTTTACATATCAATCCAGTGTTCAGACAGAAGAGAGGTGTTAAGGAGCTCAATTGCACACAAAAAAGCTAAAACGCTATTCACAAAGCAAAACACTCAAATCCATAAGCTATACCTACTGTGATCAGTGGCCATAAATTTTGGAGCTGTCATGCATATGAACATTTTACAGGATCTGAAAACTACGTGAAGTAAGGTTTACCAAAGATTATAGTAGGAGGCCACAACCAAAAGTGAAAAGGAGAAGAACATGACACGTAAGATGTTTACCAGAGTAGTGGAGTGCTCGGGTAGCACAAGCTTTAGGGAAGCTTCAAGTTCTTCGATAATGTTTTTGTCAACTTCTGGAACAACCATCTCTGCAGAGACACCATAAGAAATAACGCAGAAGTCACATTCAGAAACTCATCAATTACATATGTCTTAACATGGCACAATACCTTCAGCAGCCTTTCCACTACCACTAGAATCATCGGATTTGTCTGTCTCCATGGCAACCTTAGGAGCTTCCAAGCTGATGGGTTTTACTGTCTCCAAGGTCTTACCTACAAACTAAGTATGCCCTGTTCGTTTCGTGTGCAATTCGCTTTCCTTCACATTGTAAATAAGACAAGCAATCAGAATAACCTTAATAGTATAGCATAGTTTATTTCCAGTCTATGGACATAGTATAAGACAGTTCACTGATCTTAAGGCACCTCAGTACAGTAGTCATGAAACTATAACCAAATTGCAGAAACCAAAACTCCACAAGAAATCAAACGAAGGAACTCTGGTAAAATCCCCAAATCACATCAGTTCAACCAGACGAAAAAGACGAATACATGAGCAGAAAGCCCAAAATAATCGACATCTGAAAGCATCGTGGGATGGAAAGCCAAGAATAGGGCTATGCAGAGTAAAGCTTTCAACTTCACACTCTAATTACAACCAAATCAGCGGGAAACACATGAAAAAGATTCAATGAAATTTAAAAATTCAAGTCAAAAGCCATCAACTCGAAACTAGAGAACCATAAAAGGTTGTAAAAGTCGCATCAAATCGAGATCGTAGAGTCAAAACAGTTTCAAGAATGAAATAGCATCGAAATTACATGTATTAAACGCGAAACACTGAGAAAGAAAACCCCAAGGAGATCTGCATAATTTGTAAATTCATCAAGAACAAAAGAAACGGAGCGATGAAATTCGAAGATCCGTACGGTTTTAGAGCGACAAGGCTTGCTGAAAGTATTGCAAACGAGATTGAGTACCGCCTCAGTGGACTCGGCGAAATTGGAGTGAGAAGTGATATCGGCGTGCTCCTGAGCCTCCTCGATGGACTTGAGCATCGCACCACAATCGCCACACTTGAGTGAGACTCCTGCCATGGCTACAATCTCTCTGGACTTGGTTTAACTCACAGACTCTTAATGGGGAAGTCCGTCCGTTGCTTGGAGAGAGAGGAAGACGTAGGGCCGGTTCAATCGTTCCCAGTGACGGTTCAGTTGTTTCCGGTTCTCGACATTGAAATAAAATGATTCCATCGATTAAGCTTCGGTACGCAATTAACGGTTTGGTTTGGGGAAGTTCCGTTAGGATCACACCAGTTTAAATCGGACGGTGCATATTGGTTAGAAAAATACCCGCTCGGGAAGTTCTTCTTCACTCGGAAGAGAAAATAAATGGACCATCGTGTGGAAATGGCGATTTGCAATTGATAATGGAAAGAGAAAAGGAGTGGGAAAGAAGTGAAGAAGATCAAATGGGACCTTGAGCTAACGCGAATGTTGAGTGGAAGCGAAGCCTGCAGCAAAAGCTCGAGCCTCTTCTTATTCAGGTTTTTCTCTTATTTAGATTTATCTTTTCGACATGTGTAGTTTTGTTCAATTATAGAAAATATGTGTAGAGCAATGTAGTTGCATAGGAATGAGGGTGAAACTAGCTATAAATTCATATGAAGCAAATTTATGATTTTTTTATTACCTAATCTCTTGGCTTTTGTTCTCGTGCATTACCGTTATCTGGTCTGAATTCTGATACAAGGTACTCAAATCACATAGTAGACATAACTCATTGTTTTCCCACTTTGCTGGCTGTGTCACTAATAGCTTCCTACTTGACAGTGCCTCTTCCGTTATCCTTTGTGCTTTGGTGGTTCCAAAACTTATATAAGAGACTATGCACCCTCCATTGAGCCTTTATTATCTGACATGTCTCCAATTGCCACAATTTTCGAAAAGCCAACATTTGTAGAGATCCCTCTATTTCTGAATGGTCAAGATTCAACCCGAGCTGCCTATGTTGTCTTCTTACTCAACAAGGTGAGTTCAAAACAGACAAATCCTCGTTTTTGTTCTATGGCATGAAATAAAAGATGCTACAAGAAAGAAGAATAGTGCATACTGAATCTCCCTTCATATTTATGATTTAAGTGTAATTGCCTTTCTTTTTTTCTGCACGTCATACCGCTGAACATTGTGGGGAAAGATAGTCCAGGATCACGGCAGTTACTGCCAAACCTCAAGGAGCTAATACGGACCATCCAATCTCCAAAGTTAGAGACATTATGATCCATTCCAAAACCTAGGATCACCTTTTGTATAGCTCATTGCAGTATCTCTTATTCTCGTATGTTCACAAGTCCAAGTCCACACCCTTACGAAGGTAAAAATTCTTCATCTACAAACTATGTGGCATATAGAAATTCTTTAGGAACATTGGAGGAATATGAACAAAAAAAGCTTAGTCTAGTCTCACACATTTGTTAGTTACAAAGGTTGTCGATGTAGTAATCGTTGTAAACAACAGATTCTAATCGTGCAAGAATACCAAAAAATTTCACTCCATTTTTGGCAAAGCCTGTTTGAGAAGCAGCACCAAGAAAGGGAATCACATGTTTGTAACCCATTTATTTTTAACTTTAGCTTATTAGGTTACATTACACCTATAATAAAACCAACTCTTTTTGTATAATATTTGAAAATTTAAAATGTTACACCGTAGGGAGGCTCAAAAAATTTTAGACATGTTTCTGGTAATACATCTAATGGAATTTTAACAACTCCAAAACATGATAATGAAAACAAAATTAATGGTATTTGATCTAATGTGATCGTCAAAAACTTTCCCAGCAAAAGCTGTAGAGAAGAAGACCAAAACTGTTTTTCTTCTTTGCCTTTTTCAGTATAACGGAAACAAATAATTTCAGATCCGTTCATAGAACAAGATGTACGCTTCCGAGTGCAGAACCTTTTCAAGTGAAACCTGACGAACATATGCGTCACTTGCGTTATACCACACTGTGGAGGAATTAGTCTCTTTAACTCTCTGACCTCCTCTAACATACGCCACATAATGACCTCCTCTCATTGTCCCTGAATGCTCCACCAATCCAGCCAGTCTGTAAATGGGCGGGTCTTCTCCACTACCCCTGAAAGAACCAAAAGAACGAAGAAGCAGTTTCATATGATGGAGATTTATAGTTAAAAGGCAGATAAAAATGTGGTTATGTAGAAGAGAAGAGATGATACCTTGAATCCATATATTGTCGAAGATCGATGACCTCTTTAAAAGCTACATGACCATTTAACTTACTTAGTTTGCCTCGCAGATCTTGGCTGAATCGTTTTAGATGAATAGTTAAGACGGGTGGCGCTTTGTTTATAAGTACTCTTTTATTCGCATCTCTCTTTACTGTTATCAATTTCTTAGAATCTTCCTCTTCATCTTGACTTCCTTCGGATTCACTGTCATTAGCCGAGTGAGAACTCGTAGCCTCTCCTCCATTAGAGTTATCCTTGACCCTGCAAACATCACTTGGATCTTCCTTAATGGCCAAAACATCGGTTTCTCCAAAAACTCCAATTTCATTTTCATTCACCCATCCGTTGCTGGTGTTGCTGGATCTTGATTCATCTTTTTTGGATTTTCGCTTTTCTTTTAACTGTTGGAGTTTCAGGTTTTTTGAGCAATTATCGCAATTCCAAGCATTGTCATCCGACAAAATCTCAGGCTTTGTGAAATGAGCCAAACACCTCTCTACAGACACTGGTGAATCTGAATCATCGATTTCTTCAGGATCAGACTCGCTGCTGAACGCCATAAAACCAACTCCCGAAGCTTCAGCCTTAGAAGGAGATCCAAAAACAGGTCCTTCAGTAATCTCCGGCTCATCAAATAAACCACCAAAATCAACAAAATCATTGTTTTGTGCTTCGTGATCACCAGTAACAAATGAAGATGAAGCCTCATCCTCACCTTCAGCGACTGTTTTATCATTACAGGATATTTCTTTGTATGGCATGTACAGGACTTGCGAATCTGCAACCATCAAAGGAAGCTCTTCCTCATCCCAAGTATTCACCGAGGAAGAACTTTCCCCTAAACCAGGATCACCACCGATGCAACTAGCTTGATTGATTTCGGTAGAAATGCCGCTTTTAGCTGTGCATTCATCAGACTGTGTAGCCTGTACATCTTTTTCATCCAAGATGGTAGCTACCTTTGCAACTTCGTCATTATCTTGCATCACAGATGGTTGCCTCTCTGTGTCACCTTCCAAAGTCTGGTCATCCTCTGAAACTGAGTTATTGGCCAGAATATTTAGGCTGGAAACAATTTAATTAGCCTCAGTTGTTGAGACTTTATCACTACCATTATCTTGCATATCCAAATTCGTCTCATTTCCAGAGGTTTCTGGTCCAATAAGATCCAACCAGAAGCTATCGAAAACAGTATCACTCTGTGTTACACTTTCTGAGGCCTGCTTATTGTCAAGAGGTATAATCGAAGGAGTCTCTAAAACCGAACCATTACCAGTGGATGCAAAAATGGAACATGATGTATCTGAATCAGCTGTGACAACCAAAGCTTTTCCCGGAGAATTCAGTTCCGACATAGCCTTAGTTGTGAGAACTTTTGAAACTTTACTTACCTTTGACACATTCTTAGGGACACTTTTCGGTAGAAGCTTAGCTTTTTTTGCTCGAGAAACAGTTGGCAGCTTTTTAGGAGGGGTTTTCTTGAACGGTAAGGGTAAAGAAAGATCCAAAAATGGCTCATAGACTTTTGAGGAATGCCCGCACTCCATACAAGAAACAATGCTCGAAGTTTGGCCTCTAAATACAGAATCTATGAGAGTAGATTTCTCATCATTATCAGAAACACCACGCTTCTTTCTCAAAGCTGATTCTTCGGTGCTCAACAAATCTAGCAAACAGCGTAGCAACTCGTGGCTGTCATGCTGGTCATATCCTCTAAACTGGGGTGCCTTAGTACAGAAAGACCCCAAAAAGACCCTAGGATTTACCACACTCTTCAAACCTGCCTCTGGTTTCGTTTCAGAGAATATTTTTTCAGGGAACAAGCAAGAGGCCCACCGACCCCAGACCCATCCTCCTTCAAGAAGTGATCGCGCAACTGATCTAAAGAAAGAAGATTCTGCATAATCGAATTAAAGAAACATGTGTTCCCAAGGTTAACCAGACCTCGCACAACATAACCATATCTTGCTTCAATACCACCAGTCACAGCACCTTCTAATTTGATATCACTAGTAATACTGCCACTTCCTGAGAACTGCTCTTCGATATCAGATGAAACTAAATTGTTCAAAGATCGTCCTTTGATCAATTTTACAACCTCCAATAACACATCTATCTTCTCACACATTCTCTTCTTTTTCAACAGGGAGCAGTGAATGGCACGGAAAACACCATCTTAACTGAGGATTTTTCCATTGAATCACCAATCGGTGATGCGTCGATCTGATATGCTTAACCACATGGCTCTGAGCTCCAGTTGGTAGACCAACACCTCCACAAACATAGCAGCCACAATCCAAACAAAGCCAAATAGCTTTTTTGTCAGATTTAGGATCAGAAGAAGAAAATCCCTTTTTCCCTTTATTACCCTTCACTTTAGTTCCTCTCTTCTCGTGAACCCCTTCCTTGCAATCTTCACACTTAATCTGTCTGGAAGACTTAATCTTATCCAACACTTTATCCAAATTAAGACCCTTATCGAAATGCACACAAGCTTGTTTCTCTTTAACTGCTTCAACAGCCCCCTCAGCTATTTCCCCAGCTTGACTAGGCTCTTCAGAGAGCTTCTTGGAAATCATCGTGGTATGAATCTCCTTTGTAGGAGCTCGGGCCTTCTTCTTCGCTTTCTTCCCCATCAGTTACTGTCCAGAAAAAAATGAAAGTGGTTACTTCATCTACATAATCAATACAAGTGAGCAAAACACAACAATGAAGTGCACACCAATAGACAAACCTTGGAAATATCACCTATACACAGATAAAGACAACAAGAAACTAGTCCACATTCATCAACGCAAATATGGCATAACTGGAACTGGGTAGTATCAGATTCAGAATCAACATCCAGCTTCAAATTTTCGGAATATTAATGTGAAAATCGAACCTGCCCATTATAATTCCATGATTTTAAGACAAAACCACTCATAAAAGTCAAGGAATTTTCAGGAACTAAGAATGACCGATTTAAATTTCCAGGATTCTGAAAAGAACCCACAAAGAAATTATCCGACTTTGTAATGACTAGCAAACCAAAGATCCAGAATCCAAAGTTTAGGCATCGAAACAACTAAGATTAAAAATTTCAAATCTTATTACTACTCAGCTTGACCGCTATCTCAATCAGGAACAAAGAAAACAAGTTGCTCAAAACAATCGTATCAAAGCAAACGCAGGATAAAGAAATTTTACCCACATGGAGAAGAACCCGAAAGGTAGCTGCTTAGGAGAATATCACATGACAAGGATTGAAGAAATATCGACACTCGAAAAATTGGGATCTAGCCTCATAATCAAATAATTTATAGGGATAGAGAGAGATGTTATCAGTGATTCGTTGTTGCTGCGGCCGTCAGAGAGTCGACGAAAGTAAGTGAAAATATTAGCTCCGTAAGAGGGGCAGAGAAAGGGGGTAACACCAAATATTTGGTTCTTCCTTGGCCAAAAGTTGCACAAAATTTAATATAAAAACTTTTCTTTGTATTTTAAGTTTTTTTTTGGTCCATTGTTTGAGTTTCCATGTTTAACGCTTAAGGTTTTTCGACTGCCTGAAAATCTTTTAAACCTTCAAAATTTTCTGAAGAATCTCCAATTAAAATTACTCCTAAGAATACAATTTTTACTATTTTTCATTGTCTCAATTGGCGTTATCAAATGGGTCAATTTGTCATGCATAATCCATTAATCCGCGGATTCAGATAAAAATTTACTCGTAAAAATTGAATCCGCTTAATTCGCTGGTTATAAATGATCTATCCACACCCATCCAGCATTAGAACCGCTTGACCCCGCAGATAACCCATTAACCTATAATTATTTTTTGTTAAAGGATTTGTGGGTTACTCGTTAACTTGTTTCTCCTAATCCACCAATCCGTTGTTTCTAACCCGTCAACCCGCTTTTTCAACCCGCCAATCCACTTTTCTAATCCGCAAAACCCGCAAAATAAATATATATAAAAAATATACTTAGTTAGGAATTACTGACAAACCCGCAGTTAAAATTCCTATGACCTACACCCGTCCTGCGAGGCAAAACTTCGATATGCACCTACATCCATTCCGCAAAATTTCACTCTTTGTTAATCTGCCCGTCGTGGAACAGGTCAAAACCCACATAACCTAAGGATTGAATCACAAATTAACAGCTCTAGTCTCAATATTAAGGAATATTAAGGATAAAAGTTTTGGATGTTTAATAGTTGACAAAAAAAAAGTTTTGGATATTTAATGAAGGATATAATTGTGAATTCGATGTTTTGAATATAATTGTGGACCATATGATAAAAGAAACAAATATAATACATAGTATCAAACCAAACACAAAAACATCCCTTCTTTTAAACACTAAAACATATATTTCTATTATAAAGGGTATTAATCTAGAATCCAAATATAATCTATTGAAAATTGTTAAAACAATATCGTTTAAACAGAAAAAAAATGACAGAAGCAATAAAACATTACATTTGGGGGTTCATGCATGAGATACAAGAACCAACAATCCCCAGGGAAGGTTTCTGTATAATCACTCTATGAAGTAAGTCTTCTTAAAAGATTCTCTGGATTTGCCAGATGCCTCTTTTATTTCACAGTTAAGCTCAACCTCCATTAGTCTGTGATTTTCCTTCGACCGGCTCATTACCAAACCAAGATTCAGATTGTCACCTTCCCAAACATTTATAGGATTGGACATAATGAAAACCTGCCAGATTCAGATCATAACACGTCTCTCAGTTCGAACTTTTTTTTTCAGATGAACCTACAAGCTTTAGGATCTTAACCAATGTGTACCTGTTGTCCCCAGTGCGTGCAATATTGCTCACTTGGAGCTGTGGTCAACTCGATTTCTTGCTGCGCAAGGTCTTCTTTTCTCCCCTAGTTACAAAAACAAACAAGAAACAACCAAGTATAAGAGTTTCTTCAACATACATACAACATGATCCAACACCATAATCTGTACGAACTAACCAAGAACTGAACATCGAACCATCCACCAAAACCACATAGCCTTGTGTTCTGCCCATTGATGACTGAAGTTACATTTGATCTGACTTCCTCAATTTCACTGACAGAGGCTGTCAAACAATCCATCTCTTTGACAATCGTAGGGGTGCCTATGATTTGTTGTGGATTCAAGTCATTCCACATAGCCGTCTGTGAAGGAAAAGACATGTCAATTTTTAAATTGTTCATGTGTCAGCTTAGAATCTTAGCTAAAGATAAATTAATTGCAGAAAGCAAGAATTTCGAAGGTCACCTGTATGTAATACTTTTCTTGCTCTTCAGCAAAAGGTTTAGTTAAAACTCCCATATCAACCCCATAGTAACTTTTGATCTCATCCGAAAAGTTATGCCAGTCAGCCATTGCCCCGTCAAAATCATTCTTCTTCTTATCTGCCATATTGGATTTGATGGGTGCAAGCCACATACGAGCATGACTAGGGTACCTATTGGATTCAAAGCACATTTTTTTTTAATGTTGGCAACATGTGGCACATGACCTCACAACTTAACATTATGTCATCAAGATGTTTAACAGTATAGCTACAGAATATATCAAGTTTCCAAGTGCCACAGGCTCATAAGTAACCATCATGCATCATCAAATTTTAATGTTCAATAAAGCCTAGAAATAAAACAACAGAAGAACCACTTACATGACACCTGTGGGCTTTAACCATCGATCACGAGCACATATCACAGAATCAAACATGGACTCCCGCAGAAGGAAGTATCCCATCCACTCCGAGATAATTACATCAACTGCCCATTAAATTGAATATGTATATATTAGCACAATGTCAAGTAGAGTAATATCTTAAGGGTCAAAACATGTTCAACTCAACCAAATTGCAATGTCGCAATCTTTAGCCACTAAGTTAGAACCTGATTTTTAGAAAAATCGTAGTTTTGAATAGCCAAAACCCTAATAATGTGATTCCTCTTGCAAAAACAATAGGCTTATTTAACAAAGGAATTTATAATCTCCTTGCCCTCTCTACTTGCAAATAAGCATGATACACTTACTAATTTATTCATTGCAGTGAGAAAGCAAAACAGGAAAACAGAATAAAACCTTTCTCTGGCAATGAAATATCCTCGACAGATCCTTCAATAACTTCAACAATATGGTCAAGATTATTGGCTTTGACAAGGGCACGAGCATGATCAGCCATTTTAGTAGCTTCAACGGCATAAACCTTTCTCGCACCAGCTTGGGCTGACCAAATCGCTAGAATTCCACTCCCGGTACCCACGTCCAAGACCGTCTTCATCACATTACAAAAAAGCACAGAAGTCACAAACTATTAATACAACAAGAAATACAGAGGTAACAATAAAATCATCCAGTACTGAGTTACAGAAACTGGTCCAGTATTTATGAAGCTCAAAAGATGTGAACTTTATTATTACCTTGCCCTCAAAATGATGTTTGTTCTGGAAGACAGCATTGAAGTAAGCGTCCATACGGACACGGTCGGAGAGCATATCTTTCTGGTGATAGAGGAAGGAGTAGGTGCAGAAGTACTGAGCGAAGTCAACTTCTTTGTCAACTGGAGTCGACGGTCCTCCCCCGCCGGTTCCGGCAGCATGTCCGCCCATTGCGCCGCCGTTGTAGGAGTTCCTCATCTCTTGCTTACGCACTTTAATGCTTTCAATTGCAAGACCTAATTCAAAAGGATGATTTTCTTTAATTGGAAAGCTCAAGTGAAGCTACTTGAGTTTTCAGACGGCGATGGACAAGTTCGGAAATATGGAAACACTTTAGGGCTTAATTTGGGGATGGAAGTCTCTGGTTTTAAAATCATATTACCAGGATCATTTTATTGGGCCTAGTTGCTTTCTAAGCCCAAGTTAGTATATACATTTTTATAGATATTTCTCCCAATGGGAATTATACCTTTGTTGTTTTACCAGATCTCGATTAAATAAAGCAATAGCAGGATAAACTAGTTCGTATCCATAAAAATGAAAATAAAATAAAAATATTTCAAGTAAATAAAATAAAAGACTCTCTCGCTCTCTCACAAATTGTCCAACTGCATGGGAAAACAAGACTTTAAACCCACACTACTAAGGCCAAAAGAAATTGTCTTGTGCCACAAGTAACATCTCTGAACTATTCTCTCTCTCACCTTACTTGTGGCTGAAGAATATGAAATCATCAGCTCTGCTCAGCAGCCACTGCCAATACATCGCTGGTTTTCTCTTTAGGAACCACAACTATCTCATTTGGATTAGGGTTTAGGTTTAGACCTGGAGGATTCAGAGATGGCTCCTCTAATTCAGGATCAGATTCTCCGTTCTGATCATCATGTGGCTCGCTTCCGCCTGAGCAACCGCTTGAATCGCCATCTTCTTCTTCTTCTTCGGCTTCTTCTATTGGAAGATCAGCTTCAGCCATGTCCACGTTTTGCTCAGGAAGTCTCTGTTGCAGTGGAACAGCGTTACTTATGAGCTGTCCTGTCCTAAGCTTCTCGTTGTAATCTATCATTTCAATTCGGTATCGCTCTTTGTCCACACTAGCCTTGCCTTGATAAATCTAGAATTGAGAGAAAATCAGACAGGCCTAACAGAGAATTTGATAAGAATCCAGAGGTTAAGAGTGTGCTAGAATGTATATACCGATTTTTCCTGTTCGTTCAGTTTGTTCCATAGTTCACCAATCATCTTGCTGATCTCCCTATCCTTACCAGGATGAAGCGGTTTCAGCCTAGCGTGCTGCTCGGCGAAAAAGAAGTTATAACCACTTCTATTTGGTTTAGGATGAGCAGGATCACGTCTCTTGATCTCTGATTTCTTTCTTCTCCTACGGCGTTTTGTACCTCCCGTAACCCCCAGAGGATTGGCAGTATTGTTCCAAGTGTTGGGGTTGGGGAAAAAACCATGACTCTGCTGCGGTGTTTGAGGAGTAACTGTGTTCTGTTGAGGAAGCTGATACAGAACTCCTTTAAGCTGCTCTGATCCCATTGTTACAGTTACAAGGTAACCGTTTTCAAATTTTCCATCAATCACTCCAGTCACATTTGAACCACCTACAGATCCTGAAACGATAACAACAGAAGAAAAAAGGGTTTAGCACAGATTTATAAGTCACAGTTTCTCAGTTGGACCATTTATAGAAACAAAGAGAGAAAAATTTCAGACCTCCGGTGAATTCTCCTGAATCAATCTTTTGCTGTGGAGTAAAGGTCAAAGCTTGAAGTTCTTGTGAAGGTCTAATGGTTCCTTGCATAAGACCGGGTCTAATGGATGGGCTCTGCAGAGAGTCTACAAAAGATATGTCGTCACAAAACAGAGAAGAAACTGAAGAATATTTGATTTTGATAAAACAATAAATGGGTTTCAGTGGGGCAAACCTGGAGGAATCTGGCCATTAGATCTGAAGTAATAGATTTGCTCATAATTGTTCAGCAGCGAGAAGTAGTATTTGCGCAGGACATATGATGCGTTTGTTGCTGTTGGAGGAAAGACAAATGTAGCAGTCACTTCTTTCCATCTCCTTTCATGAAGTATCTACAGTCAAATGATTCAAGGACAAAAGTCACTGTAGATTTCAAGATTTTAGGACAAACACGATTATGAAACATAGAATTAGAATTTTTGAGAGGACATACCTTACTGATTCCACCACGAGTGGTTACCTCAACAAAAAGCTTGTGCAAGTCCAAATCTCTCCCTCCTATAATCGGAACCCTGCAATCACATATGTAGAACAGTTAAAGTTATTAACTGTTAAGTATGGCTGCAGCCATATCCAAGCATCAATCAATATATGGTACATCACGCAAGAAGCAAAAGAAACAATGAGCGAAACACACAAAAGAATAATACTTTTGATTAGACTAAATCTATACACTCGAATCTCAAAGATGGAAACTTTCTGAACATAATAGCTTAAATCTCAAAGATGGAGACTTTCTGAACACAAATATCTATCAGAGCCAACAGATAACCACTGAACTTACTCTCATAAGTAAGAAAGGATAAGGGAAAGAAGAAGCTTACATGAATTTAGTACCCAACAGAGAGTGGAGCCTTTCCAAGGAACCCATGAACAGCTTAGGGTCTGCTACCACAGCCTCATACGTTGCTTCAGGGGCAATGCAAACATTATTCATTGGCACTGACCCTTGCTTGAGACAAGAGCTTGATGCAATTCCTTACACAAACCAAAAGACAAAAAAGAGGTAAGCCTTTAAGGTCATTTACGCTCTTTAACAACCACTAAACCTTCTTCACCATTTACTTTCCGGCTTATTAATGAAACAAAAGTCAGAGACTTTAAGGCTCTACACATCTGAATGTAATTAACCGTCATCCATAAAACAGAAACTAAATGATACACAGGAGTTCAATTTGAATATATTATCCACAAAGATGCAAATGAAGAAAAACTTGAAGGAACAAATATACTACGATGTAGCAGTAAAGAGGCAGAAAGAGATTGCAAAGTCCAAGAGAAGAAACAATAAAGGCTTTAAGGAAAAAGCTGTAAAGCCCCCTTCATGAATTCTTCTTCTCCTTCTGTTTCTTCGATGCAAAACAAAAATTGAATATGACAGATGGCCATTAAATGTAAAAAGGACTTGTGCTAGCAAAGCAACCACACTTTAAGAATTCATGACAAAGACACATCTTTTTCACCCAATCTCTTTCTCCCTCTCTGTCAAAAAGGAGAATTTTTGCGCCGGCAACGTATTTTTGCCTGAGATTTGTAGGAACACAAACCGATAAAACCCCCGAACAGGCATATTGACAAATACATTACAGGCATCTCTATCTATCGAAACTTTAATGCCCAACAACAACTGTCTCCAAAAAGCCCATTAATTCACTGTGTATATGACCAAACATCGAATAGATTCATAAAAATGAAAGCTTTCGTTTCTCAATAGATGCAACAGAGAAAATGAATGTAAAATAAAAGAAGCCATTTTTGGGTTTCCCGCGAGGCAACAACAACAAGAAGCAGCAAAAGAAAATGATAAAATAAGAGAAGATTAAAATATGAAAAGAAAAGAAAAAAGTCTCACCTTTGCTAACCATTTACCCTTGAATATTCATAAAAATGAAAGCTTTGGTTGCTCTTTAATGGTGATGCAGTGCATAGAGAATATAATGAAGGGACGCGTAAGGTGATGCGTATGTATGATGAATGTGTAAACAAGGAACCCAGATGAAGATTAAATAACAGATGGGGTGGCTATAAAATAGGTCAGAATTATTAATATTTACCAAAGGGTGAGAGAGAATTGAGCTATGAGAAAAAATGCACGATATAAGGATGATAAGAAAGAGAATAATTATATCAAATTAAAGGAAGAAAACAATTTTCTATTTTAATGCAAATTTAGATCTTCAAGATTGACCACAGAAAATAAATTTTGAAATAACAATTTTGTATTTTAATGTTTGATTGTGATAAATATAGTTTAATGAGGTTGTTTAAAATACTAATAATTTTTGTTGTATTCATTTATGAGTGGTCGAAAAAACTAAAAAAAAACTATTAATTGAAATAAACGGTTATATCGAATAAGTTAAAAACAAATAAGAAAATGTATAGTTATGATAATAGTTTTTTTCGTATATGTTTATAACCGTTGCTTTTTGAGTGGAGGAAAAAGTTAAAAACTATAAATTGAATAAAAATGTGTTGTCGAATACGTTAAGAAAACAAATAAGAAAACATATACAGTTAAAAATCTATTCTATATAAGTAATGATAATAATTTAATATTTGTATTCATTTCTAACCGTTATTTATGAGTGGTGTAGAATAATTAAAACTATAAACGACTAAATTATTTTACGGAATAAGTAGAGAAATAAATAAGTAAACATATCAAAATTTCTATTTTTATATAAAATGATGATAATAGTTTTATATTTATTTTTCGTATTTTTTGATAACCGTTATTTATGAGTGGTGTGGAAACATTAAAACGATAAATTGAATAAATGGTTTTACTGGATAAATGATAACATATATACAATTTTTATAGTATTGTATAATTTTAAAATATTTGTAATGAATTCATATAATATGTGACAAGATGAATAATGATGAAATTACTTTCTTCTTTGAATTGTAAAGATACTGAGTCTAATATTAAGATACGTTACATAAAAATACTTATGGTCCAGTTAATAGTAGATGACAAAGAAAACAACTAGCAGTAGCTAATGACAATTAGTAATTATCAAAAAAAAGTAATCGACGTCAAAAGA
Organism: Cardamine chenopodiifolia; assembly: GCA_963922655.1. Classification (NCBI taxonomy): domain Eukaryota; kingdom Viridiplantae; phylum Streptophyta; class Magnoliopsida; order Brassicales; family Brassicaceae; genus Cardamine; species Cardamine chenopodiifolia. Next base: position 880,477 of record OZ000467.1, read on the forward strand.
GAGAGAGAGAGTAAGATTGTGGCTTACTAGTGCCCGTTAAGATATTTTAATTACTCATGTGATTTTCATTTTTCAATATATGGAAATAAATAATTATATACACTGAATATCTTTTATCAAGCACGTGTGTAACCGTATAATTTCAAATAGAGGAAATTTAATATATTGAGATATGAATTTTGTTTATGATGCCACAAATACTTAATTTTAGATATTCAAAGTTTGACTTGGCACATTTCGTTATTTCGTTTACAAATTCAATCATATTAGTTATAGATGTAAAAAACCATATCGGTAATAATGGTTAAAATCTTAACAACATAACTTTAAACGAGATGATGAATACGTATTACCGCTATGTTTATCAAGGCATTACCTCTGTATAACGTATTTACATGATGACTATGTAAACTCATTTGATTAGTTAAATTTAAGCAGATGTTGTAAAACGACCAACTAGTATCTACTAGAATATATTTGATTTTTTTTTCCCAAATCTTAGACTTTATTTGATTTATTAGTTATAATCTACCCGTCTATTTTCTTTGTTTTCAACTAAATGTAACTACTAAAAACTACTTGTGAGTATTTTTCAAATCAAATAAAAAAATTTTGTTAGTTATAAAAGATAGGGATGATAATCATAACAACAAATTTTGTCAATCAGTTTTGAGATCTATCTTTTATCTAAAAATTCAAGTGATGAATAGAAAATTAATATATATATATATATATACGATATTTAATTGGTTATATTTCTCTATTTTGTAGTATTGATAAGTTTATCAATCTTCCTTTATATATAAAAAAATCTTAACTAATAATAATTGATGTACACTTTTGTAAGTAAAAGTGAAGATAATATAAGGGAAAATGACATTTTATGATATAGTTTCACATTTTTAATATGTACCTTATTAGGATTGGAGGATTAATCGTATACATAAGAAATATTCAATTCCTAGAAGATTCACTATCTCAACAATCTGTAGAATATCATCCCCGATCTTACATTCATTTAGAATAAAATTCAATCCATTAAGATAGAGTACTACAATAACAGTTATTATTTTGATCTCGGACAATTGAAAAACTACCGCATTAATTTCAACATCACTTCTAGTCTATTTTCCGCACCGAGATATTCACAAAATATTTTACAATCGTTTTATTTGGATGTTGTTGCGTGACTTTTTTAATGAAGTTTAAGTTTGAGAAGAAAAAATGTATATGGCCAAATTTATACTGCAGTAATATTTAAATCACTGAGTCGAAAGTCAGACCTAAATCCTATCTCCCTAATAATTTAATTGAGATTCAAACCCGAAGATATCAACAAATTTTTACTATTGTTAAAAACCCCACGAAACTGCAAAATAAGGAAATATACAAAACCTATACCGTAATTTTTGTTGATATAAACGAACAAAAAGCAACCATATGTACACATGTGTGTGTATTTTTAATACACAATAACCGCAGAAGCTTTTTCGAGTACGAACATCATCTGATCCAATGTGCTCCAAACAGATAGAGATGGCTCAAACCACGTAAAGCCCGTTACTGATAACCGAATCGTGTATCATATACATACTCAACATGTATCTACTTACGCATATATACATAAAACTAAAAATCTTCAAGAAGAGTGAAGGTCCATGGAAGATCTTCTCCAACCTCGCTTCTCAGACGTAGCCCTAACCTAAAAGTCACGGCACAATAATAAAACTCTCAGTGAAAGCTACATAAGAACATTTTTGTTTTTACGAGAGAGTTTTCGAAAATTTCATTTAAACCTTTGATGATGATAAAGGAGGCAAAGATGCTCGTCGTGTAAGCTCCCCTCTTTCCTCTTGAACAGCCTTTAATCTTTCTCTCAACAGTTCAACTTCATTCTCAATCTTTAAGTTTTCATAATCAACCGCAGACATCGATTTTCTCCTTGAATCTGAAGAGCTTAGCGATTTCTTGCGTGGACGACATAATGGAGGAAGCTTTCGCGCAATCCCCGAAACAATGATACTATTTTCCTGTAATGGCTCTTCATGTTTAATAACAGTGCATTCTTCTAGATTCCTTTTCTTACCAATGTTCTCTGTTTCGTCCTTCACCATATAAACTTCACGCACGCGTGAGTACGCGACTTTTGAATCCGATTTATACAGATCTCTGTTTTTATCTCTGTTTCCTTCTTCTCTATAAGGCATATCAAGAACCTTCTAGCTTTCGATTTCCTCCAATGACCAAAAAGCCACAATGGTGGTGGAGAACTTTGGCATGCCTACCTTACCTAATGCCACTGCACGAAACTTGGATGTACGCCGAAACTGCTTACCATCTCCACCCATTTCTAGGCGCTATTGGAAGATTACCAAGCTGGTTCCTCATGGCTTACTTCTTTGTAGCTTATCTAGGCATAGTGAGAAGAAAAGAATGGCCTCACTTCTTCAGGTTCCATGTAGTGATGGGTATGCTTCTTGAAATCGCTCTTCAGGTTATAGGAACCGTTAGCAAGTGGATGCCTCTCGGGGTCTATTGGGGTAAGTTTGGGATGCATTTCTGGACCGCCGTTGCGTTTGCTTATCTGTTTACTGTCCTTGAAAGCGTACGGTGTGCACTTGCGGGTATGTACGCAGACATCCCATTTGTCTGTGATGCTGCGTATATCCAGATTCCTTACGACTAAGAATAAATGACATTAGTTCGTTGTAACTCTTTTTCGTTAAATGTGTTTGGTTAGGCCTTGTGGTTGTAATGTCTCTTGTTCAATGACAATTATGTTTTTAGTATTTCATCGTTTCATTAACTCAGTTTCAAGCTTTTGAACATGGTGTGGCTATGAAAGCAAAATTCGAAAGTGTTAATCGAACTTGTTTGGATCAAGTTATAGGTTATAAACGGAAAAATAAAAATAGTTTGGCCTATTTTAAAGAGGGAAAAAGAATCAGAGTCGATATGATAAAAGGTTTTATGATTGTTCTCACCATTACATTAGTCACTGTAATTTCTTGGTTTTGACCAATCTGTATTTTTCTGCAGGACGGCGATTCCACTCTACAGATGTGGTTCTTATTGAAAATGGGTTAGTTTTCTCTAGGACTTGAAGATTCTCATATTTGTTCATTGAGAGAATTAAATTGTATGTTGGTCTTTGTCGATTAACACTAAGACTTTTCATCACAGAGTTAGTGAAGATACAAACCTATGCTCTGTGATGGAGAACCATCTTAAACCTGGCCCTTGGATTCACAAACTCAAGCCTTTTTGTGATTTGGATATGAATTCTCTCAAGCTTTTTATTCGCAAATATCCTAAGGTTTGGATTCATACCACTATCACTTTCATCTTTGTTGGTTCGTTGTATCAATATAAACACATATTGTATTCTTCTTTTCTTCTATTTCTTGTGCTATATTTACTTTTCTCCTTGTCACAGGGTGCATAGGCTCCGTTCAAGGAGCTGGACATCAAAGCTCCTTTGAGAAAGTAGTTATCTTAGAGTACCCGGTGATCCATGTATATCTACCTTCACAGAGCTATGAATTTGAAGTTATCAGAGACTTCCACCATGCAAACACGACACCTAATCCTAATGATTCCTTATGCGATGGTCATGGAAGTACAAAAGCTATAACCTTCCGAGAAGAGGAAATAGAAGAAGACAACATTAATTCCTATGAGCCAAAGGTTATTGATCTCATCAACAAATGAACTATAACCCGTGTCAGCGAGTCTTAGAGGAGAGCAAGGCTGAGGGCGGGGTTAAAGACAATTCACATCCTCAGGTTGATCCCAAAGAACTAGGGGATGATGGTAACATGGAGCTTGAGTTTGAGAAAGGGTTAATAGACACATACTCGGATCTTTTCGAGGAGATGAATCCAGGTGATTATTTCAACTTTGAATTTGCAAAGGGATTGGATTCAGATGATAATTGCAATCTCCAAAATCTAGCTACTGGTTTCAACACCAATGAACTAGAAGATGAACTGGAAGAAGGGGAAATCCTAGAATGATGGTCTTTACTCTGTTCCGGCATAAAGAAATAACAGAAGAAATTACTCCCACTGAAACATTTTTGGTCCCCCAGGATGATGTGGATGCATGAAGTTTTCTTGTTCAAGTACATTGGCAATTCTTGGTACTATCCAAAGGTTTTACTGAATGCGATAGCCAATCCATCGGGTCATAACTTTCACGGTTTGGGCTTTGATCATCATGTATGTCGTGTGTGGCAAATTTGATTGTTACACCCAAGATTAGCACTAGTAGATGTAAGAGACTGTCTTCGTAACTTCGGTTTGATTCTTATCCTCCTATTTATTCACATAAACCAATTTTGTAGTGTTTCAGACCATTTTCATAGTCAACGTAATACAGACCAAAGCCTGTAGTATATGCCCAAGCTACTCGAAGTTTTCTAGTAACTACGAGAAGAAGTATCATTTTACTCTACCCTTTTCTTCACCGCAGAGAACCAGGGCCAACAAGATATAATATATAATGAGCAATAAGCACGAGAGCATACATTAAAACAAATTTATCAACACTTTGAATCTAAATCATAGATTTGAAGATATTTCATAAATTGTTTAGCGAGGAAACAAATAAATCCACTAAGAAATCACTAAATTCTTTTAATATACATTGGACGATTCTGAATTCGAGGAAGCTGTCAACGTTGACTCGGTTTTGCAGCCGGTACAATTCAACTCAAACCACGACAGGCTTCAAAGAGTTAGGTTATAAAGAAGCACTAAAGAGTTGACTTGGAGGACGTTGGAACGGATCTCGACAGGCTCCAAATCAGATGGTGCTTTAGCTTTAATTTCTCCAAAGCCTCCTTCTCTGCTTGAACAACATGAAACATATTTTATATTCTAAATGCTTTCAAAACCAGAACCATGAGTTTTATATCGATGATGTTAATCTCAAGCGTACCTCTTCTTGGTTAGAGGAATACTGACATCTCTGTCGAAGGGATAAAGGGAAGAATCCTTTCACCATAGAGTTCGTGCAGTTTCACCAAGAGCCATCCGGAATCAAGATCATCTTTCCATATCTGATCAAGGATTGCTTTCATGGTAATAGCCCGGCCCTTGCTGGCTTCTTTCTTCTTTGTGTTTCTGCTCTCAGATTCATTAGCATCAGAAGCTTGTTCTGATGAGGACGGATGAACAGAGTTTTGTGGCAGATTGTCATTTTCGATTGGATTGTTTACTTGCATTGGAGCTGGACTGGTGTGATCTTGCGATTGTAAACCATCTGGGCCATCTGTAGTTATCAATCTTTTCTGGGGTGATCGCTTTTCGGAAGAATCGACGCTCAACTTCCGCTTATGTGGCTCAGTTTTGATTATTTTTTCCTTTCCCTTATGGATGAAACTTGGTAGCGGAGATGGTAAAGGTGGGAAGATTTTAAGCCTGTCATGTATACACAAGCATGCAGCACGCTGAAAAGCCAAAAAAAAAAAGCACGGGTCCCTCTTAAGGATTTTCCATTCAGAATAGAACGATGAAATTTTACAAGGATGTGTTGACTAACCAGCAAGGCTCCATATACACGCCAAGCTTCGTAACTCTTCATCTGATTCTTTTGCTTCTCAGCAACCAATTCTGGTTCAAGAAGTCTTAGGTACGGTTCAAGATTTGACAAAATAAGAAGGCGTACCTACACAATAAATGACATTCAGATGATAACAGCTGAAGTATTTTTCTAGTAGCAGGGACATCTGATTCGTGGAGGAGCTGTTTAAGACTATCAAAGATCTAATTTCCCACATAAAATGAGGAGAAAAGCTGGGAATGTGGTGGGAGAGAAAAAGGTATATAACAGTACAATGCTGGGTAACATTATTTCTGAGGGAAACTTACAGAACTAATCAAAAGATTGACAACAGTAAAATGAGACATGCCAACAGCACTAAAATCGAGAAAGGATATCTGAAATTAGCATGCACAAACTTTCTGAAAGGCCAAGGAAGTACTTACAACATTGTGCCCCAAAGCTGCTAATCCTTGAATTGCTCCATAGTGCTGAGTCAAAGCCTTCTTTGGGTCCAAAAGTGCATTGACTAAAGTTTTTGTAAGACGAGACTGAAGAGTAATGTAAACAGTTCCATACCTGAAACATATTATACAACCCACAGGATTTCAGATGTTAAAGAATGGTAAGGTGAGATATGTGATATAAAAGTACCCAAGTTATTACTTATTGATCTTTAATTCAGATCTACCCATTTGGTTTTCAGCACGAGCCAAAAAAAAACCAGATGTCACTAGCAAAGAGACCAGCTAAGATAAAGTTAGCAAACCATCTATGGATAATATCATCTCGTGATATCTCCGTATGAAATTCCATTCTTAGTTCCAGCAAGTAATCATGTTCAGATCCCAAAATCAACCAAAAACAGACACAGAGATCATGGAATGAAAGGGAAATAACAAACCTTTTACATATCAATGCAACCAGATTTGCCGTAAAATCTCTGAGTTCCCAATGGTTGTCAGCAAATCTATTACCAAGCTTTCTTGATACAAGGCATGTTACAACAGATGGCATCAACTGGTGCAGCTGGCACCGAAAGGAAAAGTTCACTCAGCTTCATGGTTATTTATTAACCCAAGGCTGGTTTACATAAACATTATCCCAAGGATGGTTTACATAATCGCAATACAGATCAAAGGTATAATTTATTGTCATTTGAAGCAGAGGAGAATAGTTGAGCACTTGAGCTTGCATAACTCGGACAAACACTACCCCTAACAATGTTATATCTATAGTATGGAATATGTCTAAAATGCAACTTGAAGAAACCAGATCAGAAGCCTAAAGAAAATGGAACTACATGATTCTACAACAATTCTTAGGAAGTGGCAAAAGATAATCCAGAGAAAACTTACATAAGGTTCTATGTGTATATGAGGATTCTGTAGAAGGCTTCTAACAATGTGCATTAGATTAAACAGGAGTAGGAAGTCATTTAAACCACGTGAAACCTGCATCAGTAGAGAAATTTAGAATTCTATTCTGCAAAAACTAATTGTGGGTCTTATTTCCTTAAACGAGTTCCTCAGTGGTGAATAATGTTACCTCATCAGCAATGAAATTTGTAAAATATGGAACTAGAGGATGAAGTCCTGAGTCTGAGGCCAAGCTCACTAATGCTTCTTTAAACAGAGCAGGATTTGACTTGCTCATTGTAAGTTCAGCAATCTTTTGGAAGTATAGCTGTTAAGAGAGATCAACAGATAAGCTTATGCATGTAAGATACTACCTTATGGTATTTAGCCTGCACTATGTACCTGAAGTTCCCTAGATAGTACATGCTTCACTGGTAGCCTAATGTCAATAAGAGGTCCGTCCTTTTGTTCATGGATTTTGTTTTCTGCAGGTGCTCTAATGACTAGAGACAGCACAAAAAAAAAGGGTGAAAAATAGATTCCAGACAGGAAAGAACAAAGAAATTCTTCAAAATTTTCTTGCTCATGATGATGCAGAAAACATAAATACAGATGGATCTGAATATACGTATTTCGATTACTCATTAACATCAGTAACCTCACAACTTAACATGAAGTTAATTCACCTCTGAAACGTCACTGTACATACTAATCTTTGTTTCATATAGATAAATTCAGTTAACGACTTTACAACTTTAACCAAGGACATAAGATTGAGAGACAAACCTTCTAAAGGAGCATTTTCTGGTATAGCTGGCTGCACTCCTTCAATAGCCAGCCAGTGACAGACAATCTCAGTATCAAGGGGAGCTTTTGGTAGTGGGGCTTCAATCACCTAGAACATGACATTTCATGAACATAGTAGGAAAACCAAAATGAAGAGCTTAACTGAAAGAAAGAAAATATGGATCTTTTCCCAACATCTTACATCTTTGAAATCCACTTCTCTGTCATCAGTGTAGAACAAATCCTGATGCCCAATAGCTTTTCTAAAACGAAATGGTCCTCCTGAGGCAAAGCCATAAATCGGCTGCAATAAATATGATCATTCTCAAATAGATTCCTTTTGTTCAGTTAACTGATATAGAGATTTATGTGAAACCAATGTTTAATAGATGGTGTTATTCATATGCACCAGTAAAGCCAAACCTCAAAACCAGAAACCATACATATCTTTCTCACTCCACCATAGAAATATCAACAAATGTCTCATACCATCCAAGGAAGCTATCAAACCTTTTAATCATAGTCCACTACCAAACCTCTAGATAAAGGGAAAGAATTGGTCTCTAGTTTGTACCTCAACGTTCCTTAAGTTGAGAGCACCATCTACATCCGCAGCTGTTAAAGTCGTTCTCTTTGAGTGACGCATGCATTTGATAGCTTCCTGCAAAGATGATACAACATATTTTTCATAACCTGCTTCCAGCTGAAGAAGACAAAGACATGACTATAAAGAAAGAAGAAAGAAAGAAAAAGGTGACCTGCATAATCTCTCGAACACGATACTCAACATCAGGAGCAAGCATAAGTGCAGCCTCAGGTAACAAGTTGGTAATCCCAATACTCTGTGCTATAACCTCAATCGTTTCTTTAGGTACAATGCTCATCTTCTGTTAAATTGCAAGAAACATCAATAGAGATTCCTTGGAATTTCCCAATTAAAACGTCTGAGCATACACAATGCATCGCAATTCAACAACCAAAAACAAATGCTTACTTCAATGCTCCGTGCAGAGTGATTATCCCAAATTCGACCACAGAAGAACTCCGAATTTTACTATGAAACGAACAAAACGAAGCACAAACAGCACCAGATTCCTTCTGCCTTCTTATTTTCGCGCGCTTTTCCTTAGAGAGACTAAATCGTAAACCAAAGAAGAAGAGAGAAAATTTTCGTTTGACGTCGAAGATCCAGACAGAAGCAGCTTTCGTCTCGTCTAGCCCCCGGTAATATAGAAGACGCGGATCAAGAGCGGGTCGGGTATTAGTTGAAGTAAGATTCACCCGATTGGATTATTTCGGGTTAAATTTACTTTGGGCTAACTCTAACTATATATATAGTGGGCCTTTTTAGCCCGATAAGTACAGGATTTTTCTTCCTCTGTCTAACCAAAATCGAACGTTTTCAAAAATCACAATAATGAATAATTTGATATCGAATACGAAATAATTGGCTTAGGATATATGAAAGATTTTGTTTCAATACAGCACGTTCCGGATTTTGTATCTATCAATACCTGGGATTTTAATACAAATCATAAACGCAGGTTTATATAAAGTTTCCAATCACTAGACAAAGAATACACGCATCATTTTATTTTCATCCAACATACCTGAAAGCGTTTCTTCACTCTTTCTTCTACAAACATCAATTTGTTATGAATGCAATATGTGTTTACTTACTTTCCTTGGACTTTTTCTTTCTTTTCTATTTTACACAAAAAATAAAAACAATTTCTTTGTAAATCAACCCAAGTAATATTACGATAACCCTGCAACGTCCCGTACCCAAGATATTCCACCAGGAAACGCTCTATGAACTCTGCTTCTTACCGTAGCTGCACCTTTTGGTTTTTCCTCAATCGGATCCGCCATCACCGGGATTTCTTTCGTCAAAACCGGCTTGTGTATTACATTTACACCCTCCCCACCTTCTGTCAGAAACCGCAGACCCTGGAGTTTCCATAGTTTTTAAGATTTAGAAAGCGAAAGAAACACCATGAGATAATATAATAACAGCTACTACAAGTATTTCCAGGTTCGATGTTCTTTGAACGAGGCTGATGAGGGACTGCCATCAATCTAGATAAATTCAAAGACCAATGATCTTGCTCAATTTTTTCACCTAGGGCCTGTTCGTTTGGCAGCCTCAGGTACCTGCGGCTGCGGCATGCGCAGATCGCTGCTGCGTTTGGTACTGTTGCGGCTGCGGTTGCGGCCAATTTCTGTTCGTTTGTTTGACGCAGGATCCTGCGGCTGTCGCTATGAACAGACGCGCAGCTATTAAACGAACAAGAATTGCAGCGTCTAGCTGCAGGTCGCAAGTCGCAGCCGCAGGTCGCAAGTCGCAGCCGCAGGTCGCAAGCCGCAGGTCGCAAGCCGCAGCCGCAGGTCGCAAGCCGCAGCCGCAGGTCGCAAGCCGCAGGTCGCAGCCGCAGGTCGCAATTTGTTACGAACAAGCCCTTAGTAACTAACTAACTAACTACTGCAAGGACTTTTTGCATCTATGGAACGGAAATGCACGTATACTGTATACATGGTGAAAAAGAAAGGGTATTGTAGCATTATTACCGAGAGAGAAGTATGAGCAGATCGTTTTGCATTGATAGGTAATCTCGCACCAATATCCTAAATCAAAAAGCCAGAAACAAGATTTTTTCAATCGGACCTTTTATTACATGAAAAGAATACTTAAAGACAAGTTTCTATTAATTTCCAAGTTACGCTCACCTGAAAGACTTTAAATATAAGAGAGTGAGGATTAATAAAGAAAGAAAAATGAGATCAGTCCTTTTGAAATCATATTTTCATTCAGTTATTAGAAAGCCCTACATATACCATAAGAGGAAAAAGCTTACAAGAACGATGCGACTTACTATTCTGGATATCATTTTTAATAATTTACTGGAAGTCCAACCCAATTTGCGAAATGCTTGAATTCATCTCGGTTACCTGTAGTGATGCAAGATTGGTGGAGGAAATCACATAAATAAGAATCACAGTGTACATTGAAAGGAACTACTGCACAATCAGAATTAAAACTACATGTAACCATGTCTAAAAGTAAGCTAGCTAAAACTAAATTGAAAAATGTCTTAGCAAAACCCATTATCCTAATCTGACATCTAGGCTATACAAGAAACTGAGAAATGAGATGGAATTCTTACATCACTTAAGATCTTTTTAGATGTCTCGTTCTGCTCCTCCACCTTCCAATCCAAGCTCGCTATCCTCTTAGAAAGATGTTTCTTTCTTGACTGCGTAAGTATAATACACCGAGTATATAACAAACAAGGTATATCTTTCGAAAAACTATTTTTTCACCGCTACTGTTTATGACAAATCATCTAGTTGTTTTGATACACAAGTAACCGCATCAGCCATATTTTTCTTTGTCACAAACATCGCATCGGAAAATGACCAACCCTGCAATAGATTTACGAATTAATCGGGTATTTTTTCTTTTGAATGTCTGCCAAATTTTTTTTGATGACTTACATAGAAAGAAATGAATAAGATGCTGGGTGAATGTTAGAAGTCAATGAGATATAATGCATCAAAAAACTACATGTTACGATACTCTAACAAAAGACACATGAACATAGAAATGGAGAAATTTTCAAGAGACGGCACCTTCCACCACATGTAACAGTATCCCATAATCTCCAACAGCAGCCGTGGAACCAGGTAAGACGCGTAGCCTACATCAGCCAAAGCAAAGACTCTGTTTCTCATTAAAAATATATATGCATAACATTTCCTAGATTATATGAACTGAGTATTTAAAATGATTTTAGTTAACAATGAAAAATCCTATGTTATTGAAACAGGAATTTAAAAAAAATCTTTTAAAATCCAGTCTTATTGAAAATCTTTGATCAAAAAAATATCTTTTTCACAGAAGAGAGAAATAGGATCGATAACCTTGGTGGAGAGATAGGAATCCTGGATGGCGACCAATGAATTTAGGGCCTTTTTCTTCAGCTGAGGCCCAACTGCCGAACCCAGTATCGATGTCCCTCGGCCTCTCAGCCGATTCATGATTCCCTGATGCTTGCAGTGAGTCGACTCGGCGGAGTAGATTGAGTTATCTGGTTTTTGGCGCGTCGACTAATCGTCGGGGACAAAACCCCCGGCACGCAATACCCAGATTTTTTTCCGGTAAAAAAGCCTGACAAAACAACCTTTTTCAACTCTTCACTTCGAATGTTCGAATGAAAATGACTAATCAATTAAATTGGAACCTTTTTTTATTTTAAAATGAAAAAGGATGAATTTTTTGATAATCATAAGATCAAGTGTATTTAGACTTTTATAATTCTTGATTTCTTTCCTAAACCAAAAGTTTATTTATATTTTTTGAAGTGTGGTATTAATATTATATAAAACAACCTCAAAAAATGGTATCTATAAAAAGTTGTGATAATCTTTAAAATGTATTTCCTGATTGATAGTAACAATTTTCTCTGATGTAAATTTATTAACAGAGTCAAAAACAGAACTGAAAATTTGTGACATCACTGATTTCATCCTATATTGTTTTCAGCCATGGCCATCTGGCCCATCTCAAAAAAAAACAAAGCCAAAATAATTTTTAAAAAAAAGATCAACACTTTCACCTCCCCTCCTCCTCTTCCACAAAAATTAACAAAAAGGGGCAGAGGGAGATCACTGAGAATCTGAGATCTTAAGAAGCCTGAGAGGGGATATTCAGCCATGTCGCTGATGATCGATGCTGTGATCATGATCATGATCATGCTGTTGACGAATTCTCAGACAAATCCTGCACTTTTGAGTTATTTAATTGTTCAGAATCATCATCTTGTTTCTCAGTCTCTGAGCTTTCCTTCTTCACATCAGGTTTAACATTAGAAATAGACTTTGAATCAGAGCGGCATGGCGACAGTGAGATCCTCTGATGGTTTGAAACACGTGAAGCATAAGGAGTAGGCAGAGAAGAAGACATAGTCAAGCCAGGATATGGCAGCATCGAGTGGTCGAATTTGCAGTTTGGTCCGAACTTGCAGAATCCATAAGACCTGAAGTCACCACAAGCTGGTTGTCCCTGGACAGCGAAAAGCATAACAGTGGCTCATTAGATGTCCAAATCTTGGCAAAAACAGTGTTTGAGCAACAAAACCAAGGGAGTAAGAGACTAACAGGTCTCGCTGGAAGAACAAAAGGGTTCATAAGATTCGGTGGTGGTGGTGAAATCCTTACTCCAGGATGATTGTATTTGCAATCGTCTCCATATTTACATGTCCCAGTGTTCATAAAAACCCGACATTCTGGTTGTTCAGAACTTTCAGGCAAACCATGGTTCAATGCCACAGCCACGGGCGGAGATGCACTAGAACCGGAGTAATAAGGTTGATGATTCTTCACACTATACATGGAGTTAGATGCAGCCTGCAACATAACAAAAACACATAACATGTGATATCAACAGTAAAGAATAGGTTTCCGCAGAATTTCATAAGGGAAGTCAATTTTGCTAAAAGCAGAAGCTATTTAGCATTGGAAGCTTGTATTCAGACTTACCATGTAAGTGGCCCAGCCTTGAGGAGGTAAAAGGCCTTGAGAGGGTGAAACCATGATTGGAACATAGGACTGAGGAACTTGCGGACGAGGCAAAGTTCCATATGTAGGCATAATTGTTAATCCACTAGCATACTGTAAACCTGCAGAAGGGAAACTAGACATTCTATATGCAGAAGAATGTCCATTATCAGGTTGGGGATGGTGGAATTTGCAAGCAACTCCGAATCTGCACGTTCCCGTTCGCAGGTAATATGGACAAGGCTTCTCACCCTGAAGAAGAAACTCAAATAAGTCTTCCACATTCAACTAAAAACAAAAAAAAATTAGTAACGGCGATGAAATTACCTGACGCATAGGTAAACCGATACCATTAAACGATACAGGTTCTGCACCATTCCTGTGTTTTGGGTGATGATATTTACAAGTGGAGCCGTACTTACAAGCTCCTGTCTTCAGATAATACTGCAACGAAATTTGCACATAGTTGTTTGGAAAAACATCTTTAAGGAAAGTAAACAATTCTAAGGAAAGACTAAACCAGACAAGAGGAATACGCTCTGCACTTGAATGTATATCCTTGTTACCTCTTAAGAGCATATACGAAATAGAATAAGTTCTCTTACTTATGCTACATGGACAATAAGCTTAAGTGCGATGCATCACGCTGAACAAAATCTCGTTTTTTAAACACTCTACAATGCACTCATCCCAACAATAAGTAACAACCAATCGAATTAATAATCAAGATTTGAGATAACGAGAGAGATCCAATAAAGTGCACCTCACAATCGAGTTGTCCAATTCTCTCTGGGAGCTCCTCCTTGTAATAAGCAATACCCTATTAAGATGTTTATAATAGCAGTAAGCCAGGACGCAAATAGCAACTTATTAGACAAAATTTTGCTTTGTAACCTGTGGAAGATCAGTAGGATGATTGTAACGGCAACTGCTTCCATAGCCACAGAGACCAGTTCTTAAATAGAACTGGCAATCTCTTTCACCTGGACGATCTGGATACGGATTCGATCTCGCTACACCATTCTCATTTACTTTCATCTTCGTAAAGGCATCTAAAGATCATACAAACACAACATAAAACATCACTACATATTAAAAAGCAAACAGTAACGTAAATAAAAAAACATAAAGAGATCAAATTTCCGAAATGCTATAAAATGTTGTGCTGAAATCACAATGAGAGTTGTTATTATTAACGATGATCAAAAGTACAAAACTTTAATGTGATCTTCAAACGCATTACGGAAAAACCAAACCGGATCATATAGATCTCTTGAGATTAGAAACTTACCTTCGATTTTATCGGAAGATTGAATCGACACAACAGAGGTCTGAACATGCTGAGGGTCTGACATGGGTCGCATGTAAGAAAACACAGTGTGACAATGAAGGCGATGATCACGATGAACAACAACAAAAATAATCACAGATGAAGTGTTACGATCATCTAAAGAAACTGATTGTTATCCTCTCTTTTTTTGTGGGTAAAAAAATGACGAGGAAGAACAGAGGTCTTTTTTTCCACAGAGAGATTACAAGTAGAACAGATCCAATAGAAAATCCAATGCCAAAGTGTTCCTGAACGAGTTGAAATTTTTATTTCTCTTAGTTGTTTGCTTTCTCCAGACTCTGAGATTTTTCAGAGGAAAATTTCGGATCTTAATTTGTTTTTGCCCTTTTTCTCTCCTCCGATGTCTGTGTTTGTTTTCAATGTGAAAAGGAAGAAATTCAATAAGCTGTGGCTTAAATAAAAATATTAAAATAAATGAATAAGAGTGCCAAGTAACAAGTCTTTGCCCCCCCCCTCGTGGTCGGGTTAATAAATTCTGCATGTAACTGCAATTACAATTTTACCCCTATTTGCTCTCTACTGATATTTCTATGTGAAGTGAACCATCGTTCCTGATCTCACTGCTTCTGTTTCTTTATTTATTTTTTTTATTAAAGAATAGAAACTTCTGTTTCTTTGAGTTTTAAAGTTTTATTAGCCATCGTTTTTCTGTGTAATATCTCCAGTTTTGCGAACATTATTGATTAAGAAATTCGACTGATCAAATTCGATAACAAATATAATTAATAATTATACAAGAAGCTTCTGAAGTCCAAAATAATATTTATTATGAGTGAAAGTAAACTAAGAAGGAAACGAGTAAATTTTAAAAGTAGGATTTAGGAATAAATAGCTTAAAATGTGGTAACAAAGTGTAATAATAATATGCTTGGGGACCAAGGCCTAACGGCCTAGCCAAATGTCGACACTCGTTCCCTAGGAAAAAACTCATTCCACAGGGGTAGAATGATCAGATTAAACTAATTCTTCTGCCACAAGAAATCTTCTGCTTCGCAGTTTATAGAATGGTTGGGACCCACTGGTAGAAAAAAGAGTAATTAGAAAGTGTCATCCCGAAAGAGAGAAGAGACAGAAGGGGAAGTTGGGATTCGGTGGTCACTGGAGCAGCGTAAGAGCTGTGATCTTGAGACGTCATTATTGCGCCACGTTAGCTACGAGGTAATAATCCTCTGCTGTCATGACCACCTTGTTACAGTGTTGTGTTTCTGTGACTTTGACGCTTTTCTGTTCGACCGCTTTGACCGTTTCCAGTGACTTTTACACGTCAACAACATAAACAGAAGTAAAGCATTTTGTTTTTTTACTCATCAAAAGTATAAAAGAAAATAAGAAGAAATCATTTATTTGACTCTCCTTTATTAGTTTCCTATGACTTCAAGCTTCCGCCTCATGCTCCTTTTTCACATAGATAAAGCTTATGGATCTCGCTCAAGTCGACCGTATATGAAAAGGTTTTGATCGAGTAAATTTAGACTACGTAAAAACAGAAATCTTAGACTTTTAAATGCGTGAATTATAAATTTCATCTATTTGTGAAATATGTCAGGGTTCTTTCATTTGGGCGGGAGGGGGGGGGGGTTGATTAGCTTGATATTTTCTGCCTAAGTGTTCTTAAATATTATATCGCAGGATACATTTATCCTTAATTGTTGCTCAAACAATTGGGCCTCCGATAACTCCGGGTCGGGTAAGAGAATACTGGGTCTGTTTTGTTAACTTACGTTTTTAAAAATAGATGTTTATAACCCACACCTGGGCTGAGAGGTCCAGTAAATTGGGTTTGCTTAAATATAAGGCCTCTTTAAAAAGAAATTTTCATTTTCTGTCTTGATGTTTTAAAACATAATGTATGTAAGTAGTTCAAGCAATTAATTTTGTTTTAACATTAATACATCCTGTTTACTGTTTCATTCATTTTATATCTTGTCTTCTATACTTAAATTCTTGTTCCATTTGAATTTGTCACATATTTGAGCGCAAAATAAGGATAACTAACTGTCATTTGCAACTCCTAACAAACTTAAGTGATAGTTAACCCAATATATAGCATCATTGAAGAATTGTAGTATTGATGCATTATGCTGCAATTTCTCAAAATTGTATTATGCAGACTGCAGAGTCTTATGCGGAATATAAAAAACACAAAAAACGTGCTTGGAATGTTGACTTTTCACGGATCGGACCATCAAACACCGAGCGTTTGAAAATGCTAGGACCTTGCTTGCGTCTATCAGTAGCCTACTCCGTAATTTGAATTCGAAATACATTATTTTATGATCAAATTTGGAAAATACATTTGTTTAAGGATATTGGAATCGCCATAATATATTAGATTACATGTGTAGTAATAAGCGTTGTTTAATCACGTCTTCTATTATAGTTTATAGTAATTAAGTTTTTATGAAGGAAAATGGGAAATATTCTTATTCCAGAACAAATTTTTACTTGTACGAAGTAAACTCTTTGTACACTTTCTTGGTGAGGAAATTCAAACCTATCTTTCGGTCAGATTTGGGCAACCAAAAACAGCACAACTCATTCAATTGCATAGGTCATGTTAAAATTCTGAATGCTGAAAAAGTAAAACTAATATGATGTTTCGAAGATAGTGAAGAAAAATGGTTTTATTTTAACAAAAAAATAGTATATATTGAATATTTATGTTATTACAGTTGCTGAAGTTTTTCATTTGTTTTGTATCATGTATGAATGATGGTAAACAGCAACCACACCATAAAAGAATTGAAGTGAGCCATAGTGGATTAAACAATTAGTCAATAAATTTTCCAAGTGATACATTGAAATAATTTACTATCAGACATTGATAGAATCTACCGACCAATAAGAGGTCTACGAATGTGGGACCAGGGACAAAATAAGCAGTCACGACTTTGACCATGGTAAATGGATCATGCATGAAAAAAAATGAATTTCTATAATATGGAAACGACAATAATTGATGATTTTTTATGTCAAAATCGGAGACTTAGAGCAACTAACTAACAACTCCAATAATTTCAGTTGAAAATGTTAGTGAGAGTACTTATATGCGTACACACTCTCCTGAACGGTCTTCTCGAAAAGTTTAATCCTCAATCATCCTTTTGCTTTTTGATACGCAACTTCAGAATTAATAGGCATTATATCGAGGAACATGCATTAATTCTTTGGAAAATCATTAATTATCAAAAGAATATATTTTCATAAACGAGAGAAGAGATATACTTCTGTTAAGTCGGATAAAAAAAAAATGATACTTCTGTTAAGTGGTACGTCTATCTGTTATAACTTATAATGTTATAATTCATCATGAATCATGCATTTTTATGACTTACAGAGATTAGATCTCGATGTCCCAAAAGTTCTCTGCGTATATAAGTAATTAATTAATTCTTAACGAAATCATGAACCATGCATAAATACTCATAGCTTTACCTGAACAAAACAATGAACATATCTTTAAAATATGTACAACTTAGAAACAATACTATACATTATAAGATTATCATTTATATTCGTGAAACGATAAGTAATGATTTGAGTCATTTGACAATTGACATAAGTAGTAATTTAAAATTTTAATATTTTGAAGAAGAACAAAAATGAATCGATCGCGAAAACAATTATTCAAAAAATGATTTGAAGGCATTGTGATTTTGTCCGTACTTCTTTATACGGTAAGTCCTTTGCCGTAAAACACTTTGGTACGTGGCGGAGTGCTCGCTACCCAATACTCCTTCGAATTAGAAGGTATATTCGTTGGAATGTACCTTTTCATCATTTTATTTAAAGAAAATATTAATTTGGTGCATTTTATTTTATGGAATATTTTATCCAATTAAAGTTCAGTGTAGACACTAAACATTAAAATTGTTCTGTCTTTAGCTAGTCATTATTTGCCTTTTTTTAGAAAAGTGTAATTTTCTGTTGAGTGTTATGTGGAAGACAAAGATGTGACGTGGATTTTAATTATTTATTGTCGTGATGTGGTTCTTTCCCGTTGCGAACATTATTTCGTTTTTATTAGCTAAGATTATTTAGACATATATTTAAATGTTGCGATAATATTTCAGCATCATCATAAGTTACGTGCTGAAGAAAACATTCATGTATGGCAGAAATGGCATTAACCAACCAGATCGATTACTTTTTGCTCATTAATTTGGATTTTGGACCCAATGCTATTGTAATCGCCATAAGAAAATTCACGAGATTAATTACATCTCCAATTTAATCAATAATGAGTAACGTTTTTTCACACAATTAAATAACGTTTCCTAATTATTAAACTAAAACGAATTATAAACTAAATATCGTTTAACAAACACAACATAATATATTATGAACAATAATCTACTCAACGTTCCATATAAACTTATATATGTGTTTATGACTGCCACATGACTCAGACTCAGTGATTATTCTTCCCACTTTCTTTTTCGGCTTGGAATCTCTCTCTCTCTCCGGATCTTTACGCAAATATTTTTGTCAATAATTGACTTTTTCAAGAATAAGTATATCAAAAACTACAATCATATTAAATATATCTTCTTCTTTTTTTAGATTCGTGAGTTAAATAAAAATTATATATATAATCAAACCCTATATAAACTGGAGGAATCTATAATAGGTTGAACTACATTACTGTGTATCAAAAACCATATAAAAACTCGTAACTGTCTAACTTATTCAGACACTGACGTTTTGAAAGATAGTTGGATGGTGCGTCAATGCATGCTCGAATATGATTGCGCAAGTTGATTTGTCACATAAAATTGATTCCTCAGACTAGTTTAGTTTTATGGTTATTTAGTGTCTCAAAAACTTATTTAGTAAATCGATGGATTATTGTATTTAACGATATCGTTGTTATATATTTGAAAAAGACTGGCATCTCTGCTTGAAATGATTATGAGCTAATCAAGAGGAAATATTCCATAAGTTTGTCAATGTATCCTACAAGTGCTTTTCATCTAACAAAAACAAATTAAGCCTAGCTTTTTAACAAGACATTTCTAAAGCTTATATTTTGTTTACTTTTCAGTTTTCACTGTCAAAATAGTTATTTTGCTAATTGTTTATTCATCAAATCATCAACCGTTAATGGTTTTTGACAAAAATATATCAATGTATATATTTTTATAGCATCTACAACTAAGATAGACATTATTTATTAACAAAAAAAAAAAGAAGATAGACCGCTATTATATAGTTTCCGTATATTGTTTTCAGCTCAACTTGAGTAATATTAAACTTTTCTACAAATTTTGGATTCTTTTGTTTGAACGTGTTCCTTTAGGACCATATATAGTTTTCTTTTTATTAATTTAGGATTTCAATGTGGGTTAGAAATTGTAGATCAAATCTATATTCTCAGGTAGAGATTATAGTGGAAAATTATTAACTTAACGTAAAATGGATTTTAAGATCTATAATATAGATTTCACTCAGAATCTGCAAATAATTGCTTTTGAAAATTTTACATCCTTATTTAAAAAGATCCTTTAAAATTTGAACCCTAATAAAAAAAAAAATCGAACCCTAAACACTAAACTCACATTTCTTGCAATAAACGAGTGATAAATTTTTTGTCAACGATTTACACATATTCTATTGTAGGTATAAACACACACAAATAGATTACAAACACAAATCTCTTCAAAAAGACAAATAAATAGTTGTTGAAAAAAAGAAGTAAGAAAATAGTTAATTAAATAAAAATAAAGAAATACGAGTCATCGTCTATCTTTTTGCCTTCTTTATTCGGCTCTTTTTTTTTAAAAAAGAGAGTGAAAATTAACAGTGACAAGAGCGTGTCTATATAAACGCCGCTACGTAACGACCATCTCCATTACTCTCACCTTACCAAACGATTAAACCTTTCTCAGATTCCCAATTCAGAGATGAAACTAGTGGAGAAGAAGACAAGTACGGAGGAGGATGACGAAGATATCTGCCGGACGATCGAGGTTGCGGCGGTTGACAGTAACGGGTTTCAGGCTCCGGATAGTGAAGCTGATCCATTTCGAGTTGTCTCCGGCGAAGAACTTAACCTAATTCCGCCGCTTAACTTCTCCATGGTTGATAACGGTATATTCCGGTCTGGATTCCCTGATTCCGCTAACTTCTCCTTTCTCCAGACTCTCGGCCTCCGTTCAATCATGTAATTTCTTCTTCTACATTTATGACATTTTTATCAACTTTCGAATCGCTGATTTTCAGTTTTTGTTTTGCGTATTTTCGAATTTGTGAAGATATTTGTGTCCGGAGGCCTACCCAGAGAGCAATCTCCAGTTCCTTAAATCAAATGGAATTAGGCTTTTTCAGTTTGGCATTGAAGGCAATAAGGTTCGCATTCTTCTCCTCCCCATCTTTTTTTTTCCTCTTCCTCTGTTCATCAAGTCTCCTTTACCACATTGGCTTGTTCTGTAATTCTAAAAGTTTACTAGGAGGAGAATTCTCTGAATTGAAAGATCATATATATTTGGACTACTTTAAATTTGCAGTGTGTTCCTGACTTAGAGAACGAGATTTGGTTGCATTTGTGGAGTTCTAAGCTTCACAAAGAGGGTCCATTAACAAATGGACTTTCCAAAACTTTGGTATATATTATTAACTGAACCCAATACTAATTGTGCTTCTTTCTTGATTTTCTTGATAATTGTTCTCATTATTGTGACTTGAGCCTACTAAAACTGTTTTGCGTGTTTTGTCTTTGAATTTGATCCAAGCCATATTTTATTATGAGTTACCAGAAAAACACACATCTTTGTTTATTGTTTTGCCTCTTTTGCTCTTTCCGTTTCTCTTGACCTCCACTGCTTTGGTCCCACTCTTTGTTTTTCTGCCCCTTCGGCAATTATATCCACTTGGTCCTTATAGTTTCTATATCTAAAATTAGATAATGGGCTACGTCAAAATATTTGCTGAGCTGCTTGTTGTTTCTGTTGTCAACGATCCACTACTCCAAAGCTTACTTTATGTTGATATTGTTTTCTTGGTTCATGTTAATTGCGTATGCACTTCTTTTTAATACAAATATGATATCTTATGTAATCAAACATCAGCAAAAGCGTTTCTTGAGGTTGCACAAGTAGAATACAACTTTTCAACCATTTTTTATGGTAAAAACTTGTCAACGGCGTGTTGATCGTGAAAGTATCCATATTAGCTGTAAGGTAGTAAATCAAGATAAGGTGGGAAACAGATAGATGGTTAAGTTATATAAGTCGGTTACTATTGTATAATACCTACTTTTAGTTCTTCGCCTTTTTTATGTTTTAGTGGATCATGTTTGGGCAAACATTGGTAAGTGATGGAATGACCAAAAAACTTCAGAATAGAGTCTTCAGCTTAATACCATTATGAGTCATGAAGAATGTCGCTTGGCTGTTAAAGATTGGTATGGACGTAATTATAGTTGATCTAGAATCTTGATAATTTAAAAGAGGGATAAAAATAAATATGCTTGCGCTGGCTGATTTGCGGTCTGCAGTAGCTATCACTCTCTATCCCACAGAATCTGTCTTGTGTTGTTGATTTTTTTCCTAGGATAGTCTTCTACTGAGTTCTTTATGTGGGGAGTCGTTTAGATACCTACTACCATGGTTTCCCTTTTTATGCTTTTATACTAAAAAGAAACCAAAGTAGCTTTTTCTCCTTGGGTGGAGTTGTTTTATTGGAAGGATTTTGGAAATTATTCCACATTAATATCGTTAGATTTCATTGACTTTGGTTTTTGATCTGTTTCTCGACTCAGATTCCTTATGCTCGTCATGACAACTTTGATTATGATAGGAAGCCTTTTTGGTTGATATTCTTGGCTAGCTAGCTAAGCTTTTTCCTTCTCATAGATTCGTCTTTCGATTGACCTTTGTGTTTATTCCGTGTTATTATTGCGTTTGTGGAGATAATTTTTTAATATAAAAAGGAAAGAATCTTTCTTTCAGTACGCAACCAGTAAAAGGTATCACATTTGACATGCTTCACCTTTACTTGATTGTCTTTCTCGACGTTGCTTGCTTGTGTACGAACCTTGCTTATTGGATTGCCTTATCTCATCCTAATCTGCTCAATTTACTAGTGTGATCGATCTTTTTGTTATAAAAAATCTTATCATCTAAGAAAGAAATCCTTTTTTCTTATTTTCAGGAGCCATTTGTAAATATTCCAGACCATAAAATCCGCAAGGCACTCAAAGTCCTTCTAGGTAAGTATGAATTATATAAGCCCTGAAATAAAAGAAGACAAGAAACCACATTTTCTTTTGATGCTTTCTTATTCTAACTCGTTTCTTATCAATATCTCCCTTTTAAATCCTCAGATGAGAAAAACCATCCGGTTCTGATTCATTGCAAGCGAGGCAAGGTAATCTCTCTCTCCAATCCTCAACATTTTATCTTTTGGCCACCATTGAAGAAGAAAAATGATAATTCTAAAGTATGAATATGGAATTTGCAGCATCGGACTGGTTGTCTTGTTGGTTGTTTGAGAAAACTCCAGAAATGGTGTTTAACATCGATATTTGATGAGTACCAACGATTTGCAGCAGCTAAAGCTAGAGTTTCAGATCAAAGATTCATGGAGACATTCGATGTTTCCAGCTTCAATCATATTCCTATGTCTTTCTCTTGTTCTATCAGGTAAACAGTGAAGCTAATATCTTCATATGAAAGGCCAATCTTCCAGATATTAGAGTTTCCAGAGGAATCATCTTCTCTTTCTTTATCTTTCTCTGGAATCAATAATAATATTTCGAGAAAAGAAAAGCTTTAATATTCCTTTTGATAATGATTTTGCTCTTGTTTTTTTTTATGCTCATCAGTGTAAGCATTAAGCTAGATAAATACGTATATATATATATATACGGAATTATATATTATATATATATAGGATTTTATTTAGGAATATATATTTTACTGGGTTATACCAAATGTCACTTGATTATAAGTTTATAACTTGCTTCATATATTTCATACTTCAGAACATGATTTGTTATTATTATTCAATTGTTCATTCTCGTGGCAAGAGCAAGGAAATGCTATCATCAATGTGTGTATAATTTGTTCATTGTAATGGTAACCAAAATCGATGGACTGATTTTAATTGTTTAAAAGACTATCTAACACCTTGAATTCTAATTGAATTGATCGAAAACGTAAAACTTTATACGAGAAAAGGTTGTATAGATCTCGTCGCAACGTTGAAGCTGTCCAATTGGTTAGTTCTTATGGGATCTAATTCCCTAAAATTATTTGAAATTTTATAAACAAATGAATAAAAACCGTTGGACATGTCAGACAGCTTAATACATTTCCAGCTCCATGATTCTCTTTGCACATAAGTACATAACTAACAGTAGTGGGTACTGTGTGCAATCATTTACGGAATAAATCATTAAAACATATTTTTGTAAAAAACATGCATGCTAGATGCGTGGACAGTTGTTAGGTCACGAATATGAAACTAGGCACCTAACTAAATGGCCACAACCAATTTTTAGCTATAAGTGAGATAGTTGTTAGGTCATGAAATATGAAACACTCCATTGAAGTGTTATAGTTCACTTAATAAATTAAAACTATGACGCCGATTCTTTAACAACACGCCAGGCTCATTCTTGATTGCAGTAACAAGAGTTCTTTGTTCCGTTCCTACGCAATCCTATGGTCACCCGAGGCGAACCGTTCTCTGCAGAGTCAGGTCAAAGCGGCTTTAGATCAGAAGCCACTAACCGTTCCCCGTGTTCGATCAATGGCTGCCACAGGGGAATCAAGTGAAGCCGTCGGACATGAGAAGGCTCATCAAGAATCCTCGTGATTCTAATCGATTTTCTCCAATCTTCAATATACATGGGCCTAAACTTTTCTAAACGACATCGTACTCTTCTCACAATAGTCTATTGTATTGCTAAGTTTCTTCGGTTTCCAATTTTGAAGCCAATAGGAAATAAATAAATTGGCTCAGGTCTGATGTGAGATTTCTAACACATTGATTCTAACATATTAGGCATCAAAATGGGTGGGTGTAGAAAAGGTGTGTACTCTTTTTGTGGAAGATTATGTAGCTCGGCTTCATCTTTCTAAGACAGTGTTGGGCTTCGGAGAAGTAGAGAAGTTCTTCAAAAGCATCCCTTTAAACATGAAGGATTACTCAGTATACCCCACACTCTTGACCTCTTACACGAGATCTGAGAAAACAATGGATAAAGCCAAATCCACTTTCAAGAAGAAGGGAAAGGTGAGTGAAGAGGGATGCTGTTACATGTTTTTAATCTACTCTTGCTCTTCCTCACTTTGAGCATTCCTTTTGTTGTTTTCCCCTCGAATTAGTATCACTCGGCTTCTTAGATTTATATTTTTTAGGAAAAAGAATAATATTTTCTAAAACAAATAAAATTTGATTGTTATGTTATTTCATAATAAAAAAAAATATATCCTTTTACGATGATCGAAACATTGCCGCTATATTAGCCACCACTACTGCCAAGCTTCGTACATCACTACCCCATCATATCGTATTAGAGAAAATTTTGCGTGTGTCTAAAACTATCGTGAACCGGAAGATGGCTGAGAGTACATTCACTTTTAAGGCTTTTTTTTTTCCTTTTTGAAAGCAAGTTTTTTTTTGAGAACTTAAAACCATTAATACATTCCACAGTTCCATGTGTTCTGCTTCCACAAACAGAACTCTAAACAGGTACAGTGTGCTAACTAACTCGCACCAAATCATTACCATAAGTCCATAAATTAATATTTTGTGACATTTACGGAATTACTCATTAAAAAGTATATATTGTAAAATACATGCTAGCTGCGTGGGAGTTGTTAGGTCACGAATGTGGCCATTACCTATTGTTAGCTAAGTGAGACAGTTGTTAGGTCATGAATATGAAACCCTTCGTTGAACCCGAGTCGTCTGTAAGTTATAATTCACTTAATTGATAAAAAAAGAACATGACGCCGATTCTTCAACAACACGCGAGGCGCATTCTTGTTTGCCGTAACAAGAGTTCTTTGTTCCGTTCCTTTGGAACCCTGTGGTCACCCTAGGCGAACCAAACTCTGGAGAGTCGGATCAATGCGGCTTTAGATCAGAAGGCACAAATGATTCCCGTGCTTGATCAATGGCAGCAACAGGGGAATCAAATGAAATCGTCGGACATCAGAGGGCTCATCAAGAATCTTTCTGATTCATGTCAATTTTCTCAAGCATTCGAGGTTTGTTTTTAAAATTCTGATCTTCAAACTATTACCTAAAACCTTATAAAGGCCGTCCTATGTGTTGAGTTTCAACACTTTCCAATTTAAAACAAATTGAAAACATATCCTGTGCTCCTGAAAGATTATGCAGCTCAGCTTCATTTAATTGAGAAAGTGTTGGGTTTGGAAGAAGCAGAGAAGTTCTTCAAAAGCATCCCTGGGAACATGAGGGATTACTCAGTCTACTCCACTCTCTTGACTTCTTACACGAGATCTGTGAAAACACTGGATAAGGCCGAGTCCACTTTCAAGAAGATGAGGGAACTCGGATTCCTCTTAAAACCTTCACCGTTCAATTCGATGATGTCACTTTACAGCCAGCTAGGAAAACGAAATATGCTCCATAAGCTTCTGTATGAGATGGAAGAGAACAAAGTGAAACCTGACAATGTGACTGCAAACAATTTTTTGAAGGCATACGCTGCAGTATCAGATGTAAAGGCGATGGAGATGTTCATGAGAATGATGAGGGTTGATGAAGAAGGAATCAAACTGAAGAGAGACACGATCGTTGCAATGGAAAAGGCTTACGATTTTGAAGGGGCAGACAAGATCTATAGAGAGTGGAGAACAAAGGGACACGAGTTGGAACTGGTCAAAATGAAATAACGTTGTTAAATTTTGTAAGTAGGCTTTTGCTCTTCGCAGCTCTGCTTGTTCCTTTTTACATTTCCCCCCCTGTTTGTGGGCATTAGTCTTGTTGTTTTTATATCGTCTTTTGTGCCTTCTTTGTAAGTATGCTCTTTTCTAACTTAGAACATCTCCATTGATGAGAAGTTCCTTCAAATTTCTCTATTAGTACAATTTAATTGCATATTTTTTGTAGTCCCATATATAACACATTTACTAAACATATAATAGGCAATAGCACATACCACAAACAAAATTATTGGTATATTAACTAATCAAGTTTCTAATAAAATTATATAAAGACAATATTTATTAGTAAGTCATTTATTCATGCAGTGGCCAATGGTCCAACATTGTTGGCCACGGTTGTCTCCATAGCTTTCATGGCTTCAAACCTCGGTTCCTTGGCCTGAAACTTGACAGCAGAGTAGAGTTTCATGTAATCTTCGAACACAAATCTCGGATGATTCTCTTTCTTCTCCTTCTCCGGTTCTTTCCCGATCAACTCCGGCGCCGGAAATATCACAGAGTCGCTTCCCGGAAAAGGTATGGACCAATAGCATATTAGAATCGGACGTGAATATTACGTCTAATTAGTCGTACTCAGAAGTCACTGATCCTCATAATTAATACAAAATAAGATATTTCCACAATCTAGATGGAGAAATGTAACCACTTATTAATCAAAACCAAAATTCTCTGGATTATTGTGTCAACTAATATCAACTTTGAGTTGTTGGTTTTTAAGTTTCAAAATTAATAATTTCCAACATAGGTTTCCTATAGAAATTCTCTTATGTAATCACCAAGTTAATATATCGCATTTCAAAAAATATGCGTTACAGCCTTACAAGGGGCCTCACTGTGCTTAAGAAGAATTTATGAAGTTTGTGATTAGGGACTTGTTTTTATTTTATTTTTGTGTTAAAGATCAAAATATAATGCTATGTTGAGTAGGTGCGCATAGGTAAAAATTTCTGATAATTGGTCCATGAAACAAACCAGTTCATGAAAGTCACAAAAACGTAATATCTGGCTCCTCTGCATCAGAGCATCCATGGTGGTGCCCGCAAACCTCGTGGCTGCGATCAGGGATATTCTGATAAAAAATATTTGTACAACAGTGCTTATTGTGTTGGGAACTTGGGATAGGTTCAATGGTTACTTGTTTAGCCATTCCTCTACAATATCTTCTTAGAGTTATACAATGTCAAGGTGGACAGCAAGAGAAGTATATGCAGTTTTTGGCTGGAGATGATTGATAGAGACAGGTCTTTCGAGATGATTGATAGAAATAACTTAGAGTCGAGCAGAAAAACAACAAAGTTTTATTTTTTTCTAGCATGTTAAACTTAAATGCATAAAGTACCAAAGGGTTCATACATAACTCTGCTTCCACCTCAAGAAAAGTCTCATCTGCTAGTCAGAGTGCCGAATCAGAATCCGAGAAGAGCAAGTCAATTTCAATGGAGCCGGAGCTGGATTCATAAATCTTTGTAGCTCAGACTGATGATCCCCAAAGGTGATACAAACGTCTAAAGGAAAGAGATCTTTGTAGCTGTTCGTTCACCGTCCATTTTGGTGGTGACGGCAGAGGCAGTCGCTTTTTGCCCGGTGGAAGTTGATTTCGAAGGAAACCAGAGATGGCGCCGTCGAAATTCGAGTTGAAGTCTTCAAGATAGTAAAGTGCTGCTTCTCGACACGCAGACGTTGCCTTGCAGAACCTATCGATGGAAAGACCCACAACATCTTTTCCCATGATGCTAAGGTCTTTTCTCAGAGATGTGTTCATTAGTGTGTGTCAATAATAATTTCACTTACCTCTAATAAAAAGTTTCTAACAAACAGAGTTATTTTAGGAAACTAGTTACGACATTGTCATGCCGAGAATCAACTCAACCACCACTGCTAATGATACGTTATCGTTTTTGTGTTCCACTTACAGAAATATTTCTTATTACTTTCCGTTTTCTTGTAATGAATTGAGTTTCTCATGAGCAAGGAATTTTCGAGCCCAAGTTTAATAGGAATTTAAAACAATTAAGAAAAAAGAAAAAAAAAATATATATTTTAAGATGGTTTTCCTAGCTGCTAAAATATATAGCTCCGAATATTTCACCCACTTTGTTTTGGATCTGCCTGCTGCAAGAAAACTCATATTTTCGTTTGTTGTTTCGGTTGAATAGTCTCTTAACGTCGCTATTTTTACATCCATACAGTATAGATTTATCCTCTTTGGTCCAGAAAACTCATACGCAAAAGATATGATTTTTAATTAAAAGGATTAAAAAACAATCTCCTAACCTTGGAGATCAAAGTTGAATAGGGAAGAAGATGGATTGGATCAATTCCACTTTCTTGGAGAGAAGCTCTTTTTGACTTTTAACTCAGAGATTGAAGAAAAGAGAGACAAACTTTACTTTCCTAACAAGTCGAAATCACTGGCCATTGATTTAATTCACATGGACAACAAATTGTCCATAGTGCCAAAGCAACGGTTCTGATTCAAATAAACCATCAACCATATAACCTCAACAGGATGACCAGCTCAAACAGATTTTAGTGTGACGACTATGTTTTTCTTTCAGTCCCAGTTGAATGCAGACTTTGAACAAGTGCAGTATAAACCCTATTATCTATTTTGTATCCTTTCTTTTTCATCTCGCCCCACAATCCAAATGCTTCATTTGATTTTCCAGCCTTGGACAAACCCGAGATCATTGCGGTATATGTTACATCGTTTTGGACCAAACCCTTTGAACCCATGTCGTCAAAGAGCCTCGTTGCTCCATCCACATTACCAGACATGAATTCCCCAAGTATAAGCGACGTTTAAGTATATGAATCCGGAACCATCCCTTTGGCTTCCAGTTTCGTCCTTAGTTTCCGAGCTTCCTTTACTTTGCCTCGCTTGCAGTTTGCATCGATCATCACATTGTAAGTGACAATATTAGGCTGTTGTTCTCCCTTGATGCCCATCACTTCAAATAGCTTTTTTGCCTCTTTAAAGTTCCCTTCTTTGCAATAAATATCGATCAAATTAGTATAACTAACTGTGTTAGGCTTCACACCTCTACCAATCATCGTGAACAACTATTGCTTTGTCTCATCACATCGTTTCGATTTACATAAACAACTACAATCGTGTTATAAGTAAAAGCATCAGCTTGAAACCCTTTGTTCTCCTTCACATCATAAATCTTTAATGCATCATCAATTCTCCCTTTTCTGCAGTACCCATTAATCAAAGTATTGAACACCACCTGAACACCACGGCTCTGCATCTCTTCAACCGAAATCTCAGCCGCACTCATTTCCCCGACCCGACATACCCCATCTATAAGCGCCCCATAAGTGTGACTACTCGGTGAAAGACCCTTCTCTGTCAATCCATCAAACAACAAAAAAGCTCTTTTGATATTCCCCTTTCTGTAATTCCAACTTATGAGAGAAGTATACACATGAATATCTGATTCTATTCCTCTATCACGCATTTCGTGAACAGTTTCTCTGCATCAACCAATTTTCCGTTATTCATATCTAAGCCAATCAGTATCGTATATGTAGCTGCGTTATAAGCAACTTTCTCCGTCTTCATCAACTTCAGAGTATTTTCAACAGCCAAAAAGCATTGATAATGGTGTTGTAAGTATAAGCTTCACGTTTGATTCCTTAACGAGAGAACTCATCTATCAACTCTCTACTCTTTTCAACTTCACCTCTTCTACATAATCCTTCAACCACAGTCGTCAATGAAAAAACTGTGATATTCACACTAGAATCAACCATTCTCCTGAAAAATTCCAAACAAAGATCAATTTTCCCGCCTTTCTTTGCAGCAACGAGAAAAACAATGCATGATCTCTCGTCCATACTCAACCCTTTCCCCAAAACGTAATCGAAGATCCCCACACTCTCTTCTTACATTCCGTTATCCGCATAATAACTAAACATCAAATCGAAAAACTTCTCCAAAAACTCAAGCTTTTCATCGCTAAATCCGCAATCCACCATTGCTAAACCCAAACTCTCAACCGGACGCTCGTAAAACCCATCGATTGCAACCGAATTTAACAGAGAGCAGATTAGTCGAAACTTACGAACGGAATAAAGCCGGTGAGATAGTGTCACTACCGCCGTGAGATCGGGTTTAAACCGTGATTCAAATCGCTGGAGAAAGTTGTAAAAACCGATGCAGGTTAGAGTAGGAAGATTAGGCTCGGAGAGAACGAGTCGGGTTAAGAGAAGTGATGGATTCGAATGAAGTATTCCGATACCGGATTTTTCCAAAGACTCTGGTATTTGTCGCTGTTTGTATGTCAGATGTGAGAACTGGAGATCTCTGTTTCTGTCTCAGGTCATTGAACAACCGCGAGAGTTTTCCACTACTCATGTTTCGTATCTCTTTATTCATAATCCGTCACAGGTACAAAAATCTGCAAACAAAACTGAGAAATCTTGCCGACGACGACGAGAGAGAGATTTTGGAGTCTGTGACATGCCTAATGCCGTGGCGAAAGTGAAACGTCGTCGTTTATTCAAAATTGAATTTATTTTTATTTTTTGGTTAACTAGTAGTAACAAACAACACACAACTTGAAAAAGAAACACCATTACATTTGTTCCTCGCATCTTTTCGTTAGGTTAAAATAAATACGATGAACTGAAGCTTTATGCACACTAGACACTGATTCACGCTCTATCATCATCTTATAAACCTCTAAGTATAGAGAAAAATGAATCCTACATTAATATATGTGTAGAAGATATACTCATATACACATATGTGATGTATCTCTGTGGTTAAGGAAACAACGAGAGGAAAGAGAGTATTTAGGGAGACTAATTATCTGATTTTTTTTTCTTCATCGCTTGTTGTGTAAAGGATTTGAACCCGTCTTAACCTTCCGTTTCCCCGGTAGGATTTCTCCGGCACCGACGACCGGCGGGGTAGATTGAGAAGGGAGAAACTCTCTATCTTCACCAGAAGGTTTAGAGGAGAAGCGTCGTCTTTCAACGTGAATTCTTGAAGCTTTAGATAGAAGAACGAGGAAGAGAAAAACAATGAGACAAAGTAGACGACCCGGATTCATATTTTTAAGTTTTAATAGGAAAACAAAATCTTTTAATATTTCTTGAAGAATGTGTTTTGTTCTAGAGAGATGTTTAGTATGATTATGAGAAATAAGATGCGATGCACAGACTTCCATATGTGTTGTTGCGAGTGTGTATATATTTGCATTTTATCTAGGAATTAGGATCATTAGGTGTAGACATATATGGTCCCACTTCATAAAGTTTCTTCTTTGTCAACATAAATATTAATATTTTACTATATGCATATAAGTTCGACGTGTCATTTAGTAAATACTTTCTGTGCGTAGAAAATATTCAAGTTTATATAATCTCTATATCCAATTAAAGAGAATATTTAAAAGAAAATTAAAAGAGATAGTTTTATCATTGCATCTAAACACTATTTATTATTAAATAATTAATAAACATAATTTAAAATTTTCAGATTTTTTTTTCACTTGCCAAATCCCTAATTCTTTTTTATAATCTCTAATTATGTAAACAATTTCAAATCTTATACAACCCGAGTCGCCGATCTTCGCAGAGACTCCCATCCCATCGATAAATTTTCAGTTTTTTTTTTCACTTGCCAAATCCTTAATTCCTCCTTTTTTACAATCCTTAATTATTTTGTAGCGTTTTTTATTTATTTAGAGAACTTATAAAATCATTCAATTCTTCATTTACCAATCCCTAATCCCTTCTCGTATAATTTTTTTTGTTTTTTTATCAAAAAAATTATATATGTAAAAATAAAATTGTCACTATTATCATGATATTTTCATTGAAAATTATATTCATTGATTATTTTTGTAAATATACTTAAATACTGAAAAAAATACCTAAGTAAAATAAAATTCGTCTTGAGATACTTAAGTAAATTAACATTTGAAAAGGAGTAGTTTCAAAATAAAGTAGTCCATACTGTTAAAAGAAAAATTACGAACGTAAAATTTAAAGATTGAAAGTGTGGAAGTGTCAGTAACTTGTAATGGAGAGAATCTGATAAATACAAAGGTGAACGGTGAACCCACTTCCCACCTAAAAATGGCCGGTTAAAAAGTGAGTATTGATTATATATGCAACGACTTGAAATTCAACTTAATATCCATATAGTTAAACACTATGAACTTACCATGTGGTTTGCACGGATACGATTCCAACTTTTGAAATTTCATCCATAACAATTGAATTGATGGCAAAAAAAGGTTATTGAATTGTTTTTTCTTTCGTCCAAACATTATTTCGGAAAATTATCTAAAATTAAAAATTCTTCTATTGGTGAAAAATTAAAAGGGAATTTTTTTGTATTGATCAATTTCTGATTAGTCTTCACATTTGAAACGTAAAACATAATCTTCTTTTTCTTTAAACATATCAGTTTGCTACCGCGTGAGTATAGTGAAGCTTTTTAAGCTGAAAGTATTCGTATGCAGAATGATGAAGCTTTGAATAGCGACATGATTTGTATGAATATCAGTATCAAAATAAGAGCAAAGTTACATATTTCTGTTGACCTTTTTGAAACGAGACCAGAAAAATCTGCTTTATTTTTCTCCATAGACTAATTCAAAGTCATGATTATCAATAATAAAATATAACCTATGATTTAAATATTTTGACTAGTAAAAACGACATTGGTGTAATAGTCGATAGATAGTAGCTAAATAATAGATCTCATGTTTAACTTTAGAAAGGGACTACGGATGCAAATTTCTCAACATCTCATCATGTCGCATATTGAACTGTTAGTGATACTTAAATTTATTCTCATTGTTTGCTGCTGATATAATATTATTTTCCTGATCAACAAATGTTGCCGACCATGAATGTAACATACGCCAACTTATTGGATTTGGGGCTATAAGAAATCTGGCCCATCCAATCCAAATCTGGTTAGACATATATTAGAATCTCTTCTGTCTTGACCACACTAGACCCAAAACTGTTTCAACAAGTTATTCGTAAAATCTGTTTTTGGATTCTCCTCAAATAAATTTCGATCAACCGTTGTGTTGTGCGTATTTTTCAGGTGAAATACTGAATCTGAGGCAATGATAAGCATATAGCTTGTGATTAAAGTATAATAATAGTTGACATTATATTGTTAAAATCCAATTCACAGTTACACCAGTGGTTTGGAACTAAGATCATGTTTTTGATTCTTGGTGTTTCCTAAGCAACATTGCTTTTGGGTTTAACATTTGACTTGGTGGTTCCTTCTCTCCATCCTTTTTGACGAGCTCTCTCTTCCCACTTAGATGTTAGCTTTTTCTGCTCGGCGAGTGCTAATTCTGCTTTTTCCCGAGCTTCTTCGCATGTTTCCATACCCGAGTTGCACTTATCTGCTTCCTTTTGGTATGAAGAAGTTACCTTCTTGGCCTCTAATAGCCCCATGTCTGCTCGTTTGTGTTTCTCTAAAGATTCTGCTTCACGCAGCTTCAGTTCCTCGGTTAGAAGTTCAGCATAGTTTTTCTCAGTGTCTGCGTTAACCTCTGGATCGTGCTTTGCACAATCTACACATCAAAGCAAGATGTTTAAAACTAAGACTCGATTACTAAACTGTAAAGACTCTTCAACTGATACTGTTCATGAAACGCCCTTCACTTACCCGTAAAAGAAGCATTGCTAAGTCCTGCAAGAAGAAAGGAATCAAGGAAAAAAAGGATCAATCTTTTGAATTTGGTGAATGTATACTGAGAAACATATAGTAACTTGAGAAATCAATTAATATAAACGAGCACAACTGGATCGGTAAAACAAACACAATGCATACAATTATACTATGACCAGAAGACTAGCCAGCAAAATTCAGTCTCTATGATCCAAGAAATTTACAGATCATAACCTAAACAGTAACTCGAAGAATAGGAGAAACAACACTATAGACAACTAAGTAAACCACAATTTTGGTAGATCTAGTACACTAAACATTGTCGATCAATTTCTTCTCAGATTCAAACTCCAACACTAACCAAACACAAGCGCACTCTATCCAATAACTCAGCACCAGAATTGATATGAAATAACAGATATGATCTTGTATGCACACACAAGAAGTAACTAAATTTTCGACACTCCTCAACAAAAAGGAGCAAACTTTTCCCACAGATCTAGCAAAGATCTAATCACTGGCAAATATGAAGCAAAATTGCAACTTTGAAATACCTTTGGGAATGGTGAGAAGAGGTAGGGAAGAGCAATCACAGGGGCATTTAGGGCAAGATGAGGCGGAAACAACTGAGGAATGGCTAACGGCAGCCAAAGCCTCAGTGAGATGCCAGTAGAGAGGTGGACCAAGTATGTAACCAGCCATGCTCAGCCCTAGCAAAGCTAGCCCGATCTTTAACGCCGCCGTGTGTCTCGCCATGAACACGAGATCCGCGGATCTGGGTCTGTGTAAAGATTAGATATTTCGGCGAGTGTGAATGAAGAAATCTGGAAGTGGGATTTTAGCTGTCTGAGACGACGCTATATAGAAAAATCGGGGATAAGTGATTTTGACAGACTTTTGACTCTTTGCTTGCTCTCTCTAATTTCGTCGACAGTTAATAGATGTGTGTATATAGGCACACCTCACCATTTTAAGTGCTAATTTACTGACTAAGTAACAACTTTTAGCCATATAAGTTAGTTAATGAAGCATCTAAAATGTCATTTCAATTAATGTATGTAATGTTATGACTGAATGGAATAGTTTTTTTTTCTTGGTAATGTTGTTTGTCAACCTATTACTTATGTGTAAATGCAAATCATAGTGTAATGAAGAATATATTTGTAGACCATGTTGAGGGTTTAATTAAACCTTATCTTCTCGTATGCAAAAGCAAAACCATAAAAAAATGTCCGTTACTTTGTAACCTCTTTGTTTTAAGACCAATTAAATAAGTGGACAGAATTGACAATCGTTTTACGAATGATCAATGATCCAAAGTAAGTATTTATTATTTTTTTAGTGAAGAGTAAAAAATAATGCAAAACCAAAAAAAATGTCAATAAAAAAGTTTCTTTGTACCATAAAAAAAAAAGGAATGAAGAATTTAGTAATTTACACATACGTTGAAACAAACCTCCAAATTGAGTTTATTCAAAATAAAAACAGTAAATTCCAAAGAACCAATTCCGGTACAGTTTCAAATTTCTGGTTATATTTGGTTAAAATTGATCTGGTATGTTGCAGAAGCTTCCCTCACATGGCAGGTCTCTCCAAAATTCATATGTTCAGTCATCCTTACCAAAATGCCGATGGAGATCTCAGTAGATCTGATTAACCAACTCCAAGTCTCGCTTCGAAAAGAGGCCAAGCTCTCCTCCTTCGTTCCCGTCGCTGATAAATCCTTATCCAGCCTTCCTACATCCGCGGAGGCAATCGCAGAACTCGATGCTTCAGCTCCGTAACTCCGTTGCCGGAACTGCAATCACAGCGTTCTGCGATTCTGCTCGGCAGCATAATCAAATCTGGAGGCGGCTCGGCGGTTTCAGCAATCACAGCATTCTGCTGATTCAAATTAACATCCTCTGTCATATGTTCATCAACCCATCTCTGATTCTCTTTCTCCCACATTAGCACACCCTTCTCTCTGCTTGCACCAGATTTTTTCCTTTAATGCCTCCTCCTCTTGGTACCAAAGGCGCAGGGGCAAGAGCAGGTACAGGATTTGGTACATCATCATTAGCATCATGCATACCTCTGAAACTACTTTTGCGAGTTTTTCAGGACTTAGCTTACATGATGACAACAAGCAAATATGGATTAAAAATTACAACATCATTCATGGATTCAGAATGCGAGCACAATAAGTATAACATAGATACTATTTATATTCCACGCGACATTGTCCTATAATAGAAACTGGTTTATCAACAACACATCAAATCAAAACCAGAGAACATTCTAGAAGATACATAAACTTCACTTGTGCTATAAAAAATCGTGAGAAAGTAAGACAAAACCTTGAAATTCAGAGCCGACTGAAATGTCTGAAGGAGATGGAGCATCAGGCTCTCTATCAGAGATTAAGACAAGTTCTTCTTCCTCATGATTCACAACTATTTCAGAACAGGTAAATAGAGAGCACGTTTGTGTACCACATGCTCCTCCACATTTGTTTAGATATATGAGCGGCTTTATGGACGTCAGTGTTGAATGATCATTGCTCCGAAGTGTCTTCTCTCTTCGTGTGATAAAAGATTTGACCTTAATTTGATTTGGTTGGTGTTTTAACCGTTGGAAGTGACCATGATAAATTCTTTCATTAGTGATTGTTAATGTCCTTGAGGATTCATTGAGACAAGTTTCAAGAGTCAACATTGGAAAAAGACACAAACGATTGAAACAAAATGACTATATTATTGGAAATTGGCGACAATGGTATGAGAGATTTCATCTATGAACCAAAAGTGCTTTAGCAACGAAAGAGCGACTTGATGAATGATCTATAAGGTTGTGAATTACATCATGTTGATCACGATCAAAGTCAGATTTTATGCAGTGAAATTGCTTATAGTATTCGTCTATGAAATTTTTTGTAAATATGTGAAGGTCGCCAATAGCTTTAAAAGCTACATTTCGCATTATGTTGGTTTGGTAAAGAAATATCTGACGGTAGGACCTCAAAATTTAAGTAGATGGACCTGTCTATGTAACGCCAGTTCATTCATTTCAAAATTTTATTCTAAACAAAGAAAAATAAATTGTGGACAAAAATGTTGGATATGTGTTCCTTTAGAACAATCGAAAATCAGTTATTAAAGATCAATCCGT
Organism: Cardamine chenopodiifolia; assembly: GCA_963922655.1. Taxonomy (NCBI): domain Eukaryota; kingdom Viridiplantae; phylum Streptophyta; class Magnoliopsida; order Brassicales; family Brassicaceae; genus Cardamine; species Cardamine chenopodiifolia. The sequence goes on from OZ000467.1 coordinate 917,803, forward strand.
AATCAATATTCTCTTATTGGAATTTCCGAAAACATTCTTACACAAAAATAGAAGAGAACATATCTTGAAATGAAAAATGAAGTATTATACATTCTTTTTTTTTAAAGCAAGAGAAGAGAAATATAATGACAGTTAGTACTGTCGAAGACACTAAAGCGTGATTCGTAATAAGAGCTTTGATTAGTGGCGACCGCCACCTCCACCGCTACCACTTCCGCTACCGGAACCATGACCGGAGCCTCCACCAATCCCAACACCTATACCTATTCCAATCCCAATGCCACCTCCTCCTCCATGACCTCCACCAACACCACCACCGTGCCCAAAACCACCTCCTAGGCCTCCACCACCTCCGGCACCACCACCAACACCTCCTCCGGCACCAAATCCACCACCATGTCCAGATCCACCACCCACACCACCTCCTCCACCACCACCAAATCCACCGCCTCCGCCAACACCTCCTCCTGCTCCACCTCCTACTCCACCTCCAGCTCCAAAGCCACCACCGTGACCGGATCCACCACCAGCACCACCGCCTCCACCACCACCACCTCCACCTCCACCACCAACTCCTCCGCCAGCACTGCCACCAACTCCTCCTCCGGCTCCAAAACCTCCACCGTGTCCAGATCCTCCATTAACACCACCACCTCCACCACCACCGCCTCCACCACCACCACCGATTCCTCCACCCGCACCAACCCCACCGCCTACACCTCCACCGGCTCCAAATCCACCACCGTGACCAGAACCACCCCCAACACCTCCGCCTCCACCGCCACCAGCTCCACCTCCACCACCAATTCCACCACCGGCACCACCGCCTACACCTCCACCGGCTCCAAACCCACCACCGTGACCAGAACCACCCCCAACACCTCCACCTCCACCACCACCAGCTCCACCTCCACCACCAATTCCTCCACCAGCACCACCACCTAGACCTCCTCCAGCTCCAAACCCACCGCCGTGACCTGAACCACCGCCAATACCTCCTCCTCCGCCACCACCAGCTCCACCACCACCACCAATTCCTCCACCAGCTCCGCCACCAACTCCTCCTCCAGCTCCAAACCCACCACCATGACCGGAGCCACCACCAATTCCTCCTCCTCCACCACCACCAGCTCCACCTCCACCACCAATTCCTCCTCCGACTCCACCACCTACTCCTCCTCCGGCTCCAAAACCTCCACCGTGCCCACCACCACCGCCTATACCACCACCACCACCAAATCCTCCACCACCACCGCGTCCAAATCGTCCACGTCCACCGCACCTCCGGCCCCACCTACAATCATCGTCTCCAAACCTCGCAGGTCCCACTACAGATCCATCCCCAAGAACACATTCCACACCCAAATGAAGCAAAATCAAAGAAAGAATCAAACAAGTAACACTTTTAAGATCCATCTTTAAAGAGAGAAAATAACTTTGATTTCTCTTCTCTTGTGTTTCTTGTGGTGTGATCTCAGTCACTGGAACTGAACATCCCCTTATATAATAGAGAAATGAAATCTTCAAAGTTCTAAGAAATAAGCAAGTGGGATGAAGAAGCCATTAATATGGATCCCCATGCATGTTACGTTCTACGCGTTGGGGCCGTTGAGCCATTGGAGGGAAACATTTAATGAAATTTTCTTCTTCAAAGTCAAAATAGATCTACACTTCGTTTAGACTTCAGTAGCTTTTGATCTCTAGTTTTGCTCATTAATTACTTTACTTTTCTATCCAAAACTAGTTGACATTTCAAACCATCACATCCGTGTATCAATATTAATGATTAAACCCAGATTTACCGATAATTATTTGTGTTGGTCCCTGGTTGACCCTATTATTATTCGAAAATTACTATTAATTTCCCATTAACAAAAAGAGAGTAAAATTTAGAACCAGTTTATTGGAATTTTCCATTGTGGTGATCAACAACAAACTTTTTATGTTGTGGTTTTACTTCTGTTTTTCTTAATGGTGCTTTGTTTTCACTCACATTTACCATGGGTAAATGAAATATTACATCTATGATCGATGGCTATTGACATGGGAAAGTTAAATTTTGAACAACTATTGAGAGTCAACGATGCCGACAATAGTCAACGGTGAAATCTAGAGAGAATAAATCTAGCTCACATGCAGTTGTAAGTAGATTGTCTAAACCTTACTACACATATTTAATGTCTACTATTTCCCCAACTAAAACCACTAATCTTTATCCACTTTATTTATAAGTTACATAAATATATGCATGCTTGAATATATACTCAGCCGAGGAAGTGAAAATCTTCAATGAAATTCTGAGTTTCATTGCTACATATTAATGCAAATGATATGGCGCTGTTATGTTTTAGGGAGAGTCTACGGTCTAATATATAGGTCCAGAAATTCTAATTATAAAAATGGATATAATTTAATAAATATTTAACTCCTAATTATCAAAGACAAATCTTTATACCAAATTACCAATCAATATTTGAATATTACAACCAGTATCGAACAATAAGTGTAAGTTCCAAATGGGCTTTTGATATTGTCTGTCTAGGTCACTTGGCGCTAAACCCCCCGGCAACTTTGGAAGAACAAAAAAACATAAGTTAAGATCCATTAGTAACATTAAAACAGCATCGTCGTGTAACAATGATCAAGCGTATTTAATCCAACCAAGATCACATATGCAAATGCTGAAACACACACAAAATTAACAATTCCAAATGGTTTAATATACCCAAACTCACAGTTAAAAGTCTCAGTGGGGATGTTCCAACTGAAATTCTGATTTACTTGTGTTTCTTTGAGGTTCAAAACTCATTGGTAATAGTTGAGGATATTTATTTAAGAGCTGTATGGATACTTGGACACGTAAAAGCAACTAGAAATTACATGTCTTTGTGGTCAAACTAACTGAAACAGGAATACATATATCCAAAGAATGCTTTCAAAAACTTAACCTTTGTAATAACATCTGTGAATGGAATTAGAAAGACCCGATCATGTCGATTTAAGCGACAAGTATATGACCTGCACATATTTAGCCAAAAATATCCACAATTAATAAACCGATTTTCCCTGTTTTATTACCGTTGTTTGAGAGATTTCCTTTTTTTTTTTATAATAAAAACAGAATTTTCTTTTTTGATAAAAAGCGGAATTTCCTTTTTTTGAACCAAACCTTTCCTTCTAAAAATATTCAATCTTTTTCTCTGTGAAATCAAAATTCACATTCTTCTTCATTCTTTCAAAGAAGCAAACTTTTTTTGGACACTGATATTCTCTTCCTCCAATTCTTCGTCTTCAATCTTCTATCATTAAAACTTTTCTGGTAGCTTTCGTTTTTACAGCCAACAATGAGACTGGAAGCCGCTTCACAACCAAATCTTTCTACATCCTTCTTTTTCTCAGAAACCTCAACTTGACGAGATTTCTCGGTTTTCCAAAAACGGAAGCCCAGAAAAGCTCAGGAACGACATTGTGTTTTCCCTTGGAGCCGATAATTGCAAAAGAGCCACGACGTTCAGATTCACTAGGATCTCTTCACAAAATCAAAGAGGACGATGAGTCTTAGGGCTTCTTCTGATCAATAGGAAGAGAACAACAATGACCACAAGGAGAAGAGGAAAGGAGAGTTTCCTTCCCGCCGACTCAGATGCTTCCTTCCTTTGTCACGTGCATGCCTTCGATTTGTCCCACCTCTTGTTTCTTGTTTCTTCATCAGATTATTTTCTCTCTTTTTTTTTTTGGTTAAAGAGCTTCTATTTATTTATTTTATTATTTGCTTATTAATATTTACTGCTTACGCTTTTCTGATTTGCGTATCTACGTTTTGATTTCGGATTTAAAATTAATTTGAAAGTTTTTTAAATAATATTTTAATAAATTAAAGTTTTTAATTATATAAAATATTTGTATTTTTTAATATTTAAGTGTTACTATAAAATTGTAAAAACAAACCTAACTTGTCATCGTATCTTTAGAATTTTTTTTATCCGTTAGAAATGCTACAATTACAATATGTTTTAGATTTTACAATTACAATACGTTTTATATCATGTAAATTTAACACTTATTTTTTAATTTTTTTATAGTAAAAAACTTTTTCAACATTTTCTTTTTGAATTTATAATTAAAATTTAAAGTGTTTTAAATATAATCTTTTAAGTACATGTTTTGATTTAATTACGTCTATAGACATCACGTCCATAGTGAGAGATAGGCATGAAAATTATTTCTACTCTTTTTCATTGTTTTGTTAGAGTAGAAATAATTTTAAAAATATGTCTATGGACGTGATGTTGTTAGCGAGGCAGACAACGAGAAGCCCATAATTGTCATCACTAGATAGATTGTTCATGTCCTTTATCTATAGGGAGGTTAATAAAGAATATGAGGTATTTGCTTTGTTTTCTTGTTGACTAAATAAATAATCAAAGTCATTTATTTTGCCCATATCTGATGATGTTTACTGTTTTGTTAAACTTAACGATATTGCCAAAAGTTAAAGTTTTCTAATACATTTTCTATATTTAAAAAGGAAAATTTTAAATGACATGGTGATGATCAAAAGAAATACAAGATATGCAACACTCTTGATTCTTGAAAGGTTTTCCATAACACATATGGTTTGAATATAAGGTATGATTAAAACAATGTATATTTTTGATGATAGAATGGTGAAACGTAGTTATTGGAAGCCCAACTGACCGAACTATATCTAAATGGGTGATATAGGTTTGCTTTCCAATTTCATTTCCTTTGTTAGTCTAATTTTTGTAGTTGTACTGATAACTATATTTTGTATTCTATTGGAATTCGGCAGTTGCAATTGAAGATGAATTCTAGTTATAGCAAGTATGACATTCATTATGGGTGAATATGAGCAAACGATGATTATTTAGAGATGATTGAAACCAAAGTTGGGAATATTTTCTTTGTTTTCAAAGTTTGACCAAATCATATTTTTATTCTTAACTAATTTATGTCATTTCACGAAGTTCATGATATCCAATCTATATCTATCTTTATCTACTACATTTTGGTTGACATGAAAAAATTAATAGATTAAAGAAAATAACAGACAAGTGAACTGGATATGAAAAACAAAAGAGTAAATTTATCCCACTTCTTCACTAGTAAATAGATAAACAAATTTGCCAAAAAAATGATTTTCTTTGGAATTTATTCATTTTTAAATGGAATGAGTGAGATGTTCATTACAGTGTAGAAAAGTAGAAAAGTCCATTTCTCTAGTTAATGTTTATTGTAATAACAAAAAAAATATCAATAACAAATTGGAAGGAGAGTGTTGTGATGTTCGATACCATCCACATACAGACACATAGCATTAATGTTTTTCTTTATCTCCTCTGTTTTTTCAATGGCTTCTATAGTTCCTCTTCTCCGTACTATCAAATCTCCAAATCTCAAGAAATCATGCTATTAAACATTTCTTCTTCTCCAATTTCTCATCGAATTCCTTACAATATCTCTAATTTCAACAATCCCATTTCAAAGTTCCCTCCAAAATCCATAACCCATCTCCCAAAATCTCATCTTTCCACCAATCTCTCCACTTTATCGAACCATAGCCTCTACGGCACCAAGAACAGAGCTTTATTCAGAGACAAGAGATACCCATATAACAGACCACGAGCTCTCGCTGGATTCGATTTCGGAAGTTTCGAATCAGTTCTCGAAGCTTCCGCTGTTCTCACGGCGATTATCGTCGTCCACGAAACTGGTCACTTCTTAGCTGCTTATCTTCAAGGTATCCATGTGAGTAAGTTCGCGATAGGGTTTGGTCCGATCTTAGCTAAATTCAATTCCAACAATGTGGAATACTCTCTTAGAGCTTTTCCATTAGGTGGATTTGTTGGATTCCCTGATAATGATCCCGACAGTGAAATCCCTTTAGACGATAAAAATCTCCTCAAGAATCGTCCCATTTTGGATAGAGTGATTGTGGTTTCAGCTGGAATTGTCGCTAACATTATCTTCGCTTACGCTATAATCTTTACTCAAGTGATTTCCGTTGGATTACCAGTTCAAGAATCTTTTCCTGGAGTCCTTGTTCCAGACGTTAAATCTTTCTCTGCTGCTTCTCGTGATGGATTGCTTCCGGGAGATGTAATCTTAGCCGTTGATGGAACTGAACTATCTAACTCCGGTTCTGATTCCGTTTCCAAAGTTGTTGATGTCGTTAAGAGGAATCCGAATCACAATGTGTTGCTTAGGATCGAAAGAGGGAAGGACGATTTCGAAATCCGGATCACACCAGATAAGAGTTTCGATGGAACGGGGAAAATCGGTGTTCAGCTATCGCCAAATATTAGATTCTCAAAGGTGAAGCCAAAGAACATACCGGAAACTTTTAGTTTCGCCGGTAGAGAGTTTTTTGGGCTCTCTTACAATGTCTTGGATAGTTTGAAACAGACTTTTTTGAACTTTTCTCAAACCGCAAGTAAAGTTGCGGGTCCAGTAGCGATCATTGCGGTTGGAGCGGAAGTGGCAAGATCAAACACAGACGGGCTATACCAGTTTGCAGCATTGTTGAATCTAAACCTTGCGGTGATCAATTTGTTGCCTTTACCGGCTCTTGATGGCGGAACATTGGCTCTCATCTTGTTGGAAGCGGTTCGAGGCGGCAGGAAATTACCATTAGAGGTGGAGCAAGGGATTATGTCGTCTGGAATCATGCTTGTGATATTTCTTGGTTTGTTCCTCGTCGTCAAGGACACACTTAATCTTGATTTCATCAAAGAAATGTTGTAATCTCTCGGGGATAGATTAAAAAAAAAAGTATTTTGAGGAGGATGATAGAAGCCTAAATCTGAGAAGTTTGAGAATTTAAATAGGAAAAATCATTGTGAACTACACCAAGTAGTACTACACATCCAAATAAAATATATTAAAAACCAAACTATTTTAATGTATTAAAAACTACATGAACTAATAAATTTAATAGACGAACTAACATTAGTTTTGGGCGCAATACCATAATCATTCATTTTGTACGATTCGCTATACCAGTTATAGATCTGGATAAAATATTTGAAATTCGAAAAATCCGATCCGACAAAAGAACCAAACCGAACTAAAAATGACAAACCAAATTTGAAACAAAACCAAACCAAATGGGTACCCAAAATACCTGAAATATAATAATATACCAAAAAATATTAATCATATTTAAACTTAATATAACCTAATTATCCAAAATTACAATTATAAATATAAAAATATTAATTATTTTTGAATTATTTTTAGTTATATTTGTGAAAATTTAATATTTTTTCCAATATTTCGGATACCTGAATACGAACTTAATCTATATGAAACCGAAATGAACCAACATTTTAAAATACATGAATGGATTCTAGAACCATAGAATCGAAATATCCAAAATGCGAAAAATCGTTTCGAAACGAAACCCAAAACCTGATCCTAATCGAATCCCGAATGTCTATACCTAACTCGTTCGATGAAATATGAGAACATCTGATGATTGTTCCGACAGAAACCAACCATAACCAATTAAAACCCAACCGATCCGATCTATTAACACCATAATTAGTAAGTCGTGTCAGGTTTTATTTGGATTATGTTCGGTTTTCGTTAAACCGATCGTCGGACGTTCATCCACTCCATATAGCTAGTGTATTGGAACAGTAAAAATGGGTTGGCTATGGTGGTCCACATAACCAATAAAATTTCAATGTGTAATAATGTGTTTGATAATGTTTGCTGTAGTTGGCAATGATTTTTCATTTCAAATATCAATCTGATTTGAGATTGGCAAACAAAACCGAATAAACCGGGAAAAAAACAGAACCGAACCAATTGAATGGTTAACCTTTGTCTGATTTTACCAAAACAACATTTGCGCACTCACGTCATTGAACTATGCACATAAGTTCAAAAAGAAAGCGTTGCAATTTGCAAATTAGACAAAGATTTGAAATAAACACTTGCTGAGTTAGTTTTGTTTTGTTTCTATCAAGTGGCAATCGGTTTTTTATGCGATTGCATCGAGAAACAGACACATTTAGCTTTCATGGCTTCAGCTTCACTCCCATATTCTCGGAACTTGTATTCCTCCTGTTTAAACGAAGGAGGAACCTTCCCTTCACTGTAACACTGATTACACAAACTAAACCTGGCTTTCACTTCCTTAAACCGGGATCCGATTATCGGATACCGACAAACCGAGCAAACTTGGTTTCCATGCCGGTTTCTATCGTTTGCCTCCAGTTTAAGGATCGTAGACATGATACCAAATCCCCGATCTGGATCATCGAACATGGCTAAAAACTGATTAAATGTCACTGCCGTTGAGGAATCAGCTTCTTCTTCCCCATGAACTTCTAACATTTCACTCATCCCGTGTGATGGAATGTAAATAGCTCTCAATAGTTTGATGTATTTGACTGCATCCGTTTTTGTAATCTGAGAGCTTCCTTCGTTTACGGGTCTCCAAAGAAGCGCGTCGAAAGCAACTCTTTTCCGTTTGTCTGAATCTCCACCGCATAAAGGAGCAATCACCGCATAAAACATACCCATATCGACTCTTCCCGACCCCGAATCATCGAGAAGCGAGAGTATTTTCTCGTTTATCGCCTTGATAGCTCCTTGAAAAGTTTCGGGTTTCAAGGAATTAAGAAGACGCCGGAGAATCTCCTCTAAATTAGGTTTCCGAATTGATTTCGTTGGCCCACCGCTTCCAGAATACGATACAGGAACATCGTTATCTCTCATCTCCTTTCGCACAGCCTCCACATCACATTTCCCAAGCTTTGTAACCCTCTGAAAGGCTCTAATTTGAAGGACTGTGGCTAAATCCGGCCTCAAAGTTGTCTTCTCTCCCACAGTTTTGAACTTGGAAGGCTCCACAACAATAAAGGGACCTTCTCCTCCATTACCATTTCCATTATTTTTGCTACCCTTTTTCTTTTGCAAATGTTTCAGATGGGATATCGCATCGTGCAACTCAACCCGGTTTGTCAGTTTAAGTGCCTCCTTAAGGGCTTGTTTAGCTTCTTCGGTCTCTCCAGCACCTAACAAAGAAACCGCCTTGTTGAGCTGAGCACGCCAATGATTAGGCCATACCGCTAACACCCTAGTGTACATCTCTGAAGCTCTCTGAAACCTACCTAAATCCATGTAAAGCCCGCCGAGATTATACAAAGCATCAACATGGCCAGGTTTCAAGTCAATCGCTCTCTGGAAAACCTCGATAGCTCTCTCATCTTCACCCATTGAATGCAAAGATGAAGCTAAATCACAATGAGCATCTGCATAATCCGGTTTCATGTATATAGCTTCCTCTAATGCCTTAACCGCTGCTCTGTACTCTCCTACACCAAACAAGGCACTACCTAGAAGCTTCAAAGCTCTAAAATGTGTAGGACATAGAATCGCAGCTTCTCTATAGTACTCACAAGCACTCAAAACCATACCTTCGCCTTCGAGTGCGATACCGAGATTGACATAAATCTGAGGAAGCAAATAAGCCCATTGATTCCCACCGGACTCGGCCGCTTCCAAAGCCAACAAAAACTCATCTTTGGATTCTTTACATTTCCCCAAAACATAAAGACAATTCCCAGCTTTGAAATGAGGTCTCACATCAGTCGGTTGCAATTCACAAGCTCTCTGGAAGCTAACAAGAGCTTCTTTAAGCAATTGATGCTCATATAAAACCCTACCAATAGCCATATGTCCATCAAAAGCTTCTTCTCTCGATCTAGCTCTATCTGCTTTGCTTCTCAAAACCCCTAATTCCTTGACAAACACTCCGTAATCATGACCCGATTCTTCCCAATAGATTCTCTTCTCAGAGATCTCAGACGACGGACCTAACTCTCTAGACCATCCAGCATCAGAAAACGTATCAACATTGTTATTATTATCTGCTTTCAATTTCCCATCTTTCTCCTGTTTCGACTTCAATCTCTTGACCAGAATCTCCAAATCATCAACCAATTTCCACGTTTCGTCAAATACGATTCCATGATTCGGCGAAACCGCCCAAGCAGCTGTTCTCTGTTTCTTCTGTGCTTCAACAGCTCTCTCATCTGTAATCGAAGAAGACGATGCCACCTCAGAGCCTTTGATTGTCTCATCGGCGTTTAACTCAAGCCCTAATGCGTCGAAATCTCTGTCGACATCTCCGGCACCGTCGTCGTAAGTACGGAGGAGACCATCGTAGGTTAAACCTTTGTTTGGGTCGATAAATTCAGCGTAGGTTCGAAAGACTTCATCGAGAATCGCATTGATCTGTTCGTCACTGAATTTAACTCTAGGGTTAACAGCTACAACCAGAGCTGCCATTTCTTCTCGGTTAAGCCCCCCATCACGATTCCCGTCGAATTGCTGGAATATCCTCTTAACTTTCTCCGATCTGCTTCCTCTAGTCGCCATTTTTGCAGGAAAGTTTCAGACTTTATTAGGTTTTTATTATCCTCCACAATCAGAGCACAGAACAGAGGATTTGTAGATAAGGAAACAACAATCAGGAATTGATTTGATGCAATAACAGACCCAGAAAAGGAATCAAATATAGGAAACAGACGGCGGAGATTGATCAATTCCGGAGCTCCATTGCGAGAATCTCGACATTGGATCCTCTGATCTGTAAAGCTACTCTCTGATGTTTCCTTAAGGAAAAAAAAACATAAAAACGAAAGTCTTAATATTTTATTATTATTATTATCAAACGGTCCATCCAAAGGACTCCAAGATGTGTTTTTTTTTGCTCTGTGTCTTTGTATGAAAGCAGATAGGGGACAGTTTTGTCAGAATGTGCGCAAACATTTATCTTCGATTTCATCTCACACAAGATCCTATTTCATTATGCTAAGTGCAAACATTTATCATCGATTTCTTTATTAAAATATGATTGATGACTATATTGATTTGCTAAACATGTTTAGTTTTTACAGCAAAATTGTGTGACTGATGAATTAATTGTTATCATAATCCCTCTATGATAACTCTACCTTTAAAATTGTAATATAGACCAATGAAAATGAAAAACTTTGCAAAATAGGGAAAAATAAAAGCCTTTTAACATTATATAACAAAAGTCTCTGTTTCATAGAACAGAGTAAGTAGAACAGAGTAGGTTTCCAACGGAAAGAGAAGAAAGACAAGAGTCTTTAACTAAAGAGCTAACGAACTCCATGACTGATGAACTGTAAAGTTAACGGTATCCCATGAGAACTTAATGGAGAAGATGAGAATCATGTTTGACTGATAACTGATTCTTGCCAAGCAATTGTCAGTGGGTCTGGTGTGAGGCATATACATCACTGGACACTGAGGGTTGCTCCTTTTCACCCTGAGAATATGAATCCTTGTGGATTTATCAACATAACAACTCTTACCGGTATTTGAGGAGGAAATGATGAAGAAAAATTGAAATCTCGAGCTTAGCGAGATCATTTCCTGGGCATAGATGGCTTCCAGCACCAAAAGGAAGGAACGCGCTAGCTTTTGGTACGAAACCATTCTGAATTTTTTCAAAACATTCAAAATGAATCAAATTTCTTTGGATCGAACAACGTAAGATGACAACTCTTAACTTACATCCCATCTAGAAGGATCAAATTTCCTTGGATCCGGGTAGACTTCAGGGTCCATGTGGACATCCCTAAACCATGTCAAAACCTTCCAACCTTTTGGATCAAATAGCCTGCAAGATTAATCTAATCATTAGGTGCATTTCATAAGGTGTTTTGTATTTCATATAAGCCATGTATATACTAACCATTCATTTTGACGTCAGTCTTTGCCTCCCGAAAAGCTGTGAGTGAGAATGTTATGACTCGAATTGTCTCATCAACAACCTAGTGAAGAGACACATCTTTCTATCAGTTAAAAAAGATATTGCCAAATGCCAACAAAATCTCTGTTGCAAAAAACTCATAGGAGACACCAAAACCTTACCTGCGATAAGAACTCCATTTGCCGAGTTTCTTTTAGAGTTAGACCTTTTTGTTCTCTAGGCCTATTTTTCAGGATTATCTCTTGTTTGGCCTATGTACCATCATATGCAAAATATGAATTACAGTATGACTCAGTCCGGAAAAAAGTATAAATAACGATAAGGAAATGAAACAACTTTGTCTCTCCATTTTACCTTTGCCCTTTGCAGAACCTCAGGGTGTTCTTGTAGAAAAATGGTAGCCCACATAATGGTGTGGCCAGAGGATTCATGACCAGCATTAAGATACATCAGAAGAACATCAATAATCTCTTCGTCATCTAAAGTTCTTCCCTCTTCATCTCTAACATTAAGAAGATTGTCCAACATATCTTTCTTATTCGATAAAATGTTCTGCTTCCTTTGCTTTCTGCGCTCAGTCACTACGGACTGAAAGGCAGCTACAACTTTTTCCTAGCCTGTAAAATAATCCTCAGAATCTTTAAAAAGAAATAAAATTGAATAAATGAAAAAGGGTGGTTTATTCTAGACCTTGAGTGCCTTATGATAAGCAAATCCAGGAATATTGACGGACATTGCTCGAACTCCATAGTTAAGAGCGGTATACTCTCGTTCCAAAGCATCCATTACAATCTCACTCTCAGTGCTGAGAAAAATGTACATGATGATCCTAAAGGTAAGCTTACGCAGATGAGTCGAGAACTGGAACTCTCCCGTTTTGGTCCACTTTTCAAGAGCGGCAATAACGTTTTCTTCAATGTACGGTATGTAGGCAGAGAGAGCTTCATGGCCATTGACTGGAGCAGCAGTCAAACGCCTGAGGCGCTTGTGTTCCTCGAAGGAGATAGATACCAATGAATGACTTCCGTCCAATGAGTTCTATTGTAGATGTTGGCCAACCTGGCTTGAACGCATCGTCATCTCTCAGCACACGCCGGCAAGTATCTGGTGTTGTTACTATTATACTTGGGTTCCCAAACATGTATATTTTATAGATATCTTTAGGTCCATACCTGCACATCATTGACGACATAGAGACTAAAATACTGAGTATTGATAAGAAAACTTTAAGTTATGAAATTGAAATCAAGGCATAAACATGGATCCACTATAGAAAAAAACTAAGTCTTGAAATTAAAATCAAGGAATAAGATGAGATATGTCCACAGAATTTGCAACATATTTAATATACATTTTAAAGTAAAAAAATAGAATACCTTTTGATTAAAATACGGGAGAAGAAGTCAGGGTCAGAAGTCTTGAAAGATCTGAGAAAAGACAACAAGTTGCCAAGGAAAGGCCAACCCAAATCTCCTGATGGCAGATAGTGCCTGTTCACACCAAGGTTGGACTCATAGAGCCAAACATTCACCATCTTAACCAACTAGTTCAGACCAAAACATCCCAACACCATCAAAGTAAACCATATTGGGATCCAACTTGTTATTTCCGCTATAGCTTTTTCACTTGGTTAACTTCCCAACGAGCTTTTGTCCCCTTTTCTTCTTATCGATGGATATTTGTATCCTCCTCTTCATGTTAGATACGTGTACAGATTACTCACACCTGTTAAAAACTACACTTGTCAAAAGTTACCCAAGGTAAAACTGGTAAAATATCTCTTAAACTGGAATTTGTTTTTATCTGTGCAATTCCTCGTACCCATATCTTATTTTTCCTCAAACGGACAAGAGGATTTTAACTAGTAAACGATTGATTAATCACAAAATTTCTAAGGGATCGAACGCGTGTTAAGTGACACACGCCAAGCTTTTAACTTTTAAAGGATTAACCAAACTTAAATTCACTAAAAACTTAGTACTACTCTTTACATCTGTCAAGCATCTATATACCATGTAAACAATTAAGAACAGATCTAAAACAACAGAAAATATTACGATTAAAATGCAAGTTTGAAGTCAAAGAAATTTGATTTAAACTCGATTTGATGGGAAAACAGAAAGAGATCAACATTTAACATACATATATATATATATATATATATATATATTCAGAAGAATGCAAAGCATCTGCTTGGCAATGGAGATGGTGCAGGAATCCAAAAGTACAGACCAAATACAAAACAGTGAACATATCAATTTGACAACAGAACAATCCCAAACCCAATAGAGAAACAAAACACAACAAGAATTTGGAGAGGAATCGAGAAATCGAGAAAGTCAGAGAGAATCAGACCTCCCATAAGGCAGTGAGAGACAACAGACCACTTGACCCTCAAATTCTGCAAATGGCTCGACAAACCAGTCCCAATACTCGTCAGGGTTACGTTCTTCGGCATCTCCCCATTTTTAATTCTCTCACTAGGGTTTCGAGTAAGTAGCTTGCCGGGCCTCAGAAACGACAGAAACCCAAACCTTTACTAGCAAATAGACCGAAGTGTGTGAGTGACATTAAAAAAAAAAACTGAACATTGTTAAGCTTTTGAAGTTTTTGCCTACTTTCCAAAGTTTTTCTCTTCCTAGGTAAGTTTTAGAGACATTATTAAGCTTTAAAAGTTTATAGGGCCTATTAACTTTCAGACAGGGTTATTGCATATTCGATTTCTGTCTATGCAATAGTTTTATAGCCAAAACTCAAAAGAATGAAGGCATAGTTTTGTATTGATGTAAAAAAATCCACAAGTTGCTTCATTTCCAAGCCATCCAAAAAGAACAAAACAGCAAGGGACGTTTCACTGCAGTGTTTGGCTTCCTAATACTAAAACGGAAACGCCACAACTGCAGCGTATCCAAATGCAATCGCGGTTCTTTGCTAGAGGTTTTCACACTTATCTCTAATCCTGCCTCTCCTATATGTACATATGGATACAAAAGTGGATCTCTTGGTCAGAAGTGTCAAAATAGTTGGGCGATCTATGGTTGTCCATGTCCAATACGTAATGGACGAATTATGGACAATCTCATTTACAGAACGGGTCAAGATAGTCTTGAACCAATTGTCCACAGACAAAACAGGACAGACACTGTTAGACAATAGACGGACTATGAGCTTCAAAATTCTAGGTCAAAATTGAATTTCTCTATATTAAAAATCGTGATTTTTTGGCAATTTTCGGCGGTTATCATCAATTCCCGGCGATTTCCGACGATTTCTGGCGAATTCCAACGATTTCCGATGAATTTTGGTGATTTCCAACAAATTTTGGAGATTTCCGGCGAAATCCGACGAGATCATCATAGAAAAAAAACAAAACATAAATGAAATCCATAAACGACCTATAGACATTCCATTTAGAGCGGACGTTAATAAGTTTGGTCGTTAGCGAATACGGATGTTAATGAACACGATCAATTTTTTGTCTATAATAAAAATAGATAATATTAAACGGATCAAAATGGATATAAACAATCCATTTTAACATTTGTAGCAGTATTGGCCGTTTTCTCTAAATCTAAAAGAATTGTACCTCGTTTAAAGGTGCGGGCCAAAGCACCACGCAAAATGGTTCTCTCTCTCTTTTTCTTTAGAAATTAGCAAAATAAAATAAATTGAGAGGTTTCTGTCGGTATCCACACTCATATAAAATTCGATTGATTGTTTGTTTGCATAAATTATCAGGGTATATGAAACTTTGGATATATATGTCAGTATTGCACATTAACTTTGTTCCAAAAATGCGAACAAGCGAATTATAAATAAAATAAAATATTTTGGCCCAAAATCGCCAAAACAAAAAATTAAATGCTTTCTATTTGTCGAGACAGCTTGCGTATGTCATTTTTGTAGAGACCCAGAGATAATTATTACCTTATTTCATTTCATGTTATTTTTCTATACTCCCTCACAACTTTCTATATTTCCGCACACACAGACACTATGTTTTCTTATACTCACTCTCTCTCGCATCCATTTTGTTTCTCTCTATGTCTCTTTCTTTTTCTTTGTTCTCACACTCGACGTCTCTCTAACAAAAAATTGAGATATCTATTACCCAACACTTTTGAAGATTTGTGCCGGTGGACCGGAGAGTTGGTTGCCGGCGAATAGAAAAGATTTGGACTATATCATTCAAGGTCACGCCGAATATTGCTCAATACACTACATCCATTTTTCTAGACATATTGATAAATTCTTAAATTATTTGCCAGACTTGAGATTAGATCTCAACGGTACTAGTATACTGTGTCTAATCTATTATGTGTACGTGTGGATACAGATAGACAATATATATATATATATATATATATATTATGAAACTAACACAAGCTTTTTAGGTTAAATAAAATATTTAAACATCAGAATATGTAGCTACGTCGGTTTCAATGACAACATACAGTCTAATCATCATATCTAGACATATTACTAAAATTATGTTTTAAGTTGATATTGATAAACTCTTATCTTTTTCACAAGCATGTTAGAAAATAGATCGAATTGTTTGGTTATCTTGTCTATCAAAAAAGAGTTGGATAAAATGTTGACTTTCAGAACTTGGTTAATAATTTTGTAAAAAATGATTAATTTTATTTTATTTATATAAACTAAGACAATTTTAAGTATCACCTCCGATCTTTATAACATAGGTTAGGCTCTGCTGCCTCGCAGATCCGAATGTGGCTTCAGAAAACCTAGGCCGAATCTTCCATTTATTTCAAATTAAGTGGTTTTTCAATTATATCCAACCACACACGGTCGTGCTCGCTTATAATGATATTTCAGATGTTTTAAATATTCATCGATTATTCTACACTAGGTGAAAATTCGTGCATTTTTATAACCATATTTTATGATTTTAGCATACAAAATTCGCTGTTATTCTCCAAATATGATTGATTAACAAATAGTTTGATGTAGTTTCCTAATAAAAACATAACATTTCTTGTAAATTTCGTCGGATCAGACCAAATCTTCGGATCCTGGATTCACTATCAGCTGCGCAATACCCCACTCGATCATATGTTTATATATACGTCGATGCATATTAAATAAATGCATATACATACACATAAGAAAAGCATTGTAATTTATACTTTATATCAAAAACGAAATACCATGCTAGTTACGAACTTACGACTAACAAGTGTAACCCACCGAGCTTCAATGGCCTCTATTATTTTCATGCATTTGTGATTAATTGTCTTTATTGCCCCATATTGTATTTGTGGCTCTTGTCTTCTCTCCATTTCTTTTTAATCAGCAAATTGATGTAATTGATTCTTTGATGCCCATTAACTTTTTAGACATTGATCTTATTCTTGGACCCCATTTTCTTGATAATAATTTTGTATGTATTTTAGTTTCAATCATAATTCTAAAATCTTGTCGTTTATATGATTGCACAAATCATCTCATTAAAGTCAAATGTTAACCCTTTTGCCGACTAGAATAATATGGAAAGTGGGATGACTCTGGTCTGTTATATGAAACTAGCTTCTCAGTGTGGTCAATGTTACACAAAATAAGCCGAATCAAATCTTAAGAGCAAAGCAAAGCAACATGTCGGAAAATTCGAGCCAAAAGATTATCTTTTAACTCAGTGAAGAATAAATAGATATGATCAAGCCTCTTCTCTCTGTTTCAAGACAATGTCTAAGGAAAGATCTTTTACAATTTCAGTAGCTGAGACTTGTGATCAATGCCATTAAAGATGTAAGTCCCCAACATCGGAACAAACTGCTTTGTGACGAGCTGCAAGAAAGAGAGAGAGAGAGAGAGACAACTGCGTATTCAATTTATCTCGGTATGCATGTCTAAAAGCTAGTGACTTCCTCATAAGACTCTTGAAAATAAAACAATAAGAAGGAAATACGAATCGAACCTTGATGACTTCTTGAGACGCAATTCCTCCAATAAAAGCAGAAACCACATGAATCTCTGAGGCACCAAAGCGACACATCTCATTGATAAGGTCATCGGGAACTACAGAGCCGTTACAGCCCAAGTCGGAAAGTAGATTCAAGGCGGTAGTTTTTAATCGAGAAATGTCCTCATCCATTCCTCTAACAAAATCAAGAGCATGTTAAAAACCAAACAGGGACCAACTGTTTCAGATATAGGATTTAGCTTATTGCCATAATAAATTTCTTACCCATCAAACTGTCCAGGAAACCTGTTATAGTTGGCAGCAAATCTGTCCACAGCTCTAAGAAGAATATAAAATCCCATTGCACCACTGCAACAGTAACAATATTAGCATAGGAGCTAAACATGCAAGCCTAGACAAAATTTGAACTGAAGCCAGAATCTATTTTGCTGCTCAATAATCCTGAGATGAACTCAAAGATTCAGTTAGCTCAGGTACACTAAATGGGAATAGCTTATCCTGTAAAATTTTGCAGTTTTGAAAAATGCTCCTGCAATATTCAATCACAACATCATCTTATGGTATGTATCATGAGACAGACGAAAGTGCAACCATTCGGTAGAAAAGTCATCTTTCAAATCAGCTGATGATTTGTATTCATATGAAAAGCGTAAAATCCGTGAAGACATTTGCACCTGTAGTCCTCATCTGCTAAATACTTTTGAATTTCGGGTACAAAAGGGTTGCGGAACTCATCCTCTACCATATAATATCTGCATACCTACGAAGCACGGATTGCGGTTTATATATTAATCAAAACATATGTTTCTGATACTGCTTCAAAAGAAAAAGTAAATAAGCAATAGACTGAACATTGACATTGGAATACAAACTTAATTTGTTAGGAAGTTTAGTATTCTCACTTTAAGTTTTCTTGCATTCTTGCAGAAGCTCTTGATTGTTGGTTTTGAGATGCTGCTCGGATCTCGACCAATTTTCTTTAAAATGTTTTTAACTCGTTCCTCCATGACAAGAAAATCAGCCTCGGCTTTGGCTAAATAGATTTTCTGCAAATGGATATACTGTCTGCAAAGAGCAACCATACATCTACTTTAACAATGTGAAAAATAGATTGAAGATGAATTTCAGTGCCATCGAGGCAGGTGCACTAACTCTGTTGAAGACGTCATATCTGGTATGGAGCCTTCAAGGGGTGTCTCTCCATCACCTTCGTTTAAAAGAAACTCCTGCAGGTGGTTATACATAAGTTTTATGTTTTCAAATAACAATCAGTGGCAGTCAATGGAGAAAAAAAAGATTCATTGAAGTAAAACTCCGAACAATTAAAAAAACCCCTGAAGAATTGCCCAACCACTTGCACTTTCTAAATGAAAATGAAAGTATGAGTTTTGGCAGATTGAGTTTCAAGTTTCAAACCTTCAGAGCCGCTACCATCACCCAAAAAGCTGAGGAACTTGAACTCACTTCAGCACAACTATCATTAATAATTTGTTGAACCTCTGAGCCTGGAAGAGAAAACAGGTTTGGCTCAACATGAGGAATACTGTGATTTGACCCGTGACAAAATTTTCTGTTAGTGTAGCGATAGTTGATATCTACTTACTGATTCCACGAGGAGCAAAAACTTTGAAAGCTGCTTCAATGGCTTCTTTGTAGTTATCTTCATCTGTAGCTATCATCTTGGATTTGACCAAATCCTAAGATTTCAAGGATATAGATAAATTAGAACAAGGAAGCAGAAGAAACCAAGCTAGCTAACGAAAATTTTCTAAGTTACTAAACAAGAGCTGCACCTTAAACTCTTTTTTCTCTTCCCTGGTTGAGGGAAGGTTACCACTATGGGATTGAGCCCACTCATCAGCCATCTTCACAAGAATGACGACATAAGGTATGTGCTTATGTGCAACGGGATCTGATACAGTTAGATCAATGGTCTCCACAAAACTGCCATTCAATAAATTATAAAGAATATCAGAAATCACTCAGTCGTCCATCCACAAGCACCAATGTAAAAGGATGCCAGAACAACATAATGAGAAAGGAAATGAGAGAAGTGTACCTCCTGAGCTCAGGCCATGGATTATTTAAGCGAAGGTCATCAAGAAAATGATCAGGCTTTGAGTCAATTACGGTGTGCTCCTGATGAAAAAGAAAAATATAGACAAGCTTAGCATATTTCCCATTGGCCAGTATCCTAAACACAGCAGACCATTGGCAATACTCAACTACGACACAGTAATCCATTAGTTATCTGACGCAAATTGGGTCAAGAAAGGTAAACCTTTACAGAGATGCGAACAAACCCAGAAAGGCCATAAGAGCGAACAAAAACCAACTTGACGTCTGCTTCTCGACATATTCTATCAAGTTTCACCATTGAATCTTCCACCAGCTACAAGCAACCAACATCGAAAAAGGGAATGAAAAAAATGGCTTGAATAGCATAGAAAAAAGAGTAATAAAGCAATATCCCGTGAATGACCAGATATGAGAATCTAAAAACATCAAATAGAAGGCATCATGGTCCATGTCTAGCAGTTCAAAAGCCTAAGGCTTTGTCTGGTGATTTGAGTGTAAGCAAATATCACAACTTTTGAAAATTTTAATACACAAACATTAGAAAACATTATAACTTTACAAATAGAAACCCAATGGTACCTGAGTGGCTATAACCAAAGTGAACTGAGAGAAGAAAGATGGGTTAGTTGTAATCAAAGTGTCTGGATTCTCCTCAATAAACTTGGCTTTAACAGCATCATTAAGCTCTTGGAGAAATGCACAAACAGTTTTGGCTTTTGACTGCCCAACACTTGTCCTATCGACTTCACATGAAAAATCACCACAAACCAAGTAAGCAAGCACAAAATTCCAGAAGAAAGACACGAGCTTTCAAGAGGCTAAATTAGTGTGTACCCATGAAATTGTTTCCGAGGTCTCCAATTTGAACCTTGGATCCATCAACGATGGTGATGCTACCAACACCACCAAGGACGAGATTCTTCAAAGCCTCGGAGCCAGTAGGGCCACAATTGAGCAAACAGATACTTGCTTCTTCCAAAGCCGCTTGCCCTAGCTCCCCCCAAATCCTGCGATTTTCCCAATCAACCCCATCCAATTCAATACTCAGAAACCGAGATTACTTGATCACTTTTCCTCCCACGAAGAAACGTACATACGAAGAACGATAGAGAGAAGTAGAGTTGGAGGAGAAGAAAGTATACCTGAGTTGACGATCGTACTTGGTTTTAGGTTCTGACATTTTGAGCTCTTCTTCAAGCTGTTTTCTGGGTCTTTTCACTGCTTCGCTTCGCATCTACTACGCAGCAGAACCAGACGAGAGAGCGAGAGAAGGATTTTGCTTCCGGTGAAGTCTCTCTGCTATATATAACAAAAGGTTTTGGTTTCGATTCTCTTTCGGTTAAGAAAATTATTTAACCAAATTTAAACCGATATGGTCTTCTCTGGTACGATTTTGGTTTTAGATTAGATACAGAATACAGTGTTGATAGAAGAATGGTTGCACACACAAAAAAAAGATTAGATACAGTGTATTCTTGTTTTTCCAAATTTGGTTCGTTTATAGAGTCATTCAATTAGAACTCAAGAGGCTTAGTAACAAAGAAAATTGAATCGATGAGGAAACATATGGAGTAAATACTAAAATGCCTAATTTATTTTCTCTACTCTTCTTCTCTTTCTAGTTTCAAGTCAAAGCACTGAATATCATCTTGATTTCCACACAAAATGGACCAAAAACATTTCTCAGCATCAACAACAATGGCTTCCTTTAAAAATCTCCAGAATACCAAAACAAAACAACTTCATTTTCGAAACAAATTTGAGCAAATACACATTAACATTAAAAGTAGATAACAATGGAAAACAAGATCACTTCTTCTTTCCAGCTTTGCCTTCCTTCCTCCGAACAATCTCATCAGAATACTTAACTCCTTTACCCTTGTAAGGCTCCGGTGGCCTCCACTTCCTAACCGTTGCAGCAAACTGCCCGATTTCACTCTTATCGTAACCACTCACAGTGATTCTTGTGTTCTCTTCCACTTTCACTTTGAGACTATCTGGTATCTGCATCTTAACCGGGTGAGAAAACCCCAGATTCAACACCAGCTCTTTTCCTTCGACTGTAGCACGATAACCAACACCCACAAGTATAAGTTTTTTCTCAAATCCCTTTGATACTCCCACAACCATGTTATCGGTAAGGGTCCTGAAATTCGCACAAATGTTAAAAAGGATTAGAAACAAACAATCTTTATCATTAAACCTCAAAAGTTTAAGACTTCCAATGCAACCATTTGATATCGCAAGAAAAGATGAGAACTTTGTAACCTGAAAAGACCATGCATTTGATTAGCTCTTCTAGTTTCGACAGTTTTTTTTACCCTTAAGAGACCAGTATCTTCTTTGGTAAGCTCGATTTCTCGTGGGTAAGTTAAAGCAAGCTCTCCTAATGGACCTTTCACTTTCAAGTCTTGACCTTCTAATGCAATGGTTACATTAGATGGTACAGGGATCGGTTGCTTCCCTATCCTTGATTCCTTGCACTCAATGGTCTTACTGGAGAAACCCACTTGAGAAAACGGTGTGGTTAAGACCTTGAACACATTTCTATCTCCCAAAAATGCTGACCTAAACAAAGGGGAAGTTATCTATCTTCAGACAAAACAAGTCTAGAAAGTACAACTATAACCAGATATCTTATACCAATACACAGAAACTGAACTGGAACCAGGATAAGGTTAGATTAGAGCAGAGCTATATTTTTATAAACTTTCAGTTTCCATGGCTAAAATCCTGCTTTTATGAAATTCAAAACCGAGTTCCGCTTAACACACTCAAAATTCCCAAATTAAAAATCTAAACTTTTCAAGCAAATCGAAATTTTCATCGATTCCGAAAGTGGAAACTAACAATGGGAACCCATTCAAAGAGATTCTTTATCCTTGGGGAGGCTCATGAACCACATTTAAAGAGATTTTGAATACAAATGCCAAGAAAAGAAAACGAAACCCTAGAGAAATTAGAATCGGCATAAGGGTCTTTAGTATCTCAAAAGCACCTGGGTTGAAAAGAAGAGACGAGAGAGGAAGCCATTGGTAGGATTGATGAATGGAGCTTTGAGCTCTGCTCCAGAAGGAGGGATAGAGAGAAGATTGTTTTATCCAGAAGAGACTTATCCAGCGTCAGCTTCGGTATCCCTTTGAGATTATTGCTTTCTCGGCCCATTAACTTAATCCTCGTTCTATGGGCTAATTCTCAGCGGCGAATCCAAACAATTTTGGTTTTTTACATTTCACTCTATCTACTTACAAAAGTTTGATCAAAGATGCGTCAGAAATAATAGTATCCGGTTCGTAATTTAGGGCCGTCAAACAGCGAAGATTAAAAACCTGAAATCAAGTAGAAAGTGAAAATCTTATAACTGACTGTATACTTATACAATTTACCCAATCAACATTGAGATTGAATTAAATGGATGAAGTCAATAAAGAAAAACTTAAAATCACAGTCTTGGCGCTTACATGCTCAGCTAAAATGTTCGAAGAAAGAAAAAAGGAGTGAATATCACTTTACTCAAAGTTTTTCTTCTCTCTTTGGAGGTTCCAGGTCGAGGTATTTGAATGGCTCTGTTGGTTCCTCTCTAAAAAAAACAAAATGAATGGTCAGGCTCCACATTTAGTATGAATAACAAAACGAAGATGATTAAGCGCGACAAGAAAGCAAAGAAGGCTTAAAGGTCTATACTTTACAAATCAGAAAGACCAAAAACTGGGTTTAGCGGGTCGTGTAAAGTAGAACAGTAGTTAGTGGATAAAGAATAAAGAATCATTCACTGTCAATACAACACAAACCAAAGACTTTGCAGCTTAGTATCAACAACACTTGATGATAGAGTATGAAATTGCACATACCCTGGCTTAGAGCGCATGCATTGGTAGAAGAGTTTAAAAGGTCCTGGAACTGTCTTAAATGGGTTTCCCTCGAAATATGCCCGCAAATTTTACATAAATAGACCCAGCCAAGCAATTTTAGTTCCTCAATTGCAGCAAGACTGTGTAATACAACAAATCCAATAGCAGGTACAAGCTTCAACAAACAAAATTGAAGATAAGACTAATTAAAGCCAAAATTAAGGTATTCATCCTTCATTATCAAATCCCATCAACCATCATTCTACATTTCTGGTTCCTTGAATTATGATAAGTAACAGAACCCTAGAAAAACCCAAATTTGATTTCACTGAATCTCTGATGCTACACTCTTCAACCCCAAACAAAAATAACCAGAGATGCCCGAAATCTAAGAGAGATCCAAAGGCTTATCAGAAACGACAAGAAAAAAAAGAAAAAAATCGGATTTTTAAAACGAAGAACTATATGGTAAGAACCTGTACGACGTGCTTGACTGAACCGGAGTATTCTTTCCGGTTTTTTAGTTCGGTTAAGGAAACCAATAACTAATCAGTTTGATCTTCTTCTTCCAGGTTTCTCAAGTCAACGACTCTATTTGAAACTCTCAGATTCCAAGTAGCTGAATAATCAATCGGAGATGGGAGCTTTCGGGAAGCTAATCGATGTGGCTCTTTTCGTGTTCTTCGCTTTAATGGCGGTTGTTGCGCCGCTCATCGACGGTCAAACTTCACTTCCTGGAGGAATCTACCCGGCGTTTCTCATCGATCTAAAAACCAAGTACATAGCCGATTTCGGAGATTACTTGCTCATGGAGAAGCCACATTTCCTCGTTGGACTCGTATGGCATGAGCTTCTATCCTATGGCCGCTCTCGATTGCTAACGTCTACGGAATTCTTGCCGGAAAGTCGTGGTTTGGTACGACTTGTTTGTTGTATGGAGCTTCCATCGTGACCTCCATGGTACAGTGGTTTCATTCTTGTCTCTACATTTGCTGGAATTATTGGTGTGATCTTGGAAGATTTTTGTTTAGTATTGATCTTAGGAAATGATCTGCAACTGATCATGTAAATTGCATGACTTTGTTCTTTGATTATGAGGATCTGCAAACATCATTCAACCTAACTAACAAAAAAGAAACTTCAGTCAAGATTATTTGGGTTTGTACAAGTGTTGTTAATTATTGTTACGTTCACCAGATTAACAACTAACAAAAAAGAAACGTTGATCAAAGAAAGACTCTTTACTGAAAATAAGTTTAAAGCTCTGAACTTTTCGTAGCCTTCTCAAAATGAATGATATATGTCACTGTTTCTTGGTGGAACTGTATTCTTTCGTTATCTGCAATGACTAAGTTAAAGTTTTGAACTTTTCTTCAATGTGATTTTTCCTGAAATGCATAGGTTTTTGTCTATAACCTACTACTATGTCTGATTTATGCTTTGGTTATTTTTCTGCCTGACTATGTGCCAATTTGTATCTACTTCTCATCTCCTTCTTCTTTTTTTGTGTGTGTGTGAATCTTTAGGCTGCAATCCTAGGAGAGGTGATAGGTTTAGGTAAGGCATCTGAAAGATTGCTAATGATGTATGTGCCTTTCATGGGTTTTGGGATTCTGGCCGTTCTTCGTGGTTTAGTTTCTAGATCCACCAAAAGCACCGGATCTGTTGGCAAGAGATCCACTATCATGCCCAGAAGAAAGCTGGCCTGAGATTAAAAACAGTTGATTTCTCACTCTGGAAGGCCTACTTATCATTTTTCTTTATGTTACGGCTTATACACAACTCTGGCTGGAGAGGTATTGAGTTTTACATGTGAAATTGTTATTGCTTTCCGATTTCTGTGGAATTTATTTTTGGTGGCTCAACAACAATGAAATCTTTCCTTGTTTGAAATCAAATTTATTCTTGGTATTACTGCCTCTGCTCTTCTACATCACTGGACTAGGTCTTAACTTGGTATTGGTAGATTTTTGTCCCCTTTGAGACTTGATTAAGTTGGTTCGGTTAAGTAACCAACAATCAGTTAAAAAGTCTTTTGAGAAGCAAGCAATTTTCAAGTCCTAGAGAAAATTCTAAAGGACCAACCGGTTTGTTGGCTCGGTTAAGTAAAACTAATAATTAAAGTACTGCAGCGTTATGCCTTTTTTCAAGTTATTATTGTTCTCTCAGCTACAATGATATGTTAACCATAAAGTTGAACTACTTTGCAATGACCCTTTTGAGAGAAACTCATTGTCTGGTAATATAACCGTGAGCTTTCATAGACGAGCTCACATTAGCTTACAAAGCAAAGAGCATTGGAAAGGTAAAAATCTAGCAGAAAATTACTTGTAAGATAGTTTCTTATACAAACTCCGAAAGAAAGACAAACTTCAAACTCCTGATGAGGTTCCATCTAACCACAAGAAGGATAGAAAACACACAAAAAGAAACTCAAAAACTTTTCTAACCTAGTTTTTTTTTTGTTTTTGGCTAATTCAGTATCTGTTGTT
Source organism: Cardamine chenopodiifolia (assembly GCA_963922655.1). Lineage (NCBI taxonomy): Eukaryota > Viridiplantae > Streptophyta > Magnoliopsida > Brassicales > Brassicaceae > Cardamine > Cardamine chenopodiifolia. The sequence goes on from OZ000467.1 coordinate 943,948, forward strand.
GCAGGGGAAGTCAATTCCCGAACCTCGTAAAACCATTGACATGTTCTATTTTAAGTAAAAAGTTTTTCACTGCTTAGTTTCAACAAATAAGCAGAACAAAACTTAACACTACAAAACACTCAATGGTATATCTTGTAAGGTTCGATCTTGACTCCTCCGCTTTTTTCAAACTGAAATCTTTCTCTTTTTCTTCATTTCCATTTTCTTATTTCCTGCAGAAAGAAGAAGAAGTAAAGTATATGATCACATCAAGGCGTAAAAGCAAGAAGAATATGTTTACTGAAAGTACCTAATTGGGTGATTTTCAAGCAGTCTCACAAGACATGGAAGCTTTGATTCTCTCAACAGTGCAAGCTATTAGATTGTTAACAGTCGCAACTGAGCCAAGAGACAGCTTAGCCGTAGGAACCGAGTCAACCAGAATCTGAAAAGCAACAGTCAAAAGCGACCCTCCATCTCCTCCACCATTGGCATTACCATCAGGTAGAATAGCAAAACCAGATGGAAGCAGAGCCACATAGTCCGGATCACCTCCATTAAGCACTATATTCATCGCTACAATATCGACTGGAGCATAGATCACAAAGGAAGCTGTAGGATCGGTGCAGCTCTCCTGCAGAATCAGCATGTTGCTCTGGCTAGAGTTTGCACTCTGTGACACAAGGAAAGATCGAAAAGTAGTATTAGCTAAGATCAGATGATTATAAGATCAGTTAAAAACCCGGTTTAACTCACATTTACCCGAAGAAGAGAAACACAGTTCCCAGTATCCCTCCCATTAGCAATATGTGCCATTTCTTGCACAACTCCTCCATTAGACAGAATATCCCACTGCAACTCTCACAAAAGTTCATTAAAATTTCTGTTTAAATCAGAACGTGGGACCTTAATAACTAAAAATGTTACCTCATTTCTCGAATTATCGTCTCTGAGGAAGTTGAAGACTCGCTTTGGAGGAACAGGGATCCAAAAGGAAGTGGCTGCACTAAGAACAATACCCGGAGGCCTTCCTGGATCATCCACACTCTTCCTTGTCATCACTCTAACATCTTCAGCTCCTGTTCCAGACAGTGTAGTCCACGTGTGAGCGGTTGAAGCACTCACTCCTGCACAAAAGCTTATAACCATCTGCTCCGCCAATTTCAGCATACTTCTCCTCCCTTCTTGGTTAGTTATCACTGCACATTCATCAATATAGTTCTGTGATTCTGATTATGAATCTGGTTCCCGATTCTGAGAAAGTACTTATTATACCTCCGACTTCCCCTGAAGAAATATTTGTAGCCATGACACTAGCAAACCGCTCACATTGGCGATCAAGAATCGCTACCCAGCCTTTAGCACCAAAGGCATGACCAGTAGTAACCATGTGTTTGTATAGGTTATGAACTCCTCTGTCATCAATTTCAACATGCTCCACCCAAGTCACCTGTTACATTAATTTTGAATTTTTTATTTTGCTGCTTTTAATGTATAACCTAATGTTTAAATATTATATTACCTTAGAGTATCCATTTGGCATTTCTTGAATCAAACATCCTGAAGCTCGCCGCCTGCATCTAACCGGGGGATTCGGTTGAAGACTATCCAAGGAGATATCGACAACCGCCCAAGAACCATCTCCTTGTTGTTTACAGTAACGTGCGAAATAGGTTTCTCTAGTCGGGACTAATGGTGATGGAACTTGAAACTCTGCAGTCATCTGACAAAACAGAGTGGTTAATTCAGGTCCAAGTTGTAGTTTCAAGTTTAAGTGTTCAGAACGAAAATAAAGTTATTACCACTTGTAGAGCTCCATTATAGTTTCCTGCAACTCCAGTGGATAGAACCGCTAAGGTCATCGCTCTAGAAACCATCCCCGCGAATACCGTCGACCATTGATTCTGCAACATCATATCAAAATGTTGTTAAAACTCTTAAGCAGAGAAGATTGCTTTTAAAAAATTTGCAAAATCAAAATGTGAATTACCACATCCATGAGAATCTCAACGATGTTAACATGATTCATGATCACAACAGCGCTTTCTCTCGAAGCTTCGGATCTAAATCCAGCCGGTTTAGGTCCAATCCCTCTAGGAAACGTCCGTGCATATTCTTCTTCATCTAAAACCAAACTCTTCCACATTGGCTCGTCCACTTGAACCATCCTCATGAGCTCTTCCATTGCAGCCACAGCTAAGTCGATGATGATCGGTTTATCAGATTCTGTTGGTGCAGTGATGGACTTGAGGAGATCGGTCGGGTTGTTTCCGTAAACTTCTCCTCCAAGATTTCCCATGGCGAGTTCAAGAGGACGTGGAGGAAAAGGCAGAGGAGACATAAGAGGATAGTTCGAGACTGGCTTGCCTACGTATTTGGCTGCAATCGCTGATATACGGTCGATCTATACAACAATCAAGAAAGACAATTTGTTCATATGGTTTTCAAAGTTGGACACTAAGAACAAGAACAAACGTTATTATGACTGTGTTGTTATTGTAGAGTACTCCTTAATTACGTTTCTTTAAATTATAGTCCATGTTTTATGATTTTCTTTTTTGTTTCACAATTTTAATTTTCTATGTAAAGTTAGTTAGTGTTTCGTTTTGTAACTGATTTTATGATTATTATATACACTATATTCAGTAGAGTGTAATTGTTATTTGGAAAGCGATATACTATTAGTGATGTATTAATGATTTTTTTTTCTTTTTAAATTTTTTTTGATTTTGTTCTTTTTGTGAATAGGGGAAATATAAAGCATTTAGAGGATTGATTAGTCACATACCTCTTCCCTTAATCGAGCATTTTCGAGACGGAGTTGGTGTTCGTCGAAGGACATTTCTCCGATAGCAGTTGGACCACCACAATTAGGACACGAAGCATTTGCAAGAGCTTCTCGATATCTAAGGTTGTCGCTTCGAAGCTTTTCATTCCCCACCCGAAGATGCGAGTTTTCGTGCCGTTCGTGATGATTCTGCGCAAACCAAATTCATATTTCCGTTATCTCTATCGTTTTAGTTAATTAGAAACCGAAAGTTTCTAATTTGGGTTAAATGACGCAACAAAAGATTTACTAAAAAAGAGGAAAATTTATATACACATAATACACTTGTGTACACGTTGTTTGTTTCAACCAAACCATTTTTTTCTATGGATGAATGCTAGTTAAAACAACTTTTCAATTGGAAAAAAAGGAAGAGGAAGAAAATGAAGTCAATTGTATTAACTAGATCTAAAAACCTGCCAAATTCTACCAAAGTCAATGATTTTACTCTAAATAAAACACCAAAAAAATCCACCCAACATAAAAACTTGTAAAATTTGTATTATTGAGGTACGTAAAGGTATAAGTATAAAGCTATAAACATAAGCGCTTCAATGTATTTTCACCAAATTAAACAAAAGCCCTTCAATGTATATATACAAGACTTAATATTGGTAAAATAATTTAACAAGTATATGTTTGCTCTCATATAGATCCAAAATTAATGTATACCTTCATTTGGGTGCGTTTGTTCTGGAACCAGAACTTGACCTGAAGAGGTTCCAAACCCAATCCACGGCTTAGTTGTTTCCTTTGCTTGTCATCTGGGTGAGGACACTCTTTGAAGAATCTATTTAACAACCAAAACAAGAATTGTCAAAAAAACAAGAAAAGTGAATTAACAAGTGAGTAAATTATATACATACGCTTCCATCTCCTGGATCTGAAGTTGGGTGTGTCGATGATATCGTTTCTTCTTGTTAGGATGAAGAGGATCTTGATCGTTTCCTGATCCTCCTTCTTGATTCTCACTTCCCGATTTAGTATTCGCACTGTCGAATTCATCGTCCCGAATAAATCCTTCATTGTTATTGTTGTCTTCATGGTTGTAGTTGTGGTTGTTACTATCTGCGTTGTTCATTGCAGTAAGCAACATATTTGGCTCGAACATCCCTCCTTCGACTGGAAATTGAAAGCGAACCCTAAAACCAAAAAGAGTAGAGAAAATTAGGGTTTGTTCTTGGGTACGAGAGTCAAGAAGAAGAGAAATTTCTCCCAAGATGGTGAAAAATAATGGCAATACTATTTCACGTGAACAACTTCAACCTTTTTTTAATATGAACAACACCTTTAATCTTTGTTGGAGTCTTTTATCTCCCTCCTTGAAGATCTTGCAACGACATAAGCAGATAGAAAAACGAAGAAGTTGGAGATGATTGTAGGAAACAAAGGACCCACTAATTGAAAGCAAGAAAAAAGAGCCTTGCATAAAGGAAAAAAACAACAACATCACAATCAAATATTAATAGGTTATTAAATAAGAAACCCAAAAATAATGAATTTCACATACTCCAAATTATTCGAACCTCCCAAAAATTTCCCTTTTAAAAGAAAAAAAAACTAACAATAGGCTAAAATGAAATCTTTGAAATTGACTCAAGAATCATATATATGTAGTATAGATGGAAATCAACTGATGTCCAAAGGAAAAACTTTAAAAATTCTACAGTATAATAACTTTGGTGGATGGTGATTTAATTATAATTTCGAGGTACTTTATCAGTTTTGATTTAGATAGGAGAGGAAAGAGAAGACGAAAAGAGAAATGTTGGACTCATTTGTTCGAAGCAAAAAAAATGGGCAAGAAGTAGGTGCAAATAAATTCCCAACTCTAATACTCTATCATGTTTATGAAAAAAGCAATATTTTGTGAAAACAAAACAAAATGTAATTAAATATATTGTGATCATTAGCAGAATTTTAAATAATAAACACTCTCCAGGAAAAAAAAAAAAGTGTAAACTGTTTATTTTCGATTTTTTTTTAAATGAAATGGAAAAATATTATTATATCTGTGCACGGTGTGACGGACCAACATATAGTTATTATACAACTTACAACCAACGTGACATAAGGCCTGGGTGTGTATTAAAAAAATTTCCAGCTATTTTTAAAAATTATCATCATCGTGTTTAAACTTTAAACGTTTTTATATCACACATAAATCTATAAATGTATAAGTATATAGTATATACACGTGTTTATATAAAAACAAACGTATAGTGAAAAGAAGGAATACGGTCGAAGAGAATGCATGCAAACCTTTAATCTTTCTCTTTATTGTTGTCTTCAGGGTTTCATCTCTGACTATGCAGAAATTGATAAGATTAGTTAAACAAAAACAAACAGTTTAAAGTGAGTAAAAGAAAATAGGAGAGGAATTAGAAGAATATTAGAAGCAGTTCATCTAAATATCAAAGAAACTAATAATCATTTAATGTTAAAGAATGAAAAATTTAAGACAATAATTGAAAATTCAATATAGACGATATAATTGATTATGAAACCATCATGAAAGTGAGAGTCTTATGAACATGCAAAGAGATTTAAGTGTAATGATCCAATACATTAAAAATTAAACAAAAAAGTTTCTATTCAATATTATGAAATGGTGAGGTTTTCGAGACATACACTGGGAGGAAAAAGCGACTAGAGGGAGAGAGAGGGGTGGATCGATCGGTGTCTGGTCTTAGATTTGTAACTCGGAAAACCGCTGATGATTTTGTGAAGCGGTTTGTTGGTGAAGAGTTTGAAAGGTAGGTGCAAATCTTGGAGGACGAGAGAGGGAAAATGAGAGAGGAGAGTAATGGCAGAGGCTATTGAGAGGGTGCAATGCAATTAAATGGAGAGAGAGGGACACTTAATTATTCTACACGCTTATAGAGAGAGAGAGAGAGAGAGCGGAGAGCTATGTTACAAATGTGTTGCTTTCATCTTATATGGAGAAACCAATATTAGTTTAGGTTTCTAGGCTGTTTTTTATTATATAATATAGTTGTGAGGAATGACGGCTAACGGGCTCAGATATATATATATATATATATAGTTTTTTTTTATCATTAACATTATTTAAAACTTTTTTCCATATGAAATAAAGTATCACTCAACAAAAACAAATAAATTATGTTTTGCTTAAATATCTACAAACTTATATATATATATATATATATATATATATCTTCATTTATAGAAAAAATTAGAGAATAGTCCATATTTTACATGGATATAATCTACTTTTTAAAAGTAATTTTATTAATTTTAATACTCTAAGATTATTTTTTATTTAAAAGAAATTTTGTATAATTTTTTTTATAATTACAATCTAATTTTCTTATCACATAAATAAATTCAATGAATTATAATTACTTGATAATATATATGATACTAAATATTTATTTCTGATATATAAATTTAACTTTTACTTTAGAAGCATATGATCATTATATATTCTATTTTATTTAATTTTATTTAATATTATTTAATATCTGTTATTATTTCTTAAAGAATTTTTTTTCACAATACGATTTCATTTTACATTACATATGCCTAGAAATATATACATTTAATGACTTTGAGGCCCAAGCATCTAATAACTATAACGTGCAATTAGGCTGTTTAAATGCAGATCACCATTAAAAAGGTGATAATCTGTAAAAAGTTATGCATTCATACGTACTTTATCGCGCGCGAATATATAGAAATATACTGCGTATTTACCTCGCTAGCTATTTCATAAGCTTTAACGTTCAAGACTTTTTTTGGTAAACAGGTTTATATTTCATAAAATTGAAATAATTTTAAAAAACATTCTATTTTCTGAATTTCATTTTGAATAATATATATGTATGTATATTTATATAGATTGTAGTTATGTGATAGGGAGGCGAATAGTTTCGTCGCATTGAATGTTTACACAGAGGCTGCATGGGTTAGACTCTCATGCCTCTCTTGCACTTAAGCTCCTCTTCCTTCGTACTCTCCTTCTAAGAAAAACCTAATAATTCCACTCCTAACATTTGAGTTATGTACATAATAACTAAAAATTGATTCAAAAGAACTGCTACAATACTATTCACATACATATCCAAAAGCTGCATCACAGCAGAAAAAATGATTCAGAAATATATGGGGGACTTGTGAAGAAAATAACATTTATGCATGACTTTTAAATTGCCGCCATCTGTTAAGTTTGAAAACTTTCAAAACCAGTTAGTATTAATCGATTTTTAACATTTTTTTAACATACTTAAAACCTTTTAAAGCATATACGTACCCTTTACCATGTAAAAATATATCACAGATGGGCCGTCAGAGGGAAATAATTTTTTGGCCCGTCATATGTTCTTAGATAGATCCACAACGAGCGTTGCAAGGACTATACCGAGAATGGAGAGTTCGTTAAAAAGGAATTTTTTTTTTTTGGGGGGGGGGGGGGGGGGGGGGTGTTGCTTTGTATTAGTCTTTAGGTCGTTACTAAAAGTAGCAACTTGGATGGTTTTATATGAGAATGCAAGAACGTGGATTCCACATACTATAACAGTTTATTATAGTTTTTTTTTTACAACATTGAGAGCTAAGGACCAATAAAACAACTCCCCTAACTACATGTAGTCCAAAATCAATATCTTTTCAAAGCACAAAAGAGAATTGAAGCTTTCTTAATCGTTGCATGACTTTGAGGTTTTCTAATACTGAGAAAGTTTATATACAACAACTAACATAGAAAAGATAGTGGAAGCCAGCAATGTCTATCTCCTCTGTTTTCCAAACCTAATTAAGAAAAAGAGGAATACTGCAAATGGGTTTATCTAAATCCCATTTGACATTTCTCCATGGACGTTTTCATTGTCCATGGATGATCTAGAAAAACCTTAAGAAGGTCTCCTCCTCCAAGCTTGTCCTGACCTTTCTTGGCTAACACTAAACAAAGCAAACGAGCTAAGAAAGGAGAGAGACAGTAATGGCGATCAAGAACATTCTTCCCGTTGTGGTTCTTCTTAGCGTTCTTGGAGATGAAGATTCTAATTGTTATGTAAAATTCTAATTTTTCTCCACGATCTACTTATAATAAAATGTTTTTAATACCATTTTGAATGTTACAAACAAAGATATAAGAAACAACAACTTAGGACAAAGAAAAAATTCTAAATAAAAATATACGTTGTAAAGTTGGAGATATATATACTAGTTTTGTGTTCTACACGCGTTGGCATCTTTTGTATCACTATCAGTCATGATTTATATATATATATATATATATATATTACTAAAACATATTTTTTAAGGTAAACGTTAATTAATAATGTTTATTTAAATAATTTTATTTAGAGACCAACATGTATTATGGGTTTAAAACTCAGATGGTGATGCATTGTCGATTTTACTACAAACCATTATGGCAGATATTATGGTTTATTTAAATAAATTTCTTGTATCATGCTTTTAATTTGTATAACAGTATTTTTTTATAATATTTAATTTATTATTATTTTTGAAAGTTTGTAGATGTAAATAAATATCTTTTTTCAACAGAGTGCAATATAAGAGAGATTAAATTCAGATAGTGATATAAAAAAATAATACAACCCATTGGATATAAGATATATGGTCTGGTCAACTTTTTTTGTTTTTTGTTAAAGTGGCTGGTCAATTCATACATATCTATAAGACAAAACTAAATTTGCTATGAACATTTGATACCTTGCATATGAAATCGGTATGTCTACCAAATCCCTTAATTAATTTTACATACTTATATACCTTACGGAATTATAAATATATAAAACAACGATATCATCCTGGAATACATTCCTGCCCATTACTATCTGTTCGTTTGCAGTTCTTCTAGTTGTACTATAAGTTTGGAATAAAGAAAGATCAGTATATCACGAAACGAGTTGTTATTTAGTGAAAGTTTGCTTTATATCTCGAGGCGATTGCTCAACTAGTATTTTATTTGATCATTGAATAATATATTCAAGAAACTAGTTAGCCTTATTCTGCTCAATATATAATCTAAAATTAGTTTAGCTAGACTTTCTATGTTACTAACTTGCTATAACTTCTTTAACCAAAAAAAACTTGCCATAACTTACCGTTAGCTACTCTTTTTGTTGCTGATTATGACATCATAACGCTCAATACAATCTATTGCGTTTTGATAAAAAAAAAAAAAGATGGCGCTGATTACGATATCATAACGCGATCAATACAAACAAATAAGATTAGCTAGATTTTCTACGTTACTAATAACTTATTATAGCCTGATTTATGGACCAAACATTCACCATCTTTTAGCATATCTAGTACTAATTTTATCACAGTTGATAAAATATATACTTACTTTATCACCATAACTAGGTATAGTTAGTTAGAGGATTTGAAATTTGCGTTTAAAAAATTTGAAAACACTAAAAAGGAAATTACATTCTTTTTTCCAAAAAATAAAATTACATTCAATTCTTATAAGCAAGACCAAATTAAGTGTTACAAAAACAATATTGATGCCAAAAGATGAATCCAAATAACTTTATATTGTAACAAATAATTCTTGGATCAAATTTTCATTTTATAAAAACTTATTTGAGAAAAACACAAACCAAGAGATTAATACAAAACACACAATTAGTAGTAATAGTTGTATAATATATACATAGGCAACTTTACTATAAAACCATTTTAGCAATTTTTTTGCTTGAAAAAGAAAACCTCATTTTTGTAATTATGAATTGAAATTTTCAAATTTTTACTGTGAGTGACGCTGATTATGAGTCAGGAAAATAACAAACTAAAATAAAATACAACTCATAAGAGCACATGTTAGTTAGTTTAGATGGACCCACCTTGATTACCAAACATGCAAAATCTTCTATATAAACCTATTTTAACGTCTCAATACATCACATAGTACACAACCACACACTGAACATAATCCTTCCCAAAAGACATCGTGTTTAAAAATTGTGGTTTTTTATCTTTCTTGTGGGATTGGTTGGACCGATCCAAGCTCAATTGCAGATGAATTACTATGTCAATACTTGTCCTAACGCCGAAAAGATTGTTCAAGATTTTGTTTCAAATCACATTTCTAATGCTCCTTCTCTTGCTGCTGCTCTCTTGAGAATGCATTTCCATGACTGTTTTGTCCGAGTAAACTCTTCTTTGCTCTCAAATTTTCTTTCTTAATATATATTGTGGACATTCTGAATAGCGACGGAATTAAATAATTAATGATTTGACGGATATATACATGTACATGTAGGGTTGTGATGGATCATTGCTTATAAACTCAACGTCGGGAAACGCAGAGAGAGACGCCACTCCTAACCTAACGGTTCGAGGGTTTGGCTTCATTGACGCAATCAAAGCTGTGCTTGAAGCTCAATGCCCTGGAATTGTCTCTTGCGCTGATGTTATCGCTCTAGCATCTCGGGACGCTGTCGTTTTCACCGTAAGCATCATAATTACATAAAATTATTGTTAATTAATTACAAATTATAGTATTTCTCATCATTGATTTGATCTTTGGTATGTTGTAGGGAGGACCGAATTGGAGAGTACCGACCGGAAGAAGAGACGGGAGGGTATCAAACGCATCGGAGGCATTAGCCAACATTCCTCCTCCGACCAGTAATTTCACCAATCTTCAGACACTTTTTGCGAACCAAGGACTCGACCTTAAGGACCTTGTCTTACTCTCCGGTAAAGCCTAAACCCATACCACACATTTCTAGATGTAATTTTTATAATTATTAGGTTAAGCAAATATTGGCATTGAGATGTGAAAAAATAGATGTAAATGGCAAAACGCAAACATTTTGTTTTAAGGTTTAACGGTTGCGTTTATAACTTGCTCCAGGCAAAAATAAAAATCGAATAAGAATGATGGTTTTACTCCAAGAGAAATACTCTTAATGCTAGTAAAACGTTTTAACCTGTGGTTCCAAGATTATTTATTTTTATTTTATTTTTCACTAATAACAGGGGCTCACACAATTGGTGTATCTCACTGCTCGTCTTTCACAAACCGTCTCTACAATTTCACGGGTCGGGGAGACCAAGATCCGGCCTTAGACAGCGTATACGCAGCCAATCTCAAGTCTAGGAAATGTCCTAGCCTCAACGATAACAAGACCATCGTGGAGATGGATCCAGGGAGCCGCAAAACGTTTGATCTTAGTTATTACCAGCTCGTTCTCAAGCGTAGAGGTCTGTTTCAGTCAGACTCTGCTCTAACCACCAATCCCACGACATTCTCAAACATGAACCGGATCTTGACGGGTTCGGTAGAGAGTTTCTTCTCTGAGTTTGCCAAGTCGATGGAGAAAATGGGTCGGATCAATGTCAAGACGGGATCAGCCGGAGTGGTTAGGAGGCAATGTGCCATTGCTAATAGTTGAGGGGTGAAAATGTAAAAGATGCGGGAGTTTGGAGGGTAGTTGTGAGAATAATAATAATAATAATAATAATAATAATAATAATAAGGATGATGATCGTGATGTGACCTTTTGGGATTAGTGTTATGGATTCTGTTATAGACTTTGTCAATGAGAAATTAAAAAATTAGTGTTTTATATATATTTGGTTTGTCTTGTACGAATCATGACATTTGAGTTGGTTTCTAGTAACATTGCCATTTTGTGGATAGAATTATCTGTAAACGAGAGGATCCAAATATGTTTTAGAAATTACTAAAGTGAATATGTCTTAATATTGTTGTTGATATGTCGATTGTTTAATTGTTTTTAGTGGCGCTGGCACAAATTTTACTCAAACAACTCTGATTACTTCCAATTATCAAAAGAAAAAAAACCGGAAAACGGAAAAAAAAAAAAAAAAAAAAAAAAGGAAGAGTAACGACTGTAAAAGTTATTTGAGTTTTGTATGATTCCTTGGTATGGCTCAGGAGAACGAAGAGAAAACTGTGCCCCAATCACAAATGTTTCACCTTCTTCTTGCAAGAAGTATACCCGAAACTATAGCTGTCCCTGCAACTGCAACCGCCACTGACGATATTATCCTCTTCACTGTAAACACCGACTTGTCGCTCGGTATCTCCATTAGATCATTCATCTGCAATTTCCATGAAGCTAAATCAAGCACAATCCAAAACAAAATAAGCTCCTTCATTCAGATATTGATACGACAACAAACCGTTATAGGTTGCTTCCAGTTCTTCTTGATTCCATTAATATGCCCTTTCCCGATAACTGCCACAACCGAACTATGCTCACTTGCAACTCTCAGCAAAGAGGATGCCATGTACCTGCGAATTTCACATATCATAAGATGTTTTTGGATGATGAAATATTGTTAAAAATCTTCTCTATATTTGCTACTACCAGTATTTCTATTTCAGTTTTCAGATAATAATGTATAATGGTCCCATAAACTACATAGCGAGGGAATAGAGAGCACTAACTGGTCTCGCTCATGCACAATTGTATCCATGAGAGTTGGAAATTCCTTGCTCATTTCTTGAATCACCAAAGTCACCATATCCACATCATCCATATCTTTCAGCTACTACCATCGATCCATAATCAGAATCAAAATCACATTCATTTACAAGTACAGTGAAAAGGGAAAAAACGGATACACTAAGACTTACCATTTTCTCGAGTTCCTCGGCGCTCGGCAAGAAGACAGCTTGAAAAAGTATGGAGTATAGAAACTTTACCTTGTGCCATAGAGGCATCTTGGCCCATGTTCTTTTTAAGGTAATCTGCTTCGACAATTACAAAATCAAATGAATATACTGGAACAATGCTTTTGAAAATTAGAAGCCATAAAGTGTTAGAGATGCAACTCTATGTTCTAAGATGCATTACATTACTTAAAGAATGTTTCGAAACTATGGACAAAAATATCACCTGTACAGGACGATCACCAAGTATCACCTTGCCGCCATACTTAATCGCCTCTTCATACGCCACACGAAACTCAGCACCAGGAAAAACCTCAAGATGACTGGCGATCTAACAGAAGAAAAGGATGTAAGTCTTTGGTTCAGAAAGTTATCCTTCCATCCAAAAATCATTGACCAAGGAAACTTGCCTTTGCAAGAAACCATCCATAAAGTATTCCAAATGTGTTCTGTTTCTGCTTCCAACTTTCTATCATGTCTGACATGGTTGGAATCTAGAAAATCAAAATACAGTACCATCATTTCAGAATAAGCAAAAGGGATTGAAGAGCTAGAATCATGTATAAGTACTTGGGTCTGTGATATACCATCAACAAAGCATAGTATATAAAGCAAGTGAAGTATGCATCACTTGCTCATGTACCATAGAAATTTCATTTAAAAAATGGGCAGCCTCAGTTTTGTGATTAGTGAAGGAATTTTGGCACCTCTAATCATTATATATATAAACAGAGACACCTCTGTTTTGTGATGCACATTTTTTTCCAGAATCTCACGCAATGATAGATACCAAAAAATACAAAGAAGTAAACCAAATGGAAGGAAGAAGTAGAAACACAGTTGTGAAAAGCAAACCTTCAAAGTCTGAGGTTTGAGAACAGATAATCGGCTTGAACACAATTCCACGAAGACAACCTGTAATATCAACAACGTGCTTAGACCTGAACATAGACATAAAGATATCAATCCTCAGTCCTCAATGAATAATAAAAAAAAATAACCTCTGGTTTCAAAATGCTGATTACTGCTTCAACTTCTTGACAAGATTGCTGCAAGCAATGATTTACAGGATTATTCCACGAATGATTGAATTGCTAATCTGAAACAAAGAGCTAAACATTTTTTCTAAACCAAGATTCTGAAACTTTTCACTGAATTCCAAACCTGAGATTAAGTTCTAACCCATCCCAAATCTAGAAAACCCCATCTTTCTGAATTTAGCCATTTTTTTCAGAAGCTGATTAAATTCAAACCCTAACTCCATTGATAGCAACTGATCTGACACAACCAAAAACACAGTCCCAGGATTAACTCCATCTACAAAAGGTTTCTTGAATTTCACATGCAATTCACCTTTCTCCAAAGATTACTAGAAACGATCAAATCAGCAATCTCTAAATCATTTCAGTAGTTACCAATTCAGCTTCGCAAGCATCGAATTCGAACGAGAATACCTTTGATACATGAGCAGTCCCAATCAAGTACACATCGCAAGATCCGCCTTCCGCTGTGGACTCGCACGTCAGTATAACAACGCTCTTCGCCAATTCCTCCGACAGTTTCACCGTAGGCGTCTCCGATGAACACTCTCCGCCATCATCCGCTCCATCACCGCCACTAACGACGGAATCGGAGTCTATAAATTCTCCCTCCAACTGGTCGAGCAATTCCTCCTTCTCCACATTCACTATGCTGTCGCTTAACGACATATCTCCGGTAGGCCTGGGGTCATCGATGTGAACGAAGTCTTCGCCAGAGTGAACCTCCGGCTCCGACGGCGATTGCGTCGGATCCATCGACATCGAAATCAAGGAGGAGATGGCAGATTTAGTAATTTTGAGGATGGCGGAGGGCGAAAATATAGATTGGGATCACGCAATGGTTACTATCTACAAAAGAAGGCAAGGTATAACGGTGGGAAAGTCGTCTCATTCCTAAGGTAAAGCTAATTATATGCCTTAATTTAATTTTAAATAACATTAATCATTTCATTTCTAATTAGTAATTACGCTTTACCCGTTAACCGGACTTGTAATTTGGCCCGCGTCTATTCGGTCGCATTAAATTTGTTTCTCCTTTTTTCTTTTTTCTTTTTGGGCTCATTTACAGATTATGTGAATTTTATTTTTAAAACCGAAATTCTATGAAGCTTTTTTTGGTTCATTGTTTAAGACCCATTTTTTAATGTTTAATTGGTGTTCAGATTTTCTCAACTTTCAAGTAACAAAAGAACCAAGAATGTGATTGTGAGACTTGCCTTGTCGCTTTAAATCGATCCAATTGTATGCTAATACGCTTCTATATTAAAATGCTAGCTTTTTAAGGCAAACTACTGTAAAAATGAGAGACTAGATTCTTAGCCTGTAATAGAAGTTAATTTTAGCCTAATTTCGTTTTCATCATTCTTAAATTTTAGCCTAATTTCTTTTTTATCAAATTTCATTTCAGGTTAGTTTTTTGTCAGAATATAATCCCATTTGATTCTCGGTGTAATTTGGTTTACAAGTATGTATAATGTATCTAGTTTTTTAGGGATCCAGATTGGGTTGGGGACTTGGGATTCGACATAATTAAATGTGAGAAAATAATTAACTCATCAAAATTGTAATTGCATATAAGCTAATAATTATGTTTATAAAGTAATCATATATTGGAGTTAATTGCTTAATTAAGGACATAACAAACCACAACTGAATACTTTAGTCATCCTTTAGAGTTTAGATAATTATCTCAGATTTTTTTATCGAATATTACCGTAGTGTTTGACCGATTATTCTCCTACCATTCAAATAACTTCTCTGCGATTTCTATTTTGGTAAATCTTCCCTACCATTCCAAGACATAAATTTTAAATTTGACCGTTCATATTACATATCATTTTTTTTGCATATTATTATGAGCTTCTTCTTTCTTTCTACTTTTGTTTTGTCAAGCGATCATAGCTTCTCCATTTAAATAAATATATATTCCACCATCATTCTTACGACCGGTGAATATATCAAAAAGTATAACTCCAAAGCCCCAATTTGAAAGGCAACCAGCCAATAAACAACTTAATGTTTGGTATACAAACTATATAATAGGTTGAATTAATATTGGATGGTAATATAGAAAAAGTATAATATATTAGTTTCGGTGAAATTAGGGATGTATATAAATGAGCTCATCCTCTTTGCAGTCTCGTATTCCAATTTCCATTACTTTTCCACCAGTTGAAGAAGTAGGTAAAATATCACAACACTGCCTTCTGGGAGCCTTCAACTACCCCATCCAAAAAAATACTTAAGATAAACAACCTTAAAATAAATAAAAAAAAAAAAGCAAAAATTATACTACGAAATATTATTTTATGGAGCTGTTTTTTTTATAAAATTACTATGTGTGTTTAATATATCAGATTTTACCATTAACTGCAATATTATTTTATAGTTCACAAAGTTTCACTCAACTATAGTAGTTGACATTTCAACAAACATTATTACTAATATAGCTAATAATTTTCCCTATGGCCAAAATTCTACTATCTATCTTATTTTTAATTTAAATAAACCAAAACATTAATTAAAAAAAGAAGAAGTAAAACTAGTGGTTTCTAATTTGTATCCTTTTTTGAAAGAAAAAATAAATAAAATAGAACGAATTACTTGTCTGATATCGGGATTGAGTCTTCTTGAAAACACTCTAATCTCTTGGATTTTGCGAGGCGATGAAATGGGATCGTAGGTGCAATTCTGGTAAGCTTGCTTATAAACACTTGTAATGGTTCCATTATCACGACTATAAGAAACATGTTGCATAAAGAAAGTGACAGGTCTTTGGCAAGGATCACCATGAATCTCTCTTGTGTTGAATGTGTAAACACTTGACAATCCGCCCGATTGTTGCCATGGTCGGAACGTCTCTTGTGCCCGCAAAATATCCCGTAGAAACATATGCCGACCATCGATCTAACATTTCAAACAACGAATAAATTTGATTTAATAACATTAAGTTACTTGGAATCATGAAAAATCACGTATCTAACTAGACCGGGCACTTAAATCAAATAAACAGAGTCAAAACCAAACCGAATTTTACAAATCAAAATTTTAAGCCGATTGAAATTTTTTTAAGAAAAGATATCCGTGATGTTCATGCAGCTACTCACATTTTAAACAAAACAAAAATAATAATAATAAGAAAATGACAAAAAGAGATATTAACCTGAACAGTATAGCCCCAAGAGACGGAGATGGTCCAGGAGTACCAACGGTCGTAGCAAACGGAGAGTTGAAATATACGGAGAGGGTCGAGTTTTACGGCGGAGAAGAGGTGGCGGACGGCGGAGAAAGTGGTTGACTTTGGGAAAATTGGGTCAATGTGGGCCATATGGTGTAGTGAGACCAACGGTCTTGTTGAATGTGATGTCAATATTCCCAATGCATTTCCTCTCACATCAAACTGCTTAAAAATTTAAAACAAATATTTTTAATCAATTTTGTGGAAAAATTAATAATAATTAAAAAAAAAACACAAAACCTGATGGAAGCCAGGCTCATGAGACAATCCAACTCCAAGCTCAAGCACACAAGCATGAATCCGAGAGTCTCCTCCGTACAAATGTGGATACCGTTCGATACAAGAATCGAAGTTTCTAGCTAAAACATTAGCCAATGGGCTGCTTAAAGCGAACCCTCCACCGCCAAACGCCATGTCGTGTCCGAACATCGAGTTCTGGTGATAGATCTCTGAGCTTGATCCTATGTAATACCATGATGTGTAGTCGTATTTGGAGAGAGTTCGAGCGAGGTTTTCGGGGATGAATATGGTGTCGTCGTCTCCAAATACGTACCATCTTACTTCCTTCGAGGAGGTGTTGAATAGCCTGACTGTTTCCAGAACACACCGCGCGATTCGGATCGCGTTTCTGTCACCGCCTCTCCAAGTGTACCTGTAGATCTCATTAGAGGCCGATTCGATTTAATTACTCTGTTTATAAAGTTATATTGATAAAGGAATAAAATATAAATGTCAACTTATTAATTAAATTTGTTTGTAATAGTAAACAATAATTATAAAACATATAAAAGGGGTTATGAAGAGATTAAAACAAAAGATATTGATTAAACTAATATGTAATAAGCCACAGAGGGACATACCATATTTATTTTTATTTGATGGTGAAATTAATGGTTTGATAAGTTACCTGAACCGGGAAGTATCTTCGGAAACACAAACCGGAGGAAGGAGAAGAGAATCTGTGTGGTTCTTCGAAGATGACAAGGGACGTTCAACAAAGACGCAGCCTCTCATTCTCTGAGAATCCCACCAAAGCTTAACATAGTCTCTACGCGCAGGCCAGGAGTTGGTGCTCGAGCCGATCCCAAAGACGATGTGATCGATCTTTGTTAGGCTCTGAGATTGATATTGATCAGAAGATGAGTTAGAGTCTTTAGATTGATGCCTTGAGACCGAGATGAGGAGGTAGACCAAGAAAATGAATACAAAAAGTAGTATGCAATTTATCATACGCGTCGCTATAGTCGAAGAAAAGGGAGAATGGGTTTTCGATGCGGGTCGAATTGGAAGACACATTTCTTTAGGCGTATACGAGTGAAAAATGTATACGATGAAGGATGAATGTTTGGTGTATATAAATAAATGAAATGAAAGATCTGAAATGAATTATGGTACGACGGTGGCTATACTAAAGTGGTGGTCACGGTGCTTGTAGCGGTGGCGGAGGAGGAAGGATTGATCATAGGGAGATCAATGGAGTCAAGTAAGAAAAAAGGGATTTTACTGTGAGGAGTTAATGCCGCCTAACTATTTAATTACTAGTTTTTATTAGGCACGGAAGCTATAAACTACCAGAAGGAGCTTCGCTGTTTTATTTCCTCAATATAGAATTTTTGTTTTCTTGTTAAAGGATATCGAAAATTTAATTGAGTTTGGTAGTCTTCACTTTGTAATATTTTCTAAATATAAAGTAATGGTTTTAATGTAAAAAACAAAGAAAAGTAATGGTTTTAATTGATTTCGACCTATGTCAAACTATTCTCAATAAATTTAGTTACCATACAAATTTTGTGGTAGTCAAGATATGGAATTCAGTTTCCATAAAAACAGAGATTTTTATTTTGCTTTTTTCATAACAATATAGATATTTTATTTTGTATAGTCAAAGAATGAATATTAATTTCCTGCTAGTTTTACGATGATATATTACATTATCATATGTTTATTGACAAAAATAAATTAGTAAATGTAGTAAATGTGTACCTAGATCTCATTCCTAATTTTTAAGGGTCAATTTGACTACAATTTTAGGAAAATAAAAAAAAAACCTTTAAGATTACAAATCGGACTAATCGAATAAAGGCTTGGTTTTCACACATTAAAATATTGAGAAGAGACGAAACAAACAACGTTTAGTAACGTACGTTTTGCTGCCTTCAACATGTGCAGTGTCACAAGATCCGTCATGGGGAATTATATGTATAAATTTTTCAGAAATAGTTGAATTTTGTTTCGTGAAAAATTATTAAAGAACTTGTTAGGAAAAGTTAAACGCCATAAACTCGTATCTTTATCCTGCAAAAGAAGTGGTTTATAGACTGACTCGTGTCCATTTGTGTTTAGATAGATATAAAACGATTTCATAAAATTTTCAGTCATTAGGACATTCATTATAAATGGTTTAGTATCCAAGTTATTTAGGGAAAATATAAAAATTATTAAAAATCACCAAATTTAAAAGGATTTCTGGTAAAACACACACAAGTTAATTATTTTGGTTTGGTAACTAACTCCAATTCAAACCAAATTATAACCGAACCCGACCAAATTTAACCGCACTGACTAAACTCAATTAAAGTTCAGTTTAAAATTTTATTTAACCTGAATCAACTAAACCAAACCAAGCAAAACCCAAACCAAACAAAAAACACTCGAAATATGCGTTATCGTATAGCTTCAAGCTTTAAACTTGGGTGGCTTCCTAATGAGCGTTGTTTGTTCAAAACCAAAAGCAGTCTCAACTAGCTTTGGCTCTGAGAATCTCAATCCTCCAAAGCTAATCCCAAATGGAACTCCTTCACTATCATATGCTGCAGGGACATTTATTCCTGGATACCCTCCAATTGCTAGAACAGGGCTCAACGTCGAATCAAGCGTCATTATTGCATCTAACTTCTTCTCCTTCATCAGATTTTCGATTCCATTTCTCAAGAGTTGTTGCATTTTCAACAACGCTGTTCTCACTTTCTCACCAATTCCATTGGTGGCTTCTGCTTCAAGGAACACCTCTTGTCCAGCATTTAACATCTACTATAATAATAATAAAAACTCATTAAAAATAAATGGAAATTAATTAACAACTCCAGAAGATTCTCTCAAATCGAATCAAAACTAGTAGAGAGCTTTTACTCTCTCTGTGAACTTATTTTTATTTTTTCCAGCTTCTATCTATGAACTTATGCAGTCGTCAAGCGTGCATCCAGTGGAGATCGATATCTAGACCATCCAGACAAAACCACTGAACCACACAAAACCTTGGCGAAACAAAGTCGAAAAAATGATGGGACCACAACGATAATGATGATATAATAGCAACCATCTCTTTATTTTCCTTATTGGAGTCTCAAAATTGAGCTTGGTTATCACTAGCTCCTGGTTTTATTAGTCCCTTTGTTATATTATCAGCTCGTGGGTCAAAATCATACTCTGCACCAGCTTTAGTAAATCTTCCTTTCATTCTTCTTTTCGTATCAGCTGTAGATTTTCGAGATTCATATCTAATTTGCTTCCCAAACCTGCATTTGTGTAAGTTTTAGCTTATAAATACGTATACACTTGCATAGAGCTATAAGTAAAATTTAATATACTTGATGAGATATAGTAATACCTACTTGCGATTCTTCTTCTTTGCTAAATATCTCTGCTTTGCTTCCTCTCGAGCTTGTGGCTTATATATAGGAGCTACAATCATTTGATCCTCCCACGATAACATCTCATCGGTCAGAATCAACTGCGATTGTCCACAGTCAAGTTGAACAAGAGCGTTAGGGAATCTTCCCAAATCATTGGTCTCTTCCTTTGCTTTTGAGCCAATCAGTTCATTCTTATAGTAATCTTGAGAACTTGCATTTGCCAAAGCTTCAATGTTGTAATCTTTATGTATAACCGATGACCTACCCGATGATGAAGATGATATAATCTATAACAAAAACAAAACAAAAGTAAGACAACCATAGAGGTATTTAAGACATCAATATGCGATAGATTTAAATTGATGTTTGTTGATACCTCCGTTGAGGTGGTGTTTGCATTTTGTTTTGTTATTTCATCCATTATTGGATCTGTTAGGAACAAATTTAAATCTACCTCGGGGATAAATAATTTTTGGTCTAATATTGCCTGTTCGACATCAAAATTGTTCAGCAAAACATTATCTTTATCTTCTTTAGTTTCGTAACCATTGAAGCCTGCACATGAACTATCCTGCATAACGTGACGCACAAGAAACATTGAATTGAGATAAATAATAAGAACCCTCCTTACCAAAAAAAAAAATCTATAAGTATATATATACCTTAGGAATGTCCAAACAATCGGGTTGAAGCATCGGCACTTGTTGATCACTATACCTTTTTGTATAATTTTCAGAGATTTGAAAGATGCCAAAAGATGATGATGAGTCCTCACTATTGAGAGGTAAGGAACCAAAGGATAATGCCCAATTGCGATCAACAAAAGAAGATGAAGAAGACGAAGAAGAGGAATCAAGATCAATATCCAGTGGAAAATTAAATCCTAAATTATTATAGTTAGAAACGTTTCGAAGAAGAAGACAACGCGAGAGGACATTAGGAATTGAAACGCATGTTTGGCATAGACACAACCCTTGTTCAAGCCATTGGGCAACCGCGGTCTGCGAAACGCAATTGTTACACAACGGAATCCGTGAGTGATCATGGTTGTTCACTGTTTCAGAGTGTAACTTCCAGTCACATTGAAGACAAAGCCTAGCCAAATGATCGCACAATGGTGATCCCATTATTTACTCTTGAAAAAAAAACCAAAAAAAGGGAGATACGAACAGTATGAGATTTGAGGTTTCTAGATTTGAAAGAAACGCATTATAGATTTGAGATCTCTAGCTTGCGTTTCTTAATGGTTTATATAGCTAAGGGTGACTTTTACACGTGGTAAATGTGGATTCTGAGGTATGAAGCCATCTAGATCGGGATGTTCAGTTTGCTTGATAGGGTTTGTGGGGTGGCAGATAAGGTAAATAAATGGCTTTTTGGACGAACCGATGGAGACAGGTGACGAAAAAAACGAATCTCTCAATGTTGAAAAAGTTTCATACAACTAAATTTTCACACTGATATTTTCAAAGTAGTCGTTCTGATCTAAGCTTTGTAGTAAGCATGCAAAAATTTATATAAATTTAGATTTATATATAATTCATAACTGTATAGTTTAATAAATATTATGCTTATTTGTCATCTCAAATTTTAATTTAGGTAAGAAAATTTGAATATTTAGATTGGTTCGATTCTGATTATTTGACTATGGTAGAAATAGTTCAAATTGAAACAAATAGCAATTCAATTTGGTTCATATATATATAAAGATTGATTCGGGTTCGGATGATATAAGATAGACTAAATTTCAAAACATATTTTGGTTTAATTTTAGAGCATTTAAGATAATTTGACTTAGAGAGTTTTGATTTTTTTTTTAGCATGGAAAAGGATTTAAATTTCAAAAGATTTGGCTATTGGATATTCAATGGATTCGACATCTCTTAAAGTTACATAGCTTCTGCTATCTTTGTAACTATATATATGATATATGAACTATTACGAAATAAGAAAGGGATAAAGATATAGTATAAAGGAAGCGAGATTGCTAAAACCTATTATATACACCCACATTTTTAGCGACATTTTTAGCGACAATAGACGATGTATAATAAACGACATAAACAATGGTACGTAGGAAACACACTTTGCTTTTAAAAAAGAAAAATTGTTTGTTTGTGAATTTACATTTCGATATCGACTCTCTATTTGTCTATATCCCCATCCTCGCTGCTTCCGCCAATCCCCCAAACCTATGTCCAACTTAAAAGTATTACGTGTCAATTTTGAACCAAAATTCAATTAAGAGATCTTAACAAATGTTACTGGATTGAATACACGATAAGATCTTAATTTTAAAACAATATGATAAAATGCTTAAATAATGATTAAAATATTAGTTTAATTTAATATAAATAGGACTTGTTATATTTGTATAATGTATGGAAATTTATAAAAAGTTTTCGTAACCTTTTTGAAATAGTTAGATAACGATTTAGCCATATTTTATTATTTAAACATTATATATATATATATAAACTATATGATAAAAGTTAAAATTTGTGTATGAGTTTATAGTTCGCATTTCGCATTCATGAACACGAACACAATCGTAAAGATAGACAATTTTTTCTAATCGTAAACATAAACATAACAATTTTTATAAATTTGATTTTCTCATGTCATTTATTTAGATTCGCATGCATGCCCAAAACAATAAATCAAGATTATACCAACACACGGCGAGGCCGGTGGCTCATTGGTCCTGTGGGCTTTTTCATGGGCCTTTTTGGCCAGCTAGCAACCTCGTCTCCGTTGTGCTTGCCAATTAATTGACTCATCTACCATTATAAATAGATATGGACTATTTATCGATCTATTAGTTTTTTCTTGTCATATAAATTATGTTCATAAGACTCTCTGAGTCAAGTATATGACTATGAACCATATAAATTGGAGTCGGACTACCGAATTAAACTCAAACCGTAAACGGGAAAACCAAAAGAAGGGGCAAAATGGGAATTTCGATAATTCATCCGCTGGAGTTGTCGTTCAAAATACACAAAGAGACCCACTCGCTCTCCACATTTTTTTTCGACTCTTTTTTTTTTTTTTGTCTCCTCTTTACATCTATTCATTCTCTTCTCTATCAGCAAATTCCTACTTAGATTTTGCCATCTGCGAAAAAATCGACATATTTTAAGACTAATCCGGAAAAAAACAAATTGTACATCAGATTCAGCAGCCTCAAGTAAGCATATCCACCTATATCTTGGTTTTTAGCTGTTATGATGTGAGCTTCTTCTTTCTCTTTTCTATGTTTTCGTTTTTTTTTTTGAATTTTGATTCATCCAAGTCGTCTCTTTATTTTTTGACTCTCGGGAAATTGTTACTATCTGGGATAGCGATCGCGATAAATTTGAATTTAGATTTCAGTCGATCAATGGATGGGACATCTCTAAGTACTGTAGATAGCGTTTAGAAACATAGGTTAATGATTAAGAAAGCTTAATTACGAGATTAGAATTTCTTGTTCCATCTAACACGCTTTGGTTATATCGTCTCAGTTCCGGTTTAGCTTGATTAATGCATAACAGATAAAATTTGAGTAGGCTTACTATAATAATAACCGTCATCTTCTTTGTTTTGGTGTTTAACCGAATATTTTCTACATCGAATTTTGGATCACTTTTTCTTTGTTTTTCTTGTTTAAATAATAATACATTTATTATTGGGTTACCCACGGGATCCGTGAAGATTGGCGGGGCAGTCACAGATTTAATGATTTATATCAATCAGTTTGCGAGACGAATTTAAGCACTTACATATTTCTTCATATTCTGCGAGTTGCTGGTCGCGAGTATACCCACTTCCCGGTGATACCTCTGGATGGTCACAAAGACATGATCTTATCTTTGTTGTTTTATATACTTTCTGGTATTTGGTTTCTCTTTCTTACAAGTTAGCACTTTCTTTTTCTTTTCAAAAGGTTCAACTGAACGTGATCATATTTCTTGTTGATGCAAGACACAAAACTCAGAAAACATGGTGATTAATACGATACATTGCGTCTGACATCTCTCCTTCATACAAATTATCCTTAATTTGCATCGTTTGCAGAACAAAAGACATCGGAATTGCTTGATTATAGTTATGGAAGAAGCAACAAAAGTGAGTTCCTGTTAAGGTATGATCTGTTTCCTCATAAGCTTTGAGAATTCTTCTTTCCTCATAACTAGATGAAATTTTTGCAAAAGTTTAACAATATTTTATTTTTTTGCAAAGGACCTTGATATTAAACATGAGAATTTTGTATCAGTTGTCCAATTTTGTAAAATTTCCAGATAACTATATAACTCTAAGATTCATATACAAGTTCAATCCAAAATATAATCTGCCGAATTTTTTTCTTATATCAGTGACTTTAAGTAGGATTAAAGATATGGCAATGCAAGATTTTAAGTCTTCTAACATGGCTTTAAGTAGGATCGATTTTTTTAGTTTTTTAGGTATTGTGACTCTACAGGTTGTGAATGAAGAAATGGCAAAGGAAGATAAAGTTATGGAGAAAGAAGAGGAGGATACAACATTTGATGGTGGATTCGAAAAAGTTGGGAACGAAGCGATCGACACAAAGTATGCTCCGATTGAAGAGCAAAAGCGAGTTTCGATCGAAAAAAGCTCAAGCAGTTCACAAAGAGAATTACATGAGTCACAAGAAAAGGCGAAAGATTTGGAAAGGTAACAGGGGAATTGAAACGGTATGAATCCGAGAATACCCTTTTGAAGGACGACCTTGAAGAGAAACTGAAGATTTCACGTGAAAAATGCTCCAAGACAGAGGCTCTTCTATCTCAAGCTTTGTCCAACAACTCTGATCTTGAGCAGAAATTGAAATCTCTGGAGGAAGTATCTGAACTAAAATCTGCTTTGATAGTGGCTGAAGAGGAAGAAAAAAAGTCGAGTAGTCAGAAGCAGTAATATCAAGAAAAGGCAACTAAACTGGAGTCGTCTCTGAACCAATCATCGGCGAGAATATCAGAGCTTGAAGAAGATTTGAGAATTGCTTTGCAGAAAGGTGCAGAGCATGACGATCTTGGAAATGTGAGTACTCAACGCGTCCTTGAACTAGAAGGTCTGTTCCAAACATCGCAGTCAAAATTAGAGAAAGTAGAAGAAAAACTGAAAGACTTAGAGGCATTCCAAGTGAAAAGCTCGAGTCTTGAATTTGCTTTAACCGTTGCAAAGGGGAAAGAGAGTGAATCGTCAGAAAATTTTATTTCTGTGATGGAAAAGCTGAAATACGCTGAAGAGATACCTGTGAAGCAAGCAAGAGAAATAGATGAAGTTACAACAAGAAACAGAGCTTGAAGCTTTGCATAAACATTCAGAGCTTAGAATCTAAAAGTCAATGGAGGATCTCAGTAGAAGAGATACAGAGATCAAGCCTTTGACTGAGAAATCTAAAGATCTCGAGGAGAGAATAAGATTTTATGAAGGTAAATTGGCTGAAGCTTCTGGTCAATCACTTTCTTTGAAAGAAGAACTCGATCAGTCATCCTTGGAGAATGAACT
The DNA here is from genome assembly GCA_963922655.1 of Cardamine chenopodiifolia. Lineage (NCBI taxonomy): Eukaryota > Viridiplantae > Streptophyta > Magnoliopsida > Brassicales > Brassicaceae > Cardamine > Cardamine chenopodiifolia. The sequence goes on from OZ000467.1 coordinate 969,824, forward strand.
ACTAGCTGCTACAAACAACCAGCTCAAGATCAAGATTCAAGACCTTGAGGGATATCTATATTATGTGAAGGAAACCGCGACAGAAAGGTTCATGAAAACCTAGTCGCGGAGCAAATAGGGAAGGTTCTTGAAGCATCTGGATTTGCTGCTACTAGGAAACTGGAGTTAGAAGAGGCTTTATTGAAACTAAAGATTCTCGAATCTACAATCAAAGGGCTTGAAAAAGAAAATGGATCTTTGGCTGAGATGAATTTAAAGCTGAACCAGGAACTAGCAAATCATGGGTCAGAGACTGGCGATTTTCATCCAAAGCTCTCTGCTTTAGAGGCTGAGAAGGATCAAAGTACCAAAGAGCTTAAGACAGCCATAGAAGATCTAACAGAACAGCTTACTTCTGAAGGAGAAAGATTACGATCACAGGTGTGACACAGTAAATCCAAAACTATATTGATATATAAACCAGCTCATGAAAAATGACACTTTTTCTACTGTAGATTTCTTCCCTTGCAGAAGAGAAAAACCAAGTCAATGAGATATATCAAAGCACAAAGAATGAGCTCGCAAAGCTTCAAGAACAACTCCAAGTAGACAAGTCTAAATCAGATGCTATGGTATCTGAAATCGAGAAGCTCAGTGCCATGGCAGCTGAAACGTCGGTGTTGGAGTCAAACTTTGAACAAGTAGATAAACAATTGGCAAAAGTCGAAGCTCAGTTGAAAGAAGAGGTAACAATGATCAAATACTTGGGGATTATATTTTGAATACTTTGTTCACTGATTTATGATATTTTTTTGGGTTTTTTTTTCCTCAGGTCGAAAAAGTTGCAGAATTGACCTCAAAATTGCAGGAACATGAACATAAGGCTAGTGACCGAGATTTGCTGCATTAAGAGCTTCAAGCTTCTCACACTGTCATTTTTGAACAGGTTAAGGAGACTTTATTTTGCTTCTGATTTTCAAGCTCTTGAGTCTGTTGTTAAATGGCAAATCTTTTCGAACTCAAGTCGTGCTTGGTTTATTATTCTTGAGCTCCGATTTTTCCTTTTATGGCGGAGTCAGAAAGATGCTGTTCATCTCGAATCACTGATCAAAGATCTTGAACAGAAAGTGCAGCTTGCAGATGCTAAATCTGAGGTCAATCTTATATACATAACCGGATGTCTGTTAAATTCCCTGTTTATGTAGAAAAATGCTCTGCTTATGTAGAAACCAAACTTGCAGGAAACTGAGTCTACGGGAAAAGGGGAAGGGGAAGGAGAAGTAAAATCTCGAGACATCGACTTATTTTTTTCAACTTCAACGCAACTTAAGAGCAAGAAGAAGTCAGATGCTTCTCCTTCACATTCGTCTTCTTCAGGAAACATAACGACTCAGAAAACTGAAACATCGCATCTCATGACATTGAAGATGGTACTTGGTGTGGCTCTTGTGTCTGTCCTTATTGGTATCATTCTTGGGAAAAGTATTGAATTTTCTATGATAAGCTTTGTATGATTGTTTCTGGATTTATTAGGGCTTCTGTTTTTACCATTGTTTTTATTTATTGTTTGCCAAGCAAGACCAAATGTTGCAAAATCAACACAAGAATCTGATCATTTCTAAGTTCTAACATTGTTGTGGAAGTGGTTCATCGGTATTGAATTGGAATATCCTTAAACTAACCATCGAAATTGATACTGAGAACATTAGCCGGTTGCCACAACTCATTCTCAACTCAATTCAAATAGTAATCTCCTCTTAACAAAATCCACATCTCCCAGTTTTTTTGGAATAAAATCATATTAACTGATCACTAATTTACTAGACCTCTAGATTCAGATTGTTAAAATGAATTCAAAATAAATAAAAATAGTCTCAAATAAAAATCGGAATTTGCAGTTACTTTAGGGTTTAAAGTTATAAAAAAAGATTTTGTTTGACCAAAAAAGAGGAAAAATTGTTGAAATAAAGGAAACAAAGCCATAGATTCAGATGTAGAATCACAAAAGAATAAGAAAGTAGAAAAAGGAAAAATAGAAAATCAACAATTTCAAATATCTTGCCAGTTTTAATCCGAATGTTTTGGCTATATAAATGCGTTTATCAATTCACTACACACGTCATACCGATCAGATTCCAATATCAGTTAAAACTAAGTTTTTCTTTTCTTCAAACTAAGCATGGCAGATAACAACACTCTTCCCTTTGAAGTGACGAAACTAGACCATCAAATCGAACACCAACCAGAAGCTAAAGATTTATGGGTGGACGTAGAAGTCAAGATTCTCGGGAAAGGACCTTCTCCGTTAGAGTTCTCCTTCTCGAATTCGGTCAACGAATTCATATGGGAAGACGACGACTGTCCAGGGAAAATAGCACTCTACGAATTCTTTGTCCATGATGCTGAAATGGATGCATACGATGCTCAGTTCTTGCTCATTGACATGATTTTGTACGTTTGTGATAAGTTACAGCCGGTTGATGACAACTTCAAAGGAGTTTTCAGTTTGATGCTCGAAGTTAAGCTAAAACCAGTCGAGCTTAACCATGCCGGTTCGGAGAAAAATTACGACGACGAAGACGAAAAAGCTACGGATCCAAAATAGAAAGCCACATAAAAGGCAACGGGCATGAAGGTAGGGTTTGTTACTTGGAAAATAAGCAAAGATTTAATTGTCTTTTCGATTCGTTTCAAGTTGTTGCTATCTCGTATCGTTTTTTTCTTTCTTTCTTTCTAAGTGTTTTCATCAAGTATCTCCTAAGAAGCTTGTATTTGTGGGTTCTATATTTCAAAACACAAAACGATAATTATGAAGAAAAATTATTTTTCCAAGGATGTGGACTAGATATTTATCGAATACATTCACAAAAGTAGAGGAAACAATCGTCAATTAACCTGTTAATTCAAATAATTACATTTCATATAAAAGTCTAACAAACACGTCTTAAGGAATAAAATAAAAAATTGGGAATTTTCTGAAACCCTAGAAAACAAATTCCGGGATCAATCAATCAATCCAAAATATTAAAAATATTCGCCTGAAATAGTCATAGAAAGTAACGAAGCAATTGAAGTGGGGTAGATATACAGGAAAGACATCTAGCCATGGAAGATCAGTGAACATATTATAGTAAAGTCGAAACTTGAGATTTTTCGGAATCGACAGGTAGATTGAAATGTAGATATGTAGAGATTTCAGTGTCGTTAATATTAGGGATCTTTTTCAAGTAGCATAACACTATCCGATGCGCTTATAGGACGACTGGAGGATTTGGGATTGGAACCTCAAAGTCTACTTTATGGGAATGGACTGGAAAATTCACGATTTTCTGGTGTAGATTGATCCACCAAAACTTTTGAGTTTCTACAGACAAATCTCACATCGCTTCCGCAAAGCTTGGGGTTAAACGAAAGAAACTAAAAAAAAAAGAGAGAGGAATGAATCAATTATCCCACATCGGTTTCCTCTTGTTAACATATTTCATAGAACCCAAGTTTTGAACCGGTTTAAAATTTGATAATTTGCCAATTTAGGGTGTTGGATATATAAGTCAGCGAAATTTTGGTGGATAGATTTATTACGTTGTAATGAATTTTAGGCGGTTAGATTTAGTAGATAATAGTGAATTAGTTAAATGGGTTTGCCGACAAAAAAAAGAAAGTTGAATGGGGTTTAGAGCATCTCCATAATAGATATCTAACGTAAGATATTTAGGATCGTACATACTATAACAAAATTAAACTAAGGTTTTCAAGAATTTGAGAGTTAAAATTTTAAAATATGAAAATTAATCAAATTTAACCGTTAGAGGGTTCTAAATTTAATATATTTTCATATAACAAAATTTTTAATATTTAAATTCGTTTTCATCTATATTTTTGAATAAAAGGTTTTAAATATTTTTTTTTATTAAACTAAAGTTTTCAAAAATTTTGAGTGTTCAAATTTAGCATCCTGTCTTTTGGATTGTTTTAGAGGAATTTCAAATTCAATATATTTTCACATAACAAAAATTTAATATTTAATTTCGTTTTTTATTTATATATTTAAAATACTCTCTAAGTTTTCAAAATTTTAGAAATATACTAACTATATCTCATGTAAACTATTTTATTATACTAATGTTTTCAAAAAAATTGTGTTAATTGTAAAAAATGTGAAATTAACAAAATTTTGCATTCCATTTTTTAAATCGTTAGAAATATTATAAATTCAATATAATTTTACATAACAATAACTTTAATACTTAAATGTTATTTTAAAAATGTTAACCTTTTAAAAATGTAAAAGTTAATTAAATTTGGTATCTCATCTCATCTTTTATATGCAATTTGCAATTTGATTCTTCCTGATTTCTAATCATATAAACTCTTCCTTGATAAACAAAAACGCTCTTTGATATTTTTTTTCTTTTGTCAACTATATATGTTCCTCTTTTTCTTTTTCTTTTTTTGCGTAACATGTTCACTGAAATTAACCTTCGTTCCGGGTAGAGAATCAGAGACCATTTTAGGCATAAACTCCCTATTTTGATTAAAGATACAAATCCAAGAGCAAGGTAAAAAGAATTTAAAATACTAGAGACCTAAAAGGTTTACAAGACATTAATAAACCAATAACAGAAAAAAGGGTTTATACAATAAAGGCTCGAGAGAATAATTCACATCTACACACAACTCGTCGTAAAAAACATTCCAAATAGCTCAGAAGCAGATGTCCAGGGCACAACAGCAACACATGGCCGCAAGACTAGAAACAAAATTTCCAAATATTAGAAAAATAAATGAGCTATTTAGGCTTAGTCCATCGGCCCATTAAATAAAGTTGCACGATTTCATGATAATTACTTACCAGCCTTTGAAGAATCCATCACCCTTAGACTTGGTCTCGACTTTAACCGGAGCCACCGAACCATGACTCGGGTCTCTCGTCGGGTAACCAATCGGCGGTGGCGGTGTTGGACCGGTCGACATCGGTGGCGGTGAGTTAGCTCCTACGTTGCATAATATATAAAGAGTTCACAAATATTTTAAAGACCAAAAAAAAACATAATTAAAGACCAAAAAAAACAGAGGAATTTTCTTACCTGCAAATTGGTTGTGATTGTACTGGCTCATCTTCGAACGATTAGTGTAAAGAAATTTGTTGATCTAAGGCAAGATTCGATGTAAATGTATTTTGTATATGATCAAGAATGTTTTTAATCTTTGAATGTGTGTGTATATATTAATATATAGGAAAAAGAAGGTCGGTTTTTGAAGAACGCGTGGAGGATAGAATATTAATGGTTGCGTCACCAGAATAAATTCCAAATTATTTTATATTTACAAATAATGTAATAATCACATGAGTCAATAAAGTTCTTATTAAAAATACAAATGATACAAATTTTAACAAACAAACAAAAATATATACAAAGGATATCTGTAAAGTAGTTTGGAGTTTGGACAATTCCAGACGAAAAGCGTGGTTCGGGAATATATCGACACGTGTGATGTTCTTACTTCTCAAATCTCACACGATCTAGACGGGTTTTGTTGAATTTGAGAAAACGTCATGAAGCTTCTTTTCTTCTTGCTTTGTCCTTTTTTGAATTACCATCACGTTATTAATGTAATTGTTATAACTTATTTAACTAAAATTATAGTTGGTCAAAGTCTTCGGAAGTTAAACTAAATTAACAGACAACTATGAATTCGACAAACCATCAACCTGTTACTATATTGTCTGTTAATTCATTGCAGATAAGTTTAGTTAATTGGTCAAGTAATTTGTCTGTTAACTGCTAAAAATTATTTGAGTTCGAAGTACCTCAAAAACTCTGCTTTGAGTTAGGCTATTCTGCTAAAAATTACTGTGTCTTGGACATCCCTGACGAATCTGATATTGTGTACATGCAACCTCTATGATGAATCCATTCCTAACATTCTATCTGGTTGTCTCATTCTCGAAAGCTTGACTTTGCTTAACTGCCTTAAACTAAGGGTTCTTGATCTCAGCAAATCACAGCGTCTGATAACATTAGAAATCGATCATAACTATTGGGCTCCGGGGCTCTAAGTTACCATGTGACTTAGTTGATGTCTCCTCTTCATCCCAAGCTAAACTAGACATTCGCTTTTTACTCACCACATGAAAAATTACTCGAGACTGATTTTCTTGAAACCATAGTGCCAAAGATGCTAGACAAGTGCTAGAATGTATACAAGCTTACTTTTGGGGCAAACTTTCTTAAGGTATGTTTTCAAGTTGCAGAATCACTTAACTTTACTCATGTAGGTAGAATCAAACTTTTATCCGATTGATTTAGTTTTCATTAGGCTTTGATTTTCCAAGATGACTTGTAAAGAATGATTCTTGTCTTGTTGTGCTTTGATGTTCACTAATTTGTCTGTGCTTTTTTTGTTAGATTTTATCTCTTTCCCAGCTCCGTGGTGTTCCTTTTCCAATGTTCAAGGTTAAAGCTTTGACGCTTGAGACAATGATCTCCCAATATGTTACTCCTGGAATAGTAAGGGTGCTAGAGAACTCACCTGAGCTAAAAAGACTCTAACCATACACACAATCGGTTGTGGCAGCATACCGGCATATACATATTCTTCATAAGCCTCTTTTATTTTCTTTGACCATTCATACTATTGCCGATTTTTGAATCATCCAACAACCATGTCCTTTCACTTTGACTTTGTAGAATCTTAGATATTGACAATCTATTTTGCAGAAATGATAATCTTTTCTCTTGTACAGGAAGTGTATATTGACGAATACTTGAATCCTCATGGCTTGGATTCGGATCAAAGCACGTGGCTTCGTTTATTTATCTTAAAGGAGGAGGTTTTCAAGATTTGAGTCAGATGGTTCCTATGCTTACTCACAGCAACAATGTCTCCATTGTGCTCAGCCCAATCAAAAAAACGATTCAGAGGTATTAAGCAGACATTTTACATCAAATCTACTTTTCAGTACTATTAGATGAAAACTCTTCTTTATATTGTTAGGAAATAATCGTGACATTATTGGATTTGAAAAGCAGGCGGTAAGCAGAGAGATGTGTAACTAGCATATAAAGCTGGACCAAGGAGGGCACAGTCATACGACAGCAGATGGTCATGATATGTCCCAGTGCTTTTAGAAGAGTAAACTCTGTTTTTTTCATTAAATTATAGTCCAAGTTCTAGTTCGGATAATAAAAGTATAAAACCATGTAATATATCTCTTTGTTTTCGGTAACCACCAACGGGGGAAATCATCATCCAAAAAGTTAATATACCCATGAGATCCAATTTATCAACTCCAACATTCATTTTTGCTTACACAATTGCATTTGAAACCGTAAAAATTGCTAAAACAATCCCATAAAAACTCAAACAGCATTAAGAGCTTCGAGCTGTTTCTTCAGATCTTCAAGGTCCTCCTCCTCTGCCTCTCCAGACCCTATAGCTATTGCTTTCTCATACTCATCTGCAACTGGAAGCTCTCGAGTAAGCCCTTCGGGCAATTTATCTATATATTACACAAAATCGATTTAGATTAACGTCAGAAGAAGACTTAAATTTTATACATTTTCACATAAATAACACAGAGTCCCAAGTTGAAAATACCTGAACTTGAGGCAGCTTTTGTGGTATCCTTCTCATTTTCATCGACAACACTTATTAAAAGACGTGAGATATACATCAGATTTCTTGTTGCAAATATAGTAGGAAAAGAGAAAATACAATTCAAATATTGTTTCTTTAACTACATTCACTGAGTTGTTTACCTTATGTTCCACTCGTTATCATCATGGAGTGGACCTTTATCAATAGCTGTTGATGCATCGGCTTCCATCTTAGCTTTAGCAGCAGCGTCCCTTGCTGGTTTTGCAAGCATGTACTCTTTCTGCATTTTGAGATTTCATTATCTTTTCACCAGAATATGGAAACATTGATGCAAAAAAAAAAAGAGCTAAGAGAGTTCTGTAGTCAATTTTACTCAAGTTACCTGCCGCTCTAGACAAGCTACATTCGAGCATTGTGGATTTGGTCTCATTTGCATGGTTGGGAAAAAATCCTTCAGTGAATTGTAACCCTGTGCGGTCAAGTAACTAGTAAGCGTTATATGATTCATATGATAAAATATTTTGTAATGAATCATTAAGTGTTAAATGTGAGGAGAGCTGGAGGAAGCCAAGACTTTTACCAAGTATGGAGAAACTTCACCAAAATTTAGTAAGAATTTGAGAGAGTTTTGAACCAAAAGTCCCGCAACAACACCCTGAATTGACAATCAAACAAGCATCTTAGAATATTGATAGAGCTTAAACAAATGAAAGCATAAGCCACAAACGTTATAACTAGTCAAGGTAGCTAAATTTTGTTCAACCATATTGTAAGGTGGCATAAAATTACCATAGTAGTAGGCAGGGATGCAGCACAGACCCCTTCCCGCTTAAGTGTCCGTTCATCAATTCCAGATGCCACGACCTACCACAGAAATAGTACAGAGATTGTTTAGAGGAAATGCAAGTGTAGTATTAACAGCACCCTGGATCACAAAATCCTTTAATTCACCAATATTCCATCGATAATATTTGTCAAGCATTAAGGCAGAGTATGAAAGGTTAGTTTTATAAGTGTGAAAAAAGAAAAAAAAAACATACCAATGGAGGTGCACAAGCAAAACAAGCAGTCTCTCCCGGAACCAAGAGCTGTATGTGACCTGAAACAGCATCTTCAGACACACCTGCACAAAATATCATCTTTTTTGTTAGCCGAAAGACAAATCATGCAATTTTCAAGTGAGCACAAGAAACCTATTTAGTAAAATATTGAGATAAAAGACCAAAAAAAAAGAAAAAAGAATCTATAGTGGTCAGAAACTTAATTTTCAGTGTTTTTATTTGTTTTGCATCGATTAAAAAAGGACCATGTTCCGAAGTACAGGATTATACACACTAAGGTGGTAAATATGGATATAGCTTCACCCATACAAACCAAGTAGAAAATTTTCCAATGCCAGACCCTGTTATAAAAATCAGTACGACCTAGCATGGGCTTTACTTCAACTGCCATAATTCATAAACGAAACAGACAAGACTGCTGCAAAATATGCAAACTTAATTTCAGCATAAGAAAGCCAAAGAGATACGCAGGTTCATAAATTGCTTCCCATGCAGCAGATTCATTCCCCAAGAGAATGAAAAGTACACATAATTATTAGCTTTTCATGCTATTTACCTGACTCCATCCATGTTTGCCTCAACTCATTGCATGCCTATAAATCAAAGGATAGACTTAAATTAGAAGCCAATCAAGAACATTTATATATGTTTTCCATTCACAAATCAAACGGTATAACTAATTTAATCACGTAGAATGTAAGATTAAAATGCTTAATGGTGAAGTAAAAACTATGTGGACTTTGTGATAAAGAGGTCCTTTTTCGAGAAAGAAGTAACAGTACCTGGTTGACAGCCATCCTTGCTTCATAATTATCGACACAACTCAAAACAAGATCCACACCACTGCCTTCCTTGCTAGGACAAAATGACTTGTTTGTCAAGCTCGACGTGAAGGTTTCAAAGCCTTGCACTGTTGTTATGTTCATTGTGAAACTCTAGAAAAGGAAGAATAGAAATCACATAAAATAATGCCTCACGAGTTCTGTAGGTGAAATCAATAATTCTCCGCCGTGAAGAGCACCAAATGTTTTTAACCTCCATCAAATCAGAGATCAAGTAGAAAACTTACTTCAAGTACTACGTCAGGGTTAATTTCTGTAAGGGTCTGGACAGCAGCATCAGTCTTTGTCATACCAACCTACAGTCACCATTATTCAGAGAGAAGAATCAAATCATCGACCAAATTAGAGACAGTTAAAGTGCATCAGGCAGACAATACTAACTGAATTTAAAAAAAAAAGATATTGCAAATTGAATGAGAAATGAGTACCTGATCAGGTCGAAAAAACAGTCTGTTCATGTTAGCTAGTTCCACAGTGTCATAATCATACAACAAAAGACGACCAATACCACATCGGGTCAGCATTTCAGCTGCAACACTTCCAACACCACCAATTCCCTGTATATAGATTAATGAAAAAAACTTAATGCTAAACAATATTGTATAGCACAAGGAAAAAACTTGAAACAAGGAGAGAAATACAGACAACAATGGCGACTGAAAACTCTCTGATTCTCTCATAGTTGTCCACAATACCCATCCGCTGAAGTGCCATAAGCCTACTGTAAGGATTACTATCAACCACTTCCGAACTTAATTCCTGCAATAGAGGATCCCCATGAAATCAGAAGATTTTACATAGGAAACTTATATTAGAAGAATTTGTCAATATAATGCAGACCTTGACTTTGGAACGCCGAAGAGGATTACATTTAGACAGAGTAGCTAGATTTTCAACGTGTGATCGCAGCTACAATTTGGTATGTGAAACGCATTGTTAAAACGAAATTGGAGAAATTATTAGCAATACAACAACAAAAGCTTTGACATTTAACAAATATACAGCAAGGAGAGCGAAATCCTAATCAAGATACATGCAATTCGGAGAATCCAAAGCTGGATCAATACAAGGAAACTAGTAAAAAAACACCAATGCTTGTGAAAATTCGGTACTTTCGGAAATCATAATCCATGAATTTCAATTTGAGTCTTAATTCCTCGAGGAATTGGAAGAAAACAATTCACAAGAATTATATGAGAAAAATTTGAAATCAGAAGCAAAACCCAAAAACCTTGTGGATCGGAGCCGGATCGGACAGAGATTTCTCGAGAGTATCAATATCATCGAGCATTGCTTTGAATTCGACCTCCATTTCAGATGCGAATTTGCAAAATCGAACAGGTGTTTACAGTAGTAGAAAGGGTTTAAAGACAAGAAGAAGAAAAAAGTGTTGACTAAAAAAGAAGAGAAAAGTTGACCGAGATAACGAAGGAAAGAAATTAAACATTATCGGGTCTGCTTTAAAATTGTAGATCAAACTGGGCCCTAAAACAAAGCCCACGACAGAAATAACGATTTTTGGTAATTTTGATAAAACAGTATCTTTTGGTAATAACGACAGAAAGAATGCTTGTGAGTATCATCAAATACTCGAGCCTAATTTTGGTAACTAGCCAGTCGAGCAAAGCCTCTTTTGTGACTGATTACTAGAGCCTTCAATATTTCTCCATCATCTTTCTACTTGACACTCTACAAACCCTAGTTTTCCCAGGAAAATGCCGAGGGAGATTATTACGCTGCAGGTTGGACAATGTGGCAACCAGATCGGAATGGAGTTCTGGAAACAGCTTTGTCTTGAGCACGGCATCAGTAAAGATGGTATTCTCGAGGACTTCGCTACTCAGGTCTTCTTCTTCTCAACCAAGGCTTTCTAAATTCTAATCGACAATTGGATACCATGGTTGTTGCGATTTGATCTTTGAGATGTGGATTTTGATGATACCTAGTTTTGAAATTCTCTCTAGGGAGGTGATAGAAAAGATGTGTTCTTTTACCAAGCGGATGACCAGCATTACATACCACGAGCTCTACTCATTGATTTGGAGCCTAGAGTCATCAATGGCATTCAGAATGGTGAATATCGCAATCTTTATAATCATGAGAATATCTTCCTTTCTGACCATGGCGGTGGTGCTGGTAATAATTGGGCCAGTGGATATCACCAGGTTTGTCTCTATGGATCTTTTCTTTATTATCCACGACACCAATATATATGGTCACATGATATCTCATATTTTCTTCATTTGCTATATATTGGTCAGGGGAAGGGTGTTGAAGAGGAAATCATGGACATGATAGATCGTGAAGCTGATGGAAGTGACAGCCTTGAGGGATTTGTTCTTTGCCACTCTATTGCTGGAGGAACTGGCTCAGGTGTTTTTTCATTTTTTTGGAAAATCCCTATCTGAATTTAGCCTCAATAGACCTTCCTCCATTGTCTCTATTTTACTAAATGATAAGTGATGTTGCGGTTTTTGGCATGTAGGCTTTCTGAGTTAACACTATTTACTGCTTCTTGTGATGTGAATGACTAGTTTTTTTGTTCACATCAAGGTATGGGATCTTATTTATTGGAGACTTTGAATGATCGCTATAGCAAGAAGTTGGTTCAGACATACAGTGTATTTCCCAATCAGATGGAAACCAGTGACGTTGTTGTCCAGCCTTACAACTCACTCTTGACGCTGAAGAGACTTACACTAAATGCTGATTGTGTTGTTGTCCTTGACAACACTGCATTGAATAGAATAGCTGTAGAGCGTCTACATCTGACAAATCCTACCTTTGCTCAAACAAATTCTCTTGTGTCAACTGTGATGTCTGCTAGCACAACAACATTGCGTTATCCAGGATACATGAATAATGACTTGGTTGGCTTGCTTGCATCTTTGATCCCAACACCAAGGTGTCACTTCCTCATGACAGGATATACACCACTGACTGTTGAGCGCCAGGTAAGATATCCCAATGAGTTTAATAACTGACACCATCAGTCAAAAAATATTTTTACTGGGAAGCTCCCGTTATATCTTGTACATGAATTCTGAATGTTATGTTTCACACTTTTAAAGCCAAAGTGTGCAATGTTCCATTTTATTGATTTCCTGCTCTCTTAATTGAATTTGTCTTGGCAGGCAAATGTAATTCGTAAAACTACTGTGCTGGATGTTATGAGAAGACTTCTACAGGTGAGCTGTTTGCTTTCTCCAATTCTTTTTTTGAAACTTGAGCAGATGTTTTTCTAACATGACTGTATTCGCAGACAAAAAATATCATGGTTTCGTCTTATGCTAGAAACAAAGAAGCTAGTCAGGCAAAGTATATATCAATATTGAATATAATTCAAGGAGAAGTCGATCCCACTCAGGTACTTTTACCTAGCAGTGTTTTGGTCGACATATTGAAGATGAATTGGTTAATTCTTTCTTGTTGATGTGATTTGCTCTGTTGTTTCACTACTTGATACTAGGTGCATGAGAGTTTGCAGAGGATACGAGAAAGAAAGCTTGTTAATTTCATTGAATGGGGACCTGCAAGCATACAGGTTCTAACCGAATTGTGTCTGCATATTAGTTGTTGCTTTTGGCTTGACCACGGACTTGCATCACAAAAAATTTCCATCTCTCTCAACAGGTTGCCCTTTCCAAGAAGTCCCCATATGTTCAAACTGCTCATAGGGTAATCTTATATCACTCTATATATTTCTTTCAAGCTTAGAGTTGGTACTCCGTACAGTTAATGTCTTAGGTTGCCAATTCCTGCTTTAGAACACAACGAAGACTCTTACTTTGGTGGTGTAATTGATTTTTCAGGTCAGTGGTCTTATGCTAGCAAGCCACACTAGTATCAGGCACCTATTCAGTAAATGTTTGAGCCAATATGAAAAATTGAGGAAGAAGCAAGCTTTTCTTGACAATTACCGAAAGTTTCCTATGTTTGCTGTAAGTTGACTGTTCAGATATATTGCCTTTGTTTTGCTGATGTTTAGTGCAACCCACCCCTAGCTTTGACAGTTAAATGGTGAAATCATGAGGATGTACGTGTTGATATGGACAGGACAATGATCTTTCAGAGTTTGATGAATCAAGGGACATAATTGAAAGTTTGGTAGATGAATATAAGGCCTGCGAGTCTCCAGATTACATCAAATGGGGAATGGAGGTATAAGCTTTTCCACATCTATAGTCATACTTATGGAGGAACTCGAAACGTTAACTGTGTCTGTGTCTCTTTCAGGACCCTGAACAGCTCCTAACTGGTGAAGGCAATGCATCAGGAGTGGTGGATCCTAAGTTGGCATTCTAAATAAAATGTAAAAAAATCCAGAGTCAGTCATGATGTTTCACTTTTAATAGAGATTTTTTGGTAGGAGCAGTAGTAACGATACAAAGTGTGTTGGCACGTAAACCTTGAATAATGTTTGTTATGATGTGGATGAGTTTCAATCTATGAGATGAATGTGTTCTCTGTGTATTTTCCAATTTCCAGATTGAGAGAGAGCACATAAAGTTGCATCTCCTCAGGAGCAGGAATCTAGGAATATTAAATTGCATTTTTTAATTAAGGTATATGTTTTGAAATTAGTAAATTTGCATCTCTTAAAATGATTTTCAAGTTAAAAGTTTATAATGTTAAGGATAAGTAACATTACTTGTAAATGATATCTGAGCTTTGTATAATTATTTAATTTTGGAAACAAAATACAAAGAAATTTTGAATTATAATTTTTAAATGAATGTGGTTCTTCTAAAAATCGGTTTACAAAATAACCGGTAAACCGACGATGTTCCCAGATTCCACTCGGGAAACGAAGAACCAATGAGATGCGCCACATCCAGTAAAACGGGAACCTGATTTTTGGTCGCATACCTTAAAGTCTTAAACATAGGAGGAGAAGCATTGAGATCGAGATTGATGGATCCATTCACAGTTCATCAAAAAGCTACACACTCAATTATCATCTCCTCACCAATCTTCATCTAATCATCTTTCAGACACATCTCTTAGAATCGAGACCATTTTCAAGTAGAAAGTTGCACCTGAAATTCATCAGAGTTACGGATTTATTTGATTCGTAGCATGCGAAAGAAAGATGGGTTCTGGAAAACGTGCTTCTTCTAAAATTCCTGCGATCTCAGGTGCCTCTTAATTTGTTTTGTTTTCGTTCCTAAAGTTTGGAACTTTTAGGGTTTGTAATTACTACATTGAAATGTCTTTAATCGATGCATACATTGTTTATATATGTATCTGTGTGTGCCTCTCTTAGATTATTACCCGTTCTTACGATTACAACAGAAAGGATCGGTCTTTTATTGATTCATGAGCCAACTTGTAATTTCCTTTTGTAAATTTCTTAGAATCTCAAAAATTACAGTGATCTGCGCAAAAGTTAGAGCTTTTTACTTGGCGACTAATAATAGCTCTATGGTTTTTGCAGGTTTGCGTGAAAAGCATCAACAGGATCTAGAAAATCTGACATTGACCTCACAGCCATTCAAAACCTTGAGATTCTTTCTTGTCGCTGTTTTTCTATATGTTAGAAGATCTATCTCCTACCTTCTTACATATGGTGGCTTGCTTATGCTTTTTAGTAGTATTTTCGTGGCCTATGCAGCTTTTCTTGTGACCGTAGATGGCCCACACGTCACGG
Source organism: Cardamine chenopodiifolia (assembly GCA_963922655.1). Classification (NCBI taxonomy): domain Eukaryota; kingdom Viridiplantae; phylum Streptophyta; class Magnoliopsida; order Brassicales; family Brassicaceae; genus Cardamine; species Cardamine chenopodiifolia. The sequence continues at coordinate 984,958 of OZ000467.1, forward strand.
TAAACAGATTGAAAGACTCTTGCTGTGTGTAGCTTTGTGTAGGCAGTGATGGGAAATGGAAATATGGCTCGTTTTGGGGTTTTCTTTGCTTCATGATTAGCGAATTTTTTTCCTACAACTGAGGCACATCTATTGCAATTGAAATTGGGAATAACAACATAACCAAAGTCATGAGTGATGATCAATGTTTTAATTTTGCTTCTTAGTTTATGAGCTTCTTTTGTTGAACTACACTACTTAGATGAAGAAAATAGTAATATCTTCTAATTTTCTCCTCGTGCAGCACCTTGAAGAACTGTCTGAATACATCAGGTTTGGACTATGGTGGATCTTTTTAGGTGTTGCATCATCTATTGGTCTTGGTAAGAATATGTTTTACTCCTTTGAGTACATTCTGTTTCAGTTTCTGATTTCCGGTTTATCTTTTTCTAGTTTCTGTCCATCTTCTCTCAAGAAAGAAACACTGATAGAATGCTGTTTCTATCACATTTTGATGAATACTAACATACTCCCTCTTATATTGATGATTCCAGGTTCTGGTTTGCATACATTTGTTCTTTATTTGGGTCCTCATATTGCTTTGTTTACCATCAAAGCAATGAAGTGTGGGCGAGTCGATTTAAAAAGTGCTGTATATGACACAATTCAGTTGAAGAGAAGTCCTTCGTGGCTTGATAAACCTTGCAATGAGTTTGGCTCCCCAGTTTTTTCTTTAGGAGTTCCCCTTAGCAGCATATTGCCTCAGGTTCAGATAGAAGCCATCCTCTGGGGTCTAGGAACAGCATTAGGAGAACTTCCTCCTTACTTTATCTCCAGGGCAGGTGAAAATTTCCTTTGCCCATCTTTTTATCGTAACTCAATGTTTGTGGTTTACTGTTAGCATAGATATTTTGGGGGCCAGTTTCAGAAGCTTCTTGATGTTTGAGCTTTGTCTAAGTGGGATAGGGATTGAATTAATGGGATCTAGAGGTGTAGAGTTAAATTTCTGACACATGAACAAGTGACGCAAACAGTTTATGCAGCAGGATTGATTACTAATGCTCTGACTCTGTACAGCAAGTCTTTCCGGTGGCAAAATGAAAGAATTGGAGACATGTTCTGGTGACGATAATGGATTCATTTGTAAACGTGTAAATCAGATCAAAGGCTGGTTAATATCACATTCACAATACCTCAACTTTTTCACAATACTGATTCTTGCTTCGGTACGTTAGTTTTAGATGAGTCTTTTGAACAACTGAATGCCTCTTGCATAGACTTTTGTGCATCTCTTTCAAATTCCAGAAAACTTATGATGGGCTTGTACAATTACTTTCGCCTTAAACTTCAGGTTCCTAACCCATTATTCGACCTTGCTGGAATCATGTGTGGACAATTTGAAAAACCATTTTGGGAGTTTTTCCTTGCAACGTTGATTGGAAAAGCGATCATCAAGACACATATACAGGTTTTGTGAGCGTTTCCATAATACTATTGTCTTGTGTTCGTTTTCATCCTTGTGTTGAGCTTAAAGTCAAATTATTTTCTTTTGCAGACGGTTTTCATCATATGCGTCTGTAATAATCAGCTTCTTGACTGGATAGAGAATGAGCTGATATATATTCTGAGCTTTGTGCCTGGTTTTGCTTCTGCATTGCCTGCGCTCACAGCAAAACTCCGGTTAATGAAAGAGAAGTACTTGGTTGCTTCACCTCCAGTAACTTCTGATATCAATGTAACATATTTTTTGTTTTCTCTTTCCTTAGGCCATGACCGTGTGCATTGCTCTGTATTTGAGGTTTTTGGATGATTGTTTTGTTGGTTCAGGTCAAGAAATGGGATCTTTCTTTTGCATCGTTGTGGAACGGAGTCGTATGGCTGATGCTTTTGAATTTCTTTGGCCAGATTGTGACTGCAACTGCACAGAGATACCTCAAGAAGCAACAAGAAGAAGAACTAGATGCCTTGACCAACAAGCCTTCGCCGAGCTCAAAAAAATCTAATTAGTCCCGAAATTATTTGTCTTTTCTAACTTTGGTTTATTTTTCTTCATAGAAACCATATGATTGTGTTTCTCCTCATCTGAGAACTAAAAAAAAAATGTCCAGAAAGAAGGAAGCAGGGAAAAAAAATAGAGTTTAAAGAAAGTTCTAACTAGGGTTATAAATGTTATTTGCTGAATGATGAATTGTTTTTTTATCGTTGCGATTATTTTTCACATAAAATACTTTCCATGGTTAGAAACTGAACCTGTTATATTATGCAGCAATTTTTTTGCACAAAAAAAAAGAAAGAAATTGAACCTGTGATATTAGCCAAAGCGCAGAGAGTCGATCTTGTCTAAATCACATGAGATTGTAAAAGACAAATTAGAATCGACGCGTACGAAATGGTCTGATCCGCATGACTTTTCAAGTAAAATTTCTGGTGATCCTCGAATAAAATTAACTAACAACTCGAAGATCAAGATGCATCCAAAAGTTCCTCTTCTGGAATTTGCATAAATGTGCCAAAATATGAGCATGTTAAATCGAGAAGAAACTTAGGGACTCGACAAAGTCGTCATTTAATGTTCTTAAAATTTCTTGAAATCCAAGTTTCTAGTTGACGTGATTGAAGATCCATTTGGGATGAGTGGTTTATGCCTTAAATGTGATATTATCAACGGTTGGTTCCAGATACTAAAAAAAACTACAGATCAAAGATATAAAACTCATACGGTTTATCTAAAAAAATCCAAAACCCTAACATGATTATTCTCACTTCTATCTCGTAGACAAAGTTATTGAAAAAGTAGTAATCAACATTTCATCAATGATATTATGACAAAAAAAAATGTGTTTTTCCGAAAACTGTAACCTGTATAATGCGAAGATATTTAATTAAAATATATTTAGTTTCGTTAAAAAGAAGAAATCAATTTTAGGAATTTACCTCAAAAAACAACAAACGAAAGGGACAAATGAGAACTTATTACTGCAGAAACAGACAAAGAATAAAAGTCGAGAGACGTAAGAGAACAATATCTGGTGATATGTCTTTAAACTATTTTTCCCATGCAGGAAGACACAAATCTCAACAGTTAAACAAAATAAAAGGACCCCGAAAATTATGCAACAAAAGTCCAAATTTTAATTGAACTTTTGAAAAATAAGTATACTTGGATATATAGTATTTATAGATATAAGCTTCCAAACAGAAAATGCCTAATTTAAGTTACGTCATCTCACTTCAGAAATGTGATTTTTGTATAAACCTTGATGCAATGGCGACAATTGCTCCAAGACATATTACTCATATTTCTATGCATATATATATATATATATATAGTATTTCCAATTAAGATTAATCCTGTAATTTTGCTTACAACAAGAAACCTTATATTATAATGCAACAATCTGCATATGCACACAACCACTACAAAACAGAAAAAAGTCCACCTTCTCCTTTTCAATCAATTTTATAGAATTTACACATATTCTGAAACTAGCTGAATAAAGTAGTATCAAATCCATAACCCTTATGTATGTCGTTTTTATGCTAGTGAACTTAAATGAAATACCCAAAACTACCACTTAACTAAAATTTTTTAACAATAAAAATATCTGAAATTTCTAAGGGTTATGTTTACATATCCCAATTTAAGTATTATATATACAAATTACATAGCTCAAAGCTTTCTTATGGGGGTCATCGGTCCTCCTCTCCTCCATTGAACTACGTACGTCTGACTATAACTAAGTAGGCGAGTGACTGCATTTTACAGACTGAAAAGTCTTTTTTGTCTTTAAGCTAAAACAAATGAAAAACTTTTAACTGTTTACTCTTTCTTTTTATTTTTTTTACTACAATGAGAAATTTTAAATTTCTCCTTCTTTTCTATTGCGCCAACAACTGTTTTGTCAACGGTTTGCTTTTTTATGATTAGGAAATAATGGGGTCACATGTAGGTACTTGTAACAAATAAAGAAACAACAGCAACATCGCATGTTCTCATTTGAATTTTCCCAATGAGTCATTCTCCGCCACGACCACATTGTCTTCTTTTTTTCTTACTTTTCAAACTACGATTTACCCAAAGCGAAGACTTTATTTATTTTTTGCATGCTTATCCCGAAATGTCCCCATGGTAATTATTTATAATAATCATCATCTATTAAAAAGCTACTAATATGGTAAAGTTCGAATAATAAACTTGATACAAAGCATTTCAAAATTCAAACGGTACGAAGTTTACTTCGAACAATTTAGATAATTGAAATCAAAGCAAAGCCATAGAAAAAATGCTGAATAAATAAACAATTGATCAAAATTATTAGAAATACACTTGACGAACTAATATCATAGAAGAAACAACGATTTAAGGAAAAAAGAAAACAATCACGGCAAAAGCTATATACTACTTTAAGAGGTTGCCAGGTTGGATAGTTTTTGCGTTAGAAACGTTGAGATAAAGACACGTGGCGACGTCTAATGTGGGTAGAAACGATAGAAACGAGACCACCGAGTGGGGGTCGCATCTTTGACCTATAAGTCATCTCATCGTACGGTCTACGATAGAACTTGAGGAACTGAACGAACGAATCTCGTGGTTTCTCACTTTTGCTGACATGTGACTCTCGCCGGAAGAACACTGCCGGCGATTGGAAGAAAGACGGGCGTGGTATCCGCGGGTCACGGAGGGTTCCAATAGCGTGACGGTCGGTTTTCCTAGCTGGCATCGGCGTGGAAGCGAAGAAGCTCCTCCTGAGCCCACCCATTGGCTCGCTCCTAGCAGCCGGTGATGCGAAGGAGAAAGAACGCGCGTTAAGCGGTGAGATGTACGCGCTTGTATGTCCCAGTTTGGATGATGACGTGTCGGTCAGCGTGAGGCACCATGGTTTGACTGTGTCGAGACCGTCGCGGGAGATGGTGAATGCCAATCTAGAGGATGCACAAGAGCCGATTTTGTCCGTTGATTTAATTGATGACGTGTCGAATCGGAGGGAGGAGACTCGTGATGGGTAAGAAGAAGAGAAGTCGTCGTAGTCAAATGAGTCTTGGAAATCTTGGATCGATACAATCATCGTAGCCGTTGATAGCTCCACGAATGTGCGAACACCCTACACGTGAGCGTAGAGGATTAGTATCTTTGACTTCAACGTAACTCCTTAAGTCTCAAAGTTACGTTAAGATAGGTGAACTTAACACTTTGACTTGAGCATAAGTAAATTCAAATTATCTCATTTTAAAAGAAAACTTGAATACACAAATATACCACTATACATATTGAATAATGGAAATGGCAAAATGGGTACCTTCCAAAGGTAAGAGAAAAGAGAAGGAGGATCGATGACGAAGGTTTTGAAAAGACGACAAGGATAATACTCTGCAACTATTTTGAGTGTAGTAACGAGTATGTTCATGAAAGCTGCTGCTGATTTGAAGAAGCCTGCAATTTCAAAACGTGCAAGAAAATATTAGTTAATCATTTCATCAACGGGTGTACAAAATAAAACAGAAAATTCTCTTCATAAAGAAACTGATCATTTAAAAGAATAATCCCACTTTGACATTTTTAGTTTGAAATAAATGTGAAAACGAATGTTGGATAAAAACAAAAATAATGCAAAGCCAAAGAGTTACTATCAGAGTTGCGAGAAGTACTGCAACAGAGTGCAACTGCTGTAGAAGATCAACATAAGTAAATGCCAAAAATACCCTCAATAATTGCTACTGAGATTCGTCTGTGACCGTGACTCTACAGAGACACTACGGACTTTTTTCAGATCGTTATCCCTCCCACTTTCCTGCCGGAGTTCCGACATGTTCCGGTCCCCTATTTTTACCAACTTCTCTTTTGTTAAAAATATATTTATCTTTAATTCATTAACCGAGACAATATTTCCATTGAGGATAAGAAGAAAAAAATAAAAATAGTTACCAAATTTTGAAAATTTTCACCTTTTCCCTTTTACTTTAAAACCTTTTTCATATATATAAATTGATAAATGGAACTTACTAGCATCAAAAAGGATGACAAATTGTTCGACGTTCCTGGACATGGTTGAGATTGCCACCTCTAATGTAAATACCACCAAACGAGTCAACCTATTTTTCAATAAAATAAAAGGAATATTAGTTGAGTTTGTGATGTTTTGATATTCATATAAGGGTAATCAAGTATACTTACTGTTTCTGCGTATATAGCTTCCGATAGTCTTGTTTAATGCGGAAGACCTAAGAGGAAAAAGACAAAAGGGTGTTAAACTAGGTTTGGTTATGAAATAAAACTAATAAAAACAAAATCAACAAAAGTGCGAAACATTAAGTTACCAAAACGGGTCTACACTCGTCGTCAAGACCAGCGACAAAGGCAAAACCTTCAGCAAGCTCCGCCGTGAACTCGTCGGCGATCAAGGTCTCTGTAATTTATTAATAAGACATTATAACAAATTTAAAGAAGAATCTTCAAAAATTAATAGAGGAGGTTAAAAATAAATGGGTGTCATAATGAGTGGATATTCACTTTAACGCTCGATGTTCAAACATGGGACACATCAAAACTCGAGAAAAAAAGCAACGAAATGTCTATTTTCTAATTACACAAAAGAAATACAAATAACCACTAAACCAATCTATCATCTACACACACACTACATGCTTACTTTTAAGCTTTATGTTTTTATGCTCTCGTTTGATTATTTTAAAAAATTAGACCGTTTATTTAATAAAGCTTTGGATCTCTAAAGATGTAACGTACGAGTGCTCGTCTGAATATTAACATACAAGTATATCTCTGTATATCTCAAACATATATACAGATATATATAGTACTTGTGTATATATATAAGCTAAGAGAGAGAGAGAGAGAAATTAAGTACCAATGCCGAGAGAAGATCTCCATGAAAGGCAAGACCTTAACTGTATAGCTGCTTTCTTAACATTGTCTCCTTTTATTCTCAAGAATCTACCCACACAAGCTCTGTTACAGAACTTCTCCTGCAATATTTATTTATTCACCCAACAACAACAACAAAAATCAAATATTTTTCAAAATCTGTTTAATTAACGGAAAGATTAGTGAGCTAATGAAGTTATAAACGAACCTGTTTAAGAGTGAGAGGTGACTGTTTACGAAGGAGATGAAGAACAGCTTCGACTTTGTCGTCGTTCTCTATTGTTGAATGATGATCCTTCTGCTCTTTCTTTCCCATTTTCGAGATGATATTAACACCCAAAGATGTCTCCTTTTTTTCTTCTTTTTAAAATTTGTGAAAGAGATTGATTGACGAGCCCGTAGTAACAAATATATCAAGCTTGTTCTTCGAGCGAGAGAGAGAGAGGGAAAAAAAAGAGATTTTGAATAAAAAACGTTAAGTGACTGAATGGTGTGTGAGAGAGAAAGAGATTCCCTTCGTATATATTTTGGGAAGGAGATAACGGCAGCTGACGCCGTTAATACTACTCGAGCAACATATGTCTCCGTCAAGCTTGAATATTTTATTGTTGAATTTAAATTGTTTTTGTTGTCAACAGCAAACAAAATATTGAACTGGAATAACTCCGAATGATTATTGGGTTTTTTTTTAAAGAATCAAATTAAATTCACACTGCATACATCAAGGGTTGAAACAACAGCATTTGCAAAAAAAATCTAAATTTTTTTGTCATAAGAGAATGAAAGAGTTTAAGTAATTAAATTAATAAAGTAGATGTCGTGTTAAAATAAAATACAGTAAAATATAGAAGGGAGAAAAGGAAAAAAAAAAAAGGCCAAACGGCGTCAAAAAATTTTAACACAGCGATAGGTTTGGCCGTTGGAACAGGCGTTATTACAAGGATTTTACTTTTAATTAAAACTCGTTGAACTTTCAATAGTTTATAAAAGCACTATTTATTAATCACATCAATCTCTTTTTTCCTCTTTTTAAAATTTATGAATCTTATTGGTTAGTGCAACAAACATATAAATTATTCTTTTCTTTTTAACAAACGTATTATTTTTTCTAAACATCTACTTCAAATCTACAACAAACGTATTTTAGACTAAATATGTCCAATCAGAACTATCAAATTTGTTTCTTTTATATATAATTTAATTGTTTCATTCGTTGTGAAACATTAACGTTGTAGCTTACATGTACCTTTGTTTCATATACACGTTAATTCTTATGAAGATATCGTTTTACGTCAAAATAACATCATATAATTCACATTAGAACTAAACAAATAAACAAATTGTGTTCCCTTTGATAGCTTACATACATACAAATACATGTGTATATATATGGCATACTTTAAAAGAGGAAACATGAAAGGGTCAAGAAATAGGTCGATTGGGCAGATGTCTCTCGTGCTACGTATCGGATTTAATTCACAGCCCTTTTGTCCCCGGTGTAGTAAATACGCATATTTAACAATACAATTGACTTTAATTTAGTTTATTACGTAGTCTTAACGAAATTAAATGACATCACTTTAACTCTTTTAAAGAAACAACAAACAACGACAAAAAAGAAAAACAAAAAGCAAACATCGGACCAATCCCTAAAGTTAATTAAGACCTTTAAAGTAATAGTACTAGCATTGTGCGAAGCTTCAATAAGTATAAACAGGGTGGTTATAATATTTCATACGTAGTATTAAAAACATCTCTAAAATATTTACTGTATATTTTATTAATATAATATATATTTTCTAAGCAAAAAAATCTAACTGACAAATTGGATAAAAGTTAAAATTGAACAGACTTTATTAAAAACGAAAAATCAAGCTCTCTCAGTTAACGTACTCCAGTTTTTGAGAGATGGATTGTATAATAACCTTAATAGTTTTTTTTTATGTTACGTGTACTACTTAGTTCTAACATTTACAAAGTCATATTTCAAATCATATCTGTTTGGATTATTAATTTAAAATTACTTTTAAAAATCATGTGTTAGCTAATTGATAAAATTTCTAAAATTCAAGAACTTTCAAATATTTCCAAATTTTTAAAAATAATTCTACAACTTATTTTGAAATTCGACTCGGTAATTATTAGCATCACATTCACCATGTATTCGGGAATTAATAGTTTTAGAGTTTTAAACTGGATCATATCTTCAATTAGCATAGATATTAACCGTTTTTTATATTGGGTTCAAAATTTAAACACCAAAGAATTAAAGTTAATACTTATTAGTTATTACTTATGATTCATTCCATCTTAGAAGCTCTATTATGCATAAAGATACCTTAAGTTAAAATTTAGTATCAATTTCCATAGCGCTGAAAAGCGTTCAAGTTTTATGATCTCACGTAAATTTGTTTTAATAAGCTGTGATTCTCTTAGGAAGAACAAGTAGACAATTGATTATAACTCTATTGTTTTTCCACCAGTTCTAAATTTGAATTCCGGCTATTGTCTTTATAACTGGGAGTTAATAGATCATTAGACCAGTGACTTATTTTTTTAATTTGTGATAACATGGCATGGACGATATGCTACACAGAGTTATAACTTAGAATGCCGTATATACCTCACAAGTCACAACGGTCCAAATTATAAATTTAAAGTAGTGATATTTGATAAGATACATGAAGGGTTCATTGATAGGAAGTAGAAACGACATCTCAAAAGGCTCTGTCTTTGACAGCCAACAGCAACAAATCAAATATTCGTATCAATAAAGTGTACACCTTCAAGCAGAATGTAGTAGCCTTGTGTGTGTTTTAAAATGTGAAGTTCGGTTAGAAAAATTTAGCTACTTTTTTTTTTTTTTTTTTTCATATCGGCCATGCAATTCCCATATAATATCTTTGATTGATTTTATTTTCTCAACTCATACCATTTCATACACATTAATTCCTCTAACTAAAGAGATACCGTGGAGCTGAAGCCCACAAATCAAATGAGCTACAAGATCAGGCGCCCCCAAAAAAAATTTCTTACCAACAAAATGTTAGAGTTAAAAAAAAGGAAAAAAAAGCTTTCTTCATTTTGAAAAACTGATAAGAAAACAAAGGCATGCAGAGATAAAAAGCTGGAGGAAAAGAAGAAGAAGCCCGTGAACAAATAGTTGAATAAAATATAATATGCACATATCAGAATGTCTGTTTTATGAAAATAAAAGGATTTGGTTAAATGATGTAAAAATATAGCACTTGCTTAAAATAAAATAAAGTACTTTTTGTTTACTTTATTATAAGTGATTCCTGTTAATTTGATGTCTCTTCTGTTTGGAAGAACAAATATTAAATATAAATGGGACGGGAATAGTTTATTTATTAATATACAACGAGACGACTTTGACTTGGAGTTAAGTTCAAACTTTTCATTATTAATCGCATGTAAAGTTACCATGATTATGGTTGTATGTTCATTTGTAACACGCTCATTGTATTTAAATAAAAATTAAGACTGATTATATCTTTAAATAACGACGATCTTTAATTCAAATAAATTTGCATGCAAAATTGACAAACCCTACTCGATGGTCAACTCTATTTTTCTGGATCTCGTTTTTATCTCCGTAGTATCTAAATCAGATATTTTCAGATTATTCGGTTTTGAAATTCACTCGATGATTTAACCAGACAGGATGTCAGGATGATGATTTGTATTAAGGTTAATATGTTATCATTGGGTCACCATCCAAAATCAAATCCACATCATTCATATTATTGAAAAAACTAAATTTGCATTTGATGATTTATTTAAAGGTTAGTTAATTAAGCTTTCTGTAAGTTTATATTTACTACTATATTTAGTTAAATGCTACAACAGATCAAACACCTTATGTAAATAGAAAAATTTGTGACTTTTCTTCTCTTGAAATTTAATTCATTTGCTTAAAACTATTTTGAATTATCATTTTTGAATTTCATTCCAATAATTTGTTCAATTGTGGATTAACGTTAGTCTTTTTTTTTAATAATATAGATTATATCACGATTAATTGAACACTAGAAACGATGAACCTAACACAATGTTGACCAAAATTAATAATATAACAGCTAACATGAATAAGAGAATATGTTTGTACAACATTTCTTCTCTAGTGTGGCAAATTAAAACAATTTACCCCCAAAGAAACCCAGTAATCAGATTAATTGTTGTTAATCGACGTAGAAATACTATTTTTTTCGTAATGAAGTCCGACAAATATTCCTGGTTTCTGATTTTCTGAGAAGAAATTGACAATAGATAGCAGCTAAGAAACTGTGGTGACATTATTATTACAGTAATAATTGAGTTAGCGACTATTGGAAATACTATAATTTTGTTGCTCTGACGCAATATGTCAACAACAACTCACGTGACCCCCCCCCCCCAGGTCTCTTACTGCTTCTTGTTCTTACTAAACATTTCTTTCACATTTTACCGAACGTCCTAAAAATTCGATTTCATTATCCTTTTTTGGTTCTCCATTCTAATTTCAAATTTTGAAATCGGACAATGACAAGAAACAATGATAATTTCAAATATGGTGTGTATGTACTCGATGAATTGCCCATCTCCGGATTAGTGAAGTCCTAGGCTTCTAGCCCAGATTACAGAGGATAAAAAGGAAGATATATGCGTTTCTACTTCATTTTTAGTAATAAGGGCTAATGATCAGTATATTAATTTCTTATACTTTTGTTGGTATTTTGAGAAAAGTAACATGCCAAAACTACTCAAATAGTACCGGTATGGCAGTATCATTGTTAAATAACAAAATGAATAAGTATAACTATTGGTTGACTAAAAAAGAATATAACTTATAAAAGCCCATAGCCTAATCATCGATCAAAATAAGTAGTGTTGGGCTTTGATGCTATAACTATTTGGCCCATAAAGTTATTTATTTATTTTTTGTCGTCAACCATAAAGTTATTTATTTTTTGGGTAAATTATTTGCCTCTTTCCAAGACTCCGACGTCGAAATCGTGGCGCCTGGGTGTTTCTTATCGATTTTTTGAACGTTGGGCAATTAGTAGTCGAAAATTCGGTTTACTGAGAGTTCAATTTTGGGGCTAATTGATCAAATCAAAACTATAGGGTGCATATTCAATAGCGGCAGATAACTATAAATAAATCCGGATGGAAAATAAAAAGTTTTATTTTGGTTTCCGCATCTTTTGTACCGCTCCGCCCCTTTCTCTTCTTCCTCTCCCTAGCGGCGGAGTTACATTGTCGGCCGCCGAGGAAACCGTTGACAGTGGTTTCTCCTAGCTCACAAGCTCGCTATCTCGATTTTAAAGGATTATTCGCCGATAACTTTAATTTCTCCTATTTTCCGGATAGGATCGGGACTCATCTTGTTTCTCACACCCTGGATCCGGTGATTTAGGGAGCTTTCTGATGTTTATCGAGTAACGATTCTGATCGATTTAGGTATTTTATATATCGATTTGATTTTGGATTTATAAAGAGGATTTGAAATAAAGGTCCTTACTTTAATTTTTGTGTAGTGATCGTTTATGGAGCGAGGTGGTGGGTCAGGTGAGCGCTCTCGGGTTGCTGCAAATACTCCTCGGCGATTGAGTTCGGAGGGAAAGAGTGATGGGGTTGGTAGGACTGTGTCTTCTACTGGAACTAGGCAGAATTTTCAGAAGAAGAGATCTAGAATGATTGTTAGTGATTCTGAATCAAGTGATGATGAGTTTATGAAACCACCTCCACGTAGAAGCGTTGACCGCAAAACCCTTGGAGCAAAAGAGAAGTTTGCTGGGAAGAGGGATAGGGCTGAGCATTATGATCGAAATGGGTGTGTGAGGAGGAGGAACAACGAGGTAGGCAGTTTGATGAAGATGAACAAGTTAGATGTTTTTGAGTTTGATGAATACGATGGCTTTGATAGCGCAAATTTGATGAGAAGACGTTTTGACAATGGCAGTGTTGGTGTTAGTGGAAGAAGCTCCTCTTTTGCACCCACAAGGGTTGATAGTAGTGTGGGAAGGTCTGGATCAGGCAGCGACGGAGTATTTGATAGGAGAAAAAAAGCAGTTTTAAACGGGAAAGGTAGTATGAGCTCGCAGGAGGAGTTGAGTAGTGAATCTGATTCTGATGAACCAATGAGGGTGCAAGGGAGAAACGGTGTTCTGAAGGTGAACGTTAACAATAAAACCAGCACTCTTGCTCCAATGAGGGTGGTGCAGGGGAGAAAAGGTGTTCTGAAGGTGAAGCTAAACAATAAAACAAGTACTCTTGCTGCTTCAATCAATCACCAGGACGCAGAAATTTATGAGAGACCAACCTCCTCTAGGAAGGCACAAAAGCGTGAGAATGTTGTAGTAAAACCAACCTTTAGGAAATCAAATAATGTAGACAATAATTCAGAGTCAGAAGAGAGCGACATGTCCAGGAAATCGAAAAGGCGAAAATCAGAGTATAGTAAACCCAAAAAGGAGATCAATACCAAATCAAAATCAACCTTTTCTGAACCAGTGAAACCTGATGTGAAAGAGGAAAGAAAAGGAAGGTGTGGTGGTGGAACAGAGAAGCAAAGATTACGTGAGCGAATTAAGGGAATGCTTACTGATGCAGGATGGATGATCGACTATAAACCTAGGAGGAATCAAAGTTATCTGGATGCTGTATATATAAACCCCTCAGGAACAGCATATTGGTCAATAATTAAAGCATATGATGCACTTCTGAAGCAGTTAAAAGACGAGGAAGTTGATGCCAGACCTAGGAAAGACACTGCTGCAGTTGTTTCAGTATCGGAGGATATTGTGAACAAGTTAGCAAGGAAGGCTAAGAAGACCCGCACTGAGATGACAAAGAAATGGAAAAAAGTTTCCCCTGTTAGTGATTGTGAAAACGAAAGTGATGGAGATGACGAAGGAGGAGCCTACTCTGATACCCCTGAAGACAGAATAGGTTCATCTGTAAAGCTGGGTGGGAAATCGACAAAAAAAGGAAGAAATGGAACTGATTGGGATGGTTTACACTTGAAAAGTAAAAGATCATTATATTATGATGATGCAAGGCCATCCTCTGGATCAGATTCACATTATCTACATGGAAGAAAAAGCAAAAAAATTGGAAGATGTACTTTGTTGGTGCGTAGTTCTAAGGATAAAAAGAATCCAGCGATTGACGGGTTCAATGCATACTCTGGAAAAAGGACATTGCTCTCTTGGTTGATTGAATCAGGAATTGTCCAACTAAGAGAAAAGGTGCAATACATGAAGCATCGAGGAGCAAAGGTGATGCTGGAGGGATGGATAACAAGGGAGGGGATTCATTGTGTTTGCTGCAGTAAAGTCCTCACAATTTCCAGGTTTGGGTTTCATGCTGGGAGCAAGTTATGTCAGCCTTTCCAAAATATTTATCTGGAATCTGGTGATTCTCTTCTTCAATGCCAAGTCAGAGCGTGGAATATGCAAAATGATGCAACGAATCTTGGTCTCCATCAAGTGGACTTCGATGGGGATGATCCAAATGATGATGCTTGTGGTATCTGTGGAGATGGTGGAGATTTGATTTGCTGTGATGGTTGTCCGTCAACATACCATCAAACCTGCCTAGGTATGCAGGTATGAATTACTGAGAAGTTTTAACTGTTTTGACGTTTGTAATGTTTTTTTTTCTTACTTCTTTTGGTCTCGAGGTCAACTAGCTGTTCTGGTTTCTTGTGTGTATTACTATTAACACACTTGTATCATGCTCTGATTGTAGGTGCTTCCTCCGGGTGATTGGCATTGCCCAAATTGCACATGTAAATTTTGCGATGCAGCGGGGGATTCTGGTGGCAAGGATGGAAATCTTTTATCATTACTTTCCTGCAGTATGTGTGAGAGAAGATGTGAGATGTTTCCTTTTTCGAGGTTGATTTCCCATTAAATGAACTTCCGTTGGTAACAATGGTGATCTCACTCAAATTTTATTACCCTTTTTGTAGATCACCAATCATGCATGAGTGAGGTGAAAGTTCACAAGGTTCAACCATTTTGTTCAACTTCTTCGTTTTGTGGGCCTGAGTGCTTAGAGGTATTGACTTTTCTACTTTCCCCATGAATTTGGTGTCTTACTTTTTGGATTCCTTTTTCTTCTACTGACAATAGAGGATGATTATGGACACTTAGATGTCATAGGAAAAGGTCACGACTTGGTAGCTTCATGTGCAATAAAAGTATCATGTTATTCTTTTTAAAACCTCTTCTTTTTTTTACGTTATATAGTTGTGCATCATACAAAACTCTTATGTGTAATAGCATCAGTGAAGGCTTAATTCTCTTGATTCTTCTTTTTTCTATCATCAATTTCCTGGGAGAGAACTTGCAAGTTCTGTGTGTATACGATGGAAAAATGCTTAAGAGCTTTTCTAGTCTATAATAAGTAATTTCCATCTATAGTCATATCCATAAATTGTACTTTCATTATCTTTTACAGCTCTTCAAAAAGTTACAGAAGTATCTTGGTGTCAAAAATGAATTGGAAGGTGGCTACTCATGGTCTCTTATACATAGGGTGGACGCTGATTCAGATACAAACTTTCAATTGTCAGCACAAAGGATCGAAGATAATTCAAAGCTAGCTGTTGGGTTGGCTATCATGGATGAATGTTTTTTGCCCATAATTGACAGGAGGAGTGGGGTAAATCTGATTCGCAATGTCCTTTATAATTATGGGTAAGTTTGTGTATTCTTTTATGTTCATGCTGAAAAAGTATGATGTCTTCAACTCCTCTTTATATGGAGTTTATATACAAGGATTGAAGTGGATAACTGATTATCTTGGAAGTGTATGGAACTTGGTCTCTAGTAGGAGCTGAGATATTAACATGTCAGCTGTAATACATGTAAACTTGTCAACGTGACATTGTTGATATACTGAAGCAAAGGCTGGTGTTTGTGTATTATCAGTTTTGATACTTTATTATTGATAATAGTTTTATCTTTATTATACATATATTTGTAACTTTTTTCTGAGATGCACATGCATTGAACTTTAACCACCTATAACTTGGGTTGCTTTTGCTGTCTATGCTTGATTCCATATGTTATCTGCCTTCTTTATGCAGATCCAATTTCAACCGGATAAATTATACTGGCTTCTACACTGCTATCTTAGAGAGAGGAGACGAAATTATATCCGCGGCATCTCTCAGGTAACACTTTTTAATAACAGAGCAATGGCATCATAGAATCCCCCCTGAGTTTTATGCAATAAAACTTATCTAGTGTTGTCTAAAATTCATTTTAAATCAAGTATCACTAGGGGCACATTTGGAACTCTTGGATTTTCCTTCCCCCCTTTAGTCCTTTAACAACAAAAAGTCTGTTTATTTGTACTGATTGTTATGTCACTCTCTTTGCTACAATTATGAGTTCTTTGGTTCACTATTTCTCTACCTTCTGCCTGTTCAAATGGGTTGCTGATAGGATGAGTAGGCCATTTAACCAACTGTGATTAAGAAATGCTATTTATTAGCTTTAGGTTATTCAGTGTGATTGCTCATCTTCATACCTATTAAGATGTTCAGTTTCGTGGGGCTTCTAGAGTTTAAGTGTTTTGTTTCCTTGTTAGGTTCCATGGTATGCAATTGGCGGAGATGCCATTTATTGGGACCAGGCATATATATAGACGACAAGGAATGTGTCGTCGCCTTTTTGATGCAATTGAATTGGTAAGCTGGTTGAGCTATATAATCATTATTTTTGTAGGGACCATATGCTGAAAGGTGCTTTCAACTTTTTAACCATTGGTTTGTCTTGATTTTGAAGGCTATGCGTTCTCTCAAGGTGGAGAAATTGGTTATCCCTGCCATTCCAGACTTCTTGCATGCATGGACTGGTAACTTTGGATTCAGTCCCCTTGATGATTCAGTTAGAAAAGAGATGAGGTCCCTGAACACATTGGTATTCCCTGGAATAGACATGTTACAGAAACCGCTGCTCCATGAAGTAAACGTCATGGCCGCTGCAGCTGCAGGCGACGATGTTATCGTACATAAGGATACCACGACTTCCGAGATAGAGACAGAAAAGAAATCAGAATTTTCCTCTTCTGTTGAAATTGGTCCGTGCTCCGTTGTGGGTGGTGAATTTGTCGCTGATGCAGCAAACTGCTACAAGAATATTCTTGCTTCTGTTGAAGAATATATCCCGGTATCAGTTGAAATAGCCATGGAAACGATATCCAAGCCGGAGGATGAGTTGAGGAGACATTTTCGCGGTGAAGAATGTGGCATCAGCTCTTCTTCTTGTCAGATCACATTTAAGTCTAGCACCAAGCGCATATCAGGTTATATATGTGAAGATACTGGAATATCATGTGAAGATGGTCTTAGGGATGTGAAAGTCCAAGCTGATGCTGGTTTAGTTTCTCAGGAAATCCAACAAGCGTCAGCTAATTTTCAGGTTGGAAACAATCTCTCTTCATCTATTTCTGGTAGAGGATCATCAGATTTGAACTGCATCGCCCAAGAAGCCAAGAGTGGACAAAACTCTTTGAATTTAGACGAGGTTCCTTCATGTAAAGACAATATGATACCCGGTCCTGGTGCTAAGTTAGCTGAATCGAAAGATAATGCATTCGCAGATGGTTTTCTTTTGTGAGGGGATGTACTGTACACAAGATGAATCGGAACTCTCCATTTCAGTGACAGACCTGTACTCCTAGAGGAGGTATAATATCTCCCTGGATTTGTTTGGACATTTTGATGGTCATAACTTTCAAGCTGCATTCTCCAACGGTTGAGATTCAGTTTCACGTAAACCCATTAGAGATTTGTGATGAAGATATATGGTTTCCCTTTGAGCTGCAAATGATACCAGAGAATAAGGAAAAAAGAAGCTTGTGTTATTCAGTGGAATTATAACTATCTTTAAGCCTTAGTGATCTCATATTCAGCTTGATTAGTGTGGACAGTCCTGTTGTTGTCGTCGTCGTCTTTACGTGTATTAATTATTAACCCAGATACAGGGTTTAACAACATTGTATTATACTATTATAAAATTGCAATTATATAATGCTCTTTAATCTCATGGATCTTGTGTTGCTTTCAAGTTACAGTCCTTGCATATATATATACACAAGAACGAAACATGTTACAGCAAAAATGTCAAAAAGGACGAGATTGTCACAAAAACTCCTCAGCTTTGTTAAGATGGTCCAAAATTTCATTCTTAACATCATCAGGAAGAGGTGCAGAAGGACCTGCCTTTGAGTAAAATGTGGCTAAAGCTCGGATTACTTTCTCCAGCTCTGCATACGATTCCTGAAACATATCAATCAATCAATTTCAATTCATCAAACTGTTAATGAAAAAGATGAAGAAAAGAAGACGAAGCATACTTCTGCAGCAACAGTGTTTTGTCCTCTCCAATTGCTCAAATAATAACGAATAGATTCTTTAGCTGCATCAGCACTTCTTCTAAACTTTGCATTGTCTTTAGGGTTTTCTTTCAATGACTCTCTCATCGTTTTCACAACTTCTCTTGCAGATTTCAAGTAAGCTTTTGGTAGCTCTTTCCCAGATTTTGTTATCTCATTAGGATCAAACAAAGACTTGAAAGCACCAACAACTCCTTCTCCTTCTTCCTTCTCCTCTGCCGCCTGAGCTTGTAATCCGGGAAATTCAAGTGTTGCCACTAACGAAGAAACACCAACACAGTTCAACAAACCACGACGATCAAACAGAGATGACCGCCCATGACTCGTGCCTTGAAGCTTCTCATCTGTTTTATTCCAAATTTCCAAACAGTTAAGACTTGAACTCTTACAAATCGACAAAATAAATCTCTTAGCTAATTGATTTTGTTTGCCTCAACATTCGATGCTCAAGATCATAAAAACAGAGATTTCGAAAAGCAAAGAAAAAAGAAGAGATTGATACTTTTACATCCATGCTTCAATTTCACTTCTTGATGCATCAAGGTAGGAGAAATTTTCATGGCGGCAACAATGAAAGCCATGAATCGTCCAGTCTGATAACAACGATCAATCAGATGCAGAAGAACTTTGCTACTGAAACTTGGTTTTTCGTTCGAGAGAGATGAAAATGGATGGTTCCTGTTATTTGCCTAAATGACGAATTTGCCCTCTAAGTTCAAGATGATAAATTTTTTTAAAAAAACGCTAGAAGGACGGGTCGAACCTCCGACCTACGCTCTAACCAACTGAGCTATTCCAGCTAATTGCTGAGATACATGTTTAAAACTATTTAGATATTTTGTTTGTCGACATAACTTAAATCAAATTATGTAGACTATAATATATTGTATACTTTCCACTGTATCAATCCGAAACAATGTTAGTTTCAATGTCAATTGTCAAATCGGGTCCACTAAATTGAAGGGAAAAAAAATGGGGCCAATAAATAATTTTCAAAATGACTTTTATTTGTACTGAATTCAAAGTTTGATATTTTGACAAACGGTAACCAGGTTTATAGATATTGATCTTGAAGTGATTTGAGTCAAAGTTCAGTTGTAGAATAGAACTTCTGCCAAAAATACTGGTTAACGTTTAAAGAAAAAACTCTTTATTTTCGTTTTTTTGGTAGCATTTCATATACCACATATTTCAATCATATATATTGTTAATTATTCTGCTGGCTAATTTCTTTTTGAATATTTACCCGAAAAATAATAGTTTCTATTTGAATCACCTAACTTAGATACATATACACACTCACACATATAAAAATTGGAGACAAGCAGCAGAAAAGCAGGCACCAATTTATACCAACTTACAAAAGTATAAGATTAGACATTTGCTTAGCTCCTGCGCCAAAAAATGGTATGCTTACTCTTAAAATATAATGCTAGTGCTTATAATTAAACTCTTCCAACTATTACAATTTATAGTTTTATGCACAAAATGCATCACTGTTACATAATGTTTTCCTATTAAACCACATTATTTCCGGATGACCTCGAAGAGTTCTTCAATCAAACTAAACCAAGTAGAAAACCGAATAATTAGGGTTCTTCAATTGAATTTTTACTATGAAAAAAATACTATCCAGATTATTATAATATTAGTTGTTTATGCATGGACCTATAGGGACTTCAGCCAGCATCCGTCTCTTAGGATTCTCCTATTTTGTTTTTGTCTCACCTTGTGTTATGTGTAAAATCTCATGAAAAGAATCACAAACAACAGATAATCAATATTAATTGAAATTGAATAGCTGTAGGCATGGTCATATTAAATTAGTCTTCCGCCCTTTCCTAATTAGGCACTGTTAATTTGATGTGCTTCATGAGTTTTGGATAACTATAACATATGCAATTTAGGCGATATATATACCATTCAACTTTGTATTTAATTAGATAAATCCAAATTTAATATCCTTATAATAAAGTATTAATCTACTATTTCTTTCGTTTAGTGTATATTTATATACTTTGTTTCTTTTTTTGTGTTTGTTTATAATATCTATATGGTTTTACATAATCCACGCCTTGATTTAGAATACGTGGTAAAAGAGTTTCTCGATGCGGCGATGCCTCAAGCTTTGTGTTTTGGAGTCACTATGCTATCTACATAACCTTGTCCAACATTGATCATACCAATTCAGTTCAAGTTTCACTATTCATATAAAGTTTTTTGGACGCACTTAACTTGCCTCGATCGTTTCACAATTTTAACTATTCAAATACTTTTCATGCAAGTTTATTTGTAATAAGTGATGTAGTTACGAATCTACTGTGAATTTGACGACCAAACAAGTTGTATAATTTTTTCTTGTGTACAAGCCGAATCTCAACTCCGATTTTTATTGATTACCATATATATTTCTACAATTGGGTTTTAAACATAGATAGTTTAATGTGTAACCAATAGTTTTCTTTGTTAATAGTAACCAATAGTTGCTCCACTGAATTACAATTTTCAGCGTATTCCGTCTAAATTGGTAGGAATTATACTTTGAAATAAGGATACAATTCGTCTACAAAAAATGTCTTGGCCATGATAGCATATAAAAACCAACATATTAGAAAATAAAAATCATGATACTTTTTCCAGCCTAAAAAAATCTGAACACAAATAAAATATTTCGATATCGGAATATTATATAATTTCGATGTAAAACATATACAACTTTTAGATTCTATATATATATTTTATGTGGATGTAACGTGAGAACAGCAAGAAAAGCATAAGAAAGTCAATCTTCAAAATATCTTAAACGTAATTTTATACGTTATGAAAAAAGTACCAATTGTCAGTCGCCTTAGCTTTCATTGTTGTCGTGACGTTTTCTTTGTAGTTTCTCCAAAAGACAGACTTTTAAAACAATCATACATCATACCAATTAGGCATTTATATGTTTTATTTGGTAATCATCCCCAATATAGTAGAACAGTGGAATGTTATCACAGATTCACAATGTCATTTAGACCAATTACCAAATTAAATTTTTTGTTCATGTATCTACCATTTTGCAAGACTAATTAGTGATGAACATAAAAATAAATTTTATTACTCTGAAATTTAAAATGAAATTGAGTTTTCGTCACTAAATAATTAATACTGTCGTTTTAAAAATTATGCAACAATACTACTATTCATTAGAGCCTAAATTCCTGAAAGTTTTTAAGGAAATGCATATAGCAACATGGTTTATCATTTATGTTAAAAGGTTAAAAAAAAGTAATCTAACTGCATGCTATCGAGACAAAACCCCACGCCTCTCTCGATTTTCTCGTATCATTACAAATAATTACATTAATATATTTTTTCCTAACATGAAGAAAGTTACACGGCACCATAAATTTATGCCACGTCAGCTGATTCGGTGACCGTCCGATACGAGAGAGACGAGAATGTCGGCGAAAGCTCTGATAATGAACTTGTGTGTGTCGGCGGTGTTCAAAGAGAGGTAACTGAGTAACAGCTCGTGCAAGAACTCGTAACGGCGAAGATCACGGGCGTTTGTAACGGCGTCGAGCATCTCCTGCATTGATCGCCGGAAGTCGTTGTAAGGATCAGGAGATTGCACATATTGTTTCACGGCAGTTCCTCCGATGAGAAGCCTAGTAGTAGTACTGGCAGTATCATAATTATCGCGGTAGCGGATATCCGGCGACTCAGTGATTGAGTTGGAGCGGCCAGGGGAAGAGAAGAAGAATCGACGGGAGGCCAAAACGGCGGTCAAGTCAGGGGGGGAAGAGTCGTCTTCAGGGGCAAAACCGTAATTATCGGATTCATAGTACGATGCGGAGGAGGAAGAAGAGTTAGTGGCGGTGGAGGTGGATGCGTTAGTGGTGGAAGAGGGTACGACGTCGATGAGACGGTTGGATAGACGACGGAGGGCAGCGGAGGAGTCGTCGTAGAGGAGGTTGAATTCAAGAATCGATGGACGGTTGGGATCGGACGGAGATGAGGGCTTGGTGAGATTTGATGGGAAGCAAAGATGGAAGTTTTTCCACAAGATTTTTGGCATTGTCTTTGTTAGAGAAAAAGAGTGTATAGAGCAAGTGGATTAGCTAGGTGGCTTAATTTGTTTCATAGTATTCTATCAATCTATCATGCATGTATTTATATGTTGACATGCTTTAAACCTTATATTTTGTACCACCATCTATTTACACATATATTTATATATACGCATGTATTATTTATATTTACACCATGCATCGTGCTTTGTAAATCTTAAGAACAAATTCATTTTACTTTTTTATTATGTTTAGATATTTTGGATTAAGCGCATACGCGTAAAGTATTTTGTTTTTTTTGCTTAAGAAATAAATTAACATACAGATGGAAATATATTTATATGTTTTCCAAATGATCTATACGATTTTATGGTAATTTAATAATGACTTGATTTCAATAATAGAATACAGAGGAAGAATTATTGTCCTTGCAAATACATACAGCAAGAACTCACGAGGAGGCAATGTTTAGAGTAGCTAAAGTGACTCATAGACGAGAGATCGACGTTTGTGCAAGGTACACTGAGTCACTTCACTTCTCATTTCTCATCTTACTAATCTTTGTTCTTTTCCCTTTTTTTTTCATTTTATCTTTTGGATCCTTAAATCTTTGTTTTTCTTAGCAACAAATTCACCAAATGATAATGTCCCATTAATTGTGGGATGAATTTACTCTTCGACATGAATTGTTCCGCAATTCTATCTTCAAACAACTCACTAGACGAAACTTTATGATCGAGTAGTCCGAATACATTGTTTCGCATTAAAGCTAATACGTTTATTTTTTAAGGTTAGATAGAAAATCTACCTAATGTTTCTTATATAATTAAGAATCAAATTGTAGACCCCAATATTTTTCTCCAGTTAAATCCTTGATGATTTTTCACCAAACTAAATCTCTCTTAAAGAAGCATCGAGAAAGCTTCTTCTTTTTTTGTGTTTTTGTCAATAACTCACACACGTACATTTTTATGTTTAAATCCGAATTATAATACACCGGTGACAATAATACAAACTACTAAGATACAAGTTCCGACCAGAACGAACAATGAAGTTGAAACTGAATATCATCCTATATTATGAATGGCCGCTTTCTTTCATCAACAATGATATTTAAATTTGATCAATCTCTTCCTTTATCATCATTTTCTGATTTGCTATTTCTGCTTAAATAAATTATACAATATACTAAATCACACTATTAATGCTGTTCAAATATGATACAATAAAACCATTGATATAGCTTTATTATGTATGGTATTCTGCATTAACCAAAGATACAATTTCAATTTACTAAACCCAAACAATAAAAAGATCCAAATCCAAAGGCATGCCTAATAGTATATGAAAACAAGTTTTGATTTCTCAGTGAAGCAAAAACAACAAATCATGAAATGGTGATAAAGGAAGAGAGGACTTACAATCTCTAGAGACTTAGTAACCGATCAGTTTCAGTTTCTGAAGATTTTAACGATGGTTAGTTCTCTCTTGCCTATTTAAACTCGAGGATTTTGTACGACAATGGTAGAAGCTAAGATCATCATAACAAGAAGAGGAACCCAAGTAATAGGGCAAAATCTAAAGAAGAAGAAGTGGATCAATTTATCAAAGTTCACATTCCAATCACTTTAAATCAAAGTAATATTTGATTTTTAAAGATTTTTCAAAATGCATATTTAAATAACATAAATTTGATTTATCTTAATACAAATCACTGATGGATATATCTCCTACTTCTTACTCGAAATACAGACCCAAACCTAATAAAAACAGGTCCAAGAACGGCCCAAGGATTGGAACGTGAACTTTGATATATGTGATCCATCTTCTCTTCTTCTTCTTCTTCTTCTTCCTCTTCTTCTTTTGATTTCGCCCTATTACTTCGGTTCCTCCGAGGTTGAGTTCTTGTTAGCTTCTTGGAATCGATCGGGATTGTAAGTTCTCTCTTGCATTTCCTCGTCGCTAATTTGCAGTTTCTGTTTCACTGAGATAACGAAATTTGTTTTCTTTTTAAACATGGATTCGACATGCCTTTGGATTTAGAATCTTTGATCAATGCAGAATATAAATAATATGATCAATGGTGTTATTGTAGCATGTTGAATAGCATTAATAGTGTGAATTAGTATATTATATCTTCTTTGTGTTGCATACAGTTCTAATTCAAGATTCCAATGGTATTTGTAATTGAGTGTATAGGTCTTGTGTATGATGGACTCAATGGATATTGACCAAAGTAGTAGAGATGAACCGTTTCGCCTTCAGCTGAGACCAGTAAGGCCATTGGAATCTGGTAAAGGGTTACCGTATGCTCCTGTAAATTGGCCTAATCCCGGAGATACTTGGCATTGGAAGGTAGGACCCAGACTAAACGGTAAAGGCCACTTTAAGGACAGGTATTTATATCCTCCTAAGTATCTCCCGGGTTTAGGTACTGAAATGCTGATGAAAAATAAGGCATTTAGGAGCAAGTGCTCACTCGAACGATACATTCGTGCGTACTTCCCTAAAACAGATGTTCGAAAGTTCTTTGCTTCTTTCTGCTGGAGAATACCCAGCAGAGATGGTCAGGTTCCAATAAGACTTTCTATTTTTCTTTTGCCTTTTGCTTCCTGATTTGATGATTACAAAATATGTCATTTTAAGCAAATCAATTTCTTTGTTTTCATCTCTGAACTGGTAAGCAGTTTTAGTAGTTTTAACTAGCTGAGGGGAGACAGAGCCTCCCTGTTTACAACCGTTGTCCCTGGATTTTCCTCAGCTGCATTTTCTGTATTTCTTTCATAATTGTTTTTTTTTTTAAACATATTTTCTATGATCGATATTCGAATTACCCTTGATAAGAATACATGTTTTTAGCCATCCAAAATGCTAGTTATCCCTTACTGCATGTTTATATTAGTTCTTAACTATCTGAATTACGTTTCCTCATTGGTAATTTTTTTTTTCTGTTTGATAGGCATTATGCCTCAGAAGCAGGTTCTGTTGCCAGTGTATAGCTCAGATGAAGATCCAATGCATAATAACGGATCTGATATTACGGTTTGTAAGGCTGGTAATGACAAATGCAAGAGCCTGAGGCCTCCGAGTGAAACTGAATTTTTACCCACAATGCCTTGTGACATTTGCTGTGGTGAACCTAATTTCTGCTCTGATTGCTGTTGCATCCTTTGCTGCAAATCAGTAAGTTTGGAGCATGAAGGTTATAGCTATATAAAATGTGAAGCTGTGGTTTCCGAGGGTCATATATGTGGACATGTTGCTCATTTGAACTGTGCTCTTCGAGCTTACATGGCTGGAACCATTGGAGGCAGCATCGGGTTGGATGCTGAATACTGCTGCAGGCGATGTGATGCCAAAAAGGACTTAGTTCCACATGTCAACAGGTTCCTAGAAATATGTCAGACTGTAGATTATCAAGGTGATGTGGAGAAGATCCTGAGTCTCGGTATTTGTATCCTGCGACGCTCACAAAGAGAGAATGCTAAGGAACTGTTGAATTGTATCGAAGCAACAGTCATCAAGGTATAATATACTGTGCAAAATGTAACATGTACTGGATTTTCCTGAAACTAATGTCTAATTTTTTTCAGCTTAAATGCGGCACAAGCTTGGAAGATCTTTGGAATGATGATACACCAACTATATGGTCAGGTACTTCTCCCTGATCAAGACCCTTTTCTTTGTGATAATGCACTGAAGATGATTTAATATTTATTATAACATAATATCTTCGTTCTGGTTGTAGATTTCTCTGACAGTGGAGAAGCTAAAGACAGTGATACAGTGCAAAGTTTACAAGATGTGACTCCAATCGGGCCCATGCCATTCAATCCTCAGGCTGAGATGCACAGACTCGAGGAAGAAATCTGCGAGGTTCTAAAAGCGCTGAGAGAGTCTCAGGAATCTGTGTACCAAATTGCAGAAAGCAGACTTCATGCTCAGAAAGAATGTCTCGATGATCTGTATAGGCAACTAGAGAAGGAGAAGTCAGAGCTATCGAGGCGTGTATCAGGTACTGATGCGAATAGCTTGATGACGAATGTGTTGAAGAGATTGGATCAGATTAGAAAAGAAGTAGCAAAGCTTAGAGAAATGGGAGAAGTAGCTAAGGGATTTGGTAGGACACCTAGAGGTGTTCTTGAAGACTACTTTCATCTCAGCATCGAGGACTAAGATTAAATAAATACAGCAATAATTACCATTGTACATTCGCTACATATGTTTCTGCCATGTTCCTTTGAATTCTTCTTCGTAAATCCGAGTTTTACCTAATCCCCCCATCATTCGTTGAAGGTACTATGAAAAGATCTGTTGACAAAAAAAGTACTATGAAAAGATCTTATTAACTTCAATATCAATATCCTTGCAGGATTATCCTTCAAAATGAAAATTTGAATGTGAAACTGGTTATATGTTTATTGTATTACTTTTCTTTTTTTTTTGGCAGCACATTTTATTAACTGTTTTCTGAATATAGTAAAATCTCTATATAATTTTGGTATTTTTAAAAATAAATAAAATAAGGGCACCTCACTTCGATACACAATTGCTAAAAAGATTTCGCACAGTAACAAGTACTTGTACATGACTATACCTATAAGAAGACAAGATGTCAATGCTAGAGATGATGAACCAAAAAGGGAGAAGTTTCTTTTTACACAGTAATAAGTTTCTAAGTTGGTGTCATTAAGCTAGCCTTTGATTCTGCTTCACTATACAAACTCCTTGAGTCTGAAAACATCCAAAAAAGCTCCCGATTTACATTCTTTGCTGCTTGGAACATCATGTGTTTCAGGACTTCCATTGTTAGTGACAACAAACTCGAACTATCCATCACCGAGATTAGCCTATACTCAAGAACCCATGTGTTTGGATCTAGATGTAGAACCGATGCGCTCCATTTGGTTTTCCCCCACGAAGTGTTGGCCTCACGTATCGTGTAACCAAATTTTCCTTCTGTCCACTTCAAGAAGAACATCAAGGCATTAGAATAGTCTATAAACACGTTTTTTGGCTGAAATGAATTCAATTCAGACTCAAGTTATCTGGATAAACCAATCTTTTTGCAAATACAGTTCCCCTCACGCTATAGATTTACACAAACAGATACTAAACAAACAAAGCATTGAAATTTGAATCTGTCCTTATTCAAATGGAACAATTTTAGATTGGTTACCTCGGTTACTCGGCCTGACAATACGGTGATCGAACTTGTAGAGAAGCCGGTCTGGAACAATCCAGCTGTTTGCAAAGGCCATCCCCATATACTCACCTCTTCAATAGCAGATTTGTACAGAACACACTTTGAGTTCAACATTGGACCACTCTAGAAACGTAATTTTCAAATCAGTCAAATAAAATTACAAACTTTGGGAATATTACTGTAAGCTAATAACATTACCTGCTCGATTTTCCATTTGCAATTAGAACCTCCGAAGCTTGAAAACTTTGCATTGTTAACAAAACCCTTCAACTCATCTTCCAAAAGTCTCAGCTTCGCACCCAGATCACACTCAGCCTGAGATCTCTCACCAGCGTTCCTCACTATCTCCTCTGTAAATTCGGGTTTCAAAATCCCTTTACGAAACCCTAATTCCAAACACAGAGCCAACCCAATTACAAAAACCACTTTCAGAACAGCACAAATCAGTGGTCTTCTCTCGTTCTTCTTCGTCTTCCTCGGTTCAGAAGCTATAGATTTCTTGACTTGTTTCTTCTTCGGCGAAGAGATTACTCTCATGATTGGGCGAGAAACCGAAACGGGTGTGGTGACCAGAGTCGGGTCAAATGAAGTCGGAGTGGATGCAACGGTGGATTTGAAATTGGAGGCATAAGAGAGTTTAGTGAGGGAGCTTTTCTGTACACTGAGAGGCATGAGATCGAGAGTTGCGTTGAGACTGTCAAGACAAATCTCGCAGCTACAATTCGCGTCTTTACGACAATCTGGGAAGTAACAATTACTGTCTCTTCTCTCTGAATCTTCCATTGATACACTAGTCATTGTTGATGCCATTGATTTCTCCGACGCTGAATCTGAAATCTTTCCTTTCATGCTTTCTTTTCTTTATCTGATTTTCGTTGTGTGAGCTCCTTCGTGTCTATTTATTTTATTTTATTTATCTTTCTTTCGTTTTGAAATTTAAATCCCAACGGTCCTCTGATTTCGGCAGTTTGGTTTCATTAAAATGACTAAGATACCCTTCATTAACACGTGTCTTTTTACACCAAATTTGATCTTATCAACTCATACTATTCTCTATTTTCAGTGAATTTTTGAATATATGGGTAACATTTCCATTTTTATGATGTGATTATAAAGAATCAAGTATTATTAGTTCTTCATCTTTTGCTTTCTTGGAGAGCTTTTTGTCAAGGAAAACTTCAATCTATGTATCTGACAACTTGTTCATATACTCTCCATAACTCCACTCCGCACATTCGATGTTGATCAAAATCTACATCCACATGTTTTAAGGAAACGTCAAACGCTATTAATGATTCCTTACGACTTGTTCAAAACACTTCACAAGTTCCTTCTATCTTTGCAACAACGACTACTATTATCAATTTATTCATGGAACTATCACTTCTTATACGCATTAGGGTATTCATTCGGGTTCGGATCGGATCTTTCGAGTTTCAAAGTCAAACATTCATTCATATATTTATAACTTTTAGTTTGGATTCGGTTCGGATATCCGAAATATTGAAAAAAATTTATATAATTTGAATAAAATTTAGTTGAATTTTCACAAATATAAGTTAAAACTTTTGAATATTTTAGTTATTTTGGTCTAAAAATAATTGATATTTTTTGTTTATAATTGTAATTTTAGGTAATTGAATTATATAATATATATATAATTAATATTTTTTAGATATAATTATATTTCAGATATATCAGATACCTATTCGATTCGGATATAAGAATTTAAAATATTTTATCAATTTAGATTCACTAGTTTATCAGATCGACTTTGATTTAGTTATTCGATTTTAGGTTTTTTTGCTAGGCCTAACTTCATACGATGACAAGAAATAATCATCGGTTAAAAGCCAACCCAATCAATGTTTATTAATAAACTCCAAATGATAATCGTACACAACAGCTCGATTTTATAAAATAAAAATAAATTGTATTCCAAATAAAAACAAATCGTAAATACTTTTTCCTTTCGCTCAAATCCTAAGTAATTAAATATCTATTTTTTTAAATTGTTCGATTCATAAAGTTAGGCTACTTTTTGAATAGTAGTATAACTCTGTGAATAGAGCAACTTGAAAGAAAAAGCTTAAAAAAAAAAAAGAAGCTAAAGTTTCTATGGAAACACGGGTCACCTACACCACATTAGAATTCTGTATTGTGTTTCGTTCAACAAATTAATTAGTGTTATACTAAAGTTCCGATATTACTTTCTTTGGCAAAGGATTACGAAACTAGATTTCGGTAACATGTCAACTTGTTAATGTAAATCACGTTACGGTCTAACTATTATGATAATAATATACGCTGACAATTATGATAGATGTAGTTCGTGTGGTTACAGAATCAAACCTAAAATTTAATTAACAAAAGAAGAAGAAGGAGAAAGAAAAAAAATCAAACTCAAAGACTAGCCTTCTTTGGTAAAATTTAGTTAAGGTAAGGTAGTTGAGCATCAAAAAGAAAAAGTACCAACTTGGAGAATTACCTTATTACCCTTTTTGCGCCGCTAAATATATCTTGCATTCATTCATGCTCAGACAACACGTTATAACAACATAACTCCATTCCATTTCAACAAAACAAAAAATATATATATTTATTTTCCTAAAAGAGTATTAAACTCTCTAAACCCTTAAAGACAAAATGAATCCGAATGTTTTCCTAATCTCAGCCTTAATCTTCTCTCTGCTTTCGAATTCTCCAATGATTCTTGCTCAACTCAACAGTCCATGTTCACCTACAATACTCTCTAGCGTTACAGGGTCAGGGTGCATGAATTTTCTAACGGGAAGTGGTACTTTCCGACCTCAGACTGTAATCGGTATGGACTGCTTGTGTCCGATTGTAACCGCAAGTGTTCCAATCAATCTTCCTATTAACCGAACTCTAGCCATCTCTCTTCCTCGTGCATGTGGCATACAGAGGCCCGTCTCAATCTTTGGTAAGATCCCTGGCAAAAAAAAGAAAAAAAAAATTCAAATTTCTTATTAAACGAAGTTTTTTGAAAAAAATTGGACCCTTTAACCTTAATTTTTTTTAAGTTGGCAATGGCCCCTAGACATTTGCTTACTCTACCTAGGGATAGAGATGTCCCTGAGCATACCTAGTGTCCCGGTTCAATGTCTTATTGAGTTTCTTCTTCTTTTTTTTTCTCTTTTGGTGTTCTCTATCTATGTATGGACATCAATCGGTTTTCAAAAATAGTTTTAAAATTGAACTTTATTTTTTTTTTTCTAATGTCTAATCAAAGTATTTGTGAAACTTCGCAGCTTCTGCATCACCTCTCCCTGCTCCAGGTATATTGTTTTGGATAATTTTATTGAAGTAATTTAGATTCTTTACAATCTGCTTTTATATTTTAGTGTTGTTTTTATAAACAAAAGCTCATTGTTCATAACTCACAGGCCCTGTGTCTTTCGGTTCGACCACTTCTCCAACAATTCCTGGCGGTAAACTAAAAAAATTCTTAATTACTTTTAATTAAAAAAAAATTCTTAAAAAGTAATATATATATATATATATTAATTAACATAAGCTAATTATTCATTAATTAACGTAACTCGCAGACCCTGCCTTTTTGGGTCCGACAACTTTGCAATATCCTGATGGTAAGCCAAAAGTCTTCTTAAATACTTAAATTTACGAAACATTTTTGTCATAATTTGTTACTAAGATTTTCGAGTTTATTGAAATATAGTAGAGCAGGATAATCCCGAAACGGACAACCGAAGAGGGTCTAACTCGTTGCCTTCCTCTTCGCTATCTTTCAAGCTTTCGTTTCTTCTACTCGCTTTCGCCTTTGAGATTATCGACTTCTTCTAATTCATATTATATAAGATGTTCTTTAATTACTTTCCCTATTTACCTGATTCTGGTTAAATAACTTTGGTAAAAGTTATGTTGTATTTAAATGTACAGGTATCCTATATTCCTATTAATGAAAGAAAGTCCACAAATTTATACACACCAAGTTAAAATGTAATCCATTTTAAAAGAGCCTCTGTTCAGAGATGGGCAAAGAAGGTATGAACAAAAATCCAAAAGTAGCCTTTATCCATTCACCAACAATTTTTCCCTTATTACCCTTTTTTAATTTACTTCCACCCATCAGACCATTCATCTTCTTCCTTGGCTACAAAATCACCACCATTCTTGATCTCTTCGCCACCACCGCCGTTGTTCCAACCATCAAAACATTCTTCTTTTTCCTTTGTTCCACCATTGTTGTTCCACCCGTCGGACCATTCATTTATTTCCTTGGAGCCACCATTGTTGTTCCACTCATCAGACCACTCACCTTTCTCCTTTGTGCCACCATTGTTGACCTCGCCACTATTGTTCCACTCGGCTTCTGTAGGGTATTGAGGAGCGTTGCTGCTTCCTTCTTCATTGAATGGTTCCTCCACAAACTCCTCCCTCTCTGGTAAACCGCATCCTTGGTAAGCATTGTTATCCACACATCGCCACAAAAGCTTGTTCCAGTTCATGTCCTGTCTCATATAACAGTTGAATATTAATTATTATTTTGTTTAAGAAACTGCATTATGTGTTTTGTCCACAAGAAGCAAGCAGGTGACACCTTGCATATGATATGTGGGTTTCCGATGATCACTAGCAAAGAGATTGCACGGGTGATAGCGACATTAAACCTCCTTGGATTGCTCAGGAAGCCCAGACAATAGGCTCTATCGAACTCTTTGTGTTTGATTGTAGATCTGACAGTTGAGATGATGATTACTTGTTTCTCTTGCCCTTGGAATTGCTCCACACTACCAACTTTGACTTCAGTCATATCTAACCTATCGAGAACCTCCTTGATCTTCATTACTTGCTGCCTGTAAGGAGTTATAACTCCAATATCCTCCTCTTGCACACAATCATTCGCTGTTAATCTCTTGATTGTCTCTATAACTTTGCTGATCTCTATACGGTTGAACCATGACGGATTGTTTCCTTCCCTCTCATCGCATCCTTGGATCCCATAGAAAACCATTGGAAATTCTTTGTTTGGAAGGAAGTTTAACGAGGCAAGAACAGAGTCTGTGTCTTCTTTGGAAGCTACTAGTTCTCCATCATAGAACAGCTTCGACGGGAGATCAAGAATCTCTGGGTGGCATCTGTAGTTCTTGACTAGTTTTGTCACATAATTCTCATCCCCTTCACAGTAATAATCGCATTCAAACAATCTTTCCAAGTAGGATTTCCCCAAGCCGAGTGACTCAGCATCTCTTGAGTATATAACCGGACCCAACTGCCTTGGATCTCCAGCAAGCACAACCACAGTTTCTGTCAAGCAGAGGTTTGATATAGCAATCATGTTTTCTGGCTCTGAAGCTTGACCAGCCTCGTCTAAGAAAATATGAGTGAAATGACCACGGTTTACACCTTCTGCATTAAGAAGGGATGCACTCATATATGTTGAAACAACCAGTTTGTACCGAGTCAATGCTTTGAGAGGAGGGCACTTGAACACAAACTCATCAAAGAAGCAAAAGCGGATAATCTCAGGCTTGATTTCCTCATATGCACGAGTAGCTGCATTCAGCCTGAAAATCTCATTGTCCTTGATGTGAACTCCATCCAGACAAAGGAGCTTCTCTAAAATGTGATCAGCTGCACTATTGGAAGGAGCACAGACAAGAATCCGAGCATGTTTCTGAGTTGTATAAAGTTGTACTATCGCCTCCACCAGTGTCATGGTTTTCCCAGTACCAGGAGGTCCATGGATCACATATGGTGGTGCTCCTTTGCAGCCAAGAATCATTTCAATGGAACAAATCTGCTCCGCATTAAGAGCTGGTGAAATGGGCACAATGGGTTTTGTCTTTATCATCCTTTTCCCGGAGTGCAAGGACGGGAAAAGGAAGTTTAGATCCAAATTTTCTGCCGCATCAACAGCCTGATACAACCTTCTTGTGTTGATTCGATTGTATGTGAACCTCACATTGTATACATTCCCAGCTGTGTGGTGATAGTGGAACTCAGGGGCAAACTTCAGATGCACTTCATCCGCCTCGACGCGGTGTACAAAGCCCTGAGAGAACTTGTTTTCAATTTTTTATCCTCCAGAAGATAAATGATGAAACATATTTGCAGTTATTACGAGACTGAAAGTGATCTGAAAGTATGAAAGGGGAAATCAAGAACAAAACCTGATAAGCTTGGTCAGTTCCAGCATCATAGGCATGTCTTACAAAGATGAAGTCTCCATGGACAAGGGAAGGTCTCCTCTCAGCAAGGCCAGGAACTTCAAGGGACAAATAGAGACCCCTTCTCTTCATCGAAACATTCTCCATATCATAAGCTCGCATGTCTTCCTAAACAAGGAAAAAAAATACAGGAAACATGATTCATGGCAAAATAAAAGAGATTTATAGAGATAAGAAATTTAGCAAAAAATTGGCAATACCTCGAGCTGTATTTCTTCCATAATAAGTAAAGTTTTGAAGTAGTTAGCATAGTTCTTTGCTGTTAGACCTTGGTTCAAATCATCCGGGACTTCCTTCTTCTCGATCATCTCTCTAATCTCCTTTGGAATGTCATAGCGAGGAAGCCTATTTTTAAACCCATGTTGTACTGCCTTTGAAGGGCGTGATCCCATCACATAATCATCCACAGAAAAATCTTTCTTTGGTGCCCTTCTACTTCTGGAGTAAGGCCTATTAGAAGCCAGAGAACTCGATATCTTATCCTCGGCCAAAAGGAAAACAACCCGCTCAACCCTATCCTCTCCGCAGCCAAGAGAAACAACAGTAGTATGCAAACCTATGTCCTTGGGCTTACAAGAGACCCAAATAGTTAAAGTGTCACCAGGTTCAAGCATCCTGTCTTCCAGAGTAAAGGCTTCATAAAAACACTGTCTCTCTTTTGTGTCTGAACCTTTGGACGGGGGTTTCAAGATGGAAAGCGTAAAAGAACCCTCAGGGTTTGATGCATAAATTTTGGGCCACAAATCCACAGGCTCATCCATAGTGTTCTTGACCGTAAACGAATCAAAAGAAGTCTCTCCAACAGTTATAGATTGAGGCTTTTCGTTCTTAAACGGGAAAGGAACAGAAACAACAATAGGACCTTCATCTGATGGATTGTAGTAACCAGCTGATCCATCATTCTGATAGTCTATAAACCCAATCTCTCCCTTATCCGCAATTACAGAATATTCATCATCCGACTTGTATCCACTCACACTCATTGCTGATGAGAAATCTGAAACATATACACATATATAGAAGTTAACACAAACTTTTTATCAAGAAACATATTATAAATTTTACATATTATACATTTCAACCACACGCAATCTGAAATGATTTGATAGAAAAACATATCCGACAAATTAACACCAAAATCAAGATGCTGATGAGACCGATGACTAAACAAAACTACAGAACCAGCTTTTACTATTGCGATCACAACACGAAACTATCTTTCTCCTATTCTAATTCTTCAAATCACACTGGAAGGATTTTAAGCATTATATTGGATTCAGCGCACAACAAACCCAAAACCCTAACACAAAAACGAAATTGAGCATGCAATCAAACGATATTGACAGAATCCTGAGTTTTAGATCATACGTACTAAATATGTAACAAATTAGATGATGTTTTTGCTTCGATCACACCAAGAAATGAAGATGCATTGAACCCAGACCAACGCAGTCTCCACAGGAAAACATGAATAGAGTGAGTGAAGAAACTCAAGAGTCGTAGAAAATGTTAAAATTGGAATTAATGGGCCGAAGAAGTACTTGGGTCTAAAATTGGGCCCTTTTATTTTGCATTTATGGGCCTACAAATCATATAAAGCTCAAAGTTTTATTATTTATATGTAAAAGAAATAAACGAAATATTTAGTTCGTAAACCAAATTAATAATAGAATTCAAGTTTTTTAAAAAGTTTCCTATTTGGTGGTGTGAAATTTTCCCTATTACATTTTAAAGAATTAGCTAATTAAGATTCCATTGAGAAAAAGAATTAGTACGATTATATGAGAAAAGGTTTAGTGATTTTTTCATCAAAGTAAAAACGAACAGAAGATTTAATGTTACTATTTTCATAGCGTCAGAAGTTAAAACAAATTCACATTGATGAAATAAAGACTGATTTATAATTTATTTTTTTCTCAATGAGAATTTGTTTTAAATTCTCATGAAATAATAACATTTTATTTTATTTTTAATAAAAATCATTAAATCGTTTACTTTTTCTCATATAGGCTTTACTTCTTTTAATTATAAAGATGAATTTTTTTCACATCTAATAAAAAAGTAAAACATTTTAACCATTAATTTGGCTTACGAACAAAAAATTTCATTTATCTCTCATTTACATAATATTGACTGAAGAGACTGTACACCAACTATTAGCATAAGATCATCAACAAATATAAATATATATTAGCATGTGATATGTAATTACACACACCAACTAACCTTATAAAATCTACTGATTTAGACGATTGGCCTTTAGGTATAATTGAAAATACAGCGTCTTGCGGAAGGTTCATTGATGGTGAAATCGATTTGGTTAATGGAGATTTAAAGTTTACATGATGGTCTTACAAATACATGTTTATAGTCGATACCTATATACAGTGTTATTATTTCTTGAAGAGCTAACGATCTGAGATGTTTGCTACACTGACAGTCACTAGACTATATGCATATATGGAGTATGAACTAAGGAATTATGTATTTACCAAATAAAATTTCGTGGTAAGCCCCTAGACAACAAAAAAATGAAGACAGATATTGGTACTAATTGCTAACTAGATGGGTAACAAGAGGAATCTAAATTGGACTGAAGATCGCGTTTTTTTTTTTTCTCTTTTGAGTGAAGTGACAGTATGTTGCCTCTCTTCAATGTCTTTTCATAGCCAAAAGTTCTTCTAATATATATATATATATATATATATAATTAAGATACCTAAACACACAATGAATCAAAAAAAAAAAAAAAATTCAACAAAAAATGTGTAAAATGGTAAGAATTAATAAAAGACGCATGCTGTTTTGGTTACTCTGGTAGCCTATCCTTTCCCACTCTCAAAAGCCTATACCAACTAAATCAACATGCAACCATGTTTTTTTTTTTACAAAAATATTACTATAGTATAACCTTATAAAGATAAATTCATAATTTTACTTTATATTGACTCGTCTACATCACAAATCACAAGTCTCTTGTTGTATAAGATTTTATTAGTTGTAAAGTTGTATATGATTTCACTAGGTGTGTGTTTCGTTATACTAGTCGGAGGTTCGACCCAAAAAAAAAAGTGATGGTAGCAGGTGCAAGTTGTAAACAGATCTGGTTAATCTAGTTATATACAATTAGTTTGTACATTACAGTAAAACTTCTATAAATAATAATATTGGAACTTTAATATTTTATTAATTTATAATGATATTAATATATTAATATATAGAGAGAGATAATTTTAATTTTTTCATTTAAAATTTTATATTAAAATTCTAGAAAAATATGAGTTGAAATTTTTTGATATACTTAAAATTAATATTTTCGATTATATAAATTTGTAGTTTTGACTTGAACATATAATATTTAGAAAATATATATTTTTATGATAAATAACAAAAAATACTGATGATTATAATTCACTATGCAAAACATATACATAAATTCAAAATTATGATTAATGAGTTCAATTGTCCCATTTTAAAAATGTATAAAACTACAAAAATAAAAATAATACATATTAAGAACTTAAAAACTTACCAAAATTTTTTTGATATTTTGATGACGAAGTTATAAGCGATAGTACAATTCGATAGTTTGAAACACAACACATCAACTGTTTGATACAATAAAAGTTACAAACAAACTCTAATGATATTTAGTTATAAAAAAAACTAAAACTATACAATAGTATATTATCTTCTATATATGTTTATTTATATATCATAGACATGGAACCATATATATACAAAGAGATTTCAAAAAAAGTTTTTTAAATTATCTTATTAAATTTTGTTATTTTTTATACTATTCAAAATTTTTATTATTTTATAATATTTATTAATTTATCAAGTATTAATTTATAAGTGTTTGTCTTTGATGTGTTTGCTGCTTATATTTATACGCGTCGATCAGAAACTAACAAATAAATTTATATAATCATATATATATATATATATATATATATCTTTTTATGAGAATTTTGATAAAATGTGAAATATAAAAACACAACAAATCAAACTTATAATTAAAACCAGAGTAAGAAGATTAGAGTTTTTGTTTTTAATTAACCTGGATCATAAAGAAAAAGATCTTAGATGATATTAGTGTCGCAACTGCTCTGGTCGAAAAATGTAGTCGATGGACAACAAGTGAATGCCTATATTATCCTTTGTTGGATCTGGATGACGGAAGGGGCAATAGAAAAAATACACTATAAAATGTGTGTTGATGAACATCATTTGAGATTAGACAAAATGAAAGAGGCGGCGGAAGAGAAATAAAAATTATGAGATGTAACCCAAAAAGATTAGGGATATAGATGTCATGTAATAGTTTTATATAATAAATTTAAAATGAAATAATTTTATAAAGTGGTTATATGAGATTAATTGAAATAATATAAATTAATTTGCAACTCAATTACCGGAATTGTTGAAGGTGTTACCTTTCAAAACCTAAAGGAGATTCAAAGTATAAGATTTGTTACCACAAAAATAACAAAAAAAAAATCCATGTGTTTGAACATCAAAAGAGCAAAGAAAACCACTTTGAAAAGCATGATATATTTCCGATGACTCATAAATGACTGATATATTCAACGAGATTATTCCATAGTTTATCGTGTTTCCTGGATGTATTGTCTTTTAAGTCTCGTAATGTATTGTTTAAGAGCTAAGTGGGGCACAAGAATATCATATTCTCGTTTTTTTTTAGTGTTATTGGAATTTCTTAAAGGCATAGATCTTCATAGTTTAATATAGATTAGCGAAACACATCAACTTTTTTCGTGAAATGATGGATATTCGTCTCCTTATTTCCTACTTATGTGACTTATGTCATATGAAATAATCAGTAGGGTATGTTTTAAACGAGATTATTATAACTAGTTACTTTAATACACCTTCTGAACAACACTTTCCTCTCATCTTTATTTATTCGATTGTTAATGTTTTTTAAAGCAGGAATTATCTTGGAAATAACACAACTGATCATTGTCTGTGTAATTAATCATATGGCTCCAAATTTTACAAAAAAATCTTCATTTATTTATTACAATCAATTAAATATTTACAAGCATTGTTGTGAATGTGATCAACAAAAGCTGAAAGAAGACAAAGCATGAGGAAACAGATAAAAGACAAAGCATGATTTACACAAAAACACTCTCTTCACTTTCAGGCTCTCTTTTTTAGTTTTTAATCATTCCCTTCTACATTAACTGGTCCAGTCTCTGTCTCTTACAAATAATTTTTTTTATAAAGGTTAAATACACAAATCGAAATCTCGGTTTTTGAAAAAGTTCTTAACGAAATTTTTTTTAGAATCTTTCAATTTGTTGGGAAAACAAAATTCTTTGAATTTAGTGAAAACAACATCTCACCCAGTGGCGGAGGCATATGATGTTTCGGAGGGTCAGTTGACCCTATGAATTTGTATAAAACAATATTTACTTGTATTTTGAGAAAAACTGATAGAATATAGTTAAAAATTAGTTTTGACTCCCATAAAAATATTGAAAATACATTTTAACCCTATAACTTCTTTTATAATTATCTTTGAAATAAAAATAGCTAGCTCCGTCACTGATGTCACCTATATTTCTCTTCAACCAAATCATAGTTAATTTAAAATGTATATAGTTTTTACTAACAACATGTACAACTAAGCTCAAGTGTTCGATGAACTTTTTTAGTTTGATTTAGCTTGAATTTAATCACGATACTTGTACCTTTCTAAAAAAATGCTTTGACAATAAATTCAAATTTCAATTATGTTTCGCTTCGGATTGATTTAAGGCACTCTTTATTATTTACCACATAGAAACTGCGGAAAATGTCATACTGTTAATTTGTAAAAATAGTAAGTGTATTTCATATGTTTGATAGTAAGCTCCTAACTTAATTTCTATGTGTCAATTTAAAATAAAACTAAATTTAATCATTAAATTTAAGTCAAAAAGAACAAAGATATGAAGTGAGCTTCGAGCTTATCAAGCAACCCAGCCTTTTCTCAGTCCTACGGTATCAGTTCACTTTTCCTTTTTGGAAATTATCATAAAGTAAAGTGGAAATAGAATTTCTTTTGTTGTATAAATTCGTTGCATTTGATGTAAACCTTATACAATAAGCATTACGATATGATTTATCCCGGGGACAACATTACACTTGATAAGAAGAAAAAAGAAAACGATATTTTCCCTAATCCTAATTGCTGCTAAATCAAAAGAATGAGAATTTAAAGATGAACAAATTCAACGAACTTCCATCTGTCCACTTGGCAATTTCTGATTGGGTTAGTTAGGATTGCCTGCACAAACAATAACACAAGTGTAAAACAAAAGTGTTTACAATACACAATTACTGGAAACTGGGAAGAGTAATTAATTTCTAAGCAACAATAAAATTTCAATGATTATCAACTGAAATTATTACCTTATAACATTGCTGTAAAATTCACATCCACCGGAAACCCCATGAATACTATGAACCGGATAGACCACAGAACCACCGGTATGTGAAAAATGGTTAACGAGGCCAAAATTATTTATTAAAAAAAACACTTTTTACACCTGCAAACCGGAATTACACGGCACGATCAGTTAAAAAGCGAACTGGAAACTGAAAATGTTAAAAAAAAAAAAAAGTTGACCAACCTGTTCCCTTAGAGTTACAGTGGCAATGGTATGTCTCCACTCTCAAAGCACCAAAAACACTTTTGTTCACCTGACAAAAGCCAATCCAATTCTACCATGAGTGAAAAATATTCATAATTTTCTTAAGATCAGACAAAAGTATAAATCTTTGAATTATAACGATTTAATGTGATTCATTGCAGAGCAAAAAAGCAGTTAGACAAAAAAAGACAAAGATATGAGAATGTGCAGTGGACAATCATATCAAACTTCAATGTTGTGTTCCTTATCCTAACCCGGATGCAAGATCAATTGGGTCCTTTCTTATTTACAGGGAAATAAAAATCAATTGGGTGATCTTACATGATCTG
The DNA here is from genome assembly GCA_963922655.1 of Cardamine chenopodiifolia. Lineage (NCBI taxonomy): Eukaryota > Viridiplantae > Streptophyta > Magnoliopsida > Brassicales > Brassicaceae > Cardamine > Cardamine chenopodiifolia. The sequence goes on from OZ000467.1 coordinate 1,025,699, forward strand.
AGAGAAGGCATTGGCTCATTTCTTGGTTGAGATTACACCTTTGCACATAAATGCAGAATTATAGACTGGTCTCTCTATAGACTATCTCTATTAGAATCTCAGGACCACAGATACTTATGGTTCCCTTTGGTTTTGGACCAGCTCATGTCACTGACACTATGACTCTACATTTTTATCTATCTACTTATGTCCCAATTTTGCTGGTTTGGTGACTTCTAATTTAACAGTTCCAGGCATTTTATCACAAGGTTATAACTATAAGTTTAGAAGCAAGAGAAACAAGAAATACCGTAAAGAGCGGAAAAAAGGAAGAATCTGTGTGTGTTGCTAGAAGAAGCTGAGCTCGGTGTATCCACGGGAATAAGGTAAGAGCTCTTCAGCTTGGACCCGTGAAGTGGAGTAACTCGTGGTTCGCTTTAACCTAATATGAGCTGACTCAACCTCTGCACAGAAAATGCTATAGACCGGTCTATGATCCGAGAATCGTGATTCTCCTCTTATATAAGATAACTGATGCAGTCCTTCACCGTACCACAATATCCTATCGCACCTTTTTACAGAAAACCAAATGTCAGATGAAAGATTCATATAACAGAAGTTCTTTGTTTCTTGCTGTTGAAGAAAGAAACTTACCAAGCAGGAGTGCGACGCTTCTCCTTGGGATGCAAATCATCTCCAGAGTATCTATCTGAGTTCCTCGAGAACTTGTACGTTGGTGGGAAATAGATCTTTCCTTCGTTCCATGCCTTAAACACATGGCCTCGTCTCTGCTCTATTCTTAACTGCAAAGAAAACATTTTTCAGATAAGAACTTCTTGCGCCTTTTTCTTCAGACCATTAGTATCAAGTATATCTACAAATGTACCTGGTCATTTTCTAGTAAAGCTCTCCAGTTCTGCATCTCAACGAGAGCTTTGGCGGATCGGTAAGACAGTGCTATACGGTAATTTAGATCGCCAAGCCATATTATCCGGCTGGTAAAAAGATATGATGAATTTGCAACAAGAGACAAGTAAAACATCAACAAACTGTTTCTTGGAATGAAGTCCAGTTTCAAATTTAAAGTATGAGAAATAATATCATCAATCTTACTCATGCTGAAGGATGTTCTCAGGGGATTTTTCTTCCTCTGAACTCCGAACGCGAGGAAACCTCGTTTTCTTGAGTATCTCCATGACATCAGAGTTTCTCTTTAACTCATCACCTTCTTTTTGTCCAGAAGTCAAGTGGGTACAAACGAAGCAAAAGCTTGTTTGATGGAGCAACATGCTTACTGAGATTGATCCCTACCAAGAACAAAAGATGCAAAGGCATTATTATAACAAAGTGGCTAACTAACTCAAAGAACAGAACACTGAATAATAAAGAACAAAGTCTTACCTTATTTCCGAGATAACCCATTAGTCCTCTGCCAACACACGATACTTTCATGTTCTTGACGTGTTCCCTTAGCTCGCTTTTCACCCAAATGGTTAAAAAGATACCCACCATTTGTTTGCTAGCAACTAAACAATACTGCGAAGAGTTCCACGGGATCTTATACCCATTCTCGTTTGCGGCAGAACCTGGTGAGTACAAGACAGTGCTTGGAGAATCTCCAAGACCATTATCATCATCTGAAGATCTTGAGAAGTCACTTGGCCGTGAATAATCACTCGGTCTAGAGTAGTAATCACTCGGTCTAGAGTAATCACTCGGTCTAGAGTAATCACTAGGCCTTCTAGAGTAGTCACTAGGCCTTCTGGAGTAATCACTAGGCCTTCTAGAGTAATCACTAGGCCTGTGACTGCTGCTGCTACCACGGAAACTGGGGTCGAAATCACTTGGCCTGTGGCTGAAGAACACACGGTCACAGACGCTGAAACGACGGTCAAGACTTGGTTGAGGCATTGAAGGATCATTCCATGTACTACTTGGGGTCTGAAAAGAGCGTCTGTGGAAGAAAGTTGAGTTCTTTTGCCTGGTGGATCCAGAGAAATCAGCATCAATCTCTGCAATAGGCACAGGGATAGGGGAAGGCGTGTGATAACCGCTGGTTCCGCTAGTTCCTGGTCGGTTATTAAGCGTTTTCCGGATAAGAGAGAGCCATTTCTGAGCAGGTCCGTTGTCTTCAGCTCCAAGGATATTTCCAGCATTAAGAGGAACAATCTCTTGGAATCTGAATTTTACAAAAATAAAAGCAAAGATATTGAGGAAACAGAAGACTCAGTGAAACTCATTAAAAAAAACTGATGTCTTTTGAAACATACCCGAGTACATATATATCTGCAGGAGCTGAAGAATGAAGCCACTCATCAAGGTTCAGGTCAGAAGGAGGAGAGCGTCCAGCTACGTTCCAGGTAGCTACAAAGATGCTGTTCAAAGTAATCAACACTACATTTCAGTAGGTAGTAAACACAGTTTACAAGAAACATTTGTGTGTATATATATATTGTACCTGTAGTTTTGGACATCAATGATCCTAGGATTCTCATAATTCATTCTCCTTTGCCGAGCTTGCTGCTCCCAGTTCTTACTTAGTTTCTCTGTGAAACACACAACTCATCAGTAACATTTAAAAAAGAAAAATCAGTTTACCAGTTTGGTCAAACTTGTGACTGTATGATTATACCAGTTTTGGTCTTATTGATTGTGGAAGGAAGTTTCTCTGCTGAGAAGCTACTTCTGTGCTGCTCTACTTCAACTCCTAATAATCAAATTTAACAAATCAATATCAGAAATAAATGAATTAAGATTACTTCAGAAGAGACAAAATTAAAGCATAACGCTCCAAGGAAAAAAGACAAGAACAAGTAAACAAAATTAGTTAAAAGAAAGAAAGAGAAGGAGAGAGTTTACGAGCAGAAGTAGGATCGTCTGCTTGAAACTCCTCTGTTTTGCTTTTGATATTAAACCATTTCCTGACCATCTTCTTGGACCATGCCAGCTTCATTTAATAAAATCAAATTAAAAAGAATGTTAAGAATCTTGAAATTCCATGAAGATGGGCAAAAATAAACAAAAGGTTAAAGATTTAGAGAATAGAAGAAACCTTATTAGTCTTGGATTTGTCTTCTCTCATTGTTGCTCCTTGTCTGCTTCTTAACGAGTGTTTGTGTAGCTCTTTCCTTTATTTCCTTAAACAGAAACTCAATTCTTCTATAAACCAAAGAAAAAGGGAGAAATGTTTCCTTAATTACTCAAAACACAACAGAAATGGTCTAAAAATCTCAGATTAGACTATAGAATCTTAGATTCTCTTATCTCTGAGAGGGACAAAGAAATGAAGAAAATGGTGATGGGCTTTTCTTTTCTTGTTCTTGAGAGAAGGTTTTAATGGAAAAGAAACAGGAAGTTAAAATAAGAGAAACTGTTGAAGAGACATCAATTCTTGAAGTACAGAGAGGCGAGAGAACAAAGAGGAAAGTAAAAGTGAATTCTTGAGAGAGGAAGAGTGAGCTTTTTTGCTTCTGAGTTAGTCCTTGTATGAAACGGCAAAGTAAAAGCATCGTATTTTGAACACATATTAAAGTTGCAGATACTTGTTTTTTTTAGTCTTTGCTCTACTTTAATTTTTTTTTTTGCTCGAGTGTTTTTTTAATAATTTTTTTTTTTTTGGAAATTCTAAATGATCTAACTTAATATCACGATTGACAGAACCCATTGATTAGATTTTCAAAACGAAAATTCAATATTTGCAACGTCTGCCTAATTCAAATGGCATTCATTTAAAATTTGACACACACTCTAGAAATGCAAAGTCCAAAACTCAATTTTTTTCAGATTTAGGGCATCAATATTGGTTTTAGTCCATTCCTAATTCAAAAGAACCATAGAGAAGAAAATTAAGTATGAGAAGAAAATTGTAGAATGACATAAATCCATAATTTTAATCTATTGAATGATTAATCTTGTAAAAATTATGGAATTCTGCGACAATCTATGATTGATATAAAAACATGCCGGGTGATTTTGTCAACTCTAGTGAGTAATTATCATCACATTTTATAATAATAAAAGTAAAAGTCTAGATGTTTTTTTTAATATCAATAATCATTTAGCCAATACGATGTGTCAAATGTCAAGTAAGAATTTTAATTGATTGAACATTAAATTAATTTAATTTTTTTTTAAAAATGAAACTTTATAAATTAATTGGTCATAATTGTTGGTGCAATTAATATGTACGAGTGGATCAGAATGAACAGAAACTAGAGAGAAATTTTCAATTTTCCACAGGTGCATGCGAAAGTTGTGTATGATATTGACTGAGAAAACACGAAGAGAAAAGCATATAAAATTATCGGATACAATTACCACAAACCCGACGCTCTGATATGCAATAACTAAACAAAATAGGTAACCGGGTTTAAACTTTGAATCAATTGTGATTTTAGGTACACTTTTTGGTTGGTTTAGTATTGGTAAAGGATTGCAATGGCATTTTTTGGAATTTAGATATTTTCGAACGGTTAAACTTAAAGGGAGAGCATTCACAATTCGGTTAGAGAGTTGTACTTACATCTTTGTACTCTTTTAACACAGAAAACAAACTTTAGTGAATTACAAATTTACAAGAACATTTTTGCGACAATATAGTTTGATTCTTGCATTAAGTTCACATAAATTAACTGATTATGTGTCCATTCTCTTTATTTTGAAATTGAATTAACCAACGTACAATTAAAGTAATAATAATTTTTCATGGATCAAAATCAAAAAAGTTACGAATTTGATTTATGCTATGAAAGATCTATTTTCCGAAGAAAAATTAATTTAATATATTCTTGGTCATAGCTATAACTCTTGAGCTATGACCAAGAGTATATTAAATTGAAAACTATAACTTTTTTGATTATCTAAAAAAAAGGAAAAAAAATTAAACTGAAATAGTGATTTAAAATTGAACTAAAAGTTGAGTGTTCAAAACTTGGATCAAATTGAGGTAGTTGGTTTCTCTCAACAAAGATCTTCATATTTCGTATTTGATAACATTTAGGAAATTGAAGGCAACAAAAAGAGTGATTTGTTTTCTATACACAATATCTGATTGTAGATTTTGTTTGAAGATCAAATTTGTGATTTTGCTTTTCATGTATATGTTACATAACAGTCTGTATACATACTAGTTAGTAGTACAGTATCACATTTTCTCTCTAAGATTTTGGTCAATCAAACAAAGTAGAAAAAAACAAAAAAAAAAAAGCAAAAGAATAATACTATTAAAAGTAAAAAAGAGAGGGACGTAGAGGGGAAAAAGAAAAAGAGATAAAGAGGGCTATGTATCTTGTTCTAGTGTTGTACTCTGCCATATCATCTTTCCCTTTCAATTTGTTTTTCTTTTTTGCTATTTTCTTCGCAATTTATTTTTATTAAATTATTGAGTTTCTGAATTTCCTAAAATTTGAGATGATTATTTTATGTTAGATTTATTCTTTCCGTGTAGCACAAATGTTGGACACAAGATACTGTTTTAAAGTCCACTCGCCACTGATATCAGGAGTTTGCTCTCCTTTTACTGTATGTTTCTTGAGACTCCCTATGTTCGCATCTTTTCAGTTTCATTTTTCTTACTTGAGCGTTTTATGAATATTTAATAGTAACTAAAGAAAATATTTGCCAATACATCCATTTATAAAAATATACATTTGTAACCACTTTTTATTTTCACTAGACATAAAGGTTTAGTATAAAGCAATATAAATGAAATTCTTAGAATATAAGATCTCCATTGTCTTGCTGCTGAAATCCCACAAACCTTGTTTATTTGTTTCTTGAAACCCACCACAAACCTTGTTCTATGTATACAAAAATTATATACCTAACTTAACTAAAGAAATTCGGAAATTAATTAAGAAATTGATAATGGCCTGACGGCGGAGAATTCCATGCTGGGGCACCCCTATGTCCCATATCTGATTTAAACTAACTGCTTAATCAATAGATTATCGATATTGTAAATTTTAAATTAATTTATAAAATAAAATCTGCCGAAACTTATCAAACCAAAATGATCCGAAATACTTAACAATACGGAGATTAGCTCCACCATACATCGAACATTCATGCATGCTAATCATGATTAGCATCCTGTATCCACACCATTAATTCGTTTTGCTAATTGCTTTACCCCATCAAGATATGTCTATATTTGTTTACATACAATGGGAAACGCAATCTGAAGCATATATCTGAACAAATAACACGTATATCTGATCAGACGTATAGACGATTAGTCATATATAACTTAATGATTATATCAAAATATGATTTTAAATTTTAACCATTTGTAGTCATCGTTTGATATTCTTAAACACGTTTTAAAAACATTAAATGGCCCATGTTATTAGATTAGTTTTTAATGATTTTTAATTATCAACACATGCGATATATATTGACAAACACAATTATTTGCGTCAAGACTGGTGAAGAAGCGACTAGCAAACAGAAGAAACGATATTATAGGACTTTAATTTTATTGGTATCTAATCAGCGGGAATATTTTCATTAATTTGTGTCCACGAACTTGAAGATGATGTATACTTTCGCATTAGAAGCTTTTATCCTTTTTGTATTTTATATGCCAATTTTTCCATTTGGCGAAAGAACAAGGGACATGACCAAGTGGTGTCAAATGGATGCGCATTTACAATGTTAGTCTATATTTGTCATCTCCAATATAAAAGGGGTATATCTTTATTTGGAAAATGTTTTCTTACATTGTTGAGTTCAATTTTTTGAACCTTTTAGTTTCGCTTTACTTGATAAAAACGATACTAATCCAAACAAAGTGAAAGAATGTATCATTGAACGGGTTGTCTATACTAAGAATATAAACATATGAATGAGACAATTAGTATATAATTTTCATAGGTCCTACTCGATCTAGACGTGGCTGCATATTAACCTTTGTGTTCTCTATTTCTTTTTTCGATAACCAAGGAAAATTCATACCAAAATTTTAAACTAATATGATGTGATTATGTAAAATTTTGACAGAACCACACGTAAATCTCATGTCTTTTTGTTCGTACTATTCATCTTTTTGTTCGACCGCTATTTGACTATTCGAAAAACTTCTAACACTATTCAACTAATATATATATGCATATCAAATCATATATATTTTCTATACTTTTTTTTAATTAGTAGATATACTAACAGTGGCGGAGGGAGATAGAAAACAGGGGGTTCAACTGACCCCTATGAATTTATAAGAAAAACTTTTTTTGTATTTTAAGCCAAAATTTGATCTAAATATTTATAAATTTGTTTTTGACCCCTATAAAAATATTGAAAATATATTTTGATCCCCCTAAACTTAATGGTTAGCTCCGCCACTAAAATACTAAAATTATTTTCGTCATGAGTTTTTTTTTAACTAAACACAATTCACTATAGAATTTTGACGGAAAATAAATAGGTATACTTTAATGATAGATGTAAATAATCAAGTTATTTCCCATGCACCATCACTGTATTCTAATATGAAGAATGGCCGATGTAATAATTTAAAGTGGAAACCCATATATATTTTATAAAAAGGATCATGGAGAGAGAATTGATATGTACGTGTAAATTTCTTCTCTATGTTAAGGATATATCATGTGTCGTAATCACTTCAGTAGTTTGATGGTACGTATATATAAACTCCTAATCATTATCCCAAAGCAATGATTACTATATGAAACCATAGTTTGATCATAATCATGAAACACATCCCACGAAACTGTAGTAAGAGGATTTTGATTCATACTTAAGGGTTAACAAAACGAAGGGGAGAATTGCATGGTTTCACATGGGTATTACATCTAATCGCCAAAGCTTAATTCATTTAAAAGAAAACACTAGGAAGATTTTGCTTTTACTTTTCGCTTTTAGTACAAAATCTCCTCTCAAACTTCAAGATTTACGAGGCAGTCAGAGAAAATATTCACCTAAATTTTGTTTTATTATATAAAAAATAAGATTACAGATATAGACTTAAATCGATGCATCTGTTTTCCTTCTTTTGCTTTTATTACGAGGAGGCCGACTCTTTCTTTATGTTTGCTTGTAGGCTATGTAATGCCCGTGTCTATTAGAGTCGGGTCATATAGCATTTTCAGAAAAAAATGAATAAAATAAAGCTTAATATTTCGAAGATGGATATATAAATGATTTTAGATAATGTTAGCTAATTTTCAATTTTAACCCTTTGATCTTCATGATTGTAAATGTTAAATTTCCAGAAAATGAAAGCTATTTTGCTCGAGCAAGATCAGTTATGTTATTAAATAGAAAAAATGTTAATTTCAATGTCAACTAATTTTTATGGTGTATTTTTATATACTAATTAAGATTTAGTGTGTTTTTCAACTTCTAACTTACAAAATTTTCAAAAACTCTACATGAAATTACATATATGTATCGAATTCAATTTTGTCTGAAACAATATTAATCAAACCGCCGACTCAGATGGCACATGATATATTTATGTTGAGTCAAATGCCACATTATAATTTTTTTTGTTAAATCAGATGTCGCATATGCTTTTCAAAAATACTTTTTTTTTGAAGTTTTGAGTCTAAATTTTTTTTTTAACTTATAATAGAGAAACGAAATCACTTAGTTGCGCCACCTTTCTATTTTTTAGCCGTAACAATTGTATGACTACAACTATTAAATGGTACATTCTTGAAAAATTATAAATCTAACTTCTAAGTTTAAAATTTGTAGTTGTTCAAGAATGGATCTTCTAATAGTTGGAAACATACACTTGTTACGATTACATAATGATAAAAAAGAAGACTGAACTAATAATGTTGTTTTTGTTTTTTCATTATGTGTCAAAAAATATTAGACTAAAAACATTACATAAAACTTTAAAATAATTTTTTTTTTGAAAAATCTATGAAACATCTGATTCAACAAAAAATATCATATGGCATATGATTCAATAAAAATATATCATGTCGTATCTGATTTAACAATTTAACTAATATTGTTTCAGGTAAAATTGATTTCAGTACAAATATGAAAATTCATGTGGAGTTGTGTACATTGCATGCGGAATGAAACTTGCCTATTTGATACGAGTTTGCGTACATCGGCAAAAATTCATTTTGACGAATATATATCCTCTCTTTTTTTCTTTTTCTTTTTTTTTCTGGTGTTTGTCATAGGTTTCATTTTTATACACATGACATGACCCGAAAAGTGGAGGCACATCATTTCTGCAGTCACATCAATGAGGACATGCGTCAGTGTCTGATCTACGACGGTCCTCCCAATGCTCGTCTGATTGGGTTGGAGTACATGGTGACAGAGAAGCTCTTTATGACACTCCCTGATGATGAGAAGAAGCTTTGGCATACTCACGAGTGGGAAGTTAAAGGAGGCTTCTTGTTCATGCCAAGTCTTCCCGAAGCAATTCAACGACAAGATCTTGAAAAATTCGCCAAGACTTAGGGGAAAGTTTCCCATTTCTGGCTAGTCGAGTTGGGGCATGAGCTCCCCATTGATTTGCCTAATCTCATGATGGCCGTTACTCGAGACGGTCAACTTTATCCTGAAATGATCAAGGGTAAACTGGTCATTTTATTTGTATTGGTTTAGTTAGTACTTAGTAGTGTTTGTTTACAGGTTATGCTAGTAAATCTGATTTGTATTTCTAAAATAATATATAGCAGGGACATCATCAAAGAACTTAACGCATTATGAATGAACGTTTGCAGGAAAGAGAGTCGAGGGCTTATATGAAAGGACCAGAGCATGGGATCCATCCGTTGGCGAATGGAGGAGGCAAAGGGCTCAAGTTGGAGCTGCGAGAGGTTGACATCAAGCCAGTCGAGCCCGTTCCAAGAGTCTTCGTTTAAGTTTCAAATAGAGAGCATTAAGAGAAGAATAAATAAAGCTTTCCTTTTGTGTTATAGCCCTCGGTCATGCGTATAAGTTGTAAAAGGCACTTGAAATAGACTATATTTCAAATAGTATATGGCGTCTAATATGGCCTCATGACTCAAGTATCTCATCTATATGTATCGATATATATGCATACGGTTGTATTTGTTTCAAGGGTACGCAAATCACAATATGAACATCTTTCACGAGAGGTAAGGACATTGAGAGATGAGTCCAAATTTATATCAATTCCTACCTAGTTCCTAAAAAAATATATCCACAAGAACGAACAAGGTAATTTTTGCATAGTTTTTTACTTAGAGATAAAATAGAGCGATGTCCCCATTAGGACGACGCCGGTGGATATATGAACTGAATGTAAATGACATCGTTAGAAACCTGCGAGTTCGTATTATCATGGAACGGATTGAACATTTATCTTCAGGTACAATCTTAAAGAAGAGATAAATACTATGACGAAATGAAACTACAAAAATTTGTAGGAATCACTAAGATAAACAAAAACCTCAGTCAAAAGGAAAATAGAAGCATAGTCTTGTCATGAAAAAAAACTAAGACCCTGAGGCGTTCTTTATTTGTTTGTATTTGTCTCAGACTTCTCTCGTCTGTAATTAAGTTTTAGGGTGAAACCTCAGAATGACAAACACTAAAAGCAGATCTACACGAAGTTGAGTGAGAGAGAGAGAGAGAGAGAGAGAGAGAGAGAGAGACCTCTGTGTTCTCAAGATTGAACAGCTAATTTCTGAAGATGTTGGAAGAAGACTTGAAGACTAACATCATCCGTGAAGATTATATCAGAACCTGCACTCATCTCGCTTGCATTGTTGTATGTTGCCGACGGATTTAGCTTTGCTAACAAAAACCTTGCCTGTCCATTATCGCCAAATGTATCACTCAAAGTCAACAAACGCTAGCAACCCCAGTATTCCATCGTAAAATACACATAAGATTCAACTAAAAATTCAGAGAATAAAAAACACTAACCTGGGATCCATGTTGATCACATACAACTAATCTTGGTACAGGGAAACGGTCACGGATGATCATCAGAGCATCTTCTTGAGGAGCTTCCAAAAGTTGCGCAAATGCCTTGACAAATAAAGAGATCAAATGAAACATATGAGGCTGAAATTCAAGAAAAAACCGTGGTCAATTGCAACTTGCATAGTCATTACCTGGTGTTCAGGCTGATTTTGATAGCCCATGTTTCGCCACTGCGCAATGGTCATTCCATGGAAAATGACAACACTGATGTAAGAATCCAACAGGAGGATACGGTCTGCAGCGATGGAAGCAACATCCAACAATGCAGGTTGAGGTAGTGAGTTAAACGAATATGTTGTTAGAGATGGCTGAATCATAACAGCTGCATTTGAAATGTTTTCTCGGTTCAACAGCATGCGGTTGTAGGCAGTTTCATCTGGACTATTGTTGAACACCTACCAATATCACCAAATGACAAATTACTGATGGGCGTGCCAGATATTACAGAGAGAAATTTACCGCTTCTCATATTTCACACTTACCTGCACAAACTGTGAACGTCGGAGATTAAATGTAAACTGGGGAAATAGTGAAAAGTTTGGATTTAGAGTAAATGAAGCAGGATCATCCTTCCGGTAGTCACCAAATTTAGAACAAAGACGAATAAGGTTCCGGTCCAGCCATTGCGTAGCATCAAACCCTTCCTGAGAAAAAACATAATTGACGGTAGTTAATAAGTTTGATAACCAAAGACAGAGCCTGGGTTAAACAATGGCGAATATAGTTTCCAAATCAAGGAATAAAAATAGATTAACATAAACGTTTCACAGTCCAACATACAAAACACCTTTTTCTGCACTTTTGTCCCAAGACGATAAATAAGAATTGGCAACATGCAAATCGGTAAGTGCCTGAATTGAATAATTACCTCTGTTTCCATTTTCAAAGAAGCTAATCTAGCCACCACCACAGCAGCAGTTTCTTGATCAAAACCTTGCACCAATTCCTGCAGATATTGCACACCTCATTAGCATCCATGTCCGTGTGCAAAGAATAAATAGGTTAGAAAAGACCATGTGAGTCTGTTCAAAATGAAAAGCAAAAAAACAAAATGTAGACTACAATCATGTAACACCAGACTGTACCATAACTAAACAGCAGGAAGATAAACATAATGAAATGTAGGTGCATACTCTAGAATTCTAAACAAACTCAACAGTAACTTAGAAAACTATTTTCTCCAAGTTGAAAAAGTCCCAGTTGTAACTGATGCCCTAGTATTAACTCACAAGGAAATAATGTTGCCAACAAGCCATAGCACAAACAACTGTCCACTCCGACTCAAAGATGCTATCTTAGAAAGGAAAATTCCTGCCTATCTAGAGACTAGTCAAGTGGACTATCCGTGAAACCCTCACACTGACCCTTTGAATAGCTAAAGGGTATGAAACAGCAAAGACTAACGAAGGTATCTAAGAGACCAATACAAAGGCAATGATATATTCAACCATTCTTGGGGTATGGAAACACATCTGAATACTAAATTTCCTGGAAATAATGTGGAGTGTACTAACCTCTGTGCTAAGAGCAGTATCTACCCATTGTCTGGTAATAGTTGTAACTCGAAGTAATGTTTTACCCTCTGGATTTTGGTAGCTAAAATGATATATTTAAGATTAGATTTCTATACTTTGGTGAACATAATCAACCCGGAAGAAGAGGGTACCTTGTCATAAACTGTATATATAGCTGGGAATTTACACCTCCAGGAGTATTTAATTGATCACTAGAAGAAAGATCAAAGAAGACAGTCAAACAAGTACTTTTGTCTAGGCCACACATTTTCCATGCCGTAGTATTTCCCTCTCCAATAACTGTATCAGCAACGCTTGGGCCTTTCTGCAATCGTTCCCAAAATATCATAGCTGTTAAGCCATCTACCATAAAATAAAGACAGAAATATAAGCTTCCGAGCATGAGTAGCTTCAACCTTTTGTAATGATGCACAAGGTCCAATAATCCCTTGGATTTTTATGTCCTTAGAACAGTAGATCTCAAGGGAACCACTGAAATGGTGATTTGAAAAAGAGTGAGAATGCCACTAACTGAAAATGTCTTTGATGCAACAGACATGGCAACATTATTTCAAAGTCTCAATTAGCATGCATGGACAAATGAAATAAACAGCAGCTCACTTAAAACAAAGGCCGAGAGACTGTTCGCCATCTTCAAATACTCGCTTGAAGGAATCCTTGAATACAGAATGGCCAAAACTTTCTGATAAAACAACAAGTCCCCCAGTTCTTTCAACCGCAGCTTTCATTTCAGCAACACCAACCTAACATTTAAAACACAGAAAAAATAATTATGGTCCAAACTAAAGCAGAGTTTAACAGAATTTCATGTCAGCAAGTAAAGCTAGAGTAAACACCAAGAAAATTAATCAAAAAACTCTTCCACTTCAGGCAAGAAAGTTCGTTGGGACTTGTAAATAACTGAGCAGAAATATGTTATACCAGATTTTCTCCATAAGATACCTTAGCATGATCATAGCATTCAGGAAAAATAAATACCTGATCAAGTGCGGATGCAAAAAGGTCCAGTACATGACCTTGGTTTACCAATTGGTTTGCGAGACCATCATAAAATTTCTCCGCTTTCTTATAGAATGGAGCCGCATCTTTATCGAGATCTTTGTGTGAACGCAATGGTTCTGATAGATCCTTTGACACAATCTGCAAAAACCAAGAACTTTTGTCTCAGAGGGCAAATAATTAACAAGGAAAGTTATGAACTCTCCTCCTAACCACTTTGACGACCAAGATACTTGCAAGATAAATGGTCAAATTATATGGAGATGCATCACCCACACGTATCTCAGCAGAACGTGGACAAAATCCATCATAGTTCAAGATTGCATTCTAACAGACTTTCGATTCAGAATTCAAGCTATCTTAAACAACATACCTATCCTATTTGGGCTACATAAGAAATCAGATGCTCGATCAAATCCGACAACAAAAAATTGCATATATATCTCATCTTCCCCTAACTACCATGGCCAACTGTCATCATTACCATTACAATAGGTTCATAGATGAAAAATAAATCAAATATTGAACAAGTTTATTAGTCAAAAAGCCATCGTTTCTCCTGATTTCCTCAAGAAAACTGTCACGGCAACTTTAGAAAGAAGGGCAATAACAAATGGAGTTACCGTGCCTGGTCCCTCAGAACATGGTCCTCCAATTAAAGCAATGATTCTAGCCCCAGTTCCAGGAAAACAAGCTCCAAGCAGTCCCGTGGCCACACTCAAAGCCACTCCAGTGCACCGGGACTGACGACGTCCAGCCTGGACAGGCCACTGATCCGTCTGAAGCTCATCCAACAGCTATATGGAATAACGAATTTTATCAGAAAAAAGAAGAAAAGCATAGACTTTATCAAAATTCCACTGGATAAACTGACAAAAACCCACCGAATCAATGGTGAATTCACACTCGGAAGCTGGCAACAAGAATCTATTAACACCAGAATTGCCGGAGTTGTCCCTCCCCATTGGAAACCCACCAACTGGAGTTCGCCTCCCAGAAGCACCAAGCCCTAACTGCTCCAAAATTTGATCTTTGGAAATCTCCTTATCCCCCCTAAAGACATAAACTTTGGTCAAATCAGAAAACCCTAGCTCATGGACTTGCGCCTGCGTCCCAAACGAGACGAACCCAACCAATGCATTCTCCGGAAGCAATCCGATCGCCTGCTTAAGCGCAGATTTCGCAAATCCAAACTCCTCCTCAATCATACACGTATCCAAAACAAAAACAAACACCGAGGGTGATGGCTGGCTAGAAACAGCACCACTCTGATCAAAATTCCTAACACCAGTGGGCTGAGAAGGGTTGGGAATAGTGTATTCAACGGTAGTGTACTGCGGATACAGCTCACAAGGGAGATTAGTCTCGGAGATAACATGGTAATGAGGAGGGAAGTGGTTTCTCTGGAAGCAAATTGGGCAGATCCAGATCTTGGCGGTGAAATCAACACGAGCAAAAGGATTAAGAGCGGCGGTACATGTACGGCAACGAAGAGGAGCATAAGGAACGGGTTGAATATCACGGTGATAACGGATCGGAGAGATACAAGCAGCGACAGGGATCACACACTTGCTTGCTTCAACTTTGGTACGAGGCCACACGTTCCAGGTCATACGAATTCCATCGATTCCTTCTGGATCCATACTCGCCATCTCTGACATGGTTTACAGATCGAAGAAGAATTTGCCGAAATTGGATGGAAAATTTGGTCCTTTTGGTTCTGAATTTGTGATCGATCAACAGTTTCAGTCGACCCCAGAAGAAAGCAGAGACGAAACTGTGATCGGAGTGAGATTTTATGGGTAAGAGTCGTCTCTACAAACATTCCATTGTAAGGGTTAATAAAGAACAGTAATGGAAATTGTTGGACACTTGAGACTGATTAGGTTTTTTTTTGGCAACGGTTTTCATCAAGTTATGTTACTATTGACCAAATCTTCAAATAACTACATTTTTTTTTGGCATAAATCCTTAAATAGATACACAAAACGAATACGATGTCATAAAAGTTGAGTAATTTTTTGCATTCTAATATATATAATTTTTTCTAAAGCCAAAAATATCAGGGGAAAAAACATTATGAAAGGTTCGGAAATTCTTATAATAGTTTAAAAAAAAAATTAGTGATACATTTTAGTTATTCCAACTACCAAACAACGTTTCGTAACTCACTTTCTAATTGTTAGACTAACAAATTACGTGCAGCAGGAAATGAATGTAAATCACAATATATTCCAGCAAACATTAGATATTAGTGGTAATACATAAACGTTTTATTGAATCAAACAAAGGTGCATTAATTTATAAACTCAATATATACATGAATAACCTACAACATGAATCTGTGTAAGTCACGTTGTGAGCATTAGTTTCATCATATGCTTATATAAAACATAGTAAATTGCTGATACTAGATACTGATACAAATGGATTGTTATGCCAACAAGATATTTTGATTGTTACATTGCTTACCCTCCTATGTTTCACACAACCTTAAAACAGAGTCTCCACAAAAGTATCCTTTTGTTCTTGTCCGAAGACCCTCCTCCACCTGCTTCAACCACTAAACGCTTCCATTTATCTGCAAACACCACGACACAATCATCCCAACCTCTTCTGAGTTCGTGTCCAAAACCAGCTATCTTCTCAATCTCTGTTTCCTCTTCTCCTTCTATTTTCGCTTCTCTGTTGAGTTTATCACTTATAACCCACAAGACCGGTCTTTTCCCTTCTCTGAGTGCTCTCATCAGCTCCTCTATCTTTTTCTTTGACAACTCAACCATTGTTCCAAAGAAACATAAATAACAGAGGACTCTGTTTTAGAGTCTAGCCAAAGTGTGTAACTACTTTCATCTTTTGCTAAATCTTTAATCGATTCACTTCCTGTGAAAATTTCCGCAGGAAGTAAAGGACCAAACGCCACCATTTCGATACTTGGGATAGCTGTTAAGGCCTCTGGCTCCAGTGAATCGAATGTGTTGACGAGAATTTTAGGGTTGGATTCTTCTTTGAGAAACTCCATCAGTTCTTGATATACTGTTTGTGCGGCTTTGTTCGTGTTGGAAGGTGAGGGGAAAGAAGGAAGATCGCGGATTTTGAGAGAAGAAGATTTGGGAACTTTATGTTTCCGGTAGAGTGATTGTAATAAATGTCGAAAACGAAAATGGGTTGGATCCAGAGAAGAACAGAGGGCAGGTGAAATCTATGCGCCACTTTTGGAACCCAATTGGGAAGAATCGTGTAGATCAAGCAAGTCACCGTTTCGGTTAGCTTCGATGATATTTTGTTTATATTTTATATTATATATTTTTTGTTAATTGACTTTTTTTATATTGATGAAATTAGTTAAAAATTCAATTACATGTAATATTCTTTTTCGCTTTATGGTACATATTTTAAATTTAACTACAAATTTAACTGATTTCACTGTTTTATAGATTTATGATTCTTAAGTTAATTAATTTCAGTTTTAATGATTAAATGCCAAACAATGAAGAATTATTTTTATTTAAAAAACAATGAAGAGATGATGATGTGTAATTTATGGAGAGACTCCATTCATCTATTATATTTAGAATAAGTCTTTTAAACAAAAAAATATAACGAAAAAAATATTTTCATTTTCATATTGTTGTCATTAATGTTTGATGGAATTTAAAACCAAGGTTTCGTACGACATACTATATCACCAAGTTTTTGCATTAAATTTGTTTTGATAAAGTTTATATTACCGAATTAAACTCTGAAATCATTTATATATAAATCCACATACCATATCTTAACCTCAATTGCCTTGTCTCTTTGGTTTTTTAAGTAATCTTTCTCCATTGAACACAAAAAGAAACATCATAAATTAATAATATTAAAAATAAAATAACAAATAACATTTTTTTTAATAAAGTGTGAGAGTTTTTGACTTTTGGCCCTTAATCTTCTCCAGTTCTAGGAGTCAGGTTTTAGATATTATGATTAAAAAATAGTCTTTTATATCAAAGAAAAATTAGAACCCGGGGCACTAAGAAATCAACTCTCAATTCTCGTATATATTTTGGGTTGTTTCACTCCTATCAACGACAACATAACTGAATCAGCTGCTCGGGGCAAATGGAAGTACTTTGCGGAGATCTCCCACGACAACATCCACTGGCTTGTGGGAATGACACAACTCTCCGTGCTAATCAATTTTTTCAAACACACAAGAAAATCAAACGAAATTTACCAGCAACATTATTCCCTCTTCCGTGAAGACATAAAAATTGCTAAAAGAACGTATTGTTTCAGTTATTCTTCCAAAACTCTTTTTTGATATGTTGTCTTTTAATATCTTTTTAATCGTCGTTAACGTATATTTTCATTCATTTCTTCTATTAGTAAATACCTTTTATAATAATTTTGTTTCATCTAATATTTCCTTTTAATTTTTCATTTTGATTTAAAAATATAAAATTAAAATATTTATTAACTTCAAGGATGCATGAATTAAACTAAAATTAGTTAAATTAGAGTTTTGTAAACACATAGATATGTTGTACTTTGTTTTTGTTGACGTTGACCTTATGTACTACTTATGCACATTTTTAGACCAAACTGATGTTGAACATGAATGATTTATTAGTATATATTACAATTGTTCAAATCAAACAAACTATTATAAAATCCTACTGTAACATTAGTTTTATACGAATTTGAGCATTTTTTATTTTAGCACCGCTTCCGATCATCATATACCTAGAAACGACTATGGGGTTGATGACAAAAAAAAAACGATTCTGGATTGAATTATGAGTTATGACTTGTGATAAAATTATATTTTTCTATATAAAAAAGATACTCATATGAAATAAATATATTGGTATTAAATAGAAATTCATATTTTTCTTACATTGCTTGAAGCCTCTAAATATTTAGGACTAGCCAATTCTAACTCATAGTTATTTTCTTAACTACTTGCATTAGATATATTTTACTTATCGGGTTTTGAATATGAACAACTCTTTCTTGCTAGAAATTCGAACAAACTTGAGAACAATGATAATTATATTTGTTAGAATTTTCTTAACTTAAATATTCTGATCTAACAAGCTTGCTTGGGGGGGGGGGTCCCGAAATATGATTCAATCAAACATGTTCTTTGAACATTATTCAAAGCAAAATATGGTGTGTGTTCAGTTAAATTGATAAACAAAGTGTCAGCAAATAATATTCATAGTTGACCACAGTTCTAGACACCAACCAACTCTTTGTTTTTTACTTTAAACTCTTCTGCTTCACACAACCTTTGAACAACAGAGTCTCCACAAAAGCCTCCATGTTTTTATCCGAACAACAGAGTTGCCATGTTCGTTTACAAAAAAACTATATAAGACAAAACTACTTAGATTTTAAACAGTATGAAAACTCTCATAGAGTTTCAATTCTTTACTTTTCAGACAAGAAAAGTACAAGAGATTGAACTCTAACAAAGGCTTTTTTTTTCTTTTCGTTTGCTAACTTGTATACTCTTTTAAAATGATTTGTAGAGAGAAAAGTTTAGTTTATCCCCCCCCCAAAAAACAATTGAATTTTGAATCTTATTAAACTATTTGAGTAAAAGACAAAAGGAAACAATGAGACATGTTTGTGGAGACAAAACCAAGCATACGCATAGATAGATATGAAAAAGTTCTTGCGGATTAACGGAAACCGCACATTTCTCGGGACTCTAGAGAACAAACAGAGGGTTTCGAAATCACTCACCTTTTTGTTTCGTTTTCTTGATTAGATATATTCTTTGGATTTTCTTTCTCTTTTCCCTTTTAATACTATGTTAGC
The DNA here is from genome assembly GCA_963922655.1 of Cardamine chenopodiifolia. Taxonomy (NCBI): domain Eukaryota; kingdom Viridiplantae; phylum Streptophyta; class Magnoliopsida; order Brassicales; family Brassicaceae; genus Cardamine; species Cardamine chenopodiifolia. The sequence continues at coordinate 1,044,970 of OZ000467.1, forward strand.
CTGTTAGGGCAATCTGAAAAATTCATGAAAATTTATTTAAGAGAAAAAAAGGTTTAGTAAGAAGGGATCTTGTAGGAGAGATTTATGGATTATGGTTAAATTGGTCTTAGTCTATGCAAAACTAAAAATAGAAAGAAGAGAAAGTCTTCGCATCAGATTTATCGTGATTTAGCAACTTAACATATACACACATTTATGAGAAAATGTGTGTATATATATACAGAATATTTGTATATGGTATATGATGTTTTTTAAATATCCATTTTTTTAGTTCTTACCATAAAGACAAATCAGAAGACGAAAAAAACATAAAACAAATCCCGAAATTTGTTATCCGTGCCTAATAAGAGAATGTTGAAAGTCTAGGGAGACGGAATCGAAGTTGGAATACAAAATGATTTTTTTTTGTTGAGAAAAAAATTGGTAAAAACTCATAACATATGAACATGGAAGATAAACGATTTTATTAGCAATATTTGAATTATCCCTTAACATGAATATACTATATTATATATATATATATATATCTTCTAGTATTATCATAATGATTTTTATATTATAGTATCAACTGCGGATGGAAATTATATACCAAATATGGTGGTGTATATATATATATTCACCCTGTATAACAAGATGTAGAAATTTTTAAGAACAAAAAAATGATGCATGATAAAAAAAAATGAGGAAACTAGTAAAAATATACTACTACAAAAAAAAAAAAACTTTTGTAACTTAAAAAGTATTCTGAGTTCTTGAAAATTTGAAAACATCCTTAATTAATGAAATTAAGATATATCAGATGAATACTTTTGAATTTTGATTTCCATGAATAATGAGTTCGATATGAAAAGCACGAGTGGAAATATGCTATCATCTAAAATCTCATATACACTCTTCATTTTTCTTGGCATGTCTGTTTATTTGTTAGTCATACTGAATCGATCATTTTGCTCTTGTTGACCCACGATTATACCCAAGTATAATATAAAAAGAATGAAAAATAAATAAATACAATACTGGTTTTGAGAACATTAAAATTAATCGTTTCACAACGAGAAAATTGGAAATTCTCGAAACTGAATACAATTTCATTTTTCAAAATCACTCACATTCTCTTTGGCCAATAGAATCAAAGATCATTATTGTATAAAACTCATTACCTATGAATAAATTGGTGTTCCCTTTCTTCATCCTCATCCTCATCCTCGTCTTCGTACATAGATTTCATAAATGGCTCAGCATCACGAGTCGTCTTAGCCCCACCATCAACGGATTCTTGATTGTTACCGGTGGCTCCGGCGACGGCTCCCACTACAGTTGTTGCGGCGGCTACTGCAGCTGCGGCTTGTCTGTTAGCGGCAGAGTATTGTTGAATGACTAAAACCGAAGCGTGCATTGTGAAATTCGACGAAGCTAATGTGTCCCCTATTGTGCCTAACTCAGGACTACTGCTCCAATCGTTTAAACCGGCGGTTACCGGAGAATCTGAGTTATATCCTCTTCCGACAACGTAAAGATCGTAGGAATTATTGTCTTCCATTTCTCTGATCGTAGAGATTGTGTCTTGACCATCGTTGACCACTTTCTCAATGTATTTTACGGAAGAATCGTTCATTGTCTTGAAATTAAACTCATAGATGCACTCATCGTCGACTTGTTTCTCCCTCTCGTACTCTGCCGCAACTTTTCCGGCTGAAATTAGAGCTTCGCGTCCCGGAACGAATCTTACAACAGTGAGTTTAATCACGTGTTGTCCGACCATCCGCCAGGCGTATGATAACGCCTCACGGTCGTCTGGACCACCCACGAAAAGCATCGCGACTTCTCTCTTCATGGGTTCGCCACGGAACGACTCGGATCGGACCATGGCCATGCCACGATCCACTAAAATTCCAACCGAGCAAGGTGCGTGGCTCAAAACGTTTTGGTTAATGTCGGCGTGAGAAGAGTTTCCTTCTCCCATTCGACCGTCCGGTGTCAAGTGTTTGTGGTAAGGCAATATGATGAAACAAACTCGCGTGTCCTCGGCTAATGCGCATATGTCTTCGTGCATCGTTGTGTAGGGAGAGACGGCGGTGATAGTCTGAACCTTCATAGCGTCGTTGTTGACTTCCATAGCTTCGAAGGTCTCAGCGATTTGATCGGATTCTGCTCTGACTCTATCCGAGAAGTTAGCTTTTGGTTTGCATTCGTCGTTCATGATTAGCAGCGAGGCAGTGGTTCGACCAGTGAGCTCCACGAGGTGAATGGCGTAGACGTTGAGAGGTGATTGTTTGGTTGGGTTTGAGACTTGTAAGAGATTGGTTATCCCAGAGACATTGGGGAGAATATGGACGCAGGCTAAGACGCGAAACTCTGTTTCTCCTTTGATCTTTTGGACCGTACGATGCTTGTAATGAACCAGTTTTTTCTTGGGCTTGTATGCAACTGCCAGAAGAGGCTCGACCACTAGTGACATCACTAGAAGCGCGATCGTCATATGAGTGTACATTGGACTATCTAGCGCCTGCAAAAGGTTTCTATAGTTAGAGAACTAAAATAAAATTGAATTAAGAAGAAGATTTACTAATTATTACTGAAAAGAAACTAGAAATTTATATCTGATAAGAAAAATTGGATTATGAACAAGTTTTAAAATAAAATATATTCTACTATATTGCATGAGAATAAATGTAAATGATAATGAGTGTAACTAATAAATGGTAGAATAAGAAAACATTATTCTATCAATAAAATAATACTTAGAAGATTATGATCAATAAGATGAATCATGATCAGACCAATATTTGTAGCATAGTTATTTTGTGTTAGTGTTGTTGACCAAAAAAAAAAGTTATTTGTGTTAGTGCATACTGTTTTCAATTTAATATTATCCTAGACCCAAAAAGTGTCAATAAAAAAGAAAGTTGACGGATTGATTAGTACCTTGGTATCACGGCCAGCATTAAGAACGACGAGCGATAAAGTTCCCTTGGTATTCATAAGGGCTCCGATAGCGAGTGAGTCACGCATGGGCATACGCATGAATAAAGAGACGATCACAGTACTGACGATCTTTACTAAGAAAGAAGAACAAATGACTAAAGCCATCATGAACTTGTCAGTGAACTGGAGCATGAATCTAATGTCAGCTCGTAACCCACAAATGATATAGAAGAGAGGCATGAGGATCCCGGAGAGGAAGTCATGGAGCTTTTCCTCGATCATGTTACGTATGATGTGGTCGTGCGGGATGGAGAGACCGAACAGGAAGGCCCCAGTTATTGAGTGGACCCCACATGCGTCTGTGATGAGGCCGCATAAGACCACACCTCCTAAAATGAACCAAACGTGGGTGTCTCCGACGTGACCTGCCTTCACGGTCTTGGAGAAGATCCATTTAATACCCGGACGGATCACAAAGATACAGAGGAGGACGAAGATTCCAGTGGATATTAGCACAAACGGCATCATGGGGTTCCATACCCCTTTTTTAATAAAAGAAAACAGAATAAATTATCACAATCAGATTTGACAAAAATAAACTCCGTTGCATAAGTTCGGGTTTGGGCGTGTGGTCCTGAATAATATTTACTAATTGTAGGAAACTTTACCTGATTTGCTGAAACAAGCGAATCCGATAACAAGGAGGACCCATGTACACAGATCAGTGATAATGGCTGCACACATGGCCGTACGGCCCATATCGGACCGCAACAGCTTAAGATCCGCAAGGACCCTAGCCAGGTCAGGGAAGTTGGTACAGGCTAGCGCGACGGACCAGAAAACACAACCGGAGATGATCTTGTCTGGATGGCCATTTCCGGGAAGATAGTAAAGTAAGACACCAACCGGTAAAGCGACTAAAAGTCCCGCAAAGGCGATGATGACCGGTTTGAGTTCGGTGATCCGCACCATCCTCAGGTCCATCCCTAGACCAAGAAGGAAGATATTGTAGACAAGAGCTAAGTTTGCGAATGTCTCAAGAACCATTGTGAATCTGTAGGGGAATATATGTTCGACTACGAGCGGATTGCTCCCAAGCACACTTGGGCTAAACAATAACCCACACTGCAAAAAATACAATCACAAAAACAAATTAAAATACGGAACTGGATAGCCAAAAAAACTTATGACGGAATTTGCATACGCACGAGGATCTGAGCAACGAAAGGAGGAAGATAAAGGGGTCGTATTAAATAGTAGAGGACGCGGTAGCTAAGGTTCGCGACAAAGAGTTGCGTTATGAAGAACGGAAGAGAAGAGGCGAGCGTGCTTCCGCTCTCCCATCCCTTTTGTTCTCTCTTCTCAAAGAGAAGAGCTTGATCATAACACACGATTTTTCCAAAACGCGTTTCGTCAATCTCATAGACTGGCACTGACGTATTCGTGGGGACTCCGGAAGACATCTCGTCCTACTATGGCTGCTCGGAATCCCCAATTTATTTGGCCGAACTCGATGTTTTGTTTAAACCCCAACGTTGGGTTTATATATGCGTTAACTGCTTTAACAGCAAATTGGCAACCTTTTTAATGTTTCAGTTCAAAGGTGATGGCTAATTATAGGTTATGTATTAGTTGTTATTGGGGAGATAACTAACCACTCATTTAAAAATGGATTATTCCTTTTAAATGGACTTGTTTTTTCTGTCTCTATTAGTGCTTTCTAAACGGCTGGTTGAAAATGAACATTTGATTTCAACACGTTTTTGTCGTTCTAATTGTGTAAAATACTTACACTTAAAGATTTGATGTTATTTAGTAACGAATCATCCTAATTTAGTTTGAACACTATCGATTACGAGACAAAAAAATCTTTCTACATATAAAGTGTTGTTTTGGGCTATATCTTTAATTTATTAAAAGATTACCATTTTAGAATATCAGTATAACTTTTAATAAAACAAATGCGAGGATAGAGCAAATTTGTAAATCTTAGCCAATTAAATTTTGTCATATTATTTATTTGAATTAATTTCAAAACATAATGTATTAGATGTTTTTTCCTTAACATACTATAGTCCATAGTTAGTCTTATTTCTTAAAGAAGATGATTATTATTATTATATTTCTTTTTTTTTTAATAAAGAAGATTCTTTAGTGCAAAGTGCAAACTACCAAATACAGATCTTATTATCCGGAAGCGAAGAAGTCCACAAGAGTTGAGAGTCAAAGACAGAAGAAGATGACTTTTAAGAGTGAAGCAATTTTAGATTCACAAGGTTTAACAAAAAAAAAACAAAAAAGATTTTAGATTCCTCCGAAGCTTGTGTGTAGACAAATGTGGTTCGTCGTCGTTCGCCACCACTGCTAAATTTAAGGGTAATCCTCAGTTGTTACAATTTCTCTCTTCTTCCCCTCTACTTCGTTTTTAGTTTTCGCTTAAAGAAAAAGAAAAACGACAATCAGATTGGCTAACGAATCTCATACTATCATCTAGGATTTGCTTTCGACTCATTAAAATTATAAATTTTGTAGAAATTAAAATTATTTCTTGTCCTCTGGTGGAACACTAAGCCAGCTTCTTGAAAAGTACATAAACTCGACATTACCTTACATTGTGTCACAGAACCGCACAGTTGTTTACTGGGAAGATGTTCTACCGGGTGCACAAATCAAGGCAGATCCATCAGTTCTTCCGAAAGAGCTCACAATCTTACAGACTTGGAATAATGGTCCTGCAAACACAAAGAGAATTGTGGCTGCTGGTTACAGAGTAATTGTCTCTTCATCAGAGTTCTACTACTTAGACTGTGGTTATGGCGGGTTTCTAGGGAATGATAGTATCTATGATCAGTAAGGAGGCGGTGACGGGTATTGTTGTTCACCGTTCAAGACGTGGCAGAGCATATACAACAATGACATAACCGATGGTTTGCACGATGAAGAAGAGAGGAAGCTAGTGCTAGGAGGAGAGGTTGCGTTGTGGTCAGAGCAAGCTGACTTGACGGTTTTAGACTCACGGCTTTGGCCACGTGCGTCTGCGTTGGCAGAGAGCTTGTGGTCAGGGAATAGAGACGAGAGAGGTGTTAAAAGATGTGGTGAATCTGTGGACCGGTTAAACCGGTGGAGGTATAGGATGGTGAAGAGAGGGATTGGTGCTGAACCTATTCAGCCATTGTGGTGTTTGAAGAATCCTGGGATGTGTAATTCAGTTCATAACGCTCTTGAAAATCAATAGAAAGAGAAAATTTCGAAAATTGGATTCGACTCAGAGAAAGCAGAAACATAATCTTGACATTGTTGTTTAATACTTTGTTAACTCACTTTGCTTTGATGTTTATGGGTTGTAAGTCTAACATGCAGAAGTTTGTGGGGTTTTGTATGAATAGTTAAAAGTTATGAGGTTAAAGTGTAAACTTTCGTTATTTACCGCTATTCTCTTCCAAAGTCTCCTCCTTTTGTTCTCGCGAGGGTGAACTTGAACGAGATCCCTAAAATTAACGATACTGAAATTAATTTCCAGGTACACACTTTCAGTGACTCCAAAAATCTCAAGTTTCGACATTTATATAAGCTGTTCATTGATCTTCCATGGCTGCTTGTCTTTCCTGTATATCTCCACTTCAATTGCTTCGTTGCTTTCTATGGCTAATTCACTGGATTTTTTAAATTTAAATTGAATGATCCCGGAATCGTTTATCTAGGGTTTTCAGAAAATTCCTGTTTTTTTGTTTTCCGTGTTTGTTAGACTGTTCGATTTTTTGTTGTTGAAGATTTAAGAGCAAAATCAAATGGACATACTTTTTTCCTGAGTGAATACTAATTCTTCGTGCAAAAATGTCATCTTTAAGCTGACGAGATGAGATGCCTTGTGCAGGAAATTTGATTCTTTGATGTTACTTGAGAGATTTCTGATTGAAGTATTATTATGAATGTTAGATGGCCAAGAGTTCTATCGCCAAGTCTTCTTTCTCAAATCCTTAAGAAGCAGAAGAATCCACTTACCGCACTTAAACTTTTTGAGGAAGCAAAAGAGAGGTTTCCTAGTTATGGTCACAATGGCTCGGTGTATGCCACCATGATTGGCATCCTTGGTAAATCCAACCGTGTTGTGGAAATTAAATATGTTATTGAGAGAATGAAGGAAGATTCTTGTGAATGTAAAGATACAGTTTTTGCATCGGCCATCCGTACATTCTCCAGAGCTGGAAGGTTGGATGATGCTATTTCTCTCTTCATGACCCTTCATGAGTTCAATTGTGTGAATTGGACTCTATCTTTCGATACTCTTTTACTAGAGATGGTTAAAGAATCAGAGCTCGAAGCTGCTTGTCATATATTCCAAAAGTACTGTTATGGTTGGGAGGTGAATTCTCGAATAACAGCTCTGAATTTGCTTATGAAGGTTCTTTGCCAGGTCAATCGCTCTGACCTGGCGTCCCATGTCTTTCAAGAGATGAATTACCAGGGTTGTTATCCCGACAGAGACAGTTACAGGATTTTGATGAAAGGGTTTTGTCTAGAGGGGAAACTTCACGAAGCCACTCACCTGTTGTATTCAATGTTCTGGAGGATCTCACAGAAAGGTTCAGGTGGAGACATTGTGGTTTATAGAATTCTATTGGATGCATTATGTGATGCTGGGGAGGTTGATGAGGCTATTGAAATTCTTGGTAAAATCTTAAGAAAAGGACTAAAGGCTCCGAAACGATGTTACCATCATATTGAAGCTGGTCATTGGGAGCGTAATAGTGAATGTATAGAGCGGGTGAAACGAATGTTAACTGAGACTTTGATCCGAGGCGCAATTCCCAGTTTGGATAGCTATAGTGCCATGGCTACTGACCTTTTTGAGGAAGGTAAGCTTGTTGAAGGTGAACAAGTGCTTCTTGCAATGCGAAGGAAAGGCTTTGAGCCAACACCATTTATTTACGGTGCCAAGGTTAAAGCACTGTGTAAAGCCGGGAAGCTTGAAGAAGCAGTTTCTGTGATCAATAAGGAGATGATGGAAGGTCATTGCCTTCCAACAGTTGGAGTGTATAACGCTCTTATAAAAGGTCTATGCGATGAAGGAAAATCAATGGAGGCTGTTGGATATCTTAAAAAGATGTCTAAGAAAGTCTCTTGTGTAGCGAATGAAGAAACCTATCAAACTCTAGTGGATGGTTTGTGTCGAGATGGTCAATTTCTTGAAGCGAGCCAGGTCATGGAGGAGATGTTGATAAGATCATTCTTTCCTGGTGTTGAAACTTACCATGTGATGATCAAAGGTCTTTGTGATATGGAACGGAGATATGAAGCTGTGATGTGGTTGGAAGAAATGGTTAGTCAGGATATGTGGCCAGACTCTTCTGTGTGGAATGCTTTGGCTAAGTCTGTCTGCTTTGGTGCCATTGATGTTGTTGAGATACTCGAGCATCTAATTAGTAGCAAACGTTAATCATATAACTATTGCTGCTTGATCTTTGAAACTTACAAGTTCGATGATACTATGTGAGAGTCAGCAACATTTTGAGATTGTGACATGTTTAAGCGAATCGAGCATTGCCTTTCTGAGGGCAAAACCTGCAATTCTGGCTACTATTCTAGAAGAACATTGGCTGGCTTTTAAGTCAGGGTTTATGATTCTGGGGCTTTGGTTCATGTAATGGTGTTCAAGATTTTGTAAAATCTTCAAGAAACTTGAGTTCCTTGAGAATCTGTTCGAAGAAAGATTGAGAATTCAGAAATGGGATATTGATGTAGTGATCTGTTACTTCTGCTATGTAATGATATGTTGCTTCTGCTATGTAAGATCAATGAGGGCACATGTTGATGCTCTTGCTCCATGTCTCAATGTATCCTTATACTGACGTTTATGTGCAATGTAATTGTTTAAATTAACAGGTTCGTTGACGTTTACATATTATTATTATTATTTTTTTTTTACATAGAAAAATGATGAGTTTTATAAAATAAGAAAAAATTCAGAGGATGGAGTCGTTTGGGATCACTGCGTTTCGAAGTATGACAATGATTCCTTCTCTTATAACATATCCTTCAGCTTCTAGGTTTCCTTCTTCAACATTGTCTTTGTTGATAATCTGCGAATCGTATTTTAGTTTATTTATAAGAATTTCAAACTATTGAAATTGAAATCTATGAATGTATAACTACATTTGAATATGAAAAAGTAAAAGCTTAGTCATGTATGGTTATGCTTAGACTAGATTTGATACGACAGATTTCAAAGAGATATCTTTATTCATATTTTTTTTTGGAGCTGAATCCAAAGAAGAGGTTAGATTGAACATTGATATTAGTAATAGTTACCATAACGTTTTTACCAATCCTGGCATTCTTATCAACAATTGCTCTTCTTATTCGACTCTTCTCACCGATCCCTATTCGGATCTCTATCTTCTTCTCCCTCCCTTTTCTTCTCACATCTTCTTTCAACAGTAACACAACTCGTGACAACATTAGTGTAAGTCAGTGAATCAGTCTGGTTTTGATCTAAGAAACCCGGTTTACCTCATAGACATCAGAACCGACGATGATTGAATACTCTACAATCACTTCATCAGCGATTCTTGTTCTCATTCCAACCACCGATCCTCTTATGACACATCTCTGCTCTCAAGCCCATCACATATAAGAAGAAGAACTCTTAAAGCTTTTGATCAACAATGGCTGCTAGGGTTTTAAGGATTTGAAACTGAGTTTTGCAAATTAAATCGAGAATGCAACCGTCTCCGATAATACTGTTGGTTATCACAGCTTCACTCATAGAGCTTGGAGGTAAACACCGAGGCATTGTATACAGAGGACATTTTCTGTCATAGAATCTGCAACTACAGAAAAAGAAACGTTGACTTAAATCACAAGTTATCTCGTTTAGAGTCATTATGTCTCACAGGGGTTTAATTTGAGACCCAATCTACTGCCCCTCTTAATACTCTCCATGTTAGCTCTATAATAAGCTCCAACGCTCTTCACATCTTCCCAATATCCATTAAACATATGAGCTTTCACCTGAAAAACAGAGTTTCAGACAAATCTAGCCTACGCATTGCTTCTGGTCTCTCTCATAACCTTTACCTTCATTCCTTGAGAGATCACACCAGGAATGATTTCGCTGGCCAAGTCTTTCGCTTTTACCAAACATTCTCTCAGAAGCTTCACCATCTGTTCTCGACCGATCACGTAAATCCCTGTGCTTGGGACATAGCAAGAAGAAGTTTCATCACTTTTTGTCGTTGTTCTGTTCTCCACCTGCACTATAATATTAGCAACCAGATGATTCTGAATGATACAGAACATTGTAACAATTTCTAACTCACCGAGATAAAATCTTGTTGACCCCTCTCAGGCTTGATAGTGAATCTAGTGACAAGATTGGTGGAATCAACTTCCATGAAACTAAAACCAGAGTCATGATCTGTAGAAGAGCTTAGTCCAACAATGGTTATATCCGCTCTACTTCTTCTATGGTTTTCGATTAGCGTCATTCTGTAGAGATGATGCCCAGGAAGAACCAAGAACTCAGTCACTGGAAACTCTTCAAATACCCATAAGCACCTTCTTATCGCATCAGCAGTTCCCTTGTGTTGGACGCAGAGAAAACAAAGATTACTTAAAGAACACGAAACAGATAAAAAAACAGGGGAACTGAATTTTACCAAACTTGTTTGAGACCACCTTTTTGGTTTTGTTGAATGTGGGATGCATGTTTTAGATTATTGATTATAGGTCGGAGACCACTTAGGTACAATTGCTCCTATTTTATACAACTGATATAATTAGGTGGTTAATTTTAAATGTTAATTTTAAATATTTATTATAAATATTCATTTTAATATTAGTTATTAATTTTAAATATTTATTTTAATGATTAAATTAATTTCTAAGTAAATATAAAATTAAAAATAAGTAAACCAATAATTGAAACTAAAAACATGAAAATACAGAAACCAATCATTAAAAATACTGACAAAGTACTTAAGATCATATAAAAAAATACATAAAATATTAAAAAATAATTTAATATAGTTGTACTCTAGTGGTACCCAATTTGTTAGTTGTACTCTGCAATGTACACAATTTCACTTTTATGTATTAAGGTTTAATTAGTTATAGCATAGTGAAAATTAATTTTTTATAGTGATACTTATCACATTAAATTTATAAAGTACATTTATTATACTTTCATAAAAACAAATGTTTAAAACGATATTTTCACCCATTTTGGTATTTTCAAGTGTTTCACGTCTAAACAAAACTTAAAAGTATTAAGGTATTTGTTGGTCAAATATGATGTTACGTGATCAATAACAAAAAAAAATTGATTTTTCCCTTCTTATTTAAATGTTATTGATCTTAAATGAACACAACTTAATTTAAGCATAGTTTTTCTAATACAAATAGTCAAACTTAAAATAAAATTCAACACACCACAGTTTTACGTAATTATATCTAATAGAAATGAACACAAACTAGTATTTCTAATACAAATAACCAAACAATACAACCACAACAACATAAATATAGAAATCAAGGACCACTACCACACCCGAACTAGCTAAACATGCTTCCCCACATTTAAGTCCATCCTCGGCCACTTGGACTCAATCCTCGACCTCTTTGACTCGAACCTGAGGCACTTTGACACAACTGTGGCGCATTTTGACTCAAATCTGGGGCACTTTGACTCGAACATGTGGCACTTTCACTCGAACCTTGTCCACTATTACTTGATCCTCGTATCTATAGATGTTTTTATCACTAAAGTGTAAATTCGATATTCGCTTTAAATCAATTTCATATAATATATAACCTATATTATTTGAATAATATTTTCCATAATCAATATATATGATTATGAATCAAATTTTATTCACTTTATCCTGAAAAAAATAAAATAACATTCGATATTAGTATACTGGTAATTAATACGATAGTTGTACTAATTTTATTAAATCTACACAGTTGTATTAGTTTTGTATTAGTTGTACTAGTTTTGAGTAATTCATGTTTACCAACAGTTTTGATTACTAATTACCTATGATTCAATATGATTTCACTACCATAATTCATAAAATATTAATTATAAACAATGTAAAGTATTATCGACAAAAAAGTAATTTAATAATTTAATGTGCACACAAAAAATAAATTGAAATACACAATATAGCATAATTTCAAACCCATGAATATTGCAATTTCAACATCGCAAATAGTTTCATACCCACACAAAACAACAACACGTCGTTAATATAACAACAATAGATAAAAATAAATACCAGAAAACTCTTAGAAAACTCGTCTGCTGAAAAATGAAGGGAACGGCGTGCGATTGAGGAAGACGATCGGTTATGCAAAATGGTCGTTTTAAAGAACAACACGATTCGTTTTGAACTGAAACGACTTAAGGCCCATTAAGAAAGAAGAGTGCATTTAGGCCCATATTGACCAACTAGTGTTCATTTACAGTCTGGATACAAAGATTACACTTCCAATAAAATATACTTTTCTCATTAGGGAGTGAAAATAGTGAAGAGCAGAAATCATCCTCCTTGTTATTACAACAACAAAATTGAAACCTAAGTGCAATTATATTTGTGCCTATATAACATCGTAGTCTTAAAATACAATTGTCATAAATGGATTTGCAGTAGACAATTTACTTTCTAACAGATCAGTTTCAATCCTTCAACAAAACATAGAAACAAATTCATCAATACTCTAATCAGAGAGCTACCTCCTTCAGAAACAGCCTCTCGAGCCAATACTTTCCATTTCTCAGCATTTTTTCTAATCTCTTTCCCTTTCTCTCCTTCCATAACATCTCCCACACATCTCACAATCTCTTTTCTTCCCACAAAGCCATCACCATTTGCCTTAACTCTAACACCAACCTTCCACACATCCTTCATGAACTTTGCATTTGTGGGCTGATCTGTCCAATGTGGCATACCAATCATTGGAACTCCCAAACTCAATCCCTCTATAATCGAGTTCCATCCACAATGTGTCAAGAAACAACCGATCGACTTATGTGCAAGAACTTCAAGCTGAGGGCTTCAGCTCACAATTAGTCTTTTTCACCGATTTCCTCTACATAGTTTCCTGGAATTTTGTCTTTCTCTGTCTCTCTCACAACCCACAAGAAGAAACATCCGGTCTGTTTCAGACCCGCCGCCAGTTCCGTCATTTGATCTTCGTTTAGAATCACCAAGCTTCAGAATGATACATAGACAACTGAACTAGCCTACTTTGAGTTTAGCGAGTCGATGCACTCAGCGACTTTCGCATTGAAGAGGCTGAATCCGTAGTTCTTGTCTTCAGACAGTCGCTTGTTTAAGTACATCGATGGAACCGTTGGTCCAATGTTCAAAACGGGCCACAAGCTTTGGAACCAGTTCAACAACTAAAAGAAGCCCACAGAAAAAAAAAAAGGTTTAGTTTGACAAAATTGTTCCCAAGTAGTATCACAATTTTCTAATCAATTGTAATAAACTTTTAATTCTTTGATAAATAGACATAAACATGTTCCTATATGGATATATATATATAGAGAGAGAGAGAGACAGTAATGAAAAGATTACTCCGTCAACTTCAGGCCGTTATAGTTCAACGCCGTCCCACTTGAAACCCAATCTGTCCACGTGACGATTTATTATTGGTCACTTTCTTCCTTCACTACCAAATTCTTCAGAGTTCACAAGTTTATGCAAGAAAATTAAGAAATAAAGTTGCATTCGACAGTTTGCACACAAAACAAAAAATGTTGCATTCGACCCCCTCCGATTTTTTATAAAAATTTGGCGTTAAATATCACTGGAAATCCGTGAAAATTTTGGTTATCAACTTATCATAGGAGAAACAGAAAAGACGTTGGAGTGCTGTGATGTTTTTAAAAAGAACTTTTATTCGTACTTTTGTAATTTTAACTCATATTAATATTCCTGCATATATATATATATTATATTGCTGCATATATAGTGACTGAAGTAACCAAATTTACGGTTTAATATCACAAATCTATTTTATTTTCAATTAATTAAATGAAATGTCAAGTTCTTAAATTCATTTAATGACTCAATTGGCATTTTTAACCTATATCATCCAATATTAAACTAAGGATGAGCCTTGTTTTTATTTTTAATTTTTATGAGCCTTGTTTCTATCATTATTTTTTTGTTGGATTAAAATGTTAAAGTATTGTTTCTATCATATTAGTTGGACGGTGTTAATTTTTCACCGGCTAGTCGGTAAGATAATGTGATTATATTCAATCAACTAGTAGGGAGACATACAAAAGATTAAAAATTTAGGTGACAAGGATCACTAACTTTAGTCTTTATTGCAATTCAAAACCAGCCATATATGTCTTTCAATCTTATATTCTCCCCCAAATGATTCCAAGTTAGATCTAATTTTAATAAACATTTGTGGCCTTCATTTCTCCACTCTGTTGTTTTCTTATATCTATTTTTCTCTTGACCCATTTGTCTTTATTTTCGAAACGGCATGCCAAAAACATTTCTTCATCCTCCCACATCAAAACGACAGCGTTTAGGGTTAACGTTTTTGTATACAAATTTGCAACTACTTTTCGTGACCTTTGATTTCTCTGTGTTGTGATTTACTAGGAAACCACTTGGCACCAAAAGGTTCTTCTTTCTTCGCTTCCATTGTCTCTTTCCTTTCGCTTTTTAGTGTTGAGTTCGTGATTCCGAGATTAATGGTTCTGAACTTCACTAATTTAGACACTGTATCAAAAGAGATCATCTTGCCCAAAGTTGGGTAAACCTCGGATTCTGAGTTTCTGGGTAATAATGAGAATGATTCTCAATCAACAAATGTTATACAATTATAAAGGGTCTTCCTTTCTTCTTTAGTCTTGCTTTATAAATCCTTTTTTTTCGTTTCACTTTCTGGGTTTGATTTCTTTCTTTCATGACTGAGAATCTTCCGTAAAATTTCATGTTTTGATCTGATTTATTGGGTCACCAAGGATGTTTTGTTATTTGTTCTTTCATTTCTTGGTCTTGATAATCTCTGTCTTTCTGCCTCTAGATTCTCATTGATGTTGATGTCTAATGAAGCTTATTAAACACAGAGACCGAGTCTTGAAACCAAATACGGGTTTGGGTCACTGATTAATAGTATCTTGAATCAAAAGTTGCTGACTTTGTGTTCGTTGATTTGCTTAAGTATGATTCTTTTCATTTTATGGACATTTGATTCTTAAGTTCTGAGACTGCACTGATACGTAACTTATAGTTGCTTCTTCCGTTTGATCTCAACAGATCGAAGAACCGGTAACCTACTGTGAATATGGCTTCTTCAGAAGTCCATGCTCATGGAGATGATACATTCTCACGAGAAATCGATATAGGAGTAGAAGACTCTTTCTATGCTCCTGATGATGATGTCTTGTCTCTGCTTCAACCTTCTTCACAGCCAACAATGTCTAGTTCCAAGAACATTCCGAAACCTCCTCCTCTTCCTTGTATTACCTACCAGCGTTTTCAAGCTTCTACAAGAAAACCTTCGCGCTTATCACGCCTTGTTCCCAAAGAAGCGGTTGAAACTTGGGATAAGCTTTTCAAGGAAGGACTTGGAGCAGATACATATGTTGAAACTGATAACAAATCTCAGTTTCCAGCTCATTCAAGTGTCTTGGTGAGTTCTTGTTAAGATATAAATCTCATTTTCCGTATCATTGAGCTATGTTAAAAGATCTATGGAAAAGCTCATTCGGTATCTCTTCTGTAGGCTGCTGCCTCACCAGTTATCGCGAAACTTCTGAATCAATCGCTGGATAGAAAAGGAAAAACTTACCTCAAAATCCATGGAGTGCCTTATGAAGCAGTCTACATGTTCATTCGGTTTCTATACTCTTCCTGGTATGTCCTATGTGTTCAAATGATAATTGCTTTCGTAATGCTAGTTTCTCTTTTGAAGCATGCCTGATATAAAAAACCTGCAGCTACGAGAAGGAAGAAATGAAGAAGTTTGTGCTCCATTTATTGGTTCTATCACACTGCTACTCGGTCCCATCTCTTAAAAGAGTTTGTGTAGAGGTTCTCGATCAAGGATTGATTAACAAGGAGAATGTGGTCGACGTGCTTCAACTAGCGCGGAACTGTGACGCCGCAAGGATTTTCTTTGTATGTTTATCAGTGGTCATCAAAGAATTCAAATCTGTATCTTCAACAGAGGGATGGAAAGTGATGAAACGCTCTAATCCTCTTCTCGAACAAGAGCTCATTGAGGCAGTCATCGAATCAGGCACTATGAAAGAAGAAAGAAGGAGAAAAGCCGAGGAGAGAAAAATGTATTTGCAGCTTTATGAAGCCATGGAAGCTCTTGTCCACATATGTAGTGAAGGTTGTGGGACAATTGGACCTCGCGATAAGGCCCTTAAAGGAAGCCAAGCCGTGTGTAATTTCCCGGCGTGTAAAGGACTTGAAGGTGGACTCCGACATTTCTTGGGATGCAAGTCTAGGGCTTCATGTGCTCATTGCAAAAGGATGTGGCAGTTTCTTCAGCTTCACTCTTGTCACTGTGATGATTCTGGTTGTTGCAAAGTCCCTCTCTGCTGGTAAGTTCCATTGCACATTTCAGACAACTCCAATTTTAGATACAGATTGTAATCATCTCTTAAACTTGTAGGAACTTCAAGGAGAAAATGAAGAAGCTTAGCAAGAAAGAACAATCTAAATGGCGATTGCTTGTAGAAAACATAATCACGGCGAAGAACAGTCTCGGGCCGTTTGCTTCACGTTCTCTGGTTTGATATAAGACAAGTTTTAGTGTATAGCCACAAAAAGAAAACGTATAGATGATACAGAGGAAAGAAAAACGACTATGTGCGCAGGAAGACTAAAGTGTATATTGCGCACCAATACGGCGCACAATAGTGGTTTTGAACAGTCATTGTCTATACCATGTTTGTTATGTACATGCCGAATCGTGATCTGTGACAGTAATGTGACGAAGTTTTTGCATCATTGTACAAATTTTATGTATATATTTTGTTCGACTTTTCAGATCTATAATATTGGTCGTAAAAGACTTTAGTTGAGAGGCTGACAAAAAAGGTTATGAAGATATACATTAATGTTATTTATATCATATTATCATGACTAAATATATTTCAAGTTGATTTATCTAGTGAAGATATATATTTGCTAGTTAATGAAAATCAAACTTCTTATGATTAAATGAGAATTATATATTTTCAGGTTAATAATTAATAGTTTTTTCAGGGTCTATCGTAGACTTGGTAATTTGACTTTAACTAAGTCCCAGAGCAAGTAGCTGATATAAAATCACTTAAACTTATATTTAAGTTAGTCTTCAGCGTTTACCTCCGAAAGTAATCATTTTTGCGTTTTTAAAAACAAACTTCAGTCTTCATCACATTATAATATCTCAAACCCATTTTTGGTTGTATTTTCTTTTCCTCATTTCAGAAACCAGACAAAGATGGAAACTTTCGTTTCCTCTATTTGACTTATTCAGAGCATTCGCATTGTGTGTCATCGTTTCGGTTTTTGCTCAAGACCAATCAGGTTTTCTTAACTGATACCTTTATTTTCTGGTAAAGAAAGTCATATCCTTTAATCTTTATAACTTTGTTTGTTGCATGATCATAGGTTTCATAAGCAACGATTGTGGAATCCCAAGCGGATCATCGTACAAAGACGAAACAACGGGCATAAACTACGTCTCAGACTCATCCATTATCGAAACCGGAGTCTCAAAATCGATCTCCTTCACAGCTCAAAAACAACTTCAAAACCTGAGGAGCTTTCCAGAAGGTTCTAGAAACTGCTACACACTGATTCCAAACCAAGGGAAAGGCAAGAGATACCTCATAAGAGCTAGTTTCATGTATGGTAACTACGACGGAGAAAATGGTTCACCACAGTTTGATCTGTTTCTTGGAGGCAGTATCTGGGACACAGTCTTGCTCAGCAATGGATCGGTCGTTATTTCCAAAGAAGTCGTTTACTTGAGCCAATCTGAGAAAATCTTTGTCTGTTTGGGAAACAAAGGTAAAGAACTCCATTTATGTCAACTTTAGAGCATCGTTTTCTCGGGAACGACAATACGACATATGAGTCTCCTAACGGTGCTCTGTTCTTTTCTAGACGCTGGGACTTTGGATCTCTCATGGATTCACCTGTCAGGTAAAGCTCTGTTTCGTGCTCTGTTCCGTGCTCTGTTTATTTAGCTCAAAGTTTACTTTGTTACTCAGAATGGGTTAAAACTTGAAATATGAAGATTTTTTGTGAATCGGATATGATGAAGATGGGTACTGTAGAGAGATCAATACCTCACTTCCAGTGCTCTCAGGCAATAATAGTTACAACCTTTCAAGTTTGGTGATGAGTACAGCGATGACTCCAACAAACACCACAAGACCCATCACAATGACTTTGGAAAACAGTGATCCGAATGTCAGGTACTTTGTTTACATGCACTTTTCTGAGGTCGAAGATCTTAGTCTCAGATCTAACCAAACCAAAGAGTCGACATCAGCGTTAACGGAGTGACAGTTGCTACTACCTTCAGTCCCAAGTATCTTCAGACTAACACTTTTTTCCTAAACCCTGAGAGCCAAACGGAGATCGGATTTTCTCTAGTAAGAACCCCCAAGTCACTCTTCCGCCAATCGTTAACGCTCTAGAGATCTACAGTGCAAACAGTTTCTCGCAATCTCTCACTAACCAAGAGGATGGTATATGCTAGTAAAACGACTAACAAAGTTCAATTTTGTTTACTCAGTTTGATCAATGCATTTAATTGAAACTTACAGTTGATGCGGTTACGGATATAAATACTAGTTACAAAGTGAAGAAAAACTGGCAAGGAGATCCTTGTATGCCTAATGACTACATTTGGGAGGGCCTTATTGTAGCTATGATAGTCTTACTCCTCCCAGGATCACATCACTGTAAGTATTATTTATTCTACATTTAGGAGGCCTTATTGTAGTTATGATAGTTAGTAAACTGATTGAAATAAGTGTTGCTTGAACGCAGGAACTTAGCGTCTAGCGGGTTAACGGGTCGCATGTCTCCCTCCTTCTCTAACCTCACAATGATTCAAGAGCTGTGAGTTCATCTAACTCAATATCCTGATTCTGATAAATTTGTATTTTGTTAAAGAATTTCTTGAATTGAACAAGGCAATTCTGTTATCTTCTTTACCGGCAGAGACTTGTTAAACACTGGCTTAACCTGAGACATTCCAGAGTTTCTGTCAAGACTGAAGTCCTTCAGGGTTTTGTAAGTTATAGACATATCGATACAAAGATAACAAATTATATCGATGATTTCAGACTCTAACTCTTAATAATATCTGCAGAAATCTAGAGAAGAATAAGCTAACAGGCTCAGTGCCATCCGAGTTATTAGAAAGATCAAAGGGTGGATCACTCTCACTAAAGGTCGGAGAAAATTCAGGACTCTGCACTGAGATTTCTTGCGGAAAAAGTAAAAGCGAAAACTCGTAGTTCCGCTTGTCGCATCATTTGCAGCATTGTTCATTCTCTTGTTATTGTCTGGTGTGTTCTGGAGAATAAAACCGGAGAAACAAGACTAGTAAAAATATATCTCTACATCTTTCTTTTTACCTATATATCTGTTTGTCACGTTACCAATTGTTAAAACCTTCTTTTGCAAAGTAAACTCAGCGGTGGAAGAAAATGCAGACAACGGAGCAAGAAACATTCCGAAGGCGAGATTGGAGAACAAATTATTGTTTACCTTTGGGGAAGTTGTTAAAATGACAAATAACTTCGGCCGTGTCCTCGGTAAAGGAGGGTTTGGAACAGTCTACCATGGCTACTATAACAACCTTCAAGTTGCTGTTAAAATTTTATCAGAAACATCTGCTCAAGGATTCAAAGAGTTTCGCTCCGAGGTAATGTAGCAGAATTCTAGATATTGATTCCAAACGGACATGCAAATTAACACTTCCTCCAAGTCCAAGATCATAACCACATCTTGTGAGGGTTCATCACGTACACCTAACTGCGCTAATCGGTTATTTCCTAGAAGCTGATCAAATGGGATTGATCTATGAGTTCATGGCTAATGGGAATATGGCGGATCATCTCGCGGGAAATTATAACCACACATTGAGCTTGACACAAAGGCTCCAGATTGCACTTGATGCAGCACAAGGTATGGATAGATAAAAATTTCAATCTTTTTTATTATTAATTAATCCAAAGTTTTTAATCTTTAACGAAATTATCTATGCAGGGCGGCTTTGAGTATCTTCACTGTGGATGCAAACCTCCGATTGTTCACAGAGATGTGAAGACTTCGAACATATTGTTGAGCAGAGCAAAGCTTGCAGATTTCGGACTCTCGCGGAGTTTTCAGACAGAGAGTCGTTCTCACGTATCAACTCTAGCCGCTGGAACTCCCGGTTATCTCAATCCCCTGTCAGTTTTCTCTCTTATCTCTGTCGCGATTTACCAAACATCGAATGTTCTTAGTGATTGTTTGCTCACTGTGCAGATGCTTTGAGACGAATGGATTAAACGAGAAGAGTGACATTTACAGGTTTGGAGTTGTTCTATTGGAGATGATTACAGGCAAAACTGTGATCAATGAGTCACAGACGAAGCGTGTTCATGTGAGTGATTGGGTGGTTTAGGTCTTGAGGTCTACGAATGATGTGAACAATGTTATAGATTCGAAGATGGCTAAAGATTTTGATCTAAACTCTGTTTGGAAAATTGTGGAGATTGCTTTGGCTTCTGTTTCGCAGAACGTCTCCGAGAGGCCAAACATGCAACAGATTGTTATAGGATTGAAGGAGTGTCTTCAAAGAGAAGAGAGTAACAAGAATTATTGATGTCATAACACAAGGGTGTACAATTAAAAGGGGTAGGAAACCGAAAGATGTTGGAAAATTTAAGGTGTTTTTATATGTTTTTGGAGGCTTGAAGTTTCTTTTATTGTGTCTAATTTTTTTTCTTTTGTGAAACTCCTTTTCTTTTCAGCAGTTTGATTCTCTTATTTATTTGAGGGTTTTAGTTTTGGTTTTAATAAATAAAATTAACTTTCTTCATATGTAATTTTACAAATATTATTACCAAATTTTAATATCTTGAATATCTAAAAGTCCAATTTTATTACCAAGAAAATATATAAGTAAAAAAAAAGTACCTAATCCGTCGCAACAAGGAAAAAAGAGGACAAAGAGATAGTGACAAGAAGACAAAGACCAAAACCGCGTGGGCCCCAAGTACCTTTAGTAGAAACGCTGATTCCTTGGACTTTCGCGACGCACGGTCTGTGCCGCTGTCCCTACAAATCTCTATTTAACTCACGCGATCGCTCCCTCTGCGTCTGCGTTTTCGAAACGTGTTTCTTCCAACCGTCCATAGAGCGAGTTCGGCGTTCGTGCCCACGCGCGCGTATCCTGAGAGTCTGTGAAGATGCATTGACGTCAGACAATTTTAGTTTTGTCTTACTTGTTTTCAGTTAATTTAATACAACTTTATAAATTTATCATCACTCTACTATACTTTTGTAGTTAATACTCATGATTAACTGACAGGTATTGTGAAGAGTATTATAATTATATTTATTTAAATAATGGAAAAAGTAAGAGAATAGTATATATGTTGATAAGTGATACCATTGTGCAACTGATTGATTTGATTGATTGATTTATAAACACCTGTGTAACCTCTCTAGTTGAAATTTTGGCTAATTTCAAAGAGAAGACAACAGAATTCAAAGAAAGAAAAAAAAGCAAAAAAGTAAAAAGTGGAAAGGAAAAGATTGACAAAATAAATGACCTTTCAAATGTCACTATTAAAAAGCAAAATAATTCTTTTTTATCTACAATAATAAAGAGTGTGTATAAATAATAAGAACGAGTAATGTTGAAAATAATAAAAACTGATTCTACCTGGGACTGGTATAATAACTACTACGGATCTCTCCCTTTCTCCATGGGCTGTGTAATAGCTGTCAAATTATGATTACAAGTTAATTTAGAGTAGATTAAATTTTGATAGCGGTTTAAAATAGTAGAACAATTATCAGTCTATCATTTTTTTTTACACCAGTTTGAATTTTATTTTTCGATACTTACAAAGCGGTTTAAGAAATGTTTTTTACAAGATTTTTAAAATTCATCGATTTTTTCTTGTTTATAAGACTGTTTAGATTGACAATATCAGTTATTTAATTGTATTTGTGCTGCATCAAATTCGATAAGCAGCTACCATTTAAATCTAAATAATACTAATTTCCGAAAAATAAAAACTCACATTTACGGGGTCCGTTAATACAACCTCAACATGTTTTGGATGATATAACAAAACTTAACTAAAGGTAATGTACTTATAGTTCTTTTTCTTTTGTCAAACTTTAAAAAGTGGGAAATAACCAACAAAATGCAAGTTACTCTGAACACTAAAGACTCGACATAATTAGGGATTAGTGTTTACTCTTGAGTCATCCATTACTTGTTTCACTATAAAAAGTTAGCAGAGTTGTCAAGCAGGAGTAGATGGCGTGGGACATACTTGCAAATTTTGACAACTAGGTCAATTAGTCTAGATGTTCTAAACAATCAAATTGTGAAGAGAAAAACTATCTACATGAGGATGCTTTAGTATGTGATATATAAACATATTTTTGATAAGCCATAGTATGTCATATTTTTTATCTATTGATATGTATTTAACACGTAATAGGTTGGCAAAAAAAGAATGCTAGAGATTATCTGAATTCGTGTGAAAAATAAAATGAAAGAGGCATTGACTAGAGCTCTGATTTCGACTACCTCAACAAATTTGTATAACGTCGTTGGACAAAATACTAAAAAAAATTCTTCACCCAAAAAGGTCGAGAGGAAAAAGACATTAAAAAGCAGTCCTCTTTCTATTTGCTTTCGTTTGGTTTTCGCATTACGCTAACACAGTTTCTGTCTGTCTCTGTCCCTCTCTCTCTCCTTTTTTCACGCCGAGATTTCTGCGACTGCTCTAATCTCACTACCTTTTAAGAAGCGACGCCATTTTCACCCAGCTTGAGCTCTTCATCGCGTCACATGAGACGTCGTTTAAGTGCAAAACAAAGGAAAATACTTTTGTACTGAGAAAACTCAAAAAGAGAGAGAAACATTTCTGTGTCTGATCGGGTTTTGTGTTGTCAGAAGCTCAAGGACAAAAAAGCAATTCTTTCTAGGATTCAGACCAAGAAAAATTGGAGCTTTGACAAGTTCTGGGTGGTAGGTTCTTAAAAAACAAAGCTTTTTGTTAGATTCTTCTGCCAATTTGTGACTCTATCTCTCTCCGTAAGCTCTCTCTCTCTATTCCTTCTTCATTTGATCTGTTTCTTTCTTATTTTCTCCATTTTTGGTTTAATTATACAAACTAAAAGTTCATCTTTAACATATCTTTTATAATGTTACCAGTTTCTAATCATAGATTTTTTATTGTAATGCAATATGTTATAATTCTTGTATAAAACAACTTGATATTTCTCTGAGAGTGACTCTTTGTTCTCCTCTGGTCCGTGGAGGATGCTGTGTTTTTTTTGGGGACGAAAGTGATTCATGCATATATGATGTTATTGTCAGTTTATGAGTATATGGAAATCATTTAAACAAATATAAAGTTAATCTTTTGTTTGAGCTTATAATTGTGCTACCAAATCTTAAAATAATGCTTAAGCCGATGTGAACTCAAGGCCTAGCCTCTGACCACAAATTCTTGCCCTACTCCGTTGACCATACCTTTGTTTTGGTTTAATATTCTAATCCAAATCTTGTCTCTCAATGCATTGGTTGGTCCAAAACAAAGATCTTCATTCACAGATCTTGTAATTTTTTGGGTCGGTAATTTGCATTAGGATGGTGTAACCTCGTACCTCATGTGAAATGCCTTGGTAGTATAATTTTGGTCATGTTGTGTTAACGATTTATAGCATTTCTTATTGACAAGGCATGGAGTTCTCTAGAGAGGCCGGAATGATGATGGAGAATAAGCGGAATGTCTGCTCTATTGAACAAAGTGGCATCAAACGGCACAAGTCTGATCTCTCTTTCAATTCCAAGGTCTTTCTTAACCAAGTCTTTCATCAATTTATTGGTCAAAATTGTCTTGTGTCTTTAGTTCAACAGACCAAAGTGTGAGATGTTAGCCAACTAACAGATCTTTGTTCTCTTAATGGTAAAAACAGGAGAGGAAGGACAAAATTGGAGAACGTATTTCAGCTCTTCAACAGATAGTTTCCCCTTATGGAAAGGTAACTTTTTTGTTAAGCAAGTAAAGAGATTTCATCTCTCAGCTCTTACTTTTGGCTAAATCTTCTTATACCACAGACCGACACTGCATCTGTTCTTCTAGACTCGAAGCATTACATAGAGTTTCTTCACGAACAAGTCAAGGTCTGCAAGTTTCTCTTCATCAGTGTTCAATACCAAGAAAGCATTACCGAACAAAAACATCTGACTTCTCATATTGTTTTGTACAGGTACTAAGTGCTCCGTATCTGCAAATGATACCTGATGCTACGCAGGTGAGCATGATCTTGAATCTTAACCCCATTTATACTTGCTTCACTATTTCCTATTCTGCGTCTGACAGATCTCCAGTTGGAACTTGAATATCTTGCACGGCTGATTGTCCCGTCTTGTTAAACCAGGAGGAGTTGGAGCAGTACAGCCTGAGAAACAGAGGATTATGTCTTGTTCCAATGGAGTATACAGTAGGAGTTGCTCAAAGTAACGGTGCTGATATATGGGCGTCCGTGAAGACTTCTCTATCTCCAGCTTTGAGTGTCACATCTCAATCACCCTTTAGATGACCAATTCGACTCTTCACCTTCTAAGATCTTTGTGTTAAAGGACTAAAAGAAGATGGCCAATTGTTATTTACTATGATGCAGAGAGATACATGAAGTTGGTTTAGATCAGCTCATGGTTGTTATTGTTTGACTGTTTAATGCATCCCCTTACTTGGACTTTTATATAATATGATCAAACAGAAACCAAATGATTCTAATGCAAAGTAATCTTTATGCCTAAGATATCTAGGCTTTTTGTGATCTTACCAAAATTATCAGATACATCTTTTTAGATCTAAAGATCCAAGGCAAGCTTTCTTTCAGTGTTAAAGGAAGGAGCATTGATCTCCCAATTGCAAACAGCCACCTTGAGAAGACATAACACAAGAAAGGTGATGGATTTTGCTAGTAATAACTGTACCAAACAGCATAATATTCAAATTACCCTTTCATAAGAAATTTGATTGATTACATTATCACTGAGATTGCAAAGGGCTTGATATATCCAAAGAATGCTATCAAAAACTTATCCATTGTGTTAACATCTGTGAATGGAATTAGAAAGAGCCGATCATGTCGACATAAGTGAGAAATTTATGACCTGCACCTATTTACCCAAATATACCCACAATAAACCGATTTTTCCTGTTTCATAACGGTAACCTTTTATTACCGTTATAACTTTTTATGACCGTTGTTAATTTTCCTTTTTTATATAAAAGTTTGTTTGAGATATTTCCTCTTTTTTTTTGATAAAAAGCGAACATTTCCTTGTAAATATTCAATCTTCTTCTCTGGGAAATCAAAAGTTACGTTCTTCTTCATTCATTCAAAGAAGCAAACTTTTTTTGGTCACTGATACTCTCTTCCTCCAATTCTTCGTCTTCAATCTTTAATCATCAAATCTTTTTCTGATAGCTTTCGTCTTTACAGCCAACAATGAGACTGGAAGCCGCTTCACAATAACCAAATCTTTCTACATCCTTTTCTTTCTCAAAAACCTCAACTTGACGAGATTTCTCCGTTTTTTTGGGTTGAAATCATATTTAATTAATGAACAAAACTGAATTGATGTGCATGATAAAGTAAATTTTCCGATATTTAGGACAATTTTTTTATTTTGAAAAAGTTTCAATAGCCCTTTAATTTGGCTTCATAGTTTCCCTCGGTCCGAAACCGGCTTGTGATAATGTGATCCATCCAATACAAGAGTAAATGTTTCTCTCAAACAATTTGAAATGAGGGTGCGAGGCTAACAAGCGCCACTAGCTTAGGTTGACATAGGACAAATTTGTTTTAACATAGGAAAAAACATAATAGGATAAGTCCCAGCAATTTGCATCTTAAACGAAACTATACATATGAATCTCCTAGAAGGCATATCAAAACATGATCTGGGAAAATGGTCGGCGCGTTCTCCAATAGTAGACCTTGGAGATACAATAAGTCCAAACTAAACGCCACGAAGAAAAAATCCAAACATATTTTGATATGCCACGGAGAAAACTGTATCAAAGGCTTTCGAGATATGAGACCTATTTGTTGACCGTCATCTTGTATAAGATTATTGAGATAATTAAGGATTATAAGTTTATGATAAAGATGTATTAAATCTAGCTATATATCGCAAAATTCCCATTTCTTTTGGTGATGACTTTGTAAATAACGTTGAAGTAGCAAATGATAATACCTTCTAAATTCGTAATGGAGTAGTCGATAGAGTTTTAGGGGTCCAGGCTAGTATTGTTGAATTGGTTCCCGATCGATGTATGACCAAAATAGTTCATCCGACAGTTATTTGTTATTTACGAAAGATTGAGAAAATAATCGACTAGTCAAACAAATTACTAGATATACTTTTTTTTATGTATTTTTATTTTTGGTGGTATTACCGTGTTAAGTATTAAAAATCACATTTCAACAGATCACATACTTTTGAATTTTTGTACGGAGAAATCACATTTAAAAAAAACATTCCTTGTATTTATCTTTTTGTTTCTCCTCATAGCTAGGGATAGTATTTTGAACTTACAAACGGAACAGATACTGAAGTTACATTTGAATATGAAGCTAAACCACTCGCAGGTAGATGAAAAGAGAAGGGATGAGAATTATAAAAGCAAACATGCTGGTGGATCAAAAGAGATTGGAGCAGCAGATCCAAATGTCCGAAAAAGACTGAATTTTTTTCAAAACTTTTTTGGGACACAGAAATATATGATCCAAGAAATTTTTATAGTTACTTCAATAAGCAAAAAGATTTCGTTGGTTGTCTTGTTTACCGGGCACTGTTGCTCTTGCAACTACTATAATTTCTTTATATGTTATCATGAGTTCGCAATATACAATACTTTCACAACATTTGAAACGTAAGAACCGTCAAAACTTAAGATTATGAATGAAGAAAGAGACAGCTAATCTTGTGTGTACATACCAGCATATCTTTCTCTTTTATTTCTAATCCAAATGTATTATTTTTCTATTAATAATATGCATTATGCACGGATTTAAATTTAATTAGGTAGTGACGTGATAGTAAAATTTACACAAACAATTAGACTATATATCTTTGTAGTATCTTTTAATTATATTATAAAGATTGATAGATGTGTTATTTTGTTATGATTATTTTATATTCTAACTTATAGGAGAAGTGACGAGAGCAACTAAACGTAATAAAGGTTAGCATTATATTATTAATATATAATGTAAACTTAAGCTAGAGCAGTCTTGACGTCTAAGGGACTAGGTTGAGCTAAATTCTGGATGTGGCTAAGGCTGGTCCAATGGTTCACCCCAAAGCTGTAATTTCTTTGTTGTTGACAATGGCATTTTAAAAGATTTTAGGGATGACGTCAAAAGTTCAAAAACTCATACCAATTCCAATATAGTAACCGAACCAAAATTTGGTTACAAACCTGTCGGTTCCATAGATCATAAAAACCCGACAAACTTTACCGAGGTCAAATCAATTTATTCTAAGCGAGCTGGACCAAAAGGTTAGGTTTGTAAAAGAAATAATTAGCTTTCAGTTAATAAAATAATAACAATCCCGCTTTTTTATCAAACCCAAGCCAAACGAAGAAAAGACCAAAAAATGCAGTCTCCTAAATCCTAATGATCCCCTGAAATATTTAACGATTCAACTCGATAAGAGCGAAAAATGTCGTTAAAAAGCCTTTGCTCTTGTGGCCCAAAGCCCAATGGGGATTCAGCTGACTCGGTAGTTAATTAAAGGTTTAATTAAATTAATTGGGATGGCAAGATCACGTGTGGCACATGTGACATCCAACGAATGGCCAATCGCGGAAGAGTGAAGACTTTTTATTACCCCATAAAAACGCATCTAATCTTTTCTTAGCAAAACCAACTTTGCAATTGCATCTCTCTCTCTCCATTTGGCGACAGAAGTCATGCACCAATCATCTTCCTCCACGTCATCATCGTCGCAGAGATCATCGTTTCCCGGCGGTGGACTGATCCGATACGTTTCAGCTCCGGGATCGCTTCTAAACTCTGTGGTGGACGAAGTCATCGGAGGTTCAAGCACTCGTGACTTCACCGGTTTTCCTCCGCCGGATAACTTCCTCGGTAATTTCTTCACCGGCGCTGACTCTTCCTCGCTGAGATCCGATTCGACGACTTGTGGGGTCAACTCATCCGACGGACATAAACAGCCTAGCAATAATAAAGGTCTCTTCCTGGACAGATCTTACGGTGGAATTAACGAGATCCCGCAGCACAAGAACAGCAACATCGGAGGAGGAGGAGCAGGAAATAGCACTGGATCATACTCTCTCGCTAGACAGCGTAGCTCTCCCGCGGATTTCTTCAGCTACCTGGCTGGAGACAAAAACAGTGAGTCTTTTTTTTACTATTTATATACTGAAGAACATTGATCATGATACGTTTACGAATTCTCGAATCTAGAATTTGCCAAAATTCGTAATGTAGTTATGAGACAAGTTATTCAATCATTCATTGCTGATGAATCAAATTTGGTTACATGTGACTGCTGAGGGTACTTTCGGTATCTCACATAAATACGTAGCTTTTCTGTGTATACGAGTTTGACATTGTGAGATTGATCTTAGTTTAGGGTCGTTGCTAATCTGGCTGGTTGGTACTTGTGCAAGAGTCAAGACGTGATCCTCGTATCTAGAAATGACCAAGACGCCCTTTGATCCGAACCACGTGCTTGAAAATACACCAAAATGTGGCTCGGTTACCCTTATTTTTATAAAGATAATATTAATATCTTCGAGGATTCCTATATCCCCAAGTTGCATTTTAAAATAAATACGATGGCGTTTTTGAGCTCGTGACCACTAGTTTGTTTGCTGACTTGGCAGATTATTATTGGTTATTTGGAAAAAAATTTAAATAGAAAGTGAGAGATCTTAGTTGGTGGATCTGTCCTTTTTTCAATTTTCTTTGTCCTCATGATTTGTGCTTCGTTGTTATCTAATATCTTCCACCAAGCCTGGATGACACGTGACTTCCAACACCTAACTGGTCACCGGTATGAACCGGAATTCAACTAACCGATGACCTTACGATCAGTCTTACTTCGTTTTGTTGACTATTATGTTACACCAATGGTTTCTATTATTTGATGTGAATGTCAATTGATTTTTCAAAATTTCACATAACGTCATTATAATTTATAATATAGTTTACTTTGTAAACCAGGTTTCTCACTGATCCAACCAACCAGTGATTATAATCCGCAACAGCAAGGACGGTCTAATGCTGGACGAGGACATTCGAGATTGAAGTCTCAGCTAAGCTTCACGAGTCACGACCCTCTAGCCCGGATCTCTGAGGTCAACGAGACCCCTGTCCACTACGGTTCAGGCCATTCCTTTTCGGCGGCTAGATTCGGTGCCACCGCTAGTGATTCTTGGGATGACGGTTCCGGTTCAATTGGGTTTACCGTAACCCGACCCAGTAAACGATCCAAGGACATGGAGTCAGGTCTCTTTTCACAGGTACCATTTGTTTCAGTGAGGGATTTATTTTTAAATTTATTTATGGTTTTAAGTGTATGAGATTACTTTAACACGTTACATTAGTATTTTATTAATTTCATTTTTTTTAAAACACACTATTTAATGTTTTTTCAATATGAAATTTGTAGGGATACAATTTGCTTATATTTCGCATTTGTGTTCACAATTTCCAAAAACTGAAATTGATAAAAAAATTTAAAATGTTTCGTGATAAGATAGACATAACGTTCTAACTAGTAAAGGTAAATGCAGCAAACACTTAATTGCCATAAACTATTGTTGCTAAAGTGGTAAACTCTTACCGTATCTCTTTATCACTGGTTTTGCAGTATAGTCTTCCATCAGACACTTCAATGAACTACATGGACAACTTCATGCACCTTCCAGAAGATTCTGTGCCCTGCAAAATCCGCGCCAAACGCGGCTGCGCCACCCACCCAAGAAGCATCGCCGAGCGGGTCAGTTAAATATATCTTTTAGTTTTATTTGGCGACGGAAATTTTATATACTTAATTTAGAAACAAATTCGTCGCCAATCTGTCACAATTCAGTAATAATTAACTACTGAAAATTTTATGTCGCTTAAAAATACCAAAGGACTGGCAAGAGATTTCGTTCAGTTGCTATGCTAAGAAAACTCCAAAAAACATTATGTCAAAAAATATTTTAACATAAACAATCTGTTGATGTACACTAGTACTGATGATTTATACAGGAGAGGAGAACGAGAATAAGCGGGAAACTTAAGAAGCTACAAGATCTTGTGCCCAACATGGATAAGGTTACTTTAAATCATATCAACTTTGGTATATATATCGTAACATTATCAAATAAAAAGTTTTTGATTACTTAGACAAAAAATATCTGTTACTGATTTTATTAGCAAACAAGCTATTCAGACATGCTGGATTTAGCGGTACAACACATCAAAGGTCTTCAACACCAACTTCAGGTTCCCTACAAAACTATCAATCTTTTTAGTTTTCTGTTTACATCAGCTGAATCCATTTTTAGGGTTCTCTATAGTTCATTAACATATATTATACACACATTTTCATTTACAAATGTAGAACTTGAAAAAAGAACAAGAGAATTGCACGTGCGGATGCATTGGGAGACCAGCTAGCTAGCTAGCAACCATAACGGTTGGGATCATCCATCCTAATTTTATTTTTGTTGTTCATATATGTCGTTTGATAACACAAGAGAGTTAGAGAAGATGTAAATAAATAGATTATTAAATGCCTAATTCTCTTCTGAGCTTCTCATTCGTTATAAGATAGAACAGAGACAATTGTTCATTGTGTATTTGTTTCAAGTGTTATTCTCTGAATATTGCTAATTTGTGAAGGACTTAATTTGTTCTCAGCTTTGAAACTAATACGCGTTTATGAGTAAAACAACTAGCTTCCTATATTTGGTTTTCTAATGCACTAAGTAATACCTGAAAGGCTGAAACCTATGATTGAAAGTGTGTGATTGATACCAGGGTTAGTTGAACCATTATAAACATTAAGAAGCTTTCAGCGACCAACATGAAATCGCTATAGTACTGTTCGAGTCGGCAAGAAGTGGTTACTTTTCTGTAATAATATACTCATTTATTTTAGTTAACAGAGATGCAATTTTTGATATATTAACGACCTGCTGTAAAATACTATATTTTAAAAAAAGAAGAAGAATGATGATGTTTTATGTTTAAGAGTGAGTTGCGGTAATTGAAAACCTTCAAATTCTAATATAAATTGTTGTACTATGTTACGATATAAAAGTAAGTAAGAAAATGAAAGAAATTGTTTGTCGCATAAGTTAGAATTGGGCTCCGTGTTAACCCACACAGCATGTTTGCACGTTACAAACTTAGATTTATCCTTAGTTAAAGTTGCATGTTCTTTAATCATACATATAGTGCAATTTAGTCTATTTGTTTGTTCTAACTTATACATATATTTTGTTCGATAAAATACCTATACATATACTTGAGCGTTATTTAGTCTGTATATTACGTGAAATGTCAACATAGTCATGATTTAGTTAAAATCCTTGATTATTTGCTACAATACGTAATTATAGATCCAAGACCTGGCGGCAGTTAACCATAACCTCGTTCAGTGCAAAACCGAAAGTTAAAAAATATATATCTCCCTCCTACGTTACCAAGAACTAGCAACGTGGTGGATGTGGATGTTTAAATAAAACGAAAAATACAAATCATAAATTTTTTAAAATAAAGATTAATAAATAAAAAATAAAAAAGAGAGATTTGGGAAGAAAAGAAGAAAAAAAGGGAACGATATTAAGACGCCACTTAATGCGCAGTATGTCTTCCTGCCAGCTTGTTGCACCCTCCGTCGTCTCCTCTATCTCTCTCAAACCACTGCATTTCTCTCTCTAGAAGAAGAAGAAGGCCCAGGAGCAAACGATGTCTTCGGACGACGAAGGAAGGGAGGAATATCTATTCAAGATAGTTGTTATCGGCGATTCGGCCGTCGGTAAATCGAATCTTCTGTCTCGTTACGCTCGGAACGAGTTCAACGCTAATTCCAAGGCGACGATCGGCGTTGAGTTTCAGACTCAGAGCATGGAGATTGAAGGTAAAGAGGTTAAGGCTCAGATTTGGGACACAGCTGGCCAGGAGCGGTTCCGTGCCGTCACCTCCGCTTACTACCGTGGCGCCGTCGGCGCACTCGTCGTTTACGATATCACTCGCCGCACCACCTTCGAGAGCGTCGGACGTTGGCTCGATGAGCTTAAGAGTAAGTCTCAATTTTATAGATTTGATTTCGCGAGTTTATCTGAGAATATGAATCATGCGATTTGACTATGGGGATGATCGATTAAGGTATAATCCTGCGAGTTGACTATAATTGGGAATTTGAATCGAAGTTTCGTATAATTCTGTAATTTTCTTGCATTTGAATTCTATAATTTAGATTTGAAGTCTTCTCACTATCTAAATATATATAGTAATTTCTGGCTTCATATTCGTGTATCTATATTCAAGAATCTTAGTATTCTTGCTCTGTGTATATATCCTGGCACTTCATTCTTATATTTCTTCAACCTTGTTTCTATATAAAACTATTGAATTTTTGGGCATTTGGTCTGAGATCTAAAGACCAATTTCGTTTGTTTTTTCCCAGTCCATTCGGATACAACGGTGGCAAGAATGCTGGTGGGAAACAAGTGCGACTTGGAAAACATAAGAGCAGTGAGCGTGGACGAAGGCAAGGCCCTAGCAGAAGCTGAGGGACTCTTCTTTGTGGAAACATCAGCTCTTGATTCCACCAACGTTAAAACAGCTTTCGAAATGGTCATACTTGATATCTACAATAACGTAAGCCGTAAGCAACTCAACTCCGACACTTATAAAGATAAACTAACCGTGAACCGTGTAAGTCTTGTTGAGGACGATAATACTTCCTCCAAACAAAAATCCGGTTTCTCTTGTTGTTCCACTTGATTCTATACCCAAAAATTTTATTATTATCTTTCTTATTTCCCTTTCTTTCTCATTGTAACTTTTATTCTATTTATTTGCTTCTATCCTTATTTCTTAATTTTAGCAAATATTGAAATGATCTATTCACTCTACAGACATTACTTCGTTTTTCTCTTTCTTTGTAATATTTCCTATTTTAAAATAAACGATGGAAACTAATTTGATTGGGTTTTGTGACTTGTGTCATTATTTGGAAAAGCGAGGGAAAAAGAAAAGAAAAAGACCTATAAAGGAAAAAGATGTCCTTTCACCGAGGTTTTCTCTGGTTTTGTATCAATGACACGATGAACGGAGAATAATTTCATTCCCTTTTTCTTCTTCCATCATCCTTCAATTTTTCTTCTCTCCCTCTCCCTCTCACGGTGGCGATGCCATTACCTCCGTTTAGCTGCCGCCTTGTAGCGGCGGCGTTGGCCCTCTATATGATAGCTCTGTTGTGCGTGGGGGCTGACAATGTTTCTTCCAAAGATGGTTCCGCTCCGAAACTTCCTGGTTGTACCAATGAATTTCAAATGGTAATTTTCATTGGATTCTTTTGCCAGATTTTTCCAATTCGTGTTCCTAATTAATATTTCTTGAATTGAAATTTCTTGCGAGGATTTGGTCTAGTGTTCATTACCTTTGTCGAACGGAACCTTACGTCTGATTCAATTTTATACGATAACGGAAATGCAATCAAACTCAGAAATTACACAGTTTTTGTTTCAGCATCTGCAGTTTTCTATTTGATGTTAATTTCAAATAAGTTAGGTTAAATCCTGCATCGAAATCAATCTATATGGGACATTGATTGTAGTTGTTCAAAAATCATGATAAAATTTATTACTACGATCTGATTCATGTTCCTTTTACCCACATTATAATCATCATTTGTCTATAATTAGATTCATGCAAAAATTATTGATTACTAAAATCTTGTATAGTTTTGTTTTAAAATTATTGATTCTGTATTGAAATATTGACCAGGTCAAAGTCGAGAATTGGGTTGACGGAGAAAACGGTGAAACTTTCACAGCCATGACTGCTCAATTTGGCGCCTTGCTTCCATCTGACAAAGACAAGGCTGTTAAACTTCCCGTGGCTCTTACCACTCCTTTAAACAGTTGCTCCAATTTAACCTCAAAGGTCTTCTTCCTATTTCTTCTCTATCTTTCTGAAACACCATTGTACATTCTTAGCTTTCCAAAATCAAAACCTTTGTTTAGAATTTTGAACTAGCAAAGGTAGGAGATATCTCCAACACGACATATCATAATGCTGTTACTTGTGTTGATGGATGCACTTCTTTGAATGAATTCATCTCAAAATGTGAAGAGAGATAGTGAGTTTTATTTGTTATGATGCTTTCTTTTTGCAGCTATCTGGTTCTATTGCGTTATCTTTACGTGGCGAATGTACTTTCACTGCTAAAGCTGAAGTTGCACAGTCAGGAGGAGCTGCAGCTTTGGTGTTGATAAATGACAAAGAAGGTTGATATTTTGTATTTAAACCCCAAAGTGTATCCCCACGTTGCGATTTCTATCTTTGCAGTTCTTGTTTCGATGAGCCTCTGACACTGTTACTCTTATCTTTGCTTTTTTTTTAGAGCTGGATGAGATGGCTTGTACTGAGAAAGATACCTCCTTAAATCTTTCTATACCTGTTTTGATGATTACAATGTCATCTGGAGATGCCCTGAAGAAATCCATCATGCAAAATAAGAAAGGTAAGGTCATAAATATTGAATGTGGTCTTTATTACATGACATTATCCCTAAAGTCTGTCTGAAGTAAAGTTAAAATTCTTTACTGCATACATTGCAAATTTTAGTCTCAACATTTCTATGAAACTCTTATCTGTTTTTTTTTTGTTTCTGTTACTGTTCTTTTGATGGCTATGTGGTTTCTTCTGTGATTTTTGATGCAGTGGAGCTTCTATTGTATGCTCCAAAGAGCCCAATTATGGATTATGCAGTGGTATTTCTCTGGCTAATGTCTGTTGGAACAGTTTTCATTGCTTCTGTTTGGTCACATGTCACCAGTCCTAAGAAGAATGATGAGCAGTACGATGAATTATCACCGAAGGTTTATTAATTATACTTTAACATCTAAGCATAGATGAAATTATGAAAATACATTTTTGTTAGAAGAAGTGACTAGAAGATAGAATACAATCTAATTATCTTGTTCTGTCTCTCGTATTTCTACCTCTTCTATCAAGGAAATTACTTAAATATCCACTTGTCTTAGTTATAGACTAAATCTTGTTCTTTTTATAACATCTTAAAATTTTGGCAGAAATCTTCAAATGGTGATGTTACCAAAGGTGACTCTGAAGATGAGACTCTTGATATCAGTGCTATGGGTGCTGTTATCTTTGTCATATCAGCGTCCACATTCCTCATTTTGCTCTTCTTCTTCATGTCATCGTGGTTTATCTTGATCCTGACCATATTTTTCTGCATTGGTGGTATGCAGGTAATGTTGCCTAATCTTAAGCATTTCCTTAGTTTCATGGCTCAATAGCTAGGAATTCTGATAAATGTCTGGTAACAACTTGATAGTAAACTTTGTTTAGCATTATTTCCCTGGTAGAAGTACTAAATTATGATGAACTCATCACGTGAAATGAAACAGAGACGCTAACCTAAGCATTGTCAACATCATAATTATTAATATATTTTATATCTCAGGGAATGCACAATATTATCACTACACTCATAACAAGGTACTCTCAGAAACCCAATTTAGTTGTTGAACCCATGAAAGAGCTCTAATCCAGTTACTTAAAAGCATCATCTGATGCTTTCTCTTATTCATGTTTTTATGTCTGCAGGAGATGCAATAAATGCGGCCAGAAGAGTTTGAAAGTCCCTCTGTTTGGGAATATTTCAATTCTCTCACTCGTGGTTCTCTTATTCTGCTTTGTGGTTGCGGTTGTCTGGTTTCTGGACCGCAAAGCTTCGTATGGATGGGTTGGCCAAGATATTTTTGTAAGTCGGTCTCTGTAGCCTGGTAATTTTATAGTTGGCTAAAGCCAAATCCTCTCTATGTATTTTGGTTCTTCTTTTTCAAATTCTCGCCGTATGTCTAAACAAAACTATTGGCTTGACGTACTCAGCTTTTACTTTCACTGGTTGTTCAAATCCAACTCAAGGTTCTTCTGTTTTGTTTTAACATTTACCGGTTGACCACTAACTTGTAGCAATTAGTTATTTTACTGGCATTCCTCTTCATTAATTTTCTGACATTAGTTTAACATGCTTTTGGTTTAGTATTGTCCTTAGTTGGCTTTCTAAGTCTGACTTGTCACGTGACAGGGTATTTGCTTGATGATAAATGTCTTGCAAGTGGCTCGGCTACCTAATATCAGGGTAAGTTTTTTTTTTCTTTTCAACTGTATTTCTTACCCTTTGCATGTGTTCTAATGGGTGTCTCAAACTTAGGTTGCTACCATTCTTCTCTGCTGTGCGTTTTTCTATGATATCTTTTGGGTATTCCTATCACCACTAATCTTCAAGCAAAGTGTGATGATTGCGGTGAGTTTTGATATTTTCCTTCATTTACCAAAGTGTGTCTCACACCTTAATATTTGGTTCTGTTTCTGCAAGGAGAAGAATATCTAATTCTGTTTCTTCAAAAATCCATCATTTCAAATGATTATTATAAACTTAAAGCCTCATCAAACCAGAGCTTGTTTACCATAAGTGTGTTGTACTTTTACTTCCGAGCATGATTTGTATCGGATAGTCAGAACACCTAAAGGTTGAGTTGCCGTTGTTGTAATTTCATCACAGTACTATTAGAGTGTTTGCACATGGTGAAAGCTAAGAAGGTCGATGATAGGTTAACCACAATCACATACAAGTTGGATACTTGCAATCATATGTTCTCATGTTTGTGTTAATCTATGACATAGGTTGCACGAGGGAGCAAAGAGACTGGAGAATCAATTCCCATGCTTTTGAGAATTCCACGGCTTTCTGACCCATGGGGTGGTTACAACATGATCGGTTTTGGAGACATTCTTTTCCCGGGCCTTCTCGTATGCTTTATTTTCAGGTATCCCATTGAAGGCTCCTCTGTTTCAAACGCTGTCCTTATTCAATATGCGCCATCTCGATTTTTGTATGGTTGTTTTTTAACTCTTTTGGTGTCTCAGATATGACAAGGAAAATAACAAAGGAGGCTTGAATGGATATTTTCCATGGTTGATGTTTGGCTACGGACTTGGCCTTTTCTTAACATACTTGGGATTGTATATAATGAACGGACACGGTCAACCTGCATTGCTCTATCTTGTCCCTTGCACGCTTGGTATTTCGTTCATCTCATGAGAAAACTCTTTGAATTTTGATGGAGACTCGTAGGCATTGTATAATGCAAGGTTTCTTACATGTTGTGTGGTTTGCAGGAATCACGGTTATTCTCGGGTTGTTGAGGAAAGAACTGAGGGACTTGTGGAACTATGGGACCCAACAGCCTTCAGCTTCAGATGTAAATCCATCTCCACAAGCATAAATTGTTCCAAACATAACTCAAAACCCCTGGAGAGTGAAGAACAAGAAGAAGAAGAAACTATAAAAAGCAACATTTTTTTTCGGCCCATAAATGTAAGAAATCTACACTTGTCAAAATGAACCCTTTTGCGCGTATACATCATCTAGTGTCGAGCCCACCAACGTATATAATGTAATGTATATGTATGTCAATATATGTACATATTCACCAACTCCCTGTATCTAAATGAACTTATACTGTACAAATACGAATAGGCATGGCTTAACAAAAAATTTCTCGGAAAATTAAATTTTTAATGCAAACTTAAAGGAACTCACAATTGCTAAACAAGACAACAAGAGACAGATAGATTGGAGAGAGACTCTTAAATCACAAAACGGTGACGTATCTTCTTTCTTGAACTGTTGCATGTTGTGTACACATAGATATGTGTATATAGATGCAGAGGTATTAAGAGTTAGGGAAGAGCAGATCTGAAAGAAGAAGAAACTCAACTGCTAATGTTAGCCGGCGGGAAACGGATAATTTTGGGGGACAAGCTCTTTTTTCTTATCCTCCTACAAAATCATCCGTCTTCGCTTAGACCCTAATTCCCGAGATTCCTCACTTCCTTCAGACCCTAACAATTTCAATTTTCAATCAGAGGAGAAAGCTTTTACTCTCTTCCTCCGAATGATTTCAATGGCGTGTCTCCCAAAAACCTTAGAGGAAGAAGAAGACACCCAAACAATATCGAACTCCACGACCACGAGATCCCCGTTCATTGTGTTGTAATAGCGCCGCTGGTTCTCACAATGTGATGTCCAAGAAAGTCACAGAAACTCACACGTGTATGTAAGTTTGTGTATGTTTATATATACTCAGGTTTGGGGTTTAATGCTTTGTAGTTAGGCCTCTTAAACGGGTCTGACCCGCCCCGTCAACTTGCGAGTTCTAAAATTTTTTTATCCCTTGATCCGTAGATTTAAAACTTTTATCCATATTTACCCGTTTAAAAACAGTAAAATCTGCGGATAATCTGTTTTTTTTAATAAATATTTTCAATCCGCCAACCCATTTTCCAATCCGCAAAAATGTATATTAAAAAAAAATATTCTATTTGTGAGTTATCCCGCCATCCGCAGATTTTGATTCTATGATCTACATCCGTCCCGTATCTCAATTCTTCGATTCGCACCCACAACCAACCCACAAATTTTTTTCTCTGTCGATCCGCATCTATCTTACGACAGATCAAAACCCGTGGGACCCGCAAAGCGGTTCAGCCCTATCTGTAGTTGAGTTTACTAGTGTCTAAATGTCAAAACTTCTCAAGCTACTTCTCTGGTAACTTCAAAACTTAAAACTTTTCATCGTAGTTATATGTATGTATATACGTGTGATTATACATGTATAGGTTCTGGAGAAAAATGTGGGAGCAAAAGCAACGAACCAACGGTGAGGCAGACGCAGGTGAGGTGGAGAGAAAGAATGAAGTTCAGAGTTGAGGTAATGAACAAATGTCCAATGTGTCCAATCATCAACCTTCAACTGAAATGTCAAGGATTTCCCCAGTCGCTTGTGGACCCCACACTCCTCCGTGTTCTCTCCTCTTCTGCCGGAAACTGTGTGGTGAACGACCGCTTGCCGCTGAGTCCAATGCAGACTGTCTCTTTCAACTACTCCAACTCACACCAGTTTGCTCTGCGTCCTCTTTCTTGGTCTTTTCAGTGCGAGTAAACCAATAAAACAGTTATATAAAATAAAATCTCTCTTTGCTCATCAATCTGGCTGGCTTTGCTTTGTATTATCTATATTCAGACCTTCTATTTTACCATTTGAGCAATTGAATCTATTTACAAAAGAGAAACTATAAGGAGTCTCTAAAGGAGGAAAAGAGTCATTAGGAGAAGTAAAGAAAGTAAAAGCAAAGAGGTATCTAAAGGTAATGCAGAAGAGATAAAATGTGAGCCTACTAGATGAACTGTTCCTGTTCCTTCATCTTTTACTTTTATGCTTGATGAGCCTGCATAAAGAAAGAGACAACAAAAAAAAATAGATTGTTTCAAATTTGAATTCTTTAATAGTCACTATGAGACATCAATATTTGTGTTGTTTTCGAGTTTATAATAGACAGCACTTACAGTTGTACTCAGTCCACCCAATGACCTGATTTTCTAGATCGTAGAGAACAAGCTTGTTTGAAAGCACTAAATCTGTAAAAGAGAATGTAAGATATTGTGGGCATTAGATTGAAGCAAACAGCGTGCATTGTTAATGAGCGCAAGAGCGATGGCATTTTCCAGGAACTGGATTGGCCAGACTTATATTGGGGTTTAACTTTGTCACTGAGTCATGCTTCTTTTGTATTAATCGATTGTAAACTATAGATCCTACTTTACGACAGCAAATATAATAGGACGCAACACAAGATCTAGAGCTAGCTATTGCAGGGGAACCCGTTTAAACAATGATGGAAAGCAGGATCAGAGGTTCATGAGTATTCTCAAGGTACCTCCCAAAAGTGTCATGTTTCTCCTATCTCTGGATTGCATTCCACTATTTTGCCAACCAATGCACCACATTCCTTCCTGTCAAATTGTTATGAGTATGAGGTGAAATGAATAGCAAGATTGAGAGCACGAAGATTGCAAAAGCGAAAAATCAACCAGAAAGGCTGAAGATGCTTACATAAGGGAACAGGTAGTCATGAGGATAAACCCTGAGGTATACAGAGTTCTCGAAATGGAAAGTGACATTCGGAAACACCTCATCAACTCTGCAGAAAAGATTGTTTAAGAAAACCATTGTGTGATACGTTGACATCACAAATGAACAGTTACTTACATGCAAACCATCCACAATGATGTCCAAAGATATTTTTGGTAGATGAATTTGAAAACTTTGTGGTAAAAATCATAAATCAAGACCTACGACTAACCTTCCAGAGTACTGAAAACATTTATAATCTTTATCCACTATGTGAAGTTTCAGATCAGGCTCCTGCGAGGTTATCTAACAAAAGAACCATAATTATGAGAAAAGACTCTGCATTTAAAATTCTTTATGAACTTGAAATTTTCTTGCAGTGTACCTTCTTCACCAATGGTTCATAGATTATCTCTGGAAGATAGGCCAAGGTTGTACCACTGTCAATT
This sequence comes from Cardamine chenopodiifolia, assembly GCA_963922655.1. Taxonomy (NCBI): domain Eukaryota; kingdom Viridiplantae; phylum Streptophyta; class Magnoliopsida; order Brassicales; family Brassicaceae; genus Cardamine; species Cardamine chenopodiifolia. Next base: position 1,085,860 of record OZ000467.1, read on the forward strand.
ATTGCTCCTTTTCTATCTCCCGGTTGAAATAAATCTGCTGGAATATTTAGAAACTCCTGACCAACTTGAACTGCTGTCATATTGACATTGTAATGTGGTCTACAATTGAAAATAAAAATAGTCGGTGAACAAAAAGAGAACTAGAGAAAGAATACATTCACCATTTCAAAAGAAGCTTTCAAGTAAAATACACTAATTTTACTTTTCACCTTCTAACAAGAACAGTAAGAAGATTCACTCTATTTCAAGTAGAAATTCAAGCTATTTCAATGTACTCAAAAGAGCATTATATCTCGGTGAGCGAGCCTATAAGATTAGCTTTAAACAGGAATAATATGGTGTCTGCATCTACCGGTATCTCAATGAGCTTCTTACCCAAATTTAAAAGGTAATGATTGCATTGCAGCATATGATTGCACAAACGCATGAAAAGGTAAAACATTATAAAAGGAAAACAATGTTGACATACTGATTGGGTACCAGTGGTGTCATGTTTACTTTTGGTTGCACAACACGTCCAATAGCAAATATACCACCACCATTTCTTCCATCTAAGCAATGAGCAAATATCTTTTTCACTCTCCCTGATGAGGCCAGCTGGGAAATCATGGAGGAATTAGCTTTTCCAAATCCAAGTATTCCGTCAAGTGCTTCTTCATTAGACGAGTCTAGATCTCCTGACTGCCTAGCACCACACCTTCAAGATCATATTAAAACATTAAGAAATGGAAGAGGCAATGAGAAATGACGGGCTTGGGAAATTTCTGCACTCATTTCAAATCATAGAGGGTCGGGCTTCAGTCGAATAACCTTCTCCCTCCCTTGCCAGCGGAAAGATAAAAGAAGTGTAATGGATGACTAGAATACAATTTTTACAGATATTTGAGGGATTTAACCAGCAATTCTCAGCCCAAGATATAGAACTAAAATACAATATGGTATTTCTAAATTATTAAGTTTCCCAAAGCGTAGATGCATATCAAAGAAATGAAGTGTGCGTGCTCGGAAAGATATCTTAGCAAAATAAGCAAACTAATCAATTGTCACAATCAAAAGTACATATATCAGTAAGGCATATGGTTTATCTGTGATATTCACTATATGGTGGAGAACTTATTCACATGTTACTTTAGAAAAAAAGAAGAAAAGAATAGATGCCAGAATGCCCTTTAACCTCTTTCAGAATCTCAAGATTTTTCCTTTACCCATTAAAATTTTATCTGTTAGACCTTTGTATGCGCTTAAAGATTTGTTGGTCAGTTAAGCATTGTTACAGCATTTAACCATGCCTTTTTTTTGCTCAGTTAACAAGATAATACCGTGAAAACAAGCAAGGTCAAATTGTGTTCTTTTCAGTGAGAACAGAAAGAAAACCTAACAAAGCTGCAAATATCAAGTTGCAGAAGTTTACAAGTTTAAAGAGAAGTCCTGTAAAGCAAGATTATTAAGAAAGGCTTACCCAAATATGACACTTCCATTAGCTGTTTTAGTCTTGAGATCACCAGCTACACTGTCATACTGCACAATATCTTTTACAAAATAACCTGCGGTGGAGCTACCATCTCCATAGATCTCAAGATAAGGACATGACATATTAGCTTTGCAGCCTGAGAGAGGACCACCACTTATCTGGTAGCAAAAATCTTCGTCACAAGAAACTAACTTTCCGCTGTCTGATTCGTTAATGTTGTAGAGTGTCAGCGGAATCTATGTAGGAAAAGAAAAGCACAGCCATTGAGTTGGAGCAACAAAAGGCAAATGTAGATGAAATAACAAATAAGAAGAGGCTCACTTACACCAAGACTGCTTCTTTTTGGACATTGTTTGCACTGGATGCAGTTTACCCACATGATATCACTGCCTGTGTCTACTTGTACATAGTAGGTCTTTGCAGGTGTTCCAATTCCAATTTTTGCATAATACAACCTTCAATTGGATGAAAGAGAGACCAATGAAAAAGGGAAAAGAGAGAGCACACAGAGACCAATGGGACGCATATAATTGCCTGAATTCTAACTTTAGTTGATCTAAAAATTCAAACTTTGAAACTGTACTTGAGGATATTTCCATAAATTCCTCAAAAGCACCCGAAAATCCAGTGATCAGAGATAAATATGAGAATCAGAGAGAGAAACGAACCCGAGGATATCAGGGCGACCACTTCCACCAAGAGGTAGATCGATTCCGGCGAGAATTGTGAGCTGACGCCGGTCATCGTGATCCCTGAGGGCACTCAGGGAGCCTTGAAGCCTAGGATAACGGTACTTAACGTTGAACACTCCAGGATTGGAAGAGACGCAGAGAGCGAAAACGAGCGTCAGAAGAGCAGTGAGGAACCAAATCAGCGTGAATCTTGAGCAGATAGGGAAAGAGACGATTGATGAGGACATCTTCCTTCTCCCCTCGTGCCTGATTTAATGGTGTCTATCGTCACGGCGACGACGACGACGACGACGACAACGAGGGAGCCGGAGGGAAAGGGAAGTTCAGAGTTTATTGGTCCGTGCCTCCACCAATACAATACACCCTTTTTCCTTTATTATTATTATTATTTTATTTCTTGAGTGGACTTTTCAATTTCGTTTTATTCCAGATTCGACCCATTAATTGATTTTTTGGGTATTTTATAGTTTTAGGTAAATTACACATGTAAATATTAAATAAGGTGTGTTACTGTTACTGACGCTATACTACTCTTTTCGGTCGTCTCAAATCTCAATTGTAAACAATTTACTTTTAAATTCTACAACATAATTTAGATGAAATCATACGATTTTTTATGTCCGTGTGTTGTAGTAGAATGCGTGAAAACTCAAAACGGTGTGAACAAACTTTATATAATAAACGAATAGAAACTTCATTCGCAAACCACACTATGTTTCCTCGCTTTTTCTATATTTTACACACATTCTGCCAATACAATAATTAAATATGGTTTTACATACAGAAAAATATAAAATTTCGTTTGAATATAAGTTCTACAGAACAAAACCACAATTTTTTTTACCACAAGCAATTTCACTTATTATGCAACAACATTCCCCAGTGAAGCAAGAGAACAATGGCGATACATAGACTTACGAAGCGGAAGACGTAGGTACAGTGGAAGGGTTGAAAGGTTTCTGCTCGGCGCAACTCAGCTCCTCGTTTGGCCCAGCGTCTTCTCTTCCAATACCCAAGAGGTCGAGGAAGTATAAGTAGTGTGAGACTATGTTGTTCATTCGGTCAATGTCACCTTGACCACATGTGTACTCTCCGTACAAGACGTTCATGGTGGTGCCAAAAGTCGGGCCACGTTTGGACAAAGTGTCGTTCTTTGAAGGTTTCCAGTTTCCAACAAAGATGTCGTGAGCCGAGGGCTGAGATTTCTTGATTGGAGTCATCCATCTCCAGATTGCAGCTTGGAAGGCAAGTGTTGCATTCTGCTCAATGTACTCAGGGTGGTTCAAGAGATCAGCTTTCAGGGCTTCCCCGGCTGCACCGTAGTTGAAGTTCCTTCAAATAAACACAAGTAAAAGACCTCAGCCTCCGATGATCTTAATTGTTTGATTTCACAATTTCCATCTAGAGATTCAAAATAGAAGGCGAAATGAGTACCAGTAAATGGGTAAGGCACCGCGACCGTAGTATTCAGCTCCAGGGCTGCATGGGTACTTGAATTTCCAGGACTCGTCACAGTATGACTGCATTGGACTCATTTCTCTGTTATAGCACAGACCCCAAGCTAAGGGCCCTCCTGTTGCAACTCCGTAGCCACCTATAAGACATCACAGTAACACTCATGCTAATGCAAAGCTTCTTACAACATAGAAACCACCAACAGCGACCTTTGAAATGTCCATTTTCATATCCATTATTATATGCTTCAGACACGGAAGTAAAATAAAGAAAACTTACAGGACGTCTTGCTGGCGACATGACCGAGAAAAGCAGCCATTTCTTTCTGTCCCATGATCTTTCCTCCAGTGGTACCAAACCCAAGAGGCTCAAAGAGGGCAGCAGCAGTAATGAAGGACTGGTAGTCCCAGAAACCAACAGCGTGAGCTATGGGAGTGTTTCGCTTGGAAAAGAGTTGCTCAAACTGATACACCTGAAAGTAATCAGATATTGTTTGGTTACAGCAGTATACGGACCACCAGCTGCATTCCCATCCCTGCGTGCACAGCTTCTTTCCCCTCTGTTTCTTCACTTTAATCGTTTTGTCCTCTCCATTTGCAACCAAGGCCAGGAATGATACAGCCAGTAGAACCAGAATCACAATCGAACCACTCCGGATCGTCACCATAGCTTACAATTATGGAGCAAATAGCTGCTACAAGCTGCAAAATTTACTGCTTCTTGTTTGAATTGTCTGAAAATTTAGAAACTTTTATTCTTCCTAACAAGCAAAAGGTACTCATCAAGAAATAAATTTCAACGTTTTACCAGGAGAGAACCCTCATTAGTGGAAAAATAGAAGAAATATTAACAAATATAGATCTACGTTAAAACCAAAAGACCAAATCCGACGAGCCAAAAGCTAATTGAAATCAACACAGAAAGAATAAAATCAGAAACAAATCACAAAAATGGAACTCTTTTAAGTTCTAATAACTTCGCTGACCTCTAATAGCTGTAAATTGACCGATTTTATATCAAATTGGAGAGATTGATGTATAAGATTAAAATCTTCACATAATATTTTATAGAGACTTCAAAATGTGAATGTCGATCATAGATTGTAAGATCAGAAATCAATAATGAAGCAGTAAAACAAAATTTATGAGTCAATATTTAGCTGAATCGATTCATTACCAATAGTAGAACAAGTGCTTATGGAAGAAATTGCTTACCGGCAATGCCGATCGGCTAGATCCAGAGATCGAGAAAACTAGCTGTGCTTCAACGGAACCAAAAAAAACAACCCTTTTGCTTCGTTGCCGAGAAAATAAGAGATTCCCAGGAAAGAGAAGAAGAAGGACTAAACTAAAGAGGGTGACGGATCAGCGGTCTCTATCAACCGTTGGATTGGAGGCCAATCAACGGCGAAGATTGCGTTTGGTGTGGTGTATGTGTCGGTTTGAGAAGACAGGCTGGAACGTGTATGGGCCCTACTTAAGTGAAGTGGAGCCTTCCACCGACAGCCCACACACCAGCGTTGAGAATCTCTCCGCTTCAACTAACCGGTTTGGTACGGTTTAAATCGATTCTGGATTTTTGGTTTGTGTTGAACAACCGAAAGTGTTTGGCCCAATGGGCTTTTAGTTAGGCCTTCTTGTAATAAATGCTAAAACAACAGATCGAGAGACAATTTCGCTACTTTCCTTTCTTCTCCTTCTCTCTCTTTCTCTCATTCTCTCATTCTCTCATTCTCTGGAGACTGTGACAATGGCGTCAGCTTCGAAGCAAAACCCTTCTTCTTCCAAACCCCCAAGGCACCCGACTCCTATTACTGCCTCAATCCCCTCGAAACCAGGTGTCACAGAAGAGCCCCAATTGCGAAACCCTAATAGTAATAACCCTAGCAAAAGTGTCTTAGCGTCGACGTCGAATCCACCGATTACGATGGCGGTGGAGGATCAGATCCTGGGACGTTCCACCCACCTCACCCGACCAGAGCTTCTCCGACGCCGATCGCACAACCTGAGGCAGCTCGCGAGATGCTATAGAGACCATTACTGGGCTCTAATGGAGGATCTAAAGGCGCAACACAGATACTATCACTGGAATTATGGTTTTAATATTTTTAAAGAGGATAATCAGCAAAATAAGAGACGTAAGGTTGGAATAGATGGAGAGGCTGGGGATGAAATTAAATGTAGCAGAGACAATGATAATAACAATGGTGGTGGTGATCTGAATCTAAGTGGAAACTGTGTAGCCTGTGGTAGTGGTTGCAAATCCAAGGCCATGGCACTCACCAATTACTGTCAGCTTCATATTCTCATGGATAAAAAGCAGAAGCTTTACACGTCTTGTACTTATGTCAATAAAAGGTTCCTTCACAATCTCTCTTTTCCTTTAGCTTTTAACTTTTGATTTGCATATATTCTCTTGGCGTTGGGAAATATTGGGTGCTTTAGTTTGTGCTAATATGTTTATTATGGTTGGGATTAAACAATGTTGTAATGCTGTGGAGTCCAAAGAGCTGAAACTTTGCATTTTGAAGTGCAACTAGCATGTGATGATTGTTAAACCATCTCTATTCTAACTTTTGTATGGTTATATTGTTCATTTCAGAGCTCAGTCAAAAGCAATAACTTGTCCAAAACCAACACTTGCATCGACTGTTCCTGCTCTGTGTAACGTGCACTTCCAGAAAGCCCAAAAGGATGTTGCTCGGGCTTTAAAGGATGCTGGTTATAATGCTTCTTCAACAAGCAAGCCTCCCCCGAAACTCCATGACATAGTAGCAGCGTTTGTGCATCATATTCAAGCAAAGAGAAAAGATCCACGAAAAGAGGGCAAATTAAAAAGCTTAGTAAAATAAGAAATGACAAGCTAATCAAATCCTTGGAGTTAACAGAAATAATTTGTTTCCACAGTTGTGCAAAATGGAAGGTAAGATAACTTGCTTACTATATCATCACAAGTGAGAAAGACAGGTAGCTGATCCTATTTGATTCGTGATAGATAGGGTAATCATCTATGCCTGGTAATGAAGGAAGCTTATTGTTATAATTGTAATAGAACTTGGTCACACAGAATATATTGGTAGATATAACTTCTTCTTTGTTAATCGTAGCAAAACAAAGCTGCTTTTAGAATGACTAGCTTCTAAGAGGTGTCTCCTAGTTTTCATTCTCTTTTGTTATGAATGGAGCTGATGGTCATTTCCAATGAGTTGCTTAGGCTTATAGTATTTATCATTTTTTTTCTTGTTGCTTAGATTCCAACATTCAACAGGTCGTGTGTTTTTTCGTATTGGTCTATTGTTGAATGTGGATTAGCTGGACTTAAACCTAATACCTTTGTTAAGCATTGAAGCAAGCCACATGGCCGTTTCAATCTGTGACTGACTTCTGCCATGACATTGACAGATTTAGATGTGAGTGCCTTTACAAGGTTACAACTTACAAGTGGCTTCAGTCAAGCGAGGAGCAACATTGTCACAAAGGTTTAGTTGAGCCGTCTAATTTGAAAGGAGGATATCTTTGGATTGTAGAAGGCACTATCTAGTTCTATAGTTAACTAATGTAGAATTTCCTAGTCCTAATAGTTTACTTCTAAATCTTGTAACAAACTTGATTGAGACATGGAAATAGTAGTGGACACATATGTTTTAGAAACTGGTAGCTTTCGTAGCTGTGTGAAAAGCTGCTGTTCTTTGTGCAGTTTCTGCTGCACCTCTAGCTACTCGTCCAAACCGATATGTTCTTTCAGCGTTCTCTGAAAATGACATAAAATGAATGAATGCAATCTGATTCATGTGTTTCGAATTTTTGCGAGCGATGCATACTTGAAAAGGACTTGGGCTACATTTAAAGCAACTGGTACAATACTCTTAACGTTCATAATTTCATCAATTATGAGGCTATGCATGTAAAATCTGCTTAGATCACTCGAGAGTCAAGCCTCTGCGTGTTGGTTGGAGTCTGTAACATGTTGTGTTACAAAGCATTCGTCAGAAGCTACTTAAGCGTATATTTACTTACACTCTCAAGATCCAGAAAACGCATTACTCATCTTAACTCGCCATATTGAGCATCTAGGGTCAGTATCAATTGTATTAGCCATCCACTTATTGAAAAGTTTGGTTAGCAATAATATATAAAATCCATCTTTCTTTTCCTCCCACTCGATTCTTCATAAAGACTAAGGAGCATCACCAGGTTAAGCAAATCAGTTCACAAAACACATATTCACAAAAATGGAATTCAGAGGATGGTAGTAATGTCATAACCTTCACAAAGAAGGTTATATATTGATCCAGCAACCAAGTTAAGATTAGTCAGTTACCTCAGCAAGTAGAGGTCCATAACTAGCTAATGATAGCTCTCAATAAACGCAAAGGCTCTCACCACTCACTGCACGAGGACAAGAATCCAGCTATTAAGATATCAGATGTTAGATGTTAAGCTCCACATTCACGCATACAAGACACGAGACCAGCAGGGAAATGAGAGAAAAAAATTGATGTTTTATTCACTGATACCTTTATTTCCTTTTCATAAATCAATAGACTAGATAACTACTACTCATACATGGAATTAAGTCAAAATCATTGTCTGTGTTCAGTTAAATTTCAGACCTTCCAATGCCTTTCCGAGATCTCCTCCTCAGCTTACAACGGCTGAGATATTGTTCATTCACTAACATTTCTGTTTCAGATGTGACAATAATGATTCTTCAGCTGCACAATTGCACAGTACAGGCAACGGCTTGTGCCCAGTATTTGAGCCTAGCTTTCACATCATCAGGATTATCACCTGAAAATACAACAAAATGAAACCATTCACACTTGATATAGACTTACCACTAAGTAACAAACCAATTAACCAAATGAAATCAGAGATAGATCACTGAACCAATCGATGGAAGAAAATATCGCAAGTCACGAGGTTTTTACCAGGGCTAGAGATCTTCCAATTGGCAATAGGAGTGGCTGTGACCGGTGGAGATGAGGGAGAATCTTCCACCGGTGACCTATTGTTGTTGTGCTTATCGTCTAAGAACTTCTGGCTCATGGAATAGCATAGCTCTAATGCAGGTAAAGTGTTGCAGAGCTCAGGGATCTCGTCGTAGCTGAAACCAAATCCTAGATCTAAACAACCTTTGAGATCTTCGAGATCGTCATCTGTCAAGCTCTTGGATCTCGTCAGATCGTCTTGATCATCCACCGTGGAAGCAGTCTCCACGTAACCTTCGAGTAACACTTGGCTCTTCTTCTTCTCCAGCTTCTTCCAACTATCGTCGCCGAAGACAAATGATCTGCGGTTCGAGATCTCTACCCACGCATCATGGATTCCAGATTCATCGTCCTCGTCGTCGTATTCGAAGGCATTTTTAGATGTTTCCGCTTCTAGTTTGTGTTGGGAAGCGTTGCATTGCCATGGATTTGATGATTTGCAGCGAACAGAATTCATCACTCACTCTCTCAGTTTTTTAATCCTAATATCTCTCGCTATCTTTTATATATGTGAACTGTGAAAGAGTCGATTTGGTTACTTATAAAACCCGCAATGAGCAACATCATCATGATGATGGTTATAATGATGATGATGTTGTGATGGGTGGCATCTTCTGGCGTGACTTTTGTCTGTTTGAAATTCGTGGGACCCGACAATAAGAATTCATCTGCTTCAACACTGATTTACGGAAGGAATTACTTTCATAAATTACACAAATCGGTTTAAGTTTTTAGCGGAATAATAATAGTAACGGTAATAATTAGAAGTATATAGAAATAGATTGCTGATATCGCTAATTTTCAGTTTTTGAGATTAATAACTATACTAACTGTACAATTCTTTCCCCTAACGGTACATTTTTACTATAATGGTAAAAAGTTGCCCATAACACCATCATTATTCAACAATTAAAGACTGATAGAAATTTTTATCGGATTTGAATATTTGTGTTATTTAAAAAAATAATTAAATCCAACTATATTTTGAAAGTAGGTTATATATATGCATATCGGTATATATGGCATGATCAAGATTGATGACTGCATGTATCATGAATAATGTATATGTTATGTGCGAATATAATCATATACTATATATATGATAATATCACTTTTGAATGTGAAAGACTGTCATTGTAACGAAATTGGTTGGGACACAAATATATACAGAGTTTGGTCTTGCTGCTGGGGATACGTGGCGGATAACGAGTGGAGAGATTGGAAATGCAGATGAATATGGGCCAACAACCCCACGTTGTGGCTCAATAATTTAAGCTGGGAGGAGAAAGAATACAAAGTCACATCATTATTGTTGAGCTCACAATTATTATTATGCCGTCTTCATCTATGCTTCCCCCATCGGAAGGACCATTTTTCATACATTTATCTCCCTATTTCAATGCATATTTATAAATAAAAATGTTCCGAGAATAATAGCTTCTTTTTAATTTTTGTTTTTTTTTGTCAAACTTTCGTTTTTAATATATATGTACATATATCTATTAATTTCAAATCAACAAATGCAATGGTGGCATTCGAATCATTTTATTTGGAAAATCACCACTATTAAGATATTCGTATTTCTTATTACTATGTGGTACCATCATTATTCGGAATCACCATAATTATTAATTAAGGAATGAGACACCATTTTTAAGGTGCGGGTTATTAAGGTTTTCTTTTCTTATTCATTAATCATCGCTATAGAGTTTTACGATTCTTTTTCTATATATAAAAAAGCGAATAATTGATTTTGCACAATTTGCAGTCGTGGTGCGAGGCTGCGAGCCACCACGGAGACACTGGTAGGATCCACATGATCTAACACGCTTTCGCCTTTTTCCCTTTAGCCCCTGAAAGGTGACACACGTCACTTTGCAACAACAAAATATAATACATTCATTTATAATATTTTGAAGAATAAAAACATGGAGAGAACAGATCCATTAGTCCGACGAACTAGCCCATTCTACCTGCTTGCCATCAGAGTTTATTGACAGACCACTAATCTAATGATTATTAGCCATTTGGTTTAATCTCTAGTTGAAAATTCTTTTATGCATTTTTACACAAATCCCTCTTGAGAAGTTGGGAGTAGACTTAATTAGTATTATATATTGTCATAAAAACACAATTTGGTTCAATAGATGTAGCTTAATTTCTCTTGTCTTTCATCCCTATTCATATTCTCGCTGGGAGACTCTTTCTTAGAGGGAAATTTCTAGAGAACATACAATATTCCCAACTGCATGCGTGATTAAACATGTATGATTTTTCCAATATCAAACCATTTAAAAGATGAGAAACTTACTTGTCACATAAGTAACCGAAATTGTACACCCTTTTCTTCTCTTCTCTTCTCTCATTGTTTTCTCGTATGGATAATTCACTGGTCGAAAGCCTGGGTGAGCTCGGAATCCGATCGGAGGCGGAGGCCGAGGCGGATGAGTCGTACGTCGACGCAGCTTTAGAAGTTGGTCAGACCGAAACATCTGCCCAACGGAATTATGCAACTGTTCTGGCTGAGGAAGATATTCGACGGCAAATGGATAGTGACATTCAAAGTGTTTCAGATCGTATTTCCCTCTCCACAGCTGAAGCCACACTTCTGCTTTCTCACTTGAGATGGTAAAAAGCTTCGATTACCTCCTAATATTTGCTCTAAAATTTGTATTTAATTTCTTCCTCTACAAGAAACCCATTTTTTGTCTCTCTGTTTCTTTAATTTTGTACTCAGGGATGTTAGTGATGCTATAAGTGTTAAAGAAAGTGTTGGCTAATTGGAGAGACCACTTGATCCACCTTCTGATGACAAAGAAGTAATGATCTTTGAATCCAAATGTTTCTACTCTACTCTCTTTTTTTTTCTGGTCCGATTCTAGGTTAACATCTTAATGTTGGTATAGTTCTTTTGCGGAACCTGTTCCCAATCACACTCACTCGAGAAGTCTGCATCGATCTCCTGTTGCCATCGCGTATGCACTTGCTGCTGGACCAGTAAAAATCTCGTTAATTAGAATCGAATGTCTTTTTTTTTTTAATATTTGGTTCATTCTCGTTCTTTGTCGACCTTATTACATATATAATAATTTTGAGGGCATATAAACAATATCATCCATGAAATTCCAGCTGATAAATGGCTTGTTTGGCTTAAATGTCCTTACGGTATTTGTCAAGCTTATGTTGGTCAAGATATGATTCAGAGATTTGCTTCCAAGGAAGAGAAGTCCAAGTACGATCAATATCTTCTTCAATCTTACGTTGACAACAGAGAAACGGTAATAAAAAGGCGTTAAAAAAACAACCTTAGATAGATCATAGAGATCAGTATGAATCATTTTGTTGCTTAAAAGGTTTTATTTAGATTTTTATTTTTTGGCATTAGATGAAATGGTACCCTGCCGAGTTGTCTTGTTGTGCGATTGATCTTAGTCCAGATTCTGGAAATTCTGATGTCTCCTGTCTCCGTTTGCTTAGATTCTGTTGGAATGTGAGTTCTTTAGCTTGAACCCTTTTGTCTTTAATCTAGTTTCTATTACTTTATATTGAAACTTAGCTTCGGTACAGGGAGGAGGCTCACAGTCCTCTGGACTGTAAAACAGCTGCAAAATGGTTAGCAATAAACGCTTCTAATAACCAAAACCCGAAGTTTCGGATATCCAATTCCCATTCTGTAAAGCTTTAACCTTGCAAATATCTCAGTCTTTTTGCATTATGATTTTAGGTTACTAGAAAATACTGTGCCTTGTCCCAAGTGTAAGCCAAGGATCCAACGAAATCAAGATTGTTCACTGAAGATGAAATGTTTACCTTGTAACTATGATTCTGTTGGTAAATATACTTACATATGATCAGGGGAGGCCGAGTCAGGTTTGGAGAGGCTCCACAAATGCGCAGAGAAGGAATTGGAGGTGTTTCAAAATGCTGAAGGCCCTTCAGAAGAGTTCCATCAGTTCCGGACTATATTAACTGGTTTGACCAGGTAAATTATTGTCTTTTTAACATCTATTTGGCTGTTTGGTACAGAACAAGAAAAGGCATCAGCTTTTCAGACAGATCAAGATAGAATCTGGGTCGACTTTCAGATGAATCGATCGACGCATTAATTTGTGCTAAATTCAGATTGATTGTTGCATCTATAGTCAGATAGTCTGTTGTAGGTTTAGCTGAACTAGTTGAGATTTTGAACAACCATATGAATGCTAACCTTAATGGCTTCTATCGTCTATAAACAGCATAACAAAAACCTACTTTGAAAATCTGGTGAAAGCTCTGGAGAATGGTCTTGCTGATGTGGATTCGCAAGCGGCTAGCAGCAAATCAATAAACTCTAAAGCTAGAAAGACAACAGGTGATGGGAAAGGTAAAAGAAGCTCCAAAAATGGCGGGTCCAGCAGAAACCCAGATGACAACTGAGATCTCTCAGGTTTCAGTTAAGACACTTTTGTACGAAAATGAAAAGACTTTAAACAGTTCAGCAAATTGGGGAAAAGTTTGGGTTTTACAATACTTTCCAGTAGCCTCCTCTGAGTTTGAAGACTGTTAAGGCAGACGACTGCGTGCACAAGTGAACTACCTCTCTTTGTCTCAAGGGTTTATGATAGTTTTTTCTCAACCTAAATATTGTATATAAAAGAATCTGCACACTGTTACTTTTGGCTTTTGAGTTGCCTTGTTCTGCTAGTGAAATGTCTGCAAACCAAACCGGAGTCTCTTGTCTGAAAATTTTCTCCAGGTCAAGAACAGATGAAACCTTCTTTGTGTTAGTCTTTTTCAGCTACTATGAATGATCTTACATTAGTTTGCTTGCAAAAGTGAACAACGTTCGTTCCATTAAGTTACTTTTACTTAATTTAAATTGAAAATTTTATTTGCCTTTGTGAGAACGCGCGAAACACAAATAAGGGATTTGAAAAAGTAGAAAACAAAATAAATCTTCAGATGTAGAAATCTTAGAGGTGACAATATAATAGGGAGATTAACACTATTTCCTTCAACAGTGAAATAAAGCTTGCCTTGGATCTTTAGATCTTCAAAGATGTATCGGATAATTTTGTATAGTAAACTCGTCTTATGCAATGCTTAAGTATTTGTTTTCTCTATTCTCTAAAGCTAATTCGTTGACTCCTTCAAAATTCTCCAAGAAGTTAGTGGTTGGTGTGTCATTATCTTCATGATTATGTGTTTTTGGTACATGCACTCCTCAAACTATATCTCAATTCTTGTTACTGAAACTTCTCTTGTCTGATATTTTTTCAGGCTAAATTACAGAAAGTGATTAGGATCTGCAATGGCTTTCACGGATGGGAAAGATGGATCTAAAGGATTTGTGAAAAGAATGGCTTCATCTTTTTCCATGAGGAAGAAGAAGAATGCAACAAGGGAACCCAAGTTGCTTCCAAGATCGAAATCAACAGGTTCTACTAACTATGAATCCATGAAGCTACCTGCAGCAAAGAAGATTTCAGATGTCACAAATAAAATGAGGGTCAAACAATCAGCTGGCGTAATGCCACAGCGAAGAAGAGAAAAGATCGATGATCGTGGTGGTGGTGGGACGAATAAGAACTTTGGAAAATGGAGAAGCTTTGATGATAGTGATTCAATATGGTTATCTTCAGATTGTGCATCTCCTACTTCTCTTCTTGAGGAACGCAGGTTATCTGTTTCTTTTCTTTTCTCGGTTGATGAGAATGTAGTTTCTTGGTTATCAAAACTTGCCAAATCGTCCCTTTCTCTGAATCATCAAGAAGCAACTTCCATTAAAGACCGTCCCCAAATCCCAAGGAATATTAAGGAGAATGCAGAGAACATTCAGAAGAAAGATTCATCTATTTCTCCTCCAAATTCTACCCTTCCTGATTCTTCTACTCAGAATTCTCAAGGAAAGAAAGTTAGCTTTTCACCATCTTCAGGTACAGAACTTGAATCAGGGAATTCGTCTCCTTCTCTGACAATCTCCTCTGATTTGCCATCTGGTCCAAATATTCATACAGCAACTTCTTTGGTTCAAGAGAAAAGTCTGGATGAGAAAAGTGCAGAGATTGTGGATTCTAAGAAAAGCTCTAATGTTGATGAGCCCCTTTTCTGGCCATATGAGCAGAGATTTGATTGGACACCTGAGGATATTTTGAAGCATTTCTCAATGTCACCTCGGAGAAAGAAGTTATTGAATACCAAAGTTTCTGCAGGTACCTCTCCAAGATCCATGAGAGCACAACTTCTCCAGACAAGAAAACTAGATCTCAAAGATGAGTGTAAGAGAAAGCTTGTGTTCAATGGTCCTGTAACAAAGGCATCCAAGATTTCAGAACTCAAAAGAACAATCAGCAATAGCAGCAACAAGAAAAATGACAGTATCAAGAACGAGCCCATCAGAAACATAGTGAAGAGGAACAAAAGTTTGCCATCAAGGTTGAGAAAATCAAGCAAAACATGTTCAAAGGTTGTTCCTATTGAAGTGGCTGAAGAAGTGATTGCAGAAGAGAGAGCCAAAGTGGAAATAACAACTAGAAAGCTCATAAACCGCAGAAGCAAGACTATGTTGGAAGACGATTTCGCATTGATAAATGATTTCTCAATAGAGAACGCAGTGGGGCTTGGTGAGTTCAAGGGTAGAGAGGGTATAGATTCAGAGTTTAACTCTGATACTTTCTTGTTCGATGATTCTCTTTGAAGGTAGAGATTGTATATTTGCCAAAAACAAAATTACCTGTCTTTGGCAACAAATTTTGTTCCTGATTTTATGAATTTTCTCTTTACACTGAGTTTATAATCAGATTCTCATTGAGTAGAAAAGGCTAAAGAAAACAATCCTGATTTTGATTGTATGAGCATTTTGGAGGATTTCACCTAAAACACTTGCACGATTGAATAAATTCCATCACACACTTAAAACTTTGAGATGTAATATTATGATACAAGAAACCAAAGGCATCTATTATATTACAAATCAGGGTTATATTAAATTTTGATATTCTTTTGGTTCGATTGAGTTTCTAAAATCTTCAATCTAATAACTCATTACTTTAAATGATTGTAAGCAAAATTCTAAAACTACCATAACCAATAACATATATTTTTAATAAAGTTTTGAAAATTCAAAATTTAATAGTAAAGTCTTTAAAAAATTTAGAACCAATAAACCCCCCAAAGGTTGTCTAAATTATTCCAAGACAAACCGAATACCTTCCTCCAAAGCCTTCTTCGCCATCTTACCATATGCTTCGACATTCCTCCACATCTCTTTGATCGTTAACTCTTACGATTATTTGTTCTTCTTTAATATATCCGATCATGTTTCCAATCTAATTTGGATAGTTCAATTAATAAAAGAGAATTTTTAATATATATCTTTTGTTCCCAATTTTTTGTTTTTTTCATTAAGCTTAGAGCAAGAAATTCACTATCATATCGTCACCGGAACCTCATACCAGAGAAAACTAATCTATCTCCCTCTCAGAGTTTATTACAATTGGGGAGAAAGAAAAAGAAAAGACAAAGAAGAGGATAAGGTCCAATATTTGGTAGCAAACTTTCATAACTTTTTCACTTAAATTAAACCGACCCGTGTCAGTTAACCAGTCATCAATCCCAAATCCAATCCGATCCCGGTTCAGTCTTTTGTTAACGAAACAAACCCTTTTGATACCTGATTTTATTCGAGGAAACCGAGGACAAAATCAGCAATGATCATTGGGGCTTTATATAGGTGCAAAGAAAGTTAAATAATATATATATATATAGTTGAAGAACAGTAAATCATAAATTGCACTAAAATCTCTTGATGTCATTAAACATATTTATAAGAATCTATATCTTTGCTAAGAGAAATAAATCTCTTGATGTCATTAAACATATATTTATATGAATCTACATCTCGCTATTAGAAATAATCAGGTCAACAACCTGAGTATAGTAACCCCACTCGGTGTACCGTGACACGACCTTCACAAACTTGTCGCTCAGCACACTCCCTGCCTTAGCAACAAAAGTGCTTGACCTGCACGCAAACGCAACATTTTTCATTAAATGTTCTAGGCAATTAAAAACTGTTATTTATATAGGTGATGTAATAATTTTACCCGGCGCCATAATGAGTGTCGTCCTTGTATCCCAAAGTTCCCAACATATTGCCTTCGGATTCCTCCCTGAAAGGTTTGACCAAATAATTGTTTTTTTTAGTAATTATTATTAAATAATTTAAGTAATCATTTACTCACTAAACTAATCACGGTGCTTACTTGATAGGGTTTTTGACCTAGTCGTATGTAGCTGCTTTCCCAAGTCTAACGGTGAGATCAACAACTCAGTATTCAAGGTTTGGGGACACGGAATAACATTCCGGCCAATTTTCCGTTGAGTGATGGTATCACTTTCCCCATGTCCTAATAATAACAGTTGGCATGGAAACAAATTTGAGTTAGCATTTCTTAATTCATTTGTCTTAAATTTGGACTACAAATTTGAGTTTGATCTAATTAAGGTGTTTCATTGCCTTTAGCTGTCTTTGACCTTCAATCCATGTCAAAATAACTCATTATGGCTTATTCGGTTACATGACAATTTGAGATATATGGTTATCTTCAGATTTTATCTGTTTTGTTTCGTTTCTCGATCGGTGGATGAGTGTATTCACTTGGTTATCAAAACTTGCCATATCTTCCCTTTCTCTGAATCTTCAAGAAGCAACTTCTATTAGAGACCGTCCCAGAATCCCAAGAAATACTAAAGAGAATGCAGGGAACATTCAGAATTTAACTCTTGACACCTTGTTCGATGATTCTCTTTCAAACTATAGCATTATATATACTTGCCAAAACAATTTTATGAAATTTTCACTTTATACTGAGATTATTATAATCAGATTCTTGTTGAGTAGAAAAGTATAAAGAAAACAAATCCTGATTATGTTTGTATGCGCATATAGGAGGAAGTTATCTAAAACACTCGCACGATTGGATCAGTTCCATCACACACTTAAAACTTTGAGATATTATTACAAGAAATCAAAAGCATCTATTGTCTATTGATGAAGTAACTAAAGTAGACCAAACAAGAAACCATATACATGGCAAAATGTTCAGTTCACACGACCTAATTGTAAATATCTGAAACACCAGAAGGGGAAAGTCACTAAAAATAGAGAAGAAAAACCTAACAAAGAGTAAGATCCTAATTTTGTTTACCAAACAAAACCAAAAAGCCGCAAAAACCTATCAGAATGTCTTCTTCTTGCTCAATTCTTCAGAGACAATCTTGGATGTTCCTTTAGGCTCAGAACAAGGAGGGTTTTGTGGGTTTTTGGTGTTGAAAGAAGATTCGATGAGCGATGAAGAAGAAATAAATCGACGATACTCGTCTCTTGTGGTAGAATCAGTGGGGACCTGGTTAAGGTCGAGAATCGATGAAGAAGTAGAAGCTCCATTAAGAATTTCATGGTTTTGTTGTGAATAACTTCTCTCCGCCGAAGACGACTTTGTTTTCTCCCTCTTTATTTCATCTTCTACTTCTTTAACCATAACCGCGGCATCAACAAAAACAAAGAACTTCGACCACTCATCCTTCCCCGCAGCAGCGTGTTGAGGGTCGTAATACTTATCCATTGTTATCGAAGGGAAAGCTCAAGCTCTGAGAGCGAAAACGTGAGGAAGAAGGAAATTAGATAGAAATTAGGGAAAACTAAGCGAAAGTAAGAACGAGAATGCTTCTCTTGTCTTAAACATTCACCACAACTCTGCTTACATTATATATTTAGGGTTTTTACTTTGAGTTTAGTGGTCTAATTACCGTGATTAGTAACTAATTACACCCTGTTGTCAAGATATCCCTTTTTTATATGGAAAGCTAACGTTGAGAAAAAAAAGAAGAGCCAAAGTTTTTTTGAAATAGGAATTTCCTATCATTATCTTTAATTTTTAAAAAAGCTTAATTTTGTATATAGAATTAAAATACAGTTAATACTTAATACTTCATCGATATCTTCTTTTTTTTTTAAATGTTCTTTCTTATGGTGAGATATAGATTATAATTTTTTTTTATGTTTATAACATATTTGAAATAGGAATTTCGTATCATTATTTTTAATTTTTAAAATGCTTTCTGTTGTAGATAAACTATAAAATACAGCTAATATAAATTCTTAAGTTCATCGATATCTTCTTCTTGTTTTAATGATTTTTCTTATGGTGGGATATATATTATATTTTTTCATTTATGTATCAAATTTTGTAATACATATTTTTCATAAAAAGTTATAAAGTTTTTGATGCTTATATTTTTTCCATAATAATCATTCTAGATTTTAAAGCGAGAAGATTTGGAGCCCCTGGAGCAGAAGAATCAATGCCCGCAAAGTAATATAATACGGTTTTGGAAATCTCAAAATCCTGCTACGAGTTTTAGAGATGTGTAGTCAATTTGTTGATCCCTTGGCTTGAAAAGTTTTTGGAAATGAGACGAACATGGACTTACTGCTCTCTCTATGTTCGTAAATCAATTAGATTTTATTTTGGGAATAACTTTTCTCATCCGTAACTTTCTGTTATCATTCTTTGGCTTTACTATTGAAGATATGTTTTAAAAAAAAAAATAGAATCCTCTTGGTCTTTGTTTATGTAATGATGCAGGAGATGTGTGGCTTACCTGATCTAGAAGAAATCGCTGACAACAAGACAAATGGATCTCCTTCATCTAGTAAGTCTCATTATCTATCTATAGTTACATTTTTCCTTTTTATTATATTACAAAAGTTTCATATTCCTGATTGTCCAAGTCACATTCATGGGTTGAGTCTTGAGTAATATTTGTAATCGAATCTCAGTCATAAGGGTTTCTTGTATGAAATAATTTTGCAGGGATGTCAAAACTAAACTGATATATAAAAGCTAGCAGTTCTGCATCGTCGATCAAAATAGCAGGTTTTCTTTTCACGATAATCTATTATACTTGGTGGCATTTTGGGTACATTTATTCTTTATGCAAAACGGAATGTCCCTAAGATGTTTATTTAGGCAGACCACCTGAAAACTGGGAAAAGGTGCTTGAGGGTATTCGGAAAATGACATCTTCAGAAGAAGCACCAGCTGATGCTGTAGAATGTGATAGAACCGGAAGCTTTTTACCTCCAAAGGTAGAAATATATTACTCTATATGAGAATTGAGGTGTTGCTGTGTTTGTGACTATTGGTTTTACGTGGAAGTATGTACTGAGATATGCTCATTACTTTCTCAAATATTACTTCTCCCATTTGATTTTCATTATTACATGGTCATCTATGCGTAGATTAGGAACCAAGTTTCGAGTTGTTTACCGTGGAAAACACCCTAAACCTTTACGTTACTAGTAACAAATGCTAACTTACGTTTAGGTATTTTTCTTATTCTTGATTCTTGCTGCGTTTGTTGTTTTCACGTTTCATAAATTTATGGTTAAAATTTATGGTTAAAATTAGAGAAATAGATTTCCCTTCTTGTTTTTGCCTCTGACATTATTTCTCACTATTTCTTGGAAAGGCGATTTTATGTTCTCATAGTAACACTTCTTTCAAGTCAGATCAAAGATCACATTACCGCTGGTGAGTTTTAAACTACTTAGCTTATGTTGAGAGAGCGCTTAATTTCACCATTCTAGTATCTCTGAAAATTATCTCCAAGTTTCCTGATTTTATATCCAGACTCGTCTAATATGTAGCGGCCGTAGAACGTCTTCATCAAAATGGCCTTCTCACTCCTGAAGCCGTTGAAAAATCCGATGAATCAACCATAAAGGAATTAATCTATCTGGTATGTTGTTGAAGGCCTGTTTGACTCTATTATGACCGCATGCTGCCATGTTTTTCATGAGAAATTTTCAAGAAATGAAAAGGAAAAGAATCAGAAACTATAAATGGAAATTGTTGTTGTCATTTTAAGTCCGATGTGAAACTTAATGCTTGCCCTTTACTTTTAGGTTGGATTCTATAATAGGAAAGGCTACTCATGTGAAGAAAGTTGCCAAAATTTGTCTAATGAAATATGACGGTGACATTCCAAGCTCTTTGGAAGAACTACTCTCACTTCCAGGAGTTGATCCTAAGATTGCTCATCTGGTAAAATTTTCACATAGTACTCAGTTTTGTATGGGAGATACATCTTAGAAAAGTTCTTAAAAGTTTCTTGTGATGTCCTGCGATAGGTTTTGCATGTAGCATGGAATGATGTTCAAGGGATATGTGTAGACAGACACACATGTGCATCGCATTTGCAATAGATTTGGTTGGGTGTCTAAACCAGGAACAAAACTGGTGCTTCTCTAACATCAGATACCAGATGATCTGAGTGGATCTATCCTTAGTTTAGCTCCTGTTTTGCAGATGGGAACTGTTACTAGAGCCAGTGCCCGACTTCGAAATGTGCAGCCAGAGGTTGATTTAGATCGAGATTTTGAAGGTCTTAAAAACCCAAGAAAACCGTAGATGCTGTCTGTACAGGTAATGCCACTGCAACCACATAATTTTTTGTTCTTGTGGTGTACTTTCTGTGAGACTTATGAGTTCCTGCGGTCTTGGGTTCCTAGATGTAGAACAACTCTTGATAAATGAGACTTTTCAGTACTTGTGGTGTGTGATGAACAGATACAGCTGCAGACAAATTACAAAACCAAGATTCAGGTAAAGAAAAGAAATGCCATCTCCGGAAGCGGTAAACTCAAACTCATCAGCTGATGGTGATAGAGAAGACCAAAGGGAGCCGCCAAGAAAAGAGGCTTCTGCAGAAGATGTGAGTGGTTTCCATGAGGGTTCCAGAACTTCGGCCAAGTCAGATGAAGAAATATCAAGCCGAATAGAATCTGTAAAGGCAATACTCATGGAGCGTAGTGAAAAATACAGCATACCGCAGATGGAGAAGCTTTATACTCGAATCATGAAGGATGTTTTTGAGACTTTGGACAAAGGGCTTCGTGATGATGATTATAACTCTAAGCATTCAATTTTGAGATTTTTGTGGGAATTCGCTCAGCGTCAGGCGAATTTCTGAGGCTAAACTTTCTCTTATCAGGCAGTCACTAGGTTAGATTTGCCAAAAGTTCATTCAAGTTAATCAATACAATTCCATTCAAGTTCGTTACTTTCAGAGCAAACCAGACACAAACATTAACTGGTCAGAACCACTCAGTTCTGGACCCTAAACCACCAGAAGACTCTGGTTTCAACCCAACTCGTACAGAGAACAATACACGAAATAATCACACAACATTTAAATCAAACATGTTCCATCCAAAAAAAAACAAAGAAAATTCGAGTTTCTGCACGACTTTTCGCTGCTTCTCTTCGACGACAAGTTGATCAGATCAAACAAATGCTTCCATGATGATACAACACTTTTTCACAGTGGAGAAATTGAATGAATCAATCATTGTTGCTTCCAGAAAGAGCCAAGAGATGACTAAGAATGTTATGAAGCGGAAGATTTACACGTGATAATATATATATCATGCCGTGCGTGACTATATAAATATATATAGTCATGAAGAATCAACCTATTTAGGACATGAAGAATTGCAGATACAGATTAAAAAACGGCTGAGCAACCCCAAAACAAGAAATCTTAGAAAACTCAAAATGGATAAAAAACAGATTCAATTTATTAAAGAAATCTCACCATTTGGGAATCTTGGCACCGAAAATGAGCATATATGACGCAAAAGTGAAGATCGATCTTCTAGGAGAGAGCTGTGTACCTCCTTCAGCATCATATCAAAAATCTATGCGAGAAACAAACTCAGTGGAATGGGGAGTTCGGGAGAGTTGAGTTACTCGTTTTGCATTTACAAGGAGGAGATGTTTATCTCATTGGCATTTCACAACTAACGGCACTTTTACTGAACATGAAAGTTCTAGCACAAGCCAATCTGTGACTAGTAGAAAGGTTGGAGGATCCTGTCCAATATATATCTGGAAAATTTAACGGGATGCCTAGACCTTGCCCTCAAAGAAGGACAGAAGAAACAGAGGTTACCACAGGCGGGCAGAACCCGTCTGGACATAAACCCCATTTTCTTCTCCACCTCCTGCAATTCACATCATCATATTCATATGACTATAAATAGAAACCATTGAACAAATAAACGTCTGAGAAATCAAGAACATTTGTATGTACCCAGCACCAGCTCGATTTGATGGATGCCCTAATTCAGTATCTAGCTACCGAGATCGCAATCCCTGAAACCCACCCAAAATTTTAGATTCTATGATCCCATTAAAAAAAGGAATCAAATTTAGAGAAATTAATCACAAAAGAGAATTCATAGATGAAGAGAAAAAATTACCAGGAAGATTGGAAACAGCCAGAGAGGCAGCTGGGGAGAAGGCAAATCTAATCCCGCTCGTCCGCTCGGAGTTGGCATCGATCATCTCTCGTCTTTTTATCATTATTTTTTTCATAATTAAAAGTTTAAAGTCTCTCTCTCTCTTTCCGCCATTAATGTCGGAAAGTGTCAGTCCGAGATCTTCTTCGAATTACCAATATACCCCCTCAAATATCTTGTCTGGATCATCTACCGCTGCTTATGCCTAATGCGATTGTTTTCTGCTCGATGGATGGATCCATTAATGGGCTAATCATCTACGATTACTTTGGAATCTTGACAACTCTTCTTTATTTAATTTGGACTAATCATTATCTCTCACTTTTGTTCTTTTTGTTATTCAAGGTGTAAAAGTACATTATCTTTCTTTTTGATCCGGTTCTGAATGTTTATTTTTGGTTTGTTTGGTTCAAAAATCAGATTAATGACTAAGCCGAAAATTATTCCATTCATAAACATTTTTGGTTTGGTTCAAACCCAATTCAAATGTCTACTCCAACATAGAAACCGTGGAATTTAACTTATCTCAATCACCACTATTCACAGGACTCGGAACGCAGATAGCCAACACAAAAAAAAAAGCTAAGTAACAGAGCAGAACATATTTCTAAAGCTAAAATCCTGTTTTGCTTGAGAATCCGGAGCAAAAGGAGATCAAGATTAAAAATAAAGCCATACCATGTTGTCTTCTAGAAACAGTTCATAACCACCATAACAGAGACAGGTTCCAAAGTCCCTACAACTAATCTATTTAAAGAAGCACGCAACCTCGTGGAGTACTGGGTAAAAAAAATGATCGTGAATCAAAGTTGAAACAACTAATAAGCTTGGTAAGAAATGAGGACTGGGCACAAAAATGGGCAGTATGAAACATTCTTCATTAGGAGTTAGAAAAGCTAAAGATGCAGCATTTAAAGCAATGTCAGGTCAACCAAAATAGACACTGCACAAACTAGCCGCATAAGAGAGTTGTAAGCAAAATATCATCTCCTTGATTTTCAGCATTTCCCCCAACAATTTCACTTAACAACAGTACTTAGTTAAGACTCTTAAGCTTCTTACCATACCTATACAGTGGTAAATCCCCCCCCCCCTTCACTAGGAAAGATGTGCCTCTCTAACGATAAGGAAAAGATCTCATGTCGTAACGGTCAGCCAGTTTCTGAGCGACACCATCGTAGAGGAGTTTATCCATCATCTCATACTTCTTATGATGAGTTATCGCCGTCTTAGCTTGCTGTTTAGACAGCTTTTCTGCATCCTCAAGTTGTTTCTGAAACAGAAAACAAAATTACAAGAGCACGCAAGTCCTCAGCAGCAAGAGAATAAATACAATCAGATCCCATGCCACAGAAAGAGATAATAAAAAAATACAAATAAAACATAGTCACCTTAAGCATAAACGAAGTTTCAGCACTATGTTTACGGACAAGCCACTTCATTTTCTTGGCCTTGTCGAAATCAGGATCGTTACGATCCATCCAGCGACACCGGATCTTTCTACCAGGCTTCTTGGGTCGATTATCAAACATCTCCAACTCAGCAGCAGTGGCTCTCACAGGCCTAGGCATTCCAGCAACCATGAAAGGAAACTCGGTGACGGCCGTGATAACAGCCTTAGCCATCTCTTCAGTCTGCATTTGAACCAGAACACCCAACGGAAGCTCCTTTGGACCCAAGTAGTGTGGTAAGAAACTCACATTCTCGACTGTCCCAAACTGATTGAAAGCAGATTCTACAACCGGCTTTGTGGCAAGAGGTGTGAGTTCGTCTATATACACAGTGCGCCGAACTTTCTCCAGAAACTTGTCATACGCTACTTCTTCCGGATTAGCCATGCTAACCAAAATACAGAGAGAAAATAGAAAACGAATTAGTTCCAATAGAAGAAACTCAAAGCAAAAGATCAAACCAAATTGATTCAACAGCGATACAGAAACAAAATCAAGTTTCTTCGCGGAATTCGAGCATCAAAATCGCTATACAAGCGGAATTACTAAAAAGATATAACGAATATCCCTGAAAACTAAAGGAGGAAACAAAATCATGGCGAAAGCGAAAATCTAGGGTTTCTCTATCTTCTCCGTCTACAATCAATGTCTCGCACAGATGTAAACAAGTAGATAATAGCAGAATCAATCACGCATTGAAGAATTTGAGCATAGAGATCAAAGTATTACCTAAAACTACAGAGAAAATATCGTCTCTCCCGAAAGAAATGATGTTTTGGGCGATCGTCTGTGGAAAACAAATAAGAAAAAGAACATGTAAAGAGGAGGGAAAATGACGACTTATTTGTAATTTATATATTCTGTTATTATTAAACATCAACAACGAAGCCCGTATAGCTCAGTGGTAGAGCGTCAGTCTTGTAAACTGAAGGTCCGTAGTTCGATCCTGCGTGTGGGCACTTTTTTAAAATTCAAAAATTGTGAAATTCCTATGCGACCCATTGTACATCATTTTTTTTTTATTCTTTTCGGATGCTTTTGTTAGTCATAGCCGCACATATGGGTGGAGTACCCAGAGTAGTGGTTCACCACTTCATCAGGTTTTAGTTTTTGATATCTGTCTTTTTCTTAGAGAAGATCTTTAATCAAATGAAAATTTAATATATATATATATATATATATATATATATTAAACTTGTTTTTTAGATCATTTGTATATTCAAATTGTTTAAAACTGATGAAGTAAAAATGTTTGGACCCAAACGTGCAACCAATCTCCTCTAGGTGGAGAGGGTACTCCATATATACTTGCCAACCATTAACAATATTTTATTTACAGCAAAACATGTCTTGTTAAAGAGTAACTGAATTATTTTTGATAAATTGTAACTGGTCTTACTCTAGTCTTATAGTAATTCAAAACTAAACATATACTTAAGAAAATCTCTTCAATTTTTTAGTAAGTATTATAAGTGGTGTAACCATAATATCTGTAATGTGCGTTTCATCGCCAAAAAACAATGGTACTGTAATTGCATTCTATATAATAAACACATAGAGAGACATGCAGCCGATAACTCAAACGTCTTTAGAAAACCACATTACAATTCCGTATATTAATTATATATTTCAAAAAGATACACAAATCTATTATATATACATTATTTGAACGTTGACTTAACTTTTGCCGAACTGATCCTTGTATTTTTTGTTTGGTAAAAAAGGAAAGTATCAATTGCATTCAAACTTTAAAACAGGATTAATACTAATTTTTAAAAAATTGATGGCTCCATAAAGTCGTAGAGATGCATCCTTTTAAAACCTTCTAAAACCCCCCAACATGTTCTGTCCACCTAATAATACCAACCAAAGGCAAAATCTTTTCTCTCCCTCTTCCTCCCTATTTTTGGCTTATTAATGTGTCTTGTTGCATCTCTTTGACTCTTTCAACTCTCTCCTCGATTTCTGAATTTATGCCCTTATCGGGCGAATCATCGATCTCCAAGAAGACAGGGAAAGGGTCAAAGATCGTCCCGGAAAACCCTTTCTCGGCTTTTCGGAGCCCTCACCGTTCTCCTTTCTTCATCTACACGCAACCCTACAAATTCAAAATAAATGGATCCCACGGAGTTAAAACGCGTGTTTCAAATGTTCGACAAGAACGGAGATGGGACAATCACGAGGAAAGAGCTGGGTGAGACTCTTAGAAGCCTGGGGATTTACATCCCCGACAAGGAGTTGACTCAGATGATTGAGAAGATCGACGTGAATGGTGATGGGTCCGTGGACATGGACGAGTTTGGGGAACTTTACAAGACGATATTGGACGAGGAAGACGAAGAGGAAGAGGACATGAAGGAAGCTTTCAATGTGTTTGACCAGAACGGAGACGGGTTTATAACGGTGGATGAATTGAAGGCGGTTTTGTCTTCCTTGGGGCTTAAGCAAGGTAAAACATTGGATGATTGTAAGAAGATGATAAAGAAAGTGGATGTTGATGGTGATGGTAGGGTTAACTACAAAGAGTTTAGACAAATGATGAAAGGTGGTGGTTTTAGTGCTTTGAACTAATTAATGGTTTTATTTTATTTTTGTGTTTGTTGTTGTCTTCTTGATTTAATTCTATTGTTTTGGGAATGAACAACTGAAAAGAAAAGAAACATGATCTTCGTTGACTGCATTTTTTTTTGCTTTCCTAACATAGTTTTCTATTGTTTCTTCCGGCATTGTGTCATCGGCTACGGAAAATATTTTCGTAAGAAAATGTTTAACAATTTGGATCGTCGTGAGAAAATTTGTGCTATTTTGAGTTATAAGGGTTTGGTTTAATGTACTGAGAATCTGCAGCATGAGAACTAAAATTATTGTCGTTGTCAAAAATACAATCATGGTCATTTGCACGAGGCTTTGTTATGTATTGTAGTTCTAGGAAGAATCTCGTTGAGAAACAGCGAATCACGATATACCCCTTTCCTCCATAGTAGCGTTTTTCCTCTTTCCCTCTGCCCCACCATTGTTTTCAACAAACGGTTTGAATAGTAGAAATTACCAAAATATTATGTAACACAAATTTTAGAAAAAATTATAAAAATAATATAATATCTAGATAAATCATATTAAATTTGAAATTGATACATAAAATTTGTTTTTTATTCCAAAATGATTTTTAAATCCCTAGTATATTGATATTTATTTAATTTTGTTATTTTAGTGTCATTATTTGTTTGTTTTAAGTAAGAAAATAATAACAGAAAACGTAAATAGTACGACATATAATTTGATTCAAAAAGTAAATTACCCAATTTGATATATATATATATATATGTGTGTAATTTAAAAATCTTTTAATATTAAATATATGGATAATTATTAGGTACATGTAATTTATGTATTTGATATTCGTACCAAAATCTCACTAGAGTGGATAATAATCAGACTCGGATTCAGATATTTTGCAAAATTATTAGTACAGATATCAATCTCATAGTATTTTAAATAGGAGAGAAACAATTTACAGTAAAATAGAGAGATGCCAATTTATAATTAGGATTATTGTTTAGACCTTAATGTTTTGTTTTCACAATTTTAAAATTTTCATAATGAATTAATTAAAAACATATGAGAGAAATATTATTATTAATCTTCCTTTTAAGTGTTTTATATATTTTATTTATGTAGTGTTAATTTGTTACAATTACTCTACTTTATATTTTTATTGACTTATATTTTGTCATTTTTTCTACAGGTTAAAAGTGTTGAGGTGTCATTACATGAAACTTGAGAATTTATGTTAGATACTTTACAAAAATATCTAATTTATTTTGTAATAAATATAGAAAATGATGATATGACAGT
Organism: Cardamine chenopodiifolia; assembly: GCA_963922655.1. Classification (NCBI taxonomy): domain Eukaryota; kingdom Viridiplantae; phylum Streptophyta; class Magnoliopsida; order Brassicales; family Brassicaceae; genus Cardamine; species Cardamine chenopodiifolia. The sequence goes on from OZ000467.1 coordinate 1,114,121, forward strand.
AAAAATGATGATGTGTACCACATGGCATTTATGAAAAACATAACATTCTATGAAGAATTCCCTTCGTCCAATTTATATGAAATTAATTTTAAGGTTTTCATTGATAAGTAAAAGTAGAGTTAAATCTACATATTATTCTAGAATTTTAAAATTAGAAAATCTTAAATGTATATTTTCCTTTTTTGACCGAACATGCTTGTACTAGTAATACCATATCATAGGTGGTGGTGCTTAAACTGTAGCATGTGTATTTTAAAAATTCATCAATTGGTAGTCATGTGCACCAATTAAATCTTATGGTGGTGCTTTTGATGCATGAATTCGAGCGTGCCATCCCAACCACATTACCACTGTTTGGTTACCAATACCATGCTTCCATTCAGAGCCGTTAACCTGACCTACTTTCAATTTAAAATGTATAACCGTACCGGCTTCGAAGTTAACAACACCTAGTACATGGTTTGGTTTGCACATGGCAGTTGAGAAGGGTAGGGTTAGGACAAGTAGTAAAATGATAGGTGGTTAATTAATCAGGTTTTACGATTTAACTAAACCGGTTATAATCAGACCACATTCTTTCTACTGTCCTGGATGGAACTTGTGTGATCGAATCCAATCCGAGTCTTTCCTTTCACATAGACATTTCCAGTCCCTGGGCTGGACTCATATTCATCATTTTCAACCTCTATGCGCCTTTGAATCCTTGAAAGTAGTACTGAAAAGTGAGTATGTCCGCGATCCATAACTCGCGGGTTTTGAAAATAAATTTGAATGCTCAAACCCACTTCGCAAAACTGTGGATATAAACTATTAACCTTGTGACCTTTCCACCAATCCTCGCGGATCCCGCGGGTAGAACGCAAAGCAAAAATGAATATCCACAAACCCGCAAATCCACAAAACAAAAATGTGTAACCACAATCCCGCAACTCCACAAATATGTAAACTTCAAATACAATTTTATTGGGGCACGACCAGACTGTTATTGGGCCACAGTCAAACTGTTTTTATTGGGTCACGGCCAAATATGAGCCCCGCAAGCTTCGCGGATAAAAACCCATTAACCCGCAACACTTTGAAACCCACTCTATTAGACCCGCAGAAAAATGGTTTCAAATATCATGTTTGTGCCTGTCCCGTGGTAGATAAAAACCCACGTACCAACATATATTTGACCATTTTTCCAATACCTACTTAAAAGGTTTCGTTTTTCTTAATCTCTCTTTATTTCTCTGATTCTTTGTATGGATCTGTTTTTCTTTTCGAAGTTTGTCAAGGGAAACTAGATTGGATCAATATCGCTAAATGTCGAATGCTCAATCCAATCACTTGTCTTGTCGTTTTGGAATCCACAAATTAGGATTTGGATCAACGAGACTTGTAAATTTATCTAGTGGACTGATTTAGCTTATAAATCACTTTAGCTTACTGAAGATTGATATCCGTAGTTTTACTTTCCATGATAACCCATATAGAAATATTTATTATAATCATATAGAAATGTTCAAATCATTGAACCTTAAAATGGATAAAAATTTTGATTGTTTCAAAATGCAATCCTTATATTTAGAAGAAAAAAAACACAATTTCTTACATGACAAGTTCAATCCATTCAACGATAAAAGACGTATCAACGACAATTCTGGAATAAATGAAAATAAGATAGAAGAAATTTTGCAGAAATGTTAAGAAATCTGAAATTCAAAATTTAGTACATCTGCAATTTCTAGAAACTTATCTATTCCACGTTTCAAACATATCTTCAAGGATTGAATTGCTTACATCATATTTTTGGGTCAAAGAATTGTTTATGTCATTATGTGAAGAAATGACCTTAAACCCCTGTCTTCACTCTCTTATATAAACTATTCTAAGCTTCCTTCACTTTTCATTCTCTCTATCATTTTCATTCTCCGATCTCTTGAACGCAAAATCGATCTTGTTCAAATTGCATCATCCACCGGCGAGAAAGGCCTCATCGTGAGCTTCGGCGAGATGCTCATTGACTTCGTCCCTACCGAATCCGGCGTTTCTATCTCTCAATCCCCCGGATTTCTCAAAGCTCCCGGCGGTGCTCCAGCCAATGGCGCCATTGCCGTCACGCGTCTCGGAGGTCGCGCCGCCTTCGTAGGAAAAACTGGGCGACGATGATTTTGGCCATATGCTACGACAGAGGAGCGAGAACTGCACTCGCTTTCGTGACTCTGTGTTCGGATGGAGAACGAGAGTTTATGGTTTATCGGAATCCCAGCGCCGATATGCTTCTCCGGCCAGATGAACTCAATCTCCAACAAATCAGATCCGTACGTAAATCTCTCTCTTTGTTTTCAAGATTTCAACATTCTACTCGATAGTTATAAAAGAGAAGAAAATTACTCTAAAAAAAAAGATTATACGGTTTAGGGTAGAATATGCCACGTGTAAGTTTAACATTAGTTTGCTAATTTCATTTTTAAGTCTAGTCTAATAAAAAAAGTTAAAAAAAATTAAAATTAAAAGAGACTTTAGACACTGTATTATAAGATTTTCTACCTCACAATATTACTCATTCATTATTTATTTAATAATATAATATTAATAATATTTATAAAATTAAATAAAAAATATATTTTATTTTTTTTATGACCTCTCCTCAACTCACCCTTGAGATCCTCTTATGCTCAGAAACGTAAATCCAAGAAAGCTGATTACTCAATTCACGGTCGGTGACTTTTTTTCCTGATGTCATCCTCGTTTTTTGCGATCATAATTTTACCATTCAGGTGTATTGTATAAACGTGAAACAATATTGGGACCAATGGTATTGGTGGTTAAAGATTTGATGCATATTTTATTTATTTATTTGTGCAGGCGAAAGTATTCCACTATGGATCAATAAGTTTGATAACGGAGCCATGTAGGTCGGCTCACAAGAAGGCAATGGAAGTGGCTAAAGAAACCGGAGCTCTTCTTTCCTACGACGTCACTGACCTGAGGGAACCTCTTTGGCCATCTTCTGAAGAAGCTCGGACTCAGATCATGAGCATCTGGGACAAGGCTGATATCATTAAGGTCAGTGACGTCGAGATTGAGTTTCTTACAGGAAACAAATCGATCGATGATGAGACAGCAATGTCTCTGTGGCATCCCAGTCTGAAGCCCTTGCTTGTTACACTCGGCGAAAAGGGATGTCGTTATTACACTAAGCTAATGCATTACCATAAAGAAACATCTTCATCTGCATGAGTCTTGTTTGCTTATTGAAATTGAGACTAACACTTACAAAGAAGTGTGTGTAGAACTTCCATGGATCTGTTGAAAGTTTCCATGCGGACGCTGTGGATACTACTGGAGCTGGTGATTCTTTCGTTGGTGCGCTTCTAAAGCAGATTGTTGATGATCAATCTATACTCGAGGTAACACACAACCCAATGATATTGTGTGTACTCAATTGAATGAATCTTTCTTACTTGGGATTTTTTGCTTTTAATTAGGGTGAAGAGAAATTGAGAAAAGTGCTGAGATTTGCAAACGCGTGTGAAGCCATCACGACGACGAAAAAGGGAGCCATTCCAGCTCTTCATTCAGAATGTGAAGCTCTCACCTCCCTTAAGGACAAACAGAAACGTCAAACCCATCTTAAATTCACAAAACTACATCCTACGGCTTCTTATTGTCTATTGTAATTTTGTGTTTTTGTAATGTTTTTTTAGTAGTTGTTGTTTCTCTCTTTCCAATGTATCGAGTTAAAAAAGACTTGTGGCTTCTGAATTCTGATCATCTCTTGACTCTTGCTAATGGAAAAGTCTTTTTTTTTTTCCTGAGTTGTTTATACATAACTCAACTTCTTGGAGTTGTGGATTTGTACTGACGATTGTTGAAGTGTTGTTTCGTAAGTTGCAAGAACTTCGCCATTTCATTGTTTGATTCCTCATCTGTGTATGATTCCTAATTCAACATGGAGGTCAAATCACTTACTGTACTATTTGTAGTGTTAAAGAAACATATAAAACGAATACCAACCATTTCTGTTTGATTGGTTGTTATTTGACTCGGTTTTTTCATAAATTATTTGAAGCAAATACCATGTTCAAGAGGTATGAACAAACTTAAACACAGACATCTCATCGATATTTGGACAAAAAAAGAGAAAATATATCTGTAATAAGCTGTCAATATAGCTTACTCAACTTAGACAAAACTAAAGGTATAAACATTGACTCCACGGATCATCCTTACGCAGATAGATAGGGTTTTATGTTTTTTTTTTTGTTCGTTTCCATTGAAGAATGCCTACACATAGCTTACATATAGGTTTAGCCTAGATTAGGGACAATGAAGTGCTCCTCCTCCTCATCATCATCTCTGATCTCGAACCTCGGCTTCTTGTAGGAAACATTCGACTTCATCGGCCTGAATGAATGGACATGACCTAAATGCGAGACAGAAAGCTCGGGAACTTGAGCTGCAGGAAGAGCCTCCTGATTCATCTGATCACCGAAGAAACCCATGTCTGCAAACCACTCTAACTCACCGACCCCGAGATCAAGCTGTCCTTTCTTCTCAATTTTAGACAAGAAGAAGATGAAGTTAATAAAAACTAGCTGTAAACAGAGTGATATACAAGGATCTAACACTGAATTTTCTCTACCTTGTCGGTGGATTCAAGATCAGAGAAGTGGAAGAAATCGTCAACAGCCCAGGGAAGAGGAGTAGCAGATGAAGGCTGTTGCTGAGTTGGGGATGTTGCTGGAATCTGCTTAGCTTTCTGTTGGTTGTTGGAAGGCTCAGATTGATTCTTCTCCACTTCTTTACTACAACTAGTAGAGCTCAGAGCTACTTTGATCCCAGTGGCTAAGAACCTCTGGTGATCAGCAGATCGAGAATTAGCAGCGTGGATCGATTCATCACAGTCTCTGCAAAGTAGAGCTCTATCCTCTACACAGAAAATGAAAGCTGACTTCTCCTGCAAGTCACACGGAGAATAAAAACATATGAGCACACAAATCTTCTACAGTAGCTATAAGATCTAAAGATCGTAACTTTGCAATGGAATAGACGCAGACTAACGAATCAATCTCTCGGTTATCTAACAAGATATAAGTTAATTACTCAGAAACAGAGAGATAGATTAATACGTATACTTACTTGGCAGATATCGCAACGAGGGAATTTGGTGGAGAGAGAGTTGAGATGAAGGCGTTGGTGCTTGCTTGCGAGTTTGTTAGCGGCGTGAATCTCGACGTTGCATTTAGGACAAAGAGCCGCTTCGTCGGCGCAACATATCACCGTCGCCGGAGCTTTCTCACACACATCACACTGTATCTTCATCTTAAAAAATGCAAAAAAAAACAGAGCTTTTGATTTCCCTGGGTTTCTCCGGAGAGACTTTAAAGAAGGGGTTTAAGCTAGACTGGCTCTTCTTAGAGTAGCTAAGCAGAAGCGCAGGTTTAGAGAAAGAGATGAAACAGAAATGGAGATTGAAACAAGAAAGAGAAAATGTGTATTCAGGGGACAAGTTGGTTGAGAAGTAAAGAGAGAAGATAAGGATTTGGTGAATCAAAAGGAAACACTAAGCTGCTTACAGCAAGGTCTCGTAGGTCCCACTCTTCTTCTGTGGCTCTCCTTGCTCCTTTCGTCATCTCTCCACATTTGGATATTATTATTATACTCTCACACTTGCTTTTTTTTTTTTTCATTTTCTTATTATTATGTAGCAGAGATTTGTACAATCTTTTCGACTCAAAGACCAAAGCTAATTTGATCTGTACATCTTCTTCTTCGTTTTACCTTTATTTAGCTCAAACTGTAATTTTTTAGATCTTTTTAGAAACCCTCAAAATTAGGAGCTTTCATTTAAAAAAAATTTCAGTGCAATAATGATTCACATCCTAAAATTTACATCCTATTTTTATATTCAAATTTCTTAAGTACTTAATAGGATTGAGTTCAATTTAAATTCTAATTTGCTTTATTTTTTTAAGTACATAAATTCATCACTTTTCAGATCCTCTGAATTTATTGACCAAAAACAATATTATTATTCTCTGTATGTTTTTCTGTTTTGTTTGGTGTCTATTGTCTGAATGCTGCTATAGTGCTACAGAACGATTAAGAATGAAATAAGTGATTTTGAGTATCAAACTAACTTCAATAAATCGACTAGACTCCTTTTTCAACTCTTACTCTCCTCTTTGTGTTAAGCTAGAATTTCAAGATTAACAATTCAAGAATTTTTATACAAAAATAAAAAAGCTTCATGAAGAAAGAGTTGGGTTTCCTCAAGCGATCAAATCAGAGAACATAAAAAAGTGAGATTCCCCCAGAAGTGGAATAATACATGACTCTACGTAATCTGGAAAACGACATTTGAATTTATTCTTTGGATTGACCATTTTTTTTTCCGTCTTCTTTGGAATGACTTGTTAAGTGATATCTACCAGTCAATCAGATTTTTTTGTTCTTTCAATCTTTGGCTTAATCAGTATTCACTTGAATGCATTGAGTTTCGCTTGGAGAAATGACAAACATGATAATTCATAACAACGAAAAAAAAGTTTGAATATAAATCTATAAAACTACAAGGTACATATTTCGGAATAGAATACATGTTCAAAAAATATATCTAATCATGTATTTTTGTCAATTTCTGAAGTTTTAAAATCATTTTTAATTATATATTTGTAGTACAATAGTCTAAAAGCAATACATATGTTTCTTTATGCATCAATGAATCTGGTAAATAATATTAACCCTAGGTGGATAGTCCATTTTTAACATGGATGATCACTATCTAGAGTGATTAGTCCGTTCTAGAAAAAGTAATCCCAAAAGACACTAATTGAAATTTTGACATGGTTGGTCAGATGAATTGATCGTAGGATATCCAGATTAGTAAAAAAACCATCTATACATTTGTGGTTTTATACGAAATGATAAGTTTTCTGGTGTTCGTTTTTGATAATAAAATCGAAGAAATTCAAAGAATAGCGAATTTGTAACTCCCAAAAACACTTACTGCTTCTTCTGTACACCATCTTCATCCTTCTGATTATTCCTATGACAAGTATTGTTCATGTTGGCTGTATCTTGATGAAGCAGATTAGAGAATCCATTTCCAATCGATTTCCACCAGCTCGACCGCTCTGAGTTAGTTTGATCATCTGACTGGTCATTACTAGTGTTCGAGGACAGTTCCATAGACATGGCTGACTCGGTCTGTAGCTCAGAGAATCTCACGGCTCCTAATAACTTTTCTGGAAGCTCGTCTAGAGTCTGGCTCTCAATGAGGAAAGCAAGATCAACAGTCAATGTAGTAACATAGCCAAATGCGAGATGAACAATGGCGCTAGCGACCATTGAAGAACCAATATCAACATCAACCTCCATAAAGTTTTCTCCTGAAACATTTTTGCAAGACAAAGTACGTCCAACCACACAGATCGCTTGCTATCCAACAGCTTTTCGTACAATCCAAGGGCCTCTGACAATGTTTGCAATCAGTTTAAGTCTCGATTTCTTGAACCCATCACCTCCTTTAAGAAACTGATCCATCAGGGATTCTTCAAGGATAGGCTCTGTGCTAACAAAGTAAGCCACAGCACCGTAATATTCTTTGCGAGGAAGCTGGAGATTGAATGCCCAAACAAAAGGCTTAGTTCCATCTGTTTGAAACTCCTCATTGATAACTTTCCTGATTCGGCTGCTTGGATAACTTAGGATCTCAGAAAGCTTTTTAGAACCTTTAATCCAATCAAAACCCAGAGGCTTTAGAAGGAAATCGCCAGCAGGTACTTTAACATTGTCAGAGAGATACTTTGGTCCTCTAACCATAAATGTGTCAGGAGGTGGCGTTGTCCAACCATTTTTGCAATTCTCAGGCTTAAGACATGGAACAGCTCCCTCAGATTTCACTCTTTTAATCCATTCTGGCTCAGTTTCTTCAGCAGAGCCAGCCATATCTAGCTGAAAAGCTGCAACACACAACTTTAATCCTTAAGTAAGATTGAGAGAGGATGTTTTACAAAGGCCTATTAACAGAGATCTTTTACAAGGAAGGGTGCATCTATGCGACTGAATTGCTCATCTAATATCACCTTAGGAACCATAGTATTTATGCCACAAGAAAGATATTAAAGAAAAAGAGTGACACACAACTTGCTCAAAGAAACAAGATTCTATATGTAGGCAAGTTCGTTTCAATTCACAGTTTCACCAGAAACAAAAATCGAGCTTTTATATCGATCGATTCCAACTGAAGGCAAAGTTGTTAAGAAGTCGAATTAAAATTCAGTAGGATCACACATGATTCTGTGATTTAGTAGAATGATAAGTCCTTGATGATATGAAATAACATGAATGCCATTCAAAAGGAAAACAATAATTGATTTTTACATTCATATACAACGCATATATAACCTGCATTGATAAAAGTTCTCTAAGTTCTTTTGATCCGATAGAAACAGAGCAATCGAAACCCAGAAACGAAAACAAGTTTCAAAGGAATCGGCTACAACAATCAAACGGAGAAAATTTCTAAGTACACAAAGACAATTAACAAAGGTTTAATCTTAGGATAAGGAGCGGGAAAATAAACCTTCTCAGCACGAAGAAGAGAAGGATTCTCCAAAAAACCCTAATTCAGGTATGAAAACTTCTCAGGAAGGGGGAAAAGAGAAGATATCTTTTGATTCTTGTTTGATTTTCTTCAACTGTTTGGATTAGCTTTGAAACGGAAGCTGCGAGCAGATCCTTCATCCTTCTTAGCGTAACGCTTTGGTTTATGAATATTACAGGTCCACCTGGGCTGCTATTTATTAGAATGTCCAACCAGTAATTAACTAATTATTAGATATATATTATTTAAAACTAAAACAAAAAAATTCATAAGATTTTAAAATATATTGGATGGCAAAAAAAAGATTTTAAAAAATATTGTATTTTGTATATTAATTAGTTTAAAATTGGTTGATTTTTTTTAAACGTCATTTAATTGATTAACTTTTTTTATCCATGATGAATTTTAATATTATTTTTATAAGTATACTTCACTTATATTAGTACATAAATATATTTTATTTTTTAAAATATATTTAATTATAAAGTACTGTTATTTATCATGGATACTCTAAACTAAACCAACTAATAAAAGTTATTCTATGAGAAGATTTTGTTTCTATTCATTAACATTTTTAAATTGGAAAAACTGTTAATTTTTAGTTTTTTTACAGATTTTTTATCTTTCTAAAAGTTATAATTGAAGAAGAAGAAAAAATGAGAAAAGGTAAAAATAATAATTTCAAATTACAGTTTTACAGTTAAAACAACTTTTTGCTAAGTTTAATAATATAAAATAATTTGTTCTCTTCTCTGCTCTCCCCATCGTAACTATATTCGGCGATACTCCGGTCTCACACCTCACCGTATTGGCCAATCTCAACTCGCTTCTTCCCCTCCGGCGGCGGAGAATCCATAATTTATTTCTCGTGCCGTCGTCGATTGGATTTACTGTACCATAACACGGATCGTCTGAACAAATATGGATCCTCGTCAATTCGAACACATTGTAAGTTATTCTCTGCGTGAAATGTTTTATGACTTCTCTCGAGATTTCAGAATTGGAATGATGATTCTGCTCCAGGATGATCATACCGCTTTCAATTCGATTGGGTTATGAGTTATTCTAGGTTTTGGTTTTTGGTCTCTGCAATAATGCATTTGCTTATTGACTTGTGTATTGGTGGCTCTTACTATGAAATAGATGGAAGGTCTTCTCAAGCTTTGCTTAGTAGAATTTCGTGGCTATGGAATTTGAGCTTTAGCAAATTGGAGCAAATTTATAGTTTCACTGTCAGTTTAGAGGGAACAAATCCACTCTCTTACACATACACAGACTTTTTTTCTGATCATGAATGTATTTGGATTATTCAAGTATCGGATTTGAATGTCACGCATTTCAGTACTAATCCAAGTCATTTACTGTAACTGGTAAATTTTAGGTGTTTTATCCAAAGTTGAAAATTGTACGATCCTTAGTACTGCAGTGTTATATTGAATTTTGGAAATGTGGAAAACTGTGTATTCATTTCTTACAAGACTTTTCTTTGTTAACCAGCTTGTGGATGACAATGATATTCACAGCATTGTAATGTCATATCTTCTGCACAACTGCTTCAATGAAACTGCGGACTCACTTGCTTCTTGTACTGGAATAAACCAACCTGCAATTGATCGTGATCATTTGGAGAGAAGAAAACGTGAGTACAACGCTCTTTCATCTTTTGACCTGCTGTTAAATTATATGCTTATGCACGCTGTGGTTTTATGTTTTCATTGATTGTTGTTAATATTCAGAAATAATACATTTTATACTTGAGAGGAAGGCGTTGAAGGCTGTTGAACTAACCGAACAACTAGCACAAGACTTGCTTGAGAAAAACAAGGATTTGCATTTCGATCTTCTATGTCTTCATTTTGTGGAGCTAGTCTGTGCTGGGAACTGGTGAGAATTTTATGATTAAGGAACTCAGGTTTCTCAGTACACTTTACATCTTAAAATGGTTCTCTGAATGTGCAGCACAGAAGCTCTTGAATTTGCTCAGACAAGACTGGCTCCTTTTGGGAAGGTCCAAAAATATGTAGAAAAGCTTGAAGTAAGTCTGAATCTTGTTTGATCCTCTATTATATCCTTCTTGATGTATTGTCAGATACGTTTTCTGTTTTTCCAAATGATGGGGGACTTGTTCATACTGAGACAGGACGTAATGGCATTGCTGGCTTATGAAAACCCTGAGCAATCCCCAATGTTCCATCTTTTGAGCTCTGAATACCAACAACAGGTTGCCGATAATCTGAACCGCACAATTCTTGGTCAGTTCTCTTTTCCTTCAAATAATCTCAGGCCTCCTGTGACCTTTACAGATTACAAGTTTTATAACTCATTTTTCACATCGTCCAGAACACACAAACCACCCAAGCTACACACCAATGGAAAGGCTCATACAACAAGTGACAGTTGTGAGACAATACTTGACTGAGGAGAATGGCAAAGTAACTTTAATATTTCAGTATCTATTTCGCTGTATAAACCCGGGAATAGTGCCTGTGTTTAAATACTGTTTTATGTCTCATGATAGGATGCGTTTCCTCAATTCTCTTTGAAGGATTCTCTCTAAGGCTAAGATCGCAGGACTACTCCAAAGTTTGCGAGGAAGATATGGTAAGCATTGTCATGTGAATACAAAAAGGCTTGTTTCTCAATTCCATCTCCATTGTTTTAACTCCAGCAAACATGGAGACAAGGGTAGTCTTCCCATGGCCACATGAGGGGTTTCAGTTTGAGTTGCAGGAGATAAACTTTGTTAAAGGACAGTTTCGGCTTCGTATGGTTTGGTTCCGAAAGATTGTTTCCTCTACTTTTGTGAGTTTGGTCGATAAATCTGTAATCTAATCCTTGGAAAACTCACTTCTCTTTGTAATTACCGTTTTATGTTTTGTTTGATATAGAACCCATAAATTCAAGCTTCTTTGCAGACTTCTTGACAAGCTTCAAAGCCAAGTCCAAATAACCAAGAAGGACAAAAAAGGCCAAAGAATTTAAATATGGTTCTAAAAGACAACAGATTTGCCAGTTCCTAACCAAATGACCAAATCCAAGAACTTGTTAAGAGCTTAAGAACATACAAAGAGAAGATTGTAAACTACTAACAGACAAGAACTAAGGCTTAGCTAACAACTTCTAAGGTGTCTTGGGTTTTAACTCTAGAATGCAATAAATCCCAAATCCCTGACCCTGCGGATGAATGTGCGCACCTGGTCAGGGAGAAAAGGTCATGGCTATGTAATTGGAATGAGAAAGCAGATTTTCCAAGAGTAACTCATTAAATCGAACACTAACAGTCTACACTCCTCAGTCTTTCGCCGAGGGAGCCTCAAGATCAGGCAATGTCACACTTTCTTTCTGCCCCGAAGAAGGCCTTCTCAGCTCTGAGACCCCGCTATGTTGTTCCTGCTGTTGAATCCGCTGCTGCTGCTGAAGCTGATAGAGTTGCTGCTGAAACTGAAATTGCTGCTGCTGCTGTTGTTGTTGCTGATGTTGTTGCTGCTGCTGTTGTTTCTGTGACTGGATCTGGAGCTGCTGGAACTGTTGTGCAGCTAAGATCGTGTGCATTGATTGATTATTGGGATAGAATTGCTGGTTTGATCCAAAAGAACCATAGTTCATCATTGATGCACCATTCGAAGTACTTTGCCCCGTTAATACCTTAAGATGCTGGACTTCCTCCTTTAGTGTATCATTTAATGCTGTCAATTAGAAAAAGACACATCAATCAAGTAGCAGCATTCACAACAAAGTGGAGCAAACAATTATATGGAAACCTGTTAGAAACAAATAAAAATGATAAGAAATATCAACTTGTAAGAAAATGTTTGTGAGAAAAGATTCTGACCATCCTGTAGGTGAACCTGTTGCTCCATTGTTTGTACTCGCAGTTTCAGCTCATTGTTTTCCACACTCAGGCCATTTGTATCTCTCTGAGAACACAAGGAAGAAAAGAGAACAAGATTAACACCATAACATAGTCTAGAGTTAAATTTGGTCTGCAGGACGGTACAGACTGCTTAAACCAACCTGTAAAAGAGTCAACTGGGCTGAGAGAGATGTGGACTCAGTTTGTAAAGTCTGGACTTTTCTCTCGAGCTCTGCTATGTATCTCATCTTCCTTTCTTTTGACCTCGCAGCAGACTGTCTGTTTGCCCATATCCTATCATCAAATGATACAACTAGTCATGCATCAAAGAAGCAAACATATACAAAATTAAAGATACAGACTTTCCCAAAAAAAAAAGAAAAGAAAAAAACCTCTTAGCACGTTTTGGATCAATAAGAGCAAGCTCAGAGAGTTTAGCAGCAGAGATAGCTTTCTTAGAATCAACTCCAGAAACATCTTCATTCCCCGACATAAGCATCTCAGGCTTGATAGTTGTAGAACCGTCCATGGATTGGCTGTGTTGGTGCCTGATTCTCAGTCTTTCACTAGAATTACCAGGCGTACACTGAAGGTTAGAAGTCGAGCCTAACTCATTCCTCCAAGCTGGTTTTGATGGCTCACCCATTTGAGAAGAAGACGTGGCAGAAGAATTGAATTTATCCATATCAAGATACATATACAGTGAGTCCTCATCCGTCTCATCAGAGAAAGAAGGTCCATCAGCAGCACCAACCACACCAAGATCACTATCAAAGCTCAAATCATCAGGAAGAGTAAGAATCTCTGAATGAGCTCGGCGATGGCCTAGATTCTTAGGTGGATTATCCGGCATTCGGCTTATATCAAGGCTGAAACGATTAGCATCTGAACTGCTCCCACTTGGAGTCAAGTGAGGAAACGATGATTCAACTTTCATTGCAAAGCTACTTCCATTTGGTGAAAACGTAGAGTAACGACCTGATGGAGGAGGAAGACCTCCACTTGGAGGTACAAGAGATTTCTCCATATCCATTTCCACAACTTTACCTAACCTACTAATCTGCAAACCATCATTTCCAATAAAAAAATTATATTCCATACTAGACAGATTAGGGTTTCATTTAGCTATCAATTCCACAACTAAGAAGATACAACCCTAGAAACATCACACGCTTTACGTCAGACCTAAATCAAAACGAAAACCCTAAAATATATCAAAGATAGGAGATTTTCAGGCACTTACAGAGATCTAATCAGTAGGAGCAGCCTCCAGAAACCCAAAGAGAGATCGACGAGATTTAAAAAAAAAACAAAAGCTGAACAGAGGAATTATCTGAGAAAAGTATCAAAATTATGAGAAAAGATGGAGAAAGAGATAAATGGGAGAATAGAAGGAAAAATCAGAGAGATCCGACGAGAGAGGAAGAAGAAGAAGAAGAAGAAGAAGAAGAAGAAGAAGAACATTCTCTCTCCACTGGGGGATTCTTCGAACTAAACTAGTGTGCAGGCATCAGAACTTTTATTCTTTCCTAAAATGATGTCGTTTTGACGTATTTAGTTTAGTTTAATTACTTTTGTCGGAAGTTGAGTAATAATCAGCTGCTTTAGCGTGTTGCTATAAACGATGTTCTTGACCGTTGGATCAAATTGAACGATATTCTACATATGTCTGGTTCGTGATGACGGAGACGAATTCTTTTCGTCAAATTGGTTCACGTGGTTGTTAGCTTTTGGTTGGACCGTTCACTTGATGACTTTCTCAATTCTGTTATAAGAAAATACTAACCGGGAAGTTAAAACCATGTGATATGTTTTCAATAATATTAAGGATGCTCACGTACGATTTTTTTAATCATAAGAAATGTAATATTTTTAAAGGATAAGCTAGGAATGAAAGTTTTTGAGAAGCATACGGTAGGAGTTACATGATATTAAATCACCTATGGATTTTTTTTTTGGAAGAAACATACCGTTTTTCCTGTTAAACGATCGACTAGAAAACATCCGGATTTGTTTGCAAACTATACAAAGATTAATTAAATTAGATGTAAGTTGATTTTCTTGATTAAAATAAAGTTGATTTTCTTGATTAAAATAAAGTTGATTTACATTTTATCAACGTAGAAACTAAAAACTAAGAAAATAAAATCGATGCACATTAACCTAAACATTGCTTAGGTGGCGTGAGCCACAAACATGGTATATGTACAGTCTCAGTTTTCATAAATTATCTTATTAATATAGTTGTATTTGATAAGTTCATATAGTTATTGCTGTTGACGTGTGAATGAGGATAGATAGATAGATGGATGGATGGATAGACAGAAATTCTTTGAAATAAGTTGGAATGGGCCCATCAGTTATGGGTCATGCGGTAAAAGGTGAGGCCCATATTACCATCCGTAATTTAGAGAGAAGGATCGTGCACACATGATCTAGGTAGCTGGGCAAAAAACTCGAACCCGCATGCTCGAACCGAATCCGAATCGATAAGACGTATTCGAATTTGTTCCGTACCTGACCAAATTATTCCATTGGGTACGAGATCTCTAAATCCGAAAACTCGAACCCGAACCCGTTCCAAACCCGAAAACCCGAAACCCGAAAGCGTACCTGAAATACATAATTACCCATAAGAAAATACATAACTACCCATAAGAAAATACCCTAACTCGAAGACTCGATCCTATAAATATGGAATTTTTTATGTATAATATACACAAATCGAGCCGAATGCGAACCCAAAAATCTAAAAATCCCAAAAATCCGAAAAAACCCCGAAAAACCCCAGAATCCGACCCAAAAACTAAAAAAACCCGAAAAACATGAAAATCCGACCCGTACCCGAACCGAAAACCCAAAAAAAAACCAAAAACCCCAAAAAACCCCAAAAACCCGAACCGAATCCGACCCGAAAACACGAAAAAAACCCAAAAAACCCAAAAAAGTCCGAACCCGAACCGAATCAATACCCAAAATTTTTGAATTTTTTCTGGGTATCAAGTCTTGTACCCAAACCCGACCCGAACCCGAAACTTTTAACCTGAACCGAACCCGAACCCGAAAAATTATTCCATTGGGTATAAACTTCCTATACCCGAATACCCGAACCCGATAGGGTTTTATCCGAACCCGAACCCGATACCCGATTGCCCACCCCTATTCTCACCCATTGACAATTTGAATGGATACATTTACTCTTCAATTCATACCCTACTTATGGGATACAACACTATTCATTATGTGTTTTCCTAGCAGATGTCTTAACCATACCCACGATCCCCACCCAAAGAATCATAGTCGACAATGTAGGGTGGGCAAATTATTTGTTTGATCTACTTCGATTCGGTCAGAAAAAAAAATCGGGACATTTATAGTGATCCAAATCAAAACACAGAGTAACATATAGTAAAGCAAATCGCAAACGCTGATTTAAAAAAAAAATGGATATCCACTTTGATTTATATGTGACATATAGTTTTTCATTTAGATAAGTATAATCCAAGTCCTATTGTAATAAAAATTAAGAGGTGTTAATAACTTGTATAAATAACCATGTTTGTTAACTTAATAAAGAATAAGCCAGTTTGATATCTACATTTTTTTTATATACATAAGAAGATCTAATCTTCTCACATGGTCTAAACTAATGTCAACCAACGTTTCTCACTTGGTTTTATTTGAATATTTTCATAGTCTCCATTCCACATATAAGCATTGAACCAGCATCCATAAAGATAATAAATAATAAAAAGTACATTTTATTTTTGGTTGTGTACAACATGTAATGTATATATATATAGGTAATATGTGTATATATATATTAAACAAAACGAAGTCAACATCGAGCAGCTTTAGGGTTACATGCATCTATGGTTTTCAATATTAAAATAGGAACGGTTAGTAGAATGATTCAAAATTGTAGTTTAATTGGTAGAATGGTTTGCGTGTATTTTTAGTTAAAAATACGATGTAAATTTCAAACTTATATTTGCCATGTAAAAAATAATAATTACGATAGTGCCATTAAATATTAATTCCAGCGTGACCAAAAATTACAAAAATGTCATTCCGTTAACGATACCGCAAACTTATTTTGTTGCAAACTTATTTTGTCGCAGACTTATTTACGTTACCGCAGAGTTATTGAGTTATGTTAGTTATCGCAAACTTATTTCAGTTACCGAATACTTATTTAATTACCGCAGATTTATTTAGTTACCGCAGATTTATTTTACTTACCGCAGATTTATTGAGTTACCGCATACTTATTGAACGTTGCCGCAGACTTACTTAGTTACCGCAAATTTATTGTAGTTATCGCAGACTTATTGAAACGTTGTCGCAGACTTATTGTAGTTACCACATACTTATTTAGTTACTGCAGACTCATTTAGTTACCGCAGACTTACTGAAACGTTGCCCCAAACTTATTGAGTTACCGCATACTTATTTAGTTACCGCAGATTTATTGTAGTTACCGCAGATTTATTGTAGTTACCGCAGATTTATTGTAGTTACCGCAGACTTATTGAAGTTACCGCAGACTTATTGAAGTTACCGCAGACTTATTGAAATGTTGTCGCAGACTTATTTTAGTTATCGTAGACTTATTTAGTTACCGAAAACTTATTGTAGTTACCGCATAGTTATTGTAGTTACCGCATACTTATTTAGTTACCGCATACTTATTGTAGTTGCCGCAAATTTATTGTAATTACCGCAGACTTATTTTAATTATTGCAGACTTTGTTGCCGCAGACTTAATGTAGTTACCGCAAACTTATTGTAATTACCGCAGACTTATTTAGTTACCGTAGACTTATTGTAGTTACCGTAAACTTATTGTAGTTACCGCAGATTTATGGAGTTTTTTTTTTTGGATGACGGTAGTGGCGGTGGTGGCGATGGTAGTGGCGACGATGGCTGCGGTGGCGACGACGGTAAAGACAGTGATAGTTCGCGGTAGTAAAAAACAAAAAAAAATATAAACATAAAAACATAAATAACAATTTTTGTAATTATAATAATAAATATTAGATTTTATTATTTTTTAACCCTCTAAAAATTTAAAAAAAAAAACAAATCAATCTAATAATTATATATAAAATTTGGATTAATCTTTTGCCAGTACCTCTTTTAAAATATTATTACTACAACAACTTAATGAAGTGTTATGACGCCTACGTCCCAACTGCAACAATGAAAAGGGGCACTAGAGAAGAAATGTGTTAGCTAAGTAGTCGTCACTTCTATCAATTTGTTCATAAGCTTGTATATAAATATATCTCTTTCTGACTTTCCCACCCACATGAACGAATATTACACCGTCATTTTCAGAATAACTTAAAAATTCTCTTAATAAAAAAATACTTTAAAAATTCGCTCAACCAGTTAAAAAAAATATCTAAAATAATGTGTTTCTATTATTTTATAAGCCAACACTCTGGCAATAAATATTTTCAACTAACGATTTTTTACCCGACTGATTTGAGTGATCTAACGTCTTTTCTTATAACTACCAATAAAATCACAATTAAAATATAAGAAAATTTTGCGACATATAGCGATGGCCAATGGATAATTTGTCACCAATAGTGAAAGATTAACAGAGATTTGGTTTTAAATGGCGAAAATACACCGAACCACCAAATTTCTTTGAATGAATCTCGAGCCATAACGTTCATGGAGCGCCTTTCTAACACAAGGCCCAACTCATATAAATAAAATAATAAATATATTATTTTATTATTTTAGTCTAATCTATATAATCATATGATGAGAAAAAATTGCAAGAAAAACAAATATAATAGTTTTTAAAACACTATAAAGATAATCTAAAGAATGGTATTCATAATCCTCTTCATTGTCTAAATTATTTTTATGAAGTTCATCTCCACCAAAAATCTTTCTTATATCATCATTATTTTCATTAACCAATAATATAAGAGTTGGTGATGTATAAAATATTTTGGGATTAAAGTTGCTAGCAGTACCTTTTTGTCCAACATAGTCGAAGTTGTAAATGCTCTAGTCGCATAACTAGATTCATCATCGTAAAACACCAAATCATCATTTAAAAAATTTTCATCCATTTTCCAATTTTAATTAAATATGTATAATTATTTACGTATTTAATTTATTATTATATAAATATTAAATAAACTAGATATTTTAAAAAACATACACATATTCAACTTATTATGCGCCACAATTCACATGTCTCTCGCCAGGACATCGTTTCGGACAAATCCCTTTAGGACTACGCATATTTTCTAGATCTACTCATACGTTCATCCCCTCGTTTTTTTCAACTAAGATTGATAGCTTATTGTGTAAATACATAATTATCTTTCATATATTAACTAGTTAAGATAGGTTCTCTATTTCTAATTGGTGTGACACATAAGATACTAGATCAGGGCCTTCGCATTTCTAATCCGCCCCACCAAATCCGTACGGCTTAATGTCTCTGTTATATTTTGCGGTCGAAATACCCTCCTCGCCTCTTAATTAAGAAAATGGAATCGTTGAAATAATACATGTAAGGATTTTTCGTCTAATTGTCACCAATATTAACGATATATGAATCGAAACAACGTAATAAACCTTCGTCATAGTTGCACGTGCTTTCCATGTATTCCTTTGTTTCGGAGAATAGATAGTTGCTAAAAAACATATGTGCATGCTTTGCATATCTTACTTAGTTTGGAGATTAGATGGTCGCTAAGCAATTAGATGAATCGATTTCTTCCTTATTCAAGAAAGAATCGCTAGTCTTCTTTAGGATATATGCATGTTCTTCCCATTACTTCCTTATTTTAGAGATTAGATCAGTTGCTAAGCGAGTTTAGGAGAATTAATTCCTTTTAAATACAAGAAAGAGTGGTTAATTAGACTTCTCTGAGATATACGCATGTGCATGCTTTCCATTCCCCCCCCCTCCATGTGCTTTCCATTTATTCCTTATTTTGCTAAGCAATTACATTAATTATTATTATTTCTTTGAGACATCGGAATCCTGATGTTGTTTGGTCCACATACACATACTTAGTTTTTTTTATAATGATATTAACATACTGATTTAAAATAACATATAGGATTCAAAAATGATTTCTATTAGAAGTCTTGTAAGAGTTAGTCAGAACTATTTGCGAGTAGCTAGGCAGAAAACAAGGACTTTCATAAATGTAAACCTTTTAATAATGAATCTCATTTGAAATTGTAAATTATGTTCATTAATCACTTTAACATGTTCTATCGAAGACCAAATGATTGAACTTTCTTAACTAAAAATTTCGCCCTTCGTAAGATTTATTTATTTTAACAAAAGGTTTGAAGAAACTTTTAAATTTTCTTGAATATAAACAGTAAAGCTTTTTGAACCAAAAAAAAACTGAGACAGAGTAGAAATCAAGGGTCTAATTTGTAATACTTTCCGTTTCTGTATAAATATTTGTGGTATAATCGTTTATCTTTGGGGTCAGAATTTGTGGGTTTTGAACTCTAATCTTGATTGCCAGCAATAAGCATAACTGTAGTTAGAATCCTTAAAATAAAATAAAAATATTTCGTTTTTTGGACAAGAAAAAATAGGTCAAGTTAGAAGAATTGCATAAAATACGGGTATATATATATATATACATCACGGATTCACAATACTAAATATAAATATCAAGGTCAGTATCAGCATTATGCTTACATGCATAGTTACATGCATCGATCGATAGATTCTAATAATAAGAATATTTTCACAGCAAGTTAATGAAGTATTAACGACTACGTCCCAACAGCAACAACGTAATTACCGGACTAATCAATCAATCGGGAACGTTACGCATAAATATAAAAAAATATTGGGAAAACATAAATTTTGCCAACCAGGCTTTGTTGTTTTCCTAACTAAATCCTCATTTTGGAGACAAGGCAAATACGAGGTAAAGTGTGCAGGTTTATGTTTTCGTTGTTAAGTAGTGATGATTACTAAGTCCATCGATACAATCCAACCTTTGGTCAATCATATAACTATCATAACTCAAAAATAACAAACCCATTCCTCCACGCTCCGATGGATGATACCACTAAGGACGATGCCTCTAGCCAAAGCAAAGCGGTGCGTAAGGAAAAAAGAGCGTATTATTTTAGGAAATGGACTCGGATAGATGTTATGAGAGCTTCGGCTGTTGGGACCGTGCATCTGTTGTGTCTATTGGCTCCGTTTAATTACAAATGGGAAGCTCTCCGGTTCGGTGTGATTCTCGCCATAGTAACCAACCTCAGCATTACATTCTCGTACCATAGGAACTTGACTCACCGGAGCTTTAAGCTACCTAAATGGCTTGAATATCCATTCGCTTATTCTGCCCTTTTCGCGCTTCAGGTAAAAATATCGTTAACTGAAAATATAACTATACAGCTAATATTGCATCTCTCATTTATCTTTGAAATGCCTACGCTTGCAGGGTCATCCAATAGATTGGGTCAGCACGCATAGGTTCCATCACCAATTCACAGATTCGGTCCGTGACCCACATAGCCCTATGGAAGGATTCTGGTTCAGTCATGTCTTGTGGATATTTGACACCAATTACATCAGAGAAAAGGTAACAAGATGTTTAAAATCTCTTCAAACTCAACATACATGTGAATCGATCTTAATTCGTGATGAGATTCTAATAAAAGAACAATAAGTAACTAAAGGTTACAATATTGTAACAGTGTGGAGGACGTAACAACGTGATGGACTTGAAGCAACAATGGTTCTACAGGTTTCTTCGAAACACAATTGGTCTCCACATCTTAACGTTTTGGACCCTCGTCTATTTCTTGGGTGGTCTACCTTACCTAACTTGCGGCGTGGTAAACTCTATTTATTTTTGTGCAATTAATTGTTTGAAATCAAATGAAAAAATTGGACTATACTACTTTTTACTTAATTGTTAAACTCTACTTTTTAATAAATCAATTAGTTGTTTGAAATCAAATGAAAAATGCTACAAAAATACTTTTAGTACAAAAATAGTTTTAGTACCTATTGTATTCATTATAATTTTAACATGTGTATAATGTATAGCATTAAAAAGTAGTATAATGTTTGAACATTAAAGTAGCTTTTTGGCCACAGGGTGTTGGAGGAGCAATCGGATACCATGGGACTTGGCTCATAAACTCGGCATGCCATATTTGGGGTTGGCAAGCGTGGAACACCAAGGACACTTCTCGTAACGTTTGGTATTTATTTGCCCACTCTGTTCTTTATAGACCAATAAACCTTAACCGTAACTGACAAACCTTAACCGGAACTGATAAACCTTAACTGAAACTGATATTGAGTGAATATGGAATGGTGCAGGTGGCTAGGGCTATTCACGATGGGAGAGAGCTGGCACAACAACCACCATGCCTTTGAGGCCTCGGCTAGGCATGGACTGGAATGGTATCAGGTAGACATAACTTGGTACCTCATTCGGTTCTTCCAGGCTCTCGGTTTAGCCACCGATGTCAAATTGCCTACAGATGCTCAGAAACACAAGATGGCGTTCGCTCGGTAATCTCAGCTATAATTCTATCTGTTTTGTATCCAACCTTGTTGTTTTTAGTTATATGTATGTACTTACCACTCAACTCTTTTGTTATTTATGTAACATTCTTAAGAATAACTGTTCTCATGAACTTGTAAAACTAGTCGATTCAATACCTTAAAACTTTTAAGTACATTTCACACTGTATGAACATTAAAAGCTGATATAACACATGCACTACCATGAAAGAGTAACAAACCTTGTGATCAATGAGTTTAGAAGATGTAGTCCGGTAACTTAAGAGGATACTCTGCAACATTGACTTCGAATTGACTCCCTTTTGGATCTTTCAAACTAAAAAAAAAAGAGAGTGAACCAAAAGGTCAAAAATTCCTGTCCAATCTCAACGTGCGACTTATTCGAAGATGTGGTCTGAATTCTTAACATCATATAATGCAGCATAGCTTCCAGGCACAAAGGTGAATATCAGTAACTAAATAACCTATTGCTTACCTGCACACCATTAGTCACAGCGACAGAACACAAGGGAGGAACCTCCGGGAACAAACTGATACTTTTGATGTTCTCCTGTTGACGGATTTTGATAGTGCCGGTTTGTAACTGACGGCCATGTTCTTCCAACCAAAGTAGCACGGCATCTTGTAGAATAATCGCCGTTAATATCATGAACCGATCTAACCAAAGAATCGGGTACACAAGGAAGCAATAGGCGGGTACTTGTCCCAGTATAAAGCTGTCCGTTAGTGCAGTCTAGGAAAAAGATTTTCAAACTGGACGCTGCGGATACAGCCATAACAATAAGGTTTAATCTGCTTGAGAAACCGAGATGACGCATTGTTTCCTTGGTCTCCTTAATCACATCCTTAAGAGGTAGCAAGTAGACATTAACTTGATGAGAATAAACAGAGTAGCCACCTATAAGCCCCAGAGATTCATTGGAGGAAGAAGACTCTTGACCATCGACAAAACGGTAGAGAAGCCTTCTTGGAAGAGGAAGTTTCATTTTGAGACAAGTCTCAAATTCTTGAAGATCATCTTCAGTGGCACCTTAGTGTTGCCTTTGCTTCAGGGAAGTTTAAGCTCAGCCATTCTTTGAGATTGTCCCAACAAAGTCTAACTCGTTTAACGAGATTCCAAGGGTACATTCTAAATGACTCCCTCCACAATTTATATGCTGTCTGAAGAATCAAGACAGAGTCTTTTTTTTAATGTCAAAGAAACAAAATTCATCAAATAAACTGGAAATGGACTCAGATTTGATCAAACTCAGGAAATTTTAAAGATTCAAAAGCCTAGAAAATGTGAAAAGAAGAAAAGAGAGAGATTGACCTTGAAGGAAGGAGCAGGATCTCCATGGGGATCGAGAGGAGTAGAGATATTAAGATCAAGAGAGCAGAAGATGGACCAGAGGGATTCCTCGGAGGCGGAAACTTTTAGACGTTTGCCGACACAAGCCACTCTCGCTGTGTTTTCAGGACCGATTTTGTCTAATACGATGTGGAGAACCAAATCTCCTGCATCTTCTAGCCTCATGCCTTTCTCTCAGTTGCTTTTGTCCGCTGTGTTTCACTTCTTGTTGGAATGTTTCAATCAGAAGAAACTAGAACGGACAAAGCATTTGATATCTAGGATCAAAATCTCAAATGCCTTTTAGGGGAAAAAAAATAATCCATTATACTTTTTTCTATTTTATTTTTAATAAAATCTGATTGTATATTTGTAATTGTAAGTGATACAAAAAAAACATGGTAGCTCATATGATTTAAATTAGTAGCGCATGCTAGAGTTTGAATCTATAATTTGTCGTATAACTGGTACAACTAGTTTTTTAATTAGTATAACTATGACATAACTGGTACAATTAGTATAATTAGGTTAACCAAAGGATGAGATAATTTGACCAAAATATGAGATAGTTTGACCGAATAGGTACACCTTTTCACCTGTTGAGAAATATATGTACATATAATTATAATTGTAAAATGATATCAAGAAATATAAGTACATATAGTTGTAATTGTAAATGATATCCTTATACAGAGGTGAGGGGTTCAAATCTCATCTTTGGTACAACTTGGTATTATTATGTACAAATATGTTCTAATTTTAATTTGCAAACCAAGTGAGGAGTATTTTCGAGTTTCCACAAGTTGAGAGATATAAAAATTATTTTCAAATGTTTGAAGAATAAAATAGATTGATGAGGGATATATTGATTAATTTGGTGAGTTGAGGGTATTTGAGAAAATGGTCCTTATATCTATCTACTTGATACGGGATTAAATTGGATTAATGAATACTTTTGGGTCTCAACTAAATAAAAAGCAAAATTCGAGGGTCACGAAACAAACTTCCAATACGGTTTGAATCGGTTTAGCTCATCAGTTCTAAGGAATTAACTTTTGCCTGTAGCTATGTTCATACTTAACCTCTTAAAACTTCAAAATCATAAGAGTTTGTTGATTATGAACAACACTAGGAGACGTCACGGTCAAACACCTTATTCAGCCACATTACAGATTAAACCGGTTCTCATCATCATGTGTACTGTACAGAGGAACCATTATTTAATGTTTTTGCTAAGCTAAGCTTTGAAATTGTCTTTTGCTTTTCTTATAATACCCAGAGCTTCTGATTCATCTGCTGTCTCTGGTATACCTAAAGCCCGACGAATATCCGTGTTACAAGCGCGGAGGAACGGGTTACACGCTTTCTCCATCTTCATCGTCGTTGGAATCTGAGGTTTTGCAGCCACCAAATCAATCAAGAAAACCGAGCAGAAGTGAAAAAGCCGTGAAGTTACTGAAATGAAAGAAAGATTACCGTTGGTAACTTCTTGCCACGGAGCTCTGCAACATAGGCTGCGTACGACTGGAGTACTTCGTTAGTTGGTTCTATAGACAACGCAAACTTGGAATTACTCTGCCAGATTAAAAAAAAATATTCAATCAGCTGTGATTACACATGTATGGTGACTGTATATGAAAACACCCAACAACAATCACAAACCAGTGTATATTCATGGCCACAATATACGCTTGTGTCATCTGGCAAAGCACTTATCCTTTGGAGAGAAGCTAGCATCTGGAGATTGTTGAAAACCAATTCAAAGAACTTACACTTATAAGAGTCAAATTCAGAGAGAAAACTAATTATGCGTGAAAGATTAGATAAATGATGTTTACCTGCGCTGGAGTACCTTCAAAGAGCTTACCACATGATAAGCTACATAAGGTGTCCCCTGTGACAATAGCTCGTGCCCCTGGAAAGTGGAAACTAATATGGCCTACAACCAGAAATCATAAGTATTAAAGTGGACAACGGCTTCAAGGTATATACATATGCAGAACTGAAACCAGTCAATCCTTAATTGCTATTCAGGGAAGGTAAGAACCTAATCCAAGTAGAAAAAGATAGACCATGGGAAATACAAAGTTCTTAGAGCCTCAGCTCAGAAAGTATTATGAAAAAACCAACACTTCAAGATAGAAACTAAAATATGTGAATCCTGAAAATATACAAATTCTTGATGCTGAGAACTACTCTGAATCGGAAATGCATAAGTTAAACATTGAAAGGAATGAACTTTCCATTTAAGACAGCGTATAGAGGGAAATGCAGTAGCCAACCTCTAGTGTGGCCAGGAGTTTCCATGACATGGACTTCATGGCCAGCAAACATCCATTTCTCACCATCTTTCAAGGCTATATCAATTCCAGGAATCCGGTCCGTATCTACAGCTGAGCCAATCACCTAAGTACATGCCACGATATAGTGTGCAATTCATAATTACAAGAAAAAAATCTAGTAAGCATCTCAAAACAATATGGACAGCGAGAGAAAAGTAACATCTGCCTTACCTTTGCACCATACCTGTCTTTTAATTCCAAATTCCCACCAGTGTGATCATAATGGTGATGTGTATTTAATATATATGTTAGATTTTTTTCGAAAAGAATTGGAGGCTCAAAACGAATGGTCAAAGGAATTGATGATTCTTCTGCAGCGCATCCATAACAGCTACGGATTCAGAAGGGTCAACCACACCAACTGTACCAGTATCCTCGTCGTGTAAGATATAAGCATAGTTGTCCGCAAGACATGGTACCTGTAAAGAACAACTTTGAGTGACCTGCTAAATAAGCTACAAATAAATGTATCACTCGTATACAAGTAATCACTGGTTTACAAGATGGTTTGTTGCAAAGATAGACACCAAGAAACAAAAGTAAGCTAAGAAATTGATCAACAGTAGAAATGAAATAAACGAAAAGCAATAGACACCAGTTCAATTTGCAATGAGGAAGAGACATTGGAGACACTGCAGAATCTTGAAACGCGAACAGATTTACTAGCAGAACGCAAAGTCCTAAGAGGCGAAGAGAAGAGCTTCATCACACCACAGACAAGACCCTTTCTGAGGTTAAGCTGTCTCACGCATGGCCTCACACATGGCTGACTTGTTAGCCTCTGATGAACAGAAGAATCAGAGATTAGTCAAAAAATATTAACAACAACATACAAGAAAAGTCACAGCCAATGTCTGAGCTTTGAGTAAGAAACTAGAGTGCTTAAATCAACACTAGCAAATGAAAACTAGAAAAGCAGAACCAAGATTCCAACAAAATGTACAACGAGAATTCTCAACTCACTAAAAACAAAAAGAGTTCATTTATTGAAAAGTTAGCAAAAAAAAAGAATTGGTTAAGTAACTTGTATAATCCATGCTATTACAAATCGACTTTAAAAGAAGAAAACAATCAAGAGTAACTAGTTTCTGCACATTGGTGAGTAATCCGGAGAATGAGAGCAGATGAGCGGCATTAAAGAAACACAAACCCTAGAACACCGAAAGAAGGAGGTTGCAGAAGAAACTTTGGAGATAGCTTGCATCTCTTTCTTCTCTATTATGTCTCCTCACACTCACGGCGACGGAGAGAGATTCTTTGTGAACTTGACAACAGAAACCGACCCTATTACTAAACCAAACCAATCCAATTATCAGGTGGTCTATTGCTTCTTTGGAAAATCATTACTGATACGTACAATTTTACTTGGAATAATTTTAATACGTTAATCTAAGTTTAAACTTTGTAAATAGAGAAACTAATGATTCTGTTTTTAAACAACTGAATAAAATAAGGTCGGGAAATTTTCTTTAAATTCACAATACTATGAAAAAATTAATTTTACATTAGAAAAAACAAGGTGTGACTTTGAAATTATATAATTTGTGAATTTACACATTTCATTTCATGTAGATTTTTCGTTGAACTTTCCCATTCGGTATACGCGCTAGGCAGAAACACACATGACGTTTACACGTACTTACTTAGGCTGCCGCGTACGCATTTACTCTGTTAGACCGATTCTATTTCATGCGTTTGACTAAAAACGTGACTTTTACTTTCTTTATTTTTTTTATAATAGGGAATGTTATCCGGCCTTTTAACACCTAACTAATCTCTTTATGATGATTGTAGTCGATGAGTAGGTTCATTCAGTGAGTTTTTGAACGAGTCTAAAGCATGATACAATTTCAAACTGATTAAATAAAAATAATTTAGACCATTTCCTAGATCAATATGACTACTTCTCTTCAAGTAGAAATCACTAGACCACCACTTGACTTTTACTTTTCAAAGTTTTGTTTATACTCAAATTTTATTTACATACCAAACCAAATTTCAAAACAATAACCGTACAAAAAGAAACACAAGAACATAGAGTACAAAAATCAAAGATGGAGCAAACTTAAACTTGAATTATAATCTTGTCTTTGCGGTTATAATCTGCCGGTTATGGCGGTGTAAAACGAACACACCGATTCGTGTAGTAACTTGTTTGATCAGTTCCTAGGTTCCAATGTCATAAGTCCCAAGCAAATTCAAGCCTCAAGAATTTCTTGTGAGACCCATTACCTTCCCAGAGTCAACCAAACCTTGTACGCGCGCGCACACAAGTAAAAGTTATACAGCTAGCCAACTAAAATAAAGATCCATTTTCTTTATTTTTTCCACAACAAAAATCCTATTAAGTATTTGGAGTATTAATTAACCCTTAATTAAATTTCCCTTTCTTATAAAAAAATAACATGATGAAGAATGGAAGATATTAGCGCTTGTCATGCAAAAAATAATAATATGATAATCTCGATGATTACACGATAAGAAAACAATTTTCCATGGCTTCATAAGCTATGTAATGTATCAGTAGATTTGTTATAAAACCAACGAAGATAACAGTGTATTCAAATCGTAAATCGTCACGTCCCAAACGGAGTTCGAACTAGGGGCAAACCTCATCACAAATCCAACTTTAGTACCGTCCCAAACATAATTGTTCACACTAAAGTAAAATCCACTATTGAAACATTTAGCTAGCATAAAACCAATCTTAATTTTGCAATTTATTAGAACATGTAGTATTCTGGTATGGATGATATGCAAACTTGCATATTGCAAATTATTGACAAAAAAGCTCCGATTTTGGCAGTTTCGTCTTACTTTGGTGTATTAGATCGGGAAACATGCTATATTTCTGGGAGCAAAGAGGCCGTTGTTTAATGTAAAGTGCAAACCGTGTCATTGTGACTCGTTTGATCAATTCCTACGTTTCTATTATCAAATATGTTCAAAAATCAAAACCAGTTCTTTTTGTAGTAAAGTCAAAGTCAAAGATATCATATATAATATATACTCAAAGTCAAGCCATAAGGTGTTTGACCACAAACTCTATATATGTGTGTCATTACCGACCTAATATGAAACTCCATGCAAACAAAAAAGCCCTGCACTTCATACAACAAATTTTACGTGCCCACATAAGAAAGAAGTCAATCAGTTTCTTTTTCCTTTGGAAAATATTTAAGAGTGCGATGAAAATGAAGAGGCAAGTTATAATCGGTGTTGTGTTAGTTGTCCTTTTCGTTGTTTTCTTGGAAATCAAGCAAGTTGAAGCCATGAGGCCCTTCCCAACCGCTGCCGATGAGATCCGGTTCGTGTTCCAGGCGCTGCAAAGGGGTCCGGTCAGCGGGTCAGGTCCAAATGGTTGCACCAACATTCCCCGTGGTACGCGTAGGTGCCATGGTTGAATACTGACCTGTCACTTGATTCTTCTAATTGAAAACGCAACCAGAGATTCTTTGATATCTTTTTCTTATTTAGATAGAATGTTTTGTTTTCACCGGGGATCCCAAGCGTAAAACGTAATACTTTAATATCTTCAACGTCAATGTAAATTCTGGTGGACAAAAAAGATTTGTGCCTTGAAGATAATTAATAACTTGGGAAACGTTATATCATTTTTATTATGTTTTGCTGGTATCATATTTTGCCTTTTAATATACGGAAAACTTCATAAACTGCATGCAAATCTTAATACTGCTGTTATCTTAACCGGCATTGTAATCTGGACTTACATTAATAAATGGTCAGAAAAGAGTTTAAAATAAAATTAAAAAACAAAAGTTACATGCTTAAAGTTCATAAACAAAAAAAAAGAATAACTACTCTCATCAACTAGCTTTTGCAGATTTTACAAAGTTAATGAATACATACATTTGCTTTCATATTAGCTACAACTGCATTGCATCAAGATCGAATCAATACACAAAACCATATTGTGTTTATTACATTAATCTTTAAAAAAATAACAAATGAAATAGCCAGGACGTGTAACCAGACTTCCGTAACGGCTCAGGGATGACATATGCCCGAACCTTCGGGGATGTTGGTACAACCGTTTGCACCTGATCCTGTACCTGTACCTCTTTGCAGCAACTGGAACACGAACCGGATCTCACCGTCGGCTCGGAACGGCCTAGCGGCTTCGACTCTTGTGTCGTCCAAGAAAATCACGAAGAGTACGAGCAAAATCACTCCAAGTATCAATTGTTTCTTCATCATCATTTCTCCTTCTTGTCTGTTTATTCAAATTGAAAAAAGGAAATATATTTTTTTGTTTGCCAAGTAAAAGTTGTTGTATGTCTTTTACTCGTTGTTTGCTTTGTATCACATTTAATTTGATAATGACTTATATATATAGGCTTTTTGATTATTGTGTTGGTTTGATCGTTAAATTGGTATCTTTGTGTGATTTTGGTCTTACTTATATATTCTTGTGGCTTGACTTTTACTAGGAAAAGACTTGGTTTTTCAACATTTGAACACCCAAACTATAGGAATTGATCAAACAAGTTAATATATGACACGGTTCTTGCCTTGGACCGCAATGTATATTACAAGTAAAACCTGAAAAGGAAAAGGTGATAAGCCAAATACTCTACTGGTTTACGTTACTACATTAATAAAATAGAGTCCGGGCCAGTTTTAGAACAAAAGTCTACTTTATAAAATCATTTATTTGTACTAATGTATCTTAATTTGTGTTAAGTTTTGGAGATTTAATATGTACTTTCGGCGAGTCTTAGTATACAATAAAACCTCTATAAATTAATAATGTTAGAATTTTAATATTTTATTAATTTTGATATTAATTTATTTATAAATTAATATTTATTAATTTTTAGAGAGATTAGTTTTATTTATTTTATCATTTAAGATTTTATCTATCAAATTCTAGAAATATATAAGTTGATATAATTTTATCTTAAATAAAAAATTAATGTTTTGCATGTTGTTAATTTGTAGTTTCAACATGAACATTCAATACTTGAAAAAAATCTATTTAAAAATTCAAGTTTATGACTAATAATCTCAGTTTTCCTATTTTAACAATTTATAAGATTATAAATAAATAAAAATATGCATATTCATAAGTTGAATACTTACCAAAAAAAAATTTGGCTATTTTAATGACAAAGTTATAGACAAAACTACATTTAGATAGTTAGAATACAATAAAATAACTTTGATACAATAAAAATTAGAGACAACCTACTATACTAATTTTTAATAAATAAAATTATTAATTTATAATATTAATTGGACCATATATTTATATAAAAAAAAAATTTTAATTATTATTTATCAAATTTTATTAAACTTTATATTGGAGTGATTCGAGATCGAAATTTTTTATTATTTTATAGTGATTATTAATTTATTGAAGATTTATTGTATGTTGGTTAACTAGATAGCAACCGGTTAAATTGGAAAATTGTGGTTCAATATTTAAAAGCATCATGAAGAAAATTCATATTCGAATTCGGGAGGACAGGATCACATGAGATCACCTAAAAACCAAAACCACTAAGCAAAAGAACTTGGAAATTGTCAAATATCTCAAAAAGGGAAATGATTAAAAAAAAAATTGGCAAGTTTGATTCAGTCTTTAACTCTTAAAGTCTCGACCAAATAAACGTAGACATATAACATTAGTAGGTATATAAGCATGTATATAAAATAATAAATGAACACAGCCAACTCGTAATTTCACGGAAATTCTTACGTAGCTAAAAAATTACATTGCGACCAAAATATATATACATATATACATATATATATATATATATGTAGCACGTGTTCTATCATACTTAAAGCCAAATTTACGAACTGAAGGGTTCATTCATTCAACTTCCACTTCGTTTTTTTTTTGAAATGTTGGAAAATCATTAATTTTGCAGTTTCCTTTGTTTTGTTTTATTAAGGAGCGTTGACTCTGTGTAGCGCGGGTAACATATATTTGACTTTTCTTGCGGCAGCACTCTTTACCGTCGATGCCTCCGGTGAACAAAACCAAAGCTCTTTTATCAATCCTAAGCCAAAGAAAAACAGTAAACCACAGTCAACAGGTTCACACCAAGGTCATAATCCATGGACTCGAAGAGGAAGTTGTTCTCGGATTCAGTGTCACTAACGCTTATATGCAATCGAATCGTCTCGATTTCGCCACTGCTTCGTTCGATCGAATCCCTTGCTGGAAGAGGAATCGACATTCTTGGAATGCGATTCTCTCTGGTTACTCCAAGTCCAAGAGTTGTTGTAGTGACGTCTTGCTTCTTTACAATCGCATGAGGAGGAATTGTGATGGCGTCGACAGTTTCAATTTGGTTTTTGCAATCAAAGCTTGTGTTGGTTTAGGGCATTTAAAAAATGGGATGTTGATTCATGGATTGGCGATCAAGTATGGGTTGGATACGGACGCTTATGTAGCCCCGTCGCTGGTTGAGATGTATGCGCAATTCGGCACTATGGAAAGTACGCAGAACGTGTTCGACGAAATTCCTGTGAGAAACTCAGTTCTTTGGGGAGTTCTGATGAAAGGATATTTGATTAACTCGAAAGACCCACAAGTATTTCGTTTGTTTTATCTTATGAGAGACACAGGTTTAGTGCTTGATGCGCTTACATTGATATGTTTGGTAAAGGCTTGTGGTAATATTTTTGCTGGTAAAGAAGGGAAATCAGTCCACCGATTATCCATTAGAAGGAGCTTTATAGATCAGAGTGGTTATTTACA
Source organism: Cardamine chenopodiifolia (assembly GCA_963922655.1). Taxonomy (NCBI): domain Eukaryota; kingdom Viridiplantae; phylum Streptophyta; class Magnoliopsida; order Brassicales; family Brassicaceae; genus Cardamine; species Cardamine chenopodiifolia. The sequence continues at coordinate 1,146,534 of OZ000467.1, forward strand.
AGCTTCCATTATAGATATGTATGTGAAATGCAGATTGTTGGACAATGCCCGGAAACTATTTGAAATAAGTGTTGATAGGAATGTGGTAATATGGACTACCCAGAAAGGATGAAAGAGCTATGGAAGCATTTGATCTGTTCAGGCAGATGCTAGGAGAATCAATACTTCCAAATCAATGAACTTTAGCGGCTCTTCCTGTTTCTTGCTCGAGCTTGGGATCTCCAAGGCACGGGAAAAGTGTTCATGGCTACATGATAGGGAATGAGATTGAAATGGATGCTGTAAATTTTACATCTATCGATATGTATGCTAGATGCGGGAATATTCAAATGGCTTGAAAGGTTTTCGATGTGATGCCTGAGAGAAATGTGATATCTTGGAGCTCGATGATCAATGCTTATGGGATAAATAGTCTGTTAGAGGAAGCTCTGGATTGTTTTTATAAAATGAAGTCACAAAACCTATTTCCCAATTCTGTGTCATTTGTTTCGCTTTTGTCAGCCTGTAGCCATTCCGGAAACGTTAAAGAAGGATGGAAGCAATTTGAATCGATGACAAGTGACTAGGGGATTGCACCAGAGGAAGAACATTACGCGTGTATGGTAGATCTGCTAGGTCGAGCTGGTGAAAAAATGGAAGGTAAGTCTTTGATTGACAACATGCCTCTGAAAGCAATGGCCAGTGCTTGGGAAGCTCTTCTGAATGCTTGTAGAATCCATAAAGAAGTCGACTTAGCAGAAGAAATCGCGGAGAAGCTCTTATCCATGGAACCTGATAAATCAAGCGTCTATGTCTTACTTTAACATATATGCTGATGCTGGGATGTGTGAGATGGTGAATCGTGTGAGACAGAAAATGGGCATCAAAAGATATAGAAAACCCATGGGACTATCTGCTACTAAAGTCGGCTAGAACATTTAGCTGTTGATTTCTGCTGTATGGTTTTTTTGAAGAACGTATGAAATATGAAGCACCAAGATAGGCAAATGATGGAAATTACTGTGAGATAGTCACTTGGGAAACTTTCCAAATCCGAGCTTTAAACTTTCTGTAATCATCCGGAAAAGGAAAATCGTGAAGGTGAAGATGAAGATGAAGATGGTTGATGAGAGATAAAGAGTTGTACGAGCTGATTACTGGTGGAGTCAAAGTCGCTGTCATAAAGGTCTCTTAGAAGGATCTCGCTTATCCTAAGCGATGCAAGACACAGAAAGAGCATGTGATAAAAGCTAGCAATTTGGAATGTTGTTAAAATGTTGGGGAAAATCGAATACTTCCAAATCAATGTATTTGGGAAATCGAATACTTCCAAATCATCTGCACAATTTTTATTGTACCAAAATCAGCAAAGCTTGGTTCCATAAGAACCAGCTTAACTTTGGTATTTTCAACAAATTGTGATTCGATCTGCCAAAGTGAGTATTTTGAAATTTCTGAATTAAGATTTAAGATTCAAAGAGGTCTAATTTCAGATTCATTACAGCATCAAATACAGGCTTTGTCCTAAATAACCGATTCTGTGGCATTACAAGTAAAATCAGTCTGAAAGTGTTTTCAAGCTCCTCAAGTGTTCATAAGAACAAGCCCAAACAAACAAACAAAAAGACATACCCTTATAAACTTTATACACCCACCTCCCAAAAAAAAATGTCACACTACATATTACACATTCTTTTTCTTGTCTTTCTGTTTCATCATGCTAGTCAATCTTTGTAGTTGTTGATACATGAAGCCGAGTCTGCATGATCCGGCAAGTTCGCTGTTGCTACCTGTTAATTGTGGCCTTGGGTTGAAATATCTGCACAAGAGACCATAAGATGTCCATCCTGTGCATTACTTTGTTGTTTTGGCCCTGCCATTCATAAGGAGTATCCAGTTACTAGATGTGATATAACAATTCAATGATCAAGGACCCTATGAAAAACTTCATGATGGTGTAATGTTCAAGAGAATATTTTTTGTTTTCGGTCCAGATTTTAAACTAAATGAAGTTGTTTGGTGTATTTAATGAGGTATGTGTCATTTAATCTATATCAGTTCTCAGTTATTCCCAAGTAACTTACCTCCACTACAAAAGATATCCATGTTTTCTCGCCATGTTTCTCGGTGATGCCTCTGAGGATGATGAGTTCCAAGCTCCTAATCACGTTTGCTATCTCGAGAAAGTGGCTACATTCTTCGCATAACATCTGTTCCACATCCAAAACACACTTAAGCTAGGAATTGCTTACACCCGCAAAATTCAGGGTTTGCCAGTCCTTGTTCTGACAAATTGCTTCAAAATACATGAAAAAGGGTCACGAAAAAGAGCACACACCTCGATAAGCATCACTCCTTGTTTGTCCAGATTCTCCACCATAATTGAGCACACTTGAAGATGGCCTCCAATCTCTACTGCCCAGCTTGAACCTTGTTCAGTGCTAGATGACCCTAGGGTGTCCGTTTCCTTGTGTTGCATCTGAAACTTCAAGTGTATAAGGTAACTTTGATTTTTAAACAGAGTGGGTATTTTTCAATTTCCAGTTAAGCTTTTCAGAAAGCTGCCCCAACATTTGATAGTTGATATGTTTTACCTTTGAACTTGCACTTTTACTCAGCTTGTCGGCATGCTTAGAGACATTCTGCAGAAAGAGCATGTGATTGATCGTGCATTCTAGCAAAGAATCAATACTGCACTGTAAAACACAACAACATAGTCATAAACTAGCAGAACAAAATATACAATTGATGGCTTCGTATTGCTCTGAATAGAAAAATCACCTTAGATCCATTAGGCACAAGCTCTCTTAGTTCTTTGATACGATCCTGAATAAGTTGCCTGTCCCTTGGACGAGGCCGAGAACTTTCACCAGGTTTAGCTCTCTTTTTGTTCTTCTTGGGCATTACCAGGGACTTTGGAAACTGGTCACTGGATGAACTGAGACATGTCGATGAAAACCCAATGGAAGAAAATGCCCCACGGATATTTGATGGATTCTGTTGGATACTCCCCTCTGTTAGAGGCAACTGATTAATGGCACTATCAACTGTGCTAACAATACTTTGCTTTTTATGACCTAAAGTTTCTGCCATTTCAGCAGTCGAAAGCAATGACTGCATCGATCTGCTTGACGATATTTCACACCTGACACTACCATCACTATGATTCACACTAGTAACCACGGCATCTAGAAGATTCTCAGAGCTGGAGTCAAATGTCAGGTGACTATGGCTCATATCATTTGTTTGTCTTATAGCCCCAACAGATTCAAACTTGTCTAGCTCCTCATAACCAGTGCTCGCTTTGCTGAAAGCAGGCCCTAATGCCTCCAACAGTTCACTGCCAGTAAAAGAAGAAAAAGATGCACTTAAAGCATCCAACCGACCTGCCTCACTTTTCTTCTCCTGCCTATGTTCTGGATCCATCGGATAGGATGGTTGGAAAACCTCATTTCTATGAGAAGATTCTTTATCTGTTTTCAACGCAGAGAGAACAGATGAATCAAGTCGTGGATATGATGGACCGACTTTTAGCCTATCGGTCTCCACTGCAAAAGCAGATGAGTCTGCATTATTGAGCACATGATTCCTCGAGTACAGTTGGAAGTTAGGATGTGATTCTCTTGAATATTGGCATCCACCAGTTTCCTCATCATAAATTATTTTACCCATACCATTCATACCCATTTGATTCTCGTGTTTAGTATCAACCAAGTCAACTGAAAAACCACACTTAACACCATCACTGTTCCTAAGCATGGAAGGTTGGACTGCATCAAGCCCACCAATTACTTGAGCAGCCTTCTCCAAGTGAAAAAATGATGGAGTGAAATTGTACGGAAGGTTACTTTTGTTTTGAGATACAATATTTAACCCGTCCACATCCATAGCTTTGTCAAATTCTCCTGAGAAATCAGGGAATGCCTCATGTAAGCATTTGGAAGGTATTCTTGGCTGCAGCAAAATTATACAACGGATTATGGTTATACTCAGGAATACATTTGGGGTCTGAGGCTATAAAAAACCAAAGCGCCTCTGTTCTTTCAATTTTGCACGAACATAACTGGAATTCCAGACAAACATGAAACCATGTTTGCATGAGGAAGATAATTACCAGATCCGATGGACCCATAATATCATATCGCATTAAATTTGATGCATGGTCTGCCAGTGGATCCTTAAGTTCCAAAAACAAATGTCTGATATGAGTCACCAAAGCCGGGTCTTCTTCAACCTGTTCCCACAAAGTATACAGAAACATTCAAATGTACGTATTTTCTATGCAAAAGCTTTCTTTCTGCCTACTACTATTGTATATGCTACTCTGAACCCTACATACAGTTAGAGTATCTTACTTACTTTAGAAAAAGAGCCAAGCTGCAAAACTCCACAAGAACCAACAGCTACTATAAGAATAGTCTGCAGAGAATAACGAAAAAGAATTGTTACAAAAATTTAAAATGCAAACTTTGAGAAAACCAAAGCTAAATTTGTCATAATCTGAATGGTTGCAAGTAGAAACATCTAAGCTATCATAAATACCAAGAAGAAGTAAACCACAGGAATATCCTATGACCTTGTGTCAGGACCTACGGGCCAAGGGACAGTCTCAGGTAGACAGTTTCTATGGGGCGTAGATAGATCACACAATATGCAAAAGACATGGAAGTCTTGACATTCAAAAACCAAAGCAGGCAAAAAAACAAAAAACACTGAAAATTTTCAGATACCTTAATTCCAGCAGAAATTTGACCCTCCAACCCGTTTTGAACCTAAGGGAAAAATATTATCTTTAAGACAAGAAGTCGCCACAAAAATAAATTTTCAAACTCAAAATACATATTTCCCAACCTGAAGTGTCGAGTGAGAGTCATTAAAATACTCGGAGGAAATCCATTGATGTTGTCCAGAGATTGCAACTTGTCCTACAATCCTATAATAACAGAGAGATACGGATGAAGATGTTATCATCATTGAGTAAAATTTCAATCATCAAAACGAATTAACAAGTAAAGTTCCTACTAGAAGATTCTACATCAAGTCCTAACACGAGCCGAGACAAGAGTGTTACATCACGTAGTCAAAGCCACTGAAAGAAAACTTTCCTTATCCTTACCCTTCCCCAAGAGAGTATACATGATATGACATCTTGGCGACAGCTAACCCAAGGGGGTCATGTGCATGCAAGCTTTCCGACATCAAACCGTGTTCATGATTAACAAAGTGCACATCCTCCAAAGAAAGCCCCCTGCAAGTGTTTTAACAGTCTATATATAAGAAACTTCTACTCGTCTTCTAGCCATAGTACTAACATTAAGGCCACATTTGACATAAGGTTCCGAAAGTTGCTCTACATTGAACAAAATGGTAACACATATTGACTACAACTCGGAAAGCAACCAATCAATCTTAAACCTCATTTATTATAGTGAACCAAGCAGAAGCAAGAACTTTCCCAGTAAAACATATTGGCCTAAGATTATAAACTTCTGGAAAGACTAACATTCGAGAGCGGTGATTGAGTTTCCAGAACATAGCATAGTTCCAATCCGTGTTGGAGCAGAGGCTCCTCAGTATCTGTTGCAAGGTAGAACCCATCTAAACCAGCCCTCACCTCACCACTTAAAAATCACCCGAAACTAAAACCCAAGGGTTCGAAACAGTTCCCGACAAGAACTCTCCGCCCTAATTCTTTATAAGTTGGACAAGAATCTGTGACTGAAAATTAACCCTCAAAAGAAATGAAACCCTTTAGCCGCCTATTGATGAGCTACGAATCTACTAACTACCTCTGTATGAACCTCTTCCAGCTTGTTCTCTCCGCAATCCAGCTCTAGGATTTATGGGTGGCCCTACTTCTCCCAGTGAATATTGCCTAGTGCCCATTCCTAACCCCCCCCCCCTAAAGATAAACAACAACAACAACCCTAGCTCCACTTCTAATTAAACTGAAATTCAAAAACTTGGAAGCGAAATCATCCAGCTAGATTCGCTACAGACACTCCCTTGAGCCGCCATATGTGCTTTTCACCGGAGAAATTGAGATGGAAGAAAAAAGAAGAAGATGAACAGAGTAGCAGAGTCTAGCTTATGTCATGAGACATTGATCCTTTTTCAAGAGATGATATGCACTGAATCTGCATCTACAAAACAAAAGCTCTCTAAAAGTAGAATTTTGTCGAAAAATCCACCGGTGAAGGATAAATAAATTCGGAGTAAGAACTAAGAACGAGTGAGAAAGAGAGATAAATTGAGGGCCAGAAACAGGGCTCTTTTTAGCATTGTATTAGAGTTATCGTGCGCTTCCTAGGTGCGCATGTTTAAACATAGGGTAGGAGTGTGGGGGTGGATTAGACATGGGATTAATATGTGGAATAAACATTCGAGTGATATGATCTCTGATGACCACCAAAATGATTCACCAACTGAATTTTTGTTCCTTATACCTTTTATTCATCATACAACTACACTGTTTTTCCCGAATTTTGCTTCTACATTCATTGAATTGGCGTATGATAAAATATAAAGCATATATATATACAAGACCGATCCAATGTTATGCATTGCATAAAATCAAATAAAAAAAATTAATTAGATTAAAAAAATCAAATCTAATATTTCTGATTTTAATGATATAATTATGAACCACTGCACTATTAAGAAATTTTACAAAATTGATGTTTTTAAAATTTAATTATAATTTTGGCATCTAAAATCGTTGTTTGTTTGGGTTTTAACTTAGGACAAAACCTGTATATATATATATATATATGTGTGTGTGTTTTTTCTGAATAACATTTGTATATAATGCGTATATGTATTGATCTGATTTGTTATGTGAATCGTTCGTTCTCCAGCACATTTTTTCCTAAAGAAAGATTTGGAATGTGTGGTCCATACAAAATCTATGGAATCTAATGATTATGAGCATTTCAAAAGATAAATCATACTCTCCAAATCAATTCCATTTGTTTTTCTCCTCCTTCACTTTTTTTTCCTATTTTGTTGTTCCTTCGGCTCGTTGACTCTCAAAATTACAATCTAGCTTAGTAAATAAAACCATAAGCAATGCCGCAATGCTAATTTTTCTTTTTTCAAGGAGCAAACTAAACATTTTAAATGAATAGTAGAAAAATAGACCAGTCAAATAATCAAATAGCCTAAACATTTTAGATGAAAATGGCTTCTGAAATTAATGATAAAACGCAAAAATTATGATTTTATTATATTAATAGCTACTGTTTCATTTTTCTATTATTTTTAACACGTCTATAATAATATATTTTTTTATTGAGAGTTTTCATTTCTAAATGGAGAATCTATCATTCATCACTTCTGTTTTTCCATTAATGATCGTTCTTTTACTTCACTGATATATTGTCTAACTGACGATGAGATTTATATATTTAATGACAGTATATACATGCGAATGGTCAAAGTTCTGAGTAGGTGAAGTATAACACTAAAACAACTAGATCTTTTTCTTCAACTACATATTTTTGTCATAAACTTTTGACAAATGTTCGTTATAAAAAATCGATTCAGAACTTGAAAGTTTGTTTTTGCTGTCCTTTTGAAAATTCTATTGACTAACATGAAAAAATAGTAGATTATTTTTTTTTGCAACAAATTATAAAGATGACTAGAGAGATTAATGCTAAAATATGCACATACTTTTGTTAGTAAAAATAAAGACGCTTGATTTGTAAATTGTTGTAATGAAGCGCAAGTAATAAATATATCGTGACGAAATTATATATATTTGAAATCATCAAGAAATAGAAGGCTAAATTTGTAAAAGATTCAGAAGCTCTTATAAAAGGAGAAGTAGGAGAAGGCTTTGCTGGGGGAAGAGGAGGTGTGATTGTGATAAGGAGAAATTGATTTCGCATGATGGCCATTGGCCAACAAAACAAGTGTGACAAGAATGAAGCCTTCACCTTTCCCTTTCGAGCTCACACTTCTTTGTTTGACTTTTGGACTCGAGCACATTCCATTTTCTTTTTCCTTTTATTTTCTGTCTATCTATATCACACTCATTTGCGTAAATATAATAATATCTGAAAGATAGAACTAAGAGAAAGGTGAAAAAGGAAACCGAAAGCTGTATGGCCATTATCATTCAAAAATAAAATTTTATCTTTTTGCATGTTTATTGTGGAAGAAGCCCAGTTCAAGAATACATTTAATGGTTTCGCCATATGGAAGAAAAAGATAGATCTTTTTCAAAAAAAAGAAAGAAAGATCATAGCTTCTTTTTTTTTTTGAAAACACTATATCGTAACTTTTACACTGTTTGTAATTAAAGTGAGAAAATATATCGTTGTTTTTTTAAATGGATACGTGCACATCACCACTTGGTACTATACTTTAAACGAAGCTAGCACTAGCAACCAGTATTCATTCCTCAGCTAATGGATACATCACACTTTCCGTAGACAGTAAGAAACACATCACTGCTTTAGGTCATTTAAAAGATTAGTCCATCAAGTTAATGTTGGAAATATAGGCCCAATCTAGGCCCAACCCTTCGGTTATCCACGGGAACCTTGGAATCCACAAGACCCTTCAATCGTTTAAGTGCTCTTTAAACTTGTTTCTCAAGAATTCAAATCTTTACCCACAAATTATATATTTCCAGGATATAATTAATATCCTGATTTAGTTTTATTGTATTACATAAATGATTTGATATGAATTTAATTAATATTTGATCGTAATTATTTAACTTAAATTCAGTTGAATAGATTTTCGATGAAATTATCTTAATTCTACCATTTATAAGCGTTGAAGGAAAAAAATTTCTCTCTAATGATATTTTTTTACTATATGGATTTCACTTTATCATATAAATGAGTACATGATTTGATATGCAACTGTATAATACTTTCGTAATTATTTAGTTTCAATTCAATTAAATAAACCTTGGTGAAGATTTCTTTTTTGATTAATAGGTTTTGAAAAATACTCTTGTTCAACTATTTTTCTCTTCACTTATATTATGCCATGTCATTTTTGTTAGAAAATATCTATTTGACTTATACTGAAAATCATTATTGATTTTCTATACTGCTAGGTTCTTAATTTTGAATTACAATTGTTTGTATTAGTTAACCAATTTTTATATATTTTAGAGACTATATATACATCAAGTAGCTGGGATTTTTTGGATGCACCTTCATAACCATCCCCTGAATTATTGCCACTGGCATCTAGTTAAAGATGAATGGAGATAGTTGGACTCTGGAGAGAGACATATTGTACATATCATATAGAAATATAAAAAGATACATATTGATAATTTCGTTATGTTTCACGATATCTATATATTTCTTTTTTGACGCTAGTTTTCGCTCATATTATGATCTATAAAGGGGGGGGGGGAATAAAAGAAAAACAAGCTTTCAATTTTTCTCGTGTGTGACGACTAAATACATGTCTAAAGAAATAAGCACGTGCTGAAATTGAAGATGCATGCACTTTGTTGCTTTCAAATGCGGATAAAAGACCAATGAAGAGAGAAGGCAAAAAGAAAAAATATTTTGTCTAAAAATAAATTTATTAGTCTCTCAAATTTATTAGCCGTTTATCTGGCGAGAAATTAAAATACGTTATTTAGAGTAGAAAGTGAACTCAAAATAAGATGACGATACTTTTTTGTTACTTTTTACTTTCTTTTTTCTTTTCTTTTTTATACTAGCTTTCCTCAAATTGTAGTTATATAAAAAGTCAAATTTGAAGGGGTGGATTTTGGAAAATATATAGATACATGTCTCTTAAGTTTATATAGTTTTGCTGGTTTCGGAAAAAAATCAACCTTTTAGATTAAAAATAAAAATATATAAAAACATAAATACGGTTAAAAATTAACTCATGCCAAAAAAATATCAATAGATTCCTAAAAACCACAAAATATTTTTAGATTAAAAGAAAAAACCTCAATCATTTTTCCGTTAGCAAGTTGAGGCATTATTATATCTAGTGGGGGCACAACAATTTAATGAAGAAATATGTTAACCAAATATGCAATATAAATTTAATTAAGTTTTACAAAATATATATATATATATATATATATATATATATTTAAGAAATGACTGGTACAAAAGCAATTTTATAAATTTAACTTGAGGCACTCCAACACAACATAGATCCGCTCCTAATTATACCAACTTAAATATTGGCTGGAACTTAATAATTTCCCAATCAAACCATTTACTTTTTTCTGATTATAGTTATTGATAATAATAAGTAGAGACAATATTGAATAGCATGCATGTCTGTGTTTTCTTGGTCGTGAGGAAAACAGATAAATGTCTTACCCACAATTTATTACTACCAAAATAATTTGGTTAACCTCTGACCCTAGCATACTAGCAGGCTCCTACAAAGAGTGAAATTACAAAGTTGAGAAAACATATTAAAAAAAAAGAGAAGAGCGCATGCACCAGTCTCTCTTGCCTTACATGCTATTATTGTATTCTCAAGTTGCAATATAAGCCAATTACATTTCAATGGTCGACCACTATAGGCCCGCTCATTAATTTCACTAATTAAATTAGATATTATTAATTCCTAAATCTTTATATAACTACTTTATTAGTTTGGTGTATCCTCTTAAACTTTTGTTAATTATCTTCGTAATTCTTTCTCTTTTTTATAAGTATCACATATCCAGTTCCCAAAATGTCATATTAATCCTGGAATAACTAAATTGAATACCTTTCTTACTAAATTTATGCTCGCCCGCTTGCACACAGATATTTTAAGTTCAAACGCAGTGTATTTGAAACAAATCCTATAATATTTGCTGGAAATTTTTGAGGGTGAGTTTGCGAGAAATTGGTGTCCAAAAATTATAGTTATTCGTAAAATTATTCAGACAAGGCTATGGTGAATCATATGCCACCTACTGCTACATTTTTTAACTACAATACTTTCATTTACGCAGATCTATTTGGGTTAATCTTAACGGTTTGAAAACTATGTTTATGTGGCAAAAAAGTCTTTTTTTTAGTGGGCAGTCTCAAGATCCCGTAACTAGCTTTTCTGTTTGGGTTATTTTATGACTCGACCTCATGTGCATTTTAGTATATTTTTTAGAAATCGTATCAGAAATAAGACAATTAAAATAATATGTTTGTCGGAGAAAACATTTCTACCAGAAATCAACAAAAACCTTTATAAAAAATCACAGCCGCATAAAAAATGTTATGTTAAAATAATTATAAAAACAATAATTGTAAGCATAATTCCAAGAAAATAAAGAACATTTTTGTGATAGTGATATGACATTGTAGAAAGGGTTATGCATTTGGACATTAAAGTCAAAATAAATCTATTATATGGATTAAACTTTAATATATATAAAATTCTCGATTGTTTTTTTTTCTTTTTATTTATGAGTTTAAATTTCTCGCTTGTTGATTTCCAAAAATCATTCACTCTGGGAAACTACAATGTGAACAAATTAAGAAATCATTTTATTTTCCAAAAATGTGTGACGAAAAGGAAAATAATCCAATTTTCTTGTTTGTAACATGAGATTAAGTATAAAAAAAATTCTTATGTTTTATCTTCGGATAGTTTAAGTTTGTAAAAGTTTTCATGTTTTCCAGATTTATGTGGTCGATATCAACATTTTCAGTTTCAACAATATCATTGTCACTGCTGCGAGAAGAGGCTAGTTAAAAACTAAAATCTTGAGCCAAAAATTTTGTATGTCTCCGACCATTTATGTCTATAGACTTCGCATGCGTGTATATTGGCTTATTCATGGTATGTAAAATCTATTTGAGAGTTAGTTCGTCTCTAAAATGTTTTCGATTAATCTGGTAGATCAATACGATTTATTTTTCTCTGTATTTTGTGTTTATTTCCCATGTTTATTGAAATTTTGTTTTCAATTTTTTTACATATTGATTTCTCAAAACTCGTATATGTGAGTTTAACTATTGATTTCTTTTAAGAAAACTCCTAAAAATAAAAATACATAAACTGCACTTCTAAGCAGAGTCCTAAAAATAATTATACAATTGGTATCATAAAATTAGAAAGATGATTATATTAAATATTTTCACATGAACCACATGAACCACACGAAATTAGAATATGAGGTGCTACATTCACCTTTTCTTAGAGTTTAAGATTCAAACCTGATCTCATGGAGCATGATTTGTAGTTTATACTAATATTTTTACTGTGCCAACATCTAAAATTTTAAATCTGGATAGTATTATTAACATATAAAATGACATTATTACCATCCGAATTCATAACGTTCTAAACTGGTCTGTAAAATAAATTTTGATTTTTTTTAAGAATGACTTTGACGACTCATATATATATGTCCCACGTCTCTAGCTTTAACATCGACTCTTGTGTTCCACCTCTGTCTGCTGGCTGATTCGCTAATCCAAATTTCTTTTAAAATTTGTCAATTAAATTTGTCGATCACCATGATTGCTTTCTTAACTTATTTGTGTTCATTACTAACTCACGTGCGTAGTAATCTCTTTTTAGTAGATCTTATATCTTTAAATTATTTCGGATTATTCACGTTTATATAGAACATATATTATCAAGAGGAACTTTGAAACGAAATTTCACAGTAATTTTTTTTATATGACATACCCCACTTTGCAATCTGCTAGATCAAATAGCGATAAACAAAATATATTACTCGCAGGGACTAAGCCGGATATCACATAGCTAAAAATTTCGTAAATACGAGATTAATTATCCATGTTACACTCTAGTTGAAACTTCCAAAAAATTAAAAGTGAGCTGTCGCCGAGTGGTCCAATGATTTTTGTACGCTTCGAATTCGAACCTTCTCATCTACGGTCAATTTATCGGAGTTTCAAGTTGCAGCCAAACGACCCCACATCGGTCTAATCAATCATTTCTGATTATATGAGGTATGGTCATTTATAGTGAACGTAAGAACTTTCTACTTTGTAAATTATCATGCAGTTAATGTAATATTTTCTTCAAAAGATTATCATAATTAAAACTCCCCAAATAATGAACAACTGAGTTTGACTTTTTTATCACAGATTTTTTTACTATTGCAATGTTTGTATCAAAACTATATCAGTACTAAATCATAGGTGATAATGCATGAAGAGGAAATGTGTGTACACCAAAGGATAAAGGTATTGAACATTATTAATATCTTTTTCTCTTGTTATACTCTTCGTTTTCTGTTTTACTATGTGATTAAAACACCTACACAAGTATCATATTTATAGAGTTATAATTATAAACATAAATAGTAAATTGTTAATTCTTATTATAATAGTTTTTATCTTCCTTGTTTGCTTTTTCTTTCATGATTTCATTTTTTGTTTAATCATGTTTATTATTTGATTTCCTTTTTGCTTACTTTATTGTACAATGATTTTATTTTTGATTGTTTCCTTTTCTTTTTTTTTTCTTTTTTCTTGGTTTTTTTTTTGATATTCCTTTTTCTTCTACATAAACCGAATCAATTCCAACACTTCATCTACATTCGTTTTCTGTATTTTCCATTTATTCCTCTTGAACAAAACATTTTTGTCTTCATCTTTTGTAATCTTCTCCTCTTTGATCTCCATTGTTGTAGTTTGGGATATTTCTTTTTGCTTGTATAGTCTTTTCCTCTTCGACTGAAAATTTTAGAGTTGACTCTGACCTTGTATCATCTGTCTTTTGTGGTTTTGTCTCCTCTTTTTTAATTTTTTTTTATTCTTTTTCAAGTATCTCCCATATGATAATTAACTTCTTTTTTTCTTCTTTTGACCTCTAGTAATTTCTTCCAAGTTTTATCCATGATCGTACATGTGTTCTCATGGAATATAACTTTATGACTTGTACTCAACAATTGTGATGCACTCAGCAAATTTCTGTCAAGTTCTGGAATTAGTAAAACATTTTCTATTGTAACTTTTCCTTTTATTGTCTCCACACTAATATCTCATTTTCCTGCACTTGTAAGAATTACTCCAAATCCAAATTTGATATGAACTTTGTAGGTTATGTCCAATCTTGTGAAGAATGTCTCATTTCTAATATGACATTTTGCCCCACTGTCAATAAGTCATGTTTTTTCCTCATAAATTTGACTTGCATTATACACTGTTGTAGTGAAAGACAATTCTCCAAATCTTTATTTTTTTTCTTTAAGGCTTTCGCAAAATTGTGTTTTATCTTTATATTTGTCTTTTCAATACTTTGCATAATGTCCAGACTTGCCACACACAAAGCACTCTCCTTGAAATATTTTGTTTGCATATGGTTTTTCTTCATTGTTCTTGAAATATTAAATATCTTCACTGTGTTTATTCTTCTTGTATATTCCACACCATGGTGAAATTCCTTTTTTGAAATATTAATCTTCTTCATTGTGATTTCCCATTTTGCATGTACTGCACCACTTGCTCTTTCCTTGTTGTTGATCTGGTATTTGACCAAATTGTGTTCCTTTGAATCTTGCCTAGTATGCTCCTTCGATCATTTCATCATCTGGAAAGTATTTTGCTCCATGTGAGATTAGTGATCTAGTGAAATTTGTAACAATAATCTTCTTTAGGGCTTTGGTTTCTTGTAAAGTTGTTAACACATAGGTATTTGACATTGAGTTTAATATCTTTTTGATAACATGGTGACTTGTTTTCTCTTCTCCTAGTAAACCTCATATGGTTTACTACTTCTTGTATTTTATCTGTATAATTTCGATTTTTTCTTCTTTCTTTCATCTTCAGATCTTCAAACTCTTTTTCAGGGAATCTAGCCTCACAATTTTTGCTTTGTCATTTCTTTTATATGTTTCTTGTAACTTTTCCGAGAATTCCTTGGATGTAGTAGCATAAACTAGTTTCATGAGAACCAAATATGTCACATCCATTTGCAAGAGTTGTAAAGCCTTCATATATAGCATCTCCGTTTCTTTCCATTCCTCTAATGTATCGCCTATAGGTTTTAGCTCAGGTGGAAGTTCTTTGTCGATAACTTCTCATAGACCTTGAATCTTTAAAGTAGTTTTTATATATGTAACCTAAAACTCATAATTTTGTCCACTAAATACTGGAATTATAAATGTTCCTTGCATGTCTTTGATCATTTTCTTTGATTTATAATTTCTGCTTATGTCCGAATTTTGCATAAAATGAATTCTTTTCACGAACTCGGATTTTGCACTTAACAATTTTGCAACAGTATTAGTTTTTCACAAATTTTGCATAAAACGAATTTTCACACACTTTGGACATTAATTCTGCTATCATGTTGAATATTTGTGAATGATTTCTCCTTAAATCTCTCTTTTATTAAATCTCTTTCGTTTTTAATTATTTTTTTGGTTTTATCTTTTTCTATGTGATTAAACTAAACTCTAACACAATTATCATATTTATAGAGTTAGGATTCTAAACACAAAATAATAAATTGTTAATTCATTGTAATAGTTATCATTTTCCTTGTAGACCTTTTCTTCGTGATTTCCTTTATGATTAATCCTTTTTATTTTTTTATTTCTTTTTTTAATTAATTTCTATTATACATTGATTTTCTTTTTGTTTGTTTCCTTTTTTCTCTTCTTTTTTTCCCTTGGTTTTCCTTTATTTTTTATATTTATTTTTTGTATACAAAAATAGAATCTATTCCAACAAAAGGGACAAATCATATCACGTTGTGTGACTCGACATATGAGTAACACGCTAATTGATCTGGGTATTTTATGTCAATGCTTATTTGTCAGAAGGTTTATATCTTTATTGAGAGTATTATCGCCGTTTCTTATTGTTTTCTGGAAAACAGAGAAAAAAATAATTGTGACTTTCAATTTTTTTTTAATAAAATATATACAATTGAAAAAAATAAGCGTAAGTTTCATGTTAAAAATGAATCACTATAAATTATTGTGTGTTGTTTGATTTCTTGCTTAACTTTTTTTAAGGACCGGATTTGAAATTAAACCTTAACAATTACACGTTAATGTGGTTGAAGTAGAACTAGTTAAGTCTCCAATTATAGAGATGGCGACGAAACCTTTGCCAACTCAACTTCTTGATAATTGTAAGAAAAAAAAAATCAAAATATGTACCAAAACCTCAGCCAAGTCAATTTCGTGAAGCGATTACTATTATGTCGCAGTCAATCTTTACACCCCAAACAAGAGTACCCTCCAAAATAAATTTTGACCAAAATATTCCTCATTAGTTCTGTACATCTGTTATTAGTTTCATTCTAGGATATGAATGAATAATTATTCTGTTTATACGTATAAATACTGATCAAAAGTACAATATATATTGATAATTAACTATTTCTAATATATTTACAGTCATCAAATGTTTTTTGTTAAAAGACATTCATTAAATGTTTTATTAAATTGTTTTAATATTTTAATGGCACAACGTGAATAATATTAGGAACATGTGAAAACATAATACTAATAAGTAGTATACATAAGTAAAAAACTTGCATGTTAAGATTAGGCATTCGAGTATTCATTAGGATTTCAGGTTTTACTAATTGGGTATCGAATAATTTGAGTATTTTATTTAGTATCTATTTAAGTATATTTAAAAAGTGAATTGATTCGGTTCGAATATGGGTATTTGTTATTGAAACTCGTTTTGGATCAGACAATTTTTGGTTTTGGTTCACATCGGTTATTTTATATCCATAATTATCCGAAAAATTACAAAATAAAATACACAAATTTATCTATAATTACCTAAAATTATTCAAAAAATATCCAAAAATATCTAAATTATCCAAAATTATCTTATTAACACTCTTATCTAGTTACATAGGTAGCAGACTCAACATATAAAAAGTATATCATCTAAGTGTTTGTTTTATTTATGTACTAATTCGAATATCAATTCAGATCAAGTATTATCTGGTATTCAAATAAAAATTATAGAAAATCTATTTGGTTATTTAGTCTTGCCAAAATACTACTTGAACCCATTTTCTCGATTCAGCTTGGGTTTTTTTTATTATGGTTTTTTTCGAAAACCTAGTTAAGACGTTGAAAAAAACTGATTGTTCTTGGCTTTTAGTCGCATGTTTGACCCTCTAGCCGCATATTTCCAATCATTATTGTTAGTTAACAAATCTTACAATCTAAACTTTTCAAATGTTGTGATGGTAACATCTATTTTTACTATGCAATGCTATATAAACCATTTAAATATATTAAGATATAATAATGTAGCCGCTTTTTAATGTTTATCATCTTGTGTTTCTTTTCATAATTGAAAAATTTGTTACATTAATATATATAAATTTGCAACATACTATATTTTGTATATGCTTTGAATTTATCACATGTTGCTTGCGATACAGTGGTAGCACGAAGGTTTTACTGCCCGATAAATGGGTTGGGTCGCAAAAGTTGATACACTCTTTATAAACCGTTGTTTTTAGATTAAAACTTTATGATCTAGACTCCATAAACGCTAGTAATGGACATGGCAAATAATTATATAAGTTTTTTACATAAAAATGAATAGACTAAAAATCAAAATTTTCTACTTTGAATTTTTTGTTTTGTTCTCTTTGGTAGTTTGAGAAACTTTTCATTTTGTTAACAATATATAATTCTTATATAATATAAAAATTTTAATCCGAACATTGATACAATAATATCATTAACACAGATCAATAAGTGGTTATATGCTAAGAAAATAAATATGGTTATTTCTGTATGTCATTTTAAAACAAAAACTCTAGTAACGACGGAGATGCGCTCTGCTCTCCAGAAACGAGTATAGGAACGCCAAGTGTCATCAAGTGCTGATCTCATCTATTTTGTCGGAAATAGGCCGCCGTACGTCATTCCCTCAGATTTAGTCTTGTCCCACGTGGAACAATTCACCCACTTTATGTGTATCACATTTTAGAGATAGATCCTATGACGTAATACTCCTCACTATTCTTTTGTTTGTTTTCATTATATTATTATTAAGCACCATTATCTTTTTGGTGGCCCTATTTTCAGTTTTTACGTAATGGCTATTGAGTTTTTTTTTTTTTTTGGCTATTGAGTTTTTGGAGGCAGCCTTATTGTCAATTGGACCCAATGAAAGAAAATATATACTAAGTTATTATTTTTTTAATCTAATAAGCCCCAAATTCAAATATCTAATCCGTTTCTTGTCGCTTATATATATGCTATACATTTCCCAAACTTATTGCCACTTAAGCAATATATCACAAATAAAAAATTCGTTAAGAAGAGCAAAAAAATTGAAAATGGAATATCAAACTACTTTCTTAAGTGGAGAATTTTCTCCGGAGGACTCTTCTTCAAGCTCATGGAGCTCACAAGAATCATTCTTGTGGGAAGAGAGTTTCTTACATCAATCATTTGACCAATCCCTCCTCTTATATAGTCCTACTTACAACTCTGATGACTTCTTCGCATTTGGATCATCAGTCAACAAAAAAGAAGAAGAAGAAGAAGAAGCCACTGTGGCGGCCGAGGAGGAAGAGGAAGGAAGATCATACAGAGGAGTGAGGAAGCGGCCGTGGGGGAAATACGCGGCCGAGATAAGAGACTCAACAAGGAAAGGAATAAGAGTGTGGCTCGGGACGTTCGACACTGCGGAAGAGGCGGCTCTAGCTTATGATCAGGCGGCTTTTGCTTTAAAAGGCGACCTTGCGGTACTCAATTTCCCAGTGGAAGTCGTCAAGGAGTCTCTCCAGAAGATGGAGAATGTGAATCTCAACGATGGAGAGTCTCCGGTGATAGCCTTGAAGAGAAAACACTCCATGAGAAACCGGCCTAGAGGAAAGAAGAAATCTTCTTCTTCTTCTTCTTCCTCCTCCTACTCGTCTTCTTCGTCTTCTTCTTCTTTGTCGTCGAGAAGTAGAAAACAGAGTGTTGTTATGGAGCAAGAAAGTAATACAACACCTGTAGTTTTTGAAGATTTAGGTGCTGAATACTTAGAAGAGCTTATGAGATCATGTTCATGATCATCTCTAATTCTCTACTTGTACAGTTTTATGTAATTTGAGTGAGCTCTGTTTTTTTTTTTTAATATATAAGTTTCTCTTATTTTTATCCGATGAAAAGTTTTGGAAGATATGTGATGGCGATGTTGGAAGTGTATAGACGTCAACTATTGCGTTATTGTTGGAAACCATGTATTATGTTGTATATGTATAATTTCTCCACCTTGATACTCATTTTCTTAATATTTTTTTCACGAGTTCTACAAAACTGATACGAGGATTTTAAATCATTAATCAAATTTCTCTGAACTTTCAATGATCCAAGAAAAAAGGAGTCAAAGGAAACCTAGAGGGAGTATATAGTAAAAAGATACTTTGAAAATTATTAAAGTCAAGCTAGAAACACAGTTGATACTTGATAGAATCATTTACAATCAAAAAAGTTGAAGGTTGCATCCCTATTTTCTTGGTTATTCGGTGGTCAAAATTTTTATATTCGAGATTCTAAATAAACGGATCTTCGAAAAAATAAAATAAAATAAACGGATCTTGTGAGTTAATGAGTTAAGTTCGTTGTCGTCTGCATCCCAGGCCACCGGACTATGAGCCGACATGCAGAATTTATTGTTGAACTAAAAAAGGTTATATTAAACTTTTTAAGTAGTTTCTAAAACGTTCAACATATTTAAATGTAAAAAATAAAATTGAATCATCTGCGACTGCGAGCCCATCTTACAAAAATTGATCACAAGAGAGAGTTGGATATGTTATATATTGGCCTTATGGCTTACATATCTATGACTGATGCTACCTTCTCTAAGATAATCTACATGTCTATCACTAGTTGTCTATCGAGACGTAAGACGGGGTTATCCACCTTGACACATTCAAGGATTGGATGTGTAAAAGTTACGGATCATGTTGTTTTCATATTCTATAATGTAATAATCAGATTAAATTATACACACGTCACTGGTGATGTTTTCCTTGTCACTATTAATATTGATTACTCCATCCGTTTGTCTTTACTTAATATCCTATCTGTTTATGCAACTATATAAATGGGAAAAAATAATATTAGAAAATCGAAAACCAAAAACTACATCTAAGTGTTTTTTTGATATTTTTCTGTTCTACTTTATATATTTACTAAGTAGGAACAAATTAGATATATTCTAATCAAATTTTACATTGAACTTTCAAAACAACATCCTATTATATAAAGATGAACTCTGTCTCTCTCTCTCCAATTCGTTATAGCATGCTATTTCTGTTTTCGTACAAAAAGAATAGGTTCATCATTACAGAAAACTGTAAAACACACTTGACTGGAACATGTAGTTAAACCCAAAAAAGGGGAAAAAAAAAACAGAGGCATAACTACAAGCCCACAGCTAAGAACAATAATACGACAATATTACTAATGTGATTATTGATTATTCATAATTAAAGTAATAGCCAGCTAGATGAAGATCCATTAATCACTGGAGTAGCAGTGATAGCCATTAGTTGTCGAAAGAGTTTCCGTGTATTGTTTCTCCAACACTTCCATAACTCTATCTCCTATGGCACTTGCATAAACACTAGATCCTTCACCGATCTGTTAATTAATCACACTTAGTTAGTCTAATACATCATATATTTTGGTCTGATTTAAGGATCAAACTGAATTTAATGACAAACCTTTGTGTTGAACAAGAAGCTATGGTGCTCTCCGATCTGTGCACCAGCTACATGGTGAAGATCAAGCTGAAGCTGGTCAATCACTCTGGAGACGAACAATAAACAATTGATTTTCTTCTTCTGCACGATTTTGATGGTAACTCCATCGTCAATGATACGTACATCGACCTCAGTGAACTTCGATTTCCTCTTGAGCCAGGAGCATCTCAAAGAATTGTTCTTCTTATTGATCAAACATCGTTCTATTACTTCGCTTTGAGCCTTGAAGTTCTCATCAACGACAACATCATCTCCTTCTCTGTTCCTCTGTTTTACGATTCTTTTCTTTTCCACTAGTAGCTTGAACTCCTCGATCGTCCTTAACAACTCTTTGATGTAATCTATGGCTTCTCCAACGATTGATGCTCTATCATTCTTGAGATGCAAGAAAAAGGGTTTAGTTTGTAAAGTTAATTACTTGCAGAAGAAGTTAGTATATAAGTAAGTAAACCTTGGTGGGATTTGGAATTAGATTCTTTAAGTCACCAAACCGATCTTTGAAGTGAACTCTTCTCTCGCGCTCGGTAGGGAAAACTTTCCGCTTTCGCGATCCTCTCCCTTTACAGTTAAGACCATTGTCGAGGTTGTTGTTTTCTTCAACATACATCAAATTCACTCCTTGGTTTGTACCATTTTGATCCTCAACTCCTAGTAAAGTCCCATTAGGAGGCTGCAAAGGGAAGTTCAGATGGAAGAGCGGGTCATAAGCGGCAACAGAGGAAGATGTCATGATACTATCTTGAAAGCTCGGGTTTGCGAAAGGAGAAAGTGAGGATCTAGGTAATTGCAAGAGACTGAGTAGGTCAGGAGTTGTATGATTAGGACCCAAATTCACAAATTCTTGGTATCCATGGTCCCAGTTATTCGACTGTTGCGGATATGATGGATCTTGAAGGGTTTGGTGCATTAAGTTTTGGAATTGATGATCACAATTAGGAGTAGCATTGACGTGAAGCCGATGAACAGAAGCTGCGGCTGGGGCTGCTAGAGAACAGTCCTGTGGGCTGAGGTGGAACTCAGAGAGATCTTCTAGACTACAGTTGCTGTTGCTGGTGCTACCGGCGACAGAGACCGCCGATGGTGGCTCTGCCGGAGTGAAACTGCTCTCCGCTGTGATTTCTGCCGGAGCATTTGGATCAAAACACCCAATTTCTTCAAACATGCCTCCTCCTTCCATTAAACCAGTTCAAAGGAACGTTTAGACAATTTTGATTTCTGGTAAACCAAGTTTATAATATATTGACAATTGGAACCTAATCTCGAACAAATTTGCTATGACCATCTTAGAAATCGACTTGTCTAAGCTATAGATTAATTCTTGTAAACTAATCAGCTTGGGGTGAGATTAGAAGTGATTAGATATGGAAGATTAAGAGAAGGTATATTGTTACCGTCGGCTGATGATGTCTCCGAGGAAGTTTTCCGATTAAAGCATCCGAATTCACGCCAAGAAGAGTCTTACATTAACAACTCTCTTTCTCTCTTTTTGAAATGCCTATTGGTTTGCAATTTGAGGGTACCAATAAAAAGAGAGGAAGATGACACATTTATTTTTTAATTAAATAAAATACATCTACTATTTATTTGTGGTTGATCGGGGGACAAAAATGTTATATTCAAAACAGACTTTTTTTTTCTTTTTCTTTTTGCTGCTAAATTTTCAAAACGAACTTACTCAATTACGTCCTTTTTACGAGAACATGCCTTTTTTATACCCTAATTTTCATGACTTAATACTAATTTTGGTTTTCTCTATCAATTGTGGGACTCCGATTCTTAAAGTCCAGTTATTTAAGCCTAGAAGATTTTTTTTGTTTGGTACGATTGATTCGGTTTTGTAATATTTGGTTGGACTAAAGCTGGTTTTGTTTTGTTTTTTGGTTTGATTTGTTCGGCTTTGAAACAAATTTACCAATTGGTAAACGAGGTTGTTTGGTTTTTGACTGGTTTCACTTCGTTTCTGCGAACTAACCAATTCTATGACCGAAGTTACATATTTTAGTTCTTTTACTTTATCTTAAAAGAAGTTATTAGGAAGTTACAATTCTTTATTTTATCCCATTTTGAACATTGATGTAATTAACACGATAAACACACGCATACATATATATACACACACATATATGTATATACTTCACACTAGTTGTGTTACGAGAGTTTTGGTTGGATCATGAAATTTCTATTTGGGGGTTGGGGCAAGACAGGCCGGTTAGTTACAGTCTGTAAGTTCCATGACGTGTCTCCAACAGCGTGGGTCCCATCATGATTCTCTCAGGTTATGCCGTTTCGGGAAGGATCTTCAGAGGTATTTCTGTCTATATACTTTCTCAGGGATCTTCAGAGGCCATGGTTGCCTTCGTTTCGTGGGTGTGCACTCATGCGATTGAAAAAGGAAAGAAATGGTTCTGTTACTTGTAACTTGTTATTTTTTAATTTATTTTAGCAAAGTTACTAGTCTTTACTTTTTGATAAGGAGTATATTATTGCGTTCTAATATTATGGTGAACGAAATAGCCTCCAGGTTAAGCTGCCCGATTAAAAGGAAAGAACTAAGATTCAGGCAAGTATCGAATAGACTATTTTTTGAGAAAATAAACTTCTCATATAGCTTTCAGCGATCCTTTGTACATTTATGTTGAATTGCTGATACACAATGACCGATGATATTTTATAGTAGGATAAAAAAAATAAAGATAAATTTTCGTAATGTTTCTTAATCTCTCGTTTGTTTGGGTCATGCAATTTCTGTTTGAAGGCAAGGTAGCGGATTGTTTTAAAAGAATAAGAGCTGGGTCCCACATATGGGGATAGAAACCAAAAAAAAAACACTATGCGGGGAGGGTGTTTTCGTAACTTCATTAAACTGCACGAGAATTCTGCTAAGTGCTAACCAGTATTATCCCGGTTTAGTTCATGCTATGTTACTTTTTTTTTTTTGGTTTTCATGCTAAAGTATGTTACACTTCGGGATTCAGTCCGAATCAACCGAACTAAAACTGAATAAATCTTGCCAGAAAAATCTTGTTATATGTTTTTATACGAATAGAACGGTATTCCTTTTTTATATCCGAAAAACTAAAACCAGATCAAAATGAGAAAAAAACAAGCTAAAACTAAACCACTGTCGAAATTGTACCATCGCTTAGTACCATATCAGTTTTATTTTGGTAACTATTTTTAAAAATCCCATATGAGATCGAAGCGAAACTGAATTTGAACACCCTAGTTATAATACAACTCATGATTTCTTTGAAATAACAAGGAGAAACATAGACGCAGAACATCGACATTATGTTATTGTTGTTTTTGGGTGGAAGTTTGTTTCATCTCAAACTAAGGTGAGGAGGAGATGCATTAAGGACTTTTCCGTAGTTTTTAGACAGTCACGTAATACAATGATGGTTGCCTCTGGAGTCTGGACCATATATATTACCCATGGTTGCCCTACGAGGGCCTTTTCTGGACGTCCCGACAAAAGTCTTATTTTGGGCTTCAAAAGAATGTGAAACAATCAATGAATCAAATATCCAAAACTGATGCTTTGATAGGAGAAGAAGTAGGCTTTAAACACGTTCCGTCATCTAGAGCCAGACATAAAAAGGTCTAAACCCTAATCCGAAATAATAAATGATTACGATTATGTTACAAAATCGAAAACATAAATAAATAAATAAAATTATTCGCATATTAAAATTTGCGTATGAAAACTGTATGAGATTTTTTGCAACTTTTCCGTCGTTAAAATCTGACATATAATTTATTTATTTACACAGTGCGAGTCCTACTAGGTGGTTGTTAATGGACTTAACTTACCCGACAAGTGCGACTGAATTTGAAACATCCATTTTGGCCTACTGATCTTTTAGGCACCATATTCTTTGACCTTTATAATTTATAGTCGAAAACTTCCTTTAAAAATTATCATTCTTCAATATTCACCATATGTTTTGATGCTGAAGTGAAAAGTGTATTACTTATATTGTGACATATCGGTAAAATGGTAAAGCTAAAAAATGCGGCAAAAGTAAAACGGTATAAATGTTTTATCGCCTTTATAGTAGCGGTGAGATTATCTTGTGGGAACTAATGCAATATTTTTATGAGTTTAAACCAGAAAACGGTTTAACAATAAATAGGACTGAGTGTCTCATTAATTTAGTGGTCTATTCTGTCATGTAATAGGATTCACAATATAATTATAATTAAAATATAATTATAATCTAAATCCTTTAGATACTAAACTACGTTAAGATTAAGGCTAACATGTATATATGTCAAAAAATAAATATACATATATATAGTTAATTTTGTGGTTATTAATTATTTATACACATTCACATGTTATAAATGAATAGTCATTATATATATAAAAAATTAATAAATGAATAGTCTCAATCATAGCCGTGCTCTATATATATTGTCACCTTGTCGTGGTTTGAAATAAAATACTCTCAACTATTTGTATGAAGTATCTATTCCAATCTAGTTAGATGCAACTTATCAATTAAACCAATCAATTTACATTTAACAACTCGACAGTTTTTGATAATCCCATACCATTACTAGTTAACCAAATTCAACTTTCATTGTCCTTTTTAAACAAATCATCAACAAATGTATACATGAAAAGATGTTGGCCCTAGTTCTTAATTTCCTTGGCAAAGACCAAAACGTTTATGAAAAAAACATAACTATTCCTGAAAAGAAAAAAAGTTGGAAACTTTGGACTTTGTGTACCAAAATAGAAAAATATTTTTCAGCTTGTCATTTTCCTGGGTGGCGGTGTATCTCTATATATTGACACACTTAGCCATCGTATATTTGCTTCAAACATTTGGCTTCCTTTACTTTCACTAACATAAATCTTCTTCCTCCATTTTTTTTTCTCTCTCTCCTTAATTTTATATTTGCTCTTTTGAATATTTTTTGTTTTCAAACTGGTTTTGATAAGGAAAAAGGAAGGATGGGGAGAAGACCATGCTGTGAGAAAACGGGATTGAAGAAAGGGCCATGGAGTGCTGAAGAAGATCCAATCTTGATTCGTCTCCATGGCCATCCCAATTGGAGAGCTCTCCCTAAATTAGCCGGTAATTAAGCAGTTTGTAGCTAATTGTTATATATATTCACAGAATTTTTTTTATCTGCCATTTGATTTTATATATAATATATGTGTGTGTGCGCGCTTTTTTTTTGATTAAAAGTTTTAATTGTAAAAGTTTTAATTGTGGTTGTGAAATGATTAGGGCTACTTCGGTGCCGCAAAAGTTGCAGACTTCGTTGGATTAATTATTTGAGACCAGACATCAAACGTGGCAATTTCACTCAAGTAGAAGAAACTATTATCAACTTACATCAAATCTTAGGCAACAGGTTCCTCACTTTTGTTATCAATTTTTTTAGTATTTTTGCAAAATTTTGTTTTTTTGGCCTCTATATAACCAGAAATTAAAACAACATTTGAGGAATCAGTCAATTTCCTAGATTTAGTTAACTATGTATAGATCCTATTTATTTTTTTGTTAACTATTTTTTCTGTTTAACATCATATATTATAGATAAAATTTGTTTTGTAGTCGAAGATTTTGGGACATCTTCACGTGAAAACAGTAACATTACTTTGGAAAATAGTTTCTTTAGCTACTTCACAATCCTTCTGAACAGATTAATTTTTATTTTTATTTCTTGCTGTCAATATACCAAATCTTATATCTGCGTGGGGCTGAGAACTGAGAAGATTCCAACCCGTGATTGCTTTTGTTTATTAAATAATTTCAATTTTTTACTTTCCTAATTATAATTCTTTTTTTATCTTATAAATTTAACAATTTTCACTACTACACAAAGATAGGCACTTAGATCAGTGTAAGACATGTGCAACCTTTTTTAACCATACAATACAATAGCTTTTATTTTGTTTTACTCGCTCTTTGTTGTCATAACAATGTTTTTTACCTCTTGTAGAAGCATTAACAAATTGATCAAATGTATTATTTATTTATGTGACATTTTACTTAAAATTTTTGTTTGCTAGATGGTCTGCGATAGCTGCAAAATTGCCAGGACGAACAGACAACGACATAAAAAATGTTTGGCATACGCATTTAAAGGAAAGACTCAACCAAAATCAAGATCAAAATAGCAGTGAAATTTTTGTCTCTATTACAACCGAGGTTTCAGCGGTTACAACATCGGGAAACAATAAAGACATCTCCAATAACAAAGACTCTGCGACGTCATCGGAAGATGTTCTTGCATTTATAGATGAGAGATTTTGGTCAGAAGTCGTGTCGATGGATTGCAACTTTTCAGGAGATGAGAAGAGTGAGAAAAGGATTGAGGATTGGGAGCGCTCGTTAGATGGAAATGATAAGGGGTATAATTATTCGAAATTGTATAACATGACATGGAGTTTTGCTTTGAACTTCTCATGACCAGTAGTCGTATAGTTGGAGAATTTCCGACATTTATGATTAAATTGTTTTTTTTTTGTAGTTTAGACCCTTTAATTTGTGACCCACATGAATAAAAGTCGTTTACGCTTCCTATATCATTCCACTATATATGTAATTCTGTATGTATCTCTATCCACATAAAAAAAATTAGGGTAGAAACAGACAAACAGTGGTTTCAACAACTATGCCGTGTAGGTCACGAGTCTCGGTGTGGGTATCTAATACAAAATCTGATTGCAGTTTTTGATTTTATAGATGCAATATATATCTATATATATATATATATTTTAACTCGAGATACCAATTTTACACCACCTGAGTCCTTTGAAATGTTTTAAAAATGCGGAATCTTAGACCTTAAAGGCTGAAAACATTGGAATTGCGTTGATGAGACGAACCATTCCTCTTGTGCTTCAACAACATGCAACTACACCTTGAGAGAGTCTAAGATCAATTTTTGCTAGTTACAGTATTGGACCTATTTAGTGAATTATTATATTAGAATATCCAAACAAGTATCAACCTGTTTGTAATAGATTTTTGAAATTCCACCAAAATTTCCAAATAATGCCTCCTGAAAACTTTAGTTGACAAGGTATATCAGTGAGATACATTCAAAGAAAAAAGGTAAATCCTAGTAAATCAAAACGTTACAACCAGTATGTTTAAAAAAAAAAAAAAAGGAAATACCTCATTTCACTTTCAAATCAGCTGGAATTACTACTAAGCAACTCCACCAGTTCAGCTTTCTTCATCTTTGAAAACCCTTTTAGACCTCGTGATTTTGCTATGTCTCTCAGTTCCATCAGCTTCAGTTTACTCAAGTCTTCCACTTTCACCGCTTCCTCAGCTCCATCACTGTCTTCATCGGCATCATCCAGAGACTCATCATCATCTGAGAACACATCTAAAGTAAGACCATTGTCGAGCGACTCATCATCATCAGCCTCCTCTTGGTAAAATGATGATGACTCTGATTTCAGGTCTGACTCTGGTTCAACCATAGTTGTCACAGGCACAGCTTCTGACCCATCTTCAGATTCATCACGCAACTCTACTGTATCCTTCTTCTGGGTCCAGGTTACGCTGTAGCTCGATGCCTGATCAAAAGTTGCCTCGCTAGAATAAGCTGGCGGTGATTTAGACCTTGGTACTGGTGACTTTCTTCCGAAGCTTGATGTTGGTCTGGTAAAGGATGATGCATTGTAATCTTTGTTCCCAGAATTGACAAATTTTCCGCTGCGATCTTGTTTGTTGACAGTATCTCCTTGTATTTCTCCCTGGCTGCTAAAATCGCTAACTTTATTCTTGCTTTGCTCTCCCGAGTGCTTCCTTGGTAACTTAAGAAGGGAGTCAACAGTTTCACTTTCTTTTCCCTGTACTTTAGAAGCTTCTTCTGTCTTTTTTTCTTCTTTCTTTGCTGCAGCTCGAGCTCGGAGCTGAGCTTGAACCTTTCTGAAAAGCTCCACTATCTCTTTCTCTCTTGGTCCAGGGGATGAAGTAGCTTGGAATTTAGGGGAGCTAGATAGAGAGAGTAAAGGCCCATTTCTTGAAGACAACATTTCAGAGTTTTCGATATCAAAATCGTCTTTCTCTTCACTTTGCCTGTTTCTTCCACGGAAACCATGCTTGTTAAGTCTTGAAAAATCAGGATTTCTCCTATAGCCGCCAGAGCTTGCTTGGCACACAAAAGAACTACTATTGGGTACACATTTCAGACGTCCATTCTCTATGCGTAGTTTGTGATCCAGACAGGAAGAACAAGGTAATATGGCAAGTGTTCTTCTTGAAACAGCAGAGTTAGAGAAGCAACGGCTGTCTGAAAGTGTGCAACCTGTGTACCAAGCAAATACCACAAAGAGTAAGCAGATTGACACATAGAACAACGTATTTCAGTGTTGTTATTTGGCCATGTCTAAGAAATTAATATAATCGACCACACCAATGCAGAATTCACTACAGGCATAGCCGTCATAGCTTCAACATATGCAAATGAACATGAGTAGCATAGATATACATTGATTTTTCAGAGCCATGTTAAAGAGTGGCAACTGAATCAAGTAAATGCTTCATCGAATTAGTTTCAACTTCATTCACAAAACCTTAAATTTAGATTTAGAATGCATAGACATAAATCAAACTTCAAGTAACCTGCATACATACCGCAGAAAAGTTTTGAAGAAGAACAAAAATTTCTACAAATTGGTGACATGGAAGTACTGTTGTTGATATAAGAAAGGGACTTATAAACTAAAACTGATGAAGTTTAAAACATTAATAATATTTAATACTTCAAATTTGTATACCACTACCTAATATAATATTCGAATACAATTCGTAATTCATAGAACCCTAGAGCCCAGTGCAGAAGCATGTAACAGCCAACACACGAATAAGACGAAGTCTGTATAACATTCGAAGAATCACTTCATCGAACAACTGGTGAACAAAAAAAAAGATTTTTCTTTTCAAATATTCCCAGCAAACATAGATACCTTAGCAATTATCATTTATCAGCGACGGAGGAAACAAAGGATAGTGGATAAGTCTTAAGTACCAGCAACGTAGTCAGAGGTCAAATGAAAAGTAACCGACATCGCCATGAACAGACTTGGGAGAAAGGAGAGAGATCAAGCTGCTCCTTCGACTCTCGTCTTCTCTGGCTTTTGTTTTGGTAACACAGAAATCTTGTTATTGGGCTTACTATTCCAACTAAATTATTCTGGGCTGGGCTTTGGTTTCGGTTCGGTTATTATAAATTAGAGAGATTGGAAATTTCCAGTAAACCGAAACTGCAGCAACGATTGTCCTAAGACGCAAATCAAACCGACTTTCCAAACTACCAACATGAACCGAAACTGAATGCACAAGCCTAGTCAGATCAGCTAAGGTTCCGTGAAAATATGAATTAAGTTAACCAAATTAAAATCATATTCAACTTAAGATTTATGTTTTTCGGTACAATCTTGTTTGGCTCGGTTTAAAAGCCTGGTTTGGATTCTCTAAAGAAATAGAGAGGACGAAGCTCATGATGAGCCTTTTCCTAAACATTCAACACTGTCACCAGCATTCGTGTTAAGCTTAGAACGGAAACAAAGGGACAGTGAAATGATGCAACAAGGTTCCTTGTTATTACGCCTTGTGGTCTTTCGCCATTTCTTCCACGTCAAGTTCTACCGCCAGGATTGGAGAATCATCTTCCATGGCAAATTCACTGATAAGAGCGCAACATTTCCAGGATTTGTTTTTCTCAGTAGGAGAAAAATAAAAGAAAGATAAAGCTGACAAGAGACGATACCGTATTCTCTTACCTGTTACTTACTAGACCATGATCCACGGCTGTCCTCAGACAATATATAGCTCTTCCTACTATGTCCGCCACTGAAATCGGACCAAATGTTATGCTTCCTATTAAAACCCACCGCATGATAAAGTCAACAAAAAACATACCAAAGTTTATAGAGATTCAGTTTTTTCTTATGTAATGCGGCCCTACTAGAGAACTACAAGGACAAGTAACGAGGCGGGATTTCTTCAATAGTGTATGGTGTCAGGGAAAAAGTAAACAGTGTACCTTAGATTTCATCTCTTGGTTCTCGGCTACGACCCAGCACTGACCTTTTCAAGAACAAAAGGCTCGTTTTTCTCATCACTTGATACTATTTCAGATCCTTCTAAAGCTGCTAATCTTCTAACTAGATACTTAATTGTTTCATTCGGGTCCTTCAAGACAACAGCATCTCCAATGAAAACACACCTAGACAAAAATTAAGAAATCCAGATGCGTATCACTAATAATCCACACACTGAAACTAGAAAAGGCTGCGAACTGATGTTAAGTACATCAAAAAGCTGAAATGCAGAATTGACACTTTCAATGAGCTCATATAGTTATTTTTGCCAACCAAATCAAGTTCGTCCAATTCAATCTGCATCAAAGTAAGTAGACATGCATATGCCCACTATACACTTTTTCATAAGCAAAACAACAAAAAATCTAAACTTTAGGGTACTTATGGCTGTGTCTATAAAAGATAAGATGCGTAGCACTATCATCTTAGCCTGACAGAATGTTGGAGTTTAAGTTCAGCGAAGATGAGAGACTTGAACCTCCTCACAAATAGCATACCCTTGTCTCATGGTTGTGAGTTCAAATAGAAAACTTCAATGTCAATATCCTTGATGTCCTCTCTATCTCCTAAACCTACTTACCACTCCCAAATGCACAAAAAGGAAATAAAAATAATCTAAAAACCCATGACATTAGCTAATGGAAATTAAGAAGCAAGAAACACAACATAAATAATCCAAAGTTCATGACTTTAAATAAACGTGATCCCATATCCCGTTCAAATAACTAGCAGTGCAACTACAGAGCCACATATCATGAAACACCAAGTGGTAACTTCAAGGTTTGTGCAAGTGGAGCTAAAAGGACCAACACTTAACGCCGAGAAACATACCTTGTATCAACAACTGGTAGCTTACGGACAAGTAGCTTGTTTTCATTTGTTCCCATGGTTGGGGCCATCTCTTGTCCTTTACCCGAGTGTAAGTAGGTTATCCTTCCATAGAATAGATTCTGCACGACTATACCAATGAGTTCCCGGTAGATTTATGGGTTCGTTGATAAAAAATCTTGTAATTTCCAAAAACAGAGATTTTTAGAAAATGCTCAGATTAGCGTCGGAACTATTATCTAGTTTCGATTTTTACCCTGTACTAAACAATTTTTCATATTAGCCCCAACCAGAGAGCTCCTGTCAAAAACTTGAGTTAGGCTTTGTCAACACGCCACGTGCTCAACAATCCTTCTTCTCTTTTCTACCTCTCTGCTGAACATCTCGGTCCGACAGATTTGCAGATTCAAGTTAAATACTCCAAAGACAAATACCAAACGAAACAACAATTTTCGAGAAGATTTGAATTTGATCATCTGTAAGTAACTCCATCGCATGTTCTCTCTTCCTATTCTTTTTTAATTTCAGTTTCTCAAGGATTAGCACACTTGATAGATCCAATTTATTGTAAATTTTCTCCCCTGGTCTCTGTTTATCAGATTTTGTAAGGTTTGGTTGATATCTTGATTCAGATTTTACGAGTGTGTACTCTTTAATTTTCCAGACCATGGTAACTCGAAAATGAATCGGAATCGAATTTAGGGTTTTTAGGGCTTCATGAATTAGATAAATTTTGAGTTAACGTGCAGGTGGATCACAAGAATATGGAGAAATTGAAGATAGCGGAATGGGGAGAGAAGCTGAAGACCGGTGGAGCTCAGATGAGCAGAATGGTGAGTGGGAAAGTGAAAGAGATGCTTCAAGCTCCGACCTTGGAATCGAAAATGGTGGATGAAGCTACTTTAGAGACGTTAGAGGAGCCTAACTGGGGAATGAACATGAGGATATGTGCTCAGATTAATAACGAAGAGTTTAACGGCACGGAAATTGTTAGAGCCATCAAGAGGAAGATCTCAGGTAAAAGTCCTGTGAGCCAAAGGCTGAGCCTTGAGCTTCTGGAAGCTTGTGCTATGAACTGCGAGAAGGTTTTCTCTGAAATTGCCTCTGAGAGAGTTCTTGATGAGATGGTTTGGTTAGTCAAGAATGGAGAAGCTGATTCCGAGAACCGAAAGCGAGCTTTTCAGCTTATTAGAGCTTGGGGACAATCTCAAGATCTTGCTTATCTTCCTGTTTTCCAGCAGACTTATATTGTAAATCTCTCTGAATCTGGTTTGCTTATGCGAGAAGATGGATTTATTATGTGTATAATCCTCAGTTTTTCTTTTTCTGTTTGTTTGGTTCTTTTTTTCTTAGAGCTTAGAAGGCGGAAATGGTTTAAACACGCGTGGTGAAGAGAACTCAATGTCGGGACAAAGTTCTCTGGAGTCTCTTCTGCAACGGCCTGTTCCAGTGCCTCCACCTGGTAGCTATCCGGTTCCTAATCAAGGACAGGCTTGTGGGGACGATGACGGTCTTGACTATAACTTTGGAAACTTATCGATAAAGGATAAGAAAGAACAGATTGAGATTACTCGAAACAGCCTCGAATTGCTCTCTAGCATGTTGAATACTGAAGGGAAGCCGGATCACGCAGAGGTAATCTCTGCGTTATTTGCTGATTAAGCTTTCTTAGAAACATTTTTTTTTTCAGCTATGTTCAATTTTGTCGTTTTTCTTTACAGAATCTCTAAGAGTATTGATGCGACAAAGTTACGTAATTGGTGATTATATATGTTATGGTTACAGGATGATCTAATGGTAAGCCTGATGGAGAAATGCAAGCAATCACAGCCGTTGATACAAATGATCATAGAGACCACAACAGATGAGGAGGGAGTCCTTTTTGAGGCTCTTCATGTGAATGATGAGCTCCAACGCGTTCTATCTAGTTACAAGAAGCCTGATAAAACTGAAACTGAGAAGAAAGCCTCCTTGGAGGAACAAGAATCATCGGGAAGCAAAGATACTGGTCCGAAACCAATAGAAGAAGAAGAACAACCTGTAAAGAAAACAGGTGATAGTGATGACACAAAACATTCAGAATCATCAGGATCCTCCAACAAAACCATCAAAGAAGATAAGCACGTCAAAATAGAACTCGGGCTTTCAAGTGATGAAGATGAAAAATAAGCAGCCTGTGTTTGTCTTTCTTCCAACCTGGATATCACAATGTTGTGAAGATTTGTTATTGGGGATTTGCTTCTAAGTTATAACAATGTACCCAACTACAGGTGTGTGTGGAACCTTTTTAGCTTCGTTTCATGCTCTGTGTTTTAAAGTGGTTCTTTTAGACATTATAAAAACCGTCTAGGTGAATATTCACCCGACACCTTATTTATATATGTGGTGTACTTTTATATGAGGTGTTTTGGTTTGCACTCACCAGTCACCTCATTCTTGGATTAACTCAATCACGTGTAAATGGCTTGATACAGTTCTTTTTTGTTTGATGTACATTAAGACTTATTACACTGCATAACAGTGATCTATCAGTGGTTTACTACTCATGTACATACGTGCTTATCACACCAACTAGATTAGCCAAACGAGGTCTTGTGTGCCAATCCTACCACTGCACTCTAGTAAGGAAATGTATCCATGTAAAGCTTTTAATTTTTTTTGTAGTTGCAGCTTTCAATCTGAAATGAACATCTTTAAAACCTTAAAACATTGGTTTTAAATGTTTCTTTTGCTTTCATTTCAAATTATATGCTCGGTTGTTTCTTCAACATCTTACCAAGTAGGCATGTGATCCAAAGGAGAATGCGCTCCGAGCCTTGCTAAGCAAGACTTCAATTCCGAAGGTATGGGTGTCAGTCCAAAAACTCCTCGGAATTTCCCGTTAAAAAGAATAAAAAGTATATATGCTATCAACACGTATGACTTTCACCAAGTTTTTTTTGTAGTAATAAACATAGTGATCAAATCTGTTTATGTCATAACTTTATTTCAGCATTATTAAAACATCAAACATCGATTCATTAAAATCGTCGGGTTGATTCATCAAAATATTTGCATACAATATTCATACAAAAAAGTTGTCTTTAGGTTAATATACTAGTTGCTTAAACTCATCATATATATAGAAACTAGATTTTAACTAAATTTTCCAAAAAAGAAAGGAGAGAAACAAAAACTTCACCGACTAAAAACTCACTTTGCAGTAGAGTCTTTCCAATCTAAAACCTAAATCTGAATCTAAATCTCTTATTCCTTGTTCGACGGCTCCGTTCATCACCGCAGTCTCAAGAGTCTCGGAAAGACTCGAACCCAGTCGCCACAAACCCCATCGCCGAGCCAATCCTCATTTTCCCATCACATTCTAAACTGGTTTAATCCGCCTCTGGCTTGTGCGCCGCCTCTTTCTCTCATCTATCTCCGCACCGCATCTCGCCCTCTCCACGCTAAGTTCGTCTTCTCACTCCTTAAACTTTGTGCAGCGCTATTTGCTGGTTGGTTCTAGCCTAGGGTTTTGCTCTACTCCAACTTAGCTTGAGTTTCTGGTTGATTCTTGTCAAGGGTTTTACCCTAGTCCAAATTAGCTCGAGTTTCTGGTTGATTCTCGCCTAGGGTTTTGCTCTAGTCCAACTTAGCTCAAGTTTCTGTTTGATCCTCGCCTATGGTTTTGCTCTAGTCCATATTAGCTTAAGTTTCTGCTTGCTTGATTTTAGATTTGCCTGGTGCTCTATCAAACCCTTTGGTAAACTACGCATGAACTCCTTCGTTTATGTTTACTATGTTGTGTTGTTGATCTCTCTGGTTTCTTGAATGGCCCAGCTTCTTGCTTCCTCTGCGATTATTGGTTCTTTTTTTGATCTTAAAGTTCCGGAGATAGTTCATGTATTTCATGTCTCAGTCTAGAATGATTTTTCTTTTCTTTCGGATTTTGTGTTCTATAGTATTAGGCATTAGTCGACAATGGGTTTCAGGTTAAATGAATTATGTTTTATATTTGCTTTTTTTTTTTTCCTCATTTTATATTTGCTTTAGTATCATCAAAAGCTATATTTTGTGCTTGTCTTCTGATTTGACTTTTAAGGCTAACTTTCTGATATTGTTTTCTGCTCTTCATGATTCTGATCGCTTATGGGGCTCTAAATGATAGGTTTACATCAAGATGGACGATAGCTTGTATGATGAGTTCGGTAACTATATTGGACCTGAGATTGAGTCTGACAGAGAGAGTGATGATGAAATAGAAGATGAGGAGCTCCAAGATAAGCAACCTGAAGAGGATGGATCGGATGGCGAACATGGGCCTGGAGGTTCAAATGGCTGGATTACCACAATCAATGATGTTGAGATGGAGAACCAAATTGTTCTTCCTGAGGATAAGAAGTACTATCCTACTGCAGAGGAGGTTTATGGTGAGGATGTTGAGACCTTGGTTATGGATGAAGATGAGCAGCCTCTTGAGCAACCCATAATCAGACCTGTTAGAGATATTAGATTTGAGGTGGGGGTGAAGGATTCTACAACGTACGTGTCAACACAGTTTCTTATCGGCCTCATGTCTAATCCCGCACTTGTGAGAAATGTTGCTCTTGTGGGGCATCTACAGCATGGGAAAACTGTCTTCATGGATATGTTGGTAGAACAGACACATCATATGTCTACTTTTAATGTTAAAAACGAGAAGCATATGAAATACACAGACACGCGGGTCGATGAGCAGGAAAGAAATATATCAATCAAGGCGATTCCAATGTCTCTTGTCCTTGAGGACAGTAGATCCAAATCGTACCTGTGCAATATCATGGATACGCCTGGACATGTCAATTTCTCTGACGAAATGACTGCTTCTTTAAGACTTGCTGATGGTGCTGTTCTGATTGTCGATGCTGCTGAAGGAGTGATGGTAGGTGTTTGCTCGCTCTCTTATAGGTCTGTAATTTTTTTAGTTGAAGTTTGCTATTTGTACTAACGCTAATCTTATTCAGGTAAACACAGAGAGAGCTATACGGCATGCAATCCAGGACCGTCTCCCTATTGTTGTTGTGATCAATAAGGTACATCTTGTGCTTTAGGGCCGTCTCCCTATTGTTGTTTGAGATTTTATATTTCTACACATTCTACTTGACCTTTGCTAGTTGTTAATTTTTTCCCCAAAAGGTTGACCGGCTCATAACTGAGCTCAAACTACCTCCAAGGGATGCTTACTACAAGCTGAGGCATACAATTGAAGTCATTAATAACCACATATCTGCTGCTTCAACAACTGCTGGAAACTTACCCCTTATAGACCCTGCAGCTGGAAATGTCTGTTTTGCCAGTGGTACTGCTGGATGGTCCTTCACATTGCAATCATTTGCTAAAATGTATGCCAAGCTTCATGGGGTAGCCATGGACGTGGATAAGTTTGCATCTCGACTTTGGGGAGATGTTTACTATCACCCTGATACTAGGGTATTCAAGAGAAATCCTCCAGTAGGTGGTGGAGAAAGAGCATTTGTTCAGTTTATTCTGGAGCCTCTGTACAAGATATACAGCCAAGTGATTGGTGAACATAAGAAGAGTGTAGAGACCACCCTTGCAGAATTAGGAGTGACTCTGAGTAATAGTGCATACAAGCTGAACGTCAGACCCTTACTTAGGTTAGCCTGTAGCTCAGTTTTTGGTTCAGCATCAGGATTCACTGATATGGTGGTGAAGCACATTCCTTCCCCCAGAGAGGCTGCTGCTAGGAAAGTTGTCCATGCATACACTGGCCCCAAAGATTCTCCCATTTATGAATCAATGGTAGAGTGTGATCCAGCTGGACCTCTCATGGTTAATGTGACGAAGCTGTACCCCAAATCAGATACTAGTGTGTTTGATGTGTTTGGAAGAGTTTATAGCGGTAGGCTTCAGACTGGGCAAAGCGTGCGTGTACTAGGGGAAGGGTATTCACCCGAGGATGAGGAGGACATGACCATAAAAGAAGTGACCAAGCTATGGATATATCAAGCTAGGTATAGAATACCTGTTAGCAGTGCCCCTCCCGGTTCATGGGTTTTAATTGAAGGTGTTGATGCGTCCATCATGAAGACTGCAACTCTGTGCAATGCTAACTACGATGAAGATGTCTACATATTCCGGGCGCTCCAATTTAATACCCTCCCAGTAGTCAAGACTGCTACTGAGCCTTTGAACCCTAGTGAGCTACCTAAAATGGTGGAAGGGCTAAGGAAAATTAGCAAAAGCTATCCCCTTGCGATTACCAAAGTCGAGGAGTCTGGGGAACATACTATTTTAGGCACAGGTGAGTTGTACTTGGATTCCATCATGAAGGACCTCAGGGAGCTCTATTCAGAGGTCGAAGTAAAGGTATCTACATGTGTTTCTCATTTGGCTTTATGATGGTGATTCTGTTTGCTGATTTGTTTGTTTGGTATTTAAGATCCTTTTGCTTTCTTGAATTTACAGGTTGCAGATCCGGTGGTCTCCTTCTGTGAGACAGTGGTTGAATCTTCGTCAATGAAGTGTTTCGCTGAGACACCAAACAAAAAGAACAAAATAACTATGGTAAGAGATCTTCACTCTTCTCTATTATCCCTTATATGCAAGATTGAGATGTTTGATATGGTGCTCAAGCACAAGTATTCTGCGACTAATCTAATATCTGCTTCATGCTAAAGATTGCAGAGCCATTGGATAGAGGACTTGCAGAGGACATTGAAAATGGCGTCGTTAGCATTGACTGGAACAGAAAGCAACTTGGTGACTTCTTCAAGACGAAATATGACTGGGATTTGCTTGCTGCACGTTCCATTTGGGCTTTTGGCCCTGACAAACAGGTGAAAATGCATTGCTTGTTTTCTTAAAACCCTGCAATTTGTGCGCTCTCTTTATCTTTATGGTTGGTTTGTGTTATGGGTCTAGCAAGCATCACAAGTCTGTATTGACAATTTCATCTTTTGACTGTTGATTTCTGACTGATCAGGGGCCAAATATTTTATTGGATGACACCCTACCAACTGAAGTTGACAAGAACTTGATGATTGCAGTGAAAGACTCCATTATTCAAGGGTGATCATCTTTCTCTGTTACACTTCTCTTTGGCTCCATTTTGTTTGCTGTAGCTGATGGCTTCGTTTTAATCCTTTTGCAGGTTCCAGTGGGGTGCCCGTGAAGGACCCCTCTGTGATGAGCCCATCAGAAATGTGAAGTTCAAGATTGTTGATGCACGGATAGCATCAGAGCCGTTGCATAGAGGATCTGGTCAGATGATTCCAACAGCAAGACGTGTTGCATATTCAGCCTTTCTTATGGCAACTCCAAGGCTAATGGAACCTGTCTACTATGTGGAGGTACATTATTCCTTTCTGCTTTTGCTCCTTACGTTTTTCCTCTTATAATGTATAACTATGAGTGATGGTTGTGTCTCAGATACAAACACCAATCGACTGTGTAACTGCCATCTACACAGTTTTGTCACGTAGACGTGGGCATGTCACATCTGATGTTCCTCAGCCCGGTA
This sequence comes from Cardamine chenopodiifolia, assembly GCA_963922655.1. Classification (NCBI taxonomy): domain Eukaryota; kingdom Viridiplantae; phylum Streptophyta; class Magnoliopsida; order Brassicales; family Brassicaceae; genus Cardamine; species Cardamine chenopodiifolia. Next base: position 1,185,593 of record OZ000467.1, read on the forward strand.
CTCCAGCCTATATTGTGAAGGTTTGTTTTGTTTTTGTCTTTTTGTCTTTTTACATTGTTTTCTATCATCTGACTGACTGATGATTCATTCATTGATTCTGTTGTGATGATTCAGGCTTTTCTGCCTGTGATAGAATCATTTGGGTTTGAGACAGATCTGAGGTACCACACACAGGGACAAGCCTTTTGCGTGTCTGTGTTTGATCACTGGGCCATAGTGCCAGGAGACCCTCTCGACAAAGCCATCCTATTGCGACCACTTGAGCCTGCCCCTATTCAGCATCTAGCTCGTGAATTCATGGTCAAGACTCGCCGCAGAAAGGTATTATTCTTTAGCACCTGCTAAAACTGTGTGCTTTTGATGCAGTTTCTGATAAGAGTGAAATCGTAATCGGATTTATTTTTCTAATTGGAAATCACATCATAGAAGCAAAGATAGAACTCTAGTATTTGTTGAAAAGACCCCCCAGAAAACTCTAACAAACTCATAAACTCTTTACAAAACCCAGCCGCCACTAATTGCTCTTTAACCAAATCACACCAGCTATAATGCATACAGTCCTAGGGTACTTTATATAGTAGGCTCATTTGCATTGTTGCTTCATTAGTTTCAATCTCTCACATATATGATGTGTTGATTTTGCAGGGAATGAGTGAAGATGTTAGCGGGAACAAGTTCTTCGACGAGGCCATGATGGTAGAGCTTGCCCAGCAGACTGGTGATCTTCATCTACAGATGATGTAATGGTCTTTGGGCTAACTATGCAGGACTAGTAGTATCTCGGAAAATGTAATGATCACCACCTTTTATTGCAATTATATAAAATATTTTCTATATGATGTGTCAAATGTATGATTAAACTCTAAAGTTGAGAGGTTTTAATGGAACACATGCACACAACTGACTCACAAACAGCCAACAAACGAATCACAAGTTGGATGTAAGGGAAACTGAACTATGTCGTGTGGAAAATCTCATAATCTCGTCTTTTATGACTAATTAGTAATTACTGCATATTATTATATTATATATAAATTGTATTTTTAACCGATTTTCGATATATATATTTTTAGATAGAGAACGAGTCCTTGTATAGCACATGTTTATACGTTCGTTTCATAATTTTCTTGGGTAATACAACGATGTACCATCATCCAATAGAACTTAACTAATATGCATTTAACCGGTTAAACTGATTGCATTTGAATGATTTTTGTTCTTTTTTGTTTTTGTGAATATCATATACACAGTTAAATTCATAAAAGGTTTTGTGGCTTTTTATTTAAGTTGGGGAACTTTATAACTCAAAAAGGTTTGATGCGTGATTTAAATTAATAACCCAATACTAAAATTTGAAAAAGTTCTCTTAATGTTTAGGAAAACTACACATTATTAGGCTCTCTTAATGGGAAAAATGTCGAACAAACCCCGAACTTACCAATTTAGACCATTTAAACCACAAACTCTGTTGTACGCCATTTAAATCATGCATTTGCGTTGACTAATATTTTAAAACATGAATTTTCGTTGACCAAGCCAAAAGAAACATGACGTTAAATCAGATAACAGACTTATTAACAGATGTTAACCAATCCGTTAGTTATAAAGACGAAGACGTTTTGATTCATCTTCAAAGATAAAATCCCTAAATCCCTAAACATCCCCAATTATTACTCTTCCAACTCTTGTTCCCTTGTTCTCTCCGCTCCTTCTCTCTTCCTCTCTTCATTTTCTTGAATCTTTTTGAATTTCATTGATCCCCTTTGATATATGAAGAATGGCCACAACTTTCTCTCCCACCAAGCTCTTCATAACACATTTCTTCTTCCACGTACACACTCGTATTCATATCAATGTACGATCTCGGCGGTGACATCAACGGCTCCTCCGTGAGCCTCATCATCATTCCGGCAACTCCTTCATTCGACGTGGCTACCTCACCGGCTGAAGGAAAAACCGTAATTCCACTATTAAAATCATGCGACCTGAAAATCTCCACCGCTTCCGCCGCCGTGCGCCTGATTGTGTCTGGATCGGTGTTTCCGGCGCCGGCAAACACCAAGCGGAATCGGAGAAATTTAAACACGCGGATCTTCCACGCAGAGCAAGAACCGCCTCGTCGTGAGCTTGTGCCGCCATCTCCGCCGTAGGATAAGTTCCGAGCTAGACTCGGTGTTGATTAATCGGCTCTCGAACTTCGTAGACCCATTTGTCGTCGTTCCTCTACCGCACACCTCTGTAGATTGGATGACATGTCTCCTTGAAAATCCTACGTCCTGCACGCTTCTTCGGCTTCATCTCCGCCACGATGATATCGTCATTTTCCATCTCCAAGCTGGTGAAGAGATAAAACAGAGTATAATGTTTTAGTAAGTAACAATAGCCAAATGTACATTAAGAAAAGCTGAAATTACCTTGGTTCTCGAAATGGAACTGAAATAAAGCTTTATGTTTCTCTGAGTTTGTTTTGTTTTTGGTAGTGAAGAAGAAGAGTGAAGTGAGAAAAGACTATATAGTCAACGGTAATGGGACCCACTAAGTACGAAATGTACGCACGTAAGACATGGTGAAGGCTGATGAAGATTAAAGAGTATAAAAACGTCATCGTTTTTGTTATTAACGGATTAGTTAACGATATATAACATCTGTTAATAAGTCTGTTATCTTATTTAACGTCATGTTTCTTTTGGCTTGTTCAACGAAAATTCATGTTTTAAAACATTAGTCAACGCAAATGCATGATTTAAATGGCGTACAACAGAATTCGTGGTTTAAATGGCCTAAATCGGTAAGTTCGGAGTTTGTTCGACATTTTTCCCCTCTCTTAATACGTAAAGTTGGCTTTTTTCCTTTACACATTATAAACTTGTAACTGAAGATATTTTTAATCACTTTGGGTCGCTCTCTTTTCCTCCTTCCAATACGGATTCCTTCACTTTTTTCTCCGCTATATCTCAAAACCATTAAAGTTTAAAAACCAATCAAAGGAATGATACCTATATTGGTTGATTTTTTTTGCATTTATAATGGTTGATTATGTCACATATCCTCTTTTATCTTAATTGATAAAAAATCAGAAGGCGCACAAAATTGAAATACCGAATCAAATATATACCTCAGTTTTTCAAAATTGAAGTATGCACCAAATAAAATATTAACTAAATATATTCGGTTGAGGTGCAAATGCACCAAGACATGGGATACCTGTAGGTCTGTCAAATGACTCAGTTGCAGGATCTGCAGGTCCAATCTACGGGTTAGCTTAAAAAATTTATCCGCAAATTTTCAATCCGTTTGATCCGCCGAATCAAAATCGGTCAATCTGTATCTACTCTGCTCAAAACCTGCAAAACCAGCGGGTAACTCGTCAATCCAATTTTTTTTGTCAAAGAATTTCAAATTATTTACGATTTTTTGGGTTGACGACCCGTCAATCCGCTTTTTAACCCGCCAAATATATATTAAAAAAACCTCATTTGCGGGTTATCCGCCAATCCACGGATTTTGTACCGACAATCCGTACTCGTCCCGCAAACGAAATTTTCAAACCACATCCGCAATTGATCGGCAAAAAAAAAATTTCTATCGATCCGTATCCGTCCGACGGCGGATAAAATCCACAAAACCCGCGAGTTAAATCATATTTTGAGAGGGCCTAGATACCGGCACCAAGATTACAAAACTAAGATATAAATCTTGAAAAATGCTAAATTTACAGATACACCCAAGAAAAACGAAGGTCAATGGCACAGACCTATCCAGTTATAAATATATGTAACCTTTTCTTCACAACTTTTTTTTTGGTTAAAAACCTTTTCTTCACAACTTAGTTATTATAGTGCATATGGACGACTTTTTTTACTCAAACGAAATATAGTTAATTCATGAAACGTCACTACTTCTCTCAAACATTTCTCGTAGTCGTAGTGCTTCTGTAATCAGATTCTTAAGTTTACAAATTGGAATGTACGTGGCCGCAACTACTTATACTGTTAAGTCTGTTGTGCATTTTTTTTATAAAAGATTATTGCATTGTTATACACATACATATATACAATAAATTATATAAGGTCCTCCTTGTGGAACTACATATATTCATCGTTTTAAGGTTATAGAGTGGTCTCCGACATCTTTTTTAATGTATGCATTCCCAACTTTGAAAACGTCATGTGCTATCTTCATTGGTTACCCATTTGGCTCCATCAACCAAAAAAGCTAAGAGATTTTGTACATCTCCTAAACAAATGATTTGTAGTTACTGTACATTTAGGTTCCATAGCATTAATTAATATATTACTCAAATTTCTTCTGCTTCTTCTTTTGCTTTCAAAACCATTTTTATGAGTAAATATCTTACTCAAATTAATGTACGTCACTTACTACTTTCCCATTAATAAAAGTGCTATTATTTCGTAAAACTCAAAGTTAGCATTTATACATTAAAGATTTGGAAAAGTTTTACCTTTTTACCGCAAAACATGAAAAAATCCACATAATGCATATGCATGCAAGTGATGATGACCTTTCAAGAGTTTCTAGAGAAAAATAAATAAGTGACATGTTGAGGATCAAATTAAATGAGTTTGGAGATGTATAAGAAGCTAGACTAAATCTGACTAGATTCCAACTGAATTACTGCTTATTTAATTTCTTCATAAATCTAGATGACTAAACACTCATTAAAAGTATAGCTTACTAGCCTTAGGTCCTTAACTCTAAATAGAAAACCTTGGAGTTGAGCGTCTATATCACTAACTTGAAACTTCAAAGACTATTTATCTTAGCTTTACAAAAGAAAGTCATATATATGGCAAGTCTCAAGTTATGGGTTTGTTTGGTCTTGTTTCTAGTACTCAAATTGACCTCGGTGCACCAAGTTATGTGGTCTTGTTTGGTTGCAGAAGAGAACCTTTCTGGTTCAATTCGCATGAAAAAGATTAGACGGGAGCTTTTTGAAAGGTTAAAAGAATTGGAAGAGAGAACAGAAGGCGAAGTGGTTACGTTTGGCTATACTCTTGATTCGAAGCGGCTCAGTCCTGGTGGTCCTGACCCGAGGCATCATTGACATAAGATGAATGCAAGAAAATAATGTAATTCGACACAATATGTCTAATATAATTACAACTTTTCAATTTAATTGTGAGAGTGTAATGTATTCGAGTTCTAATCTCCAAACAGAAAAATGTGTCACCTAAAAGAGCTTGTTTGATCTATAACATTTTATAGTCTCCGGATTGCGGTCGTATAATTGAATTAGACTTTGCATATAAACTTTAACTAGAAATTAGAATGTTAATTGACACAAAATTTTATAAACCTAATTTAAAGTATGATTAAAAAAAATATACATTTTTATGAGTGCTTATTTTAATTTAACATTTAATTATTCACAATATTTTACATTTAAAACATAATAAGCTTTGAATATATATTTAAAATAAAAACATATTAATTGAAAAAATATAACCAAAATTAAAGCATTAACTCATTAAAAAAATTAAAGAAAAATTGAATCCGTTTGACTTTATTTAGTGTGTGTGTATATATATATATAAATAAAATCCTTTTAATGATACAATATTTACCAAATTGATTTGTTATTTTGGCCCAACCCTAAAAAAAGCTTCGGGTCGGGTAAAAGAGCAAAATCAAACGCTGGTTGTTTCTTCTTCCTCGCTCTTGCGGCGCGTTCTCTCTCTCCCAAGCTCGAAGGTTAGCATCTCTGCAATTTCTTCTCTTTAGATTAATTCTGCTTTCGCATACCTTCCTCTCTTTTCGTGTATTGATGCAAGTTTCCTTCTTTCTCCAAAGTTTGTGTCGATCTCAAAGCTCAACGACTCGAATGACCTAATTGTCTCCGTTCGTGTCGAGATTCTTCTAGGATTTATCGTATACAGTCGCCATCTACTTATTGCAAACAATCGATTGCTGTGAATCAGAAACCCTAATTTCGTGGGCCTCAAAAGTTTGCACACTCTCAGAATCGAACGAAGGTGTCGTCCGGGAAATTAGGCTTTCTTAGGGTTTCATGGTGGAGGGTATATTACAGTCTGATTTGAGGGCTTTCCGTCAGTTTTAAACGGGTGAAGTGAGGAAAAGGCATCAATCGAGAGCTAGAAAGGCGTGAAATTAGGGTTTCTGAAGTATATGTATGGCTTCGGAGCTTGTTAACGGAGGAGAAGGAATCGACGGAGCTAGAGAGAAGCAAAATATTAAGGTTTATAAGAGGAAAGGAAAAGGTCAGAGAAAACTGACACCACTCTTTGCCGCTGCCTCCGAGAAACCAGAGGGAGGATTAGAAAACAATCATGTAAATACTCCTGACACCCTTGCTCGAGAGTCCGTGGATCCCATTGTTGCTGTTGATACCAATTCTCAGGAAGACAAAAACTCAACTGAAGCACCTTCTGAATACCTGCCTGGTGATGATTCGGACAAAGTGATCAACAAGCCTCTTGTGGTAGCATTTTCTCAAGCCAAACCTCAGGATGATGTCAATTTGGCTGCTATGGATAAGAACGTTTTACAACCTCTCCCAGGTCCTTTGGGTCAGGATGTAGGCGATAAGTCTGTCAAAGCTCCAGATGATGTCAATACAGTGGTTGTTGATGAGAACTCTATCAAGGAGCCTTATAAAAGCCTAACCCAAGAAGATGGTATTACTGTGGTTGTTGACAAGAACCCTATTGAAGCACCTTCTCAGACCTTATCCGTGGAAGATGTCAATACTCTTGTTGTTGATAAAAATCCCATTGAGGTGTCTTCTGAGGAATATGTCCACGTGGTAGATGCAGATAATCTAGTAAAAGAAGCTCGTCCTGAAAACCTTGTGGAAAGAGATGCCACATATGCTCAACAGCCCGCAGGGCTTACCTCTAACCCTGCTCAGATCATCCCTGGTACTGCTGCTGGAAGCATGCCAATGGAGGAGGGCGCAGATGGACGTGTTAGGATACATGTAGCCTCCACATCAAAGCAACAGAAAGAGGAGATCAGGAAGAAGCTTGAAGATCAGCTTAGCTTGGTCAGGAGTATGGTAAAGAAGATAGAGGATAAAGAGGGCGAGATTGGTGCATATAACGATTCTCGTGTTTTGATTAACACTGGTGTTAATAATGGAGGAGAAAGGATTCTCTCAGGGTTTGCCTCTGCTGGACTTCCTCGTGAGGTCATCAGAGTGCCAAGGCCTTTAAATCAACTAAGTATATCTGTGTTGGAGAATACTCAGGGAGTCACTGAGCATGTGGAGAAAGAGAAAAGAACACCTAAGGCTAATCAGTTCTATAGAACATCTGAGTTTTTACTTGGTGACAAGTTGCCACCTGCAGAGAGCAACAAGAAATCAAAACCGAGTGCAAAGAAGCAAGGAGGGCACATTGGACATGGTTTTGGTGCAGGGTCTAAAGTTTTCAAGAATTGCAGTGCTCTACTCGAAAGGCTGATGAAGCATAAGCATGGTTGGGTGTTCAATGCTCCAGTGGACGTGAAGGGTCTAGGTTTGCATGATTACTTCACCATTATTGAGCACCCTATGGATTTGGGAACTATCAAGTCTGCATTAACGAAGAATTTGTATAAGTCACCTCGAGAATTTGCAGAGCATGTTAGACTTACTTTCTACAATGCCATGACTTACAACCCACAAGGACAAGATGTCCATCTCATGGCGGAAACGCTATTACAGATCTTTGAGGAAAGATGGGCTGTCATAGAAGCAGATTATAATCGTGAAATGAGATTTGTCACTGGTTATGAGATGAATCTTCCAACTCCTACAATGAGGTCTAGACTGGGTCCTACGATGCTGCCACCACCTATTAATGTGAGGAATACTATTGACAGAGCAGACTGGAGTAGTCGCCAACCAACTACAACACCAGGCAGAACACCAACCAGTGCAACACCTTCTGGAAGGACACCTGCTCTGAAGAAACCAAAGGCAAATGAACCAAATAAAAGAGATATGACGTATGAGGAGAAGCAGAAGCTTAGTGGCCATTTGCAGAATTTGCCTCCAGATAAACTAGATGCAATTGTACAAATTGTTAACAAGAGGAATACTGCTGTGAAGCTACGGGATGAAGAAATTGAAGTCGATATTGATAGTGTTGATCCAGAGACCCTGTGGGAGTTGGACAGATTTGTAACCAACTACAAAAAGGGCTTGAGCAAGAAAAAGAGAAAAGCTGAGCTAGCTATTCAAGCTAGAGCAGAAGCCGAGAGGAATAGCCAACAACAGATGGTAGTTGTACCTCTCCTGAGAATTCTTATACTTTTTTTTTCTTTTTTACTTTAATTGCGTATGCTCATCTTTGTTTTTTTTCCTTGATTGCAGGCTCCAGCACCACTGGCACATAAGTTTTCTAGGGAGGGTGGCAACACAGGTAATTACTGCTAGGGCCCTTTTATGAATTACTTCCCTCTGTTTGGTGTGTACAACTTACGGATAACAATGTCTCACCGCAGCTAAAAAGACACTTCCCACACCGTTACCTTCTCAAGTGGAGAAGCAAAACGAGACAAGCAGATCAAGTAGTTCTAGCAGCTCTTCCAGTTCCAGCTCTTCTAGTGGTACATGCTTCTTTCTGTGTTATTTAACATATTCTCGGACATATTGCTTTTGTGATTTTTGTTAATAAACCCATCTGTGCTGGGCGTGCAGATTCGGACAGTGATAGCTCTTCGTCATCTGGATCAGATCAGACCTAGTGACTAATGTACAAGAGGGGGTTTGGTGTTGACAAATATGTAAGGTCATCCAAAGATTCATCTCTATCATCCTTTGTTAATCTAAGTTGAGTAGCACATGTGTTAATGGAATCCTTTTCAACAGCATCTTCCTTGTCTTTATCTTGGCGTGGTTCTAGCCTCTTTTTTTTGGTGTGATTGTCTTGTGTTCACATTGGGTACATATTCTGTGGTTGTTTGTTATTGTATGCTGATGATATGCTTCGTTATGGATGGGCGAAAAAAACATAGGGTCTGTGATTATGTTATTAAAAGTACGATGGTTTATGGTGAAACAGGGCGATGAAGGTAGAGTAGAAGAGCATTTGGGAGGTACAGGCTTGAGGCAGAGGAATATTACAGAGTGGTTGGGTTGGTTTAATCTTTTGTGGAAGGAAAAGATTCGTGTAACATATTCATATGACTGTTAGAGTAAAAAAGAAAAAAAAAATCTATTCTTAATATTTTTTTTTTTGACTAAAGTAGGAATCAGTGTCGGTCTACTACATTAGATGTAACCGGTAGGGGTTGGGTTTGATCAGTTTGTATATCTATGCCTGGCTCACTCTCTTTCTCTGATATGGTCATTTAGGGGTTTAGTTAGGATAGAGTATGTTTTAGTTGTAGGTGGCTTCTGAATCAAAGATTTTGGATTCTTGGAGACTTGTAGTAGTATTTGTATGCTTTTGAATTTGTGACCATTGGTTAGCTTTGTGTTTCTCTCATTTTTCTTTCTTTCCGATTCTCAATTTGATTTTCACAAGGGCTTGGATTGTCCTATTCTTTTCCTACAAAAACTAAATAATCAACATTCTTTACCTACAAAAACTAAATAATCAATAATTTAAAGCGTAACAGCTTTTTTTTTAACTAAAGAAACATAATTTAACTCTTTAACTTTCATTGTAAAACTGAATTTTGAATATCGAATTTGTGTATTGGGTTTTATCTGCGTCCCTTCCCACCCATTTCTTTATCTCCTCGTTCTCTCACCATTTTCACTGCTCTCTCTTCTTCAACGACGCAACATAAACTTTGGTCTGGTCTCGAAAACTGGAGAAAGAGTCCTGTCAATGACCTCCGTCTCTGGGACCTACTGGTCCTCTCCTTTCTCAACCGATCTCTCCGCCGGATTCTACGGTCTGGTCTCCGCGGCGTCTTCTCTCGCTGATCTCGGAGCTCTTGTGCTCTCTACCTCTTATCCTCTCTCCAAATCTCATCTCTCTCATTTAGCTTTCTCTCGTCGGCGCCGTGAGAATGTACCAGTTGGCTCAATCTCTAATCTCCCTTCTTCTCCAGCTTGTCCTCCCAAACCACTTCTCGTCTGTGTTTCTTCTCTCAATCTACTTTGATTGTTTGACAGTTTTGACTTTTTTTAAAAATCAATGAGCTAATTTATTTATGTATGCAGGTTTCGACCAATCAAGTTATAAATCCCAAAGACTCAAACCTTCCTCTTAATGCTCATATGCTTCATAATCTAGCTCATGTCGAGCTCAATGCTATTGATCTGGCTTGGGACATTGTTGCTCGCTTCTCCCCTTTCTTCCACGTTTTGGGTCACGACTTCTTCGATGACTTTGCTCATGTTGCTGATGATGAGAGTCGTCATTTTCTTGTGGTGTTCCCAGAGACTCCCTGAGCTTGGGTTCAAGTCAGTCAGATTTTTAAGTTTCATTCTTTTCATTGGTATTGGTATTAAGAATCAACTCTTATGTCTTCTTCTTTTCTTCAAGGTATTGAGATATAGCTGCTAATAATTTGCTGATGAGGGAATGCCAGAAAACATCCAACAACGTCGCTGCTCGCTTGGCTGTTATCCCTCTTGTTCAGGTACTGCCCCCTCAGACATATATGGCTCTTTTGTATAGAGAAATTATTTTCTGTAACTACCATCAAATCTTGGATCTTTTGGAATGTTTTGAAGCTCATTTTAAGGCGTTGTTGAATTGAGACCTTACGAGATTTCATGTTTTAGCTTTACCAGGGGCACCAATTAGTTTTAGCTGAGTAATAGCACCATAACCTTAATTCATACTAATTTAGTTATATAGGTGGCTAGAGGACTTGATGCTGGACCTAGGTTGGTCAAAAGGCTGATGGGTTTCGGAGATCATAGAACTTCAAACATCGTGGCTAAGATCGCTGACGAGGAAGTTGCACATGTAGCTGTTGGTGTAGACTGGTTTCTCTCTGTCTGTCAAAAGATGAACTGTGCTCCTTGCCCTACATTTAAAGGCATATCACAAGTCTTCTTTTTCATGCTTCTAGCTCATCATTTCCCTGCTCGTTTTATACAAACATCATTAATATATTTTCAACCATATGTGCTGTGCAGATCTGATCAAAGAGTATAGTGTTGAGTTAAGGGGCCCTTTTAATCACTCTGCTCGGGAGGTAGCTGGCATTCCACAAGATTGGTAAAGAAGCAACTAATCCCACCAAGATGGTGCTTGACAAAAAAACTCCAGTCAGATTCTTTTAAAAACTGGCTCATCTATGCCTTTCTCTATATTATCGCACTAGCGCACATTTCAGTTTAATAACAGATTAAATGGGCGTATTCATAAATCTTTAGGTATGATCCATCATGTGGCATGGAAGTGGATGAAGGCAGCAACAAACAGGGTGACAAGGAGCAACTTTCTGCAGTATGTATCTTCTTTGTCCATGCCTCCATAGCTATGTTTCTGGAGGAGGAGGCAAATTCTTGCTGAAGATTTTATGTTTAGTTAATTTTTAGTGCATGATTTTTGTTGCAATTCATCATGACAGGTTTACGATAGGCTCACTCACATTATCTTAATGAAGAGTGAGAATTCAAGTCTCGAAAGGCCAGCTAAATGAAATGACGCACTCGAACTCTTGATTTAATGGCATTATAACTGATGGATGAGTGTGAGGCGTAATTTCTTTGGCTTTGAAAGTACAAATTAATGTCTTCTCATATGAAATAGTTCAAACCTATGTTTTTACCATATAATTTTTCTCTCTTAGTGTGGCTTCTGTTTATGGTGATTTTATGTCTTTGCTCCTCGTGTGACTATGATAGTGGAGATTCACAATAGAGCTGATCCAGGCAACCAATTTATGTTATGGAATTGCTCTAATCCAAGATACCTTTTTGTAATGTTCAATGAATCAGTTTGTTCTTCGTCAAGTACACAAATAACGCACTTGCCACATTCTATTTCCTTGTCTTGTTGATATTGAATTGCGTTTGTATAGACTGACTGAGATTTGACCTTAAATTCTTTGTTCTTCTAATTGATTTTATGTACAAATATATTGTTCGGAATGTTTTATAAGTTTTTGAAACTAAACTGTAGAGGTAAGCTCTTGTAGTTGGTTACTAGTTGAGGAGTCATCATCATCATCATCAACATCATCGTCATGATCTCTCCTGTGGACATCCAGCTTCCATGCCCCATCATCCATTTGAATCACCCCTTTGTTTGCAAGACACCTCCAGGTACTTGGCACTAAGTACTCGTCTTTCAGAGCATCTAGTCCTTTATTGACCAAAGAAATGTCCCGGTCAATCTCCAGCTTGAATACCCGTCTGCGTCTTGCATCCCTGCCACGCCGTGCAGATATATCTCCAGGTTAAGATAGTTCCTAAAGTTTAGAGACCGTTTCAGGTACGTCGAGTTCAATGTATCAATCTCCAACACCTCGTCAATTTCTCTATACAGTAAGAGTGGATAATGTGGTGTGACATCTGGAACATTTAGTATTCTTAGGATGTTTAGTGGTTGGAGTGAATTGACGATTTTTTTGAAGTCTTGGTCTCCAATCCGAGGACATCCGAAAGCAAAAACCGTGATAGGAACTTGCTTTTTTAGAAGACGTGTTGATCTTGTTTTTTCCGCCATAGACAAGATCTGTAGCTGCTAGAATTGACATTACTCCGCCCAAGCTATGGCATGTGAAAGTGATATTTACTTCTTCATTCTTGTAAACGTCCAGCAGCCTCTTGAGCTCTGCTTGTACCTAAAACCAAAAGTAAGACACAATGCGATTAGGAGAAAGGACAAATGGAAGTAGGGTTGTTGATTGTTATGATGGACCACCCGGCCGAGTTTTGAGCTCAGCCTGAGTCTCCGCCTTGATATTTTGAACCTATCACTGATTTTATCCCGTGGGCGGAACACATTTAACCTGAAAAAAGCACCCCAGCAATGACGGATCCAGTGGATTTTTCCTGGCCCGCGATGGGTTTAGGTTTGGAACGGTCCTGGTCGGTCCAGACTGGAGTGACCTTGGGCCATCATAACGTCTCTAAACTGAAGTGAATGTGTGATAAAGAGAAAGGTAAAGACCTGTTCTCGTGCACTAGTTGTGTCATAAGGTGAGTGAGAATCAGAAGCGGTGTAGACGTCAATCCAGCCACTTCCAATACGACGGTTATCTGTGGGGTCAGTTACTGGGAAAACCGAGATAGCTGACTCAAGAGGGAAATCAAAATCATTAGCCCATTCATATGGCTGAAGAGTTCCTCTCCATGCCACAACAATGTCTCTCCCTAACATTGCCTTTCCCTGGTCTGTAGCAACCGCAATGTAACCCATCCAGTTAGTCTGCACGCGAGACGCTTCCTTTGACAAGGACTTGACCATGAAACAGATTGGTAATTTTATAGAAGCCGTTGCGTAGATGTACTTAGTCACAGTGTACCTAAAAATCTGTCATCAGTAAGTTTACATCGTTGAAACAAAGATGAAGCTGTATGAGGGTTACAGCAAGGACCTGAAACGGTTGGATTTAAGGTAGCCGGTTCGAGCAAAGAGTTGTTTCTTGGAGTAATAACAATCACCAGCGTATTTGGATTTACGGTCCCAGTCGTAACCAACCTGAGACATCTCGCCGTAGTGAATGATGTAGCGGCGAAGATCCGGGTCAAGTGGATCAAGCAGGCCTTGCCATTTGTTTTGGCCACTTAGCTCCTTCCATCTCTTTGCTATGCCCTCCAACATTGTTTGCCTTAGGTTTTTCTTTTCACACACACAAACCTTTTTCTTCTTGTTCTTCCACTTTGGATAGTAACATCGCTCCTTGTGTGAAGGAATTGGTCCTTAATGCATGAGCCTTCACATAAATAGTGCCGATTGAAGTTTTTGTTAAGTGTGCGCATGTTACAATTTGTAGGATTGACATCACTTTTTCAACGGTTAATCAATGCTTAAAACATGTATTGTTAGTTACATGGAAATTAAATTAATTAAGGGCAATTCCCTCTGGGCTGTCCAATGTGATCAGAGTTTATCTAAACCAGAAACATTTATCCGGGACGGAATCAGGGGCTTGGAATCATACCTGTGGCTATTCTTACAAAATCTTAACACTTATCTGATGACTACAGGAAATACCTACGACCTCAGTTCCGAAAGCCTTTGTCTAACAGTACAAGCAAGCTTCCATTCACCGATGCTAATGAGACGCTCGACCACTTTTTGCCTAACCTTGATATATGGTATGAACCCTCTATCAGTCATTCTTATCACCATCTTCCCTGCCAAAATGTACTCCCTAACCTCTAGACAACCCTCGACTACTACCTCATAACTCTCAAATTCCACAGGGTAATCTTGACTTTCTACAAACTCGATCATCTCAATGGCTTTCCAAATTTCCCTGTTGGCTCTCAAAGCTGCTGCTACTTTTGCCAGCATCCCTTTCCGTGGAGAAATTCCAGCTTTGCTCACCATCTCTTTGACAATCTTCACCACATCGCTAGTCTTTCTAGCCAAACACAATGAATTAATCACTGCCCCATAACTTTCTAAATCAGGAATACAGCCAGCTCCACCCATTTCCTCAACAACTTTAATTGCCTCATCCAACTTATCAACAGCACACAGAGAGGACAGTAAGTAATTGCAGGTTCCAGTATCAGGACTATATCCAATCAATTTCATCTCATTAATAATATCTGCAACAGACTGGGATCCTCGTCGCCGTTCAAGCCAAGCATTAGACAGAAGGAGGTGAGTCTGAGGATTAGGAAGACAGCCGGAACGAAGAGTGCGTTGGAGGATTGCGAAAGACAAAGGAAGCGGATCAGAACTCTGAAGGGAGTAAGTAAGAAGGCTGGAGTAGACAATCTTGGGCAGGGAACGAGGTCTCACGGGCACAAAACTTTGGAGGATTTCGTCAATGACTCGGATTCTATGATGATGTTGGAAAGCAGAGAGAAAAGAGAACAACATTGAGTTTTGGTAAGGTTCTTTGAGTGAAACAACAAGTTCAGGGATTCGAAGATACTCCTTAGTTTCAACAGCACATTTTATAGCCTTTTCAACCGCTTCAAAGGAAGAGATTGACCGAGAATACGGAATGCAGGCATTAAAGGACCGAGAATAAGCAAGAGGTTTCCGCAGATGTGTCAAACGAATTGCCATTTCCTAACCTGATCGATCGACTATAAAATCATTAACTTTGGCATCAGAAAGAAGACTCCTCTCCTGGAAAGTAAACCTAAAATCATTAGAGTAATCAATTCAAAGCTCGACGATGGAGATCGGAAGATTAATGTTCAATTAACCCCTTAAAAGGAACATTTTTTAGTGGCAGAAATATATAGTTTTTCTGCAAATTTGGGAGCTCGGAGGAGATGATGCAAGTGCCAAGAGATAGCACAGGAAGTCGTACCTGAATGCGTTTTAGAAAGTCAAAGCTAAGCCCAAGATGAATGATCAGGTAACTGGAGAAGAAGTGGGGAAGAACGAGATATTCCTTCACAGGGGAATATCATCGAACAACTGGACGGCAAGATGTGGAGTAGCCTTGCGTTTTGATTCCAAACGAAGTATCTATCAGCTCTTGTTGTGTTTGGGGTTTTCAAACCTAACCGGATATATTCAAAATCTTTACATTTTTAACCGGAAATTGGTTGGTTCAACCACTATATAAGTCTCAGATTTAGTCGACCTAAAAAACGTTTGACAAACTAGAATACTATATAAGATTCTGGTTTTTTAAGGACACTTATACATAAATGTCAAATTTTAGTGAGTTTTTTTTTTCTTTTTCATCAAAAACAAACCACTAAGATACATGTCCATCAGGACCATTACCTAATGCATATTCAAAATTTGATTGCCAATTCCCAAATTTTCGCGTACAAGACTTATGAGATTATATCCTATTGCAAGATGACCATACAATTTGAGTTAATTACCGTACAAGTTTTTACTCCTCGAAGACTATAAAATACACCACGAATTACATTCAAAATAAGAAAAAGCTCAACAATAATATGCTTCATATCGAATAAAAACTTAACAGTTAATCATTATAGTTACTTAGAGTGGGAGATAATGTTGTTTAAACCCATTAATCACTGCATAACATTGTTGCCTTTGATCTTGCTTTAAATTTTCCCAACCACCTTGCAAATTCCTCGATGCATATCCACCGTTACTAATCTCTCGATTCGCACCAACACCATTGTTACTAACACTAAACCCTCCCGATCCACTCGAATTCATCGCTAATCCATTCTTCTTGTTGTTGTTATTGTTGAATACGCGTTGATTATTGTCCCAACCAATAAGAGGTTGATTGTGCATCAAGCTTTTGTACAACTTGAGCTCCTCACAAATCCTCCTATATTCTCCATAGGAACCAAGGACCGGATCTTTCTGTCTCCACAGAGCTTCCCATGTCAAAGAATCAGACATTTTGTTACGGTCCTCTTCACGCACGGTCCGCACCATTTTCTGTACGTTACTGACACCGAAGACCTTGTGCACGGCCTGAAACTCTTTGGTCTTGCGGGCCGGGAAATACGGCGATAAGATACATTCGTTTTTGCATTTCTTCCTTTGATGTTTGCATGAAGCACAAGCTTGATGCGACGATGAGTTATTGGAGATGTTGTTGGTGGTAATGGTGTAATTAGAGCTCCTTTGCATCACTTCATGTCCGAAACTTAAAATTATAATACAAATATAAATGTTAGTGATCGATCAGGTTAAAGACATTATCTCAAAATCTTAAAAAAACAAAAAAACAGAATCGACTAGATCATTATCTAGAGTTTGATAAGTTTCTTAAACCTAATAATCTTTTGATGATTGATTTGATTTTTAGGAAAATTAGTATTCACTTAGTATAGAAGAATTTTTCACTGTACTTTTTTGTTTGTTTTAAAACAGTTTACAGTATACGTCGATTGGTACCCCTTTCTTAATATTGATGGTAAAGCTGATTTTTGGATGTTTGCAGTAAAATTAACCTATATATTTACTTTAATGTCTAACATGGCTGAAAAGCCTTTATTCTACAGTTTTTTTTTCTTAAACAACTACATATAATATATAAGAGTTTGAATTAAGGTGTGACACAATACAGCATTACCACAAACTATTAGGCTATTTACATGTTAGATATTTACTATTATTTGTTTTTCATACAGAAAATTCGTTTGGATAGCCTAATTGCTAAATAAATAAAAAATTAAGTGGACCATGACTTAATACATAAGTTAATGCACAAAATGAACAGTTTTAAATATGATAAAAAACAGAGACAAAACAAAGGAGTCGGAATATATAAGATTAATTGAAGGAAAGCTAACATTCTAATCACAAACATACTTTTGTACATGCACATGAATGTGCAATATGGTCTTTGAACCATTCCTAATATCAATATACTAAATATTTGGGAAGTATAACAAAAAATTCAAATGATATGAAATCTGACATCCGTAGATGTGAATATATGGAAATCACATCTACGAGTGTCAACATGTATGGATCTGGTAGACTAATTGAAGCATAATTAAATCTCCTCACATCGTATAATTCACAATTGACAAGGAAATAAGAATACACATATATCTCAGAAGAATAAGAGTTTGGACATAATTTCGAGAAGGGTCGTACAAACCTATTGACTCTTTTCTTTTCCTTCATTTGTGGGTTATTAGCAATTGGAGATATGAGTTTATATTAATAATAAGGGATTTATTATTGTCATTTTGGAAAAAGAAAGATTGTATAATGGTGCGCAAAGAGTTTGCCTAATGAACATGAAAAGATTGTTTGGTTAGTGAAAGAAAAAGGTGTTTGGATGAAGGGTCGATTTATGAGTTTTTAGGTTGCTCATGACAAAGGACAATAAAAACCTAGGAAATCAATAAACAAGAGGAAATTTTGCTTTATATTTGATTTTTTTTAATTATGATAGGAAATATATATATGAGTTTTGGCTAAGTGGAAAATATAATTTCAATAAGTTGTTAATACTATTAATCACATTTTGGATTAAAAGAAATGTGTGGAAAGAAAGACTAACAGTATGGAGACCAGTGAAAGAAAGGTTCTAGCGGTACAGAAGAGTGATCGTTGGTGAAATTAAGATATTAGAAAGACAATCATAATAAGTCTACTTCCCCCTGGTTAGCATTTATTCTCACATAACCTTTGTTTCCATATCTCATATAGTAATGGTTTTTGTTTCCTCCTCCAGAATCATCAACTTTCTGAAGACCTAAGCAAAGCTTTCACAGAAAAAGCAAATACTGCAGACCGTTCTGGATGCTGAGGCCAAACTGCCTGCTGGCTCAATTAAGGTAAACTGTGAATTTACTTGAATGATGGAAGTCAAGAAACTGATTCCCTTTTCTTCATGGGAGCTTTAAAACCAGGACAACACAATGCGATTGAAAATAATTCTATAAACCTGATGTCATGTTGTTCCCCAAAACTAGACTAAAACCTCCATATGTTTTGATGATAGGATGTATTGGGTCTTGTAAGATCAATGTACGCATTGATCTGCTTGGAAGAAGATCCCATCGTTGCTGAGATACGGTTACCTCTCAAGGGATAATGTTGTAGATGTGAGGAGAGAAGTTTCTAAGCTCTGTTGGTCTTCAGCTTAGTACTCGTCATAATTCCAAGATTTATTTTCGTATTTTATGCTTTTAATAATAAAACGGCCATGTAAGATCAACATTTGAGACACTTGACAAACATATGATTTGGGACTATAATAATTCCCCTCCGTTATGTGATTCGTTTTACAAACCACACTCGGTGACATAAATTGCTGAAAAAGGCCTTGCCTGGTGCTTTTTTATAATTAATCACACTGAAATCCGAAAATATGTAATGTACAGAGAGGGGTATTTCCGTCTTTTACACGACCAACAAACTCTTTTTATAGCTGATTTTGAACTTTACAAGGCACACATTCTGCTAACCAACATCCCCGAGACTGAGAGACGAAGAAGAATGAGGAAGTACGGAGAAGAGAAGAAGATGACCCTGGAAGAATACGTTGATTTCTTCTCGTCTGGGAAGTCCATCGACTTCACCATCTCTTACTTCAATCAGGTTTCTCAATCGATCATCCTTCTCTTGAATATCCGATTCTCCTCCTCAGTTTCTCTAATCTTCGACTCGTGCTGTTCAAAATTTTCTCTGTAGATCCTTCTTATGCACGGTTTCCGAAAGCTCTACAAATCGCATAAGGTAACCTCCGACGATCATCTCTTAAATTCGTTGTTTGAATTTGTGGTAGAAATTGCAGTAGATCTTTGGGACATTCCATCCTTCGACTTCTTCTTCCTCTCGGTTTTGGTTGGAAGCTTTGAAATCCGATTTCATCAACAATTTCTCTGCGATTCCGTTAAATTGGTTCTCATATTGTTGTTGTTTTTTTCTCCTAAATCGATCGGGATGTTACCAGAAAAATGTAGGCGAAGCCGTGGACGCAGTGGATCTACTAGATCCCTCTCGCTCAACTCTGAAACAAACCGGAGTCTCGTCTTCGTCGTCTTCCCTAACTCTCGACGAAGTGATAACCGACATCGAAGCTCTGAAATGGCAGGAATGCTGTGTCACCTCACTCCAGATCATCAATTCCGAGAAAGTTACTCGATCATTGCCCAAACTCAAACAGAAATCGTACAAGAGAAAGAAAGCTACTATGAAGAAATCTGCTGACGCTAATTTCGCTGATGCAAATGACACCACAATGATCTCACTCCCAGCTCTACCGAGAAAGATCAGAACTAAAAAGACGACGAAGAAGAACGTGAATAGCATCACATCTGTCAATGAAGCTGCACCAAAACCACTCTCTGACCACAATTTCCCATCAAGGTTTACTACTATTCCTTAGTCTCACCTTTCGAACTGTTTTTCATTATTTTCTCAAATTGTTCTTGAGAGCTTCAAGAGTTGCTTTCCTCATAGATTGGGTTGGTGAATTTAATATCCATTGAGATATTATTAGATAACTATGCAGTGTGCCAGCAAAGCTTATAAGAGTAAATGAGTACGGAGAAAAGGGAAAATAGTACTCAT
Source organism: Cardamine chenopodiifolia (assembly GCA_963922655.1). Taxonomy (NCBI): domain Eukaryota; kingdom Viridiplantae; phylum Streptophyta; class Magnoliopsida; order Brassicales; family Brassicaceae; genus Cardamine; species Cardamine chenopodiifolia. The sequence goes on from OZ000467.1 coordinate 1,205,641, forward strand.
GATTAGATGTTAAACAAAAGGTACTTATGATTACATACTCAAAGCGGATATATATAAATTGTAAGGAAAAGTGGAGTAAGAAGTTACATAATAGAACAAGCATTAGGATTCTCATCACTAAACTTAGAACCAGTCTGGTGGCTGAAGATAGAGGCATGAACAGGGTGGTGCCGGTAAGATGAATTGTCATTGCTATCGTAACCATGCTTGTAATAGTTGTAAGAAGAAGTTGGAACTGGTGCGGCGTAGTTGATTGGACCGTTGCAGTCGTGAGGGTTGTAAAAATAGCCGCCGTTACAGCTACTTCCGCTTTGTGGTCGGGGTTATAAGGAAGCTGCCATAGCTCAGCTCTCCGACCCGTTTTTCTGATCGGCGTAGCCAGTCACCGTCACTTTCTGCTGCAGCTGTCGATTTCTACTTCATCCACTCCTGTTCTCATTAATTCAACAAAGGTTATTGATACAGTCAGATAAGCAATAGTTAAGGAACTGAAAATGACTTTGACCTTTATTGGTTGGAAATGTGAATTAAGGATGAGAGAGCAGAGATTTTTGGAATCAGTTGACTTTAAACTTGGGAGCAAAGCATGGACAAATGATTCTCAGTGCTCAGCGAGCGAAACTGATGGATCATGTCCATGCAGTGCTTAATCGAACCAGAGTTCTATGTTGAACCGGTTTAGAGGGGTTCAAGTTCTGGTTACATCGTGAAGGAGTGTGGCTTCCAAGTTCAAGGTTAGGATTGAGATCTCAGGATTACATTGAGGGAAATTTTGTCTTTCTTCTACTTTGATAAAGGGTATTTTATTGAAACATACGAGGATAAAGATGCTGTTAAATGAATATTTTGGTATACATTTTGATATCATAAGATCTAAGAGCGGTTTGGTATATACATTTTGAGAGTTCGGTATTTCAGTGAGTATGTAAGTGATACAGTTGGCCTTGCATTTTGGTGAGTCCCAAACCTAAGAATAATTGTGGCTTCCCCTTTAGCTAGTCAAGGTCTAAATGGTCTCAAAGCTTGAACAGAAGACCTTTTAAGCCAAATCCCGAAAATATTCGGTGAAACTTTTATCTTTCGAGATAATTATCTCGACTAAATTATCACTGTTACACCCATAAATATAATTTCATTAAAACTCTCTTTAGAGTACTAAACAACAGAGCAGTAATAATACATTGTTGAATCTGATTAATTAAATTCAAAACCATGGGTTTCAGGAGTTATTTTTGTCTTCTTCTTTTCTTTTCTTTTTTCAAAATCGCAAATGCACGTAAATGTCACAAATACACAATAATTCTCTCGACTATGAGCGATTGATTTATGTTTGATAGTATGTATATAAATAAAATAAAGTATTAGATGTGATTTGTTAATTCTTTTTTTTTAAAGCACAAACGGCTTACATTTGCTTGAAAGTCACGCTACTTATCTGAGCCAGAAACCGAATCAAGAAACAGGGCAAAAAATTATCTGGAAACCAAACCCTAGAATTATAGAGAGCCATAATAAATAGAGCATAGAAGATTTCGACAAGAAACATGGCAGAATATAAATAACAGAAACCCTAATTGAAGACGTTATTGTTGCCTTGTTGCTGAAGAAACCCAGTCTCCGTTAACCCAATCGAGATGTCTTCTCAGACGGTAAAGTGGGTACTTGAGCTCCTCGTCGGTGGTCGCAAAGTAAACGGAGAACAAGTCGCCTTTCCCGCCGGTGACTTCTCCGACCCACCACCCGTCTTTGTCGAAAGCATCGACCTTGTCATTAAGGCGAAACATTACGGGAAGAGCTTTTGGAGGCATCGGACGGAGTTCGTCAACGGAGATGACTTCGATCAACCGCTTAGATACGTCCTCCTCCGTCACAAGATTCTTGTACTTAACCTTGTAGTAGGATCCTTCGCGAGTCTTCGACAGTACCGTGGCACTGAAGTAAGACCCCAAGAAGCCGTCTTCTTTGCTGCAGACTTCAACTTGATCTCCTTTTACGAACTCCATTGTTAAAGATTTTAGTATGATCAAACGTTTTCCTGATTTGTTGGTTTTGTGAAGAGACGAAGAGAGGGATTGATGTATTTATATAAGAGATTTGTTTCCTTTTTTGGTTTTACTTCTTTTCTAATCTTTCCTTTTTCTTTCCGGACAGTTGTTCTCTGCTCTTTTTTCTCTTTTCTTTTCTTTTCCTTTTCTTTATTTGATTTGATGGAAGATCAAATAGGAGGCTATTAAGTTATTAGCTATATAACATTAAAATTTTTAAAAAAAGTTATAGTCATCTGAGTTAACGTTTTTGGGCTATATTTATTTACACAAAATTCAATATTTGATTATTGCTGAGTGGAAACTGTATTATTTAGTAACGAAATTAATTTAATCTCACTATGATTTTATTCATGAAGAATATGATCATTTATGTGCGCTTTTTGTTTCTCATTCTGTTTCAATTTCTTTTTTTTGTGCACCAGTATCCGACTTTTTACAGATTTTGCAATTAGTTTGGATTTCGATCCCAGATTTCCTGATAATTAAAAAAAATCTAATTTGAGTCTAAATATTCGCTTTCAACTACGAATCTGCAAAATAAAATAAGTGAGCCAATTAGAAACAGTAAAACTTGGTTATTTGAACGTTTAAATTTTAAGGCCAACCGGATTTTTCAGTGATCTATTTAAGGACATTTTTATGTTCTGAAATTTTTATTTTTTTTATGTTTTCGCAACAGACCATATATTCAATTGGTGTAATTTACCACCCTATAATGCACCTAATAAACGTCTAGAGATTAAACTTGCATGCCCACTGGATTTGTGGGATCTGGGAAGCTGTCAGCATGCATGGTGGTAGGTCGTCTTCATTAATTTATCTTACCAACTTAAATTAGACTCGAAGCTATATAGAACCTTCACTGCACAATATGAAGATACATCATATGTTGCTAAACCATGAAAGAACATGGAGGAGGGACACCAACCTTCGACGTAGAAGAATTGCTTGAGTTAAAACATCTTGCACAGTTAATGAGAAATTTATATTATCAAAATTCAAACGCATATATGAACATCTGATCAGACAAGTTAAAATATATAAAAAAGAAATAAAACTAGTTAACTTAAGATATAACACACTAAACTAGTTGAATAAAACGAATGATGATGAAACGAATAAAAATGAGTTGAATAATAAAAGTAAAATGAATGGTTTGGTCAAACAAGGTAATTCATCTCACCTTTTTCTTATTTTGGTCAAACTATTACTTAAATCTTTGCTTTTATGAATTTACTATGTCAAAGGATGAGCACAGGATTACAAAACTCTTACAAATTGTGCTTGTCTGAAGAAAAGAGGAGAAAGCAGATTTAACCACGACTATTGTTAGCTTCTTCTACACCGGTCGTAAAATCATATTTCAGCTTTTTGAGAAATCAGAAGCTGATCATTATGGTCTATTTTTTATTCCTTGTCCTGGAGAGTGGAGATAGGTACTGTTGTTCGTTTATTTTTGTATATGTTTTTATTCGTAAAACAATTCTGACAGATCCTTAGAGAGACAAAAAACGAGGTGATGGAATGGAGCCATGCCATGTCCTAAAGTTAGCCCCAGACTTTTTTTTGGTTCTCAACACAAATGACGGAGAAATTGGGACTATCAATAAAACCTGATGATTATCCTCTTAATAAAAGTTGGTAGATTTGTCTTTGAAATGTTACTTAGGCGAACATTTGTATTTGTTTAGTCTATTACAGATTTATAAGTGGTGGGAATCTCAAAGACATACCAATCATATATACCTTAAATTTAAAAAAAGCCTTTACAGTTACAGGCTAAAGTTACCAAAGCATAAAAAACATTATCTGAAAGTAATTGTTTCTTATTTCTTTCATTTTTAATTGCAAGAGCCAAGAGATAATCATTTGCTGTCTCACCCTAACCAAATCTACAATCTTACTCTAGTTAGAGCAGCAACCCATTCTTTTAAGAACTGATCCGTCTTCTTTAACGTTTATAGTCTCTCCTTTTCCTGGTAAATCAGTCGAAGATCCTTCTCCTCCTTTGTTCGATCCATCCACGGTTCTTTTGCTCACTATCTTGTGAATTTGAGTGAGCACTTCTGTGAATGCGTTTTCAACATTGGTTGCATCTAGCGCTGACGTCTCCATGAAATAGAGAGATTCTCTCTCTGCAAAGGCTTTAGCTTCTTCTGTTTTAACTGCCACTAAGTGGCGCAAATCACACTTGTTCCCTATAAGCATCACCACAATGTTTGGGTCGGTGTGTCCTCTTAGTTCCCTTAGCCATCTTGCTGCATTCTCAAATGTTGATTGCCTTGTCACGTCATAAACAAGCAAAGCACCTACGGCTCCTCTGTAGTAAGCACTTGTGATTGCTCGGTATCTATCAAAGCATAAACAAAACCAGCATAGTCTCAGTAGTTGTTAACAGAAATACAATAACAACCACAGTAACAACTTGAGTGACATTATCTATAACTACACGGGGTTAGACTACTTTTCAAGAACCATATACCACTCATATAAAAAATTGTTTTAGCAGCAATTCAACATATCTACCAAATGGTTACTTAGTAAAGTAACAATATCAGAGTTAATGGAAGAATCCCAGTGCAGAATTCAAAATGTATGTATGTATAGTGCTAGACAAGACAGATGAGATGATTTATATGTTGGTTTTACCCAGTGTATTGGGTTTAGAAGTTCATCACACCAAAGCTCACAAAATTTTCTTTGTGTGAAACGAATGGGATAGGATGGCATAAAACTAGTACAGAAAAAACACAGGTTTGGGCAGCAAGTTGATATAGGTAGAGAGTCAAATACTGTATCTAAAAGCATCACTTTTACTAGAGTTATGGACCAAGACATGAGAGGATTGCATGAGCTAATCAAGCAGACCCATATATGAGAAATAGAGATCTATGCACAAGAATCTTATAAGCACAAAAGCTACACCACAAAAAAAGAAAAACATTAGTAGCCAAATGTGCTTAAGCCACTAAGTATATTATGAGTAGTCTGCACAAATTGTCATCGCTTAAGGTAGGATTCAGCGGAAAAAATACGTAGAAAAATCTTTCATGAGTTGCATAAACTTTTAACTTGTGTGATAAACCAACTCTTGATCTTGACAGCAACTAATCACTCAACCCAATATAAATAAAAAAATATCCACCAAGGATACAGATTCATGAAACTCAGATACATATATGATTCTAAAACTTTCACAAACAACGAATTAACAACGAATTCCAGCTGACAAACGAAAAGGGATGATGATTTCAAAACCTTATCCTAGGGATTGAAATCAACTAAGCAAGAAAAAACAAGAGACGAAACGTAATCGCACCTCTCTTGACCAGCCGTATCCCAAATCTGAGCTTTGACTACTTTGCCTTCGACTTTGAGTGTCTTCGTTGCGAACTCAACACCGATAGTAGACTTGGATTCCAGATTGAACTCGTTCTTCGTGAATCTCGAGAGCAGATTGGATTTGCCGACACCTGAGTCTCCGATCAAGACGAGCTTGAAGAGGTAATCGTACTCTTCATCGGCTTTGTAACTAGCCATGACCGATTGATTCTCTGATCGAAAATTTGGGATAATTTTCTTGCTTTATCGATTGGGTTTACTGTTTGGTATTTGATGATAATGATTCAGAATCAGATAGATGATGATGACGATGATAAAGCTTTTGTCCGGTTGACTTCGAATCGTTTTTGCTTCTTTTTGAATTAATTAAAGAGATTTAAATAGTAAAACTAATCACTCGTTTTAAATTTAAAAGATTGTTCCGCTTAATTAATTGCATTTAGGTAGTTGTTATTAACAACTTCCACTCCAAAGAAATCATTTTCTTAAAAACTTCTGTTGAACAATCAAAATATGTACCTACTTGAGGATGAAGACACTTATTATTTCTTTCGTTTTTTTTTTTAGTTTGGGATTGTCCCTTATTTTGGGGTTTGCTTGAATGCAGCTATTAGCTAAGCTACTACTTACACACACATATATATATATATAGGAGAGCTTATAAGAGAGCAGTAATTTTTAAAATTAATTGTATATTTTATTCGTTTAATGAATTCTATATGTTTATTTAAACTATATGCTATCTAATTAATGATTTTATTTTTTCTAGAGATTCTTAGTATTTAATTAAGAAAAAAACTAATCATAGATGTACCCTTAAATATTTGAAAATTCATGTTTAAATCTTGATATATTAAATTACAAAATCATGGCTTTTTTAAAATATAGTATCTAATAAAATATTCTTAATTCATAAAATTTATTGTATACAGAAGATATGAACCAAACCTTAGTTATACATCTAGAGCTTTTGAAGAGTTTGATTTTATGATCACTAAAAAATAAAAACGAATAGAAATAAATTTTTAGAAAAGAAGAAAATGCAGAATAATCGTTTATAATTCTTTACTGTATTCTTATTAAAACTTAGATGTGAATAGTTTAAACACTCCAAAACTTAACTACATTAGAGATCTAGAGAAACTAACAACTCAATATTTAATCAACACATCTACAATTTAAAATTTACAACAATAATCTAAACATGTTATATAAAATAATAAAAAACTATAATCTAAACATTGACAACACGAAAATCTATCGACCTTGTAACTGCAAGCCTACGAGGCTACAACTAAACAATCACTAAAGACAAATTAGACGAAGTGCAACCAACAATTAATTGACCAACTTGTTTCATTTTTTTTTTTTTTGAATACAACCATAATCTATTCCCATATGATTCCATTTTTTTTTCTGTTCCACTAAACTATATGATCCAAAAAAACGTAAGAAACTTGATCACTTCGGTTCACCACTCGCTAAAAGTGTCCCCTGTTTCGACACGTGTCAAAGGGTCCAAAATGAGGTTCTAGACACGTTTGGTAAGCGAGAGAGCCCTAAGGCACTAACCAAGTGGTCCCCATATCGCACACGGCATCACGCGTCCTCACGTTGTTTCTCCATATCACGTGTCCGCATTCCACGCGCTTTTACGGCGCGTGATGAATTCGTTGGTACACATGCCAGCTGGCAATAGTGCGAGTCCGGGTGGCTACTAGCCTTATCCAAATTTTATAAACGAAGGAACTGATACTACGACTAGGCTGTCACTTCTTTCTACACCACGGACGAACGTGATTGGTCGTCAAGTACGTTGTTAAACGACATGTACTTCTGGACAGCTAAGCAACGGCTCGGTGACGGTCGCTCGATTTAAAATAATCACAGTTAAGCCCTTCAATCTGACCAGCAAAATCATAACCCAACTTAAAATAACAAAAATCAAAAATAATATTCCCTTTGAGATTCATATCCAATAGAGCTTCCATATCACACACGTTGTACGACTGTTATACTTACGACTTTACGTTAAATATCACAATCCCACCTTTAGTGTATAGTTTATATTAGTTCGCCCCTATATTTTTATTATGTCACAGGAACACTCAATACTTTCTTTTGTGTGTTATATAAGCATTTTTAATTTCATTTTTTTCCTTTATGGGGTTTTTTTCCATCTATACTTTTTTTAGTTTTTATAGTTTGATTAGTGAATAAATTGTTTTGTAAAGTATCAAATATTTCAAATCGCATTTAAGAATATATTAAAAATTAAAATATTTTTATAATAACGATGTAACATATAGAAACAATACATTTATATTCTACTTTATGTTTTTTATTGTATTATTATAATCTTTACGATGATTATATCATATCTGATTTTAGTTAATGAAAGTTTAGAATACTAAAAACAATGATGTAATAAATAACAAATAAAAAATAAGAAATGTTAATTATTTTAAAATATATTTACTGAAAAAATGTTTTTACTACTGCCATTTCAGAAAAATAAGATGTAAAACCAAAAGAAAATCTATTATTAATTGGGAATTACACTTTGTAAAAACACATTTCAAATATAAACAATTACATGTAATGCCATTGATATAATTGCAATTGTAAGAGTAAAAAAATCAATTGTGGGTAATTTTGTATAAGTATTTAATGAATTTTTTGTTAAGATTTTTTTCTCTCATATTTGTTTGATTCTGTTTTTTATATAAATTTGAATCATTACATAATCAATATAATAATTAAAAAATTAGAACTTTTTTTGCACAATGATTTTGAATTTTTTAAAACAGACATAAATTCTTCAATTAATAAAGAAAAATAAATGTGATTTGAACATCTCATATCGGTTAAATATTTTTTTTTAGTGGTGGTTCAAAATATATTTTATATATACAAAATGAGTATAAATATGAATGATCAAGAGTTCATTTAATAGATGTCCAAATTTAAAAGTTTTTATTCGGTTTAATGTGGTTCTTTAATTGAACTATTTAATTGAACCGTTTAATTATACCAGATATGATAATTTTTTAAGCTTTTAAAAAAGTTTAAATATTATAAATAGATTTAAACTTTATAAAACTTTAAAATATTACGGATATACTTAAATTTATGAAAATTTTAAATATTATAAATATAAAATTTTAAATTTATGAAGGAACATAATTTTCAACTTATAAAAATTTAAGATATTATTAATTTTAATATCAACAAATATTTATATAGTTTTTAAAAAAAATGATCAATAAGTATATGGATCTTTTGACAGATCCTATATTTTATCATCTAGATTTGAATTAGGATTGAGATCTTCAAATATTTTAATTTTTACAATGAGTCATGACGGGTCAGGACAGATAAAGATGGATCATGATAGGTCATGACGGATCTCGGATCAAATTTGTAATCATTAATAATAATTGATATAGAAATAAATCAAACTGTTGTACTTTTTTTGAATAATATGAAAATATATACAAAACACCATATTTGAATCAGATTCCGAATCGAATATTTTATCATATAGGTTTGAATCAAGATTCATATCTTCAAATATTGTAATTTTTACAATGGGTTAAGACGGGACAGAGAAGGTAAAGACGAGTCATGATGGATCTCGGATCGAGTTTTTAATTATTGATAATAATTGATATAAGATTAAATCAAATTGTTATAAATTTTATGAATAATATGAAATATATACATAACACCACTTAAGTTTTACAATTAAACTACATCATAATCTAAATTATCAAATAAATTTATTAACAAATATAATATAAAACTTTTCTCTTTTTTCTTAATTTTGAAATTCAACTTTATATTATAATTTTATAATTATAGATACCAGTTATTTATAAAACTTAAAACCTAATTTTATAATTATTATACTAACTTTATAATATCTATACTATAAGTTCACTAATACAATAAGATAATATATTATTTTAAAATTGATGCCAAAAGTTTCTATACACATTCTCCATAATCTAGTTTATTATAAAGGAAATGGTATCTCTTTTTGGTAAGAAACTTTTGACTTTTGAGTATACTATAGAGGTCATACGAGCTCCATCTATAGAATAGAGGGGCATAAATGATAATATTCCAAAATACACATATGAGGCTGGAAACAGAGATTTTTACTTTTATTTATTTTGAGTTTTCCATATAAACCCTAGATTAAATTTCACGTTTCATTTTTGGGTTATATAGAAGATCAGATTCTTCATTTGCCAAGGAACAAAAAAAGGTGAGTGAGTCTCGATTCGTGAGAAATCTGAAGGAATTTTCGTTTCAATTTTTGTTGGTTTCTTTCATTTTTGGGGTCCTCTTTTGTATTTGCTGAATTGAGGGATGGGGTTACTCCGATTTAGATTTTCGTGTATCTGAAAGGTGAATCTTCCTTCCCTTTTCTTAGCTTCTGGGTCGTAATTCATGGATCTTGCTGTTTGATGATAGGAATGGGTCATTCATTCGAATTTTTTTATTTTGTGCGTAAAGCTCAGTTTTTTTATTTTTTCTTAACTCAGTGGTAGAAGAGGATTAGTAAATATTGTTGATTTTTGGATATCTGAGTATTGCTCAAGCTCTCGATTTGGTTTTGATGGGTATTCAAATAACGCAAAATAGTTATTTTTAATATTTGGTGTCTCTGTGCGTAGATCTTATACGTGGAGATTATTCTTACTGCATTTTGGGGTTCTCTTAATGCAGATTTATTGAATTAGTGTTTAGTTTGTGAATCCTTTTTGGGGATTGGAGACAGCGAAGATGATATCAAGGTCGTACACAAATTTGTTAGACTTGGCATCAGGGAATTTCCCTGTCATGGGAAGAGACCATAGGCGGCTTCCTAGGGTCATGACTGTTCCTGGTAAGGTGTCTGAGTTTGATGAAGATCAAGCATATAGTGTGTCTTCCGATAATCCTTCCTCGGTTTCCTCTGATCGAATGATCATTGTGGCTAATCGGCTTCCATTGAAGGCGGAGAAACGAAATGGAAGCTGGTGTTTCAGTTGGGATCAAGATTCTTTGTATTTGCAGCTTAAGGACGGTTTGCCCGAGGATATGGAGGTATTATATGTTGGATGTTTGAGCGTTGATGTTGATTCATATGAACAAGACGATGTGGCGCAGATATTGTTGGACAAATTTAAATGTGTTCCAACGTTTTTCCCTCCTGATATGCAATCGAAATTTTACGATGGTTTTTGTAAGAGGCAGCTATGGCCGCTTTTTCATTACATGCTTCCGTTTTCAGCTGATCATGGTGGAAGATTTGATAGGTCTCTTTGGGAGTCTTATGTAGCGACAAATAAGCTCTTCTTCCAGAAAGTTATTGAGGTTATAAACCCAGATGATGATTTTGTCTGGATTCATGATTATCATTTGATGGTCTTGCCGACGTTTCTGCGAAGACGGTTTAACAGGATAAGGATGGGATTTTTCCTTCACAGCCCCTTCCCCTCCTCTGAGATATACCGGTCTCTACCCGTTCGGGAGGAGATACTTAAGGCGTTACTAAACAGCGACCTTATTGGCTTCCACACATTTGATTATGCTCGTCACTTCCTTACTTGCTGCAGTCGGATGTTGGGTCTGGAATATCAGTCTAAGAGAGGCTACATCGGGCTGGAATATTACGGTAGGACTGTGGGAATCAAGATCATGCCAGTGGGGATCAACATGGGTCGGATTCAATCAGTGATGAGATATTCAGAGGAGGAGGGTAATGTGAGGGAGCTTAGAAAGCGTTTTGAAGGTAAAACAGTGTTGCTTGGTATCGATGACATGGATATTTTCAAAGGTATAAACCTGAAGCTTCTAGCAATGGAACAAATGCTCAGGCAGCACTCGAATTGGAGGGGAAGGGCTGTCCTAGTTCAGATTGTAAATCCTGCCAGGGGTAAAGGTATTGATATAGAGGAAATACGTGGTGAAATCCAAGAAAGCTGCAAGAGGATCAATGAAGAGTTTGGGAAACCTGGATATCAACCTATCGTGTATATCGATACTCCGGTATCGATAAATGAAATAAGTGCTTATTACCATGTTGCTGAGTGTGTAGTCGTTACAGCTGTTAGAGATGGTATGAACCTTACGCCCTATGAATATATCGTCTGTAGACAGGGTTTGCTTGGGTCTGAATCAGATTTCAGTGGCCCAAAGAAGAGCATGTTGGTTGCATCGGAGTTTATTGGATGTTCTCCTTCACTTAGTGGGGCTATACGCGTAAACCCATGGAACGTTGAAGCGACTGGAGAAGCGCTAAATGAGGCCCTCTCAATGAGTGATGCTGAGAAACAGCTGCGACATGAGAAGCATTTCCGGTATGTTAGTACTCACGATGTAGCTTATTGGTCAAGAAGTTTCTTGCAAGACCTAGAGAGGATATGTGTGGACCATTTCAAGAAAAGGTGCTGGGGTATGGGTATTAGTTTTGGTTTCAGAGTTGTGGCACTCGATCCTAATTTTAGAAAGCTTTCAATACCCTGCATTGTGTCGGACTACAAAAGGGCGAAAAGCAGAGCTATACTGTTGGATTATGATGGCACTCTGATGCCTCAAAACTCTATCAATAAAGCTCCAAGCCAGGAAGTTCTTAACTTTTTGGATGCACTTTGTGAGGATAAAAAGAATTCGATTTTCATTGTCAGCGGAAGAGGAAGGGAAAGCTTGGGCAAATGGTTCTCACCATGCATAAACATTGGAATTGCAGCCGAGCATGGATACTTCTTGAAGTACTTGTCTTCTCTAATACTTGTTTAAATGTGTGAAATACTTCTCGTTCAGGGTTATTGACATGTCTTATGTCTATTTCTTAGGTGGCCAGGCAGTGAAGAATGGGAAACATGTGGGCAGAACTCTGATTTTGGGTGGATGCAGATCGTGGAACCTTTAATGAAACAGTACACTGAATCTACCGATGGCTCTTCCATTGAAATCAAAGAGAGCGCTTTGGTTTGGCAATATCGGGATGCAGATCCAGGCTTTGGTTCTTTACAAGCAAAGGAAATGTTAGAGCATCTAGAAAGTGTTCTAGCTAATGAGCCTGTGGCAGTCAAAAGCGGTCACTACATTGTAGAAGTCAAGCCTCAGGTAAGTTATTCTCGTCTGCTTAATTCAATCATTAATGCTTTCAAAAGAATATCTAATTCATGGAGTCTGTGCTTGTGTGGGAGTATAGGGAGTGAGCAAAGGATCCGTGTCAGAAAAGATATTTTCATCAATGACTGAGAAGGGAAAACCAGTTGATTTTGTGCTTTGTATTGGAGATGACCGATCTGATGAAGACATGTTTGAAGCGATTGGTAATGCAATGTCGAAAAGATTACTCTCTGCAAACGCTCTAGTCTTTGCATGCACAGTTGGGCAAAAGCCAAGCAAGGCAAAATACTACTTGGACGATACTACTGAAGTGACAAGCATGCTTGAATCTCTAGCTGAAGCATCAGAGGCTTCAAACTTCTCTATGCGTGAACTTGATGCTGCGCTGTGATTTGAGATCAGATCTTTTGCCAGGTTTTGTCCTCTATGATCTCAGTTCCAGTTCTTTCAGCAACAGTCAATGATCTTGTTCTCATTAAAACTATCCATGAATGATGTGCATAGATGGCTAAAGAGATTACGCAGACAGCGACAAGGAAAAGAAGAGACTGGAGTTTGGTCTGTTGTGTGATTGAAAGAAAGAAAAGAAGAAAAGGGTAGTGAGAGTATTAATGGCAAGAACGAAAAAAAGAATGGTGATGTGAAGGTTTGTTCTTTTCAGATGAGCAATATAGATCTGTTTGGTTTAAGGATGCTTTTGCTAGGGTGTTGAAGTTAACAAGAAGCAAAAAGCTTTTCCTGATCTTCTTTTCTTTTATTTTTAATATTATTATTGTTATTGTAACGGGATGATCTTGAGGATATCAATTTGGATTCAGCTGTTTATTGGATCTGAACAAAATCGAAACTGTGAAAAGAAAAGTATGTAAAGATTAAGTAACGTTGCGTGTCCATTGTTGAATTTTTCATTTTATTTATTTTTTGCCTCTCTTAGGAAATTTACATATGTTGGCTAATGGTGTCGGTTGAAGTTGGAATCAAAAATTTTTACAACGGAGCGGGCGGGTGAGCCCAATGGACAAGAAACTGGTGAGCTGTCATGAGATTGAGACCAATGGGCCTTACGGCTTTCTCGCTAGCTGTGCGATCGCTTCGAGTCTCTCCAACACTTTTCCCTTTTTGCTTTTCCTTTGTTGCCGCATTGATGAGTGATGATAATTGATAAGCATGCAAAGGAAAACGAGATTCAATGGAGGAGAAGATTGATGGGAAGATGAAGAGCGTGGCTTCGATTCCGGCTAACTACGTTTCAATTCTTCAGCTGAAGGAGAAAGAGCGAAAACCCAAGGAAAAAGAGTTGTTACTAAAGAAGCAGCAGATTGATGGACAACAAAGGAGAGAAGAAGATGTAGTGAAGGTAGTAGAGGCCCTGGAAACAAGGGAGAAGCTCGAGGAAAAGGGTTTAGAAGCGCATTGTGGTGTGAATCGTTTGAAAAAAGAACCAAAAGGCGTTGAGAAAGAGCAGGAACTTAAGGTCTCTACAACTACAACTTTGAGCAACACGGACGAAAATGGAGGAGATTTAAGGGAGACAAAGAAGAATAATCCGGTGAAAGAGGACATTCGGAGAGTTTTTACGTCCAAGGGAGAGCATGCTGTTAAGGATTCGATTGCTAAAGAAACTCAATTTCAAGATCACTGGACCAAGAAGAGAGTTAAAGAGGAAGGAGAAACTAGAGAGTTCAATGGAGCTGCGAGATTGAAATAGCGGAAAAGGTTATTACCGAAACCATAGACATGATTGGTCGTCTAGACGTGTTATTAGGGAAACGGGGGCTATGGTGTGGGTGAAGAAGGGGAAGAACGACGGAGCTGCTGGTCTGAATTAAGTATGTTTAAAGGTTGGAACTTGGATCATTTGGCTTCCATCTTGTGTTAATAATTCCTTGATTAAGTGATGTTTGCACAAGTGTAACTACTTTGAATCTTGGAGCTCGATCACGAGGTTTAAATCTATGAATTTAAATTCTGTATGACTTAATAGCATTCCGCTGCTTCGTTTTGCATATACCGTTCTGGATGCGACAACTACTGAACCACTTGCAAACATAATTCGTTAGGTCAACTTTTAAGTCGTTATGGTTGAGTTTGAAAAAGTTTTTATTTTTTTGTATCGAATTCGTATATATATACTCCAACTAGTCAATTTAAGATTTACTTGCTACGCAGTATGAGGCAGCATCTGAAGTATGACAGTAAGATTTACATACAGATTGAGTGATTCAAAGTTTCTTACTCAGACAGAAGCTGGTGTTGGTGTTGATGTTGATGTTGAGGAAGCAACAAGGTTTTCGGGTGGGATTTCTGTAAATTCAGATAGGATTGCTCGGAATTCATCACCCGTCATTGTCTCTTTCTCGAGCAGTACTTCAACAATCTTGTCCATGGCTTCACGATTGTTCCTTATCTGGCTTAAGGCTATCTCGTACGCCCTGTCTGATAGTGCCTTCACCACTGAATCGATATCATTTGCAAGCTTCTCAGACATTGAGTTTCTTGCCATCATCCTCATAATGACATTGGTTTGAGCCGATGAATCCATTAACGGACCATGGTCCAATTTCAGACATCCCAAATGTTGTCACCATATGTAATGGTTAATAACCAAATAATATCAATTTCATTTACTAGTTTAGGCTAAACAGAACAAAAACTGAAGCTGAGACTGTAGTAGATACCTGCTTAGCCAAACCGGTGATCTGTTGCAAGTCACCAACTGCACCAGTAGTCACCTCGGACTCACCAAAGATGACTTCTTCAGCGGCTCTACCACCAATTCCACCAACAATTCTTGCAAAGAGTTGCTGTTTGGATATTAAAGTTGGGTCATCTGAGGGAATGAACCAAGTAAGACCTCTTGCCAGGCCTCGTGGTATCAACGTGACCTGTTGGACAGCATCATGTCCTGGAGTCAATGTTCTGCGAGAACAAAGAATGAACTTCAAAACTAAGCTCTTGATAACACACACATGCTTCTAATCTGATTGTGACTTACCCACAGACCGCATGGCCAACTTCATGGTAAGCAACTAAGCTTTTGCTCTTCCCATCTGTCATGGCTGTTCCTTCCATGCCAGCTATGATTCTATCAATTGAGTCATCAATCTCTTTTGATGATATTGCTGTCTTTCCGCGGCGACCTGCCAATATGGCAGCTTCGTTCAAGAGGTTTGCAAGATCAGCTCCGCTAAATCCAGGCGTTCTCATGGCTATTACTTCAAGTGAGACACCATTTTCAAATTTCTTATTCCCGGAGTGAACCTTGAGTATATCAGTTCTTCCCTTAACGTCTGGAACATCAACAGATACCTGCATCAACAACAACACACGCTAAGCAACCAGCAGTAAAGAGGAACAATGAAAAGTCACAGATACAGAGAATTATAATCAAATATATACCTGCCGGTCAAACCGCCCTGGTCTTAGCAAAGCGGAGTCAAGAATGTCTGCTCTGTCGGTTGCAGCAACTACGATAACACCAGTGTTACCCTCAAAACCATCCATCTCAGTCAGGAGCTGATTAAGGGTCTGTTCTCTTTCATCATTACCTCCACCAATTCCCGTTCCTCTTTGCCTACCAACAGCATCTATTTCATCCACAAAAACAATGCACGGAGCATTTTCTTTGCTTTTTGAAAAGATCTCGGACCCTCGAGGCACCAACACCGACAAACATCTCAACAAACTCAGAACTCGAGATGGAAAAGAAGGGTACACCGGCTTCACCAGCAATGGCTTGTGCCAACAGGGTTTTCCCAGTACCAGGAGGACCAACAAGGAGAACACCTTTGGGGATCCGGGCACCAACCGCAGCAAACCTCTCAGGCTTCTTCAGAAACTCCACCACTTCCATGAAATCTTGCTTGGCTTCATCGACTCCAGCAACATCATCAAAAGTTACACCAGTGTTAGGCTCCATCTGGAACTTTGCTTTTGACTGACCAAGTTGAAGTGGAAAGCCAGGACCACCTGGGCCACCCATTCCACCAGAGGACCGTCTCGAGAGAAGGAACAACCCGCCAATCAGAATAACCTGGAATGCAAGATTTCCAATCAAGTTGAGTATAGGAGAACCTTGGTCTTCTTGAGCATTATGTGCTGGAAAATCAATATTCTTTGCCCTCAACTTCTGGAGAAGCTCCTGGCTCAATCCTGGAAGCGGTATACGGAACACGATGTTTTATCTATGAAAATTTGGTATGCCTAACAGAAGGTCTTATTTATCCAAATATAATCATTTCATAAATGAAACACATTATATGAATTTGTCTACGAAAGTCCATGATTTTTATAAAATACATAGTTTACATTTTAACCAAATTCAAAATATAATTCAAAATAATAAATTTTAACTAAACTTAAAAAACTAAACCCTAAATTACAAATTAAAAACCCAAACATAATATATTACCTAGACAAACATAAAAACTAAACTCTAAATTATAAATAAGGAACTCAAACTCAAAACTACATCCTAAATTATAAATAGAAAACTCAAACATTGTGTCTTAGTTATCCCAATAAAATACTAAACCCTAAATTATAAATATAAAACCCAAACATAATGGCTTAACTACCCAAACATGATTATATTACATGCATTTATCTACAAAATACATGGAAAAAAAATAAATGTCACTAAAACCAAAACTAAAAGAGAAAATTTGATATACACAAACACATGAATATTTTGTCAATGAAAATTTTGTCTAACCTTATAAAATGCATATTTTAGATTTTAACAAAAGTCAAAATATAATTCTAAATAATAGATTTTAACCAAATTCAAAACTAAATCTTAAAATATAAATAGAGAAATGTCTTAACTATTAAACATAAAACTAAACTATAAATTATAAATAGAAAATCTAAACATTGTGTCTTTAACTCCTCCAACACAAAATTAAATATTAAACTATAAATATAAAACCTAAATAGAATGTCTTAGTTACCTAAATTTGATTGTTTCGTGTACAAAAAAAATTGCATGAATTTGTTTACGAAAACTATGAACATAAATAGACGTAAATAAAACCAAGAGCAAAAAATATCATTTCCTTAAGAGCTGAGTGACAAAATCCAAAGTTGTATAATAAAATGACTATTTTCAAAAGCTAACGTCGATCACTCAAGTGGTAATAAATATCGATCGTGGGGGATTTTATCTATCTGAGTTATTTAAGACTTTTTTCTGTTAAAAGAGTCCTTCGGAGCTTTTGTTCTCTAAAACCCAAACTAAAACCACTCATAGGAAAAATTGGTTAAATGAAAAGTTGAACAAATTTAACTGATCTCATTTATAAATTATTTTTTCTTCAAACTTTACCATTATCTTTTCAGATATCTACTATATAATTTCTATTTTGGGACGGAAAAGGAAGTTGACATTTAGTAAAACACCATATTCCCTTTTTCATACACAAATTTGCCATATAAGAGGGGGGGGGGGGAGTATAAACAATAATTTCCAAAATCTAACGAAAGAAGAAAATATAATTTCTAAAAATCTAATTTAACAAAGAACTTCCAAAATCTGAGCATATATAAAAGATCAGATAAGATCAGGACGCACAAGCGTTAAATTAATTGGAGAGCAAGTTTTAATAAACATCTTAATTTTTTAATCGATTAAAACTAAAAATCCGAGAAAAAGGTAACTTAGGTACACCCATTTTTTAAAAAGGGTAAATAGAAAGAGAGGCCTTATAAAAACTCTTTTTTTATTAAGAACCCTAATGCTTCACGATCAAGCAGACTTCTCGTATTCATGCCTATTCCTCCTAAGAATAAAACCCTAATTTTCTTCGGCAGAAAACATGAGCGTGAATCAACCGATGGCGAGGAGAGTATGGGAGAGAAACGTCGATGAAGAGATGACTCGTATGAAGGAATGTCTCAAGAGATTCCCACTGATCGCATTCGATACTGAGTATCCAGGAGTTATTTACCGGACTTACATCGACTCATCAGCCGATGAAACCTATAGAACCTTGAAAGCCAACGTCGAATCTACCAAGCTCATCCAGTGTGGTTTCACGCTGTTCAACGCCAAGGGAGAGATCGGTAACACTTGGGAATTCAACTTCTCCAATTTTAGTGAGTCAACTGACATACGCAACGAGATCTCGGTCGAGTTTTTGAAGAGACATGGTTTGGATTTGCAAAGGATTAGAGATCAAGGTGTTGATATGTTTGGTTACAGCTTTTTTCCTAAGATTTTGTCTGCTTTTTACTCTCAGAAACACGTTGAGTTTGTCACGTTTCAAGGAGCTTACGACTTTGCTTACTTTTTGTGTATCCTCAACAATGGGAAACTACCTGAGACTCGAGGAGAGTTTGCATCAGAGGTTGTCAACGTTTTCGGTCAAGTTTACGACACGAAGGTTATGGCTGGATTCTGTGAAGGGCTTGGCGAACACCTCGGGTTAAGCAAACTAGCTCAACTACTCAAGATCACTCGTGTAGGAAGAGCACATCATGCTGGTTCAGACAGCTTAATGACTGCACTTGTTTTCATCAAGCTCAATCAAGTCTATGAAGACTCTAAGTTTGCCAGAGGAATGCTCTATGGAATTGGGAAAAGTAGTCCCCTTACGGCTCCTCCTGCGCCTGCTGTGCCTGAGCCACCTTCTTTGATGTGTTATCAGAATGTAGCATCATATCCTTCTTCAAATCTGATGTTCCATAATGGATATGTGGTAAACTATGACCATCCTCCGTTTTTCGTCGTGGATCAGTCAGGTCTCACATGGATGTTCTATAATGGTATGTATGTGCCGCTTACTCATCAACCTTCAAGCACTTTTGCATACCCGTCTCAGACACCACCTGCTGTTGATTACCTTGGAATGCCTTATGCTTCCGAATTATTATAATAATAATGCTTGCTACGTAGTTGAGTAGAATGAGATTTCCAGCTTTAGGATGATTAATTAGATGCATCTTGAGATTTTTCTTTTTTTTTTCTTTTGTTTCTGGCTTTTGGTAGTAATGAAGGCTTGCTTTTATATTTATGGATTGTTTACATGGATTTCTATATCAGCTGAATATTTGCCAGTCTGCAGTCTGTGATATATAAAAGACCAAACTATTTTACATATCTTTTCTTCAATATTGATTTTCTCTTCCACACCACAAACAGCATATATATATACCTTACATACATTGTTTACCGTATGTATATGGTTTCAGAACGATGAACCGTCAAAGCTTTGGAATAACTATTCTCAGAAGCCCATCCCTGCTCCAAATGCAACAATAAATTCGGTGTTAGTGCTCTCTATAAAACTTGGTAAATTCTAGCCAACCAATTCAAGCTAGTGAATGACTGGTAAGAGTTAAAATTGGAATCTAAACCACTACTTTTAGGTATGCACTAGCTAAAACCAAGATGATAAGGTTGGGTTGTTAGACAAGTATAGCTTCCACTTACATAAACTCAGCAGAAACATTATCCTTGTTCACATTGCTGGGGAGTGGCCAGGAAACTTTGAATGGTCCTTGTAGTATTTCTTGCTTATGGTATCCAAAGATTGCGTCTTTGGTGCCTGCATTAACCTTTTGACAGATAGATGTGCGTCTACCAGTCACAGTCAAGCTGCAAGAGAACGGTAAGCACCTTTGTTTGTTATACAATGCATAAGTCTGTCAGTTTTGGGAACAGATTGAAAACATGTGTGAAGATGCGTCTTAGTTACTTTGTGTTGTCGACCTCCACTCTTATATCATTGATACTGCCCCCTGGTAGCTCTATTGCCACAACATAGCTGTGTTCAGATTCAGCAACATTCGATCTCGGAGACCAAACAGTACCTGCAAAAAGAAAGAAGAAAAAAGCTTCTATAAGTCGTCATGTTCATATGTAAAGATTTGTTTGAAGTATGGTTGCTAGTTCCTGTACTTTTGGCTGTAGTAGATCAAGGCCGGTGATAAAACACCTCTATTAGTTATAACTTAAAATAGTTTTGTGTTTGCAAACTTAAGAAAACATTAAGTTCTCTAAGACAAGTATCAGGGTTAGGATAAAAAGAGTAGCGTAATTAGAGTGGAATGCATCTGGTATCTCCTATATTTGTTGTATTCGTACCTAGATTGACTAACTTAGGAAGGTCAGGCTTAGGCTTTTCCTTTTGTTGATTTGGTGAAACAGAAGAAAAAAATAAGTCCTCTTTTGCAGGCTTAGAAAACTGTGGCTTGGCGTACTCAGGTGAAGAAAGAAGGAAGCCAGTCGTTTTGGTCGCAGAACATTTGGTAGGTGCAGCGTCCTGTGGTATGGTCCTCTGCGAAAACATTTTGAAACAAATTTATTTTCTAAAAGTGTATAGAACTGTATGTGCAAATTCAATCACCAGAAAATAGGAACTTGAAAATAATAAATAATAAAGAAGTGATGGTACCTCATCAGTGGAAGCCTGCCTCATATAAGAACCTTGTGCAGAAGATGCTTGCCGAGCAAAATACATGCTGTTGTCACACCTTCTAATGGCAGAATTCTTCAAAATGATGCCGCAATTCTGAAGTGACAAAAAGATGTTAACTATTTGAGCAGATTTTTACATAGCAGAGAAGAAGAAGAAGAAGATTTTGTTGGTACCTCATCAGCTGAAGCCTGCCTCATAAAAAAGCCCTGTTCAGAAGATGCTTGCCGGGCAAAAGAGATTTTGTTGTCACATCTTCTGATGACAGAGTTCAAACTGCTGCTGCAGTTCTGTGGCCATCCCACGTTACATAAGAGGTTTATTCAGACGAAAATATGAAAAATAAAAATAAAAGTATTTGAATCAACTACAAAAAGCATATCATCTATCGCATAAACATGATTGTATCACTTTTGTAATTTTTAGATAAAGCAAACAAGAGATATAGAGAGAAGAGAATACCAAGGGAACGAGATATGCGGTGGAGGCGGGATCGTAACTGGTTGCCGGAAAGTGAGCAGCGACGGCAGCAAGCCTGCGTCGAGCGGTGATGGAATCAAGCTCCATTTAAATTATCTCTGATTTCTTCGATCGGTGGAGAGATAGAGAGGGAGGAGCTAGGGAGTGAGTGCTGAGGATGAAAAAATGAGTGGCTTTAACTTGGCGCGCGGGGAGTCGAAAATATCTTATCTAGCAGGATTAGATTTTTTTTGGACAAGAATGATGACGAATGACGACCCCTTTTTATTAATTAAAAAAAATATCTCCAGCGGCTGCCTTTTTACTTTGACTTTTCAACAATATGCACGATTTGGAAATCCCAAAAAAACCAGCTTATAATGAGATTAATGATTGGCGACAAACAAACAAAAAGAGATTAATGATCTTATTTGTTCTGATTCGTGATTAGGAATTTTTCAGCGATTAGAGAATATCAAACGAATTGTTTTAAGCGAAGCAACTTGAATATCCCTAAACATGTGATCGTAGCCGTGGCACGTTATTGGACTTTTCAGATGATGTTTTATTGCTTTTTACAACATTTTAACTTATTATTTTCTAAAATGTGTATGAATGAATTAAACCATATATGTATGAATTAAAGTTTATTTATAGACTAGTATCAATTTTTCTATATTAGAATAAACTGAATCAAAATTGAAACTAAAATTTAATCCAATCAAGCTTAGTCAGAACGAAATATTTGCAGTTCACTAAAGTTTATATTTTTAACTAAAGTGCACATTTCTTATAATCAAATACTGTTTGCTTATAATGATTTTGCTAGTTTTTTTTCTTTTTAATTAAGAATCCAGCCGAAGCAAAACCAAAAATCCAACTAAAATTTTGCCTTAATAAACTGACAAATTTCGATTACCATAAAAAAACTCCAAATCAAAATTTGTCAATATAATTAATTCGAAAAGCCAAAAAATAATATTTGGAGAACTCCTTACAAAAAAACATTTTGTTGTCAAAACGCAAGTTGCATTGCAGAGACTCGGATCGAGCGGTAATGTTTTCGTAAAAAATCACCAAACTCCAACAACAATCTCTTGCGACTCCTAATCAATCAAGTTCCAGCTGAACCACTTGAACATATGAGTGTTGGGCCAAAGATAAAACTATCTTCCTTGAAATTCCTAGGCAGGGAAGCTGTCCATCAGAGGGGTACTCGTTGATAGTTTTTCAAAAATTCCCGGTTGAGTAAATTAAAGGGTGTGATCACTAGATTGCATACTCTGTCAGAGTGGTCTGTGAATGAGAACCAAAAAGGTTAGCTGGTGAGTTTAGATTGATGGAGCAAAGAATACAGCTCCGTGGTGGTAGCACTATGGGAGCTATATCCAATCAGGGAGATTTAGACAGAGAACAGGTTTTAGAGCCGTTTGATATTGAAAATGAATCCAGGAAGGAGACAAAACGCTCCAGCAGTTTTGATGTTGGTTACAGTTCCGGTGATAACCTAGAAACATTGCCTAAAGCATCAAATGAGGTCATCTCTCCTGCTGACGTGCTTAAAACATTGTTCTTTATACTTGTATGGTGCCCTTTCAGCACATTTTTGACTTTGTAAGTATGTCTTTGCGACTATGCGTTTTCCTTTTCTTGTTTTAATTCCTTACAGCTAGCATTTAATTTGTTTGCTAACTTCTTAGGTACAACAAAACGCTATTAGGAGATGATTTGGGAAAATGTCCTGCTCCCTTGTGGATAAATACCATTCACAAGGGACTATTTCGTCAGAGGTAAACTCACTAAACGATGTCATGTATTATCGTTTTATAATGTGCTAATCAGCATTCCTTAGCCATTACTTTCTATGAGCCATTACTTCTTATGTTATTCTCACTACGTAGTACTTATTCAATGCCTCTATCATCTACAGTATCTAGTGACAACGAGAGATACGAAAGTTCCTAGGATATAGTTTTTCCTTTTTGTTTCATTTTCCTGGAAGTTGGTTATATTGAATTTCTATGAACTGATGGCCCATATGGATTGTCCTTTCACAGTTGTACCAACAGCACTTAGAACTGCTATGGATATAAACCTAAGCAATGAATCACTTGTCTTCATATCGGTTACGTTTGCAAACAATGGTTAGTTATGTTATTTGCTATGGTAGGTCTATGTAACTTTATAGGAATTTGCGGGTGGAACAAGGTAAGACTGGTCCAATGCTCATGTTTTTTTCTTCATTTGCAATGCAAATCTGCAGCCCCAATATTTCTTCTTCTGTTTTCTTTTGCCTTCAGGTACTTTATCCATAACACTGTACAATTTTATCAATTGTAGACTATAGTTGTAGTTAAAACTTACTAATACTTTCTTTACATCTTTCACTTTGAAGACACATGACGTTCTTTCAATCATTACACTGATTTGCTGCTGCACTTTCATCATGGAGTATATCTATCATTTTTGTTTGTTGTGTTATTCTGACACAATATTTCTCTTGTAAGGCTGGAGTCTCCAAGCCTGAAACTTTTTGGGATTATTTCGGTGATCTCAGCAGGAGTGTTGTTAACAGGTATGTTTTCTCCCTCATTTATAATGCTTTGTACTCTGTTCTTCAACCTTAGCCGGTTCTTCTACCTGTTTGCTACAATATATATATCTAAATGTTTTAGTTTTTATTTTTTATTTTTTATCTAAGTCGTTAAACTTGTTATTTGCTTACCATCATGTATATTGATTTGAATCCAGTTGCAAAGGAGACAGAATTTGAGTTTTGGGGTTTCGTTTTTCTCATGCTTGCTGCTGTCATGTCTGGTTTCCGCTGGTGTACGACGCAAGTTCTTTTGCAGGTATACTATTTAACTCAGTTCTTAATTGCTATTAAACCGAATATTGGATCTTTATATTAACCCTGTACTTTCTATGGTTTTTGTCTTCCAATTTTTTGGTGCATTCCTGATGACAACATGATGTGTAGAAAGAAACCTATGGTGGGTTCTGCTCTTTTCCCATCTATAATTGTTGTTCTTAGTATCTTTTCTTAAAAGTCACAACACCTATGAATTAATTTATACCTTTTTTGTTTATCCAGCCCTGAAAAATCCATTCACATTCATGAGCTACGTGGCACCACTGATGGCTATAGTGACTGGTCTTCTTTCTCTCCTTCTGGATCCATGGAGTGAATTTAGTGACAACAGATACTTTGATAGCTCGAACTTGTTTTTTTGATGCTTTTTGGTGGAGCATTTGCTTTTTTTTTTTAATGGTGAGGATTTACTAACCAATTTGCAGTTCTTATGTAAAAGTGAACTAGTCTTGATAGGTGGAGGTTGAAGCATATTTTGAAGATCTAGTTTAGTATCGGGTCATTCTTCCATGCTCACTAAAATAGAAGAACATAGCCATTATCAAGAGTTGAAATGAAAGCTGTGAGTAATCGATCACATTTGGTTCAATTTTGACCTGCCTTTTGTACCCATTTTATTGAAAATTTCTGTTATAATGTTCTCATGAAATTGAATTACATATACTTAACTCTGTACGAGTCCAAATCGCAATCCAAACTAAAACATCGTTCTCAAAATTTATTTCTGTACAACTACAGACAATAATAACTAATGGAAACATCGGATTACATATAAGTTCATTTTGTAACACTAAACCCAAGAAGAAATATGAATTCAAAAGAATAATGAAATGAGAGAAACAAAATTCAGATGTGGCATCCACAACAGAGATAGAAGAAGCAGAGAGTAGAAACGAGAACGAGAGCTTCGGCTTGAAAACAACTCCGTCCACTATTTCCGTCTGCAATATCTCAACTCGCTTCCACTTCCCTGACGACGACGGAGTTGAAAACAGATTCCTTAGTCGTCGCCATGTTTGTGTTTCTTCCGTCGACACGTGTTCATCCTCTTGCTGCTGCTCCTTCTTCTTCATCACTCCCATCCTCTCTCTCTCTCTATCTCTCTACTACAGAGTCATGTAACGGTGCATTCTTATAATGTGGAGAAGAGAGGGTGGCAATTCAGTGGTTAGGTTTGGTGCTTGGAAGAACCTACAATTTTCTCAAATTCTGCAGTACATAACAAAATTTTTAATGGCAGCCATGTGGGCGGGGCATCATGTTGCCAGTTACTCGAAGTCGGTGAGGAATCCAACTGGACTAATAAAGTTCTTCAGAAGCTGGGTTGGGAGTTGGTTTCACCAGTCGTTATACAACTATGCTATTGCCTTATATGTCTTACCAAATATTTTGGCTGCTGTGTTTTTCTTACTTCTACCTCTGCGGAGAATCATGGAGCGATCAAATATGCGGATTGTCACACTTATTATGTGGTGGGCTCAGCCAAAATTGTATGTTGGCAGAGGAATGCATGAAGAGATGTTTGCACTTTTCAAGTAAGAAAAATGATGTTATTCATTGTAGTTTTCTTCTCTATCTGTCCTTATGAATCTCTCTTTTGGATGCATTATTTGTATTTCTCTTCTCCTGGATCCTAAGAGACACTTGAGCAAGCTGCTGTTCTTTTCTGGATGCTTTGTTTTTATTGTTTCAAATAGTTTAATAGTTTATTTCTGCACATCGGACATGGTACAATAATATTGGTTTCAGCTTTGTCTATGCATCCAATGATTAATTCTGCTCAATTCATGTTGTCTTAGGTATTGGGCCATGCTGTTACTTAGCAAGCTCGCATTCAGCTACTATGTGGAGGTGAATTAGCTCCTTATGCTGACACTTATAACTCAATGTTTACTCTCGTGTTTACCGTTAATAATACCCTCATTTAGTATCATAATCCTTCACTTTGTGATATCTATTAAGCAGGTTGTAGTCCTAATTATCATCTAAAACTAGCTATAAGCATCTTTTTGATGCAGCTATATTTTAACATGTATTATTCATGATCCCTGAACAGATATTACCACTTGTCAGCCCAACAAAATTAATATGGGATATGCATGTCAGTGGCACGAGTTCTTTCCAAATGGTAGTACACTAATTCATAGCATCCTCATCTACAACATTCTGCAAAAATTCGAGATGACTGGTATACCTTTGTGTTTATTACTCCCCCCTCTCTTAATGAAATTTGGTCCTGTTGACAGCTAAGTGATTATGAGGACGTTGAAACTTACAAGTCCCAGATAATCAATGTTCTCCAGGATATTATTGAAATCATCACATAGGATGTTATGTTTAATGGTCACGAGTAACTCCTGATACTTCATATGTATAGATTTACCTCATTTTCTATGCAAGAAAATCTCCTCTGTTTTCCAATCTTTTGATTGTTGCCAGGAACATTTGTATTGACGAAAAAGCAAAACACAATTAAGATAAGACTTCAAAATTGTGAAACCAAACAAATTCTCAAGCATATTATAACAAGAAAGTTACGTAAGAAACACCTTCAAACCAAAGAAATCAAATTCATAAAAGTCTACCTCGAATCAAACCCTCTTCGAGTGGTAAATGTAGCAGATTACAGCCGCTCCCGCCACTGCAACTGCAACCGCCGCCACAGCCCCACCAGAACCAGCACTCACAGTCCCCGGCGACCATGACTTAACCTCAATGCCATTAACTGGCTCAACCATATTCTTCAATCCACTTATCATCTTCTCAGTATCATCCACCTGTCTCTGTAACTCCACAATCTCTGATTCCATAGCCACAGCCTTCTTCTCTGACTCTCTTAACGCATCCTCCACTGTCATCTTCTCTGTTTTCCACTTCTGCAGCTCTGCTTTCCCCTCTGCGACATGTGATTCCAAATCCTTGATCTTCTCTCTCAACTCACCTATCTCCTTCTCCTTATTGTCAATCTTTTCTCTCATCTCTTCCTCTGCTCGGACCTTCTTGTTCCTCTCCTCCAACTGTTTCACCTCCAAAGCACCGAGCTTCGTCTCCAATTCCTTCATTCTCTTCTCGTTCTCCTCCTTTACAATCCTTAAACCAGCAACCTCTTTCTCCAATTCCTCAATTCCATCCCCTTTCTGTGAAATCTCAGACCGGAGCTTCTTCACTTCCGCCGTAGCATCTTCCCCTTCCGTCCTAGTCGTGATCAGTTCATGCTGCAGCCGAGCCACTTCAGTCTCAAACTCCGAGGCTCTCGCAGCTATTGCTTCCAGAACCTTCCTCTCCTCATCAGACTTGTCAATCTCTCTCTCCATCTCACCCATCTTACGCCTCGCCTTGGATTCAGCTCCTCTCAGCACCTCGATCTCCGCCGTCAGAATCTCAATTTTCTGACTAATTTCATCATTATCTCGTGCCAATTCCTGATTTTGGGACTCGAGCTCTCCGATCTTTCGATTCAATTCCGTGGACTTGCCGCCATCGTCCTGTTGATCAGAATCGAAGAAACTCTCATCCTCCTGCCCAGTAGCTTCGCCGTTCAAGCTCCTCTCCTCCGCCATCTCCAACAGCCGCAAGGAAATGGATCGGATAATCGAATCGTAGGAGCAAAGTGATAAACCCTAAAGATGCTCGCTGAAAAAGAAAAGCTAATAGAGGAAGGAAAGTTTCGACTTTTTCCTTTTTTTATTAAACAAAACAAAAAGTTTCGACTTTTGTGATTCTCGTAAAAATGGTAAGAGATGAAAAAAAGGATAAGCAACTTTCTGCGATTCGATGCGATTAGGGGTTTTAGGGCTTCCCACTTCCCACTTCCCACTTCCCACAGACCAATGTTAACCGATCAAGTCTGATCTGCTCCGAATAGTACTGGAAAGTGGGCCGATCCGTTCCGCCCTGCAAAAAGTCTGCAGGTTTTTTTGCTAAATTTCCCCAACCAAAACTTGTCCGGCTTTGCATCGGGTTTTCAAGAACCAAACTTGCATCTGCCTCGCATAAATCCGCGGATCCCGCAGGTTTACCCGGAAAAAAAAATCGGTATAAACAAAAAAACCGGTATAAACCCGAAAAATCCGCATAAACCCAAAAAAATCTTAAACCTGATTTTTTTTATGCGGGTACCCACCAAACCCGCTAAAAATTTAACCCGTCCACGAAATCCGCCAAAATGTGAGCTCAAAATTAAAAGCCCAAATCCGCCCCACGCAAACTAAAACCAAAAAAACCCACGGACCCAATTCCCAGCCTTAACTCCGAATCGATGGCTAACCAGTGCTCCGCCGACTGGGGAAGGGTCGATTACCGTCCAGTTGAGTTCAGCAGGGTCGATTATGTCATTTGTGGTGTTTCCTTCCAAACGACCACGTTTTGGTAATCGGTTTTTTTGGTTAGTGATAGCTAATGGAAACTAATTTCAATCATGGAATGGTGGAAATATGCAAAATACTTCCCCAGTCTCCTACATTTCAGAGTTATGCAAGGTTCGGACATTATAACGAGTCTCAACATGTTTATCACTTTTAAGTTGTAAGCTTTGCACAATAAGCTTATTAAATAAGGTCACAAACTCTCATGCCATGTTTTGTTCCACATCTTGAGGGTTCTCCAGAGCAATTATATGTTTCTTAAACAAAGCCGCAGCTTCTTCTCTCTCCTCAAACTGTCCCAGCTTGTCATATACCATAGCCATTAAGTACGAAGCTTCAGCTGCCAGTTCATGGTACTGCACAATAACCATAACAATTAATAAGTGAAATTAACGGTAAATCACGCTACTAAGATCCAGTTTTTCAGTTATCATGTGCTTAGCCGAAGCTTTATTTTTGAATCAGAAGCAACATAGCATCTCTTATGCAAATAATATGGTGATAGAATAGAGTTCACGTTTGTTTTTGAAACAAAAAGCTACATAGCATTCTTATTGGCATAAGTTACCTCCAAAGCTTGAAGCTCATCTGAAGCTTGCCTCAGAGAATCCAAGACAGTGTCAGAATCTGTGGAAACTAGTAAAGTTTATTTACAGCCCAAACAACAAAAGTCAACCAACGAGAAAGACAAAAAATTTCCATAAGAGTAAAATTCTATTCATTATGTTCTGAACTTCCCCTCTTACGCTTGTACAATAACAATCCTAATGTCATTCAAGTTACTTCAATCTAATAAAACAGAGAACATGTGGATTATTGCTTTCATTTTTCCTGGAGATTGATTACTTCATCAGATGAACCCATTTAGGATCCAAAGCCCTCTATGTGGCAATGGATCCAAAGCATGAACTATACTCAAAGCAGTACAAAAACACAAAAACTACCTGAAAAGCTTGGATCAGACAGATAGCAGTTTGCTTCAAAGATGTATGCTCGAGCACGCAACTCCAAACCTCCATGGCCAAGAATCATAGGAAAAGCCCCATGCAAAAGGTCTAATGCCCGTTTAGCATGATTTGATCCAAGACCAAGCCACAGCTCAGCCAGCGTGAGAGTAGCTGATGCTTTCAGAAGATCCAAGTTGAATGACTGGCAGAACGAGATGCTTGCCAGCGCATATGGAAGACCCAGGACTGCATTTCCTGACTTCTGAGAACCAAAAAAAGGGAGGACGCGGAAAGTAAAGGCTGGTCAGATTACTGATAAAGAATTGAAATAATAAAATAGTACAACACTTTTATATGAAGAAATACATGCAGAAAACAAACTGTTTCTACTGCAATCTGGTATGGCGGAACAAATTTTCAATGGAATATCAGATTCCAATCAATGTGCTCTCAAGCTAGTAATTTCTTGTAGCCATGTCTTACCTTATGGATCTCTGCCAGCAGAAGAAGAACAGACGCCTTTTCGATTTGCAAATTGAATTTGTGACACGTGCAAAAGAGGGAGTGTGCCACATTTGCTGCCTGTAGACAACATAGCACCCAAAAAAATGAAGATACACTAACAAAGCATATCACATGGCCTGAAATTATAGATAGTTCATGGACTTAAAAACAGATTGTCAATAAAGATTTACTAAAAACCTGGCTATACTGTTTTGCTGCAAGCAACGTCCGAGCTTCGCGAAGACTTGCTTCTATTTTCAGCTCCATGTCTACACCCATGGCTGTTGATGCCAAGCCTCCTAGCTCATTGCACATTCGTTGGGCTAGCTTTAAATTCCCACTAATGGATTTAACAAAGTTAGAACAGGTTACCTAAGAGATAACAATTCCAGTACAATAGAAAGCCTTTGTTCAAATTCTATATCCCAATGAATGTTTTATACAGTTTCAGAGCATTTGAACTTATCTACATAACTCTTAAAACTACTAACTGATCACAGAGGGTAGATAAATGAACAACTTCGCTGGTTTTATGAGGTTGCTTAGGCAAAATAACAAACAGAAGTAATTTTCTTTAGAATTCACAAGTCTGTAAAAAGTTTACATGGAAAAGATTGTAGTCAGCATGTTATATTTAACACGGGTAGGAGTGAAACTATGGCACAGAGTTACTTTTGGGGGAGGAAAATTTGATTAGAAACTCCCTTCCTTTCTTGTAACCATGAAGCTAAAAGAGAGAATATAACACAAGGAGTGGCATGTATAGGAGACTGGAAACCTTACCAATGCAAGGCACGTTCATGTAATAGCTGCAATTTGAGCAACAATATTTTTGATTTTGATACGGTTATGAACTTTTCCTCCGCAATCTTAAGAGCAGCAAAGGCATCTAGAAAAGCATTGGTTTCAGAAAAAGGTCAACATAGGAAGAGAAACACAAGATTCAGCTATGATTTTTATTGTGAAGGATGTATTGGTTACTTCCGGAATTGAAAAACTGAGGCAGGTATAACAAGGCGTGCATGACCTTGTGCACAGAATCTTACCTTTGTATCCCTTATATAGTGCCAAATGTTGAATGAGCTTCAAGTATGCTAACTCTGCGTCAGATGAACTACAGATGCAAGAAGTAGATAAATGTCACTTAAAACGAATGTAAGGGACCGTTTCAGAAAGAAGAATAACAAGAAAGGGATACATTTTTAGGAAACTACCTCGAACAGTCACCGAATAAAGTTGCATACACCAAGGTATTCATCCGAGCCATAGGAGCACTAAAGAAAAGCAAATTAATTAATGTACAGAAAATCAACAGTTGAAGTTCCTATGGTTAGATGTTAGAAATGTAAGGTCAATAAAGGGGGAATTGTATGAGTAATGATACCTGCCATATAATTCCCAAGAAGTAGCCCGGAGTAAATATGAAGCACCTATTAATTGTGATACAGATCCAGGAATAGAGACTAAATGATCACAGAACTGGAAAAAAATTGAACTCTTTCTAGAACCAGACTCCTGGAAAATCACAGGTGGACCCCATGGCTTTTGCAAGTCTTTAAGCCAAGCTGAGCTTAGCGAACCATCAACTGTCATTGTAGAGCTTTCAGAAGAAAAGTCGCTGATTAGGTGTGCACCTAGTCTTATCTCCTGCCATGGATTATCAAGAACTGATTAGACCTCAAAAGGAGATGTGAAAATATTTCACTGTAGTCAAAATAATTAGGTGGTATATTCAGTACCTTGCAGACACTAACTGGACATGTTTTGTGACGCATTGAAGCTTTGGGACCAAACGACAGTAGAGGCCTTTGCACATGCTATTACAACAAAATAACTATTCTAATTTAGTGTATACCAAAGATTAGGAAAACAAAGATAGGGATTTTGTCTCGCTAGTTGACAGCTATCAAAGAAGCAATATACTAAATGAGCTCTAGCAGAAAAAAAAACAGATAAATTTGAATGTAAAAGTTCGTGCTAATTCAAGATTTGTACGTCTACTTTGCAGAAAAAAAGAAAGAAAGAAGGAGATGAAATGGAGACACATGCCGAAAGGCTAAACATTGATTTCTCTTTCTCTATAACACATCATATATTTTCTCATAGAAATTGCAGACGCTGAAATATTTTTCCAAGGAAACAAAAAACTTTAATTGCTCCAGCTTTTGCTATCTATCTATCCTATGTGCTTCATCTTTTTTCTTCTGTGTTTTCTTTTTTTCATGAGTTACATCACAAATTCTTCTGTAAAAAATCAGCCTGAAGAATATATATTTCCCCACTTATTAACATGTCTCACGTTCTATAAAGAACTTCTCTAAATGCTGAGGGCACTGTGATAATTCACTGGTTCTTTGTGCATCAAAATATATGAGGGACACACAAGGTTCTAAATGGTAAATCATACCACAGATTCTCAGGACAGATCAGATATAAATGTAAATAAATAAGGAAAAAAACTATTTTTTCAACAGTTGGGTATAGACCTTACCATCAACTCAAATTTAGCCATTGCAAGATGATTAGAAGCCACTAAGCGTCTTAACTTTAGACTGTCAGCTCTCCTCAAAGACTCTTTCAAAAGTATGTACACTCTTTGTTGTACAGATAATGAAGACGTAGTGCTAGTGACAAGTGAGTATGATGACCCGAGAACACTGGTGGTACTTGCAATGCCCCATTCTGATAACAAGTTGCTCATTGCTGCTAGTGTATATGCTAGACAAGTATCATTACTAAGCTGCAGAATCAACAAACGTTTTAAATACCATAAATGAATTAAAGCTTGAACAACAGTACCTTCAAACAACGTAAGCTGTTAATTTGCTCATTTGATTGCATATTAAACCAAACGAGTTAAATGTGATCCTTCTAGCATCTATTGAACACAAGAAACTTCATAACTGCTAAGACTGCACTGCCCCATGGGACACCCTAAAAATCAGTACGAAGTTAAATATATCCTTTCACCAGCCTTATAGTAAAACTGTAAAATATGTCTGATGTTTCTAGATGCGGAAGTATATTAAGAGACAGAGCAATAATTTGGAATTCTAAACATAACTGGTCTTAAGAGTCCTAAATCGCTTCACAAAACTTGGTGATAAAAGAATAGAAGAAACTAGCTCAAGATTCAGCATAAGGAAACTTTCACGCTTACAACTACACGTCCTGCAGGAATTTATCAAAAACACCACTTTCTTCAAAATACACTATAAACAGAGCTACAAGAGGATGAATAAAGTGAGTGTATACCTGCTGCGATACACGCACAGCTTCTGTTAAAACCTGTGGTTGAGGAGAAACCATATTATGAGCAAATCAAAGAATGATAATACCCTATTTCATTTCTAAATTGAAGTTAATATGGCAAGCCCAATAGCCACTCAAAATTCATAATGAGCGAAGTGAGATTGATAGTGCATTTTTTGTTTACTAAAATAGTGCTCACAAGTGTTTTGACAGATACACCAAGGCAAAGACACAAGGAAACCTTCAAGAAATTTATTGCATTTAGTCTGCTCCACCTCAAACACATCACTGCTTGCATGGGCAAATTTTCAACTTCATAAAGTAAAATTTGTGAAAATACACAGAAGTATGATATAAGTAGCTCATTATGATTTCATTTCAAGTAATCTATTAAGGTGAAGAATAATGTAAAGTTAACACACACAAGGTTCATCACAAATATGCATCACTTACTATTACCTCAAAAGCTATCCGATGTACAATTTGGTTCATCCAAGGAGGGATTTAAAGGTCAAGAACCATTTTTAGCTATAGAAGCTATCAGGAGAATTAATGCTCACCTCTAGAGCCAAATTAGGATGCCCAAAGCGGAAATGCATCATTCCCAAACATAGCAAAGCAATCTCGTACCTTCCATACATGCTGCAACCAGTTGAAGGAGGAACAAGGTCGAATCCCTCAGTCCCTGCACTTTAAGGCAATGGATCATGGATCAGCTCATGTTTGAAACAAAGTTCCTAGGGCCAAATATCTAAGAGGCAAACACAAGCAGATGTTTACAGGAGTCACATGCAAGCGATAAAAGCTTTCAGCAATAATGTTGTTCTTATCATAAATTTTTAGAAAACAGATAAAAACAGCAAAAGGTACAGATTACCTGTAATCAAAGTACCGGAGGAGATTATCCAAAGCAGCAAAATAGTCCTCGCTGTGAAGTTTATTCAAGTACCGCAAAAAGTGAACCTGCGATATTGCATGCCGTAAATAACATGTAAGAAATTCGAAGCAATCAAAGGATGATTAACTTCTGTATCCACTAAAAAGTAAAATGTAAAGAAGAAGGACATTACCCTATGCAATTCAGGGGCTAAATTCTGAAGCTTCTCAAGGAAACTTTCAATCGAACTTGAAGAGAATGAACTAGAACTTCCATGGCTGGCACCAAATTACAAGGAGATGAAAATTTAAAACCTAGCAATGCTTTTTGACAGAAATATATCGGATACTAAGGAAATAGAGGCTTTACGTTTCAATTGCATTAGCCTGTTCCATTAAAAAGCCTTGTATCTGCAAATTTGTCCGAAGGAATAGTGACTCATCTACTAGAGTATCCTCAAGTGCACTTGATGACGCACAAGCAACTGGGGTAGCCTCTGTATTTTTCTTGCTGCTCGTTGATGTTTCCTTCCTAGTAACTAGCAAACCTGCATGTTTCATTGTTCTGTGCATTATTATAACGTTGACAGCCTTACAAAAAAAGCGAGTGCTAAAACATAAGAAGGAAACAAAACAAAAAAACAGACAAAATTAATTTAAGTAGAGTAGATTGTTTCTATGTTACGGAAGGGAAATTATCTTCAGAAGCCCAACGTTTAAACAACAAAATCTAAAAAAGTTTCATACAAACATTTCAAAAGTACGGATAAAAATGTGATACAGGTTGAACTTTGATCAGCAAAAACATGTTACCAAACATATACGAGGAAAGTAGCATCTAAATTACAATGATCACGAATATAAAACTCTATTTTCTCAAGATTTTCTGGCACCAGAGATTCTGAGAAAATTTAAGCTTTCTTTGAGCAAAAATGTGTGAATACCACAAGGGATACCTTCTGTCAATTTGAAAAGTGCTTCTGGCGTATGAAGGTGAAAAGGAACACTTCCCCTAGCATTTTTCTGAAGCTCTATATCTTCAGTTGCTTTATCCATTGCATAATTCTCCATGTCCATCTGATCATATTGTGTTAATGACTCTAGATTATTATTAGATGCATCAAACCGAGCAGAGCTTGAATGGGCTTCCCTGCAGTAGACTTCAATGCTTGAAAAAAGATGACAAACTCCCTGCATGTGATTCACATATCAATGAAATGGACTTCTTTCAAACATTTACTTTTAGTGTTTCTGCAACGTAAAGACAGTAGACAGAAAATGACAAGAGCCCTGTGCTGTATGACAGATTCTGACTTTTTTTTAACATGAGAAATGGATGTTCAGACATATGAAAAAGGAAGAGCAATCGAGAGGTTCGCTATATTCATTCTGAACATTAAATTACACTTCAAACAGGTCTGTCAGAGTTCTGCCATCAGATATCATATTTTAAAATACATATAAACAGGTCTACAAGCAAAACATCAAACTAAAAATCAAACATTTCCTTTAGGATCTTAGGTTGAATAGTAGTACTCATATTCAGTCTCAAGATACAAGGAGTCAAGAAGAATAACAAAAAATGTAAAAAGCACAATACCTCAAACGATAAAAGATTAAATGCCAAAATGCAACGACGAACAAACATTCCTAAGTTGCTGTTGGGATCCAAAATAATCTGATCATCTTGCACAACCCCTGAATCAAGGCTCCCAAGTATTCCTAAATACAAAGGAATGATAATCAATAAGATTCAAACATGATGAAAACAAGAAAAACAGACCTTTAGGAAGCAAAATAGCTAACCACGCATGTCATTAAAGAAATTCAACAGATCATCTGGTGAAGCCAAAGAGGAAAATCTATTAGTTAAATGGTCAGTTAGCCACGCATCCATCTCTTCACCAACATCCCTCAACTGGTTGATGAGCTCTTCCAGCTTCGGCTCAAATATATCATCGCAAGACTGCAGCATAAATATCAACTTCGTCAGTTTGTTAACACACAAAACCAACGAATCCACGCTCAACCATTTACTCATGAAGTCAATATAAGTTAAGAGAGTCTGATCAATTTTGAGCCGAGAACTCGTTACAACAGACATTGCTAACAAAACCTCCAAAAAAATAAGCGGAGAAAGCTATAAGACATGGAGTAAAGAGACTCAACACAACATCATAGCCTCCGGTATAAGAGATGTGCCAGGAAATTCACAAGAATCAAAAGACATTGCTGAATTAAAATTCCAAAAAGGTAGAGAGAAGTCTAAGATAACGCAATTAAAGAGAAAACGAAGAGTGAAGAAGGCAAACCTTAGTGAGAGAGAGCAAGTAGAGGCCAAGGCGGTTGTGCTGAGAAACGGAAGAGAAAGGGAAGGGAAGAGACATCTGAGCAGAGGGCGCGTATATCTGAAGGAGAATGCAAACGGAGATCTTGTGTGGAGTTACTGCAAAAGCACCGGCTGTTCTCGTTAATCCGGCCATATCTCTCCGTTGCTGCTGCTAAAACACTCACCCTCTCAATTTGAATTCACTCTGGAGCTCAATCTCTCGCCGGATATTTCCTCCGACAAGCAGCCGGGGTTAGGGCACTTTTTTCTTTTTTTTCTTGTTTTGGTCGTCAGCCGGGGTTAGGGCACTTTAGAGGATTTATTTTGAAAATTCTGGCTAATGAGTCAGCGGGAAAGTGTGCGCACATATCGCATATCCCACATTTTTATGATATTTGGATTCGGATTTGTAAGTTTATTATCATGGTTTGGATACGAAAATTTTAAATTTTTGGATCTAAAAATTCTGGATATCCGAATCCGTTTCCTGATTTATTTTTAAATTATAACTATTATAATTAAAAAAAAAACAAAAAAGATAAAATGTTAAAATAATGTAAAATTATTTTAAAACAAAAGTTAATAATTAAAAATGATAATTTATATTTTTACATAGAATTTTAGAGATCCTCGATAGAAAAATGTTTGTGAATTTAAATATTGAAAATGTTTAAAAAGATTTTGCCAAACCAGAAAAGGCATTCAGGGGTCCAAAAGATGCAAGTTAGTCAACAATGTGGATTTGGAGAACATGGAAGAGAACACGACTTCCGATCTGGCTAAGGGAATGAACAAACAGAACCCAAGTCAGTCAACAACAAGTATTTGGAGAAACATGAAAATAACACTCCTTCGGATCTGGCTAATTTGAATGAGCAAACAGAGTCCAACACTGCTCCAGTGGATAAGCAACAAAAAGAAAAAGCAGTCAAGGTCCAAAAGGCGTAAGTCTGTCATCAAAGTGGATTTGGGGAACATGGAAGAGGACATATGCCTTCCGATTTGGCTAATGGGAATGTGCAAGCAGAGCCTAACTCAGCCAGCAACTTGGATATAGGGAATACGAAAGACAACGTGCCTTCATATCTGGTTAATGGAAATGAGCAAACAGAGCCTAAATCAGTCATCAATTTGGATTTAGGGAACATGGAAGAGAAAACGCCTTCTGATTTGTCTAATGGGAATGAGAAAACAGAGCCTAAGTCACCCAACATGTTGGATTTGGAGAACATGGAAACTAACACGCCTTCTAATCTGGCTAATGGGATTGAGCAAACAGAGCCTAACACTGCTCGGATTGAAGCTACTTCAGCAGATAAGCAACCAAAAAGGAGGCGATCAAGGTCCAGAATGCAGAAATCAGCCAACAACTTGGATTTAGGGAACGTGGAAGAGCACACGCCTTCCGATTTTCCTAGTGGGAATGAGCAAACAGAGGTTAAGCCACCCAACAAAGTGGATTATGGTAACATGGAAGATAGCTTGCCTTCCAATCTTGCTAGTGGGGATGAACAACCTGACCCAAACACTGCTCAAATGGAAGCTTTTTCAGCGGCTAATCAACCAGAAAAGAAGTGACCAAGATCCAAAAAGCACAAATCAACCAACAACCTGGATATGGGAAACATGGAAGGGCAAACGCCTTCTGATCTTGCCAATGGGAATGAGCAGCCTGACCCAAACATTGCTCCAGAGGAAGCTGCTTCAGCGCCTAAACAACCAAAAAAGAAGCATTCAAGGTCCAAAAGGCGCAAATTAGCTAACAACTTAGAGTCGGGTAATAGTATGGAAGAGAACATTCCTTCCACTAATGGGATTGAGCAGCCTAACCTAATCAATGCTCTGGCAGAAGTTGCATCAATGGCTGAGCAACAGAAGGATGAGGTGCAAACAGTGCCAAAGTCTGAGAACAAGTCGGATTTGATTGAGGAGAAAATGAGTATACCGTCTGATCATGTCGAGGGCATTGAGATCTGATCCAAACACTGGTCCAACGGAAGCTGCATGAACGGAGAACGATGAAGAAGCAAAACCGAAAGTCAAGCCAATAAGTTGAACCAGAAGGACAAAGCAGGAGAGTGAGATGCCCATTTCACTTTGGTGTTTTAATGAGCATTTCGTTTTTTTTTTGTCATGACACCAAATTTTCAAATGCCTAAGACCATTATTTATCTACACAGTTGTAACAGATTCTAAAATCTCAACAATTTTGTTAGATGATTGTAATTCAAAACTACGTACTTGTTTATCAGATATTTGTAGCCATTCTCACTAAGTGCTTCTGTTTTTCTATCGTTTAAAGTTTAAGCACTTGGCCAAAGCAGAAATAGATTGACCTTGAAATGGGCTTCAGAGTAAATAAATCTAAACAAGGCTTATGAATCTGACGTGGAACTAGAAGAAAGCGTATCTGCCACGTGGCGCATTAGAACACCTAAACAGCCTTATCTGGACATCAACAAAGAGATCCTCCAATATCCGAAACCAGCCAATCAGCTTCCCTCTTCATTTCAACTCCATACATTAACTCAACTCCACAATCCTCAAAAAACACTTCCATAGACTTAACCACAGTGACACAAAGAGAGACAAGGAGAGAAGAAAGAATGGCGTACAGCGCGTGTTTCCTACACCAGAGTGCATTGGCTTCCTCAGCCGCACGATCATCATCTTCCTCCTCATCCCAGCGCCACGTGTCACTCTCCAAACCTGTTCAGATCATGTGTAAAGCCCAGCAGCCTCATGAAGACGACAAATCCGCCGTCTCCCGCCGTCTCGCTCTCACACTCCTCGTCGGTGCCGCCGCCGTTGGTTCCAAAGTATCTCCCGCTGATGCCGCCTACGGTGAAGCTGGTGCGCAAATTATCCTTCGAAAAACCTTTGGATCATTTCATTTTCATAAAGAATCTTGAAAACATATATTTTCTTGTTTTTGGTTTTGGTTTGCAGCAAATGTGTTTGGGAAGCCAAAGGCGAACACAGACTTCCTGCCATACAATGGAGATGGATTCAAAGTGCAGGTGCCAGCAAAATGGAACCCAAGCAGGGAGATAGAGTATCCAGGACAAGTCCTTAGGTACGAAGACAACTTCGATGCAACTAGCAATCTCAATGTCATGGTCACTCCTACCGACAAGAAGTCCATCACTGATTACGGTTCTCCCGAAGAGTTCCTCTCTCAGGTCTTTACTCCATCCATCATCTACAGATATATTTTTCATAACTCAAATGAATTGTGATACTAAATTGTTAGGTTTTTGCAGGTCAATTATCTCCTTGGAAAACAAGCTTACTTCGGTGAGACTGCCTCTGAGGTAAACTTCCCATACTCTTTTGTTACTTGGTTACAGTACTGAAAGAATAGGATTTGAGAATCGTTTTTTCCAACCAAACATCTCTCTCTAGTTTCGGATGAATCATACGACCAAAAAGATTGTATCCTCATATATACTAAACCATAAAGCAAAGCCTAATTAAGGAGGAAATTATAAACTCTAATTATATAAGGTATCATCACCACTGTTACCTTATGTAGAGTTGGATTATCGGATCCTAACTGTGTGTGTGTGAATCTGATGTTTCTTGCAGGGAGGCTTTGACAACAATGCAGTGGCAACAGCAAACATTCTGGAGTCATCATCTCAGGATGTTGGTGGGAAGCCCTACTACTACTTGTCGGTGTTGACAAGAACGGCTGATGGAGACGAAGGTGGGAAGCATCAACTGATCACAGCCACTGTGAATGGAGGCAAGCTTTATATCTGCAAAGCACAAGCTGGAGACAAGAGGTGGTTCAAGGGAGCCAAGAAATTTGTCGAGAGCGCAGCCACTTCTTTCAGTGTTGCTTGAATGAAAAAGCAACACTTCCAGAACAATGCTCTGCTTGCTTTCTTCATTTGTCTCTTGTAAAAATGGAAAATGAAACTGAGTTTTTGAGAACTATCAAGATGATCTTACCTTTGCGGCTTCACTTGTGTACCTGTGATAACAGATTCTCGTTCTCCATGCTTGATTAAAAAGCTATATTCGGTAGAACTTTGCTCAAATTAAATACACTCACTCAGGATAAAGCTATAGACTAAGTCTAATGTAGTTAAGAAAGCCTGCTTGATGCTGGTATAACAAGAGCTAGGAATGAAATGGGTTTCCTAGTTCAACAGAGAGGTTAAAATTCAGGAGAATAGAGACGTCTGGCTATAACTAGATCTCTTAAAGCAAGTGCCAAAGCCATCAGTTGTTTGGCTACATAGAGATTTTATTTGTGTAGTAGTATTACAACACTTTACATTATCTATATATGCTACTTTTAATTACTATTGTAACTTTTGAGCTTTACAAATGCAACAAACAGAGTGTTTAACAGTTTAGAGATACTCAACAGGGAAACCAATGATGGGGTTTATTTCAGAGGCCATGGACCGTAGCTCAGTCACTTCATTGTCTGTTAGACTCCAACCTATTGCTCCTGCAAACTCTTTGGCTTGTTCCGCGTTCTTGGCTCCTGGGATGGGTATCACGTTCCCTTGTGCCACCAACCAGTTCAATGCTACCTGCAAAGTACAATACAACAAAACAAAAAGGCGTATGATTTGATGCAAATCGAGGATCACACCCTTAGGTCTACTGAACTTCTAACTAGGCCTTGTTCCGTAAATCAACAAGTGATATTGTAGATTTCCTTTTCAGAGAGTCCACAGTAAAACATATGTGTCTTACATGATTCTAGGGAGATCTTGAATTCACAAGATTAAAAGTATGAACAAACATGTACCTACACGTAATGCGAGTGTTTGTGTGTATTCACATTAAAATGACTGATGAAAAACTATGGTTATGCAAGTACCTAGAGTAGGATGAATATGCAGAGGGTGTACAACTTAAAATAGCTCAACATAGATCAGACGATTGCTCTTGTGTATTTTTATTTACGTTTTGGACTTCAACTTTGGACAGGAAAAAAGAAAAATGGAGTCCATAAGGAAAAGAGAAGAACCTGTGTGGGAGTTTTGCTGTAGTTTTCGCCTATTTGTTTGATTCTATTCAACAGGGGTTGAAGCTGTAACGTCATAAGTCAAAATTAGTGAAGAAACCTGGCAGGATATGTTACCTTTTGATAATTAATGCAGACATACATTAGGTGGTGTAGCGTGTGTGTGCTGTATAAAAATATATGCACTTTCTCAAAACAGAACTTGCCAAGTGAAAAGCAGGATGACAGGGGAAAATCAACCAGGTTTATAACAGTAAGATTTAAAAGTTATCGAAATCCAAAAACCACCCGTTTCCTATAGTTTTGAAGACATATAGGCCTCTGTTAAATAGATTATATATAAGCAGTCAAAGGACCTGAGGGTATATATAATACCTTTGTTAAAACTCAAGAGTATATATGCGACCCCGAGGACCTGAGGGTGGGTTCTCTGGAGTGTATTTACCAGTTAGAGCACCTGGAAAAAAAAAATAAAAGCCCGTCCATATTCTGTGGCCAGGTTGTTCTGAGTTAATACTATAAGAGCCTTATGCAACTTTTCCAGAGAGATGATATAGGAAATAGAGATACAGGGGAAGACACTGAAGGAATCAGAGAGTTTGGTTTAAATAAAGATCAAGGACAGACACTGTGACAAGTGGATGGACGAGATCAAAACTAGGTTTCAGTGCAAACGACATTTAAAAGAAACGAAGAAGATGTAATTTCATTCATTCATAGTGAAAAAAACGTTTTGTTACATTCTGTTACAATAATCTACCATTGTTAAAGTTTCATTGAGCTTGGCATTTGGTGAGTTGTTTAGTTGTTCTTTGATAAACATCTATTCAATTTCGTTCTTAATAAAGAGGATTTGGTTAAATCAAATTGAGTTACGATTTTCGTCTTCAATCTTCAATCTTTACCAATTTCTCATCAAGAACTAATTGAACTTCACCATCATCTAAGAAAAGCATACTTGCATTCTTGTGATTTAGATGATGATATGGAGTTTCCTGTTCTTCGCAGAACATACAAAGCCCTCTAAACCACCTATCATCAATCTCCTCCCAAGAAATTCTCCGACAAATCTTGCTTGTGCGTAACCCTAACGATTCTGTTGCTTGGCGACTTTTAGCTTCATTCTACATCATATCTTCGTTCAACAACATCTCAACTCTCGATTCTGCCATTGATTCCGAGGATGAACAGCTCTGATACCTTTGATGACAAAAATCGTAACTCAATTTGATTTAACCAAATCCTCTTTATTAAGAACGAAATTGAATAGATGTTCATCAAAGAACAACTAAAAAATTCACCAAATTCCAAGCTCAATGAAGCTTTAACAATGGTAGATTATTGTAACAGAATGTAACAAAACGTTTTTTTCACTATGAATGAATGAAATTACATCTTCTTCGTTTCTTTTTAATGTCGTTTGCACTGAAACCCAGTTTTGATCTCGTCCATCCATGTGTCACAGTGTCTGTTCTTGATCTTTATTTAAATCAAACCCTCTGATTCCTTCAGTGTCTTCCTTTGTATCTCCATTTCCTATATCAAATCTTCCCCGTTTGAAGAAACCTTGACCTCAAGGTTTTTGAGGAGAAAGATTTGTTGTAATTTCATCTCCTCTTATTCCTTCAACCTTCCTCTGCTACCTTGTACCATCCTAAACCATCGCCAAGACCTCTTAAAATCACTTGTGAGTCAGACCTACACATTACATACAATGCTATTTTTCTGCTCCAGCTTTTAAACCACTCTCTAATCTGATCATGTAGCTTGTCCTCATGATGAACAACTCACATGCCAATGCCAAAATCTAAGACATAGGTAACCTGATTGAGTTGTAGTTTTATCTCCTCTTTTTCAGATTTGAACTTAAACTTCCAAGACTTTGAACCTTTCCCTTCTTCCTCTTATGTTCCTTTTTCCGTGCGACTTGTATCTCATCGTTGCTTTGACGTTCTTTTGTCATCAGAGCTGAATTCATCTGCTCTAGCCCTTCTAACTCAGATTTCTTGTCCTCCAGCTCATCATTCATCTCCTTGACCGCCTCATCATCATCATTCCCAAAATGTTTCATCACTTGCAATTTGCCTTTTAGTTCTTGAATCTCCATCTCTAGTGTCTGTTTGGTGTCTAGCTGCTTCTCAAGATTAAAGATCTTGTT
Source organism: Cardamine chenopodiifolia (assembly GCA_963922655.1). NCBI lineage: Eukaryota > Viridiplantae > Streptophyta > Magnoliopsida > Brassicales > Brassicaceae > Cardamine > Cardamine chenopodiifolia. The sequence goes on from OZ000467.1 coordinate 1,249,330, forward strand.
CAAACCCTCTTCTTTTTGCCTCTTATGCTCATTCTTTCTCTTGTCTTCATCACTCGATAATGCCAACTGGACTGCAATCGATTGAATTTCTGTGCGTTGCTCCAATTCACATCCAGTTGCACTTGATTTTTCATTTTCATCAATTAGCAACACATCACAAGATCTTCCATCTTCAATCTCTACCAATTTCTCATCAAGAACTAATTGAACTTCACCATCATCTAAGAAAAGCATACTTGCATTCTTGTGATTTAGATGATGATATGGAGTTTCCTGTTCTTCGCAGAACATACAAAGCCCTCTAAACCACCTATCATCAATCTCCTCCCAAGAAATTCTCCGACAAATCTTGCTTGTGCGTAACCCTAACGATTCTGTTGCTTGGCGACTTTTAGCTTCATTCTACATCATATCTTCGTTCAACAACATCTCAACTCTCGATTCTGCCATTGATTCCGAGGATGAACAACTCTGATACCTTTGATGACGAAAATCGTAACTCAATTTGATTTAACCAAATCCTCTTTATTAAGAACGAAATTGAATAGATGTTCATCAAAGAACAACTAAACAACTCACCAAATGCCAAGCTCAATGAAGCTTTAACAATGGTAGATTATTGTAACAGAATGTAACAAAACGTTTTTTTTGACTGAATGAATGAAATTACATCTTCTTCGTTTCTTTTTAATGTCGTTTGCACTGAAACCTAGTTTTGATCTCGTCCATCCACGTGTCACAGTGTCTGTCCTTGATCTTTATTTAAACCAAACTCTTTGATTCCTTCAGTGTCTTCCCCTGTATCTCCATTTCCTATATCAAGAGAATATAAAGGAAAATCACCTTGAGCAATAGGAGAATATGCAATTAAAGTAACTCCGAGCTCATCACAAGTAGCCTTTACACCAGTCTCCTCAGGAGCCCTGCATATCAGACTGTAGTTGACTTGATTTGAGGCCAGAGGAATTCCTCTCTTTTTCAGTCTCTCATAAGCATCACGTAGCCGCTTCTCTGAAAAAGCGAGACCCACAACACTTTGAGTATGATAAATTTGGAATAACATTAGATGTGCTGAAGTTACCAAACCTAATAATCTATCTACTGGTTTTTTTCCTTCTAAAATGGAGAAGGTATATATTAGTGTCTATTTAACAAGGAAAAATTTCACATCCTGATTTCAATTTCTTTTTCTTGCAGCTGCCGATCATTGGTGAGAAAGAATAAAAAAACATATTGAAATGGTATTACTGTAGTTAGAAACACCGACAGCCTTCACAAGTCCTTGTTCAACAGCATCCCCAAGACCATCGAGATATCCTAAAACATAATTCACCTTGTCAATGGATTTGATATGATTACTAAAAGCAACAAGAGTTTTGTTCAAAGTAGCTTTAATGCAGCTCTAAAGAGCAAACCTTCATTTCCCCATACTCCTGGCCTGAAATTTAACCAAGGAAAAGTGTGAGATTGTTCCCTTACAGTGTTTAGTCCAAGGTGAATTAGGGGTACATACCAATGGAGCTGATAGAGATGAACAGACGAAAGCCCAAGACGGGAAAGGGAAGCTTTAAGGGCAGTGATAACACTCTCACGACCCAAACGCCATGGTAATGCAGCATACTTAGTTGGAACTGAAATCTGAGCTCCGGGGTCTCTCTCTTTTCTCTCATAGATGAATCTGTTCAAATTCTCACAAATGACAGTCAAGAGGAATGAATATCTATACGGATCGTGGCACACTGTCACATGTTTGCGAAATACAGTAGAAATGTACCTTCGTAAAAAAGTTTCAGAGCTGATAGCACCCAGGGAAAACTATAGATGATGGAAACAAGAATGTGAGATTTTTCCAATTAGTTTAAAAAAAAAAAACCACTTTTGGAAGAGTAATCATCTTTCTCAGTCTTACTTTGGAACCATAAACTTCTGCGGTATCGAAAAAATCTATACCGTTGTCAAGACTGGCATCAAAAGCACCTTTGGCAGCCTTCAATTTCCTGTCTACCATCACAGAGACAAAAAATACAATTTTTAGTATTCATGAAAGAGGAGAAAAAATAACAATCTAAGGAAACTACTACAAGTTTTTTTAAAAAAGAAGAAGAATGAAGCATAGTTGTAATCACTCAGCAGCGAAATCTAATTGGAATGTCTGAGAAAGGGAAATGGCACAGACCATCCCACTGGAAATCATTCCAGTAGCTGTTATCACCCCATGACCAGACTCCGATACCAAGTTTCGTTACTTTCAGTTCCGAGCCTCCCAATTTCACTTTTGATTCTTCGGCGGCTACTGCTCTGACCAGCTTCCGGACGTACCTTCCTCTTCCCCGAGAGCCTTCCGAAACAACATAGTTGTTGGGCAAGGTGATGCGTAGCCATGGCCATGGCGTTTTTTCTGTTGCGATGTTTTCTTTTTGATTTTTTGGATTTTGAATTGGAACAAGAGGTTGGGCTTTGTCACATCGTGTGAGAGACGGACACGTAAGATCTTGGCGGCCCGAACAATTAAAAAAAACCCGGTTTTTTTAATCTTTAACTAATTTATAAGTAAAATCTCATAACACAATGTATTAGAGATAATTACACAAAAAAATATGTTTTCAAGTTGATCGAGAATAATGAAAGTAACCAACAAACTTTTTTTAAAGGATATTAAGAAGATTCATAGTATTAAACGACAAAGGCAATAGTCCCCTCTCTCTCTCCCACTCACCAAACGGCACCAATAAACTTGCCATCAACTCTCATCTAGCACAACAAAAATCAATTGCAAAATGAAAAAACATATAATCATCTTTTGTAGTTATCATCACTCCCAAAACCCAACCTCATTATCATATATGGTAATGGCACTACGAAGGTTGTAGTGAATGTAAAATTTTCAAGATTCTGGTGCTGGAGCTTTGAGGAGAGGCTGTAACGCCTTCACAACTATGCTCATATTTGGTCTAAACTCAGCTTCGTATTGCACACACAATGCTGCCACTGCTGCTAGCTGCATTGCCCAACATAACACATTATTTGTATCTTTCGGATTCTGAAAATTTAACATCAATTTCAATCTTTTATTAGATATTCATGGCATGGACAGAGGTACCTTAGCAACCGCTTTTGGAGGGTAATCGGCTTTTAGCTTTGGATCAATGCACTGTTTAACTTTATCTTCACTGAGTCTTGGTGTCGCCTGATCAGAGCCAATAACATGTAACTGTAAGCCAAGGACAAGAAATAAGAAAAATTATGCTCCAGAAACATATACTCACCCAGGTTACAAGACTCTGTTGACCCCGAGGCATGGTGTGATCCACTGGTTTCCTCCCTGTCAGAAGCTCGAGAAGTACAACCCCGAAGCTGTATACATCACTCTTCTGAGTCAACTGCCCAGTCATTGCGTATCTGCATATGGGGCGGATTAAAATTTTAGCTGTTTATTAAGCATTCAGAGACGCACAAGACAATAAGGATTTAAGATACATTACTCTGGAGCATGATAACCAAAAGTTCCCAAGACTCTTGTAGAATGAAGACGAGCAGCATTATCAGGTGCTTGATTTGACAGATTGAAATCAGCAATCTTTGCTTTGTAGTCTTCAAAAAGAAGGACATTGCTAGATCTTATGTCTCTATGGATCACAGGAGGCTGAGACTTTTCATGAAGATATTCCACACCTCTCGCTGCCTCAACCGCTATTTTCACCCTCGTTATCCAGTCAAGTGTTGGACCTGGCTGTGCCCCTTGAACTCCCTTCCTACCTGTAATCCCACAATATGCAACCAATTACATGGGAAAATTTTGTTCAAACAAGGGAGTTTCGAAGTCCAAGAAACTTATCTTACCATGCAAGATATCATGCAAAGACCCCATTGTTGCAAACTCATATGCAAGGACGCGGATGTTTCCATCAACACAAAAACCGAGCAATTGAATGAGATTTTCATGCTTCAATCTAGAAACCATGGAAACCTAAGGAAGAGCAAACTATTAATTTGACAAGTTGAAAGAGGATAAAAACACAAATTTCCTGGAAAAGATCAATGGATACCAATACTCATCTCATCTCATTACAAAGAAAATGGATTGAGAGAAGTAAAGGGTTGAAGAAGATTGATAACCTGACACAAGAATTCCTCATCTGAGTCAGCTTCAGGCACGACATCAAGTTTCTTCAGAGCAACCGCTATACCATCATTTAGTGTCGCATAATATACTCTCCCGTAAGATCCTTCACCAATCAGTGTCTTTGATCCGAAATTTTCAGTCTTTTCCTTCACCTCGTCCAAAGACAAGGGAGGAACCTCGATCGGAAGAGCTTCCTTCTTCACCTCAGGTTTCGCAACAGCTGCTGGTTTTGGATTCTTATGATTTGCTACATACATGAAGACACTAAACACGATAAGCTATAACATATCTTATCATAATACGAATACACAATACAAAGTCATTAAATGCTAAAAGTTTAGACCAAATGTCAACTCATATCCCTCAGTTGGAAAATATGATAACTGCTACACAAAGGTTGGCATGGAACCCTCTAGTAAATGAACACTAGCGCCAGAATATATCCCTCAAAGATTCCCGTAACCATGCGTAATTAGATTACTTCAACATACCATCAGATTGCTGCTGCGAACTTTTCAGTTGTTGCTCTTCATTTGAGTCTTCTATTTGACACCTACAACAGATCCATTTGCGCATCCTTGTTCACTTCTTTAATAATGGATCGTCAACAACCTTTGGCTCCTGAAATAGACAAAGTAACTGAATATAGATGCAAAGGAAATAGGACTAGATGTGTGAGCCAAAGAGTTATCTTCTACTAGCTCGCTACACAATAAATCCCCAATAGAAGCATCTAGGCTCAACAACTAAAATAAGTAGGATAAGTTTAAAAACATGCAGCTTTAATGAGACTGGTAATACTACAAATAGAGATCAAATTTACATCTTGATTGAGCAGATTCTCTGGGAAATTCTAAGTTCATCAAATCAAAAATCTCAATCACATGATCCAACATCCATTAGATTGAGAATATTTGTTTATCATGCAAAATCAAAGATCAAAATTTACCTCATATTGCCACCAAATACGGCCAGAAAAAAATAATCAAAGATCAAACTTTACCATCTCACAGACTCAACATTTACAAATCAGAAACAAAAACCCAGATGACAAATCTCCCCCAAATATATCCCCACACCGAAACGAAATTGAATGGTAAAACATTAAATCTAAGAGAGCGAAAACGAGGATCAGAACGGCCTCAGAAGCCCTAGAAAGCATGAATCTAAAGACAACACCGTTTCTACGAAATCCAAATTCAGATACAAACAAAAAGAAAAAGAGAAGATAAAAGAGAAATTCATTACCCGTCTAATCTCCCTGAGGCACCAACAAAACTCGCTGTCCCTCTCAAACTCTCTAGGATTCGTCACGTACGATGTTGAGAGAGAGAGAGAGGCTTGCTTGATGGAGGCGAAGGAGAAAGAAGAGATATGAGCAAATGGCGAAAAGAAAAGAAATGAAGAGAGCTTTGGTTGGCGTTTTTGTAATCTAATCCATTTTTGAATTTTTGCTTTAATTGAACTTAATCACTCCTCTCTTTCTGCTTTGTTGTTTCCTAATCATTTTTTTAAATATTGTATATGTTTACTTACTAGATATCTTAACCTTCTCACCACCAATAAATAAAACGATTTCCATATTTTTCTTCTCATTTTCCGGTCACTGGTCATTGTTTTATAACAATTTAATTTTGACTCGAGTCTTTACCAAGTTTGGGATTATTATTACCATAATATTTATAAAACTAATAAAAAGGAAAAGTTATATTTATTCAAAAAATTTACCTATATTTATCATTTACCAATACTGTTTTTTATATCTTTAAATGACGTTGTTGGATTATCTTATGGATTTATTTAAATTATTTTGTTGATTTTTTTCTTTATTAATGGTTTTCAACTAAAGTCTTGCCACTAAAAACTTTAGACTTATTTTATTACTGTTAATTAAATAAGAAAAAGTGTCTCCGGCAACAGTTAATAGAACAGTTATCAATTTGTGTGACATTGTATAAAATAGTCATATAAGTATCTTACTTCCTTATTTTATAATATTGGTATCAGACTAAATCCCAGCAACTGTAAAGTGTTCATAATGTCAGAAACAAGCATTAACATAAATCCAAAATAATTAACAAAAAAAAAAAAAAAAACATGATTTGCAAACCTAATAATGATTCTGTGACCATATTGCACCTGAAACTCATGTACCACTTCTATATGTACAGCTAAAACCAACAATAGGATGAGTGCGCCAATCGACAAACGTTTCGTCTTTTGACAGGAATTGATCTTCAAGGTAGATTCATCCACATGGTTTGTTGATGTTTTGAGATCTTCTTGGTCCCTTTCCTGTGTGTCTGTGTTCATCCGTAAGTCCATGGAGTAGAAGCTATTGACTGTTCCCATGTCAACTTAAGAGACTGTTGCCGTCATAATCAATGAGAAATTCATCAAGGATTTGAGAGTTGAAGCTATTGACTTGACTCATCAAAGCAGGAAATCTATTGGGCTTTTGGTAAAGATCTTACAACCTCTACCAAAGTCATGTTTACCTATAGGAAGCATTAATGCAGTTGCAGAGTGCCCAAACAACTCCATTGAGAATCATTAGAAGTGTATATTTAGACGTCATGTACAAAGCAGAACCTGTATACATAAACAGATGCATGTCACAAATTCGTAGGCAAAACACATGAGTTTAATTAGACGCTGACCATATGCGATTTGTAACCAATGAACTTACACAGGATTTTGGTCCAAAAACTCAATGCGCCTCATGCTCCTAGTGGTCTTCCCAATACGTTCCCCATAGCTTCTAATGTGGAAAATTCAGGTTTTGACTAGGATGCTCAACATCAGATGCACCATCTAGCTGAGCAAAGCAGAACTAGACATCATGTATTAATAAGCCTAAGCCCCATCAGATGCTTTCTTTTTTTCTATCCACTGAATTTCCTGCAAATTGAGGCAATTAGCAATGATAACCAATCTGCGTTACAATAATGTAGGGAAACACATAAAAAATATCAACTACCACGTGTAAATTCCTTTTCTCTCACTAGATAAGAAACTCTAACAAAATATACATAAATTTATGTGAACATTGCAAGGAAATAAAAGTTGGAAAACATCAACTATTACTACACTTTTCAAATTCAGAAGAAAAAGTCAAAGAGGGCAAACCATACGAGATATGAAATCTAGAAGCAAAAGTGCTTCACTGATCTTGCTGTTTCGGAAAAGTCCCTTGATAAGACTACAGAATGTTTGCATCTCTGGAACAACACCTTTCTTCGTCATTTCCGAGAACAACTGAAAAGCCTTGTCCACTTTATTGGCAAGGCAAAGGCTTTCAATCAACGAATTATATGTGCTACTGTAGTCAACCAACGTGGCTGAAAATGTTGCAACCTCTTCAAGAAGCCTAAGAGCCATTTCCAGCCTGTGAGCTTTAATAAAATTATCAATCAAAAGCCTATACACAGAAAGAAAAGGGGCAGTGCCATCCTCAGCTATCTCATCGAGAAGCCCAAGAGACTCTATGAAATCTTTATTGAATCCTTCAATGACTTTGCGATATCCTGCTGCGTGTGTAGGCCAATGTGTCTGTTTCATTTCTTCTAGAAGGTTGTGGGCCACATCCAATACACCATTTTTGCAACAATGATCTATCAAGACCCTATAAGTAACATAATTTGGAGCAACACCTTTGGAACCCATTCGCTCCAACAGCTGTAGGCATGTTTCTATTTTACCAACCATTCCAAATCCATCAATCATTGCCGTATATGTCACAACATTTGGCTGACACCCTTTTTCTTCCATCATTTGCATTAGCTTATACGCCTCATCAGTTTTACCAACCTTGCATAAGCCATCAATCATCTCAGTGTAGATAACCACATTGGGCGCACAAGAATTCTCAAGCATCTTGGACAATTCTTTTGAGGCTAAATCTTGGCGCTTCGCTTTGAAATAATGATCAATTAGAGAACTGTAAGTATATAAGGTTGCTGTGAATCCATACCCAGACATCTCAGTTTTCACTTCTTGTGCTTCGTCTAGTTTCCCAGCCTTACAGAGTCCATCAATAAGAGCATCATATACAACCTGATTTGGTTCACAACCTTCCATGGACATAGTATCCAACAACTTACGAGCTTCTTCGACCCTATGCGACTTGCAGAAACCATCCAGTAAAGCTCCATATGTAACTACATTTGGTCTCTCGCTATTGTCATCATACTGCTTGAAGTACATATCTACATCTGGAACATCTTTGCTGCCACACATTCTTTCAAAAATCTGGCAAGCTTTCTCCGTCTGCCCAGCTTTGCAATGGCCATCAATTAAGGCAGAATATGTAACAATATTAGGGACACATCCTTCAGACAGCATCGTTTCAAACAGCTCATTCGCATAGCTGACCTTCTTGACCTTAAGGTAAGCATGGATAAGAGCAGTATATGTGACGACGTTAGGTGTACACCCAACCTTTCTCATTTCACTGAACCACTTATGAGCCTGTTCAATAAGGCCAGCTTTACAGAAACTATCTACCATAATTGTATACGTGTAGACATCAGCAACAAGGCCACTTCTTTTCATCTCTTCAAATAATAAAAACGCCATTTCCATTTTTGAAGCATTACATAAATAACCAAGGACTTTGGAATATGTACTGTTATCTGGTATAAATCCCTGACCGATCATTTCACGAATAACATTAAATGCCTTTTCATATCTTCCAGCACCGCAAAGACACCGTGCAAAGCTGCTGACGTTAATCTTATTTAGAACAACACCTGTAGCAAGCATTTCAGTATAAACTTTCTCAGCCAATCCCAATAGATCACAACTTAGTGAGTCTTTTTCACCACAAATACTCCCAATCAATATATTGTAGACAACATATCCTGGCATGTGACCACATTTAACCATTTTTTTTAGCAATTTGTAGGCATATGAATGATCTCCTGATCTGCAGTAAGCATGTACAAGAGAATTAAAAATCTTAGGACTTGGATAACAACCTTCCATCATCATCATGTTAAGCACCCTTTTACATCTACCCAGCTGTTTTTTGTTCAAGCATCCACACAGCAAAGTCGAATATGTTACAACATTTGGAAGGGAGGAGGTAGCACGCATCCTATTCAAGAAATCCATAGCCTCTTCAAAAAGCGAAGCTTCACACAGACCAGATATCAGTTTTGTATAAAACACAGTATCAGGCACAAAATTTTCAGTTTCTATCAATGTTAGAGCTTCCCTCCACTTTCCTACTTTACAGAGGGAATAAGCAAAGCATCTAAGTGTAAACCCATCCATCCTAAGATTCGCAAGGGACATTTCCCGATGAACCAAAGAAGCAGAGTCTAAACGATCAGCCTTGAGAAATGCCTGAATCAAACAATTATAAGTAACTCCTGAAGGTCTAAGCCGAAAATCCTTCAGCCTCCCCAACTCCTCAAGTGCAATGCTAAATGACCCATTCCTGCAATGTTTCCTAATTAACACATTAATAAATTCCCCCAACACTTCCTTGTCATCGTCTCTGATCTGTTGCAGGAGTTCTTCCGGAACTTTTTCATCATCATCACATACAATAAGGTCTACCAAAGCGTTATATACAGGTGATGTGTGCTTATAACCTATCTGCCTACCTGCCCAAACGAAGAAGCTGATAACAGCAGACGGTCTTTCTATCAAACGCAACACCTCAATTACCAAGCTTTCACTCAGTTTCTCTCTAAATTGCCTAAGAAACTTCTGGGATTTGCTCCCAAACACATCATCGCCACCAGAGACAGCATCTGCAATGGCTCTAGCATCAATGGAGGATTGAGTAATGGGCACTTGGTGGACATCAACATGTCCAGCAGAGTCCACAAGAGAATCTTGCAAAAAGTAGTACTCTTTAGTCAAATCCACCACTTCCCGCGACTCACTGGGGGAGAAAGGATCGTCGAATCCATACATATCATCAGACGGAGGAGTGGACATAAACCTAGTCGTGAGATAACGGCTACAGGTGGAAACTCTGTGGAGAAGAGATAAATTGGTGGAGAAATGAATCAAAGGATGATGTGAACGAGAAAGAAGACATCTTACAACTGTTTTTTTCATAGCTATCGTATAACCGATAGAGAGAATTTAGGGTTTAAAAGAGGGTTTAGGGTTTTATATATGAAGAAGAAAAAAAAACTTGAGATGATGTTCCCACCCATTCCCTTGTTTGTTTGTTCTAAATAAATCTCATAAGTACAAATTAATAACATTGATTAGCATATCCTAACAGTCTAATCACATACATGGTATGATGATAACATGAATAATCTATCTATTTTGCTGCACATATATAAATAATTCAATCCGAATCCAAAACATACATATGGATCATATATTTCACAATGCACAAAACTAAACTATGACGGGCAATATTTGAAATAAATTGTCCAATACTTAAAGCCATTTTGTTAGTGATAAATTTTAAGAATATTTTAGAGCAGAAATTATGCAAAGTTTCAGTCGGGTAGTTGACATTTCAAGGTAGTAGATTGGGATTTTCGGGAACCATGTCCAAGAAATCTTACTTTGTGATAAATAACTCAAAAGTAGAAGAAACAAGAATATCAGTGAAACATCAAAACAAAACTTTTTAGTGTTAAAGTTGAAAAATTTGGATCTCTAACTAATCTTGGCTTCTCCTCAGCTTCTTCTTCTCTTTATCTTCCGTACGATATCTCTCACGTCTCTCCTCTCTCCTCCGTTTCTTCGATATTTCCTCATTCTTAGCTTTCTCTGCCTCATACTTTTCCCTCTTCTTCTGATCCGTTATTTTTTTCTTCTCCATCTGCAATTTTTTCAACAGAACTTCAAGTCAGACAAGTTTAATCAAAGGTGATTATGCATATGCTATTAGTTTTTAAACATTACCTTGTACTGTTTCATCTGTTGATATTTCTGGACGATAGCAAGATCTTTACGTTCTTTCGGATCCATTATAACAGCTCTTCTAGCATCTAGTGATGGTCTTCTTCGCCTTGGTATATCTTTGGTTTTTGATTTAAACGGCAACTTTTCCTCTAGTTTCTTTGGAACCACCAATGCATTGAACTTCTTTTTCTTCCGTTCGATTGGCTGCAGATGTTACACAAATGAGAATTAGTTGGAATCAACTATTTTTTGTTCCTTCCTACACAAGTGTTACCGCATTTTATGGGCTTTACCTTGTAGAGTGAATCCTTATTCACAGGAATCGGAATATTTTGCTCTCTACGGAGTTCGCCAATAGTTTTCATCCCTTTCCAGGTCTTATCGCGGGGTTGCAAGGCTGTCGTTAGAGGGTTGTAAAATTGTGGAACTTCCACTGTGGTCCAAGCCCTTAAGAAGACTATGTCGCTCATATGGATTTGATCTTCAAAGGTACACCTTGCAATCCCATCTCCGGCCTTGTTATCAAGCATGTTTTTTCCAGCCTAACTTACAAAGAATGTGAGAAAACCGGAGACAACAAATGAAGAAAAACAAAAGTAGACAACCGTAAAGCTTAAGCTAATTGAGAAACCAGGAACTACAAGAAGATCAAAAGCATACCTTTTTCACTTGTCCTCTAATGCCACTAACTGTTCGCACAGATGAACCTTCAAATCTAGCTATTTCAAGGTCAGAAGTGAACATGCCTTTGATGAATGCAGTCTTTTTCTTGATCCTGTAGGGGGTCCCAACCAGCTTGATCTTCTTTGCAATACGGACTTGGTGATTAAACTCAAGAACTACAGAAGTCGCTGTTATCCTAAATCCTGCCTGAAGCACACACCAAGAGAGCTACTCAGTGGGGAAGGAATGTAACAGATCTAACCAGAGTAACAACAAATAAATTCCCCTGTAATAACAGGTGGGCCACTAGGGGTTTCTAACCAAAATAAATAAATTTGACCACTAATGGATGAAAACACTACTGTTGCATGATATCTCAACACTAAACAATAGAGCAGAATGGGCTGATATGAAAGCATATTTACATGAGGAAACAGTCATTTTAGGTTGTGTCAACCATCATCGGAGGGAGATATCTTTTGTCTCACATGCAAGTTTCAGTTTTTAACGCATACTTAGTATGCATACTAGTATTTACTATTGTTCAGTCGCACCTTAAACTCACACTACCCATTTCATGTAGATACACTTCGCTTTACCAAAGATAGATTCTCTATCACAAAAGTTCAAACACACTCCTGGGAAAATTCGGATCAAAATCTCAAGCAGCATAGTGCATTTGCATACCTGATTGTTTGACAGGTTTTGGAAAGCGACAAAGCCGGTGTTGGGTGGGACAAGAGGACCCCAGAACGTAACAAGACAGTGCATATGTTCTGGAGTATACTTAAGCATTCGATGTCTGCCATTGCGCTCTTCAATGGCGTATACAGGAAGAGTCTGGTAGCGTCTCCATCCAATAGACACAATAATGGGATCTCTTGTCTTTAGTACTTTATTATGCCACCTATGTTTCTTCAACCGGGCCTAAGGAAAAGGAAACATAGGATACAATAGGCAGTGCTCAAACAAACAATCATGTTTCAATGAATTTTACGTATGAGAAAGATAAGTCATCTTATGAGATGAAACAAACTGCTCAATTCGACTTTCTTTTGGGTCAGAAAAAGAAAAGTTGGTTTGTAGCCATACCTGCATATATCCAACATTATCCTCGCCGAAACCAATACCTCCAACAAGAACTGGATGACAAGGATCAAAGAAATCAACCATCTCATAAGGAACATTGTGAATCTCCAGTCGCAAGTATGTTCCAGTCTGGAATCCTTCTATCTCAATTCGAGTATCCTCATCAAGATTGTTGAGTTCTACCAAATTCATCTGTTTTCTAATTTCAAGCTCTTCCTTCAACTGGAAACAAATAGAGTGAATAAACAACAGAGAATAGAAACCTTATCTGTAGGCAGAAAAATTTACTTACTTTGTCAACGTATCCTGGTTCCTTGGCTTGACTATGAGGGTTGTTTCCATCACCTTTATCACTGTCATCTTCATTTAACTCGGATCCATTGCTTGTACAACGAAGTTAAGGTTGAACAAAAAGTAACTTGTCAAAGTGCAAACTGAAATAGTAGCATAAAGCCAAATATGACAAATACGACATACAGAGGAATAATATGCAAACAGCAAGATCAAACTCACTGACCAAGAATGACATATGAACTTACTGACCCATTTGACTGACATAGCTAGAATTTTTCACCATATTTTCATGTGAGTTGTTTCAGAAAACAATCAAAACAAACAGCAGTAGATAACTTGTTGGCAAATGATATCATGCTTAGATATGTTAAATGATGCCATTCAAGTAAAAAAGGATATTCTAAATTTGCTCGCTGAGCCAGCTTTTTTAGCCTACGCTCAACATCTTCAGATTCTTCTTTTTGATTTGCACCCGATTCCATGTTCTCATGGCTATTATTATTCTCTCCCGTCTCTAGATCCTCAAAATCACCATAAAGTTCATCATCTTCTCCCTCATTGCCAGTACCTGAATTTTGATCTCTCAAAGCAGCTTTTGACCAATCACCAGTGGTAAATCGATCACGAATGCTCTCACAGACTTCTTTCTCTTTCCAGTTCTTTAGGTTTCCATAATTCACAAATTTAGAACAATCCTCTGAGTTGACATATCCCACATCCCTTCCATCACCTAAGTTCTGGAAGTATATGAAATAAAAGAATTGAGATATCTTTTTCCAAAAACAAGAAAGGATTACCGAAGTTTGTATGGTCTTGAGATGACAAACCTTGCTTTGTTTTCCTTTTGGCTTAAAGAATTCTTCATCATCATCTTCTTCATCATCACTAATTTCATGGTTCTCATTTATCAATGGAGTAGCTGATGTTCCCAGTGCTCCATACACAATCTGCATCAAGTCCGGGTTCTTTTTTCTGGCCTTCTCCTTCAAGGGAGCTTTCCATTGTGATATATTCCCAAAGTTCATATCTGATAGATGGTCAATGTTTAGGAACGAAAAAAATCTCAAAAGGCAAAGGACAATACACTTTCTCAAGAAAATCTAAAACCTTCTCATAGATGCCCCATAATTCCCAGCGCAGGACATCATATATACGAAAATAAATTCAAACAAAGAATTAACGTACCATCTATCTGATAACCCCCTGCCTCATCTTCTGGCGAATCAGAAGCAGAGTCATCTCCACCATCTTCAGCTTCATTTTCGTCCAATTCAACATCTTCTGCTTCGTCAACATCATCTTCGTCCGAGTCCTGCGTCACACAGCCAGGCAAATTAGAAGATATAATCCAGCTTCCCCAAAAAAAAAATTAACTATAGGGATCCCACTAGAATTGTGGTTGACTTAACCTACTTCCACTGTTTCTACCATTTCTTTCCAGATTGTCTGACAATAGTCGTGAATGAATCAAGAAGAAAAGAAAATAATGAAAAAGAGCAAAATTCACATTCACTACCTCTTGAACTCATAGTCACCAGAATTATCAAACTGAAGATGTGATTGGAATAGTAAATAGAAGCATTACAAAAATCAGATCAAGCAAGGAAATTACCATTGCATCACTCTCACAAATGTCATCACCCTCTGCATCCATCTCATCATCATCTCCAGATTGAGACTCCTCTGATGACTCGGTGTTAGAACCTTCCAGCAAAGATTGATGCGCATCTTCAGCCTCAAGTGTTATTTTTGAACTGGCACTAGTCGTTTTGCCAAAAAGGTCAATGAATGTCTTATTCAGTTTCTCATCAAGAGAATATTTTGTATTCTGCAACGACTTTACCAACTCTTCACCAACATCTCTGCCCTTTCCTGCCAAGAGAAAAATGTCACAATCATAGATCCTAGAGCTACAAAAAGTGAGCAAAAAGTATTGCTTCTCTATCCTGGAGAATGATGTAAACCAAATTCTAAATATATAAAAATTCCTTTAATGAGATAAAACATGAAATGAGCAAGATACTCGAAAGAGACAACTGCAAATACATATAAGTATATGACAATAAAACTTGGAGAACTCGTAAATAACCTTTCTTAGTAGGTTCTCCCTTTCCATCATCAGGTTTAGAGAACTGAACAAGGTGATCATTTATGTTGATGTAAACAGCATCTTTGTCATACAAAAGATCTCCAATCCCGGACATAGGAGCATAGAAACGCTTGTCCTTGTCCGTCAGCCTCTTATTCTTGGTAGCTGAAGGTAAAGGACAAGGATCCGATAAAGCAGTTACCCCAGCTAAACTGTAGTCACCAACTCCAGCAATATGAACCTGATAACGGATTACTTTCGGTTTCCGTGATGCAATAACTAGTTCAAAATGCTGTAATATGTGAATCACTAAGAATCCATGAACCAATACCAGTGAGGAAGACCATATAAATAACATCAACTTGACATCAAATCAGCTCATATCTAGGCTCAATTTAAATATTGATCTTCCTCCCAGAATATCGAGTATTTTGCAAACAAATGGCTCAAGGATTCAGGCAACAGAAAGTTCAAAAAGCTAAGATGAACCAATATCCAAGAAAAACGAAGGCAAAACATCTGACGCCATACCTTCATCCCTTTTTTCAAGTTACAACCACGTAAGTAACCATACAATGTGATATTTCTATCACATTTCTTATCCATCTGAAATTTCTCGGGAGGGGTAACATCTTCCAGGCGATCAGCCAACAGATAAGGATGTGATGTTCGCCATGTCAATGGATTGGGCTTGATAACAGATAAAAAGCGGGCGAGGTTGTTAACTTCACGCGGCGAATACCTGCCAATAAAAGATAAATCAAAGGTGAACGTCAAACGCTCCTTGCACATGCATCCATGTTGGTGAAGTATCAATGCAGATACTTACTTCCCATGAATGAGACCAGATAAATAGAACAATTTAGCTCCATTATATATTTCGGTCCAAAACCGATGCTTGAGACTTTGTTTTGTTTTCCTCAGCTTCTTTACATCCTTGAACTTATCTAGGTGAGTGAGGACTCCCATAACTCTAGGAAATCCATGCACTTGCATAATATTGAGGAATTCAAAGGTTTCCTGAGGGTCAAACAGATCAATAGACAGTTTACATATCATAACTTGGTTGATAACACTAAAAAATGTAGATTACCAAAAAAATAGGTCCAACAACGATCTTGTATCAAAAAAAGATTCTTCACAAAACCACAAGCAAATGACATGATGGAAAAGAAAACTATACACCACATTATCCGTGGCAGAGGAAGACCAAGCTAGACAAATCACTAATTACGAAAAAAAAAATGGAGAAAGCTACAGAAAAATGGTGTCTCACCATCTCAAAACCATAACTCCCGTCAATAAGAAGTAGAGCTAGATCAGCAATCTTCGCACAATCCACCATCGCATTGATATCATTTGGACACTCCACAAATTGTATTCGTCGATGTTTACCTAAATACATGACCAACCAAACATGAGAGCAGGAATAAAAGCCAACCCTAAAATTCATGATAAATACAAATCCACTACAAAAAAAAAGAAATAAAGAGAAGAAGCAATAAACAACGTAGAACAGAACCTTGAACAATGGTAATAGGTCCTCGAACCTCCGGTACATTCTGGAAAGTATAGTGTTTTACAAGACACTTAATCACTAGAGACTTTCCAACCTACAGTAACAAAAACACAATCAAAATTTCTTAGAAAACAAAAAACAAATCCGAGAATGAAAACGCCAAATCAGTCAAAAACACAGTACTCCTGGGGGGCCTTGAACCACGATGACGATAGGAGGAGCTTGGCCATAAGTACGATCAATTTGGGGAAGATGCATTCGCCGTTGCTCCTTTTCCACAGCGCGAGCTTTCGCTCGCTTCGCCTTGAGAGCAGACTTAACCGCAAACGCCTGTAAACAATAAAACAAAGAATCGATTGATAACATACATACGAATCAACGAAGATAAAGTGAAAATTGACAAGAGAGAAGGAGACTAGTTGTAACTCACCTTAAAGTTGTGCTGCTTGTCAACGGTGATACCACGCTTCTTCTTATCAATTTCAGATTTCTTCTTCATGGTAGGACCTGCTTTGCGAGCCCTGTGCGACCTCTGAGGCAGCATCAATTCGTCGGCGGCCATGGCGTCAAGTGAGCCAAAAAAACGATGGGTGGCCGTCGAGAAGTACTCAGCTAAGATGAAAAACCCTTTCTATAAACCCTCCGATTTATTAGTTAATAATAAGTCGGTCGAGGAAGCCAAACCGGATCCGGCTTTTATATCACGAATACTAAACCCGGTTCGGTTTTATTTGGTACTCTTGTATTAATTTACTCCGGTTCAAGTTGTACCACGAAAGCCTCCTCAAATGATAGATAAAAACAAACAAACATAGATTGACTTAAAACCATTAAGGAGATTGATTATAAACTACAATGTAGCTTGCAAATACAACAACGCTTGACAATAGAACTTTAATAACATGTTGAAAGTAGCAGCTGCATTTCAATTTGGATAGACTTCAAGGATCCAATAAGAATATGCCACGTAAATAAATCTTTGCCTGCTTGAAGCCAAATCTTCCTTGGTTCTCTCGTGTTAGACCCATCATCTTCAAATGTAAACAAATGAGACATCATTTTTAGTTATTTTGTTATACATAATATAAAAAAAAATGCGAAGCGTTACAATAGAGAGGCGCAATCATGTGCTCGCTCGTGAAGCCAACCGATAATATTCAACACTAACACCCACGAATTTCTTTTAAATATTACCAAACCTCCATTAGTATGTCTAGAAATCATTGAAAAAGTCAAAAAGGCTCCGTCCCACATCTTTTGCTACAATATTCAATAATTGATCATTGAAACCATGCAAGGCCGGCCCAAATTTTTAGGGGCCTTATCTATAATTTTTCTGTAATTTCTATTTTGAAACATTTTCAATGAGTTTCTTTAGGGGGCCAATCTAAAAAAGTGTAACTCTAACTTCTAAGGTATTCTTCCGTTAATCTGCAAAATTTCATGTTTTTAAAAAGAATCGAACTTGTGTAAAACTATTTGAGTTTTTGTTAATCATTACACTTGTGAACTTCCATTTTGAAACCCTTACTTGTTTTAGTCTGCGTGCACAATTTTTTTTTTTTTAAAACATTGTAAATTTTGATTACCAAATTTTTTTCTAACGTAAAAGTGATCTGAAAATGTATATATATATATATATATTTTTTTTTTTTTCATAGAATAAGAATTCGAATTAGTCCAATATCTATATCACATTATACAGTTTTGTAAACTTTGATTCAACGTTTTTAAAAAGATATATTGTTTATACTTTGTTTTATAAATCTAAGATTACTTTTCTAAAATTGATTATTAAATAATACTATGTGAGTTTTGAACTCAAAAAAAATATGAGATGGGGAAAAAGAGCAGACAAATTTATTTTATTTTTAATATTGAACTCTACACGTCAGTTGGTAAATCATTGATTTTTGAGGGAATCAGCCAAATTGAAGATTAGAGAGAGATAGAGAAGTGACAAGGACGAAGCATTCAGATAAATTCTTCTTCGTCTAAATGCATCATCACGCTTTAGCCCTCCAATTCCATTCCTTGTCTCCTCACTATGCTCTTTCCCTTTCTAGTTTCTCCATCCAAAGCCCTAATCCTCTCCTTCCTATTTTCCCGCGCTTGAGTGGCTCCGTCTGCCTCCGCCGCCGTAGCGTCCCCGCCGATGTCTCCCCTGTTAAATACGCCGCCCTTGGCTCCTCTAACGGCAAAACTGGTGGTGGTCTCGTGGTGACGGATAAACCTATCGATGTCGCAACCTTGGGTAATCTCTGCGTCGACATTGTCCTCAGTGTTCCCGAATTGCCCCCGCCTTCTCGCCAAGAACGCAAAGCGCTTATGGACCAACTCTCTCTTTCTCCCCCTGATAAGGTTTGGCTTCTAAATCTTCTTCTTGTTTCAGTGGTGATAATTTCCAACATTTTATGTGTAATTGAACGAAAGAACTTCAATTTTTTTTTTGATGGTAAATTGAAACTTTTAGTTTTCTATTGTGGTCAGTTGAAATAAGGTTAAGAAATATTTTTTGGTTATAGAAATACTGGGAAGCAGGTGGCAACTGTAACATGGCTATAGCAGCTGCTAGATTGGGGCTCAACTGTGTTGCTATTGGTCATGTGGGGGATGAAATCTACGGAGATTTTCTTCTAGATGTGCTTCATGAGGAGGGCATAGGTACCGTTGCATTGGATGGAGAAACTAATGCCAAAGAGACCAGCTCTTTCTGTGAAACTCTTATTTGCTGGGTTCTTGTGGATCCTCTGCAGAGACATGGCTTTTGCAGGTATTGCTTCTGACCATGCTGAGTTGATTCTATTGAAATTTTAAGTATAACTGAAAATGCCTCACACAGAAACTCGAAATGATCTATGATAGAGGTGATGGTGATGGGTATCTAGAAATAAAAGGTTTCATTTAATTTACTTTTTTGGGGAACGAAAAAAGTACAGACTTAGCAGATTTTTCCGTGGGAAAGCCTTATCTTTCTTGCTGATAATTTCTCTCTTAGTGAGACAAACTCGAGTTGGCCATATCTTCATGCTTACTTCCAATGCTGTTTAATCCTCCAAGTTCCTTGTATTCTATTATTAGAGGAACGTTTTGTCAAGTTCCTTGAATTCTATTACTAGCTGAATTCATTCTCTCTGGCTGTTTCTCTTTTTTAGTCGAGCCGATTTTAAGGAGGAACCTGCTTTCTGTTGGATCACTGACCTATCTGATGAAGTAAAGATGGCAATCAGACAGTCAAAAGTTATTTTCTGCAATGGTTATGACTTTGACGATTTCAGCCCTAGTTTTATAATGTCAACAATAGATTACGCTACCAAAGTTGGGACAGCTATCTTCTTCGATCCTGGACCACGGGGAAATAGTCTTTCCAAGGGAACTCCTGATGAGCGTAGAGCACTTGCTCACTTCTTAAGAATGAGTGATGTTCTTCTTCTAACTTCTGAGGAGGTACATTGTACTTCTCTCGATAATGTTGAAATTTTCTTTACTTGGTCAAATTATTGCTGACCTTTTTAATGAATTGCTTAGGCGGAGGCTCTAATTGGCATTAGGAACCCTGTAAAAGCAGGACAAGAAATTCTGAGGAATGGAAAGGGAACGAAATGGGTGATTGTAAAGATGGGCGCCAAGGGTTCAATTCTAGTGACGAAATCTAGTGTCTCAATGGCACCTGCGTTCAAGGTACCTGCTTACATATCATCTAAATTGAAATTGTATTTATGTATCATAGAGTAAGTTTGTGCAATGATCTAATTTTCTTGCCTAAAACACCATCATCAGGTGGAAGTGGTTGACACTGTTGGGTGTGGAGACAGTTTTGTGGCTGCAATAGCATTGGGTTATATACGCAACATGCCGCTTGTTAATACCTTAACAATTGCGAATGCTGTTGGAGCAGCAACTGCAATGGGGTATGGAGCAGGTAGAAACGTTGCAAAAAGGCATCAAGTGGTGGATCTCATGAAGGCATCAAAACTCAATGATGAAGAAAAGTTTTTCGAGAAACTGGTGGCTGAAAATCCTAAATCTCCAAAAATCAATCTTCTCTCAAAAGGGACGAGAAAGGAAGAGAGCAACAAGCAGCAAATAGAAACAATCTCTATGGAAAAATTGGTTTCTGAACTACTTCCAGAGCTTGAACATGGAAGGTGTTGTGTAAAGGCTTCATCTTAATGCATGTGAAAACAAACTCTTCTGACACATATATTACTTTGGCTGCGTGATTTGGAGATCTTCAATCGCTCTGACAGGATTTGCATAGAGACTTGTACTACAGAAGATAAATTCGGCTTAAGATGTTTCAGCTGACCCTTATTATGGAGTGCAGTAGATGAAGAAATCTCAGATAAATGATTGGTTGGTAAATTTTTTCTACGGGATTCTCAAGGTGAAGGGAGATATAAAAGTGAAGCTGATCCTACAACATTAGTGATAATAGTTTACATAAAGAGGAGTTTGGTGATTTTTTGTTTGTTTTTTATTGTTTAAAGCCGGTAAATGTGATTTTTTGTCGAGATTTTGTGGGAGTTCGACGGTTACACATGTTCGACGATTAAACTTTTTCGGCATGAACATGTTAAATTTTTAGTATGACCAATTTCTCTATACTACTGAACTTTCGAACTTACGGCCGAAAACTCACGATTTCTCTATAATTAGACTTTTAAGTTTGTGAAGACAGATATATCTCAGCTATTTTTAGTACCGTAAGACTGAATTGAATGGTAGTGATGAAGTCAGATTCATTAATCTCGCCACAGAAAACGGAAAAAAAAAACGAAAACACAATGAAGCTTCAGAAACAGCAACAATGGCGACGATGGCCAATCTGTTGTTCATCAAAACACACACCAATTGATCCTTACGAATCCCATTATCATCAATCCATCGTCATGCAGAGAGGTCCACTGTTGCTGTTTTATAGTAATTTTCTTCATCCTGATCTTGTGAAATTGAATGTGTTAATTTTTTACAGAACATTACGGCAGCAACACGTCGTCGTACACGCAGGTATTGGTGGTGTCATCGATCGGTTTGATGATAGCGGCCGCAGTGCATTACCGTTTGCGGAAGCTACGTGACACCAAAATCGTCCCTCGTCTCAGATTATCTCACAAACACAAAGGCCATGAGAAACTCGAGAGATTCTCTCATTACGTCGGTAAATACACATTATATCCTTGAGTCAAGCAATGCCTTGGATCATAAGCTAACGCTTTTTTTTTCTTTCAATTTGGTCAAAAAACGTAGCAAGGCAAATGGGATTCAAGGACAGAAGAGACTGTCCAAATCTCTGTAAGTTAGCAGCAGAGTACATCAGGCAATCTGAATGTTGTGAAGAAGACATTTACAGCTTTTTCGGTCAAGAGCCTGGCGCTGATTCCCTCTTCATTAAACTCGTTGAGGAGTTTGAAAGATGCATTCTCAGCTACTTTGCTTACCACTGGAGCCACGCCGATCTCATGATTAGTCAGGTTTGTGTGAAAAATCGTTTCTCCTGTTATAATCAAAATGTAAATCAAAACATTATTACAATATATGAATCTCAGATACTGAGCGCAGACGCTGAGCCCAAGAAGAAGCTGAAGCAGATTGTGATGGCGGCTACAAGGTAAAGAATAAAATGAAACAGAAACTGAGTTTTGTATTTGAAAGCTGTGTTTTCTGTTTTAGTGATTCAAGAATGATATTGTGGGTTCATATATAGGGAACAGAGGATTAAGAGGGTGACTAAGAACTTAAAATTGGCAAGAGTCTTCAACACTTTGGTAGAGGAAATGAAAGCAATGGGGCTGGCGTCTGTGGATGACTCACAGTGTACAGAAGTTATGGCACCAGTGGCTCACAAAGACAGAAGTCCGCTTCTACTTCTCATGGGTGGTGGGATGGGTGCAGGAAAGAGCACTGTGCTTAAGGACATACTTAAAGAGTAAAGAAAGATCTCATTATATAGTCATCACTTGATTATATGTAGCTGAAGCTAACCAGATTGTTTTCATGATGGGTTCAGAGCGTTTTGGGCAGGAGCAGACGCTGTGGTGATTGAAGCTGATGCTTTCAAAGAATCTGATGTCATTTACAGAGCCTTAAGCTCTCGAGGCCATGTCGATATGATCCAGACAGCTGAGCTGGTAAGACATGATGATCAAATTCTCCAAAAACACAGATGAACCTGTCAAGTAGATCAAAAGATTGATTCTGAGGGTTTGAAAATTTGTGAGAATAGGTTCACCAGTCATCAACAGATGCAGCTTCATCTCTGCTAGTGACGGCTTTGAACGAAGGGAGGGATGTGATAATGGATGGGACATTCTCTTGGGTTCCTTTCGTTGTTCAGACAATAACAATGGCGACGAACGTGCACCGTCACCATTACAGAATGGGAGCTGGATACAAGGTTGGTGATGATGGAGTTATCACAGAGGACTATTGGGAACGGATTGGTGAAAGACAACAGCTTCAAGAGGATGGGCGTAGGAGAAAACCATATAGAATAGAACTAGTTGGAGTTCTGTGCGATGCTTATTTAGCAGCAGTTATAAGAGGCATTAGGTAAGTACAAGCAACATCAATCTATCTATCTTTCAAGTTGGTCTCTCAACTTAAACAGTGTTTTTGGCTGAGATTTAGGAGAGCTGTCATGTGCAGAAGAGCGGTTAGGGTGAGATCGCAGCTGAGATCTCACAAAAGGTTTGCGGATGATCCTACGTATTGTAACCTTGTTGACAATGCTAGGCTCTACTGTACTAACGCGCTGGAAGGCTCTCCAAAGGTTAGTGTTGAGATTGGAACCGGTAAAAACTCATACTTTCATTCAATTCAACAAAGAAGTACACCAATTGATTAACAAGACAAGCCTCTAACTCTCAGACCAATGCCTAAGCCAATATCCTAGACCTATCTAAAATGCCTCAACTCATTCACCCCTCGGCTAATTACAATACTTCTGTGCTAGAGTCTAGAGTTAACAAGAACAAACCTAAATCAATGGTGCATACATAGTGTAGATAAGAAAATACTAACAGGTGAAGTGTGATTGTGACACAGCTGATAGGTTGGAAAGAAAAGGAAAAGACGTAGCTGGTAGATCCAGAGGAGATAGACTGTTTGAAGCGAGTAGGAGGGTTGAACGAGAACGCAGACTCCATTTACGAACTCTATAGTCAACCAAATCCTGCTTGTGAAACTGGATCAATATGGAAAGACATTGTTCTTTCACCTTTAAGGTTTAACATTCAACAAGAACTTAAATACTCCATTCAGCAAGTTGAAAGATCTAAACAACACAAAGAGCTGAAAAGGTGAAGATAAAAAGCGACAGAGCAGAGAGTTGGGTTTAGTATCACCAAATCAACAATGAAGAAGAGAAATTTGCTGATTGTATAACTTCATGTTGTTACATACAAACTATATTCGGGAGTACAAATTTGTTTAATTGTATAACATAATTCAGCAAGAAAGGCATTAGCCTGAAAGAAACGATTCTTGTAAGCATTGATCGAATTACAAGAACATTGAAAGAAAAAAAAAAGCAAAGAAGTCACATAAAGGATCATTGGATTATACAAGACTACCACCTATCATTAACCCTTCTTCTACCTAAGAACCCTAATTTTACTTCTTCGCCCTCGAAGAAGCCCTCTTCTTTGCTGGAGATTTCACAGTCTTTGGCTTCACAACCTTCTTCACCGGAGTTTTCTTCTTCTTCGCCACCGTAGCAACTTTCTTCTTTGTAGCAACAGCTTTTTTCGCTGGAGAAGTTACCTTCGTCGTTTTGGCTGCCTTAGCTGGTCTCTCACTAGCCTTGGGCTTCGCAGCAACAGCCTTTCTCTTTGCTGCAACTGTTGCACGAGGAACAGTCAATTTCTTAGCAGCAGCAGACTTCGGTTTAACGGCCGATGAATTCTTAGACACCTTTGTTTCCTTAGATTTGTAAGCCGCAGCGACCTTTCCCTTAGCTTTGGTAACCGCCACGGTGGCCGGCTTCTTCTTCACCGGAGCAGATATAGCAGCCGCCTTGGGAGATGATGACTTAGCGGACGGGAGTTTAAATGAGGCCTTGACCTTCACGAGCTTTCCAGAAGCTACGAGTCTCTTCAGATTGAGCAGCAAGAGCTTCCTGAATGTTGGAGGAAGCACCTTACGCTTCTCCTCGATGAACTTCTGAATCGCGTATTGGCTAGATCCAGTTCTCTCCTTCAAAGCAACGATCGCATCCTTGATCATCTGAATCGCAACAAACATACCAAAATCAAAATCAATCTTTAAATCTCAAAATATAAATACCACTCGAGAAACGCGAAAATAAAAACGAAATCGAATCTCATTACCTCTTCGTAAGTAGGATGAGCTGAAACATATTTCTTCTTCGGAGCCGCAGCAACGGTCTTCTTCTGCTTCACTTCTTTAACTTTCTTCGTCTTTCGTCTCTTCGCTACAGGCTTCGTCTCGCCGGCCGGCTCCATCTCTGAACCATCCACAACAGTGACTCCGTCAATCGTAGCGGCATTCTCCAACTCCATAGCTATCGTCGTCATCGGAATTTAAGATCGGACTTGATCGCTAGAAACCGTAAATGGAAATTTGAAAAGAAGAGTGAAACTGATTATGATGAATGATGAGATCATAGGAAACGTCCGGTTTATATAGTTAGATGTGTATTAGACTGCATTTCATACATACCTTCTGATTGGTTAAAACAATGACTACGCGGATCCTTATTCATTTCCAAAGTTTGAATAATAATCGTTGGATCTTTATTTATCAACGGCTTAGAAGGTAGGACTGTGGTTGGTGGGATGAGTAAGTTAGTGGATGTGGATTAGATGCTTTGGGCATATGTGCTGTGCTTTTAGACTCGATTGATTTGATCATAACTTGTGGTATAATTGACAAAATTCGATTTTATTTTTTGCATTGTGTAGATAATTCTATGAGGTTTCGTTTCATTATCTAACCGTGCCAAACGGATTATTATGCAATGAGAAATTCGGTTATGAATAAAGATATGTCATAAGTTTTGTTTTTCTTGGTAGTATTACAGTATATTTGGTTTTTCGAATACTGCTAAAGAGAAGTTCGATGAAAATTATATTGATATAAAACTAAACAAACCAAGGAGTGAATCGAACCATGAACTGTGGAATTCTAATAACATTTCGATGCAAAGTTATTTGATTGAATAGTACACAAGATGACCATCTTCTAGAATATGTTGCACACTACTTGTTGATGTGTGATGTGTCTATGTTAAAAAGAGTCCAGAATTAAAATCATTTCATGTATTGTAATTGACTAGTTTAAGTATGTGATCATCTAATTTTAATTGATAGTGAAACATGAGAATAATTAAACTATAGGTATGATGTAAATAGGTTCCGTTTCTGATGAGCAACTCATGTACATTGGGCATTCGAGAGGCGTCAAGATTGTAAATGTCGACGCCTAAACGTAATTGATTAATCATTGATTTTCTATTTTTGAATACCTTTAGCATCATGGCTATATGTGTCGCACGAATTAATTTTTTTGTATTAGTATCGAAATGTACAACGGTTTTGAACATCATAACAGTTTGTGATCTGAATATGTTATTTACTCATATATGCTTAGGATCTGAAGATCATGTCACGATATCACAACATAGTGATCTGTTACTTTATATTGTTGATTTTTGCTGTTGGCTACCTCGATAAAGGTCATCACAATGCTACATTGTTCATCCACCGTCAACACTTAGAATCATAATTCTTGGAAACTATAGCTTCCAAATAATGATGTAGTGCCCAAAATTTTTCATAGACATCAATCTAAACTACTAACATTCGATTAGAAAGTGGAAACAACATTACATGCAACTCCAAATAGGACACATATAGTGAAGAACAAAACAAAATTTGCAGTTTCTTGAACAGAAAAACGTCTCATGGGCGTAAATTTCGAAAAAAATTACTAATAATTTCACAACACATTCGACCGCTCCTGAAGTTCAAGTATTATTCTCTCTTGTGATGGTTTGAGATATTCCATAGAAAGAAAAAAGATTACACTCTCCACAGAAACTTCTTCTTGCAACAAGAGTCTTTAAAGTCCTTCACTTGTTGCACTCAGGTAGCTTCCTAGGATAGACAAGCACCATCATAAAATCTTTTGCAGAAGAACCTATAGATGTAGAAAAAGGTTCGTGGTTTGAATTCTTCTGCAACCATTGATCCACCAGTTTGTGAAGCATCAGCGTTGGGATCACCGTTTCTCCCATACATCTTATCTCAATCTGTACAAAAAACATAAAATGTCCATTCTTTTAATCAACCAAACATCTGAGTCCATAGTTGCGGTTAGCTTTAAAGTAGTGAAAATACCCATTAGCCAGCTTCCATTACATTCAAACGTTATATCCTCTAATATACCATAGTGCATATAAAGATACTCACTTCAGTTTCACTCTCGAGATCTAGCTTCTTAATGAGGTACTTGTGGATGAAAGAAACTGGAATATTTGTATCCCTGTCATGGAATGAGAAAGCGGATTATCCTCCCAACAAAAGAATGCTTAAAATGACATGAAAGCTCAGGATGATTCAGCAGAAAATGTAAATTTGTGTGTTAAGATCTCCAAGAAAACGATTTAGCAACTTGAAAAGGAAAAAGAAATAGCTAATTAAGATTGCAAGCACCCAAGTAAGTGGAAAACAGCAATTGATAACAAGAAACAAATCCGAGAACCGAAAACCCAACTTTAATTGAGGCAAAGAAGTTTCTCCTTCCCTGAAACCACCAAGTCCTTGTCAACATACCAAGAAAATAGAAACAAAAAAGAAGAAAGAGAAGAAAAGGAAAGAAAAAGATTCAGATATGTGAGCAAGAATCTCACTGATTGGACGCCACAAGTGAGAACCAAACATGACCATTTTCCCCCTCTCCTCTTTTACACTTGACTTATCTGGTTGGAGTGACTTTCTTAAACCACCAAAGATAGTGGCAGACCTTTTGCGTTGAGTCCTACGCAGTCTTTTACGAGTAGCAGTTTCTGATGTTGCAGGATCACCATTATTACTCTTTTCATCTTCACGTTTGCATTTCCTTTTTTATCCTTAGTTTTAGTCTTCTTCCCTTGATCTTGAAAGATGCATTGGCGTGCTCAGAATTTGAGCCTGACCCTTGGAAAGTGTGTTGCAATGACTAACACTGTTTCGATCAAAGTTGATTTCGTCACACATGCGAAAGTTCATGTAAATTTTTTGAAATTTTTGTAAGTTAGAACTTGAAAAATGCACTAGATCTTATTCGGTGTATGAAAAAGCACCGTAAAATAGTCATGGCGTTGAAATTGGCCATTTTCTCATCTGAAGAATAAATCAAATGGTCCAAAAGCATGAAGCATCAATCAATATTCAACATCAACTAGTCCAAGGATCGTTGAGACCGCATCTTTGTATCTGAGAAGAAACATGGGCAAACCTATTTTCTTGGTCTTTACAAAAAAGGTAATGCCGAACAAAAGGTTTCGTCTCGTCGAATCATGTTGCTCATATTAAAAGATCATTTTTCAACGATCTTCTTGTGATCTCTGTCTCTCTTTTCGTATTTGGATTCTGATTCTTCCTCTTGTTATAAATAGCCTGCGACTCAAGCAACTCCTATCAATCCATATTTTTCTTCTTCTTCTTGCTTCACCTTATTCCAAAACAATGAACGAGGTTATGAGAATGTCATCCGAAAAAGGAGTGGTTATATTGAGCAAGAGCTCATGTTGTTTGTCCTACGCAGTTCAAGTTCTCTTCCAAGATCTCGGTGTAAACCCTAAGTAACAGAAAGATGAATTAAAACCATTTCCTTCATTAATGACTAAGTTTGTTACAGCAGAGTATTTATACATATACATTTGACTATATAAATATACAGATGACTAAATGTATTTACTGAATGAATAGATACATAAGATTAATATGAATGAATAGATGGATATATGAATGGTATGTCTGATACTAAGATCCGCGAGATCGACAAGGACCCAGAATGCCGAGAGATAGAGAAGGCACTAATGAGACTAGGGTGTTCAAAGCCGGTCCCAGCCATCTTCATTGGTGGCAAGCTCGTTGGTTCGACCAAGGAAGTAATTTTGATGCACCTAAGCAGCTCGTTAGTTCCCCTAGTGAGGCCATATCTATGTTAAACAACAAAGAAGATGTTTCTAATTAGGACGTAAGAAATTAATTAGCTACGGGAATGTATTTCAATAAGTTAAAAAAAATTGAGTCAAATCTTTGTAATGTATTTTAGTAGTGTTGGTTGTGTACCTTGGGCAAAGTGTACGTATAATTGTAAGATTGCGTTATCAATTCAAATGTAAAAGCATTTATGCTAATTTTAATGTATTCTTGATTCGTATGCAATCTCCAATGGACACAGGACACACGCTTTTATAAGAAGAACCTTATTCTCCCAATGGACCTGTGATTTGCTTTCGTGAACAGTCATCAGATGTTTCCGTCATGTTACTCGAGGCAGATAAGCTAGAGCGCACAATCATCCAGTTGAAAGTAAATCTTTTCAATTTTGCAA
The DNA here is from genome assembly GCA_963922655.1 of Cardamine chenopodiifolia. Taxonomy (NCBI): domain Eukaryota; kingdom Viridiplantae; phylum Streptophyta; class Magnoliopsida; order Brassicales; family Brassicaceae; genus Cardamine; species Cardamine chenopodiifolia. The sequence goes on from OZ000467.1 coordinate 1,278,556, forward strand.
ATATTTTTGTTTTCATATTTTCTTGCCCGTCTAAAGTATACCTTTTATCATATGATCCCAAGTCAGAACACAGAAGAAGCAGCGCAGCTACATAAATCACATAACCAGAGATACTCACTGTTTCATCGCTTCCAATAATTTTTTCCTTTGCAAAGAAACAACAACAAAAACAGAGTAATCAAACAAACACTGTATATGGTGTACGATTCGAAGAAAGTTACTATCTAGGTGTAATGGAGGGAACAACAGTTCCACTGACAAGCTCAGAGCCAGACACATCCATTGATGTATAAGGATTCTTCATGACTGAATAATTCCATGATGATGATGGCTGAGTCATTGTCTCAGACAGATCCGCTGTTTTCGCTACCTGAGATTCCGGCATCAATTCCCATATGAATTCCAGTTCTCTTACAACTTCCGCCATTGAGGGCCTCGCATCCGTCTCCTCTCTGCAGCACCGCAGCGCTAAAGTTGCAAACTTTTCAAGGCATTCCGCTGGAACTGAGCTCATTCTATTATCAACGACTGATAATATCGAACCAGACTGGTACGCGATGTTGACCTAACAGAAACAAACATTCCAAACACATTTAGACAATGAAAAAAAGAGAACAAGCTCTAAGCATCTAATCAGAATTACCTCTCGAACTATGTTCTTCCCATGTGTGATAGGCTGCATTCCTGTCAAGAGCTCCAAGAACACAACGCCTAGACTATATACATCGCTTCTGTCTGTCAATTGATGAGTCAAGAAATATTCCGGGTCAAGGTAACCCTGCAAGTCGAAAAGATAACTCTCAGTCATGAGTTTGAGAAACACTTTTAGAGAAGCAATGCAGGATTGAGATCTTACTGGAGTCCCTTTTACAACAGTAGAAACGTGATGAGGTGAGATGCCTTCCATATCAGGTACTGGGGCAAGTCTTGAGAGTCCAAAATCTGCAACCTTTGCGGTGAATCTTGAGTCCAATAATATATTGCTTGCTTTGATATCGCGATGGATTATCGGAGGATTCGCTTCAGTGTGTAAATACAAGATTCCCTTGGCTGAACCTAAAGCAATCCGTAGTCTCATCGCAAAGTCTAAAGGCTTTCGTAGTTTAACTGCCAAAACATAAATTTGTACATCAATCATAAATTGTTTTCCACGAGGAATAGAGCCCATGAGACCTGGAAGTTAACAGCACCCAAAATCATCTATATTGCTTATATGTCAGGTGCAAAGACATTCACATTAAGAACAGTGAATAGCAGTGGGTTGTCTTTTCCCATCCACATATAGAACAAGCAGCACTATAAATTACTCAGTGAAGAAACAAAACATACCAGAAATGTTGTCTCGCAAAGTACCATTTTCCATGTACTCATAAACTAGCATCTGCACGCTTGACAATAAAAGCAATAAGATACACAAAAGATTTTGAACCACAAACAGAAGAGGGTTTTGGACAAAATTACCTGTTCGCCTTCTTCATCACAGAATCCAACCAATGATACAAGGTTTCTGTGATGCAATCTCGATAACAGTTCAATTTCAGTTAGAAACTCCCTTTCACCCTGCAATGATCCCTCTTGTGCTCTTTTAATTGCCACAACCGTTCTATTGCCAAGGGTACCTTTGTAGACCTTTCCATAACCCCCTTGCCCAATTTGAGTGGAAGTGTTAAAATTGTCCGTAACCAGAGCCAGTTCAGCATAAGTGAAGCTCTTTACACCTTCGATTTTCAAAGAAGCTTTGGAAGCTGCACATAGATAAAAAAAACTTGTAACACCAAAGCCGAAAACATATGACCACTACAAATACACAAATCCAATAGATAATCTAGACTGAACACATCGGTATTCCAAGAATATGCTTACATCGCTTCCTTCTAGCAACCTCAGTATATCCTTTTATACGCTTCCTCATAATGATAAGGGAAATAATAGCGGTCAGCGTAGCTGTAGCTGCTACTGTACCAAGAACTATTCCCGCAAGTGCACCCTTACTTACACCAGATGGCGAAGCTGAAGGAAACACTGGAAAAAAAAATGCATAAACAAAGCCCAAGTATACAAAAGTTTTATCGCTTGGTAAGAAAATAAAGGTAAGCCAAGATAGACTGTTCTCAGGGACGCTGAGAAACAAATTATACAGTTATGTTTATTGTAGTAGAGAGATGTCAGCTCATTTACAAGTACTTTTAACTAAATTCTTTTTTGAAATAAAAATCAGAGGGCGAATATTCGGCTACTAACCATCTCTGTAGACCTCTGACAATGTGAAATTCATAAGCTCATAAGGACCAAACAGATCTTCGTTTCGGATATTCCATCCAGTGAACATGGCCCTTATTCGCCTAACCTCGCTATTATTGAATTTGAAAGTATTGTTGGCATTTGAATCAAAAACAGGAAAGAACTTCAAATACATCAGAAGTCTAGGTCCTTTTTGCCACCAGAATGAGTCAATGCGCAGCTGATATAGATTCAAACTAAGACCAGAGGTGATGTACTGCGCAAAATCGGATCTGTATGGAACAAAATCCGAGAAACCAGGACTTTTCATCCGATATCCAACAAGCAGAGGAGCAGCACAAAAGCACTGTCTAAGAGATTCTGGTGAAAATTCATAAGGGGGTGGGCAGTCAGAACAATTAGTAGTAGGAGAATTGGTTGAACCCTGATTATTGTCTTCCTCATTTACAGGCCCACATAATTGAAGCAGATTTCCATCTGTGCATATCGGATTCCCCTGAAGCCTGTAAAATAAGTGAAGTCAAATTGTTATACAAAAAGTGGAAACTAATCTGAGGGAAGGAGTTGATCACATTTCAGAATGAGCAAACAAGACAAAAAGCTGTTTTATACACCATTGAGTAGCTAGAATGATATGCAAAGCTAAAATAAGTATGCATGGGCACCTAATGAAGATAAATAGGAAAGCACAGAAGCAAACCGGATGGTCACATTTGGACGGAGATCGGATCTGCCAGAAATATTTGAAAACCTATTGTTCTGCAGATCCCTGAAAAACATAAAGGAAGGGACGATTGTCAAGAGATAATATAAAGAAAGTTGGAACATGCTTGTAGATCAAAGGAAGGTGATATGATTGTTTTTTAACAGTCATACACGACAATACTCTCAGTTGAATTCAGTTCTCTTTCTTGCCATATTCTAGAGGGAATGGAACCACTCAGATCATTGTTTGCAAGCGACCTGCCACATTAGGTAGACAACAAAATGATAGAACGAACAACAGCATCTCAGAAACCAAAAAGCTCACTACATCAATCAGACACACTTACAACTTTTGAAGCTGTGGAAGGCCTGAGAAATTTGTTGGAATAGTTCCAGTTAAACTGTTATTGGACAGATCGCTGCAGCATTTTCATCAGAAGATATCTAAGTTAAAAGCACTCTGTTGATAACCGGCGGAACACTAATCACAATACATAGCCTGGATTAAATCAAAGGCCAGAAGTATGAAAAAAGCAAAAAGTTTACATGGTTGTGATATTATCAGAAAGCTTCCCTGTAGGTATAGATCCATTTAACTGATTTCCACTTAGGTCCCTGGAATTTATGTCGAACAATCAGAAACAGATGCTGTTAATTAGCCAAGGCAGTTGCAAGATTATTTAAGGAAGCGGCTAGATAAGTTATAAGACTTACAAATAACCAAGATTCGGGATACTGCTAAGATCAGGCATTGGCCCTTGCAAGCTACAGTTCCTAAGGCTCCTGCCCGTGGAAAAATAGAACCATATGCATAGGTTAGCATAGCATAGCATACACATATATTTTATGTCCAAAAAATCGAGAAAATAGAGAAAATAGACTACCAGTCTTTCTACGTTTAGAATGCACTATCCTAGTTAGCTCAAATCTGGCTGATTTCTATCCCCACAGCTTAAGATATGCATATGCTAATTCAGATCCAATGCATGACTCTCATACTGAATTGTTGAATGCATTTACAAAAGATGACAACCGTTCCTCGCATTTCAGCACTTACATCTTCAAAAGATTAGACATGTTTCCATAAGAGGGTGGAATCGTAGTCCCATCAAAGTGATTGTTATCTAATTGTCTGCCAAAATAAACAAGAGAAAATAGGTCAAAAAGAAAATAATATATACATGGATCACCGGTCAGTGTGGTGACAAAACCGGAGAAATCAACAGAAACTGTGACATAAAACTTACATGATAAGCAATTGTGGCATGTTTGATAACTCAGGAGGAAGATAGCCCGATAAATTGTTGTTGTCAAGAAGGCTGAAGAAAAATAAGTAATGTTCATGGATATTAAGTAGGTAAAGCGTGTGTAGCATGGTGTAAACATGAAAACTGAGTTTAGGTACAAAACAGAACATTTTTAAAGTAAGATAATTTAAGCCTGCTACTGCTACCAACTCACATGTGAACAATTGACGGTAGGCTTCCAAGCTCGGGTGGTATCTGCCCGCTAATTGAATTGTTGTTCATGTGACTGGACAAAGAAAATGCAATAAATGTAAAGTCATGGGAGAAGGATTACAGCCAAGTACAAGTCGACGTCAGATTAAAGAACTCACAAGTGCTTTGTTTTGTTTAAGTTTGCAAAAGATTTGGGTAGTGGTCCTGATATACAGTTTTCATCAATCTGTATCCTGTCCAAGTTTGGAAGAAACCCAAGCTCTTCGGGTAAGTTTCCAGTTAATAGATTTCCATTCAAGAGCCTGGAAAAGTGTAGCGGCACATCTAGTTAGAAGCCAAGTAAAGACAAACCAAGACTAACAAATAAGACAAGGAAGAAGAATAAACTTGGGTACATAGAAAAAAAAGAAAAACTTCAAACTTGTTCATAAGAATGCTCCAGAATCAAACTCCTAGACTTACAAGAGTTCTAAGGACTTGATATTCCCAATTTCCTTTGGTATACTTCCTCTTATCTTGTTCCACATGAAACTCCTGACATTAGAGAAGAGGTTGTGCAATAACACAAAGAACATTATTCACCTATTGGGTATGACTAAAGATCAAGCAGCGTATCGCGTTGAAACACTTACAGGATAGTAAGACGAGTCAACCGGCCAAGCTCCGGGGACAAGTTCCCAGAGAGATTCATACTGAACAATTGCCTTCAATTAGAAAAAAAAAGCAAGAAAGCAACTCAAACTATTCCCAAGGAAGACAATTGTTAAGATGAACATATAGAAGCGATAGTGAAGAAGAAAATACAGTTCGCTGACATGAAGATAACCATCAGCAAGAGTGGAATTGAAGCAAACAAGACCAGTCCAATTCGAATTGCAGGGATCACCATGCCTCCAATTCCTCAATCTATGAATGGGATCGTTCAAACTTTCTTTAATCACTCGCAAAGCCCTCACTGAATCCAAAAACATCAACGATCAGTACATAATTATTTGAAAAGATCAAAACCAAAGAGAAAGGGGATTAAAAAAACCTTCGACGGGACTAGTGATGCCGTCTTGAGCAGAAGTAGAAGACGAGCAATAGAAGAAGAAGAGGAAGAAAAACAGAGAGATATGAGACGAACACATATCGAGAGAGGAAACAGAGGAGACCCAAGTCGTGAAATTGAGAGAGCGCTAAAAGGAGAAACTGAAGACAAAGTAAGAGGGAATTGGTTGGTGTTTGGTGAGAGCATTGAAGAGTTAAACGACATTTTCTTAGTTTGACAATTTCAAGCAGTGGAGAAGAGCGACGGAGCGTCATCAAAGATTTCACTTTCACCGCCGCCATTACTTTGCGCCAGTCACCTTCTCCTTCCGTCAAAACCCCTTCATTTCTACTTGTTTAATCAAACTTTCTCGAACTTGTCTTTGACCATTTTGTCTTTTTTGTATTCTATTTTTTTTGGTCAAACGTCTTTTTTATATTCTTTTAGTTTACATTTCTGTCATTTCGTAATTAGATAATCTGCAAGTACGATGAAATTACCTTTTTTTTTGGGTATAAAAACGCTTACTATTGGTAAGTAGCAATAAGAAACGAAATAAATCATTGGTGTATTTAAATGAACTTTCTTGACATATCGATCTCTACGCGTATTTTTTCCAAACGACTTTTGGAATATGGTGTTGATTATGACTGGATTTTTAGATGTGCCATGAAATTGGTTGGAGCCATTATGTAGAAAGTAGTTTCATTCAAGTATAATTATGGTATATTTTGGAAGGCAATGTCAAAACTCAAAAGGTAATGAATAATCATACACAATTTGGTTTCTCTGTTGAGAAGGTAAAGATCAAATCTACAATCATGGGTCGAACCTACGACCTTCTGCTTAGGAAACAGATGTTTTATACCCACCTTACTACAAGCACTTCATACGCAAAAATCTTTAATATAAAATTATGATCTAGTCTTTTGTATGGGCCTGAAAAGTAATAAGTGATAACAAACGCCTTCAACCTTCTGAAAAAACTCTATCCTTGTTTACTAATTTCTCCATCCAATTTACATGTTTCTTTTTATCAGTTTTCTGGGTTTTTCCATCAGTTAAAAATTATACTTGTTTTTACGATCCATCAACTTGCTTGCTTGACCCCAAAAGAGAGTTGCTGCTGTGTGCTGAATAAGGATTGGATCTCCAAAATTTCAAGCATCTCGTTGAATAAAACTGTCTTTTCCTCCCATCCAACCATCCTCTTGAAAAATATATGTTTATGCAATACAAAACTTTCTCCTTATTTTCCTTTGCCAATTTCTTTGACAAGTTCATTTCTGTCTATGTTCTTTTATTTTTGAGATATGCAAATCCTGAGGTATTATTTATTTATTTGCGATTATAAATCTTGAGTCAGACGTGGCGAGATGTTAAGCAATAATTGTCAAAAACTTTTTCAAAGCAACTACTAACTTATATAAATAAAAACACTTGTAATGGTAGTCGGAGATAAGTAAGCAGTTAAAAATAGCTCTCAGCATTCGTTGTTTTCGGATTTTCAAGTTTTTCGGTTATCTAAAATTTTACAGAATTAAACCGAATAAAACTTTAGTTCAATTCTATTGAGAACTCGGTTTATTCAGTTCGGTTTTAGGTGTTTTTATTAGTTCCAAATTGAATTGAATTTGTGGTTTTATTTGGTGTTTTCGATTAAAAAATCAGTTTATTTGGTGGGATGGAAAATTAATGTGTGAGCTGTAAAATTAATTTTTGGCTTTACAAAATTTCCTGGACTGTAATTTTTGGGTAATTTATTTTATTTTGTGGGGTAAAATGTTAGTTTAGGCCCAAAATAAGAAAATCCTAATTTTACGTTCTTCCTACACTTGCCGCCGACTTCATGTGTGTTCTAACACATTTTTTACTTGTCGCAACAGTTGCCGTCGGGATCAAAATGGATAGATATGATCAAAAGTAACAGGATGATGACGATCGAGTTGGCAACATCATGTTGTCGGGAAGGATGATGAGAGTGGTTCTGTTAATTGCCAACATCACACCATTGAGAAAGATGATATAGGTGGTTCGAGTTAGATTCACAGTGGACTGGAGTCAGAGTTCTCCATGGGTTAAGAGAGAATCGAAGAACCATTTGGTTTGGCACCGAACCGAAAATCGAAATAAATTTGTTAATAGTTACGAACCGAATTAAAACCAAAAATCAAAAACCTCGGTTCGGTGGATTCGGTTTGTTCGGTTCCTGCCGAATGTCGACGACTTGTTAAAAACATCAAAACGAACAATTAATTAGTCAGTTAGGAGATTAAATTAAGTAAATACTAAAAAAATAAAAAGAGGGAGACAAGATGCTGCGATGCTTCACGTGCCAATGTGCCTTTTACTTTCATCACTATTTAAAAAAAAAAGAAAAATCATGATTTTTTATATTTGTTTTCTCAAACTCAATGGCAATTTATAGTTAGTGACGTCACTTGTCTCTCTTCACAGTTGAGTTATTCATTTGAGAGAGAGAAAGCTTCATCTCTAAAATCATTATCTATCTCCCTCCATAGACATTGTTCTCATTTCGCTCCAGGAAAAAAACACCCAGAGAATTCGTAGCATTCCTCAAATCTCGGCAAATGGAGAAATCGGATCCTCCATCGAAGCCCGCCACTATTATCCCATCCGATCCACTTCCCAATCCAAATGCTAATCCGATTCCCGCTTCTTCCTTCCATCGCCGATCTCGCTCCGATAATATGTCGATGTTCATGTTCATGGATCCGCTTATCTCCTCCTCCGGCGCGCCACCTTCCTCCGACGACCTTCCTTCTGACGACGATCTCTTCTCATCCTTCATCGACGTCGATAGCCTCACCTCTAATCCGAATCCATTTCCAAATCCCTCCACCGCCTCCCTCTCTTCCAACTCCGTTTCCGGCGCCATTCCTTCGTCGTCCTCTCGTCCTCGCCACCGCCACAGCAATTCCGTTGACGCTGGATGCGCTATGTATGCTGGTGAAATCATGGACGCTAAGAAAGCCATGCCTCCTGAAAAGCTCTCTGAGCTCTGGAACATCGATCCCAAACGCGCCAAAAGGTTCTTCTTCCTCGAATTTCTTCCCCCCTTATAGAACTGCTATGATTTTGGAGGAATTACAAAAATTAGGGATTGGGAATGATTACAGGATATTAGCGAATCGGCAATCTGCAGCTCGATCCAAGGAGAGAAAAGCTCGATACATTCAGGAACTTGAGCGCAAAGTTCAATCGCTTCAAACCGAAGCAACCACTCTCTCTGCTCAGCTCACTCTCTTCCAGGTTTCTCTTTCGATTCCTTATGCATATTTGCTCTGTTCCACACAAGCTTGATACGGAATTTTTAGGAATATAGACGATGTTTTGGTGAATTTAACAATCTTATAATCTGATCAGAGAGACACAAATGGACTAGCGAACGAAAATACAGAGCTGAAGCTCAGGTTACAAGCAATGGAGCAACAAGCTCAGCTTCGTAATGGTAAAACTGATATCTCCACTCAAAAGCTAATTCCTTTGCACGCGTTATTCTGCTTCTGTGATCTTCTTCAATCTCTGCTTTTGATTTTCTGTGAATGCAACACAGCTCTAAACGAAGCGTTGAGGAAAGAAGTTCAAAGGATGAAGATGGAGACAGGAGAGATCTCTGGTAATTCAGATTCCTTTGATATGGGAATGCAGCAGATTCAGTATTCACCGTCGACGTTCATGGCAAGTCCACCATATCATGGCTCAATCAACGGCCAGGATATGCAGATGCATAGTTTCAATCCAATGGAGATGTCCAATTCTCAAAGCGTATCGGAGTTTTTACAGAACGGGCGATTGCAAGGGCTAGATATAAGTAGTAATAGCTCAAGCTTAGTCAAATCTGAAGGACCTTCCCTCTCTGCTAGTGAGAGTAGCTCTGCTTATTGACAAAGGCTATCACTGCTGAATTTATCTTTTTTAATTCATTTGATTTCACTTTTCCATAATTTCTTATTCTTTTTTTTGAGGTGCCAATGCCAAATGAAAGGACGTAAAATTTGTGTTGTTGATTGTGAGTTTCATTGTTTGCTACTGCCATTGTTTGTTCTTCAAGGAACAAAGGAGACTAATAAATTTAAGATTTCCCCTTTGGATACAATGATACTTACTACGTTTTATGACTATGGACTCAATTCTCAAATTTATCTTATTTTGTTTCATTTAGAATTGACTTTTAAAATTGAACCTACACATGATATTAACACATTATTCTTTCTTGATATTAACACATTATTCTTTACTCAATTTCAGTTGAATAGTATATTGTTTATGTTGGGATATGCAGGCATCTGAGGCGTTATTAATAAATTTTGTATGGTTGAGCATGAAAATCATTAAACGAGGAGATCTTGAATCATATAATCAAAAAACAGAGAGCGGCTTTAGCATCTGATAAATCAGAATTATGGGAAGGGTACTATTCTACCACTAGACCAAACTCTCAATCGATTAAATAAGTCGATAAAGAAAAGGAAAAGACAACCCAACCCCTAGGAAGAAGGAAAAAAGAGTATATATGTTCTGAGTGTTGATGAATATAGCCACAGCCTTTGCGAATACAACTGTAATACTAAATCCAAGACAAACAAACAAAAACGAAGAAACTGCTGCCTGTGTATAGTAAAATGGATCATCAAAGCTGTTCCCTTCCCCTCACTCTCTCTACTTCTTTTTTCCATACGTTGCAGAAGGTTGTTGATTTTTTAGTCTCCCCTACTTCTCTGCTATGAGATTTTAAAAGAGAACAAAACAAAACAAAACAAAAAAGAGAAATTAAAAAGTTTTTCTTTTGACAAATCTGATACAAAGAGAGTTGATATTAAAAACAATAGCGATCGTCAAAGCTTTAGGCTTGAAAATCTTTATTTGAGTTCCATACAGGAGCCACTGTCTTCTGCCCTCCCCCACCACCATCTGATAACACTCCGCTTTCATTTTCAGCTGCGATTAATGGATCTTTCTCGCTCTCTTTCATCTGACAAACCCGAAGCAGAAGGATCTCATATCAGCTTTTGTTACTCTTTTACAGAAACAAAATTAGACAATATAACAATCAGTATAGTATAGAACTGAACAAGACCTTTCCCGATCAAAACAATGCCTAGGATACGGATGCTTTCTGATAACAATATACTTGCAAAATCAATGGTACAATACAAAGGTATATATTTGAGGGCTTTAGACTGCTATCACTTGTGGGAAAAATTGGTTTCTTTTTGCTTTGAATCATACGAGAGAAGTAGGTGAGTTCTACTAATTATGAATCAGGATCAATTTATTGGTGTCCAGCATTCAATATATATAGCCAACAGAACGCTATTTGCGGAAAAGAGAGATGCAGAAATATACCTGAGGCAACTGAGTTGATGTTTCACTTGCCTTCTGCTGCGTCTCAATTGAGCAGTAATAGGAGTATACAACCATTCCAATCACAGCCACCAGAATACCGAGAATGTTGCGCCAGTCAAATGGGTCTCGCAGCAACACATAGCCAAATGCTAGAACCAAGCATGTTTTGAGATGCCCCAGAACCTGATATGTGACAGGAGATGTTTTTCCAATGACAAGAAATGTGCTGAAGTTTACAGAGACTGATATGAGGCAGGACAGCACAATGAAGAACTGCATTCAACAAAGAAGCATGTGTAAATATGTAGAATCGACATGGAAGCAAGCAGACCAGTATATAAGTTGGGTAGAATCCCTGGCAGATTGAGTCTCACCACAACTTGAGAAGTGTACTTGAATGCAAACACGTTCTGGTTGGTTAGGAGCCCATCTAAAAATGGCCCAGTGACAAAAAGAGTGATTGCTTGATATGGGCAAGACTGATACAGAAGTTGCGTGGATGAAACTTTGAACTTCTTCTGGATAGTATTTGTCATCTGTGTACAATTGGTTAAGATAACAGCAACGGATTGGCTTAAGACAAGATATATGGAAAGGCTGAAAAAGTAAAGGAGTGAGAAACAAAAAGGCTAAGCATAGATACAATTTGAGCAACACATGTTGTGATAACAGCCAGCAGCGACAAGACAGAACCCAGCATATTAAGCTGAAGATCTGTGATGGTTGCAATTCCAACACCAAGGAGAAGGATGGCTAATGAAAACTGAATTTTTCGACTGCAAACAAATAAAAGGTGGGTGTCATTGACTAGACCCTTGACCAGAAACTAGCTAAAGAAACTCATGAAGCCATGAAAATTTCTGAGGATGAATTATCAACAAAGGGACCTAAGACTATCACTAAGTTGCTCAATTATTACACTGTATAATATAACAACTAGAACTTCGGATTAAGTCATCCCGAAATGCATGATCATGAGAAAAGATAGATGTCATATACAATAACCTCCTCCAAATCAGTAATCATTCACGTGTTAACGGAAGAGATACAACATGTAATAGAATTTTGAGTGCTAACCTGAACTTTTTCCTGAAGAAGAGGGTCTCCAAGAGAACAGTGCAGGGGATGATTGCTAGTTTTGTCATCTATTATCAACAGAAGAGAAGATGGGTAGGTTAGAACAACACATGTTGAAAATGGATTTCACATCATGCAGTAGCTGAAATGACAAAGCTATACCTGGTAGAAACCGACGGAATTAAAGCCCAGGCTGAGGTTCAATAGTCCTATAGATATGCCATTCAATATGCCAAATCCCATCACAGCTCGTGGATCAAAAGGCTTGTGTTCGAACATATTCATCCATAATGCCACATGAAGGGAACAAAACGTGACCAAAAGATGCCAACTTGTCAAAGTAGTCGCTGTACGGAAAACACAACAAGAGTAAGCGTAGATAACTTATAGCTTATGAGATCAATTGCATAAGATGACATATAAGCAGTTATGGGGACAAATGCGTCAAAATGGGGTAGAACAGCGTCCTGCTCAGACTAATACTACACAAGAATCACGGGTGTATCCTTTTTACTGAGTTCCACAGAAAAGAAGAGCTAAAAAGTAAAAAAAACATCTCATAAAGTAAGTAGACATTTCCAATCTTTTGGGGACACAAACCACAAATATCATTCAAAGTCACAGGAGTAGGAATTTCTAAAAAGGGCAAAGATGTGAAACTTTGTTAGACATATACAATCATAAAGGCAATTCTCACTATGGACATAAGGAGCCAAAGAGACAAACACCTGAGAATTAGGAAGATGTATGAAGGAATATGATCTATAATCTATTCTTCAACTCAATCCTTGGATTTCATAAAATAAACATGCTCAAAATGAATCGCGCAGAGTAAGCTTTCGCATACAAACACACAGATAGATCCAGAGGAAAATATTTTCAGCAGCAACATGGCTAATCAAAGGAGTCTGTAACACTATATAGGGAGGAAGAATTGAATAGGTTACCAAATGTGAAGCCAAGGGTGCTAATAAGCGCCTTGTTACAGATCACGATCGACACAGACGACACAACGGACAAACTCAAAGCGCCGATTGTTCCCAGCTGGAACTTCTGGCCCTCGCTCATCTTCGCTCTCTTAATTTTCCTCTCGCTTCAATCACGATCTACGATGATATATCAACCAAAATCAAACATCGATTCCGAATTCATACGGTAGCCAGTAAAGCGTGAAGAAAAGAAGAGCGATCTGGAGAAAACGAACCTCATTCTTGCATAACGTATGCGAAAATGCGAGAGAATTGAAGCTGAGGCAGCTCGACTGCAGCAATGGAGATATAGAAAATCGTTAGATAAACATCAACAGAAGTGGGAGAACGATGAAGATTTATTGAGAGCCAGAAGCCATAAACCCTAGATCTGCCGTTATGAGACAGAGATCAGAAATTTAGTTGAACGAAAATTCAAGAGACGCGAAATGAAAACAGCTAGAACATAAGGAGGGAGAAAGAGAAAAAATTCACAGGAGAATAAGAGAACCAGAGAGAACTCAAACTTCGACTGAGGAGAAGAGATTCAGATTTTTGTACAAAAAGCCTATTTCTGCAATTTTGATGGTCTCTCTGCACTCCAGAGGAAAATAGTGAGAGAGAAGAAGAAGAAGAAGAAGAAGAAGAAGAAGAAGAAGAAGATACTTGATTGGCCCCACCAGAAATTAACAGCGGGATATTATCGTAATTGTAAAAAAATTCACGATCCACATTGATATTTGATTTTTACCGTTGGTTACGTAAAAACATTCATTTTTCAAAAGTACAGTATCCGTTGTTGTATACTGAACAACCATATTATTTTTGATTTTATGGTTTTAAATTCTGTGTATTATAATGTACTTCTACGATATTTTATCCTTCACTGCCCCAGTTGGCCATTTACCTCTCATTGTGGAGAAGTACATGAGCGAGAGATTCTAATTCATAAAACAATTTTATAGATTTCAACCTCAACCAACAGGCAAACCATAATTGAAATCTATATCTCAAATCATAACAAGAAATGACATTTTAGGCTGTCACCCAAAAATATAACAGATTTGACTATCCATCAATAGAGGGTATGAAGAAAATTGAGTGAATGAAAATATCACAGAAAGAGAAAAACGAAACAAAACTCTTTATATAGTGTTGTTTCTCATTAGCAGAGGCTTGGGTAAAACTGAGAAGTTAACTTGAAAGCCACAGCGTCTCCGATGACCTGCACTGACTTCTGATCTGTCTGAGCCTCTTCCATATTGGTATCGCATCCCCAAACCCTAACCGCAAGCCTACGGGATTTGGGCGACGATTCTCTGAAATAGGTTTTATACCAATTGATAACATCTTTCTTCTGTATGCTTCTTAGTTCTTCTGCTTCTTTGTGGGAGAAATCAAACATGTACCTGTGAGAAAGTTAACCCCATTTTGATTAGCTGGTGATCAATATGGATCGAATTTAACTCATTGAAGTTTTATGAAACTACAGATTGCATACTTCAAACCTGGAGACCCTTACCTTTTGTCAACAATCTGACTCCATAACTCATTTGTTTCAGACAAGAGAGAGGGATCCTTTTCCAGCAATCTAGCAATCATACCGCTTCGATAATCTTCAAAGGATTCCTCATCGAGTTGTTCCTGCAGTTACAAGCCGTGTAACATTTGAGGAGCGGGGTGGGAAAAGATTTAACAAAAATCGATATTTTCTTGTTGATTAAAAACTTACCAGCAGCCCTTCGATGTCTTTTATGAAGTTGTCGACCCTCCCAAGCAAATGAACTGGACCGTAATTAGAAGACTGAACACAGACACAGAAACCATGGACTCGATATGTTAAGCGAGGTCCACACTCGACAACATAACCAAGCTGCTCCTTTGTCCTATAACCAAAATTGCATATATATGACTACATATAAATACGATTTGATCCATTACACATACTAGGGAAACATGTGATAACTAACCTCAACTGATTGAACAATGGCTCTTCTATGATTTCATGAAAGAGATCCAGCAAAGCTTTCATTCTTGTCGAGTGAGCGTCTTCAGGCTTGATTTGATAGTAAAGCTGCAAATCAGATTCAGGTTCATATTTATAACCATGACTATACCCGAGGAAAGTACTATGTTTTTGGCCGACTCTTATCACAAGAAAAGACAGTCTCTTTTACCTCGACTACTGAATTTGTTTCAGATTTGTTCTTCACATTGACATCTCTTACAAGTTTGGCACTCAGAGGGAAACACATTATCTGCTCTCCATGTCTACATTTGCTTGGAAGCAGTTCTACTGTCAAACTACTTTTGAATATGTTGGATATGTTTACTGCTTCGTTTTCTGACAAATTACTATGACATAGACCCTCAATATATATCTGCAAACATAACAGATATTTTTTACCTAACTTTTTCCTGATTTAAACAAAACCCGAGAACAATCACAAAAGCTAGTAGTAGTGTATTAAGTAAAACAGAAATCACACTGATACAGAATGTTACCTGAGAACGGAGTTCAGGAACAAAGCTGTTCAGATCATCGAGAGACAAATCATTTAGTACAGACAACTTTTCGTCGCTGTCATAGATTCGTTTACACAAGAGTTGCAGTCTCAAGTATGTGGAATGGTTCAAAGGCTTCATATTAGTATTTCTAAACCCTCTCTCCATGTTTTCTTTTATAACCTACAAGGCTAGATAGAAAAAGTAGTTTAATCAAGAAAGAATGGGGAAAAGAAAATGACGAAAAAATTTGAAGTTCAAGATTGAATGAGAATAAACAGTATGACCATTGATACATGCGAATATTCACATACCTTAAATCGCTCCAGGCTTGGCATGAAGGATTTGGCTATGGCTAAGATTTTTGATAAAAGAGCTCGAATTTTCTCATTAAAGCCGTACACTTTAAGCTCTAGTTTATCACCATACATAGATAAAGAAGTTTCAAGTTTTGCTAAGCTGGCCTGAAAAAAAGAAAAGAAATAATAATGTCAATACAAAAACAAAAACATGTAAAGAGACCTTCCTAAAATATAGTTACTTGCCTGGTAGATGATCTCATTTAGCTCATCTTTCAGAAGGTTAATAAATAATTCTGTCAAAATACAGTTCTTAACACTGCCATATGCTCCCTTCAGATTTATGCGGAAGTATGTAGTTGTACGAGGAACCTTATATGTTTCGTCACGCTTGTACCAGAACTTCATGAACGGTTCGTCAATAATGCATCTAGGAGGAGTCTGACTTTTGGGATCCCCATCAGAGTTAATGGCTCGGATGGAAAAGTCACAAGGGATGAATTGGTTTTTCGAGGGCAGATGCAACGAGTTATCTACTTCTGAAGGATTGCTCCATGTTTCCATCAAAGACAATGGAACACCTTCCTCTATGTAACGAGAACCGAACCAAGGCTCATGTTGGAACTCTGAAACGAGGAAATTTCAAAAGAAACTATGCATCCAAAAGTTACATACTCAACAAATATTTAAAATACCTTCTGACTTTATGGATTTCGAAACAACATCAATCCTCATGTTTTTTGGTGTGAAGAAACCCATAAGATCTTCTATCAATTTTGGATCCCATGTCTGGTATACATAATCACCATAAATAACGTGCTCCACCAGATAAGGAAGTATATTCTCTGTACAATAACAATTTCAATGGTTATTTATGAACCCATGATGAAGACTTTAACATTACATGCCAGCATAATAAGTTAACCACTATTAGAACCTTGATAGATTCACTCAAAGAATGACTATACAAGTACAAACCTGAGAGTTCAGCAGCATAATCATCTGCCGGCTGCTCCTCAGCAAATCTAAAGTCCATGTTCCCAATATCTTGGAGTTCCTTGAATATCCATTCTTGTGGTGATGCATCACGCAATAACTTCAGGTATTGATAGATGTAACCAATGATGTCATAAATCTGTGAACAAAAGTTGCCATAAGGTCAAAATGAGAATGAGTAACATTACAAAAAGTAAATTGGATAAAAACGAGACCAGATGCAGCTAGCAACAGGCTATGTCATCTTCTCAACCAAAAAACAGTCAAATTGAAAGTGATTACTTGAAAAGGTAGGGACAAAGGGCTTATATATACAATTAGAAATGATTGAATTACCCCTGCGTCAAACTTACTTAAGAAAAAATAAAAATAAATAAATATCTGTCAAGTTACCCTCTCTAAACCAGAGTCAGTGAGATATATGGACATGCCAAAAACATAGGCTAGAGACGAGCGGTTAATTCCATCATCCCCAACACCAGCAGACAGCGAGGTTGCCCAACCTCTACCTTTGAGGAATGAATGCAGACTTCCTCTACCCTCTAAGAGACACAATGTTATAAACAACATTCTTCATTATGCACATGCACAAGCACACTTTAAAAAACTCTATATAAAAGATAAAATGGATGTGATTTCTCACCGTGTCCTAATAGATGTGCTAGATAGTCCTCTGGCTTCTTCAGGCATGGCGAAGAGGAGGGAGAGTCCATGTCAAATCAAGAATGTGAACATCTTTAACTGCTTCTAGGCGATATAGTTTACCCTTTCCAAATAGGTCCTTCTGCCTCCAGAGTAGGTCTGATTTTGGATCCGTTTTTGACATCACCAAATAGTTCTACAACCCCACTTTCAAGCTTATCGAGAGATTCTACAAGATTTTAAAGGTAACTATTAAACTCCAATAAATTCAAACAGCAACACAAGCCAATATTTAGGAATGTATCTAAATATTTTCCAAGAATCAGAGCCAAACAATCATAAACCTAGAAAATATTACCTCCTCCAATGACAACGAGCTTCATCAATCCACCGTGGTAATTTTCCTTGCATAATTTCACAATGCATTCCCGTAGATCAACCCCATTTTCCATTGCACCACTCAAGCTCTTCTTGTTACCTTCCAGTGCACATGAAGGACAGATAAACATTATCTTCTTTTTTCATAAATATCTAAAATGTGGCAAGAAAGGTACACCAAGATCCTTACCCCATGCAAATCTATTAAAAGGATGACCCTTTGCAGACGTATAGCACTGAAATTGTTGCAGGCGACATGCATCATTTTGGAGAGCCTGATTAAATTCTATAAATTTGAATCTTAGTAAGACACTTTTAACTATATAAAAAGGTTAATTTATCTGAATGTTGACTGGAGATGGATATTTTAATATTTTCAAACCTGAATCAACGGCAAGGACTTCTCGTTCCATAGCTTCAGTCTTCATGAGCGGCGCAACAAAAAACTGTGAGAACCTAAAAACAAGAGAACAATCTAAGGTCAAATAAGCCTTCCGAAGAAAAAAACAAAAAGCAAAAGCTCAAATATTGCCTTTGAAATGAAAGTGATCAGATATGAGGGAGACAACTCAACTTTAAAGAGCAAGAGGGATAAATAGAACTATGCATCTCCCTTTACTATCTCATCACAAAACTGAAAATGATAACAAACTCTAGGCATGCATACCGACCAAATATATTGCCTCCCTTGGTAAATGTTTACGGCAATTGACATTTAAATAGTTAAGTGAAGTGGCAGCTCAAACAAATTTTGTACCTTTTTAAGACACCTTGAAGGAATTCTCTTTTGACTTCAAAGTGATAGCATGTATGCTCCATTTCTGTGTAAGCGTTAGAGGATCCTCCATGCTTAGACAAGTAACTATCATACTGCAAGAAAATAAAAGTCAAACCCGGAAGAATTCAAAGATGCATCATGCTAACAAAACAATGTCTATAATAAACGTTGAGAAGATTTAGTCGTGCTAATTGGTTTAGTTTCTTGTTTCATAGATAAAAAAAATACTACAGTTAGCAAACTACTTCATTTCATATGAATCTATGAATAGTGCGAAACCACTGCAAACATAGAAAATAATGCAACGCTTACTTCATTCTCATCGGGGAACTCGGTGCTTCCCATAAAAAGCATGTGTTCTGCACAAAACATTAACATGAGGGAGATTCAATTAGTAAACAAAAAAAGAAGTGAATTCAAACTGTAGTTCAAACTCATAGAAAGATGACAATACCAAGAAAGTGAGCTAAGCCTTGCACCTCCGGAGGATCCAAGAAGCTCCCCATTGCAACACACATAGCTGCAGCTGCCTAAGACACAAAACATACGAGTTAAGAATCAAAATTTGATACTAACACAAAAGCAGCTAATATAACTTAAATTGAAAACCTTTTTGATCTGATGATCCCCTTTCCCTTCATCGTCATCCTCATCCCCATCATCTTCTTCATCTCCTTCCCCTTCTTCCTCGTCATCTTCATAGCTACCGTCACTATCTTATTCTTCTTCTCCGCCTCCGTCATCTTCATCAATTTGATCCGCAACAGAGCCTTCGGGATAAATATCTGGATCGTGAATAAGCAGAGCACACAATCCGTTCTCCAATTCAGTGACTCTGTATAATCTCCGATCGTTTGGTGACTTCACCACCACACTGTCCAAAGTCGAAACGCTTTTCGTTGCAGACATTGTTCTCGTTCTAAGACGATAGCGACTGGTGAATCAGTCTTAATAGCGTCTGATTCCGCCGCCATTGCCATCTTCTGAATTTTTGTTTATTTTATTAAAACAAAAAAGAAACGAAAAAAAAAATAGAATCGATGAAACGCAAAATCAAATGGCAATATCTTGCCGTTGTCTCTATAAATATATGGCACGTGAGCCGTTTCATATTAAAAGAACGACAGACGTTATTGTTTTGAAAAATTGAAACGGCAACAAAAGTACAGCTCCAGTCCCTTCGTCTTCGCCTCTGAAATCGAACCCCCGGGAAACAGAAATATTTTTTTGAAAACTGAAAGTCGAAGTTTTACAAACCTAATTGACCTTTTCTGTGTAATCCAATTTGATATACGGATTCGACGAGCGAGAGAGTGCGGATTTCTCTGAAGAGCCCTAACATTGTTTTGTTGAATTGGCAACAATGGCACTGTCGCAGTGGAAGGAAGCTATTCTGGAAGGGATTTTCATGGAGAATCTAGTGGAGATTCTACATAAAGAAGGTTCTAAGGTGCCTGAATCAGTGAAGGAAGTGTACTGTCAAGTTGCTGTGGAGTGCACAGCCAAGTGTCTCGCTTATGAGAAAGATGCAAAAAGGCTTATACTGAAGCGATTAGATCGATATGGCTCCGTAGGATTATGCCTTTATGCAATAAGTTTAGTTTTTTGGTTACTCGTGACCTCTTGAATAGCTGTCGAAGATTATGGACGGTCCACAGTGACGAAAGGCTTGTAAGAGTTTGATGGATGAGAATAGAAGAGACAAAGCTTAGGTTTCTTTGAGGAAGGGCGTTTCGGTTTTGAATCCCGACATGGATGAATCGGAAGAGATTGAATCTAGAGAAGAATCTGAAGAGACAGATTCAATGGTTGAAGCAAGATAGATAGATGTCAATCAAAACAGTAAGGCGTCTGAAGCTATGGAGGAAGACCAAGGTCTATACTTTTTGAACTTTGTTTCCCTCATCTTTCTGGTATCATATGAAAATGGAAGGATAAGTTGATTATTATTTTTTAGGTTTTTGATTAGTTTTCTAAAACCTTTGTCATAGAGAGCCTCCCAGATACTGAACTGGAAAGACCTACTTCTGGAGAGTCAAAGGCTAAATCTTTACCGCGTCAAATCAAAACCATTTCATCTGCAGTTGTTGACAGAGCGCTCAGAAAGCTTAGAGCGTCTAAAATCGAGCTGATGAATGCTTTCAAAGAAAGAGGACCTTCGAATTTAAACAATGAGACGATTACAGAACAAGAAAATAATGTTGCTGATCCTTCTGCAACAAACACTGCACTTTACATGTTCAGTATTACTCTACTTTTGTGCAGTCATGTGAGACCACAATAAAACAATAACTTTCACTTACGGTCAAATCATTTCATTCAGCAAATTTCTCCATGTGATTAATTATTATTCTATCTGTTGGATTCTTATATGGAAACACCGATCACGTGACACCACATGTGTCTGCTAGAGTTTCACACATTTGCTGGTTCCAAAATGCGTCTTTCTTTTTTGTGCAGAAGAAATAAGGCACTGATGTTCATAAAACTTCAGAGTTTTCAATTTTTTGAGTGCTATATTAGGGCATTATTTGGTTGCTTCCTCTCCAAGATTCTTCATCTTGTTTGGAGGAGGAATATAGTCAAATCTCGTAACTTTATCTATGGAAAACTAACGTCTAACAGCAAAGATGATGTCAATGAGCGTTCTAGGGTTTAAATTAAGATAAGAAATTTAAGTATTGGAACAGGTTTAGCGTTTCGATGTTGTGCTAAAAGTCTAGTTTGAGAGAATCATACACAGTTCACTCCTTGTTTAAAGATTTTCAAATTATTCCAATCAGATAAAGTTTTGGTTCTGATACAAAATTTTCAGACTTTGGTAAAATTTAAAATTCAAAAATCATTTTTCATCCCTCAACCATAAAACAAATACAAAATACTCAATCCATTTCTCTAAACAATTAGAAGACGAAATTGCCCTCTTCTGTAGAAGAAGATAATGCTCCATCTTCCATCTCACGGAGCGCAGTTGCAGTTGAATCATCTATTCCCAGCAGATATTGTAGCCTCGAGACTTTTTCTGGTGCGGGTTTGGGATCACTCTTTGAATAAATATCATATAGATCGGATAATTCCTCTGAGACTTCCCATGACATCGGCTCAGCTGGCACAGCTTTGTCGCATGCAAGCAAATCATTCAGTGACGAGACCTAAAACCATAGAAGAAGCATACACAAATCACAAGCTGAAATTTCCAGAATTTATGTCAAGATAAGACAGGGAAAGAGGATTATTTGCATACCACTCCTTTAGCGTTTCTCTGCCTGAGTAATGCCACGGCTTGGATCAGCGAGTTTGATAATCTACTCTGAGCGAGATCATGAACAACTCTTTTGGCCTTTTCAACATCAATACTGAGATCAGATGGGATTGTCTGGTAGACTTCAGTTTCATCGAATTCACCAGTTCCTGATGAAAATATGTCATTCACTGTCTTCTTGAATAATTTCTCTCTCAGACTCACGGCGATCATGCTGTCCAGGCTCACGTTTGCCTCCTTGAGCTCTCGTATCTGCTTTATGTTCAGTCTTCCTTGGTTAACAGCGGTTTCTATCGCGTTTGCCATTTTTGTGGTTGTTATATTCTTTATAACCTTCTCGGCTTGTGGTTGAGGCAACCCAACTTGTTTTTGCAACTCGTCTAGCTGCTCTACTCTAGCCTTTGTCAATTGCCCATCAGCTAAAATCACTTCAGCTTGTTGCCTAAAAGCTTGCTCCGCTAAACCTACGTGAATGGTGACTATTTCTTTCGAAGTCAATCCTAGAATCCCACCAAGCTGATTCAGAAGTAAATACTCTGAATCGTCTCTCCTTGTTGTGATCTGGGCGCCAAACGGGATTCTTGTTACCTCCCCTGTTAGACAGTAGAGCAAGTATGTTTTGTAGAGATCGATCCTGTCCCTGTCGGGAAGGTCATCTTTGAGTGTTATCTCAGTCTGGCCAGGCTTTCCCATCTTCTCAGCAAGTTCTTTGTCAGGTCTTGTCTTTCTGAGCGACTCAAGGGATCCCCATTCCTCGTCTTCACCATCTTCTTCTTTCTCTAGAACAGGCTCCTCCTCGGGTGCCTTATCAGTAGATTCTCCCTTAATGTCAGCCACCATTTCAGTCACGACTAACGTGTTGAAAGCAATCATCTTCTTGAGCTCCTTTGCTGACTCAGTTCGGTTCTCTGCTGCTCTTGCTCGTCTGATATAGTTTGTGAAAACCCTACGGACCTGCATCAATGAAGGGATTTTTTTTCATGTCCTGCTATGAGAAGTCAGAAAAAACAAAATCCTAATACATCCATGGCATAAATAGTGTGATACTCACAGCCTTGCTCGCAATAGACATGGCAGTCTCTCTGGATAACCGAAGACCATGTGCAGCCTTTCTTACTGATTTGCGAGTTTCAGCATCATAACCATCCACTCCAGAAGAAATTGCATCCCTGACAACCTGAAAAGATGTAACAGATAAATATCTGCAGGCAAACCTTCTGGCACATGATGCAAAGGCAATAACATTGAGATGTGGTCAAAACCAAGTCAATGGAAATGGATTGAAAAAAGAAGATAGAGACAAATATGTATTTTAAAATGCGAGTTTTCTAAAAGATAGTGTTGAAATGGCAGTGCCAAGACCCATAACCATCAGAAAGACCTAGGATAAAGAAACAAAGGGGGTGTACAACTGGATTACCTTTTCAAATATGGTTCCACAGATCTCTGCATGAGCTGCCTCAACAGTTTGCTGAGGAATACAGAGCATGACTCTTAACCTTAATAAAGCAGCAACATTGTCATCACTCAGCTCTCCATCAGTAACACACTGTTGAAGCTTCTGCCGGTAAATTTCTAAAGAAGAGAAGGTGCTTGTCAGATGACTGGGAATAAGAGACCCACATAGATATTAAAACTGTAAACAGCATGTAACTCCGGGAAAACGCCAGACTTGTTGGAAGCCTGTCAAGAACCAAATCTACAACATTCAAAGCTAGCTTGCATGGTTAAGGAACTAGCAGGTTTGCAAGCCATCAACTAAATTGATAAGACTTTAGTTAATCCATGGATCCATCTTATATTTGGGCGATATTGTGGCAATCCAAACTGTATACCTCATGCATAACATAGCAACATAAAGTTTTATTGGTGAATCGAAGGTCCCCATATACCTTCATGGATTGTGCCTGCCTTCTGTGCATCAAAGTGCAGCTCTTCGCAGAGCTTCTGAAGATATTTTGCTTTACTGTCTTGTGCTTCAAGGTCACCACTAGAAACAGCGTTAGCAAGTCTTTTACGGTATGCCTTGGACGTTACATCAACAATAATAGCTTCAGCCTCCCGTTTTCCCAGCCCGAGTATGTTTCTCAGTTGGCTCATTGCCATGAGCTAACATTCAGTAGAAAATACGATCAGATATGAAAAATTTCATTGGAGCGGAATAGAGGACACAGCATCTGAAACACCTGCTCTCTAAAGAACTCACAACCAAGCTTAACGATATAATCTCTGATACAAAACTGGTTTGAGTTTACCTTATTTTCTTCTATGCACCCATCCGATAAAGCATCTGTAACATATGCTCTATAAAGGAGCTTTAAATCATCCATTCTCCTCTCAAAATCAGACTCATCACCTAAGCCACATTGATCCAAGGTTAAGAGCCCATAATTATTATTCCGTATAGAGAACATCAAAAGTATCTTCACCTATCAAAGAAATAGGGCCAACCCCGCGTGCAAATTGATCTGCCTCTGAATGACTTTTCAAGGAAACCAGCAGGTTGTTAAACTCCAGTACTTTTTCAAGCTCTTCCACAACAGATGCCAAGCTCTTCCTGGATAAAATCAGGTTATTTAAATGGTATGCATTGTAAACTAATATAAACTAGAGTTACTAGGTGATCCTATTTGTTTCCACTATTCAATATCAAAAGGATACAAAAACGCCTATAAAATTAAAATCTCATGACTTTACTTCACAGTAAATAACTGTTTAACCTAAAACCATTTAAAAGTTAATACACTGAAAGATACTTCACAAAAGCAAAGGAGGGGAATATCACTGATCAGTTTTTGCAAAAACTAAAGCCACATTTTGAATCACTTTTCCAGCCCGACCAAACACAATGATCAAGCAAAGGAATATACCCACCTAAGCCTACAGCAGAATTCACAACTTAAAATGCTTTACATTGAGTGTGTGCGGGATTCAAGAAATAAGAGTTGAATGTGTAAACCAAATTAAATTACATGTATTATAGTGTTTCAACACGTTTTGTGTATGCATGATTCTGTAAGCAATATATTAAAATGCTTTACACTGCTCGTGTGCGGGATTTTAGTATGCTGAGTGCCGATGAAATGTTCTCTATGACTACTTTTCTTGTATGCTCTCTGAATAGGTCTTCAGCAAGCTGCGAGGGAGGAAAATTTTTCAGAAGAAGTATAACCAGAGGTAGCAGGAAGCCAATGCCACAAAGAAATAGAGTACCTCATCAGAAAGCTTGAATGATAGTTGTGCTTTTCTAAGGTCCACAAGGTTTTCTACATTAATATCTGCATGAACATATTTAGAAACATAACCATGTAAGCTTCAGGCAACCTGCTGAGAGACGAATATTATAAAACCCAATGGACAAAGAAGTGCCACAATATTTTATAAAAACATGAACAATATTACCTCTCCCAACTAATTTTAGCCGCTCGTCATACAGCTGCTTTGCATTTTCACGAATAGCAATCTCAACCTAGAAATGAGGTTAAACATTAGCAGAGAACTTCAGATTACCATATCAAAGTAATTACCAGTAGGCAACTTCCAATAAAATAAATATTGCCGAAAGATATATTTGAAAAAATCGGAAGTTCCTACCTGAGCATCAGTGACCTTCAATACTCGTTTCCAAGGCAAAAGAAAGGATGACGCGTCACCAAAAACAAGAGCTGAAACATACACAAGCCTCATAAATGCCTGCACTGGAAGCATACAACTTGTGATCACGCTTGTGCTCTCTTAAGTGAACAACCCTACAATACAAATAACGAATAATAGGGACTAGCGACTCACCCGACGCTGTTCTGCATCACCTTCACGTTCCCCAGTCTCAAGCCTTTGCCTAAAAATCCTGCGGCCAATCTAAAGAAAACCAAGGAATTAGTGATTCTGCAATCAAGATCCTTCTGAATCAAGTGCAAGAAGCTACGAACTAATAGAAATGAAGACAAAAAGAGTCTAGAAAACACCTCCATGTGCATGGCGGCTGCATCAGGGTCGTCTATCCCCAGAGCATTTTTGAATTTGACTATCTTCGCCACTTCATCCCCTTTAAGAGACTGTCCTTCAGTTGGAAGGACGGAAGTTACATACCTAATCAAGATTAAGATGCAAAGATTACAAAAGAATTCTCCACACTAAGAGAAAGGAGGAAGACAATATCCCGAGTTTTTCGGGTTACAAAACATGACTCACCGGCAATATATATCACAAATCTCAGCCTGGAATGCCTCGTCTCCTTTGCTAACACCGTACCTGAAAATATAACAAGGAAGGATCGTTAACTACAGTTTGTGTGTAAATCTCAATAAAATGACAATTCAAGTACCCATTAACCTATCAGTGATCTTTTCTATATCTTCTTTCGTGACAGAGGCAGGATCTTCGCTTTCCGCAACATAATTGTGCAAACTGATAGCAGCCACCTCCGGTACGGCAGAGTTCAACGCATAGACAACAGCTCCACCGGCAGCTCCAGCTACAGCAGCACCAGCCAAGGCAATATTCCTAGAGCCGGCCAACCTAAGCCCAAGGCCGTAACCAGTAGCTACAGATGCCGCTAAAACAACAGCAGAAGTCGCTAACCTCACCGGTGGCGTCATTTTCTCAACAATCGGTTGAAATCCGGTGAGCTCCTTCTTATTTCCGTGTACATCGGAACTCTTCGCCTGCGTAGATACTGATACTTGGTCAGAGGAAGCAGCTGAAAAACGAGGGTACGAAACTCGATAACGACGGCGATTTAGACAGTCAGACTTGGAGAAACGGAGAGGTAAAGGAGTTAGGAAGTGACAGAGAAGAGGAGACCGAGGGGAAGGTGAGATTGGAGCGTTAATGGCGGTGATGAGTGAGGGATTCATGGTTCCCTCTCCTGTGAATCAGAGCAGTCGGAGTGAGAGAAGCTCGTAGGGTTTAACAGAAGAGAAGAAGGAAGGAAGATGGATCGAAGTGCAGAAGAAGAAATGGGAAAGGGATAGATAGGGCCTAACAAAACATCGAAATGCCTCTTCGAACATCGTGACGTTTTCAATAATACCTTAAACAATGCATGCTATTTTAAACGGTAAGAGGTTTTAATAAGACGGCGGAAACGCGACGATTTCTTACCCCTTTCTGTCCGCTGCTTAGTTCTTTAGCTTCAGTTAGGTCTCTCACTAAATTTTCTCAGGGCTTCGTCGAGCTCAGTTGAAAAATGCTAACGACTGATATACCGCCGAATCAGTCAATCTACAGAAAAAATATCAATGAGAAGATCAAGAAGAAGGTAATGCTTTTGAGTCTTATGTTTCTATATCTCTGATTTTTTCGAGAAACCACGAAATTCTCAATGTATTGTATCATTTTACAGACTCCAAATAATTGCATTGGTGAATTTTGGTATCATTCTGCTTTCTTGAGATTCTGCAATGTTTTAGGTTGTGAATATAGAGTTATCTTTCTAAGTTTTAAGGATTAGAATTCAATTGAATCTTAAAAGACCGGACTTGATATCTGAAATTTTATTGCTTTTGCCATGAACTCCTATTTTTTTGGGTAAATTTGTTCGTCTTGGCTCATTGCATATGCAGTTTAGATTGTTGGATTGAATTCAGTTCAAGACCTCAAGTTCTTTAGCTTTTTTTGTTTTGTAGATGCTTGTTGTGTGTCTAAGAGTAATGCTGTTTAAGCAGATCATTGTTTAATGTTTCCACCTTTTGTTTTTTGTTTCTTACAGAGCCGAAGATATCTCTTAACTGCTTGTTCTCTCACTTTGGAAGGATACTTGATGTAGTTGCATTGAAGACTCCAAAGCTCCGGGGACAAGCATGGGTTGTGTTTACTCAAGTCACAGCTGCTAGTAATGCTGTTCGTCAGATGCAAAACTTTCCCTTCTACGATAAGCCAATGGTACATTCTCTTGTCTTATGTTCCAGGTTTATCCTTTTCACTATATTTTGGTGCCAAAAGTTGATTTTATGTTGCTATTCAAGGTCATAACCTTAGTAAGTTGCAGAATGTGAGTGTGCTTACTGATAGTCGTTCTTTTATAAATTGATGCAAGTACAACGACATTAGATATTGAGGGTTTATGATTACACAAGTGATTCCTAAGTAAAAAGACTTGAGAAATCTAAATGGCCATTACCCAATAATATTCATATCATGGTGATGTGTGATCTGTTTGGGTGCAACGGATACAATATGCTAAATCAAAGTCAGATTGTGTTTCTAAAGCCGAAGGGACTTTTGTTCAGAGAGAAAAGAAGATGAAGCAAGAGGAGAAAGGTTTAAACTTTGGTTTCTTTCACAATTTCAAAATTTTATCAGCTCGTTTCATGTTTGTCTTTTACTTTCCATCTGATGTATAACAAAACCGCACATTAATTTCAGTTGAAAGGAAGCGTCATGCTGAAGAAACCCAACAATCAAGCATGGCGAACGGAAGGCCAGCGGTAATTTCTTGTTCTCCCATGATTCCAGTTATACAACATTTTAACTTCTGATGGTCATCAATGTTGCAACTTAGTCTGTGATTTTTTCGTTTCTGCATCATTTCAATAAACATCGCTGCAATATTGTAGCCTTCGTTTCAGCAGAGCGGGCAAGAAACGATGCCACCAAACAACATACTATTCATTCAGAATCTTCCCATTGCATGATGCTTCAGTTGCTCTTTGAACAATACCCAGGATTCAAGGAGATAAGAATGATCGAAGCAAAACCCGGAATTGCATGTGTGGAGTACGAAGACGATGCTCAATCATCCATGGCCATGCAGGCTCTTCAGGGTTTCAAGATCACTCCATAGAATCCAATGGTAGTCTCTTTCGCCAAGAAGTGAAAACCAGAGTTTTGACTGTCTTTGAGAACAACGCTATGCGGATGGTAAGGATATTAACTTGTAGTAGCTGTTTAAAAGCAGGGTTATGGATTAACAAATGGACCGAGAAAATAATGCTTTGTGAACCCAATTGCTAGCTCCTTAGATTTCGGGTCGTTTTACTCTCTTTCAAACAGTAAACTTTTCAACTTCAAACCAAACGGTCTTATTTTACTTACTTCAATTCCGGTTAATAGTTTGAAGGACCTAGAAGCTTTGGACCAGAATGTGATGAGATGGTCTTGAAGGGAAATTAAAACCAGGAATTTAGAATGGGGAGTTGATGCGTTATTAATATCTACCAACTAAAAAAATAGTCAGAATCAATAAATAGAAGCAAACACATATGGTTTCATCTCTCTCTCAGTTCCCTTATGTCTTTCACTTTTTAACAAAACCTAGAAACCAAATCTACATTTGAAAGTAGCAAGATAATCAACATTTCCCTAAAATAAAAAACAGAGTCACATCTTCCTCTGCCCACATACAGTAGTTTCTGCATCTGTTAGAGCAACATCTCTTCCTCCACATTCTTTACACTCATCACAAGAAAGATCATAGCAATGTCAAAGCTAGATGTGGAGGAGGCAAACTCGATGCAGATAGGCAATGTTCATGGGCCATTCTTTCTGGAAAACATCGTGTGCCAGAGACACCACATGTTAACCTCAAAAGAGATTTTTCTTGGGCAGTAACCCTATGAAATACGCGATGCCATTTATGTTGATGCAAATGGTGCCATCATCGTCACCTCAAGGGTTTTATTCTGCCTCCTCAGGCCCTTGAAGCAATGCATGATCTCTGCTCAATCTCATGGTAATAATTCCACAATAAGTACTTGCTTATATGTGTATATATTTCTTTTCTTTTACTGTAACCGAGCAATCTCAGACTGATGAATCAAGTTTGGAGCTAGTTTCATTGAATTTTGCAAAATGTTTACATGGAGGCTGGTATAGTCCTAGGACCTTCTCTCTTCCGCCAATTCGCAGAATGGAAGGAGTTTTTTCTTCCCTTAAGGGGTAAAATCTCTATACAAACGATCTCAAACGTTGGTTTCTTCATCCATTTCTTTTTACTTGGGCTAAGAATCGACGCTAGCATTCTTCGTAAAGTTGGTTCCAAAGCCATGCTCATTGGTACAGCCTCCTACGGCTTCCCATTTGCCTTCGGTAACCTCACTGTCATCTTCTTGAAAAACACTTACAATCTCCCGTCGGATGTTGTCCATTGTATCCAAACAGTTATCTCTCTCAATTCAATGACCTCATTCCCGGTCACTACTACCGTCTTATCTGAGCTCAACATTCTTAACTCTGATCTCGGACGGTTAGCCACTAACTGCTCAATTGTCTGTGAGGCCTTTAGCTGGGTCGTCGCACTTCTTTTCAGAATGTTCTTGCGGGATGGGACACTCGCTAGCCTTTGGTCTTTCGCTTGGGCCACCGTTCTTCTCGGCGTCATATTTGTCATCTGTAGACCGGCCATCATCTGGTTGACAGAGAGAAGAAGCATTTCTATCGATAAAGCAGATCAGATCACATTCTTCCCTATCATAATGGTCTTGTTCGCGATAAGCTTGACCTCTGAAGTTCTCGTGGTCCACGCCGCGTTTGGAGCCTTCTGGCTCAGAGTATCGCTCCCGATGGACCTCTGTTGGGGACCGGACTCACGACCAAACTTGAAACCTTTGCAACGAGCCGTATGCTTCCTCGTTTCATCGCCATTAGTGGATTTCAGACTAATTTATTCGTGCCCAAGAAGAGCCATGTGAAGGTCACTGAGTCTGTGATCCTCATCCCCGAGGAACCAGCAGCCGCTTCCGCTTGTTGTAACATACAACTCGGAGACGCACTTTCTTTGGCCTTCTTGGTGTGTTTCCAAGGAGTCATCGAGATCTACACATCCATCATGTGGAGAGACGAAAAGGTTCGTATTGCTTTATCAAATCTTCTCTCAACGTAATGTCGACATTTTTCATCAAATTATATTTATTGTTTTGCAGGTTCTAAACACAGAATGCTTCAATCTTCTTATCATCACCCCTTGCTTGTGACCGGCGTTTCAAGATTCCTCGTCGTTTTTGCTTTTACGACCCATCGAAACGCTACAGAAGTAAAAGCAAGCGAACCATCCTCAATACGAGACAACGAAATTAACCTTCTTGAAGCTTCTTATCCAAGTAGGTTCAGCCCGATCTCCGTTTTCACGCTGCACCTCGTAGAGCTCATAGGCCGAGCTCACGCGGTGCTCGTGCCGTATCACCAGATGAAAAAACTCTATCCCAACACGCCCCAATCCACTCACATCGTCAAAGGTTTCCAACGGTTCGAACAACTGAACCAAGGAACCCTAATGGCTCAGCATTTCATAGCTGCAGCTCCATACTCCAGCATCAATGACGATATTTGCACTCTCTCCCTCGACAAGAAAGCAACACTCATCGTCATCCCGTTCCACAAATAGTACGCTATAGACGGGACTGTCAACCATGTGAATCCAGCCATCCGTAGCATAAACCTTAACGTGCTGGATAAGGCACCTTGCTCAGTCGCAATATTCATCGACCGAGGAGAAACAGAAGGTCGACACTCCGTCCTCATGAGCTACACGTGGAGGAACGTCGTTGCGATCTTCATCGAAGGCAGAGATGATGCGGAAGCGCTCGCTTTCTCCATGAGAAACGCCGAGCACCCAGAAGTAAGCGTTAACATGATCCATTTCCGCCACAAGAGCTCCCTCCACCAAAACCTCACAATAGAAGTGGAAACAGAATTCTCCGAGTCTCAGCTTATAAAACGATTTCAAGAACTTCTCGATGAACAAACCGAAAGTCCAATACAGAGAAGAGATAGTGAGAGATGGCGTGGAGACAACGCAAGTGATTATTACACTTGGGGATTCATATGATCTGGTGGTTGTGGGTCGTGACCATGAACTTGAGTCCTCTGTATTGTACGGACTGACGAACTGGAGTGAGCCCTGAGCTAGGTGTGATCGGAGACATGTTTGCGTCGACGGATTTTCATTTCTCGGTGCTAATTGTTCATCAGCAAGAAGGAGAGGCTCTAGCGATGGATAATAGCTATAAATTGCCAGCTTCACCTCCTAGGACTGAGGATCCAAGAGTACACCCACGTTTATCTGTTGAAGAAGGTTTTACTACAGTTGATCTTCACAACCGTTAATTAGTCCATTTTTCTACTATTTTCATTTAAATAATAATAAATAAAGGATGTAGTTTTTAGTGTTTGTTATAAACTACGTACAGATTGTTGAGTACTCAACTGATATTGTAGAACACAGTTTTTTTTTATGGTTTGCTACTTTCATTTTGTATTGATAATTGAAATATTTTATGAACCGGGGAAAACTCATTACAAAAGGATAAATGAGTAATGATTCTCTCCGATCGATTTTATTACATAACTTCTAATCTATAGGGATTAGTAGAAAGAGAGCATGCATATCTAGATTGTACTTGGGAATATGAGTAATAATCCTACCATTTCTTAACGGATCTTTGTATATATATATATATTTCTTAACGGATCTAAACGAGGCATTTTGTCACTATAGGCGGGTTCTTTTACTCCAACTGAATATGAAAGTGGGATCATTTTATTCCCAAGATTAAATGGGGATCTGAAAGTTGCTATTTGGACAGAAACAACGGACGTATCATGCTTCGATGTCAGAGCGTACGCAGCATCAGATACTTGTGAGAACGAGTGGGTCACTAAAATGTAATTACTACCTCACTCCTATTCAAATTAGAAGAACTGAATTAATTAAGTTTGGGAGTTAGATATAGATAGCATCAGTATGTATGCCTCTTACACCCAAAGTAAGAGAAAACCCTCAACTTATTGATTTACCACATGCTATAAACCAACAAAGATACGCATAACAGATTATAAGTCGTGAAACTTTTTGTCATTGTGGTACATGAAAACCTAAGTTTGACTTCTGTTGGAGTAAAATTCTAGAGCAACACAAATCATGATAAGTATTACCACGCAAATTTTTATTTAAGTATTGGACACAATAACACAAATTAACTTTTGTTTTTAGTTGGAAGCATTAATGGCTCAGGCGTATGGGGAAGATAGGCTACTTAGACCAAGCTTAGTAATGTGCTGCATAACATTATACAAAAAAAAAAGAAAAAAAAGTATTAGTAAATTATATTCGTAGACCATACAGAGGAATAAAATAGAAGGAAAAGAAAAGAGTGATAAACAACTAACAACAAAAATGTCTAAGAGAGATGGGGCATACAAGAGGGAATCCATGTGAAGGCAGCTGATTCAGATGGGCTAGCCAGCTTTCATTTCTCTCTCTTTCTTTTCTTTTCTTTTTTTTTTGTCATTTCTATATATATTTTAATAATAACAAAATTATTTTAGTCTTCAGTCTGATATTTTATTGTATTCATTTCATTTTTCTATAGATATTTGTAGCCATCTCCAACCTTTTGTCCAATAACAAAATTCTGGACTTCTTTATATTTCTTATTCCAGATGAAAAAATTTCATTAATCTCATACTCTTTGTTTTAAAATAAATGTCATTATATATGTTTTTACACATATTAAAAGAAAATAAATTTTATGTTTTAAATTCATTAATATAATATTTAAAAAATTTTATTGATCAATACATTAATACATAAAAAATAAAACTAGAGTTATCATCAAATATTTGCTTTGAAAATCTAAAACGATATTTAATGTAAAACAAAAATAATCCTAAAACAATATTTATTTTAAATCGGAAGGAATATAAATTATATTTAACCGGTAATAAATGAACTAGTTTTTTACTCTAATAATCTTTATTAGGTTTCGATTTATGAAAATATTTTTTTTTGCAAACAATTACAACTGCAGTAGCACATCTGACATGTTTAAACGAGTCTAATCTTATAATCTTTAATATAGGTTATTTTTTGGTGATGCCATGTATATATATATATATATAGAATTTAAATTATCGGTAGCTAAAAGTTGAAAAACAAATCTACACATGATAGAATTCATGGTACATGAGAAGATATTATTGTCCATTTACTTTTTTTTCTTGCTAATGCATAATCATTTCTCGTGGTAACAAAAATATATTATTATGAGGTATATGATCAAATGAATATTTGATTTTTTTCTTAAATTTTGAATTGATTCACAATATCAAGTTTGTTATTACGGGTAGTTCTTACAAAGATTCGAACTAATGACGTATACAGGAAAGTCTTGAATTACACTTTTTTTGAGGGTCAAAATTTATCTAACAAAGAATTTTGCTATCTTAAAACCTTAGAATCGTCTTAGGTCTAATTCCTTGATACGGTTTCTTTGTCTATATATGGTTTATATTATAAGTTGTTTTCCTTTTATTAATATGATTAATGTTTATATTATCTAAGACATGGTTTTTATTTCAGTTTCAGTGGCTTTTCGATTGGTCCACCTACATGTGAAAACCTGCACTAACTATTATTATTGCTTATTATTTCATAACTACCTAACTTATATAACTATAAATAAATGGTAACAGGGAATCCGGTTGAATTATAAAATTTTGTTGAATTTTTGGTGATTTTTG
Source organism: Cardamine chenopodiifolia (assembly GCA_963922655.1). NCBI lineage: Eukaryota > Viridiplantae > Streptophyta > Magnoliopsida > Brassicales > Brassicaceae > Cardamine > Cardamine chenopodiifolia. Next base: position 1,312,726 of record OZ000467.1, read on the forward strand.
GCCGAATCTAGCAGATTAACTTATAATTCAAATGGTAACAGATGGATCTGACTGAAATTTTTTTTTTAAATAAATAATTAAATAAACTTATGAAAATATTAATTAAACAAATTTAATTTTCATAAAAATTAATTAAATAAGCTAGTAAAACATTAAATATTAAATTTGATATTTTCAATAATTTTACTAAAATACATGAACCTTTTAGATACTCAATTAATATATGAATTATTTTTCTGTTATAATACACAAATTTTAAATTATATCTATTTAACACTTACGAGTTGACGGCTATTGAATAAACTTTGTGATAGGCATGGACAAAATATCCAGAACCAAACCATAAACAATCCAAAAAATGGATTTTGAACCCGAATAAGAACTGATCCGAAAAAAGTACCAAATTTGAACTAACAAAATACTCAAAAGGATTTTAAACTCTTATATCCAAAGAATTAAAACCAAATATAGAACCGAACGGATACTAAAAATATAATTATATACCAAAATATTAATTATGTTTAGATTTGATATAACTCAATTCAAAAATTACAACTATACACCCAAAATTATCAATTAAATTAATACTAGAATATAAAAAAATATCAATGTATTTAGTTATATTTTTGAAAATTTAATCAAATTTTATTCAAATTTTATTAATTTTTTAGCTTTTGTGATATTTCGGGTATGTGAATCCGAACCAAAATCGGATAGAACCGAAGCGAACATAAACAAAAAATTATAAATAGTCAAATAGATTTTGAATCTTTAAAACCGAAAATCCAAAAAAAAAACTGAAAGATCCAAACCAAATCCGAACAGATATTCAAAAGCTCATGTTTAATTTATTTATTTTAATGGAAGAAATTTAATACTTTTTTTTTTAATTGCTGAATCTGGCAAAAAAAATTCAACGATAAATGATAACGCAAAATTATTGAATCTGGCGGAATTCAGCTGAATCTTTTAAGGAAGTTACCATTTAGTGTCCAAGTGTAATCATTGAAAAAGTCGCATTCCGTTAAACACACATTTACTTATAGTCACTAATAGTTTCGTTGAAGTTATTTTTCGTCTACAATTCGATCACAGACTTTATTATAATACCCCGCAATAAATTATAAAACTCACCAATTATTTCATTGATTCCATTTCAAAGTTTCCTCCTTTAAATCTTTATTATTGTGATTGTGACATGCAACTAATGTTAACATGTCTACCAAAAATTTTACTACGATAAATCCTACAACAAAATTTTGGCCAGAGTCGATTCCATATATGTTTCGCTTTGGATCAATAATTATCGGTTGAAATAGAACCATCACTGTGAAATTACAACAGCGGTTTAACACAGATCTTATCCACACTATATAAAAAAAAAATCATGAAACTTTCCCCAAAAAGAGAAAAAGAGAACAAAATAAACTGATCTCTCGGAAATAAAAATCCGGCTTCCGGACAAAAAACACCATTAGCTAGAAAAAAACGAAAAGAAAAAAAAAAGTACAGGGAAGAGGAACTAATTAAGATCCTCAGAAATACTGTTAAGGTGGGGTCGCCAGGTGGATACCGACGCCGATCTGCTGTGCCGCCGGCGATGACGATGTTCTTTACCAGTCAAAGTCGACGACTCAACTTCTTCTAAATACTTGTCACACAACTTCACACATTGATCATCATCTTTAACGTCTCCAGGGTTGTTCAGAGTCTTTTTCCGACGATGGACGTCTTTTCTCCTCCTTTTCTTCTCTGGCAAGGAAGAATCTGGGATGAGAAAATAGATGCTTCCTCGCTTGAGCTCAGATTCAGGGGACAAGATCAAGATTTTGCGGACAACTCCTTGAGAACATGGTTTGCTTAGGACATGGTTTGGGTTTGCTTGGAGGATCTCTCCGGCAGTTATTGACCGTGTGATCTCCTCAACGTAGCCGTTTAGATGAACGATTCTGATCAAATCTAGTGCTCCACATGGAAGAACACAAGCCAGACAACACCTTAGGCTGTTTCCCATCTCTCTCACTCCTTTTTTCTCTTTATTTTGGTTACTATTTAATCTATTGATAATCAGATTTATGGGGTAGAACAAGTTGGAGAAGACGATGTTATATAGGAGCCAACACTTCACGTAACAACAAAGCTGGCTTGACCATACGTATACGAAACGTTAAATGCCTGAAATGCCCTTTTGTCTTCTCGTTATTAACTGAACCCACCCTGTACTACATGCTCGTTTTACTAAATCTATATTATTATCTTCATTAAAGCCATTTCTATGATTTGAATTTATTCCAAAACTATTTAAATTCCTATCTCATTATCTTAGTCCATAAAATTGTGACAAAAATCGTTAAAACTACAAATGTAATTTGACGAGCCATAAAACATAAAAAGGTGATACCAACATAATTTTGTCTCGCTATGTTACTCGTTCTGATTCCATTCGAAAAATCCAAATAACAGTAAATTTACAAAACAAAAAATATTTAAAATTAATATATGTTAAAACCAAACAAATCAAAACACTAAAAATTTAAAACCTGAACACATTTCTCTCTTTATAGATATACATAGTCCTGCATATATAAAATGTATATAAGAAATCATTTATCAAATATTATAAACTGTTAAAATTTCAGAGTTAAGAAACAATAGCTTTAAAATTATTTTTCTATGAATATTATACTATCTATTTATGAAAAAATATATATATATCCAGCGTTCTCCATAGCAAACACGGATTTAAAATATGTTAATTCATAGCAAATACGGTAAAAACAAATAATTTGGATAAAATCAAACGAATCACGGATGTTATAAAAAACCAGAGTATTCAAACACAATGGAGGGATCTTTTATTCTAGTATATACTATTTTACCATTATATACTTGTGGTTTTTGTTTACTCTCTGCATTCAAGGAGTCTTATATCTCTGGCTGAATGAAGATAAATATAGTAATCTAGATAATTAATCAACCGTTAACAAAAATTTTGAAATAAATCGAATAAATCACGCTATGTGTGACAGAAAAAAAAAATTCTGTTTCTTGTATTCTTTCTCGAATAATACCAAATCTTGAAACTAGGAGCGTGTTGGGATTAGGTTAGATTACTCGTAACTATTGATGTGAAACAATGACCAAAGACTTGGAAACTGAAAAAGGCTATTTAAATTAAAAAGCGTACTGTACACTACGGATACTTAAGTAGGATTTGATATCAATGTTGGAAGTAACAATCCATTGATTTTTCTCGTTAATGTTCAGAACTACATTTCTCGTTCCCTGTGTTCAAGCTACTTCACTTTTGGACAATCTATTGAAGATTTCGATATAAAGATAGAAAATTATAAGTACAGAGAATAAGAACTCATTGATGTGATTTAACAATTTTATGGCCCCATATCGGCATATCCTAGCACATTTTAGCGGAGAGTACATTTTTTCAATTTTAAAAGCCTCTGCAATAGTATTTTGGGTTAATTAGGTGAATTTCTAAACCCTAGGTCTTAACCAAAAATAACATTTTGGCCCTGTTTCTTAACAATTAATATGCAAGCATCGGTTGAACGAATTTAACATTGAATAAAAGAAGGGAGACCATTTTTCTGAAAAACAGCTGTCCTCAAAGACAAAACAATATTATGCAGATATTATTATGAATGCGTTTTTTCCTTATACAATTTATACATTATTCGTTTGTGTAGTTATATTCGTTTACATTATTATTCAAATGATTTAAACCATAATAGCACTGTCAAATGTACGAACCATTTAATTATGTTTCTTTATAATAGTATAAAATTTGAGTTACTTAAATTATTGTATTGCTTTAAGAGTTTCTGTTAATGACAATTCTCACACTAGCTAAAGTCAAACCGTACGTACGTTAATATGTACTACTTAACTAAGGTATATGCAACTTGCGGGGCTTAAGTACAGTTGAAGACCCGTCGGTCTCGGGGTTTAATGAGTGATTAAGCTTACTTGATTAAGCAAGAGAGGGGATCAGGGGACAAGTAATCCGCAGGACCACATCAATAGTTAAATACATTTAAATATGAATAAAAGTATTAATTGAAAAACTCGGTAAGAGCACGTAAACACAAAACTGATAATTTAGTGGTTTTAAAAAAGAAGTCTTTAAATTTGGAAGTGAATTAGAATCTTACTGTGAAATAGTTGGTTCTCCCAATGTATTCCCATGCCTAAAGGTTTAGTATTGTTGTAACTTGTAAGTACATGAATTAGACCATTAATTATCACTGTGATCAATAACAGCAGATGGTAGATGCTCTTGAAGTCTTGTTTCTTCTAAGTTGTAAAAGGTAGATTTGGTCGTCAGATTAAATAACATTCTTAGTCTTGGTGTTGGTATTCCTTTATCAACAAAACCGATACAATTTCAGAGAGCAAATATTAGCTATTTTGAGAAGTCACGAAAAACGAACATTTGGCTTTGCCTTGGAACTTTAATTTTGGATATCTTAGTAAAGAAACAAAACTCCGTTCAAGCACATGCCACCACAATTAACGATTTCATTTATTGGAAATAATGTACACATTGAAAGTTAAACAGTAATCATGTATAATATATATAAAAATACGAGTCAATCCATTCCGTTCAAGCATATCCCACCAAAATTACTTTTTTCATTTATTGGAAATAATGTCCACACTAAAAATTGAACAGAAATCATAAATAATATATAAAAGATACGATAATTAATTTTAAGATGGAAATTCATAATCTAACATTGTACATTTAATAACAACTTTTCGTTGATGTAGTGGATTTTACGTATCTTAGTTTTATAATAGTCGAATAGTACTTTGTCCAGATGATGAACTGGTCACATTTCGTCTTAAAATTACAGCTTCACAAGAGTTTTGTCGATGCGTACACAAATCTCAATCAAGAATGTAGTTTTCAAAATTGAACTTCAAAGACAATGTTAAATATGGTTTTTACTGTTTTCAAAAAAATTTAGTTTTAAAGGTTTTTCTTATCTAAAAATGCAAGACACAGTCATTTAAGTGTTAACATAACTATAAGTTTATTTCATGGTTTACAATTTCACTATATTAACTTTTTGAATTATTTTAATCAGGAGCAAAGTCTTACTTCAGTGTAGACTCCATGGTGAAGAATAATTCCTCTAGATTTATTCCTTGATTTTTAGTTTGGTACTAATGTTGCTCTGTATTGAGCGTATACTCTGTTTCGTTGGTGAAAAACGCTTCATTATCTTTTGACAAAAAAAAATATGACAAAAATATATACTCATCGTCACTTTCACTTTTTCCGTCTTTTAACCGTTAGAAAATGAAACCTTTATATATATAAAAAAAAAGATGATGAAAAAACCAAACGGGAAATATTAGAAAGGTCATAATAAGTTAATTCAGTTTCTTAGCATGGCAAAAACTGGATGATTAACGAATGATCATTGATCAACTAAAGTAGCAATAAATAATCTGGTGGCACAAAATGAATATTGGAAACGAATTAACGACATGAACGAGGAAGCTTCGTTAATGAGAGGATTGAATTCTTTAATAAATTTGTTTAATCAAAGAGTACTGGCGAACTTAATTAGAACACAGATGAGATTTTGGGTGTGTGCGCCACAATGTATTAAAGACTAAATCTATCTTATGAATTTTTAAAAGGGTTTAATTGAAGAACGTGAGCCAAACCTGTCTTGTTCCACAATATCACAACTTCCACGGTGGATCATTAACCACTTAATCAAGTTAGTATATAAAAATGATCTTAAACAGTTTAAAAGAATTTGTCAAATTTCGTCCTTTTTCTCAGTTATCCGACTACCTTATTAGCATAGACGATAGAAGTAAAAAACAAAAATCGATCCGAGTCAAATTTATTTATAAATAGATTAGTTTAATTGTTTAAAAACCAAAACCAACGTGAAACCAATTTTAACATAACGAAGTAAATAAAGCTAAATTTATTAAAATCTATATTAAAATTATATATTTTAAATAGATATAATTATATTACATAAAAACAATATTATCTAGGTCATATACCTATCTATAGTTAGAATTAAATTTTAACTAAAACCAAATTAAATCTAAACCAAATATCAATTAAAATTACATTAAGCCGAATCAAAACAAAATCATAAACTGAAATTGCCACTAGAGGCAAACTTATCGCACACAAAAGATGGATACTCAGCCTCAAGTCAGCAACAGATCGAATAAACACAATATTAACAGAAAATATCAATACTTCGTCCTATAGTCGAGGAAGATTTGCCTTTTTAGCCACTCTTTTCTCTTTTAATTTTTTTTTTGTTTGTAACCAACGGAAAGCAAACCAATGCAATAATTAAAAGTTTAGCATATATATTGGAGATATCTCCAGCCTAACACACGTTTGGTTAGATTTACTCTCGTGTGCATTGTGCAATATCTTTTTTTGTTTTTGGACCCTAAATCATTTTCGTAATCTTAGTTGATCTCCCGCTGCACAAACTTCTATTCCAAACTCGTTTCCGTGTTTAGACGTAGAAGAATCCACTTTTTAAAACGATTCTACCAAGATATCAACATTAACAACCACACACATATCTATATAATATTGGGATATAATTTCTTGCATGATCTCGTGGGTTTCCTTGTACGTATATTTTAATGTTTGAGAGGATCTGTGCATGCATTCCTTGGATTCACTTGTAATTGCTTATTATTGGCCATATATCAATTCTCCGTACCTTTATCTACCATGTAAGTTTTGTAGATGACCAAGACGCTTTACTTTATAAGTATTTTTTTTTTATCTGAGTGCATGTAGATGCCTTTAATTCTTGTTGATGAGTTTGGACAGAATATATTAGCATGACCTTTTCAAAATATTTATAAACTCTGTTCAAATTTTAATTTTTATTGACAATATATATATATATATATATATATATTTCATGTGGTAAAAGATTTTTTTATTTAAATCAAACATATTTTCAAACCGGAAATTTACTATATTACTCCAATCGCATATGCTAAAACAGGTATTGTCTATTAGCTTACATGTATTACTAAAGTGTGTTTAGTATTAAGTTTACTCTTATTTCCTAATCTAAGATCGATGCAAATTATTCGCATATATTTTTACTTATCTCATAGTCGCTTGTGAGGACCGCAAGATGAAACATTTTATAAGGACACCATTTTATTAAAAAAGTTAAACATTCTTAAGAAAATATATTTATTTTGGTTTAAAAAGTTAAAACTTAAATTACATCATTTTAGACAATTTTCCTTTTTACTATATGTTGCGAGCTTAATCTTTAACACCTCTTTTTTCTTGCCAACACTTTAACAACTCTTTCTCGGATTCAGAAAACATACTTCAGCTAGTTGACTTTTAGGCTCAGGCTTTCTAATGAAGCCCATTTTACTCAATTAGTCTATGTAAAATGTCCCGGGAGGTTTTGACCAAAAAATCATCATTTCAATGGCATATATATAAGTATATGACATATACACAGATACATGTATGAAGAAAAACAAAAAAAGAGAGAATAAAAGATAAAATGTTGATTCATATAGTTATATTCATGATCATAACCACAATGCTAATATCGACGACATGCCATGCAAACGTAACCAACGAGACGACCAACATTGACTTATCGATGTTCCCGGCGATTCTTGTGTTCGACGATTCAACAATCGACAGCGGAAATAACAACTACATCAAAATAATCATTAGGGCTAATTTCCCACCTTACGGCTGCAATTTCCCCGGCCGAAACGCTACCGGAAGATTCTCCAACGGTAAACTCGTCCCAGACTTCATATATAGCATCTCTTTTGGGAATCAAAGACACCGTTCCTCCTTTCCTTGACCCTCATTTGTGGGATTCTGATATCCTCACCGGCGTGTGCTTTGCCTCGCCCGGTTCCGGTTACGATAACTTCACAGATCTAGTTACTTCATCTCTATCGGTCGCTAAACAGGCGGATATGCTCAGAAGTTACTTGGCGCGGCTGAGCCGAATCGTCGGGAAAGAGAAAGCAGCCAAGATAGTCAGCGAGGCTCTGGTAGTTGTAAGCTCGGGAACTAACGATTTCGATTTAAATCTCTACGATACTCCTTCTCCTCGTCACAAGCTCGGTGTCGATGGCTATCAAAATTTCAATCTCTCCAGTGTACACAACTTCGTTCAAGTAAACAGCATTATCTATCATTTTATCAAAAAAAACAACAGCATTTTCTATCTTATATATATATGCAATTCTTTTTAGAAAACTTGAGACCTCGATTTATATACATATTTTAATTTTAGTTCAGAAAAAAAGTGATTCTGAAATCGGAGGTTGACTTGTGATAATACACCAGCTGCTTGCCCTAATATGGTTTTCCGATGTTTAAATTTAATGTTCGAAGCTCTTTTTTTGTATATGTATGCGTATACGAATTTGAACTGCTTTTTTGGAAAATATTTTAAATTTAATAATGTGGATGTATAAATAGGGACTATATGAGATTGGCTGCCGGAGAATAATGGTGTTGGGACTACCGCCGGTCGGTGCTTACCATTTCAGATGACGATGGCAATGCAAAAGCACAAGGAAAGAAGATGCATCTAGAAACAAAATTCAGATTCAAAAGAGTTTAACCAGAAGCTAAAGAAGTCCCTGACGGATATTCAATCCAATCTCACTGGCAGTGTCCTCTTCTACGGCGACATCTACGGAGCATTGTTCGACATGGTTACTAATCTCCAAAGATACGGTAACGTTACGTTTTCTTTCATCTCATGCACATTACGTTTCGCACTATATCTTACTCCTCCTTGCGCTTTGATCAGTTTCTCCTCTTTCCGAATTAAATTATGGAAATATATGTTTGAGGTTGTTGTTATATACATATGGGATAGTCTACGAAAACAATATTAGATAAATGGAAAAAAAAAACACTCAAACCACAGTCTAATCTGTCATCTACGTCAAAATAAATGAAGAAATCTCTAATAATATATATCGGGTACAAAAGAAATTTCAAGACAAATTAATCAATATAAAACAAAATTTCAAGACGAAAATAATACTATAACAATACATTTTTTAGAGAAAAAAGTCAAGACAAATACATGTATATGTAAAAAAAAAATTGGGGTTAAAATATATGTAATATTTAATTTTGTGACAAAGTAGTAAATAGAATCCTTTAAAGGGGGACAGGTATAAAGGAGACGATGAGAGGATGCTTCGGGACTGGAGAGATGGAGGTATCGTACTTGTGCAATCCTTTAACTCGGACTTGTCCCAACCTAACCAATTCCTTTTCTGCGACGACATTCATCCTTCCCAAGTCGCTTACCTAGTCATCAGTCTCAGTCTTGTTGAACAAATCCTCCACGTACTCTCTTGATTTTCATTTTTGCTTTCATATGTTAATGTGTAACGAGGAGATTAATCAATATATATTTCCCTTTTGCTTCACATTATTTAACATTACCTAAGCTAGTCCTTACATGTACTATTATCATACTACTGTTAATTGTATACTCACAATGCTTGTGAGTGGGCCCGATTAGAAACCCAATACAATTTTAGCTTCTAGGAAAGTTTTTCATTGAAAAGGAGCAAAAGAAAGACTTACAATCGGAGTTTTCTTTAAGAAACAAGAAACACACGAGTAGCTTAACTACTTATATTTACTAAAAAAAAGAAGTTATTTTCAATTCTTTTTGGTTGACCAGATTGGGTTCTTATCTTTACTTCAGCTACAAAACTTTCCATTCTTAGTTAATTATTATAGGTTTTATATTTGCTGGTTATCTTTACGGTTTTGGTCAAGTTTTTAAATACCTTTAATTAGGTTTCATATTTAAACCTTCTTCTATTTTTGCTATAAGACAACCTTTATTTTGTCCCTTTTGTTTTGTTTGTTTGTTTTACTTTCAAGTATAAAACAAACTCACAACTAAGAAAGTCGGTAAAAGAACAATTTAGCCCAACAGAAAATCACTTTCAAACACATATATAGAGACTTGTCAAATCAGTAACAATTTCAATCAGAAATTGACCGAAAAAAATAGAAACAGAAACAAATACAACTACAACTTTTCAAATACTTCACAATGGCTACCTCCAAAAACATAGCAGCCGTTCTCTTCCTAATAACTCTAGTTGCGTCTTGCAACGCGGCCGATAATGCCGCAACGAAACCACTTGCCCCGGCGATCCTAGTTTTCGGAGACTCAACCGTCGACACGGGAAACAATAATTACCACTCCAAGACTAACTTCAAGGCAAACCATATCCCTTACGGAGTCGATCTCCAAGGGAAAACAGAGAAAGGGAGATTCTCAAATGGAAAGCTCTATTGTGACATTGTCGCCTCCAAGCTTCACATCAAAGAGTTAGTTCCTCCTTTTCTACAGCCGAACCTCTCTAACTCAGAAATCATGACCGGGGTTAGCTTTGCATCCGCTGGTTCAGGCTATGACGACCGAACCATGTTCACGTCCAAGGCCATCCCCGTTTCATATCAACCTACCATGTTCAAGAATTACATTACTCGTCTCAAAGGTATTGTAGGGGAGAAGAAAGCTATGGAGATCATAAATGGTGCGATCGTACTCATCAGTGCGGGTACTAATGATTTCATCTTAAACTATTATGATGTCCCCACTAGGCGTCACGAGTATCCTAAGATCTCTGATTACCAGAATTTCGTGCTCAAGAGACTAGAGAACTTTGTCAAGGTAACCGTCTAATCCTCCAAACTTGTGTTTCTTTCAGAAAATGGTAATATACCATGCTTTTAATGGTCTAGCATGTGGGATTGAGATTGCGACTATGTATGTTCACTTGTCAATTTCGATATGTGTAGGAGCTTTACAATTTAGGGTGCCGAAAAATGTCAGTGGCTGGGTTGTCACCGATAGGGTGCTTGCCGATACAAATGACCTCAAAATTCCGCAGGGGTGTATTCAGAACATGCATAGAAACAGAGAACAAAGATGCACTCTTGTACAATGAAAAGCTTCAAAAGCTATTGCTTGCTGTTGGAGCGTCTCTCCCAGGAAGCAAGATAGTATACACAAATGTCTACGGCCCTATGATGGACATGTTCCAGAACCCTACCAAACACGGTACGTATATATATGATTTCTTTGCTTCGTACCCAAGTCATCTCCCCAGTGTTCTGACTTGTTGGGCATTTATTTACGGACAGGGTTTAAGGAAACGAAGAAAGGGTGTTGCGGAACAGGGTATGTTGAGACGAGTGGTTTGTGCAATTCACATTCTAAATTATGTTCGAATCACTCGGAATATATGTTCTTTGACTCTATTCACCCTTCCTTCGCTGCCTACAATTACATCGCTGCTGCTACCAACTCTACCATAGCCAAGCTTCTTGATCCCTAAAGTTTTTTTTGGTTGTGTGATCCATGTATTAGTCCCTGATAGCGTTATCGAATTTTAGTAGAGAAGTGATTTATACTATTGATATAATCCTATCAGCAGCATTAAGATTTAAATCCAGTAGTACATGTATCCGAGTTATAATAAATGATATGCAGTTGTTATTGGATAATTCAGTCAATACCAGTAACTATTAAATCAACGAAGAAAAAATAATAATTTCGACGACCGATCCATGAACATATATTCACCCAAGAAAACAGATTTATATAACAAGATTCACAATTGTACAGATTTATCGCTTAATAGTATTTTCTTTTCATATTTAGTTAAATTAACTTGAGCTTTCCTTGAACAATCCCTTAATTCTCACCTCCAAATCTTCAACCGTATACGCAATAAACGGCTCTCCGCGCCTCCCATTAATCTCCGGCGACTCCTTCAATTTTCTTATGAAGTCCAAGTACGCCGGAGACACAATTCCGGCAATAGAGCTTCTCAACTCCTCTCTCAATTGCTCATCAGCAACAACCCATTGAGATTGTACTTTACACAGCTCATCGAACCGGGATTTGAACAATCTAAGGTTCTCTACTAACTTGGGATATTGAGTCTCGGTTCTAAGCAATCCCACAACTTGGTTCCACGAGCTCCTTCGGTAACTAGAATGGTACTGCCTCAATTTTGCAGTGTGCTTCACAATCCAATCTTCTCCTAGGATCGAACCGAGCTCGTTATCCGTCACCTTATCAAGAATATACTTGCCATTGTTCATCATGAACAAGAAGCACAAAGATGGATCACGGTAAGTTCTGTTCTTGCCTTCCAAGTTACTCTCCAACAACTCCAAAACCCATCTGATCTGCACAGACAAAGGTCTTGTGTCTGATGCAGATTCGTTCCCAGTCTGGTCAAGGATCTGCTCCAACGATTCCTGCGATTTACAGGCCGCACGCAGATAATTCATCACATACCGCGTGATCGGGTGAATCCCACCACCAGGAAACGCGGTTTTGGGAGGGTCACGACGGATCAAATTCTCAAGCTCCATAAAGATCCCTCTAATCGCTTCCCCTAACCGTTTATGAATCGCGACCGCCTCGTGCCTTAGGGGTAAACAGTATTGATTGGAGAATAGCGTTTCCATTTTGGGAATCAAGTCTTGCATCGCTTCGTATAAATCCATAACCTTAAACAAACGTTCTGGCAAACGGCTTCCTAAAGCGATTGCGTCTGCGAAATTCAGAAGCTGAGTGGTCGTTCCGCGACAAACTTCCATGAAAGAGAGATCGGTTACAGAGGAAACAGGAAGATCAGAGAAAACGCGGTCGCAGAGAAGACGCTCGCTTGGGAATAAAACGCGGAACACCAAAGTAACGGCTTTGATCCAACGGTCGATTTCGTCTTCAAGATCTTGCCATGGAGTCTCTTGTACTTTCTCCATACTTAGTCCTCTCAGATGCAACCTCGACAAACTCTCCTCTAGAAACTCTCTTCGTCGACTACTGTACACTCGTGAACACTCCTTTCCGAATCCACCGGCGACCATGCGCACAGCGATCGAGTTTAGATCGCCGATAACGCTAGACTGTAACGCCTCGATCACGATTTTGTAATCGGTGACTGGACGGGCAACGATTACCTGTTCAAATATGCAAATCCCTTATATGAATTTTACTACCATAAAACCGATAAACCGAAATCAAATTGTAAACCGGATTATCTAAATCTAATTCCAAAATTAATTTAGTAATTATATGACAAAATTTATTTACAAATTTATTAATTTACCCCGTGGACTCTGTCGTTGTCTTCTTCGCCGGAGAACTCATCGTCCGAGTCAAACGAGTCAGGGGCTCGGTCCATTACATATCCAAACTCCTCCTGAAGCCTAAACATCACCTGTTGAATCAGCTCATCGGCACGGGAGAGACAGACGGCGACAGATTTACCTCCGGCCATGGATCTCAAGTCTCCGGCGACCGTTATTAGCTCATCAACAGCGTCGAGGAAGGTGCGCGAGTCAACGGGATCGGACCAGATCGGGCGATCCTCCACGATGTAGCCGGAGATCTGTCGCTCTAAGGAGTTGAGGACTCGGTCAAGGTTAAGGTTTGCGCCGCCGCGGGTTGCGGTAGGTCGGGGGTCGCCACCACGGTTTCCGGAGGCGCCATATCCGGAGAGGATCTGTAAGATATCTCCGGCGGCGCTTGGATCCTTGCCAAGGGCTCTAGCGATGTCTCTAGCGGCGGCATATAGATTCTCGTCGCCAGCTTCCGCCATATGGTTTGATGGGAATAATAAATATTGGGGAAATTACGGAATTGGTCGATTGGGTGGATAAAGACGAAACTCCATAGACGAAGACTATAATATGGACAAGTCTTCGGAAAACGATTAAGATTAGACGCGGGAACCATGTCTGACTTGTGCATTTCTGTTTGTATTTTAATGGAATCTGTAATTTCATAATGCCACGACCACGACTTTGTCTTCGTTTCAATTTTATTTTTTTGGTTCTGTCTGGTTTGGTGTTTCCAGAACGTGAACGCATTTCACCATTCAGTACCCCAAAATCAAGACTTGGTCAAAGGAGACCTCGTTCATCGTGGTTATTGGTTTTGGGCCGATGACTTCGTCACGTTGAATTTTCAGCGTCTGGTTCCACCTTCGAGTTGGCCGATGGACTTTTATTTCTTGAATTTTCGAATTGGCCCAACGGATATCTATTAACTGCGGAATCGATAATTTTGGATCTCACAGGAACTGTCAAGTTTGGTAGGCTAAGAGGCCAACTCTTTTTATTTAAATAATATATATACACTATATATTATATAAATCTGTACATAGTTTTCTAAAATATAAGAAATTAATTACTGTATTTATAAATATCTATTGTAAGGAAAAACTGAATGAGATATGTTTATGCGCTGATTTCTTTTTAAAAAAATGGTGTGTAAGAGAGTTTTATTTTTAAAATTCAGAATAAGCAAAATGTTAATTTAAAAATAAGATGATCGAATAAACAATTTCGTGAAATAATAAATAGTGATAGTCAAGATCTTATTGGTTCTGAATAATTTTCTTTCCGAAAAATATTCTCTTCAATAAATTCGCACAAGTTTATACGTTGAACAAAGATAAATACATATTGCGTGGAGATTTCCATCGTAAATTCCTTATCATAAAGAATCCAAGAGTCTTGTAAGTGAACAATGATTAGAGAATCCTAATATGTACGTAACTAGTCTAGTAGGTACACCAAATCAAGTAATCAACTAATCCGCTGGTGAACTTTGTTGCTCCTCCGTGCTGACTACCTAATACTACTGGTTCCACTTTCTAAATCAAGTTTAATTTAAATTGTCCACTAACTAACAACTAATAACCTCACACAAAGCTCTGTTGCTTCTCGCTTAGCCCTAATGTTTTGTGTGTGTATATATATACATATCTCATTCCTTTCTGGACTTCAAAACCATAGAGCTTCAACCTTCAACACGAATGGAGTCACACTCAATCTAATGTCCAGCGAGTCTCCGGCATATCCTTAATTTTCCTTTTTGTTTGTTGCACGTTTCTTGTTTCCCTCGCTTCCGCGGAACTTCATGTCCGTGAATTCATGGTAAGTTAAGCCCCCTTCACTTAATTCATATCTTTCAAATGTTTTAATCACATCTACGGTTTAAAACTTTAAATCAACGTGACTTAGATCGAGGCAAAACCAGTGAAGAGGCTTTGCAGAACTCACCAGACCATCACCGTGAATGGTCAGTTCCCTGGTCCGACACTCGAGGTGAGAAACGGTGACTCACTAGCCATCACGGTCATCAACAAAGCTCGTTACAATATTAATCTCCACTGGTAAGAATATTCTATTAGCTTTTTTATAGATTACTTGACATCCAAGAAAGAAAACATTTTGACCTATGCTCTGTTTTTGGGGACAGGCATGAGTCCGACAGCTTCGAAACCCGTGGGCTGATGGACTAGAGTACATAACACAGTGCCCAATCCAACCAGGACAAAGCTACACATACAGAATAAAGATCGAAGACCAAGAAGGTACGCTTTGGTGGCACGCTCACAGCCATTGGCTTCGAGCCACCGTCTATGGAGCTCACATCATTTACCCTCGTCTCGGTTCTCCTTACCCTTTCTCTATGCCCAAACGTGACATCCCAATTATTCTCGGTAATTACATAAACCTTTCTAAAGTTTTTATATCTGTAGCCATTATAATTTGGAAAATATTAACTAGTAGTCTGAGGGAACAGGTGAATGGTGGGATAGAAACCCTATGGATGTATTGAGGTTAGCCCAATTCACAGGAGCAGCACTAAACGTCTCAGACGCTTATACCATCAACGGCCAACCCGGCGATCTCTACCGCTGCTCTCGACCTGAGACGCTCCGGTTTCCTATTGTCCCCGGCGAGATCACCTTCGTCTCATAAACGCCGCCTTGAACCGAGAACTCTTCTTCGCCGTGGCGAACCACCAGCTCACCGTTGTCGAGGTAGATTACGCTTACACTAAACCTTTCACGATAAACGTCGTCATGCTTGGTCCCGGTCAGACCACAAACGTCCTTATAACCGCTAACCAACGCCCTGGCCTCTACTATATCGCCGCACGGGTCTACAATAGCGCGAACGCAGCCTTTGACAACAGCACCACAACCACTATTTTAGAATACTCTAACTCTCTTAGTGGACGCGGTCAGATTACACCGGTTTTTCCGGTATTGCCAGGGTTCAATGACACCGCTACTGCAACAGCTTTTGTCAACCGTTTGTGATACATCTCCAGCACCACTCCAGATCGACGAACATCTATTTTTCGCAGTTGGGTTGGGACTGATAAACTGCACCAACCCAAATAATCCACGATACCAGGGACCAAAAGGAACGCGGTTCGCTGCGAGCATGAACAACGTCTCATTTGTCCTACCAAGGAATCCCCGGGATCATCACCACGGATTTCCCGCCGGTTCCTCCGGTTCAATTCGATTTCACAGGAAACGTAAGCTGTGGGCTTTGGCAAATACAAGCTTAAGTATATGGCCAATGTGCAGATTGTGTTGCAGGACACAAGTATTGTCACGCCTGAGAATCATCCTATGCATCTACACGGGTACCAGTTATATGTTGTCGGGTCGGGTTTTGGGAATTTTGATCCGAACAGAGATCCGGCTAGCTTCAATCTTTTTGACCCACCGGAGAGGAATACCATAAACTCCTCCAGGTGGATGGGTGGCCATCCGGTTTGTTGCTGACAATTCAGGTAAATATGCTCTAATCTTGATTAGACGATCTAATTCATATGTTTAGCTCAATTCATATTTTAACAATTTTTATGTTGTAGGAGCTTGGTTTATGCACTGTCACATTGATTCGCATCTAGGATGGGGTCTGGCGACGGTATTCCTAGTTGAGAATGGAAAAGGTGAGCTGCAGTTTGTGCAGCTTCCGCCGTTGGATCTCCCAAGATGCTAAATATGGTTGTTGGATTCCTCATTTGATTAAACATATCTGATGTTTGTCTCGTTGAGGGTTTTGTGGGTTATCATTTGTATTTAATGTACTCGTCCTTCTCTCACAATATTAGAGTGTTTTTAGTTTTCTCATATTAAATCTCCACAACATTAAATTCAGAGCATGAAATTCCAAATCAAAAGGATTTGATATAGGAAATTTTTCTTAAAAATACACAAACTATTTATCAACTTTTATAAAAATACACTAATTTTGTGGGTACTCAAAAAAAATACATAAATTATTTTTTTCTTCCATTATAATACACAAACATTTAACTTGTATTCATTTAACTCCATGAGTTACTAGAAAGTAAAATACATTTATTTTTAAATTTATTTTATAAAAATATTATTCAAATAATAAGTTTTTTTTAAAACTCGAAAAAATAATTCCTTAAATTCTTTTCAAATCATTAAAATTGTGTAATATTCCATAAATTAAAATAATAAATTTTCATATATATATAAAAAAAACATTTCGTTAAAATATTTTAAATTTAAAATAAGTCTACAATTTAACATTTATATTATAGATACAAAATAATTTCATATATTATATCTTTTATTTTAATTCATTAAAAATTCAAATACTTTGAAAATTATATTACCATATATAAGGTAAATAACATATATCAACTTTTCAAAATCATATATATATATATATATATATTATTTACATAAGAAATTACCCAAATCATAAATAAATACAACCTATAATATTATATCCACACAACATTTCACGATACGGATTTGAAAAAATAATGATAAATTTATTATTGAAGTTTATTAATTTAAAGATTTATATTTTAACTTTAAATATTTTTAAAAGTATTAGGAATTTTATCTATTTTTAGATTTTTTACAATTTTATAATTTTACTAGGGTTTTTTGGATTTTATAAACTATTTTTATCGGAATACTTTTATTTTAATTTAATAATAAACAGATTTTATTTTTTATCAAGTCCTAAATGTAAATGTATACAATATTAAAATTTGTGTGTTATAATAGACATTTTTTAATTC
This sequence comes from Cardamine chenopodiifolia, assembly GCA_963922655.1. Taxonomy (NCBI): domain Eukaryota; kingdom Viridiplantae; phylum Streptophyta; class Magnoliopsida; order Brassicales; family Brassicaceae; genus Cardamine; species Cardamine chenopodiifolia. The sequence goes on from OZ000467.1 coordinate 1,330,698, forward strand.
ATGTATGTTTTGGATACCCAAAATTTTTGTGTATTTTATTAGAAATTTATAAGTAATTGGTGTATTTTTATGGAATTTTCTCTTTGGTATATTAGATACACAAACTTATAAACAAACAAAAAATTAATTTTATAAAGAACTTAACAGTTAAATAATTTTCGGAAAATTTTAAAATAGAGATAATGACTTTTATAACAGAGCGAGAAGCAATATTTTTATGATTCACTGGATTTAACAGTTTGGCAAACTATTTTAGATTTACAAAAGTACTTTAAAGAGTATTTTCTTGCAAGCATTTGTTTCTTTTTTGGGGTCAAACTCAAACATTTGTTTTTGGTTAAATATTTTTCTTGGGGACTTATCTTCAACATAAGACCTTGCTTTTCTTTTCCGCTTTGTGATTCCCTTTTTATTTTATTTTTATAAAAGAAAACAATATTTATGAGGAAAAGTCTCAGCCAGTGGTTAACTCAGCATCCATTTGAGACAAGTCGCAAAATTCAGAGCAGAGGAACACAAATGTTAAGTGACTTCATCAGAACTCAGGTTGATCATTGCTCGTCCACCCACCAATGGCTTCCCTTTACATCAATTCATTACTTCCTCTTCATCCTTCTCATTTCCAGAAACTTGTAGAACCTTCTTCTTCCTCTTTGTTGAGCACTTCTAGTTATAACGAAGTGGCTCTGAAGCCGATTGTCATCAATGGAGATCCACCCACTTTCGTCTCTGCCCCTTCTCGCCGTATGAATGCAGGTTCGCCACCAATAATCTGAAAAGTTCCAACCTTTTTGATAGATTCGACAACAAAAGTGAGTAGGTTTTTGTTGTGGCTATGCACAGTCGGAGACCTGCACGGCGATCTAGGTAAAGCCAGAGACGCTCTTCAGATGGTCGGCGTCTTGAGCTCCGACGGACGAGACCAGTGGATCGGCCAAGACACAGTATGTCTTTATCATCACTCTTTACCACATTTTCTGAACCTATATGATGAGATATGCCTCATACTGCTTCATGTCTTTTGAGTTTAAGTCCTTATCAGTTGTGGAATCAACAAATGAAAATACAGGTACTAGTTCAGGTAGGAGATATACTGGATCGCGTGATGATGAAATTGCAATACTTTCCTTAATGAGGTCACTTGATGATCAAGCCAAGGCTAATGGTGGAGCTGTTTTCCAGGTTCTGAATGCTATTATGTTTTAGAGTTTGATAAATATATGTTACAGAAATCACAGAGAAGCATTTGCTCTTTGGACGTTTTTTTTTAATTCACTAGTTCTAAAATGATAAACTAACAAAGAGTAACTAATTGTCCGATTTTGAAGGTTAATGGGAACCACGAGATGGTGAATGTTGAAGGGGATTTCAGATACGTAGATGCTAGAGCATTTGATGAGTGTACAGATTTCTTGACTACTTGGAGGACTATGCACATGACTGGGACAAAGCGTTTACTAATTGTATTATTGAGTCTAGACAATGGAAAGAAGATAGGAGAAGTTCTCAAACCTATTGGGATCAATGGAATGTAGTAAAGGTACTTCATTTAGTTGTGTCCTCTCTGAGCAATCTTAGTTTTTGTCAGTCTCGGTTAAGCAATAGTCGAAAACCATTAGGACAGAGGCAAAAGGGAGTGATTGCAAGGTCAATCCTTTTCAGACCGGGTGGTCGATTAGCATGTGAGTTGGCGCGTCACGGAGTTATCCTGCTTGTTAATAACTGAGTTTTCTGCCATGGTGGTCTCCTTCCTCACCACGGTAAGAATAAGCAGTCTATCTCAACAGTTCTTCTCGGTGTTGAGAGAGGTTTTCTTTTGGATTTGATCTATCATATGCTTAATGTGTACTTGCACAGTTGCATACGGCGTAGAGAGGATAAACAGAGAAGTCTCTACTTGGATGAGAAGCCCTACCAACTATGAAGACAGACCTCAGATGCCATTCATTGCGACTCGAGAATACGACAGTGTAGTCTGGAGCCGACTTTACTCAAGAGAGACTTCTGAGTTGGAGGACTATCAAATTGAACAGGCACGTTTAATCGGAATCTCCAAAATCGTCAAAACTGCTAACGCACATATCATCATCAGCTTGGATTAATGTGTTCTCCTGACTTCTTTTCATATCAGGTTAGTAAAATTCTCCAGGACACTCTTGAAGCTGTTGGTGCCAAGGCGATGGTGGTTGGGCATACTCCCCAGTTATCAGGGGTTAACTGGTACATTTATCGAACTCTCTCCTTAAAACTTGTAATAGATCAACATCACAAGATCCATACAACTCTATAATGAAACTAGGGTTATAAGGAACAACCGGGACAGACTTCATGTACTTCAAGTTGCAGATTACATTTAAAAAGCTTTGTAAGACAAGAACCAGAGTCTTGACGTTCAAGAATCCAACTTGTCGCCATATTCTCAGCATGAAGAAAGAAAAAGCAGCAGAAGCTTCAGACTGGGACCCATATGAGAGACGGATGCAGCTGAATGAGGTCAGACTTCGAACTCTATATATGTATGTATGTATGTTTATCATCAGAAACATACTGTATTCAAGTAAAGGGTTTGTACTTTATAGTAATGCAAAAACACTGGTTAGAGTTACATTTAAAAAATCGTCTTTCACCAACCAAATGAGGATCTTGTGATTACAAAATAACTAAATAAGCCAAATGTTTTATCATTTGAGAAAGATGTTGAACGAAACAAAGTATTGAGATTGAAAATGAGGACAAATACTGATTAAGTTATTGAGAAGTGGATCTCAATCTTCGAAGCTGATCAATCCAACGATCCTCGTTAACATCGGAGGCCCATTCCGGAGCCGTTCCAGGGAACGAGATGGCACGCATTGCCTCCATAACCCTAGTTGCATTCTCAACCATTAACGGCGATGTTCTACGCCGTTCGTCCTCTTCAAATGCTCTACGGATCTCCGATTCCGTCTCTATCTCTTCTTCGCTATCACTCTTCGGCTCTGTGTCTCCGTTTATACTAATTGAAGAGATTCCTTCTTCTTCGTCCGGAATCATACAATGGCCGTTAGAAAGGCTGTGGGTGGAACCATCTCCACCGATCGGAAGATAATTTTCTTCCTCGTCGTTTACATCGTCATTGGCGGTGTCTAGATCGACGGCTGAGATTGGCTCGTAATAGTCCTGTGAATCTTCGACGCTGTTAGAGTCTGAATCGCTCCCGGCGTTGTTGTTCTCTGCAAATAATGCATCCAGATAACCAATTAAGCCGATCCCAATTTCGAAAATCCAGAAATAGATAGAGAGATAGAGAGTTAACCAAATCTGGCTTTCTAAATCCTTAGGAGAAGTAAACAGAAGAAGGAGGAGAGAAGAACCTTCCATATGATCAGCTGGAGTAAGATAAAGACTATTACTTTCCGGCAACTCAAACACGGGAACGTGTTATGTCGAAGGTGAAAAGAAAAGCCTATGTTATACTGAGTTGACTCGGATTCAGAATAGTTAACTCACCAGACCCATAAATATAGGAATTAACAACACCGGGCTCGGATTTTAATATATAAGTACAAAAAAAGAATTTGAGCTAAGCCCGTTTGGGCTTAGAGCTTTTTGGACTTAGCCGATTTGGGGTAGTCCAAAAAACCTTTAAAATATTTAAAATTTTTCATTATTTAAATAATAATTTAGAATATTTTATAATTTTAGTTGGTTGAAAACCCTAATTTTATAATGGTGTCTTACTATAAATTTCGAAACATATCAGATATACCGTAGCATTAGAATCTACATATGGTACTATAGCATTATTGCGCATGTCTTGAATAAATATCTAAATCGTTTTCTACCAAAATATATTGAAGCATTTATTTGTACACAAAGGATGGTTTTACATATTGTAATCCAAAAATAATATTATTTATATTAAATATTTTAAAATTTATTATTTATAAATTTCTAGTTACATTTTTATATGATTTATACATGTCAAACTTCATAAAAACTACTTTTCTAAATTAAAAATTATAGATTTTAATGACGAGGAGAATTTAGAAGACATTGAAGCATGTTCAAATATTAACTCTACTACCTAATTCGAAGTGTTTTGATTTTATGTTTTATTTAATATAAACTTTATACAATTTATTTGATTCAAAAATTTGTTTTTTGAATTAGAATGAGTTTGTTGAACAAGTTGATGGTTATTTAATTTTAAATTTATTTTTATTATTTTCTGCTAAAAAAAACTCAAAAACCCTGATAAATCCTTTAGTTCTGTTCGAGCCAGCCAGACTTTGAAATATTGAGCCGAATATTTTTTGGGCCGGGCGGATTAATCCAAAATACATACAGACGAGTCTTGGACCAGGCTGGGGCAATCTAGCCCAATTAACACCCCTAGATAAATATAAAAGTTCTTTGAAAGCCCGTATTAAAGTTAGATGGCATACTTCATGAGGCCCAAACAGGAATTTAGACAAAGTCAAGTGAATATTTTGTTGCATCGGTTGGAACTTGGAAGAGACAAGTTTAAAGTCCCGAAATATCAGATAAGACTTCTGAATTTTACGGGATTTCGGACATTTAAGAAGTAAAAATATATAGAGCTCAGGAGTTTCGCTATATTATCTGAAGATCAGAATCGTGCGATGGACCCAACCATCGCTACAGCATTGTCATCATAGCTCAAATGCACCAGCCGGGAATCGAACCCGGGTCTGTACCGTGGCAGGGTACTATTCTACCACTAGACCACTGGTGCTATTGTTATGTGCTTTTAAATTTACATTAATATTGTCTAGCACCACTAGACACGTCAAACTCGCTATGTTTGGCCCGCTCAAATGGATTTTACATTAAAATGAAGAGGCCATTACACACATCAAAAGTAATTGATCTCTACTTCTGGTGCTAGTGTTATTTCCACCTTTACGTTTGCGTTTAGAACGCATATCTTGTTAAGTTATTATTAGAAGTTTGGAAGTGACATAGTTTTGTACAACTATCAAAATTTCTGGACGACAGCATAATCAACACAAACCTGGAAAGAATATATTCTAACATGACATTACAGAAAACCTGACAAAAACTAGTTGACAAACAAAAAAGAAAAGCAGGATCTTCAAGAGTGAATAATCACCTAACCCTTTGTCTTTTTCAAGCAGTGTTTGAATCGCCATTGAAGTCTTGGAAGAACGATTTGACCCCTTCATAAGTGGACCAACAGATTGCTGCTGCAGGAGCATGGAAGAGCATTCTTGGGAGCCATCCCCTTAGGAGTCCTCTGTATCCGTCTTTTTTCACAATTGTTCTCAGTACATCACTGATTGAACCACTAGTGAAACGGTCGCATCCACACACACCCTGCACATAACCACAGATAATTGAGGCCACTTTACACAGATGATTGAACTACTAGCTGATTGTGACTTTTGCTGTTTCTTAAACGCTATGCTAGGTCTTGCAAAAAAGATCTAAGCTCGAGCAAGAAACACTACTGTTCCATTTGTGAAACCACAACTAATCAAATCAAGCATGCAAAGAATATACACATATTATACACATCAATTTTCAACTAGAAAAGATCAGCATCTCTTAGAGATTCTAAAGATTCTACACTTTGATCTGACGATTATTTGATCCTTCTTCATCTCTCATCTCAAAAGATCACATTTGAAAGAATACAAATTAAAAACAATCTCCTAACTTCCATAAATGCTACAGAAATACAACAGTAAGACAGAATAATGATAAAAGCACACACAAACCAGAAGCCTAATGGTTGAAACATTGAAACCAAAGAATTGCTCTTAGATATTTTCAACACTCTCTATGCAACTGTCAAAACTTGAGAAGCTTAAACCTCAACCATGAAACTACGTTGCAGCACTAGCACATGATTACCATTTGCCAGTAGTCTGATATTTCTTTTTACACAAACCATAATTGACAACAGACAACATCTAACCACTCAAGTCGAAACAAGTCCACGTAAGAAGCTTTTTGACCTTCACATAGATTTGAAATCCTACACACAAGTATCATTCGAGTTTCGAGACTAAAAGCACAACACCTAAAACCAAATAAAGAAGCATAACACCTAATATCTATCCTTTACCACTAACACCACGTAGCCTCCATTATTCATAAGTTGTAGAGATTAGAGACAAAGATCAATCATTCCTACAGAAAAAAGAATCATTCACCTGACATTGCAACTGCGTCTTGACAACATCAAGCGGCGTTGTCACAGCAGCTGCTAATCCACCAGCAGCGGCTCCTGCGGTAGCATGAACCAACCAACCTTCCTCATCACTAACTCTTTCAGGCGAAACTTCCATCAATCCCTTCTTTGCCGCCTCATAAGTCGCGAAATGAACAGCCGTAAAAGGGGCGTTCATCAAAACAGTCGTCCTATAAGAAGCATAGAAGGCGCTGATCCCTTCCTCTCGCATAACCCTCTTGACGCAATCCCATACGCCTTTATAAGTCCCTTCACCCATCTGCAACCTCTGCTTCACCATATCCATGGGAGTAAAAACTGCATCGCTTGATATAGTTGCGAAGATGCCGGAGATCGCATGCGCGACGGAATTGTTCGGATTTCCGGCGGATAAATACTTCTTCGATACCTCGTAGAAAGAGAAATAAACGGCGTGAGCAGGTCCGGCGCCGAGACCCATAGCCCAAATCCCGCGGTAGAGAGCTGAAGGTCCTTCCTTTTGGATAATCGAACGGAAAGCTTGTCGGATTCCGACAGGTTTTAACGGACATGGTCGGAGGGCTTGCATATGAGTCTTCACAGTGTCAACGGGAAACATCGCCATGTGTTCTACGGAACCAGCAATCGAACCCGCAATCATGAATTGCCAGAATCGGAGACCGTCGTGAGCGATCTCCGGTCGAAAATCCGGAGTCTGAGAAAGCTGACGGAGATCTGGTTCCTGGAATTTGGGAGCGGTTGTAGCCTCCGTAGCCATTTAGGGATTAAGCCGTAGATCGGGAATCCCTTGGCACTTTGCGGCGGAGACAAAATCTTGGGTGAAAGTAGGGTTTTTTATCCGTAGCAAATGATACCAAATCGGAATGTGAAAAACCGACGACGAGAGACGGTGGTTAGACAGGGGAGATGGGGAAATTGGACTACATTATCTCTTACTTGTCTTCTTTATCAGGTTTACCAAACCCTTCCTCTTCAATTATTTTTTCAGGAAGAAAATTCGAACCGAAACTCTTTATCAGTTAGTTAAAAAAAGGTTCAAGACTTTTAATTGGTTCACACGTCATTATTATTTTTTATTTTATTTTTTGGCTTATAGAATCTGAGAAAGGAGATATTTGGACAAAGTTGCGTAGTTTTATTACTTTGTTTATTTCCCTTGTATGAAAGGAGATATTGGACACAAATATCTGATTAAGAATTCTTGCATTAGTCTTGTTGAGTGATTGACATTACAAACAGTTTAGCTCTTATTCGCTATACATGTACCAGGCATGATTGAAATATTGCCAAAGCTGTGGCTAGTGCTATCACCCGGTTCGTCGGGAAAGCTGTTCCTGAAATGTGCTCTCGAAGATCTTGTCAGCATTTCCTACCTCAAATCCATCGCTTCGATGAGACTCTCGTATCTGCGTTTTGTAGGTTTCAGAAGTGTCAATTTACAATGTTGGTACAAAAACTTGATTCAGCTTTACATTATGATGGTAACTGAAGGGGTTTCTCTAGGCAATGGGAAGCAAAAGATCAAATGGATTCACAGAGAATTTATAAACTTGTTGAGGTTCAATCAGAATTGTCACTTACCTCACTTTCGGGTACATTTTGGTACTGGGGAAGCACAAGGCGTTCAGCAAACTCAATGTATGAACAAGGGATAGATTTGGTGATGCCATCAGCGAACTTGAAAGAAATCGAATCTGCTACAGTTGAGCTTTGTAAACCCAATTAGCTTAAAACTGTCCCTAATTTCTTTAGTTCCAAGAACTACGAATAGTTCGCGAGTTTGATGATACTAAACCTTTAAGGACTCCTCCTTCTGAGTTCAATTTGAAACCTTTCTCTTCGAGAAACTGATTGAGCTTCTTAATTTTGTCTAGATGAGATTTAAGCCGATAGACAGAAATCGTAACGTGGTTAAGTGCATAGCCAGGAGAATACATCTTCAGTTAGGAGTCAATACTCTGGCTTGATCTGGCAAAACCAGGAGAATAAAGACCATGTACCTAGCCAATTGCTCAAATTCAGAAGACAGAGGCTTTTCCCAAGTTAAAGTACCCAAAGCACTAGAAAGAGCAGCATACTTATTCCCATTGGGCGATGCTTGGGTGTATTTTCTGATCACATCCTGGAAACTAGAGAAATTGCCTTCAAGCTCAAACACAAACAAGTAACAATCATCCAGGGTCAAACAAATGAAACTTTTTACTTACTTGAGTCTGTGAACTAAGCTGCTCCAGAAGGAGCTCTGAGATAAAAACTCTTGGTAATGGCCCATTAACGCCGCTCCCACCAGGAATAGCAGAAACATCAGGAGGTGCAAACCACAAAGCTCTAAGCTTTTTAGCCGGAAATTTGAGCTCATCCATCGGAGTATACCCATAGTCAAGGAAAAAGCTTGCAAGCGAATCAATCCCATAACCACCAATCTAATACATTTCCACAGACAGAGTAACTTAACTTTGCTAATATGTTTAAACCTTGAAACAGAACTTAGTGAAGTGCAAGATCCAGTAATTTGAAGAAGCTAAAAAGATAGGATTCAGGAAATTACACCCCGAACGTTCTGAAAGCGAGATGATCATAGCAAAGTTGTTCGTCATCAATGGATCGGACAAGTTCCAAGACGGATTTAGGCGTCGGGTTTCGGTTGAGGTAAACCGTTTCAATCTGCCCTAAGACACTCCTGAAGAAAGATTCAGCACCCTGATCAAGAAACGAAACAATTAAGGCAAAGTATCAAAACAACACCAATTGACATGAACGAGTTTTAAATCTTGCTGACCTAATACACTAAACGCAAATTTGTTGAACAAGTGATGAACAAAAGAACGGACCTGCGAAGACGATCGGCTAGAAACAGTGTTTGATGACATCGAAGAGCCTCCAGAACCAGAAGCAGCGACTACGGAGAGATTGCAGTTACCGGCGGAGGGAAGCCGAATAAGAAATCCGGCAGGGAAGAAAACAGAGAGTGTAGATCGTAACGAAGAAGGAAAAGAGTGGTGGAGAGAAGCTTTGATGGTGGAGGAGTGGAGTGCAATCATGGTAGAGATGAGGAGATGGTTGGTTTTCTCGCCGGAAAGCGTTTAAAATTGAAAAAGCTCCAATCAGTTATGTGTTCAGTGGGGCTTTCGTGTCCGTCTTCTTCTCTGACAGAGTCGTGTCGTGTCGAACATATTATCCGATGAGACGCGGCGAGATTATCACTAAATTTTTATTTTATCTTTGGTTAACTTATTAATTAATCTAAAATTATTTCATTGGATAAATTATAATTTGTTGATTTTCGGAAGAAAAAGAAAAAAAAACTATGACGGTTCTGACTTTATTTATCGGTTCGACCAACTAATTAAGCAGTGAATCACCACAGTTATAACTTATAAGCATGTTTTGCAATTTTATTCTATTTTTTAATTCAAAGAAATGGAAGTTGTCACTATGATCAAATGGATATCTTAGGATGGTCAATCTCTTCAGATGATGGGCTTTTCATATATTATTTGGGCCTTTTTTGTGCGCACGGTTTCCAAAGTGGCTACTAACTTCCCAAATTCTTTTGACATCAGAGTACAAATTTCGTAATTGACAATAAATGAGTTTAATATACCATGAAATATGTCTCGGCGGCAACATGTTCATCACCAGATTGCTCGTTTCGTTAAAAACGTCAATTTCCCATTATTTCTACCATTTCACAACCGATTAAATAAAAAAAAGATCACATTTTGAATATATTACATGATTGATGTCTTCCATCGGAGTATACCGCAAGATCGTGAGATTTATGCCACAAAACTTTTGTCCAACAATTTTCAAATTTCGGGAAAATTTTCTGTTTCGTCAAGAATTGATATCTATTTCGTCAAGTCGGTGAAAGGAGACCGAATCCGTGAAGTTCAATTCCATTCTTTTGGCTTAGGGTTGTAAATACTTGCAATAGTAGTGACTAGAAAACATTTTATGCTACTGATGGAATTTCATTAAATTTACGTTAGTTTTGAAGATTATTATTAGAAACGATGATACGTCGGTAGCTTCATTATGTTGGCCCCGACAAAGGATAAGTAGATTTCGATTCAAACATATGTAATGAACCTTCTTTTAGCCTTAGGGCCCCACCAATTCGACGAAGACTTGCCATATAACGTCCTCTTCATGTGTAATCACTCATCTTCGACCCCTTTACTCAAAAGATATTTTGCATCTCTCTTTTTTGCCAATCAGATATTTTCTTTTCAATTTGAAAGAGTTGTAAAAGTCGAAAATGATATCTCAAAATACTAATAGAAAAAAACAAAAAGACACAACGAAGGTTGGAGATATATTTTTTTCTTCCAGATATTTTTCTCCCTTTTCAACTCTCTCTCTTCACGAATCGACCCTACAAATAATTCAAAAGATTTCCATTGCAAGAAAAATCGTAAGAAAAATATGCAGTTAGGGTAATATAGCACAAAAATAATTTTTAAGTTAAAAACTTATGAATGAGTTTTGGCTAAAGATATAGCAGGAAGATGGTATAAGAGAGAGAGATACCTTGAAACGAGGTCGTTTATCAGCGTTGAGTTTTCGGATTTGATACCTTATCTTCTTAGAGAAGAGCCTACTTTGTCTCTTCTCTTTGTACCTTAACACACTTGCTTCTCTTCTCATGTTTCTCTCTTCCTCTATCACTGGCACTTCTCCCCTCTGAATACACTCCAAGTCATTAATACTGATTAATCAAAGATTAAATCACTAATCATAACTTGCACAACAAGTAAGAGATTCACACTAACTAACATAAAGGACATTCGCTGGAGTTAGTGTCTCTGTCCACAAAGGTTGCTGGCGATCAGACCAAGCATCAATAACTTCTTGATGGTTCAGATTCAGCTTCAGGCCCAGCTCTTTGTCTTCATAATCCATCGACGTCTTGTCCCAAAACCCTAAACTTGAGCCTTGTTGATCAGTACTCAATGGTTTTTCTTCTTCCCCTACATCTTCATCTTCTTCTTCTTCTTCCTCTTCTTCTTCTTCCCAGAAATCCCAGGTGAATTCACGAGAGCAGCTAAAACTGCCAATGGTGATGTCGAAATCATCCGTAGGAGCATTAATGGACTCGAAGGTAGAAGAAGGTTGATGATCTTCTTCTTCTTCTTTCTTCGGTAACCTTTGTGTATCCATATATGTATATCTTATCTTTTCCTCTGTTTTTTTTCCTCCACTCTTATATTTTTTTTCTTTGTAAATTTGTTAGTCACCATACGAAAATTATATATAGACACGTTATATACAATTGATACGACGTGGCATCTTATCACAAAAGTGATCGAAAAATCCCGACTGGTTTTGGAGGTCCAGCTTGGAACCCATTTGTAGGACCTCTCTTACTGGTCCTTGGGCTCTCACCAGAGACCATTTCAGCCTCTTTTTTCATCTTGAGACTAGTAGCCGAGTCCTAGCCTCCTAAGAGCTAGGAGAGAGCTATAATATCATTGTATTTTCTGTTAAATATAAATAACATGTAAAAGTATTCAAAATATCTACGAAACACATGTGAGGGCATATACATGACATGAAAATATCGCAATATCAGTAAAGAGAATAGAATTCTTACACATGATGAAGAGGAATGGAAGTCCGAGACACAGAGTCACAGACATCTCCGCAATTATCAATTGCTAAGTGATTTTGTTAGTCAGTTCTTAATCTATTGATTTTCTCGTAAAAGGCATCGATGATGAGATTAAGCTTGTTCTGTTCTTCTCTGGTCAAAATGTGATATTCAGTAACATCTAAGTAGCTATGTTTAATCGATAGCTGACCTGAATTCAATGAACATGATGCAGCAAAGGGGCAGTGAAGTTTGTACCATCTCAATTGCATCAAACACAGCGTGAATCTGGTTCTAGATTCCTTTTTTGAACATTCGTTGGTTACGCTTCTTGATTCCTTTTCTGAACAAATTGCTACCTGTTCAGCCTGGAATTTCAGTGTAATGACTCTCTCTGCTTCGTATCCTGAGTTCCTTGCTCCTCAAGTACTCTGCACTTTGTGCCTGAACTGTTTGTGAATTGAGAATTTCTCAGAACAATCATATACGTTCGAACAAACACTCTGTTAAAGTTACTATCCATGCTGATGGATCCACACAATGGTTGGTAGAGGCAGTTTACAAAACATCAACAAGTAGATCTCCACGATCATAATGTACAACTCAATGGATTTTCCGTTACATGACAGTTTCATCTACAATGAAGGCTTAGGACTAAAAAAAATTCATTACTACATTCCATGTCTGAATTCACGGGAGGATGGGAATAAAACTCCTTTAGGTTGAGAAAATTGAAGACTAATATCTCTTCGAACAAAACGAAGAAAGCAATCGAAGTGTAGACAGAAATCTGGTCCAAGCAATGGAATTTAAAGTAGACACCGTACAAATGAAAATACCAGAATGTGAAGATGTTAACGAGGCAGCTGAATCCCTTAGTTTCTTTACTTTTCCAGCAGCATCCGGAATTTCAGAATACTCGTCTGATTTTGGTTCAATAAGACTATCTCCCTTAAGGCTCAATATCGCATTTTCAGAAGCCTACGTCAGCACAAAATCATACCATCATTCTCATCTATCCAGAAATTGTGCAAATTGGTAAAGCGAAATTCTGATCATACAAGCATCCAAGTTTATAAACTAGCATGAACTTGTTAACAATTGCTTAGTGAGTTCATTTTGCATCGAGCATGTTAAGAATCTCTAACCCTTCCTATTCTGTGAATTTCTCACACCATTACTAAAATCAAAGAGCTCATATATCATAGAAGGAAGGTAATTACCTTTCCTGCAACAGAAAGGAATCCATTTTCCATAGATTGGACTGCAAATTTGGTCCATTCTGAATGTGAAACCCTTAGCCACAAACAGCTAGGAGACTTGAGCTCCCGCAAATTCAATGCCTCATACCTCATAGCCAAACAAATCTACTCAATATATAACAACAAAACATACTCAAGAAATTCGTGAAAACAGCACAATCCATTGGTAAATCTTCACTCAAAATCGTGAGCTTCTTAAGATGGTAAACGACTAAGAAACCATAAGCTCAAATATGATTTATTAATTGATTCCAATCTAAGAGGACAGGACACGAACCTCAATATCACCAATAAGAGCAAAAGCACGAGCGAAGAATTCAAGTACGGAGAGCTTTGCGACGATGGATTCTCCAGAAAGCTCACCGAATGTAGCAGCCGATTCAGATGTCATGAAATCTCCCAAGCGAGATCTAACCTCGGAAAACGATTTCACATTCATTGTAACCAGAGACAATTCGAGAATCCGAAGGGATTCTTCATCGAACCTGCAAAATCAATGAGAAGAAAACCCGGTTCTAACCACACACAAAAGAGAAATTTCAGATTTCAGATGATTCGGAGGAAGTGAAGGACCTTCTGTCTTGTATCCGATTGAGAAATAGATAATTCTGATCAGCGATCATTGAGTCCGACGTTTTTTTCAGAGAGAAATTGGCGGGTCAAATCTTTTCCGGTGGTTCGAATTTTAATTGTTAGTATTACGGCGCATTTTAAGAACTCACTGAGGAAACGATTGGCAAAGGGGGCTGTAAGTATGATTTATATAACAATCGGCCCATTCATATTTAAGGCCCAATAGTATCAAAACGGTATCGTCTCATTCTTAGTTAGTTACCTCCACAAGTGATAAGGATTCACGTATTACGGATTTTTAGTTTTGTCTCCGTTTTTTGAAGGCAACTGCTAATTTCTTCCAACCGGACGATTCGGAAAAAAATGGTGAGTCTTGGTTGATATTGCTGGTTAATAACCTTATGACCTTAGGTTAGTGCTTATAGGATTGAAATACTTCTAGTTCCCGACAAAACAGATTCGCTTGTCCACTTATATTCTTTGCTCAAATTGTGTTTTTGAGTTCTAATGAAGTTGGTTGATTGTTTTCACAGGGGGCTCGAGTTCGAGTGTTTATGTAGCCGAGCAACATCTAAACCGTTGTCTGCAAGTCTTTTTTGATGGAACTTCTTTATTGTTTGACTCTTATCTTGGAAGTTTTGGAAAAAAAAATTTGGTTTAATCGAGCCTTAGATAGGAGTTTACTATCTACTCAAATTTGCAAAGCCTAAGTTTACTTTGTCCACCGATCCGGTCTACCAAGCACAGGATTTTATAGTAGCAATCTCGAAACATATTTGCTAATAACTAGACGATATCCAATGAGACACGTGGCTTTGTAAGCTACACGTGTCTTTAATTAATCATTGGTACCACATACCGATGACAGCATGACGTTGGAGGAGTAACCGATTATAAATATTATCGAATGGTCTTGAAAGAAGAAGGCGACGATTTAACACCTTAGATCTGAAATTTGCACTTATGGCACCGATGCCGAGCAAACTACTTCTCCTATTCTGCTACGTTTTTCTTCTCTCCTTTGCATCATCATCTGATATTTCTGAAATATCTCTTCCGTCTTCGTCACCTAAAGTCTCTGTGGGCCTGTACTACGAGTCTCTCTGTCCGTCCTGTTCTTCCTTCATAGTTAACCACCTAGTGAAGCTTTTCGAAGATGATCTCATATCAATCGTCGATCTCCATCTGTCTCCGTGGGGCAATACCAAGCTCCGTCCCGATAACGTCACTGCCGTTTGCCAGGTCCTCCTTCGCTTCTTTGTTTTCTTTCAGTTCACGAAGTCGTGAGAGAATCGGCTTTTCCTTATCTGGAATTTTGATGTTGTTTGCATCTGAGATTGACAATATTCGGCTTCTCTTCAATGGAAGCAAAACTTTAGTGATTGCATAAATATTGTCGCTATTTTGTTGCAGCATGGGGCATTTGAATGCTTATTGGACACCGTAGAAGCTTGTGCAATTGATGCTTGGCCTAAATTGGTAAGTGCGATGATAAGATCTCATTGTTGCTTAACAAATTGAAACATTTAACTTCATTTAGTGAGGTATGGTTGTGAGATAAGTAGGATCATCATTTTCGATTGCAGAGTGATCATTTCCCGTTTATCTACTGTGTCGAGAGTTTGGCGACTGAACACAAGTACGACAAGTGGGAGACTTGTTTTGAGAAGCTCAACCTCAACGCAAAACCTGTTGCTGATTGCCTCAGCAGTGGACATGGAAACAAGGTTAGTAGTCAGTAGTGCCTCCTCTTTGTGTAGCTTGTTAAAGTGTCTAGTCGCAAATCCTTATTGCTGATTGCCGTTTTAGCATTGGAACATTAGATTCCTGTAACTCATGATTCCATTTTGCAATGGTTTACCTAACAATATAGAAGAATGTCATTTAGCAGTTTTATACTTTGGTAGGGTCACCTTCAACTCAGAAGATACCTGTATCCGATCTACAGTGTTCTTGTTTTGAAGCTTCTGGGTTATATAATTCACAGACATGTACATTCCTTTCTTATCTTTTTATTTGCTGCAGCTTGCGTTGCACTATGCTGCAGAAACGAAAGCGCTTCAGCCTCCTCATCAATATGTGCCCTGGGTAGTCGTGGATGGTCAGCCACTTTATGAGGTTCGCTTAGTATTCTTCTTTCCAAATTCTCATCAAGTACTGAATTCTTACCATAGCTAATCCCCGCTTTCTTACTCATTGTGCATGAATGATATCGCTATAATTCTTCAGTCATCAGTCGGTGAGACTTATGATTTGTGTTCATTCCCACAGATTGATGTGGGCTTTGCTTAATCACTTTAGATTTCGTTTCTTTAGGGAGTGGGATCATCTTCAACCCATATAATTTCTCAGAGCCTTATCTGCGAATGTCAATTTCTAGTTAGCTAATCTATGAGGATTGAGGAAGATTAGTGCAAGACCCTATGGGAAATGGAGTCTGGTTTCCAAATGATGGGCCTAGGCAGTTTGGAAGCAGAGTGTAGTCTTAGCTGTGGTTAGCATACAGGAAGTGGAATTGTCCCTAGGCAACGAATGATGAAAACTGACCTGTCTCTGAGGAGTAATTAGTTTGATTATGTTGACCTATCCGGGTGGTCCAGTTTGCTTTCATTGAAATTATCTTCACAATATATATCCACTTGCTTAAAGTTTGAGATTCTCATGATCTATAAAGATTGAACGCTCTGAAGGACAAAAAAACTGTTGATCATTGGGAACAGAAGTTCTCTCGATGTTTTTATGCTCGATGTTTCTTGTCTTTGAAGTTTGAACTATGCTCATTGTCTTTTCTTTTCCTTACTACAGGACTATGAAAACTACATAAGCTACATCTGCAAGGCTTACAAAGGTAATAAAGTGCCTGGCGCGTGCGCCAAATATTCATCCGGCAACTTCATTCACACTGTCAAATTGAAACGCTTCCCTTTGGTTTGCCGACAAGGAGTTAATAAGATGTGGGATGTGCTGGAACGTATCAAAAACGTCGACATCACTGGCCTGCTATAAAGAACCTATGTAATGAGACACCTAAAAGCTATCCAGATTCTGAGATTTGACGATAAGTCGATTATGCATGATCTATATATCAGAATGTATGTTTGTTGGGTTGTGACTTGTGACAGACTTTTGAAGAATCACGGAAGTCTTGAATATTTATGTTGTTAAATACTAAAATAGTTTGGAAAAACAAATAAAATGACAAAAATGCAGTAACTGAGATTTAAATATCGGTCGAAAAAATAAATCCTTGCCAAAAAACATAGTTAGGTAAACCATTCGTTTACAAATAAAGCAGTGAGGATGGTACATTTCAATATGTAGGGTCCCTGGGGTACCCATGTGACTGAGTCCAAACCGGTTAAGAGGGAAGGCAATTATTGTCTTAGTCTCATATCATAAGCATACAGCATGCAATCCTATGATCGAACACTTTGACCTTTATGAATTCTACTTATAATTTATATTCTTAGTACTAGATTTAAGAAAGTCCTGTGGTACGTAAACATCAATATGGATGGATATTTCAGTTTTAATTTTGGTTAAACTCGGTTTAGACGGATTTTGTTTTTTTACATGGTTCGGTTAAGTTGTATACTAAAATAGAACATAGTTTTCTCTCCTCTATTCGGCTACAGCAGTTTTTTGTTTGATTTAATACAATTTTATTTTAATAGGCCAAGAAAGTGATATATATATATTTTGTTGAAAAAGATGTATATTTGGGTTGGGATGAGTACAAACTGAAACAGTCATACAGCTACATCATAGGAGAGGATTTTATGAGGGTTGAAGATGAAACAGTACACTGAGGACCGTGACCCACTACTCACTTCGACGTTGACCATAACATCAATATAACAATCGATGTTATTAGCAATGTTCGGCGTTAGTCGGAAGGCGAGGGTGGTCTATTATTTAACCAATAAATCGGATAGTTTTTATATATTATTTTCTATAATTAGTATAAAAATAAATATGTAATGCTAATATAAATTATTAAATGAAAACTATGTGTTATTATGAAGTTTATACTTTATATAATGATCCTAGATCAATATTTTGATTTTCTAAAAGTTATTAAAACACTAAAACTTGAACTGGAGCTTCTTATGAATTTTGATTTTCTACGAAATAAATCAACAAATAATGCTACGAAATAAAAAATTAATAAATAATGCTACGGAAGAAAAAGAAACAATAAGAAGGAAAACAAACAATATCTCACATCGAACCACTGAGGAATGAAAGATTCTCAAGCTACTCTACATATAATGATCTTTGTACACGGAAAAATTGTCATGGGCTTGAAGCCCAAAAATTGTTTAAATAGTTCAAAATTTTATAATTAAAAATTGGTATAAATCGGCGATTAAACCGATTAATCGGTTTACGCGGGCAATTTACTGATTAGCCGATTATAACGGTCGATTAGATCAAATCGTGGCGGAAGTTTAACGTCCGACGCCTAAACGGCCGATTAATCAAGGCGGTCGCGTTTTTGAACAATGAACTTATTACAACACAGACGTAAATCAAACAATTCAGGCCTTATCAGTTTTCTCTTTTCTGGTCAATTTGAGATAAAGAAAAACTTTCTCATACGGATAATATACTAACTATTATTGGACTTATAGAGAACTGAATATTTCAGCATAAATTTTGGCTCATCAATCAAATTCGTCTCCTCTGATTCTACATCGATGTATCCATGTATGGGATGGCCGACTGATGGGTCCATGTATTGCTCTAGACTTGTAGTCTCGATCAAAAATGAAATGTAATTAATGTAGCTAATTGGTTACATCCGTTCATAAATATATATATATATATATAATATAATCATAAATTATAATAGAATAAAATAATTTGGCTGGCTGCTGGCTCGTCTTTATCAAAGCCCATGTGGTGATTAGGAACAAAACAAATTCTGATAATGATTTCAGAGGACCACTTATTCTAAGCTATCTTTCATAGGGAGGGAAATGTCTCAAGACTCGTAATGCAAACGTTAAAATCACATGTAGGGTACAAGGCGACTTTCATATTTTTTAAATTAAAAAATCACAAGCTAGGAACGGTCACGAAAAAACTATACGATCTTATATTGGTCAACCAAGAACTACATCATTACTGACGAAATGAATAAAAAATACGTCCATTGTTTATCTATTGTACTTTATAACTAAAAAAGTTCATTGGACCAGAACTTGTAGTCTAATAGTTTATACTAATATTGATTCGTATAATAATTTGTATTTAAACTTGGAAATATATATGTATGGATTATAGACTTAAATATAATATAATTTTATGAATTATATTAAGAAAAGTTATCGTTTGAGAGACTTATTTAATATTATAATCACTATATATAAAAAACAAATTGAGGAAAAACATAATGTAACGTTTTTTAACCAACATACAACGCAAACACCTATAAGCTATATGGGGTTAAAAAGGTATAAAGGGTTGATGAACACTATTGGAATGTAAGTGAAGAAACGAATGAAGCAGAGTAACAGAAACACAGAAAAATGCAGAGTAATGAGATGCAAAGTAATTTATGGTTAATTTCGGTTAATGATTTTACTTGTTTGGTTAGATGTTAATCGATTCATGTATAGTTAATCGCTAATGTTAACTTGTATATTAACTTTTGTATATCATTCATCTAATGGTTAATAAGAAAATCTTCATTAATAACAAACTCTCAACAAACTCTTCTAATCTCTCTCTCGTTTGTAATATGGTATCAGAGCTATCAACCTAAAATTCTTCTTAATTCGCCATTGTTAACCTTGATTGAGCTTCAGATTTCACTCGATCTACTATGATAATGGTGTCAATGAAGAAAATTCTGCGAAGATCAGCTCGTTTGAAGATTTCATCGAACACTGATGAAGTTTCAGCTCGAAGATCATCTCGATCTATGGATGTAGTAGCTTCTCCTCCTGATTCTCCTCCAGTGAATAGAAATCGAGTTACTGGAGCTTCACGAGTTGTTGCTAATGTCGAATCCATGGATTCTTCACCTCTTTCACTACATAACTCTGATCATCCAGGTTTGTTCATCATTTCTCTCAAACTTGATGGATCAAATTATGATGATTGGAATACTGCTATGAAAATTGTTTTAGATGCGAAAAACAAGATAGGATTTATTGATGGAACATTGATTCGTCCCAATGAATCCGATTCTAGCTTTAGAATTTGGTCTAGATGCAATAGCATGGTTAAATCATGGTTATTGAATTCAGTCTCTTCTCAAATTTATCGAAGCATTCTGAGGTTAAATGATGCAGCTGATATTTGGAGTGATCTATACAGTCGATTTCATATGAGTAATCTACCTCGAACTTTCAATATTACTCAAGAAATTCAAGATCTTCGTCAAGGTTCGATGTCTTTGTCTGAGTATTATAAAAAGTTAAAGACACTCTGGGATAACTTGGAGAGCTCAGAAGAACCTGAAAAACCTTGTGTGTGTGGAAGAGCTGTGAGTCTGCAACAGAAAGCAGAAAGAGCAAGAATAGTGAAATTTCTTGCAGGTTTGAATGAATCATACACAATCATTCGAAGACAGATTATAATGAAGAAAACACTTCCCACTCTTGCAGAAGTCTATAATATACTTGATCAAGATGATAGTCAGCGAAATTTTTCATCTGTCAATAATCTTTTTGCTGCATTTCAAGTCTCTGAAGTTGTCACTCAAAATGCAAACTCACCAACAATTTGTTACGTGAACTCCGGACCAAATAAAGGACGTCTGATATGTTCCTATTGTAACAGAGTTAGCCACATTGCTGAGAGGTGTTATAAGAAGCATGGTTTCCCTCCTAGATTTGTTTCAAAAGGAAAGCTTCTTGAGAAGACACAGAAGACCCAGTCTGTTTCTACACAGAAAAATGTAACACCAGTTATTGCTAATACATCAGTAAACATGGAAAGCATAATTGGAACTCTATCAAAGGACCAGATACAACACTTCATTGCCTTGTTTAGTTCCAAACTTCAACCTCAGCAGAATAACACAGTGAATTATGCCAGTTCTTCTACCAACACAGTGAATGATATTGGTATCTCTTTCTCCTCTTCAACTTGTTGTTTTGCTGGGATATTGATGACTTCTCAACACACATTGGAAAATCAAACTTGGATTATTGATTATGGTGCAACGCATCACGTAGCACATGATAGAAGTATTTTTCTTACCTTGGATACTTCTGTTATGAGCTCTGTAAACCTGCCAGCAGGTCCTACAGTCAAGATAAGTGGCATTGGAACTGTCAGGATCAACAAGAACATTTTACTTCAAATGTTCTGTTTATACCAGAATTCAGATTAAATCTCATCAGCATCAGTTCTTTGACTATTGATTTTAACTCACAAGTGATCTTTAATCATCATTCTTGTGAAATTCAGGATCTTACCAAGGTGTTGACGATTGGAAAGGGTAGAAGAGTTACAAATCTATACGTTCTGGATGTCACCTTCTCAGACTCACCAGCATCGTTGAACACTGTGGTTGATATGACGACTTGGCATAATCGTCTTGGACACCCTTCATTCTTAAGACTTGATGTGATTTCAGAAAATTTGGGAACAAAAAGACAGAAAAATAAAGACAAAGCATATTGTCACATTTGTCATATGGCTAAACAGAAGAAACTATCCTTCTCTTCTCCAAATAACATTTGTAATTCAAACTTTGAATTGTTACACATTGACATATGGGGACCCTTTTCAGTTGAAACTGTGGAAGGATATCGCTATTTCTTGACGATTGTTGATGATCATTCTAGATCAACTTGGACTTATTTACTCATAACCAAAAATGAAGTTCTTGATATATTTCCCAAGTTTATTACCAAAATGGATAATCAATACAATGTAAAGATTAAGGGTGTGCGCTCAGACAATGCTCCAAAATTACGATTCAGTGCTTTGTTCAAGAAAAAGGAATTGCAGCTTACCATTCTTGCCCTGAAACTCCTGAGCAGAACTTTGTGGTTGAAAGGAAACATCAGCACATACTCAATGTAGCTAGAGCACTAATCTTTCAGTCACAAGTATCTCTGTCTTATTGGGGAGACTGCATATTAACAGCAGTGTTTCTAACTAATAGAACTCCATCGCAACTCTTATCCAATAAAACTCCATATGAGGTACTTACAGGAAAGACATCGGATTACTCTCTGTTAAAGACATTTGGATGTCTCTGTTACAGCTCCACTTCATCTTCACATAGGCATAAATTTCAGCCTAGATCACGAGCATGTATATTTTTGGGATATCCAGCCGGTGTCAAAGGGTATAAACTCCTTAATTTGGAAAGCAATTGAGTTTATATTTCCAGAAACGTTGTGTTTCATAAGGAGATCTTTCCATTGGCTAAGGATACAGCTTCAGATACACATTTAGAAATCTTACCATCAACGAATTATGAGCCTTTAAATTCTTTCACTCCATATCTATCACCACAAATTTCTTCTCGAGTCAAGAGAACTCATGTCCATCTTCAAGATTATCATTGTTACTTCTTACAAAATATTACTCATCATCCGATCTCATCATCTCTTTCTTATTATAAACTTTCTTCATCTCACTTGACTTATGTCAACAACATTACAAAAATTTCTATCCCACATACATTTGTAGAGGCTCAGAGTTCAAAAGAATGGTGTGTTGTTGTTGATAAAGAGATTGAAGCAATGGAAGATACAAAAACCTGGGAGATCACATCCCTAACTCCAGGAAAAGAGCAGTCGAATGTAAATGGGTTTTTACACTCAAATTTCATGCAGATGGGAGTCTTGAGCGTTATAAGGCTCGGATAGTTGCAAAAGGATTTACACAGAAAGAAGGGATTGATTATAATAAAACCTTTTCACCAGTCGCCAAGATGGCCACAGTAAAATTGCTTCTGAAAGTTGCTGCTTCAAAACAGTGGTTTCTCACTCAACTTGATATTTGGAATGCTTTTTTTAATGGAGAACTAGAGGAAGAGATCTATATGAGATTACTTGATGGATATGCACTAAGAAAGGGGGACTCTCTTCCTCCTAATGTTATTTGTCGATTGAGAAAATCAATATCTGGCTTAAAGCAAGCTTCAAGACGATGGTTCAAGAAATTTTCTGAAAGTTTATATACTTTGGGATTTCAGAAAAGTCATGGTAATCACACTCTATTCACAAAGAAAATTGATGATGATTTCATGGCTGTTTTGGTATACGTGGACGACATTATTGTGGCCAGTACGAGTAATCAAGTTGCTTTGAATTTGATCACTGATCTGAAGAAGAGTTTCAGACTGCGTGAACTTGGCCCTTTGAAATACTTCTTAGGACTTGAAGTGGCTCGTAACACAGTAGGCATCTCGTTGTGTCAAAGAAAGTATGCTTTAGAACTTCTTTCTTCGACGGGTATGATTGGCTGTAAAACATCTTTTGTTCCTATGATTCCTCACTCAAAGTTATCAAAAGAAGATGGTGACATTCTGAATGATCA
This sequence comes from Cardamine chenopodiifolia, assembly GCA_963922655.1. Lineage (NCBI taxonomy): Eukaryota > Viridiplantae > Streptophyta > Magnoliopsida > Brassicales > Brassicaceae > Cardamine > Cardamine chenopodiifolia. Next base: position 1,353,838 of record OZ000467.1, read on the forward strand.
AGAAATGTACAGAAGACTCGTTGGCAAGCTAATGTACTTGACAATTACACGGCCATATATCACATTTGCCGTGAATAAATTGTGCCAATTCTCATCGCACTTGGCTGCTTTATATCGAGTTCTTCAATACATTAAAGGAACTGTCGGACAAGGGCTGTTTTACTCTGCTTCAGCGGATCTTAATCTCACTGGTTTTGCTGCTGCGGATTGGGGATCTTGCCCGGACAGTCGTCGTTCAACAACTGGATTCAGCATGTTTCTTGGTTCTTCTTTGATTTCTTGGTGTTCCAAGAAGCAACCGACCATTTCAAGGTCTTCTGCAGAATCGGAATATAGAGCTCTAGCTCTTGCTACTTGCGAAATGGTCTGGTTGAAAACATTGCTCATGGATTTGCATATTGTTTCTGACTCAGTCCCGGTTCTTTTCTCAGACAATACTGCTGCCATTTATATTGCAACCAATCCTGTGTTTTATGAATGAACTAAACACATGGAGATTGATTGTCATACTGTTCGAGAAAAACTGGATCAAGGAGTTATTAAACTGCTTCATGTCAAGACTGAGGATCAAGTGGCGGATATCTTTACAAAACCTTTATTTCCTCATCAGTTTGAACATCTCAAATCCAAGATGAGCTTACACAATATATTCTGCTCATCTTGAGGGGGACTATTGGAGTGTAAGTAAAGAAACGAATGAAGCAGAGTAACAGAAACAGAGAAATGCAGAGTAATTCATGGTTAACTTCGGTTAATGATTTTACTTGTTTGGTTAGATGTTAATCGATTCCTGTATAGTTAATCGCTAATGTTAACTTATATATAAACCTCTGTATATCATTCATCTAATGGTTAATAAGAAAATCTTCATTAATAACAAACTCTCAACAAACTCTTCTAATCTCTTTATCGTTTGTAATAAACACACGTGTGGAATGACACGTATTAGAACACACTGAACACGAGGCCTCATGTCGGTCGGAAATAGTGGCAAACAATACTGCCTCACAAGTCACGATCTTGTTCTGCTCATGTGACTTTACCATCTTTTCTTGGTTATTTACGTACACGTGCGTCTGTACGTAAATAAAAGCACCTATGTACAAAATAACAATAAAAATGCCGACCAATATATTTTATCATTAAAAGAAATTAACTAGAGATTTTTTGTATAAAAAATTTAAGTTTGTTTCAGGTTTTAATTTTAAAAGATAATACCAAAAAGACAATTACAAAGGCAATCCAAGACCAAGATCGATTGAGTAGAAGCAATTACAAAAAAAAACAATTAGAGATATTGAGTTCTTTTGGCAATTATGTGCACAAATCTTGAAAGGAAAGCTTTTAGATTTTCATCTTTAAAAATAAAGTCGTTTACATGCATGTACCGTGTGAATAATTTCAAGAAAAGAAGGCATTAATTAAAACTCGTGTATGTGCGTAGACACGCAAATGTAATAGGAGGCATTGTTAAGAATATACGGGTTTTTTTACAAAAAAAAAAAGAATATACGGGTTTCTAAATTCACTTCTAATAGAGATTTGAGAAGGGTTTTTTAAATTAAAAAATTATAAATTGTATCGGTAAACATATTTAAAATTTTTTTTTTTAAGAACTGATTCTTAAATAAGAATTTTTAGAACCGATTCTTAAAAAAAAAAATTTTAAACATGTTTACTGATACCGTTTTTAATAAAAATATTGGTAAGAATCCCATAATTTTCTAGACATGGGGTTAGTAAATGGCCTAATTTTCTAGACATTTATTTTAGTCCGGATTGTTAAAAATAAAAACAATTGTGGGATTAGTAAAGATGACATTATCTTTAAGCAAATGATGATTCAAAGTAGTCATCGATGTGATTGTTACATACATACCTCTACGTACACACAGAAATTAACGTGTATATATGCAAGCTGAACAACCCGCCTCCTCCTTCGTTTGTCTCTTTAATCTATCCATCTTCTTCTTCGCTGATCTCTGAACTTTTCAAGAAACACATTAAATCAAATCTCATGATTGTTTACGTGATAAACCGTTTGATCAGAAAAGTAAGATCTGCATAATTCGTATAGAAAATAGATTATATGACAACACAACATACAAAATAAATTAAATCTCATGATTGTTCAACTGATATGATGAAAAGTAAGATCTGCATAGTTAATTCATGTAGAAAATATAATGTATGATGAAAAGTGTGTGTGGGTGTGGTCAGCATTTTATAAGAATTCAAAATTCAAGAACTTAATCGCATCAGAGATCCACTGAACTAAAACAAAATCTCCGTTATCCGTCTTAATACATTTTCACGATCAACTCAAAAAAATTAATAATTAGTTAACACGGAACAAAAGAAGGTGATTTGAGTTCACACATATATAAATAAGTATATATCATTAATCAAGAAAACGATAATAATAATAAATTAATTAATCTACGGCGGTACGGCCTCGGGGACAGACGGAGCACCGACGTTACAACCGTCACCGTCATTTTGTCTCGAGGAAGCGACGTCAACTCTAACGGTGGTGACAGATGGTGGCCGTTTCCGTTTCTTTTTCTCGTAGGGAATCCCACGGGCCTTGGCTTGACTTTCTCTGACTTCCCTCAAGTAAATCCTTACCGCACGTGCGGCGAACGGGTTTGAATCCGGCCGTCCACCGTTTTCCTCGTAGGCAGCTCTCAACCGTCCGATCAAAGCATCGAGAGATCCCCAGGCTTGCTTGAGAGGACAGGCGCAAGGAGACGGTGGTTGCTGATGGCCGAAGTAAGGACAAGCCGCCACGTGGACTTTGGTCTTACCGAACTGGTCGAGGTACTTGAGGAATTCGATCACGTGTGCTCCGCTGCACCGTGACAACGCCAGAGGCGGCTTGTGGTTCTTGAGGTACTGCAAGAACGTCTTCCAGTCTCGTCGCTTCTGAGACTCGTACCTGCTTGGCGTCGCCGGCGATGAAGAGACAAAGGATGAACCCGGGTCGTCTCCGTTAACCGGGTTGGGTCGTTGTGACCCGGAATCAGCCGATTCCATTAAAATTAGGGTTTCTTTTGTGCTTTGAGAGAGAATTTTATTTAGCGTCGATTTTGAGGGTAGAGCGGATCGATAATTTAGTGTTTTGTTAAAAGAGAGAGAGAGGGGAAGAGAATGTGAAGCTTTGTTAGGATTTGGGGATTTATTTATTTAATTTTCAAAGCAGTCAAAAAGGGAAAAGAGAGGGTTTTTGGTTGAATGGTGTGAATTGTGAAAGAAGTAGAAGATGTAGAAAGAAGAGTGAAAAATAGAAATGTAAGAAACTAAATCACGTGGTCCTGGCCCTACTCTCAGCCCACTTGACACTTTTTACTATTGTATTTAGGTCAAGTGTGGCCCTATGTTTTTTTATTTGTATTATACCACTATTATTATGGGGGATTATTTTCTGCAGTTATTGGAATTTTTAGCCAATCAGGAAATCGTAAGTATGCATGGAAGACAGATCTGGGAATATTTTTCTTTTTTTGTAATTTAATACTTAATTGGTATACTTCTATTTAATGATTTGTTGTTCTTGGTTTTCCGATAATGAACTTTGTTTTGTAAATAAATATTTACAGTAGATTTGTGATGAGGTAGACATTACGTCGTAAACCCTTGGAAAATAACAAAAACCAAATGCTATTGTGTCCCTCCCCAAAGCCATCCCAATCCAACATTTAGATAGTCAAATTGAGGATCTTGCGTCTATCAAAAGCCCTGTGTTTGGAAAATTTGTTTGTTATTAGCACATGCTTTCACAAAACATTGTTACAATATTAATAAAAATCTTAGTTGATGTTCATTTTTATATTTACCTATAAACAATACGTATATGTATTGATGCTAATATGGGTTGGAATATACGGTGGATTCTACTCATATTATGTTTTGTTCAACAAAATATCATCAAATTATATATATAACAAATTTAGTTTAAGAAGAGTTTGAAAAAGTTTATTAGGGGTTATAAAATTCTTAGTAACTTTAAAAACCTTTAAAATTTGTTCTTGAATATTTGTTTTGGTATTTCTCTAAATTTTAATCACAAAACACTTTTATACTATAATCATCATAATTTTCCGTTTTAAATATGTATGTAGTCGTAGATAATTTTTACCCTTTTAAATTGCTTGTATTTTTTAGAGAAAAATGAAATTTTTTTCTGATAAAACCAACAAACTAATTTAGTCTCGTGGATTGAGAAGTTTAATGTTTTAAAAAAACCACGCATGTTGTTTGATCTATGACATTATGTGACACAACTATTGAAATACATATATTTATTTTTTAACAAGGAGGGTACCTATTAGCTGTCGATAACATATCAAATCGTATATTTGAAAAGATTAAAATCGAATACACACACTCGAACTTCAGTTTCTAAATCTCGATCGATAGTAATAGTGCTCCAAATAAAATCGTATGGTTACCAAAATCGATTCATTAATGATCTCATTTTAGATCTGAAATATTTACGGCAACACGGACTTTGCTCATTCAAAACGTTTCTGATTACTTACTAAAAAATGGACCACAGTGTTGAGTGATATCAATGAAATGACTAGTTATTTGGAATCTGACAAACATAAAAGTTCGAAAATTCAGAGTCGAGTACATTTCCACCATCCAAATATAGAAAAAAAGTTATTTGTCCCCACCCTGCATATGCGTGCGTGTGCTTGAAATTTTTTAATTTTCTTGCATTTGTTTTATTTTAAAAGTTTTTTCAGGAAATTTAAGTCACATAGATCAATTCCCAGAGCTAGAGTCAAGAAAAGGGTTTCTTGAAGAGTTCTAAACCCATGAGCCAAAACAAAATGGTTTCAGTAGCCAGTAGGTCAAACTAGCATGGAAACCTTATTTTCGTTATTACTCAAATTAAATGATTCTTTTTCTTTTAAATAAATTAAATGATTCTTTATCATATATGAACATCAATGAGTTGTTTTAAGTATATGAATGTACCCCCACATATTATAATTAAACATACGCGCATAATTATGGCTACCCATATTCTCATTGTATTGTTGTTTGTTTTTTTCTTTTTTTATTAGAATACCCATTAACAAAAAAACAAAAAAAACATGTATTGTTGTTTATTTGTTTCATCCTATAACTGAATAAGAGATTAGGTATTGTCCTTTTGAACATATACCCAATATCATTGTATGCCCATTGACAGGACGTCGTGACATTTTTATATGCATATAAAACGGAACACACTACGTTAATTAAGAATTGCTAGAATGAAACCTTAGTTAGAAAATAAAGGGTATGACTCGTGTTCTATTTATAGTAAAACTTTGGCGGAAAAGCTTTTAATTTAGGGTCTCGCGGGACATGATTTATATAGAAGTAAAGTTATTTCTAAGCCTATCTTTTAGAAATATACGTTTCTCTTATTTTAATGTAATGACCTTTCTATTTTATATTAATGAGGGATAAAAGAGACAAATTCATTGTTTTATTAATTAGTGTAAAAAATTGTTAAATTACAAATAAATGGAAACAGAGAATATTATTCGTAGAAAAACTTAAATGTAAAAAAAGGACCATTTAAATGCTAGATGGATTTATAATTGTCTATTAAAGATGAATATTCAACATAAATACAAGATTTGATGTACTATGTATTAGGATATAACTTATGAAATGTTCTGAATTCTGATAATTATGATTTCTTTCATACAAAATCATTATGGGTTTTCTATCATTATCTACAAAGGAGCTCTGTAACATTAACATATTAATAGGAAATTATCACATTTACAGTACAAATGGTCCCGTAGCTCAGTTGGCTAGAGCGTTGGTCTTATGAGCCGAAGGTCGCGGGTTCGAACCCCGCCGGGACCATGTTTTCAAATCAAATTAGGCTGAAATTTTAACGAGGCGACTAAACAAAATGACACACTTGATAACCATTTTTTTGAATATTTGTCATTGATACTGTAAGCTTTCTCCACACGTGTCAACAGTCTTTCTAACATTTTACTAATCAACAAGGCTATTTTCGTTCGTATCTATAGTATAAAAAGTAATTATTGTGAAGAAAATATAACAATTTGAAATTACAAGATATTTGGGAGTAAATGGAAAATATTTGGTGGATAAATTAAGAACTGGGTTAACAAAATGCAACCCAGTGATATCTGCAATCTTATAGGCAGAACAAAGTAAAGTTTAAAAACCTTTGTGTTTAAGACGAGACTTGTTGAGATTTGTCGTAATAGTTGTTGTTTGAGAGTTCAGTCCATGAGTTTGTAACGCTTCTCTTGCACGCCAGAAACTCCCATCTGTATCTCTATGATAGTGTGAAGTGGCATCTGTTGAAACATTCATAAATGGCAATGCTGTTATTATGTGTGCTGCTACATATTTTAAAAGCTTATCCCTTAAATGGTTCTTATCATATAATCATATTTTTCTAATTCAGATTACCTCAATCTGGGGTATTTCTTTCAGGGGTCGATCCGCAAAATATGCATATAAGGCTCTCAGAACAGCCTGCGTTAAAACCCAACCATAAGAGGAAAATTGGAACTCAGTGACAAGTCAGAGTTCAACAACAAAATGTAACACTTATATTTGTTTTTCTTCAAGATAGGCCTCCATAATTTGATCATGTGGACAATTTCTTCAAACTCCAGAGCTAAGTGTTTTAGACATTAATTTATAAACAGATCGTTTGGAGTATAACCTGGTGAGATATCACTACCACAGGAGCCCTTTGTCGTTCTAACTCAATGATCACAGGTTCAAGCCTGCATTAACAAAGAAGCAATATTTAAAGGTTTACTTTTGACTAAACGTAGAAGAAAATGAGAAGAACATACCGTTGAATTACATCAAGATAGGACTCTCCACGAGGGTATCGGTATCGCAATTTGTCTTTTTTACGAGATCTGCAGTCATATCACCACAAAATGAGTTAGAGAACTCTGAGAGATTATACCCTGTTTCAGGATAGCTATAGTTGTGCACTAGAGCTTAGATACGCAATATAAGCTGTCCTTTGGTTTCTTCAATAATATGTAATTCAGATTCTTGGCTTTATGATGAGCAAAATTCTAGAAGCCAATGGAAAAATATCTAGTTCTTTCTCTAATTACAAATAGAGAACCTTTATCCAACTTTGTTCATAGAGTAGAAATCAGAGCTGGTAATGCATTTTTACATGTGCAGATTTGACTACGTTACTTACTCGTACTCTTCTGGCATGTTTGTCTTTATCTCTTCATATGTCATCCCATCGCAAACTCCAGCATTGATCTCGTCCAGGGCACGCCATTGTACCTAAAATGAAAATATGAGAAATTGATTTCCTCACAGCAAAATATTTTACACCTCAAGAGCAAGGAAGAAATTATGGCAGTAGGTAAACACCAACCTTGGGGAATCCAACAATCGAACTTGCTGTTAAATTTGTTCTCTGCAGTGTACTGGTCCAAATCTGAAGTAAAAACAACGTCAAATAATATTAGCACATGATTAAGAACTTTCTGATTCCAGATCAAGCCAAGTATGCAACTGATTGATCAGTTGTGAACACAAACGGAAAAAAGATTTCAAGAATGAGTTCAATGCCTAAGTTGGCGTGCTAATACTAAATCTCATTTTCCATGTCCAATTGACCGAGACTTATTCCTAATTCAGCCTAATTTATACATTCTCATCCAAATAGTTATGGTCTTCCTTGGCCTGAGACATGTAATATAATTGAATTCTCCCGAGCATATGATAGAGATATGTGTTTCGATCTAGAGTTAGAATCATTGGACGAAAAAGTTGAGGTAAGGAAGGAAATGACGCAGTGGTATGTTATTGTCCCACATTCTCCAAGTAAGTTTTGGATATCGAATGTGTAACCTATAGCCCCACCATTATAAAACAGCTATCACGGATAAGTTATACCAAGGATTGGAAAAAAAAGGAAGAGCTCACGCAGGTTCAGTTCTTAGTACCAGAAAATTATATTGAATTCCCAAATGGTGATGTGTTTCATTGTACCCATGTCAGGCAACAAGTTTTCTTATACACATTTTCACTGCAACAAAATTCATACACATCGTAGCTTGTTTGTGTTTGTGGTACTTACCGAAGCAGCCCTTTCAGATTTAAGTCGCTTTTCGACAAAGTTGGCAAGTTTCTTAGCGTAAAGTTTTCCAGATTCACTGTGTTTCAAAGTTGTAAATGGTTATCAGAAACAAATTTTTGCATGTAAACAAGAAAAACAAATTTAGATCTAAGGTTAGCATATCATGCAGCAATCTCACAAAAAAAATTGATCATACGAGGAAGCAGCCAGCAAGACTTGTCAACCAATCTAGGGGATGAATTCATAGGGAAAACAGATGTGACGGGAAAGCAAAAAAAAATATATCGAAACCATCAGCATTTGGAAGAAACAGAGCAGACAAATACCTTATTACACTATCTCCTCCAATTCTACCTCTAACATTATCCATGCTTTCTCCATGCCGAGTGAGTAGTATTGGTCGTGGAGTGAGATGTGTATTCACCTAGAAGAAAAATCAGCGCCTTCAAAAACTTTGATGTTATGATTACTATACGTTATTTTTATATAACTAGACGAGTGTTGAGTCTGTTGGTGATGGGCACAGTGACCCATGTAAGTATATTACTTGTAAGCTGATTTCGCATGTTGCAGATAGGCTAAATATGTGTCAATATAGAAAACAAGTAAGAGATATAGCAAAATCAATTCTGAACAGATTTGTACCAAGAAAAACACAATTCTTCCAGGAAGGTAACCACTAATATTGTTCACCTGCAACAAAAATAGAATAACAGTCATGAAAACTATCAAGTATCATATGGAAATTCAGATTAGAAGAAATAGTCATGTGAAATGCAAAATTCTTTAACAGAAACAGACAGACGTACTTGTATCTGTCCACCATGCCCGCTGACCATATCAATCATTTTGATGTAAGAACCTTCTTCTACAGGCTCATAAACCTAGCAAGAAAAGGTTAAGCTCAACATTTGAATCATGTACCAAGACAATGGTACATCAAAGCAGAGTTAACTAGGCTTTAAAAAGTAAATAGGACACGTTAGAAACTGCAGGTTTGTATACTGACCCTTTCATAATTGGCTAAACGGTCTCTAAAGTCTCGTACTCCAGCTTCAAAATCCGTTCTGTGGAGTAGCATAAGCATTTAGTTGACAGGTCAAAGAGGTATACTAGGACGAAAAATATAAGTTACTGAGAGAGCATCGTACTCTTCTGAATAGTCAGGACTTTGCTGGATTTTAAGACGTATGTTTCTTTCGATAATGCGCTCATCATTGCATAGGGTTTCCAGAAAAATGATCTGTATAAGACATAAAAGCCAAATCAGTTACTGAGGATAATTCCAAATCCAATATTAGCCGAATTACATAGCATGCTTTCCACAGAAGAAAGCATGCTTTCCACAGAAGAATAATTGTGCCATTTATAAGAGAAACACAAGCACAGTATATCAAAACTTCAATACCTTACACTTTCCTTCAGCCATTTTCATCAACATATTCCGTCGAACTCGGGTGCTATTAGTTGCATCAAAGATTCCGACCTACAGCTAAAAACTATTTACAATGCAAGATATAAAAACCACGAACTTACATCTAACCGAAACATACTTACCTGACCACCTTCTTGCATCCAAGCTATCATGTCCTCCATTGCAAGTGCTGCTACCTAGTGGCATGTGATATATTAAAACTATGTGCAAAGAAGAAAATAAACAGTGTTAACATTGACCACTGAATCAAAACATCTCTTAATATTATGAATTTAATTTGAAAGTACCATAATAACGATTTATACACACAAATTAGAAGGGAATCGAAAAATGGCTAAACTAAATTATGCAAATTTTCACTTACCTCATTCCGTGCCTCTACACCTTCAGGATTGTCAGCTCGGAAGAAATCAGCACTCTACAAAAGGCTCACTCGTTGTCCATCAAAAGTCATCCAAAAGGATGATAGAAACTTATAAAATCTATCTCGGTTTAAAAACCAAGCTTTACCTGGTTAACTCCATGTTTCAGCCGTCGATACTGCGAAGAAATGGAGCAATAATTGAGTCAATATTTCAAACAAGCATTGAGTTATTACAGGATACACTAAATAAAAATCAATGATTCATTGCAACAAAATAGCAAACCTTTCCAACATTAAAATGTTTAGTATCATGTCCCAGCCAGCGTAGATATCTTGTCAACTTTGCTGCAGTAAAAGTTTTTCCTCGAGCTGGCAAGCCAACCTAATAAAATATGACAGGAATGGTGTGAATCAGAACATTCAGTCTCTTTCTTTTCATTCACGTTTATCAGTTAAAGGAAATAGCCAGCCACAACAACATCCAGCTCCCAGCAATCAAACGAGGAAACAAAAGCTAAAAAACCTGCAGAAACTATAAACAACATCTATATGACTAAAAAAATACCAGGACAATTGCTAGATGTCTATCTTCTTTTGGTCCAAGCATTTGATCAGCTACAGCTGCTGCGGCAACAGCTCCTGCAGCGGCTGGCATTGAATTCTAATAAAATTAAAACGGATACAAGGGTGAGAACAATATAAAAAAAATCTAAAATTTCAGTTAGCCCAACTGAAAGATAGAAACTAGCTCAGGCCAAACCTTGGTTTGCAAATCAGATTTGGTATCAACCAAAAAAGAGCTTGCGCTAAGAGACTTGACTAGCCTAGGGGAGCCAACACCACGATCAACAAAGAGTCCCCTTTTACCATCTTTATGCAGAAAGGGTGAGAGTGTTCCCACTGACTTTGACTCAGTCTCTCTTGAAGCTGGATAGATATTCGAGGGATCGGGAATAATGACCTTCATTTCCTATGGGTGAGATGTATGCCAATGATTAAATATGAAAGCCGAAAGTTAACTAAGGCAGGATCTAAATCTACCATGAAATTAGTCAAAGTAGCACCTTTGCAGATGAAGATCCACCAACCCTAACACCAGAATCTTCAGAACTGTTTGATGCAGCCTTTGTAGTATTGTCATTACGAAATGAACCAGACGCTGAAAGAGATCGTGGATTCTCTGCATTGTCAGCCGCATAAACAAGGGACGAATTTGCAGAAGGTGCAGGAGCAGGAACCTCATAATGCTCAAGATCGAGCTCCAAACTTTCTGAAGGACAATGCTGTAAGAAATCAAAGAAACTTTCATTTTTGGGATTGGTCAACACCTTTATTTCTTCCCATGGGACTTTTAGATTAACATAGGAAGTTGCACGCATAAGCGGGCAGCAAATGGAAGGCACAGAAAAATCAATTTTGCTGTTTTAGTTGACATAACCAAAACATAAGAGATAGGTGGAAATAGCGGTAAAAAAAAAAGAAGTAGAAGAAAAAACTACCTCGACAGCTGGTGGATGAGAATTTATACTGACATCAGGAGTTCCACGTATTGTAGAAGGCTGAAGGTTCTCCCTATAAGCTCTCCAACTAGCAGCAAGATCAAATGGCGAAACTCTGTCAGCTTTGATGAACACTCGGAATTCAACAATCACATCACCTTCGAGCCTAAACAGAGCTAATCTGGCATCTCCTTCCAACGAACCACCAGTAAGAAGCCTGTTTTGACCCTCCTCCACTATGCAAGGCGCATTTCTGTGCTTTGGCTTCAACAAAAACTTGAAATCCAAAGTCTCTATACACAAAACCAAAGCCAAAAAAGTGATGCAGAAGCTTAGATTGTAGTTGACAGAAAACATGCATCGATTATGTCACTGGCTTCAACTCATATGCTAAACGAGTCCTCCAAATTGAGTAATAAGTCACACAAAATAAAAGAATACCGTGATCAGGAGGAACAACGAAGCTGAGATCAGACATTGATGCAGATTCGCGTTGCATCGGAAGCTATTACGAAAATTGGCAAAAAGACGACGCAGAAACGCAATCAAAAATCAGATTGATGAATCGGAAGAAAACATAAGTCAACCGATGCTCACAGCTTTGGAAGGATCCCAGGAACCGATGAGAGGAAGAGAGCCGTAGACATGAGGAGTGAGCTCGCCTTCAACCTTAGAGTTTTCCATTTTAAGTGAAACGAAGAGCTGACCTCCTCCGACATTGAAACCATCGTCATTTTCCTCAGTATTTTTGGATGCAGCCGACCCCATGGAAACCACCGTCTCTATTACTTTTCCAGTTTTTGATTTGAACTAAAAAAGGAAAAAGAGATGCGTCAGAGCAAGAATCAAACGGATAAGAGATTTATTTGAGAGAAAGAGAAGAAGCGAAGCCGCTCAGAAGCTTTTTGTTCCTTTTTGGGGAAATTTTCGGTTGTTGGTCCATTGGGATAACCGGATAAGAGCAAATACGTGGTAGTTGGTTATTTAGATTTCGGTCGGGTCGGGTTTTCTTATTGGGCCTATGTTGCCGACTGGTGAGAAGCTCGTTGATTATTATTGATCGGTTTTCTTGTCACTTCGGTCCATAACACCAAACCCTGAAATCAACCTTGGTCTTTTTTTTTTCTTTTAAACTACATATCTTGCACCGAGTCACTTAATCTTTTAAACCCAACACCATCACATGTAATATTAGTTTCGTCATTCGATTATGTGATCTCTAAGTTTATTTTCCGGTCGAACTAACGACTTATCAACCTTAGTCTTTTGCACCTTCTTATCACTCGATTCCTTAAAGAATTTATCCGAGATTTGCTCTTTGTTTCTTTTTCTGTTTAATCAACTTCTCGCATTGCAAATTAAATCAGAATTATTCGATAATGTTTTTGATTGGTGTTACTATACTTCTATGTGCTTCGACATCTTCACAAATGTTGAAATACCACTGATTGTTCAGCCATTTGATTGGTGTATTCATTTAATCATGAATTTTATGATAAAATCTAAAAATCTAATATGGTCTTATTATGATATATATAAATCATGATTTAGAGATTTTAATACAGTATAGTACCATGCCGGTATAACTGAAGATATTTTAATTACGAGTATATTGTTTACTTATTAAGTAATAAAAATATTTTGGATTTAATTGTAAAAATTTATAATGGTAAAGAGAGATCGAAGAAAAACACAAGAACATATAACATTTTATGAACAAAACTATGGACGTCAGTAAACTATGGACGGAGCTTTGGCTGACGAGAACGTTCCTCGCCTTGACGTCGCAATGAACGAATCCTTGTGAGTGGACTTCGCGGAAAGCAGAGACCAAACACGCCGTGTAACGCCGGAGAAGAGCCTCGTCGATTCCTCCGGTAGCGTAATTAGCCACGTCACCTTCTGGGAGATATTCTAAGAAGAGATTCCGAAACGACATCGTTCCTTCTTTCGAGAGTCCGTCGCCTAGGAATCGCACGATGTAAGGGTGAGGCTTGAGTGAGCGAAGGACAGAAATTTCGTTCTCGAGAGACTCCGATTGAGTGGGGAGACAAGTGGCGAGATCCACGGACTTGACGGCGAAAATTTCACCGTTGGTTTTGCTGATCGCCGTGCTAACTGCACCGAAACAACCTCTGCCGATAAGAGTACCGCGAACCCAAGAAGAAAATTGAGATGGTGAAGGTGACATTAAAGAAGTGAGTGTGTTGCTCTGTTTCTCCATGTGTGCCAACTTTCATATGTCGTCCTTGTGAAACACGAAGCTATTTATATACGTTTTAAAACAGAAAATGTGAACGAGAAATAATGGTAAAGAGAGATCGAAGAAAAACACAAGAACATATAACATTTTATGAACAAAACTATGGACGTCAGTAAAGTTTCAAAGGTGCTACAATGTGCGTCTTCATCAAGACTAGCATTGACTTGCAAGAGAGCAAAGTAGATCGGCAATGCCCAATTAAGATAAAAAATAACGTGCATATACAATATTGAAAGTAAAAAAAATGGAGACTTCTGATACTCGTCTATGAACAAGCCCCAGCTCTTCTTTTCTTTTCTTTTTGTTTTGTTCAAAAGAACAAACACCATCTCTATCTTCAAAATAAGAACATCCAAAAAGGATCCATAAGGAAACTTTAAACGATGAAACCAATGTATTCTTTCGGAAAACCAACTTAAAAAAAGTCTTCTCCCGAATCTCTCATATAACTCGACGCTTTAGAGTCAAAATTATAGACCCAAAACAACTCAGCTAAAAAAACTAGATCCCAAGCGATCCCCCAACCACTTGATATGACTCGAAAACACATGCATAGAAAGATAGTGCCACGACAATGGTAGACTCGTGATGCATCAAAACATTTTTCAGGCTAAATTACCTCGCCTGGATTTGGCAGTGTAAAATGCTTATGCGTCTTAAGTTGAGGGACCAATTTCTTCGGTTTTCTTTTCTTCACCAGTTTTATCTGCCTCGCTCTCTTTCTTTTCTTCACCAGTTTTATCTGGCTCGCTCTCTTTCTTTTCTTCCGCTTTCACGTCAGTCTTCACCTTCTCCACAGGTTTCTCCTCTGTTTTCGTCTCTTCCACAGTCAATTTCTCAAGAAGACCAGCGGTGTCTGAGGCCTCTTTGTTCTCTTCTTTCTCTTCTTCAGATTCAGTAACTTCCTTGAACTTTTGCATAAATGTTTTGCAATCTGACAAGATAAGAACTTAGTAACCATGCAGCTCTACAAAAGTTTTCTTCATGGGATCAAGAGCTCAGAAACCATTGAGAGTATAAACCCCAAAAGAAAAACAAACAGTTGATCATGGTATATTTGGCAAATAAAATTAGTTTCAGCCTAAACACATACTTGACCATCTCAAGATCAATATCTCATTATAATGTAATAGCACAATCTAATAGCACAGTACTTATTTCGATGATTCCTGAACACAATAAGGCATGCTGTGTTACTAGCGATTTTCAAAACTCGGAAATAAGAAAGTCATATTCAGTGGCACAGAAAAAGCCAAAGCAATTAACAGCTCAAAAATAGGCTATGATGGAAGCTTTGAGAACCTCCAAAAAAAAGTAGTCGTATAACAAGGCTAAGTTCAAGATCCTTGGGTCATTTAACCCGTAAATTCTATCAAATCTGAACTGAGACTAAATAAGGTAAAGAAAAAGCAAAATGAATAGAGGGCAATGAAATGAGTAGGTAATAAGAAGTGGAGTCTAGTATAAGAAATGGCATATGTCAGTCAATAGCCATGTTCACATAAACTAAAGAAATGAATACACTCAGAAGTAAATTGAAATGATAACATAATTGCGTGACAAGATCAAATCTAACAACGAAAAAAAATGCAAAATTCCAATTTCATACTCACTTTCAATTGAAGCAAATCGGATGCAGAAAAGCTCATCCTTGAGTTCCCCATCAGCAAAGTCACGAGCGTGCCATACACATGACTTTTCATTTCCAACGTGTTCCTGAACAGTCATGCCCGGTTTAACTGCAGAAATTGCAAAGGGGAAGATAGATTAGTAAACCTAAATACGGATATAGGTGCAACTAAAACCACATAAAGAAACCCTAAACGGAAATTTTACCAAAGTGATTAGCACAGATCTTCAGAGTTTTCGATTGCCTCATAACGAGACGGATCTTCCCAGTATTCTTATGTTTTAAGAGCTTCACAGTACCAGCTCCTCTCTCTTTCCACTGATTCGCATCCTTATCGAACCGATACAGCTTCGATTTCCTTAAGATTCACAAACAAAATTTTAATCAAAAATCTCAAGACCATCGTTAAGCACCAAGCTAAACCCTACAAAATTTGATCAGATCCAGTTGACCTAGACCATAAAAACTTGCACATATCAGTTGAGAACAAACTTACAGATCGAGGACGGCGTCTTCGTCTTCCTCGCCGGTAGTGACGGCAACCTCTTCAAGCCTAACGATCGGAGCGACCTGAGCTCCGGTGTCCTCATCCTCGTTAGCTCCGGCCTCTTCCTCGTCTCTGGGCTCGTGCTCGGGTTCGTTGCTTGCCATAGTATCTACAGGGATTTCCTCGTGGATTCAGTTGTTCGTTACGCTGCGGCGTATGCGATAAGAGAATTTTGGGGGTTTTGCAACACTGGTAAACGGAACTTCATTTTTATTATCGAGGTTATACCGCGTTGAATCGAAGCTATCAATGGGCCGATTTCTTATGAATAAATATTGTGTATATGGCCCATTTATCCAATCATTAGTTGTCGCAGAATTAATATATTCTTAAGGCACCTCCATTCTTAAAAAGTTATTAAAAATGCATGTTTTAAAAATCTTTTCTTAATAACTAATTTTTAAATAAAAATTTTTAGAACCAGTTCTTAAAAAAAAAACTTTTAACATATTTACTAATATAATTAATAATAAAAATATTAATAAAAATTCCTAAGCAAAAATCCCCTCTCTCTGACCAGTGAAAATGGCCTTAATTCTCCACTTCCAAAGCAAAAAGCCGATCTCTCTTTCCCCTTGCCCTTGATCTTCCACGTGCTTTATGAACCCAAGCCATTTCTCGCAATATTTTTATTTCACATTAAAATACGAATATCTGGGGCAGATGCTACCAGCTTAGTAGCAAGGTGGCTGTAAAACGTGAGTTATCAACAAGAGGCAACAGTACCGAACTAGGACACTCAATCTCCTCTCACCGCGTAACCGATAGTTTGTCCGATCCAAATCACATGTGCAAACAAACAAAACTTTACGTCTGAGATTAAAAAACAATCACATTTCCAGTTCCTTGTTCTTATTATCACGATGATATTGATGACAACAATAAATATTGAGAATAGCTTCAGTGGAGACGCATGTAGAATAAACAATAATTCCATTTGTAGTAAAACCTTCACTAATTCATATGGCAGCGCCACCGCTGATCCCTCGTTTCCCGTCGGTCTATTCGGAGACATATCAACATCAATTATCGCCGAGTCATCAGCCACGTCATCGTACGAGTCAGATGATGAGTTATATTCCAATTCTACCCTTGTGGATCCCGAATATTCCGTTGTTGTCTCTTCCTTTTCCGAAGAGTGGCTCCTGACTTCCACCCAACCATCTGTTTCCCACATTGCCCTCCCGATCGTCGCCAATTTACAAATACTTGCCATCCCCGCGGTTTCGAAATCGGATCTCCACTCACTCCTCTCAGATTCCTCTTCTTCTTCTTCTTCTTCTTCTTCTTCTTCTTCTTCTTCTTCTTTTTCTTCTTCTACTTCTAAGTCAAACCCCGAGCTGACCCAGTCTAGTACGCAACGTGGAGATGGCTCAGTTGGAGACGTGTTTTGACACTGATACAGAAATGGATGGTGCAAAAGCTGTTCGCAATTCCACCGCTGACTCGCGTCTCGCTTCAGACACTTTTCTAGGAACTCACGGCCAATTTCCGACAGCATCGAAGGGAAAAGCGGCAACTCGTCGGAAAAACCGATTCGATTCAGCGAGTCAATCCCTAAGTCTTCCCAAGCGGGTTTCCCAGTGATCATTTCGATGATCGTGCAGCCAAGAGACCAGACGTCGCTCTCTGGCCCTTGGTACTCTCGCCTGATCACCTCCGGAGCCATCCAAAGCGGACTTCCACGTGGCGTAATCTGAGCCGTTGGTTCGTCGATTTTGATCGCCGCGCCGAAATCGGCTAGCTTGATCACGGAGCTTTTGGCTGACGAGAACGTTCCTCGCCTTGACGTCGCAATGAACGAATCCTTGTGAGTGGACTTCGCGGAGAGCAGAGACCAAACACGCCGTGTAACGCCGGAGAAGAGCCTCGTCGATTCCTCCGGTAGCGTAATTAGCCACGTCACCTTCTGGGAGATATTCTAAGAAGAGATTCCGAAACGACATCGTTCCTTCTTTCGAGAGTCCGTCGCCTAGGAATCGCACGATGTAAGGGTGAGGCTTGAGTGAGCGAAGGACAGAAATTTCGTTCTCGAGAGACTCCGATTGAGTGGGGAGACAAGTGGCGAGATCCACGGACTTGACGGCGAAAATTTCACCGTTGGTTTTGCTGATCGCCGTGCTAACTGCACCGAAACAACCTCTGCCGATAAGAGTACCGCGAACCCAAGAAGAAAATTGAGATGGTGAAGGTGACATTAAAGAAGTGAGTGTGTTGCTCTGTTTCTCCATGTGTGCCAACTTTCATATGTCGTCCTTGTGAAACACGAAGCTATTTATATACGTTTTAAAACAGAAAATGTGAACGAGAAATAGAGTTGCATTTTTTTTGTTTCTGACATGGACGTTTCCTGTACACTTGTCTTTGCGATTTGTAAAGTTTCATCTTTTTTCTCACGTTGACATGTCAGGTACAGCACAAACTCTTAAGTCAATCATTAGATTTTTGAAGAAATTCGAACATGTTAGATGGTCGCTCAGTTTTTGGATTTTAACGATGAAAACTAAATATCTATTGAAATCTCAAATTTTATTCCATGCAATTTTTTTTACTTTTATCAAATAATTAGTTGTTTTTATTAAGAAGCAAGAAATCAGAAAGGATAATTTAGAATTTACATGTCACTAATTGACACTTGGAGAAACAATGCACTTGCTCTTTCTCTTTAATCCTTATCCAACAAGAATCAAGTTGCGGTTTGATATTGTCCATTTATTTTTAACTCCCAAAGGATAAATCAGTGCCTCTCACTTCACGCAATCGTTTTCGTTTTTATAACCTCAACATTTAAAAATTTGGTTTTACTAAGTTAGACAAGTGATCGGATCACCCCCAGGGATCGTGGGTAAGACAAATGAACAAAACGTGCCGATATATTTTGAGGTGTGCTATTTGGGTTTACTCTTACGTGATTACTAAGACATGGAATATACGGTAGTTGACGTACAAATCATTGCCAAGGATTCATGAATCCAAACCATGTCTAGGCTAGCTAATCATACGCAAGGACATAAATTAATTATTTTCGTAATCATTTAAGATAAGGAAGGTGACGGTATACAGTAACGGAATCTGTATGCGAAGTAGAGGATTTCCGAATAGATAAACGGAGTTGTCAAAGGGTTTTAGATGAGGGAAGAGGTTGCCGAAAGGCGTGGACTTCAAAATGGGTCCATTCGAAGCTTACGCGGCATGAAACCGTTGATTCACGTTCTTTGACATATTTAACGAATGGCTCCAGTTGTCTGAACACACGTATTGGGAATTGACGTGCTTGATCAGCCACCACGCATAGTGAAATATTATATTAGTTACTTTTTTTTTTTTGTTGGGATTATGAAGCACAAGAATTTACTCTAAAACGTTATCCAAAGATATCACGGAGAACTAGTTGGAGATGAAAGGTAGACAAAGAAGGAAAGGGGTAATCACTTTTAATTGAAGAGGTGGCTGGTTGGAAATCTTGGGATGGCTCACCGCTGGACAACTATAACCTATAATCGTAATTTTCTAGGGAAACTTTACTAGAAAGAAATTTATGGTGATTTAATTTGGTGGTTGAAATATTCATTTTAAAGAAGCCTGCTACTGATTTGGGAAATTAAGACAAACTGCATTTAAATCTGCTTATGTTTATGCATACTTAGTTTACGTTTGCTATTGTTGTGGTAGATTTTTAGCTTTAGCAATTAGCATGCTATGACAGAAAATCTATTTACATGCAGACTTACCTTTGATCGAAAAGACAACGTTGAAATTTGATTAAAAACAAATGTTCCAAGTTATTAAAATTTATAAAATCGTGTGACCTCTAGATCCTTCGCTATTTCGAAAAACAGCCCATACTGAGATAATTTGTCCAATATTAAAAAATCGCATTAAAATATTGCAACTTTAGTTTCTCTGGCAAATCTTTGATCTTCCGGGAACGTGAGGTGTTAGTGAGACGGTCCACCACTTGTTCGATATCCTCTTAAGGCAACTATTTTCACTCATTTTGTGTGTATGAATAAATGACTAGAAATGTCAAAAAAAGAAAGATGTTCTTTGGAGATTTTTAGGACCCATACCATATCTTCCAACTTACATGTATAAGAGAATCCATTTGGAAAACAACTTAAGACAATGACACTGCAACATGTACTTAATACCGTACTAAACTTTCAGTGTTTTTAAGATTAAGTTAATAGCTAAGATATTTATCACCTAGCTAACTAAGTATCTCTCATTTAAAAGCTCGGGCTATTGTAATGACTCTAATGAGCGCAACTAGGAATGTCGAAATATAGCATAAGAATATATTTTGATCGAGCCGCATTATCTTATTAAAAAGTTAAAAAGTATATTTGATTGAATAGTAAAGACAAGTCTTATATATAGTATTTTTTTTTGACATCAAGCCTTATATATAGTTTATAACATAGGGAAATCGTAAGAACAATACCTATAAAGAATATGATAGAGATAATCTAAGATATATACACAAAAAGAATCGTAAACAGTAAAATAATTAGATCAAGTTAAAAACGAATAAAAGAATGGCTCCAAACTCTAACGTCAAAGTTGTTTTCTAACCTCTATATATGTCTTATGGTCAGAAGAAGGGCCCAACGGAATCAACATCACGCTGATATCATCCAAGGAGCCTCGTGATACAGAGAGGTCAACGAGCTTCTTGCAGGCTAACGATGCTTTCTGTTTCTGATCGGTGCCTATGCAAAATGGTCGAGCTATGTCTACTGCCTCCTGATTACTAACCTTGTCCCATAGACCGTCTGACGCTAAGATCAAAAACTCGTGTTGGGAATTGATTCGGAGAATATTTGTCTCTGGTTCAGCTATTATCCATTGTTTGAAATGAGCATCTCCGATTCCTCTAGATACCGCTAAAGATCCTTGGATTCTCCAAACACTGTGGAATGTATCGACATAACCTCCCTGCAGCATTATTCAAATCAGAACCATGTAATCCGGATAAACCAAACCGAATTTTTTTTTACAAGAAAACTACTTATACAGTTTGTTCATATGATCAAAATCAGACACCAAACCATACTGTTGAGAATCATCAATCATACGTTTTCAGAAAACGATATAAATGGATCAGCTTTGATATAAATGCAAGAACTTTTACCGAGCTCTCAATTCTGTGCCGTTCATCGTCTCTAGAAGGGCGGTGGTCAGAAGTCAGAGCCTCTGCGAGTCCTTCAACGCTCAAAACAGCACGGCAGTCACCAGCATTGGCCACCACAAGATTCCCGTTACTGATCAGAGCCGTGACGCAGCACGAGCCGCCCTTAACGTCTTTCTCCTTGAGAAACTCAGAATCAGTCGTAAGATAACCGCGTTTAACGGCTTCTTCAATCTTTGACTCGTTCCTTTCACCAACTATCTCTCTTAGAATGTTATTACACAACTTCTTAGCCGCAAACTCAGCCGCTTTTGATCCTCCATGACCATCGTAGACTCCGAATATTGCCTGCAATACCAATATTGAGTTCCCAGTGATTTCTCAAGTCATAGGATTTATCTATCTTTTAACCCAAAAAAGGGAGACATCTATTTATTTAAGTAGTGCACTTTCTTGCATATGTACCATTGATTCTCTAACAATTAGATTCCAAATTCTTAAAAAAATCCAAGTATCTGTCTCACACATTACAATTTGTGCATAAAGAAACCTTTAAAACAGTGTTAATAGAAGATTCGCATTTCCCAGTAATTAAGCAATAATCAGTTTATAAATTCGAAATTAGAGAATAAAATTGAAGTTTACCAGTTTCGGATCTCCTTGAAGATTGGTGATAGCAGAGAACCGATCCTCCATAGCTTCTCTTTTTCCTCTCTTGCAATAAACCGAGTATCCATCACCTTCCCTCTCCACCTCTCTATATTCCTCCCTCGGCGTCTCTGTATTCACCGCCGCCGCATCAGCTATCGGAGCTGCAATACCCACAAGAGCCACCGGTATATCAAGCCTCGTTGGCCGTTTCCTCTTCAGAACGCCTCCCGGGCCAGAACCCGATCTAAACCCTAATTTAGATGGCGGTTTCGGGAGACGAAGGCAAAACGGCGATGCGGGAGACGCAGCGGAAGGAGAGGAAGCGGGAGGATTGAGATGGGAAAGAGACACAGTTAGAGTTTCATGCGCCGGAGAAATGTTCGACGCTTTGTTGCAGAAAAGAGACGACGACGGAGAGAACACCGGAGAGTTGCAGACGGCAACTGAAAACGACATCGTTTTTTAGTAGAAATTTGAATCGCTGTAGATGATTGATTTATGCGTTTCCGAGTCGTTTGTGATTCTGTTAGTGTCAACGAGCGAGAAAGGCATAAATATAAGACGAGTCTCCGTGGCCGTTGTCTTCTTCCAGGTCAAACGTTACCATTTGACTTTTTCAAATCATGAATCCACCGCCACAGTCCATTATTTTCTGGTCAACGCCGATTTGTTTTTCTTTCAGAAATGAGAATGAGAAATATATTTTTGCTTACATAATTTTGGGAAATAGTGGTTTATTATTGTTACCGTTCAGTTTCAAGACAGCCTACACATCCTTTCATTTGGAATTGAAGAATCGTTGTTACTGTTATTAACACCAAAGCCATACGCTTCTTCTGCGTAACCCACCACCAGCTTCTCTCGTATGTTGTCATTTGTATATATATATATTTGTTGAGGATTTGATATTCTAAGATGTGAATATAAACTATACAAGTCCACGAAACTCGACCAATTCATCTTTGACTTGTGTGTTTAACTCCAAAAATCCATGGACCCACATCCATCAAACGTATGTCGCTCGCCAGCTAGTTGCTATCAACCTCTCTACCATGTCCCTTTGCTACATACACTTCGTTTTTTAAGTAAGTTGGAGAGACAAACCGACGTCTAACACAAAGGTGTTAATATTATTCTAAACAAAGTAGTTAAGGCTTAAAGAGTCACTTATTTATTTTTCTGTTTTACGTTTTACTCTCTGTTTTGCATTTTTGTTTACTTAGTCTTAGAGACACACTTTTTAATTTAAACTATTATTTTTTGTTTAAAAGAAACAATTTTTATAGTTGTTAAACATGAATGATCTAAAATCAGTCAAGATTGACCGATGACTTTGAACATCATATCATCTTTCGCGTATTTTAGGTACGAATATATTATAATTGACTTGGGTCCACTATATTCTATAGGTGCTTCCACGTTATGACTTTTTCAAAGGAGAGAAAATCCAAGGTCCGACGCTTCAAGTTGGCGCATATCTCTTGTTGCCACTTTACGAGTTTCAAGTCTTAAGACTCTTATAGCTTCACCACCGGCTTATACCAAATATCAGTTTTTTTGGTAGTTTCTGGGATTATTAGGCACAGGGTGTTCGATATGAGCATATTTTGCTTCACATGTTCATTTTCTGTGACAATTGGTTGTGCATTCTAGAATATAATTTGCAGTTAAAGACTGTTAAGGAGTTAAACGAAAATGGACATATTAAACGTGATTGTGCCATCCAATTTATGTCTGAGACTCTGAGTCGTATTTATTGGAAGGAACATATACCACTAACCAAGTTTTTTATCTTCCACTTCTCATTTCTCCGCAACCATGATTCCATGAACTTATGTAAACATGGATTTTGTGTGTTTTGACTATTTCGTACGCGTTAATTCATTAAATGTTGATTGTGTTTTCCAAGATGGTTCAATAAAATTGTATAACTAATTTTAAACGAAAAATGTAAATTGGGTTGGGCTTTCATAAAACCCAGAATAGTAATTTACCTATAGGGTCATAAATTAAGCGGCTATGAGTTTGGGCCGCCAATCTCTCAATCCGTCAGCCCTTGCTATTCGGCCAATCACAGGTCAGCGAATAATCTTTAGGTCCTTTTCCTGCGCCCCACATCACAGTCTTAGTGAATCACATGTTTTTTATTGTCGTTTCTTGTGCATCAAGTTCTGCTGACGTTTCTTTGTTTTTTTATAGAATTTTCAACACCATTAACTTTTTAGAAAAATTTACAGCACATGTCATCGTGTACGATCGTAAGAATACGTTTATATATCGAAGCAGTCGTCGTGTGTTAAACACAGAATATCCTTGATATTATTGTTAAACGTTTTAAATATTTCTGTGGCTACCAAAGAAAATCAGAATCAGAGTTATTATCCTTCGTATAAATTTCCATTAATTTTGGAGAGAAAGAAGAATAATGCCACCTGTCATTTCCAAATCTGGCACGTAGGTTTTTCTCATACGCATACAGTGGATACAGTACCGAAGGCGGCTCGTAGAAATAGTAGTTGTTCAATTCTCCAACTACTTAGGGCATTAATAACATTATTGCTTATCGATTCGAGAACTAAAGAATCATGTTTTGGATCAAAAACCTCGTAAGAATCTCGCCGACCACTTCATCGGTCGGAAACGTGTTCAAAAATCCCGAATCCTATACTCTCTCGTCTCGTTTCTGCACCGCTCTGCAACACCTGCAACAGAGCGAGACGGTTCAAGCAACTGAGATAGTTAATGGATTGGAGCCACATCGCTACGACGGTTTGGCTCCGACGAAAGAAGGAGAGAAGCCGAGGGTTCTGGTTCTCGGGTCGGGTTGGGCTGGTTGTCGGCTTATGAAAGGGATCGATACTACCATTTACGACGTCGTTTGTGTTTCTCCTAGGAACCACATGGTCTTTACTCCTCTATTGGCTTCTACTTGCGTCGGTACGCTTGAGTTCAGGTCCGTTGCTGAGCCAATCTCTCGTATTCAACCGGCGATTTCACGAGAACCCGGTTCTTATTACTTCCTTGCTAATTGCTCCAAACTTGATGCTGACAATCATGAGGTAATTGCTAAATTGGAAGTTTTCGCTTAATCGCTTTCTCGGTGTTTCGTAGTTCTCAAACTGGATATAGGGTTCGTTGCTGATCGCTGAATTTGGAACCGGTTTAATTAGTAACGGTGAAGTTCTTGAAATTGGGCAAAAAATCATGCAGCTGTTTCATTTTTTTGGGATTTTTCTACAATTTGATGAAATGTAGAAGAAGCAGATTCATTTAGACATCCATTGTTTCTTGCGTTTACGTTTCTATATGAATTTTTTTCACATTTTTTAAATAGAATATATATAGTATTTCTTTATATTTTTGCATATTGTAATAGAATATATTTAGTATTTATTTTTTTATGTGCACATGATTTTTACAATGAACAAAAATAATTTGCTTAAAATGGCTAACATAAATGCAAACAAAAATAACAGAGGCCTTAGTAGTAGAAATAATGTGAAACTTGTTTTTGTGTTTGCAAAAGCAATGTGGTTTTGACTTTGTGTCTTGATCTTGGTTTAAACAGGTGCATTGTGAGACTGTAACTGAGGGATTGAGCACATTGAAGCCATGGAAGTTCAAGATTGCATATGACAAACTGGTACTAGCTTGCGGTGCAGAAGCATCCACATTTGGAATTAATGGCGTCTTAGAAAACGCCATCTTCCTCCGTGAGGTTTACCATGCTCAAGAAATCCGCAGGAAGCTTCTCCTTAACCTCATGCTCTCTGATGTTCCAGGTATAAACAAAACATTCTTCATCCACTCATTGCCTTTGATTGAACACTAAACTCATGATTCCAAATTACATGAATACAATATTAGGCATATCTGAAGAGGAGAGAAAAAGGCTGCTGCATTGCGTTGTGGTTGGAGGTGGGCCGACTGGTGTTGAGTTCAGCGGTGAATTGAGTGATTTCATCATGAAAGATGTTCGTCAGAGATATGCTCATGTGAAAGACGACATTCGTGTTACATTGATCGAGGTTTCTTCTTTGTTACATCATTGATGAAAAGTCAATAATCTATGATCAGTTTCATATATACGAATTTTTTATCAGTACTATTTCTTTCCAGGCAAGGGATATACTTTCTTCTTTCGATGATCGGCTCAGGCACTATGCAATCAAGCAGTTAAACAAGGTTATTATAGCTCATCCAAATGCTTTAATTTGAGAGGATCTGGATATTTTGATGTTGAAAATCTGCTAGTTTTGACTTCAGTCTGGAGTGAAGCTTGTGCGTGGAATTGTGAAAGAAGTAAAGCCTCAGAGGCTAATCCTTGATGATGGCACCGAAGTTCCTTACGGTCTCTTAGTCTGGTCAACTGGTGTTGGACCATCTTCATTTGTGAGATCTCTTGGTCTTCCAAAAGATCCAGGTGGAAGGTCAGCTAATAACAATATCTCAACAAATCTTGTTATGTTATATTCCACAAATATCAATTTCAGGACAGTTTCTAATATTGGACCATCCTGTTTCCAAATAGGATTGGAATAGATGAGTGGATGCGTGTACCTTCTGTACAAGACGTGTTTGCTATTGGTGACTGTAGCGGATATCTCGAGAGCACAGGAAAATCAACACTTCCTGCTCTTGCACAGGTCTGTAATGTTGTAATAGAATTAAACATTGGCTTTTGTTATGTACGGAGTCTTATAACGTGTAAGTCTCTGATGAATGTAGGTGGCTGAGAGAGAAGGCAAATACTTGGCGAATCTGTTGAACGTGATGGGAAAAGCTGGAGGAGGCAGAGCCTATAGCGCAAAAGAAATGGAACTTGGAGAACCATTTGTGTATAAGCATTTGGGAAGTATGGCTACTATTGGGAGATACAAAGCTCTCGTTGATCTCCGTGAGAGTAAGGTATGTTAATAAGCTCTCATTCACTCGCATTTAAAATCCCTCAAAACACATAGATAGCTAAATTCGAGGAGGGAGTTTTCTTGGGCAGGAAGGAAAAGGAATATCAATGGCAGGTTTTGTGAGCTGGTTCATATGGAGATCTGCGTATCTGACTCGAGTCATCAGCTGGAGAAACCGCTTCTATGTTGCTATCAATTGGCTCACTACTTTTGTCTTTGGTCGTGACATTAGCCGAATCTGATCCAAATCTCCTTCCCTTGGCTACGTACTTCTCTCTCTCTTGTTTTCCACTTGATAACCCCTCCTAATACAGAAATCGGTTGAACGATGTCGTTTTTAAGGAACAATTCAATTCAGTGAAGCGAATTCGGCCAGATTATACTTTGGAATGAATGAAAGAAATGTTCTGTGTTTTTTGTAAGTTTGACACAAGAGTAGGGGGTTTTATTAATTTTAAAATCAATCAAATATTTCTCAAAATCATAAATTATAGTGGTTTGGTGTTGATTTCTTAAAAGATTCCATCCAAAAAAACCAGCAATACAAACAAACTTAAAATAACTTATAAACGGAAATCCAAAATTAAAAAGAAAAGTGAACCCCATACATGTTGCATCCCAATACCTATATTTCGATAAACATAATATACAAACTCGGTTACAGAGAGGATGGTTTAATTCATCTAAATTTGGAAGTTGGAAAAAGGACAAAAAAAATAGGAGAAATACCTAAACTCAAAATGCCAAAAAAGCTGTGGCAAATCGGTACTCCTAAACAAACCTATGTACCAAGTGATAATAGCTCAGTCATTATACATTTTTAATTTACAAGCCAAAAACTTTCGATGACAAAGCAATCAGGATCATAACTATTTATTACCTCATATATATGTGTGTGTGTGTGTAATCACATCACATCCACCTTCGCCGGCAACTCTACTCCAGCTGCTAAAACGCTAGAAGCAACCAGCTTCACTGCCAACATAGGATTTGAACCGTACTTCTGTCTCGCTTCAGCAAAGCTCGGAGCAAGAACGGTTTGCATCCACTGATCAACCGTTTTCTCATCTTCCCCTGATGATAATGATGACCATGAAGCCACCAAAATCTGAACTATCACTTCGTTATCAATCTCTAGATGTGTTTCGGATCCAAAGCACCGCTCAAAATGTGAAACCACCTTCCCTTGAATGTCCTTAGCTAACCCATCGAAGTCAACCGGTTTAAATGTCACTTTTCCATCTACTTGTTCAATGAAATCATCGAACCAAGTGTTCCTGTCCTCTGTCTCATGATCCAAGCTAACTTCTGTTTTATTCACTGGAAGATTCAGATCTAGATATGAGCGTTGCAACTTCTCTGCACGCTGCTCTGTTTCTGGCTCATGTTTTCTCTTATTTACCCCAATTTTAGCGGTATGGACTACCCTTATTTCTAGTTTATAGCTTCTAGCGCTGAGAACTCTTTCCTCCGAAAACTTCACAGGTTTAATAACATGATCAGTAGCATTATCCTTGACAATCCCAGAAGTCGCAACAACAATCACATTTTTCATACTGATCACTCTTCCATGCGAATCACGGAGTTTCCCAGTACTCACTGCTTCAGACAATCTGATCTGATCCGGGAACTCGGCTTTTTCCACATTTTCTAGTAAAACAACAGAGTGTGGTTTCCTTGATAACTCACCGGTTATGTAATCAACCACTGTTTTGCCTCTGAATTTGTCATCAAGAGAACAGTGCTCTGCCCCAAAATCCACACAGATGCAATTGACCTGACCACCATAGAAGACTTCAGAAAGAGCCAAGGCTACTTTCTTCTTCCCCTTTTTATCAGGTCCAAGAAGAGCAAGCCAAATTCCACTTGATTGGTTTCTTCTCGTGGAGTCACTTTTGCATCCGCAGATAATTTGGCTTATGGCATTCACAGCTTCTGTCTGCCAGGCAACTTTACAAGAGAGTAATTCTCTGAGGGACTTGAAATCTTTCTGATCTTTATGTGCTAAAGAAGAATGTAGAGTCACCAGCAGCGATTTCTCTCTCGGTGTGTTTGATTCCTGACTTTTTGATGCATATATTACTCCCAATCCTAAATCTGTAGTAACACAGCTCAACGGAGAACTCACTGTGCGGTTAGTCACTGATGTCATAAGATCCTCCATATCTTTTGGCTTTGAGAGTGGCGGATTCAGCAGTTTAGGCGTCTCCAAAAAGCTTACAGGAGTTCTGCTGGGAATATTGGGACCATTTTGGCCTGTTGGGCTTTGCACACTCTTCTGAACTGGGAACTGCGGAGTCATAGACTGAAAACCGAGTTTAGGAAATGCCTGAGTTTGATGGATACTTTGGCATATGTTGTCCCATTTCTTCTGCAGAGCTGCGGTTTGCGAGGCTAACTCGTTTGGGTCATCTATAGCCTGCACTAAATCAGAACCAAAACCTCTCTCAGGATATTGCATTAAACCATCAGAACCAACTGCAAATTAGGAAGAAGTTGATAAAAACGCACCTTACTGCAGCCCGTTGTTCCCTTGTCTAACTCGGTCTCTGCAGCCCGTAACCAAGAGGGTAACTTCTCGGAACACTGATCAGACAGAGAGGGACTCGAACCAGCCTTGACGACGGCCGCTACTTCATGTAAATACTTGTCGTTGCACAGGTGACATCGCGAAAGCGTCCGACTCACTGTGGTACTCAATGGTACTCTGAAATCGGATGTAGAGGAAAAGAACCCTCCAAACGGAACAAAGGATCCCATCAAGCTGTAACCAACAGATTCATATTAAGCTAAGACAACATCAAGCACAAGACGGAAATATAATGTCTACTTAGAAACAAATGGGAAGCATAAAGCGGAGACCGAAGTGCAATGATAGTGAGGATATGTTAAAATATTTGAGTTTATGTTTTCGACATTGACGTAAACACTAACTATTCCCACAAATATAGTGATGTTCCAAGTTACTTCAGCTAAATTATAAAGGTATATAAAATTCAATTGTACAGTCTAACGTTAACAGAACATACCTTGATTTTGGATAAAGCCTATGACTGGAGGGTTTAGATGATGTGATTGGAATGACGTGAAGATCCCAATCCTTGTCTATCGTAGGAAACCGATCGAGAAGCTTCGTGTAAATCTCATTGCTCGAGACACATCCGATGAACCAGAGTCTCTTACTTTGATGTTTCAGCAAATCCGAGAGCTTCAACACCAAATTCTTCAAAGCATTACTGTTTCCACCGGTTAAGACACTGAACTCTCCCAGATTAAGCACTATTTCCGATTTCGAGCCATTTTGCTCTGCTATTCTTCCTAAATCATTAATTTTCACGCCACTCTCCTCGTCGTTATCCGATCCAACGGCTAAAATTTGACTAATCTCCTTCTCTATGCTAATTACGCTTAACCCGTTTATCTCTGCAGGAAGAAACCCTAGCTTCCCACTGTTGATCGAATCCGTGAAGGTTTTAAGAGCTTCGTTAGCACAATTACCAACTAGGAGCGGGTTCTTCCTCTCTTTCCGGCCTAATACTTGTCCGATTCTCCGAGAATTTTCATCGAAACTACTGCTCCCACCAAACGGAAACTCACGACTAGGATCTGAATCCGGAAGATTACAGAGGAAGAGAGGCGGACAATGACCTCGTGAGAAGCGGGAAGAGAATTGCGTTACCGGAGGATGAAGCACGTCGAGCTTGATGTCGGAGCTCCGAAACCCGGCTTCACCAAATAACCGATTCACAATCGGATCGTCGAGGATTGATAATATGAAATACTTCAACTCCACTTTCAAAACCGTCGTTTGGCATCCGCCGCCGTTACTGGCGTGGATCTGCTGGAGGTGATACGTCTCCGGATGCCGTCTCTGATTCGCCTGAGACCGCTTGATCGCCGCCATGAGCGAATTCGAAACCGGTGGATTTTCTTCAGTCGCCGGAGACTTCGACGACGGGAGTCTGTCCAGAGATACGCCGACGCAGAGCTCCAGAGCTCGGAATTGAAGACGCGACGAGTAAGGAGTACTCCGAGCGGCGCGTGAGACGCAAACTTCCCGGAGAATCGACGACGGCATCGCGAGAAGAGCGGAAACAGCATGGAGTGAGGTAGTCTGCGCGTGGCTCCTCCGACGAGCTACTGCAACAGCATCGTCGAGAGCACGAGCAGCTTCCTCTGTTAAGCATTCTCTCGCCGTATTCACCGGCGTCGGCATCGCCGGGAAAAGCAAAAAAAAAAAAAATAGAAAATCACCCAACGAGAGACCTCTCCAATCAAACTAACCCACTTACTCTCCCACCAACAAAAATCAGAAACTCAACAATAAAACAAATTTCAAAAAATAAAACTCAGAAAATATATTAAAAAAAAACAAGTCAGGCGTGAATTTTTCAGGAAATGATTTAGATCAGAAAACATCTTATGAGTCTCTATATCTTAAAAGTTATAAAGCAATAAAATAAATAAAAATATATATATATCTGGTTTGTGTTTGGTTTGCTTCAATCCTAAAAATCTTACGCTTGGATATGTACAGAGTAGAGAGAGTGTGTTTTGGTGGTATATTGCTTGTGGGACCCGGCCAATATATTGTCTGATTTTTCTTTTGTTTGCTCTTTCTTATGTCTGAAACGATGGTGAAACAATCACGAATATGTGGTTCCTTTCCTATCTTTGATTCTCTTCTATTATTCATTTTGTTTTCTTTCTCTTCTATCATTCCTTTGCTTACATCTCTTTTTGTTTTATACATTTTAAAATAATTACAAAATTTTTTAAAAAAATCTTCAAAAAATTCAGCATGTGAAAGAGAGTTTTAATTTTAGCGGGAAGAATTGAAAGCATAAATTGGAGTACAAGATTGATGATAGCTTTGATTATATATGGCCCAAACATATCTTAAACAAGATTGCTAACTTTGATTATTTAATTTTTAAAATAAACTACTATATTTGATTCTTTGGTCTTCTTTTTCTCTCCTGTCAAATTGTTTCACTGCTTTTTCATCACGCTAAAGATTTGACAATATATCTTTGTCCCCCAAAATTTTTTTTACTTTAGTAACATATATATAGGTTCTATTACTACTGTATACACATATCTTCAGATCTTCATTTTTTTCTATCTGGTTCATAACTAGAAAAATAATGATATCTGGTTTATGATCCAAAGAGAAATTGGGATTAACTAAGAAAAGTCAACTTAATTATAGAAGAGAAAAAAAAGGTATCGAGCGGTAGACAATGAATTAACTTTTATAAAAGATTAGGTGAGTGTCATAAGAAAAAGATGAAAAGCATAAGTGATTAGAGGCCCAAACACGACCTTTTTGTACTCTTTTTTGCGTCATTGTCATTTACCATCCAATAAAGGGATTTTGTTTATATATGATTTCACACTACTTCGCACTTCTTTTATTCCCGATCACATATGCATCTTTTTACTCAATTATCAATCTTTTCAAAATAGCTATTTTCGGTAATAAGTAAAAAAATTAGGTGGATGCCTATAAAATTACTTATAATTCATATAATAGTCAATTCATTTGGGAAACTATGGATGAGACTAAAATTCTCGCTCTCATCTTCGAACTTATATATCTCTCTCTCTTTTTTCTTTTCAATGGGTTTGTAAACTATTGTGTACCCCATCCTTTTTTTTATCATCAATATTTATATGATTCAATCTCACTATCCTGTTACAAATAAAAGATAGATTCTTGAAAAAGTGATATTTTAAATTCAAACATGGAATAATTATTGATAATATGATCGCTCTGATGTTTAACTAATGAAAATTGAAGTTAAGAAGAATATTGGATTTTATAATTAAATAGAAGGGAATGGAGTTTAAGAATATTGATATGTTTTTTTGGTAATTTTTTTGTTTTTGTTGATATGTTGTTGTTAAGCATTATTTCCAAAGCAATAATATTACAAAAAAAAAAAACTTATTTGAAGTCTAGGCTCAGGTATGCATAGCTTATGGATGGTTGGTTCTAAAAGATTGATCCATGTAATCGAACGCAGAGGTTGATCGAGAGAACTGTGTGTTGTAGAAAAGCCATTATCATCTTCTCCTTTTGTTTTTTTCTTTCTTAAAGCTAATTCACTCCCCCTCCCCCCCCCCCCCCCAGCTTCATCCCCTCCTCATGAACATCAAACCCTAGCTAGGATACTGTATCCTAAAAACCACGCTTTGTAAAATCTATACGTATATTTTTTCAACCAATCTAGAGAAAAACAACTATTTGTCATCCGAATATCAGCTATGTATTAGTATGTAACTTCTCACAAATTATTAGTAAGTAACTTCTCACAAATAAGTGTCGAGAAGCAAGTACAATATATATTAACGTTGTTTTATGTTTAAACGAGCTCTCATAATCAAACACGTTTCTTTAGTATTCAACCTTTTTCACTTTTTTTGTATATTATTATTTACGAAGAAAATAATCTATAAATATTTAAAAGATGACTAATATTTGAAAGGGAAAATGCAGAAGACAGCACAATGGCTTTTATATAACGGTGTCCCTTTTCATTTTCCAGAAAATAATTCTTTAAAAGTTGGTTACATGGTGGCTGCGCCACGTCCCCTATTAAGATGACACACTAAATCAATTCAATTAATTGGGAGATAGATATTGCACCTCAAGTGATCAAATTAACCCTAAGAGCGTCAGACTTGAGAGAGATGAGAATACATAGACAAATATCGCAGTATTAAATTAATTAATCCCATGTTTTGTCCGTCACATGATAATTAACAAAATACAGAAAAAAAACCCGATAAGTAATCGTAAACCCTTAATATCAGATCCCCTGTGTTGAGCACACAGTAAGGGACCAACGCTCGCTGTTCGAGGTGTGGTCCTTGGCTGTTTCCTTCTGACACACTATGTAACTTTATAAGTGGATGACATTATCTATCCATTAGTATTTCCACCACGTGTTGAGAGACTTTTTCTTTTTTCTTTATGTGAAGCATCTTAGAAGATTTTAGTCCTCGATGGAGAGGGTAGACCAAGTACTTGGACAGAAACTCTCAACAGCACCAATCCCCGACTCACCCCTTCTCACATTGTATATCAAGCAAAAGCTGTTTGAATTGACTCCACTTTTCGTTTGTCGGTTTTAAAGGAAAGAACAAAACTATTTTACACGTCAGCTACTTTCATATTGATATTCGTCAGATTGAAAAATTTGGAGAAAATAAAAATCAAACCTATTATTATCTTCTCTCGCAATCCTTTTCTAATACGTAAGCTCTGAATGATTATGTGGTTAATCTAATCCCTGATTAATAGTTATCTAATTCTTATGGTTCCCTGGCACCTATCGGCTATCGGTCATTTAGATAATCACATATATATAGTTGATGTGACATTTGTGTCATCTCATAGATTTTTGTTGAATGTGTTTGTACTTCTGGGTCACTTTTTTAAAATGAAAATATTATTTATAATCGAGCAGGCGGGTCGAGATACTCCAATTGTGGTTTTACGAATAGAGACGAGAGCTTCGATCCTTCATCCGATGGTGTGGATGGGAAATTGAAAGAAGCTGCACAGATTTTCAATTCTGATGAAGGAGAAGGCTTCAAGGATACTTACTCTTTCAGGCCAGATAGCTACAGTTGGGGCAATAATAATTTCCCTAGGGTATGCTTTCTTACAACTCTTCTATTGACTATGTTTAATTATTTGATCGAAAGTGTTACTGAATCAATTTATAAAGGCATTCATTTTGTCTAGTGCTTCATATGTACTGTAGATTTGCAATCGAGTATTATCACTCAATGATTTGGATTCGTGTTATTTGAATGTGTGGTTCATGTTCTAACTTGGGTTTACAGGGATGGTACGAGTCCATATTTTTCCTTGTTTGTTTGAATCAGACGGACACCAGACGTTTTTTTTTTGTTTCTTGCAGGACATGAATAACAAGTGTGAGATAACTACTGAGGAAGTTCTGAGGAACGCTGATTTCAGGGTGAGTGTAATTGGGTTACATATGTTTCAGAAGCAGAAAACTTGTGTTTTTAATTGGTTTTGTGTAAAAACCTGGGTCTTTTTGTACTCACATTTGAAATATGTTTTGTTGGACAGAATGTTAAGTTCCTTGCGCAGTTCATCACCGAAGCAGGGATCATTATTAAGAGGAAACAGGTCAATTTGGATGTTTCTTGCTTTAGTCTAACTTGGTTTCAATGATACATGATGATGTTTTGCAAGTCCATATGATGAGGCCCTCTTTTTATTTATCTCTTGTATAGACTGGCTTTAGCGCCAAGGCACAAAGGAAGATTGCTAGAGAGATCAAAACGGCCCGTGCATTTGGGTTGATGCCTTTCACAACAATGGGTACTAAGGCATTTACATTTGGGAAAACCATGGAGAACAGAGACCAAAATTTCGAGTATGAAGTTCCTGATTGTGATGATGAATTTGACACTGGAAATGCTTGAATCCAAAGGATTGGATCGGGTTAGTTTTCATTTCTTGGGTTTTGGTCAATATTTGGAATAATCCGGTGTTTACCAAGTTGAGAATTTAAGTTCCGATTAGGATTTGTATCTTATGGCTCTAGTTTGTTACTTTTGAAGATTTGAGTCAGACTGATAATCTATCATTGTGTTTTATTCATATATCACCCCGTGTAACTGTAAGATTATGGTTTCTTTGTTCTATAAATCAAGTCGTAATCAATTATCATTTCATGCTACAGCTGATGAGCACACACGTATGTCCAGAAAAAGAAAGGTTAATCCAAAATTTATGTTCCATCAAAGACAATTCATCTGGAACCCCTATCTGTTCTCTTCATCTCCATGTATCTAACATTTTCGATTGTTTTCTTCTTCTGTTGGATTAACCTCTCGAGCCTATTCATATCTGCATCTGGAAGTTGACATGGCCGATCCAGAGAAGGTACAACAACTCTAGATCGTTCGAGCAGATCCCTCTCTTTTTGTTCTGCAAAGCAAAGCAATGATCCTGCACATACTTCTTTAGCTGAAGACGGCTTCTCTGGTTTGAACTTCTGAAGTTTTGAGTACTCAGTGATGAGATGAAACATGTAGTCATAAACCCGGTTCATGCTAATACTTTCCATGTAACTTTGTCCTCTTTTTCCTATTCTCTCAGCCTGTGAAAAAGAAACGCCTTAGTAACATTAATGGTATCTGGTATATCGATACTTCAATGAGAAATGTGGAGTATTATGTTACATCAGAAGGGTTGGCATTGCCCCAATCAACAGCATATTTGATGGAACGACATAGATCAGTGGGAGAGACAGGCCAGTAGTTTTCCTTGGGAAGGAGGCCTCTGCTGAAGAAATCTTCATACTCAGGTGAGATTATGAGTGTCATGGAACCACATGATAGGATATACTTTAGAGAAACTGACCATGCATAACCCTCTGCATATATTTTGTACCTTACGATACAATGAAACCCAACAATATTAGATCCTTCCCATATCCTCCAGTCATATGTGATATATAACTTGGGGGGGTTTCTTGGTACTCACCGGTGATTGCATTGGTTGGAGAGCTTGGATTGTTCAAACCCACCTTTTGCTTCTTCTTCCCAGTTCTGTAGTTAAAAACACACATCAGCATCACTCCCACTAGGTTAAACCATCTATGAGGATTTACTGAAAAGGCATGTAAGCAAAGTGAACCTGGCGCATAATCTGTGCTCCCCATAATCTTGAATGGTTGCATTTCATGAGCTCCACTCTTATAGGCGAGACAACTTCTGGATTGCCTTTCCAGTAAGCTCTAGGTTGTTTGTTGTCCCAGCTACTTCTCCTAGACCCATGCTTTATATCCCCAAACTCTTCTTCCCAGGGCCTTAGATTTGTCTCCGACCTTCATCACAACATTCTGATTCATACAAGAGTTGAGTAAAGAACTTATTAGTCAATCGAAAAGAGATATTATGTACCAGCCCCAGAACGACCAATCCGGAAAAGGAATGTCTAAATGAGCTTCATTGGTGCAATATCGAAAAAGTGGAGCGGGAATCGACTGGTGCTCGGTCCGGTTGATGATGGGTTTGTCCATGCAATCAAACATCATGTCAACATCGGGAACCATCCCCGGATACTTGTTGAGCAGTTGCAGAATCCCCCAAATGGTAAACATCATTCTGCTTTGAACACACGCGTAATAGAGATCAACATATAGCTTTCCTGATAGTATCACCACTCGAAACGCAGCATTTGCTTTGGCCCTCTTCACATGCTCTTTAGTCACCCCAGTCTCTGCCCATGGCTCTAAGTCCCGGTGAATCCACCTGGCTTTTCACCAAATCAATGATATCATCAACGGTTTACGCCAATAAAGAAAGTTTCATTCTTTCTGATTCATGTGAAAACCCCATCAATGAAATTAGTTGGTACTAACAAACCTGAAGAAGTGTGGGCATTGCGATTGCTGGGTTCGACGACTCGAGCCGGAATCTGACTGGAGACTCTTTGGTTGGACGACGGCGTTGTAGGGACATGAGAAGTAGGAGCACTGAAGGATTCGATAAGCCTCGGAATGTTTAGTAGCTTCGCTGAAAGATTTGCGTGGGAAGATGTGCCAAGGCGTTGGTTCTAAGTTATGTCCGGCCAGAGTTTTTGTCTGAGCTACAAAGTCGTCAACCTGTTCGACGAAATTACTCAGTGAACAAAAGCATTTTAAAAGACAGGAAAATAGTCACGTGTTTGTTCCTTTAGATAGCAGAGCATGAAAAGCTAATTCAGCTTGAAATCTTTCATTAGATTCATCAATCACACAAAAAGAAAAAAACCATTATTACGAGTAATTCATGTCGTCAAGAGTCTGCAGCTTTCTGAAAAATTTCTCACTGAACAAATCCAGGATATAAAACAGAAAACTTCTATGATTCTGTCAGATCCAAATAGTAATTTGCAGAGTTTTGATATCGAATTGCTGAAAGAAAAGAAGCAATAGAGATGTGGATGGAGGAAGGAGACCTTGTAGAGAAGACGAGCGGTGAAGGAGAAGAAGGAGAGAGCAAGAACGCAGAGAAGGAGATAGGAAGGTGAACGAGGGAAGCTTTTGTGAGGGAGACGAAGACCCATTTTTTCTTCTTCTGCCTAACTTTTTATTTTTTCTACTTTTTCCTTTACTTTTTTTTCCTGTTTAATGACCGCAGAAATATCCTCTGCTTTTAGTCCCCGATCCATTCGGAGCTTAACTTTGCTTTGCATCAGTTTGTTTCTATTTTAACTCTACATGGGAATTTATCTTTTCTTTTTAACAAATATATTCAAGAGAATGTTTCTTCTGAAAAATACAATAGTTTGTTACCCTAAAGTCCTAAACTAAACTACTCGGCTTTTTACAGATTTAATATTTTTTCAGCTATAAATTTCAAATTAAATTATTACTAATTTTCTGCGTCCTGTATGGCATATATTAGTAAGTAATACTGACATCTATTATCGTATGACATTAAAGTCAATTATTTTAGTTTAAGTCAAACAGAGGATTTTAATACAATTATTCCTAATTGGTGATTGAATGGCAATCCAGATCTCTAGTTTAATTCAATTCTAGTGTAAGTTTATAACTTTATTTTTGTGAGAATTTACTACGATTTCTTATAACACTTTTCGTGTGTCTATCACCCTAATGTTTCTTCTCTGTTTTAGACTATGGGGACGACTCGTATCATCTCTTTAATCTAGTTTGTTGCAAATCTAAATCATAACATATTGGCTAAAAACTTCAACATGTAAGGGAGAGTTGGTGGATCGGATAAGCCAATCATCAAAACGTTCATGGTATAATGATTCTTTATTTAGATAAGAATACATATTAGTATTACAAGAAGTCTCCATCCACTCCAAATATGGAGATTGACGCCAGAAGCGACAGTCATCGCAATTGTACTACATTACGTTACCATATTCTTTGATCCATTATATATACTTTTTCACATCATAAATGCATCTAAGTAAAGTGGGAACCATAAGGAGGCCACATATATTTACATATAATCTATTTCTTTAGTTTTGGATTTCAATAGTTTCCAACATATTTTTCCTCATAGTGACTAGTGTTTTCGTCTGCTCCTGCTTCCAATGCAGTCTTCCCTGCTTCTAGAAACTTCAGAACAGCATCCTCTGCGTATTTATTGCCTTCACTTACTGTCATGTTCTTCCCAATGTCCGGATATGAGTTTAAGAGATGTCACCTACGAGTTGGGAGGCGAGTTCCACCTGGAATTCTGAGAGCTTCGAGTGTCCTCTCTAGCTCCCCATGGCCTCAGGGTACTTTCACTTCCGGTAGTTTCTCTGTTAAACGTCATCAAGGTCAATAATTGATGAAGCCAATCTGAAGTATAAGTTCTGATTTCCTTGAGATTAATTAGCATCGATATACCTGCTAAGTTTGATCACTAATAGTTCTCAATTGTATCAACATTCAAGGCGTATCTTTCAACAATTGTATTTTGACTATCAAACTCAACCAAACCGCAACTGTCTATAAATGCTTCAACCACGCTTCGGTGTGTGAGATCCATGATAGCAATATATGAAATATGAATTTTAAAATTATCCATAACATTACACATTTGTAGTGACTAATGACCCTTTTTTAGTGATTACTTTGCAAGGATTCAGAGCAAAAAAAAGAAAAAAAGATAAAGTCTAATGGACTGGGAGATCAGGTAGAGAATGAAGCAGACCTGGACAATCTTGGCGAGGAGAATCTCGGAATTGAAAGTATTTCTCAAATGTACCAGCCCATGCATCTCTCTTGGTCAGGAAATGCAACTTTAGGTTGAAGAGTTTCTTTACCGTAGCAGGTATAGAAGATCTTTGGGCTTTGTGATTCTGAACCACTTGATCCTCTGATTTATATTTCTAAGATTTCTAGAGCACTTCGGAAAATATGAATCAAAGGAAAATGTAAGATTTCTGTTCATAACTGAGAGTCGGAGGGTAAGACCTTTAGTTAGACATTTACGAAATTTGAAGCCCAAATCACTATCTCACTCATGTTTCAAAAAGTAAAAAATAAACTCTATGGAAAAAACTTGAAAACGTTGAATTCACCTGATGCAGAGACATAAAGCTTTACTCATGTCACCTGATGCAGCTGAAACCTTCTGGCACAATGCAAAATCAAGATGAAAACCAACAATAGAGGAAAGCAAATCTGACTCAGGACTGAGATAGAAGATCAGATCAGCAAGGATCGGATTCTTACTCTGGCACAGAGCTCCAAGGCTTTTGATTGAAATGCAACATATGGAAGAATCTGTTAGAACAGAGCTTAAAAATTAGTGAGACATATATAGACACAACATAGAATATCCTTTGGGATACATATTGTTCTGTCTCAAACAAGAGATCTTAGCATGCAACAAGGTAGAAAATGCATTACCATAAGCCTCTCCTGTAGTATCCTAAGGATCTGATCTTTGGAATAAGCACGGAAACTGATAACTGTAGGTTTGTCTGCACAAGAAATAGTAGAAACAGCAGTTGATGAGTAAATTCAACACTTACGTTTTCAAAGTTGAAAGAAGATAAGAGAAATGAGAGTAGCCTTCGCCGTGTCGCTGCTTCTGCCAGTATCTCTCTCTCGCTCTCAGCATTTTATGATAATTTGGCCATAGCATCCTATCAAGAGCCACTACGTAAACTTATATTCTTCTTTCCACTATATACAGAAACAACTAACCAAGGATATATAACGAACGTACGTTGTAATAGGGTCGTACGGTGTAAATCCTTTTGATATTTCTTATTGGTTGATTCTATTCGAATAGTTTTAAGTATCATACTAAAAATGCACCAGATAGTTTGAATTGACATTAAAAGATAATTTACCGTCGAAATTTGACTTGTACTAACTTATCGAGAAATACATAAAAACATATTTTTTCTATATGCAGATTTTCTATATCAAATTTATGTATATAATAATACTACGATTGCAATTTTTCGGGAAAGCTCATAAATTATGTATAGTTTATTGCATACTAAGTTGTTCATATTACTCGATTGTTTAATAATTACACATTAAACAACATGGTAAATAGTAGACGATGAAAGGAAATGTGATACATTTAATTAGCAGTTGTGCCGACATTGTATTATGTAATTGCAATCGATGGACAACTTTTTTATATCACATGGTTCATTTTATCCTTTTCTGTTTGTTTTATTTACATCCTCAATTTTTTTTTATTTAGCCTTTGAATCTCGCATCACGACTCTGTTGTTGATTGCCGAATTGCCCATTAGCTATTAATTTCGTTAGATAATTAATTTATTAAAATCTCATACACACCTTCTCTAACATTGTATTTTTATCCAAAACATGAAAACCTTAGACTATCAGTTTTGTTTATTACAATTAAGTCTGGGTCAAACTGAGATTGGGACGAATATCCTAAAAAGATTAAGTATGGTCCACGAGTTCAGGACACCGGTCCAGAGGCTCTGGTCCGAGTCGGAAAAGTTAGTTTGGTGGGCTGATTGGTAAAACATGATAAGTTCTTATTATGTTTCAGTCGGCAGGAGAGAATTCCCCATGGCTATTTTCTAATTTATATACGAAACAGTCAACTAATGTCCTACAAACGTAAAAAAGTACTTACGGACAATACATGCTATTTGACGGTAAAAAGAGTTTGAACAATATGCACTATGCAGTGGAAATTACTGAATGATTTTTGGAAAATATTAAGTTTTTAAAGTTATTATTCACCTAATTGCCTCTACTTAAAAAAGATATATCGTTTAACTACTAAACTAGAAGACAGAAAAAAAGACATATATTAATTTGCACGTGCGTAAAATTCAAAGGTTAAAACGCTACTTTCACTAGCATATGGTGAATTGGCGATCAAAGCAGCATAAACTTCACACGTGGCGGATCTGCGAATTTAATGCAAAGCAAACATAAACGGGAATTTTAAAATCAAACATTGGAATAGATTACACCGTACATACATTATTAGAGAATCTTTTATAAGTTATAATAACCAAAAATCAAACATGATACAGTACTAGAAGCACATCGACAAAAACATGGACTCATTTAAATAAGCGGATGAAGTGAATCTAACCAAAAAAGAAAAAGAAAAACAAGAAATATCAGCCGTTAATAAGATATCAGCAGGAGACGTACCGTCAATTTTCATCAACACCTTCACTCTCTTTGGACGTTCCTTTCCCTGACGACGTCAACTTCCGTCAAGTTGGTGGTTACCGGTTATTATCACCACTCTCTGGTCACTTGTCCTTCTCCACCATCGCTTCCTTACCCTCATCCCTTTAATTGCTACGTTCCAACAAAAAATATTTTGTTTTTTTAGTATCAAAGGTTATTACTTATTTAACCTTTGTAACTCTATTATTATTATTTTTACATACGTGCGCATATTGCATCGACAATATTATGGAGTTAATTACTACATACTAGTTAGAATACCTACAAGATGGTGAATGTATAAATACGCTGCAAGAATGGAAGATCTTCATGTCTTTGTGCTATGTATTTATAGTTCAACTTTATGGAAAACTGTATATCACTTTGTCAATAAAAGTTAGGTAAATAGCATGTGCATGAAATGGAAAATAACACATTTTGGACCTGAGTATGTTGTTTTGCTCATATTGATTAATAACTAATTAATAAAAACAGGATTCGGACTAATGCGATAGCACATGTCGGATTTTTTAAGTAGTTTTATAAAAGCTCACGAAAACGTTAAACGATAATTTTATTTTCTAGATATGCAACACAAATATAAAAAAGAACTCAATTTTTTCATACTATGATTCAGTTGTCCCCCCCCCCCCCTCCGCTAATCCCTCTGTATACTTTTAGTTTGGTTACCATTAATTATGGTGATGATAACTTATTTGGTGTGAATATTAACCACATGACTTAAGCCCATATTATTGCCTTTTCCAAAGATACTATGTGTTTTGACTTTTGACTTTTTCAAAATATTTGAGCATTGAACTCACATTCAATGTACTTCGTGGTTTGACTTCTTAAAGATAGATACAGTATATCTGCAATGAACTGTCAGATGAAGTAATTTATTTTGGGTCAAGTATCTAGAACAACCTCGGACGACATTTCCAGTATATGGAAAGCTCCAATCCGAACTGAGTCCAGAGTATCTATATAAGCATCTATAAACATATATCTCATCCACTAATTATGTATCCGAATCCAAGACATTTCTATAAATATTAAATTCATTGCACTAATTTTGGCAGTCAGATTGACTAACCATGCAGATATTATCTAAATGGCTAATATAATTTAATTTACATTTACAGATTCATAAACCCAGTCAAGCTAGACCGTCAAAAGGCTAGCTCATTTGAAGGTTTCCAATGAGTTAAACCTAAACACTCATATTGATATAATGAAACTTATAGAACAATAAAAAAAAGACAAAAATAATAAAATGTAAGGAATAAAATAATATGAGTGTTTCATTTAGAGACTTTAATAACGCTTGTAGAGACTCAATACAAATGCGCTTACTCTCTCTAAAAGCAAATCCGTACGATTAAGTTGGCAAATTAAGAACCGTCGGATCTATAAGAAAAATCGCAAACAATTCTCCGGTTTATCTCATTTGTTTCCTGTAACGGGTGCCATGTCTCTAGTTTCTTTGACTTGTGACCGGTTTCTCCGGTTACCCTCTACGACATTCTGGTGAATATTACGTAAACCCTGCGATATTTAAAAAATATATATAATTTTCTCACTTAGTTTATTCCGTCTTTGATAAATCTTCGTCGCGTTTGTATAAAAGCAGCTCTCTTCCTCGTTCTTCGTCCACTAGGATTATCCCGAGAAAGTTTTTTTTTCTTCCCGATAAAATCTGAGAAAATTTCCGGACAAAAATCTCTGCTCAATTACTCAACTATAGAGTGAGTCTGTTCTCCTTTCCCCTCCTCTCTCTATTTTGTATTTATGATATCGGAGTTTCATTGATTCTCGTGCTGATTCAGTTTTTTTATGGGGATTGTAATGATTAATTCCAGTGAGACTGCATGCATTTAAGAACTTTCTTCACATTTCTAACGTTTCCTAGAAAGATCTCCGAGAAAATACAAAATTTAAGTGATCTTGAAATCATTAGATTCATTTTTTGATTTGCAGGAAAAAGGTATTGTAGACGAAAGTAGCTTCTACTCTGTTTTGTCCATATTTTGAGATATTTTCAAATTTCAAAAAATGGGCGTGAAAGTAGCAACAACCTCCTCCTCTACCTTTCATCAATGGGTAGCTCATCCCATAGTTCATCATTCCTCTTCCCTTTCTCAAACCTTAGCTTCCTCCACCGTTTCATCTCCTTCAAGACGACGTAGCATCGGAAACGATGGACGTTCTTTAACCTGCCGTTCGGTGTTGCAGCGCCAGAGCCTTAATCCTTCTTCTCTCTTCGGCGCTTCTTCAACGAATCTTCAGCACACCAAATCCTGTGAGTTCTGGGAATCAACAAGACCAACTAAAACAACACAGTTGATTCGCAGAGCTTATAGCGCGAACGTCGATCCGTTT
Source organism: Cardamine chenopodiifolia (assembly GCA_963922655.1). Taxonomy (NCBI): domain Eukaryota; kingdom Viridiplantae; phylum Streptophyta; class Magnoliopsida; order Brassicales; family Brassicaceae; genus Cardamine; species Cardamine chenopodiifolia. Next base: position 1,397,954 of record OZ000467.1, read on the forward strand.
TCCGAGGAAGAGTTTTCGAGAAAGATGCAAGAGCTGGCTCTCAAATTCCAAAACGAATCGGAGACAAGCAATGATGATTCGGAGCCAGCGATGATAATCCACGATTCCATTGATGCCCGATCGATGGATATAGCAGGAAGTCATCATTTCAGTATAATGGACGGTGTTGATTCATTGGAACCGCCATGGCCAGAGATGCTGCAAATGTCAAGCATCGAGAGAAAAGCCAACAGCGTTGATCTTCCACTTTCGCTTCGGATCATAAAGAAAAAGCTACAGATGGAGGAAGGAGTTGTTAAACAAGTCGGCGAATCAGCTTGTTGCTCTGTGAAGAAAGCTTTCTCGTCCATGGTGTTTATGATTAGAGAACTTCAGAGCTTCACACTACACATGAGAGAGCTTCTTCTCTTAGAAGATTTGCAAGCAATTCTCCATCGAGTGAGAAAAGAAATGCAAGCGTCGTTTGTTTGGTTGTTTCAACAAGTTTTCTCTGCTACTCCTACTTTGATGGTCTCGGTTATGATTCTTCTCGCCAATTTCACGGTTTACTCTATTGGTAGCAACTCTTCTTTAGCCGCCGTAACGCCTCTGACAACCACAATCTCTTTCAGCTTTGAGACGACGGAGCTAAGTGAAATTCAAGAAACGAATCAGATATTTGATTCTTCCGTGATTAAGACATTCTCTGTTTCTTCTCCCTATGGGAAAACATCGTTCGTCGGCGGTGGTGGCAGTGGGAACAACAGCCCACCGGTAAAAAGTGGAACAGAGGGAGATGGATCTGATCAATTCAGAAAATCTCAGTTTTCATCATCATCTCTTGGAGCCACAGCTGCTGATTCAGATGCATCTGTGACGGGGCCAGAAGAAATGAGACTTTGGAATTCGATATTGGAGGAAACGGAGAAAATGGAAGCGTTGGATCACGAGACAATGAAGCAGCTGGTTTCTCCGGTGGAGGCTCGAATAGAAGCAGAGGAGTCCATGGATCACTTTAAAACAGAGCTTCTCTATCAAACGGGGTTGTCTCAGGAGCCTGAAAACGTTATTCTCCTTGCTAATTACGCCCAGTTTCTCTACCTAGTCATCCATGATTACGACAGGTAATTAACATCTGATCATCATATTATATAGAATAATCATGTTATTTAAAGTATATTTATCTTTGATTTTGTTCTTTATTAAACTAAGATTGGAGATATTAGATTCGCTCAGGAGTTAGGTTAGGATCTTGCATCCAAATCTTGGATTTTACAGGCTGCAAGCTGATACTAACAGTTTTGGAACGATGGATATTATATTGGCAATTAGGGAGCCATATATATATTTATTAGCTAAAAATTGTGGTAATCAGATCACCATAAGAGCCAATTGGATAGGCTTACAATTGAGTGAAGCAGTTCTCTTTACCACTTAAAGAAAGTGGACAACTAGTAAGTGAATACCTACGTCTCCATTTTTCAGAATAAAATAGGCAATAATATAAAATGATGTCACTCACTAGGGATTTGATTGTTCTCTTTCCCAAAGAGTTTGTCTTTTAGCTTGAGTCTTTTTTGGGTTGTGTTCCCAACTCACTTTTTGACAGTGGAGTATGCGGTGGAATTTGAAGCTTGAGTCTTTAGATCACTGTTACTGTGTTACATTATTCCTTCACCCACCAATAGTTTTGTTAGGTAATAATTCGCTAAAATGGGCACTTGCTTGCAAATGGGCAAAGCACTGTTTTAACCCTAAAGATATTTTGGTGATCAGTCTCCAGACAATATTTTGACATTTTAGCTTATGCCTATTTCATTAGCGGTTCCATGCTAGACAATTTTTCATTTGATGGTATAACAAAAAGCCACTCAACTTATGTTCTCACTTACCCTTTTGGCCTTATTCAAAGTCATATCTTATCTCTACTCTGATGAACAAAACCACAAAAGTGCTGGATCTTTGTCTTTTTCTAACGTGGTTTCTTTTTTTTGGTTCGTTCGTTCGGTGAAAACAGAGCAGAAAAGTATTTCAAGAAAGCAGCAAAAGCAGAGCCAGCGGACGCCGAGGCGTTGAATAAATATGCGACGTTTCTGTGGAGAGCAAGGAACGATCTTTGGAGAGCAGAGGAAACCTTCTTAGAAGCAATCTCCGCCGATCCAACTAACTCAGTTTACTCCGCCAATTATGCGCATTTCCTCTGGAATACCGGTGGCGATGACACCTGTTTCCCTCTCGACGCTCCACCGCAACAGAACACCACATGAAAATTGTCGCAACAATTTGTGCATGTACAGTGTATTTTGCTTAATACAATTACTCGTGTCATGTGGCAACGTATTTTTCTGTAAACCAAAAACTTCTGTTTATATATGCGTACATATTTCGAGTTGTGACGGACTTATTCATTCTCCCGTGAACAAAACCATCTGTCAATCAGTTTCTTTAAAAAAACTAAACTCTATCCTTATAAAGAAAGGATGTGTCCACTTCTTATCTGTAAACAAGTTTGAACCATCTTTTTATTGTCCGTGTCATTCATCCCTGATCCCCCTGCACATATAACCATGCTGAATCTTCTATGTATAGTGTTTAATTCTCTCTACTTACATGATATCGACATGCTGTGGAATCAAAACTGGTTACAAACTTACAATAATATCACAAAATAAAAATTGTATAAATTGCGTATTACATACTATATGTATTTGTTAACTGTTGTTCCCTTTGACGAAAAATGTATAAAATGGATTAAAAACAACAAAAGAGGTGGGAGTGAGGAAAACATGAGTAGTTTGTGAGAAACCAAAAAGCCTTCTCGATACATACGTTTCTTTAGATCCCTACAACAAATAGGATCTTTGATAATAGTTCATTGTTCTTCCATTAGGAACTTGCGTCCAACCAGTATTTATGATTCAACCAGTAATATTTGTTACTAGACCGAGCCAGATCTGAATAATCCAAAGCATTGCCATAAACCCATTCAACATTCTAAGCAAAGACCATCCAATCTATCATTCAAATCGAGTGAAAACGGTTAATCCTGCCCGCCCTTTTTATAGGGTATTTTGCCAAGGCGTATTGAAATTTCCAATATCCAATTTTTTACTTCATATCCATATTGCTACATTATATATACTACCTTGTATTAAAAAAATGTATTCCAAGTTGAAACTATTAGCTGCAGATCGAGAAACCTCTCAAGTTTCTTGTCTGTGCTTTGTGTTTATTTGTCTTTCAGCCTCTGAACAATCCTCCACTCCGGCTTGGAAATACGCTTATGACATTTTAGCTCTAGCAAAGACCACTCCAGCAAATAAACCTGCAAAACCAAATTATACACACACCATTGGATACACAAAATCATTTACCTTAAGTTACAAAAACCATATAACTTAACTGATCATGTCTTGTGCGGTAGATGACACAAATGTGTAAATATGTTATACTTACCAAAAAGTATGCTGAACAGATTTGGGAGACTGAAAGGGACTTTGAAGAGTACAAGACCAGCTAGTGATATTGGAACCTTGTTTAATGAACCCACCAGACTGCCACACAATAGAAAGCAAGTCATAACATTTAACACGAACTATAAAATCCAATCAAATGTTGTTTTTTGGCCAAAGAGTAAGAGAGAGAGAGAGAGAGAGAGAGAGAGATACCTGTATGTTGTGGGTCCGGTTTGATGCAAGAACCACATCGAAGTGATGCTACTGGCCAGACCAAGGAAGCCGCTTGCTGTTGCGACTACCCAGAACATTGCATCTTTTGTCACATCCCTGCCAGAGAATAAAACACAGGGAACATTTTAGCTAGCTTCAAAAAGTATCACACTTTTTCATTTGCCGCTGTTTAGTTCGCGTGAGATTTTCTACTTATGTATCTTCCCATATGTAGTAGACTCACGTCTTGTTATTAACACAAACAAATATCTACAAATTTTACTATTTGTTACGTTTTTGAAAGAGAAAAATACAGTAGAAGCAGGAAACTTATAGCATATAGAAGGACTTGTTTAAGTCATTATCAATGTGGGATCCAGATATTTTTAAGTGAGCTAAAGAATCAGCCAACTAAATAAGATGTGTCAGATGGGTAAGAAAATGACAACATACTAATTTTATGGACAAAGTGTCCCTCTGTTTAATAGTCCTTACGTGCTTATTACGTATCTCCATTCACCCAGTAAGATGATCAAGATGATGCCAGAAGGTAGTGATAAGAGATTATTCAGTAGCACCATTGACACCTCATTAAGAGAGCCAGATTTTGTTGACTGCTTTGCTTTGCTTTGTCCATGACTCGACGAAGAGTAAGCTGTGACAAAGAGTTTTAAGATCATTATGAAGAGTGAGAGAGATGCATCAAGATCCAGTTACTGGTTTCATAAGGGTGGACTCACTGAATAACTTGCGGTTAGAACACAGTTGGCAAGCTGCCACGTGTACCCTACTGCATCAAATGTGAGATCCGTGATACCTCCGCTGATTGCAGAAATGATCTGTATTGCAAACTCTTACTTGGTATCACTTTGATATCAAAGAGGTATTGCCTACAGAAACTAACTGAAGAAAAAGATGTGCAATTTAACTTACCATCATGAACATTGCAGCCCAAACCTTGTTGTTCTGCCTTTTGCGAAACATGTATAATTCCCCTATTGCTGTAATAATATTGGTCGCATTTTTCAGAATGGTCACCATAGCGACATTTATGTATTTCAAACTAGAAAATAAATGTAGTGTTGCATTAGTCTTAACTGAATTTTTTTCACCAATTAGTCTCCTGAATGATGTTGAAACCTTACCTGTACATCCCTGAGATCAGCATGCCCACAAAGATAACATTGACAGGCATCCATACTCTAATCAACTTCCAGTTAAATTTTTCCACTGAAACCACTCCAGATAAATCTAATACAGCTACCACCAAACAGCTGATTAAGTTCTGAAACAAACGTAAACGAAAATCACCAAACTATATAGTTTGTCAAATCATCATAAAGCCAAGGAGTGGTTTTACTTGATATAACAAGGAAATCAAGCTCGTCAATTAGAAAATGTCTTACTTGATATAACATTAGAGAGATTCCTGCGTTGAAATTATAGGTGGAGAGAACAATTTTGTTCATAATAATCATGCTGCAGGAAGAGATGCAGTAAGCTGCTCCAGACACAAGGGGTCCTGACCCGTGGCCACGTCTGTTATCTCCATCAACCGGTAGATATCTCCGTCTCCATCTGAGAAACCTTCAGCCAGGATCAAGAAAAGTTCAATTCAATATTCCTTTAAATAACCACAACAAATCCTTACACCATAACATTGAACCAGCTCAAGAAAACGAAGCCTAAGCATCTTTATATTATCACCTTTCACTTAAGCCTCTGGAAGTCTTGTCATGGCTGTGGATTTGATCGAGAAGTTGATAGACAACACTTTGACTACCATTATCACTGAAACGATTCAGCTCTGATTCATCAGGTTCGTGGCAAACAACCGCTTCCAATTTCACAGCACTCATACCCCTTCTTCTTGCTGCCACATTTCACATCCGGAAGGGACAAATCTCACTCATTCAGTGTAACCGAAGCACATAAATCGCTTTCAGAAATTGAAATTACAATAGACGGAATAAGTAGAGAGACCTAGAAGAAGTTGATACCTGTAGAAGAATCGCAGAAAAGTTCCCTCGCGGAATCGAAGATACGAATGATTAAGTGTAAGGAAGAGAGTTAACACTTATCAGCTCAAAATCGCGCGAATTACGGCGCGTGGATACGAATCGAGAGCGTAAAATCGTCAATAGGAATCAGATCAGAGAAAAACCGGTGACGAAGGAGGTGATGACCTTTTAAGGTAACACGCAAAGCGTAAGAGGCGAGGAAGAACGTGGGACGATCTGAGCGAGATTACCGAGGTATAGAGAGAGTAACCGCCCATGTTCAAAATCTCCAGCAACAATATTACTCTTTTAGAAAATCAGCCGGAGCGGAAATGTGAAGAAATTCTAGGCTTGACGCTATATGCCGGAATCCATGGCGAATTTACTGGCGGGACGATTGCCGGTGGCCGTGGCCGTGGCGAGTCGGATTTTTATATATGTTCTTGGGCTTTGAGCTTTGGGCTTTTGGCCCTGACAATGTCTATTATATTTTTGAGGTTTGAAATACTTGCCTAGTGCAAACTAATCTTATGACATAAATACGTCGTAAATCGATGCTTATTATTAAAGAGATGGAATATAGCATATGAATATTTTTTCAGCATAAATTATGAAAACTTAGACAACTGTTTTGTTTCTCTAAATGCACAAATAGTGTATATTTTGCACTGATCACTGATCACACTTATTACTACACTAACTGCACCAATCTATTGTCGACAGATAAAAAAAAACTGCACCAATTTATTTGGAGGCTACTGTTAATTTAAACTCGACCGTCAAGATTCATTTTATCGCACACTTGTCGATATACTTTTCGTCTCAGGCTAATAATTGATTTTGTTATCACTGATATGAGAATTACATCTTGATTTTTTAGAGGATCAACATTAACAATTGGATGTATTATTATATAGATGATTAATGGGAATTTCAACTTTTAGTAGAGCTTGCATATGGTATATAACAAATCGAACACGACCTTGAATTTGCAATCATTTTCTACTAAAAGATATGATATAATTAGGTGAAAAGGACTTTAGGCTATGAAATGTTTTTATATATCACACACGCGCACACAAATGGTAGATTCTGTTCATTGAAGGTGCTAATGGCTGTTAAGCTAAACAAATCGGTGGCCCTACTTTTTATGTAACTTTACTTAAACTCTTTTAAGTAGACTCTACATAAATAAAGCATTTTCACTGCATAGAACACAACAGCAAAAGCCACACTTAGAATTATACATACATTACATGCATCTCTCACAAATAAGCAAATAGACAATGCGCGACCAAGACAAAATGGTTTGGGAATGATGAAATTTAACAAGTAGAGTTTGATCTGGTGAAGGAAGATGATGAGTTGATGAACTGTATGCAGTCTTCTATGGCCTCTGATCTATGGCTGTCATTGATTATGGGAATGATTGTCGGCTGAGATCTCCCAGAAGAAGAAGCAGAAACCTTTGACGGTGGAGCTCGTTTCTTCTTCCTCATCACCACCACACGCAAACCTTTTGCAAATTTACAGCCAAGGTGCTTGATCAATCTTGCTGCTGTGGCTTCTGTTTTCCTCGGTAACCTTAATCCGCAGCTTGTTGTGCAACCTGGGCTCTTACCATAAGGCGCCTTGATAGTGGTTTGCTTAACCGAAGCATTTCTCTGAAGTGGTATAGTGTTTGTGTTGGACCGTTTTGTCCCAGTAGCTGACATGTCAAAGAGAGAGTGAGAGAGGTTTATGAGAAATAGTACGAGAATAATGAGAGATATATAAGGGATTAATGCTGAGAACTGTTGGACGATATAGTTCAGGCAAATACGGGAAAAGCCATGACAATGATGTATTAATAACATCATTACACTTAGGCCATGATTAAGCACTCAAAACATAAACACATAAACAAATGTTAAATTGTAGCTTCAAACTTATTTTAGGTCCTATATATAAAAAGAATTGTAGTTAAAGCGGATCTACAAATTTATAAAGAGAGCTACGCCCAAGGGCAAAAAGAGAAGACTACGTTTAGTTTTTTCTTTTTTTCTTTACGGTCCACAGAGGGAATAAACCCATTGTTTTAAGTGAAAAAGGATATTTTTTATGAAGCAACCATTTGGTATCATTCTTCTGTGTATGTGCGCACATAACAATCTGAAAACGTTTCTTTTTGACTCGAGGAGAGGTCCATATAAACTTACCTTTATGGATTGCTGATTCCTTTCATGTATCTGGGGCTGAAAAAAAAGGAGGAGAAAAAGAAAGAACAAAATACCAACCAAGTTAATGGTGGACACACGAAGATGAGAAAGCATATAAGAACCAGGGAGTGTCAGGACATAAATAGAAGATCATAATCTGGAGTATAGAGAGTGATTTTACATGTGAGAACATTTCGCCACTTCATTTAGGTGATGATGTATAGAAGAATAAGAAAGTAAAACTCACACATTGGTAACATCAAACAGGGATTGGATCCACATGATAATTAAGCATAAGCCTTGTGTCAACCTGCAAAAATATTCAGCAGAACTGCAGGACATTGGACGGTTCGTGTCTGAGAGAGAGCATACTACCATACCTTATCTGAGCATGGTTAAAACAATAAATCATCAACAGATAAGGGATTCCAATTAGAACACTAACCCTAAGAACCCAATAGGATTCAATAAGTTGAAAGAAACATTGCAAGAAGTTGAAAGAAGAGAAGAAATTAGGAACATGTACAAAGGTAAAGAAGGTGTCACCCATTCTGTACTTCTTGTTCTCCAGACACATACGGAAACCAAATAGCGAGAAAGAAGCAACGAATCAATTCGCAAAACGAGAAATACATATAGACAGACACATTTCATATCCTTGGAAGGAAAGTCACCAAATTCATAATTTTCATCAACCATTTATTGGTGATCTATAAACACCATGGATGGTAAATCTGATGATAAGTAAAGCCTTCTAAACGCAACACACTTATGAAATTCAACAACTTTTATCCATCCTCAACATTCACGGCGATATTCACGGCCGTAGCTGTAGTTTGGCCTAGTTCCAAACTCGCTCTCAGACCTCTCTGCAGTACCTCTCTCTTCCTCCAAGCTCAATCCACCCACCGTCTTCTGCAACTGCCTGTGATCATAAGGAGAGTAATCAACTGGCGCCGATGGGCCACTTGGCACTCCGTAGCTAGACAATCGAGAGCCAACAGGAGGAGCCTGTGGCTTGTACTCGTTTACTGGAAAGGCATCAACAGGAGCTGATGGCCCACTCGGCGGTGGACCGTAATTGGAAAACCGAGGAGGGGCTAAAGGAAGCGGCTTGTGATCAATCGATGAGAAGGCATCGACAGGAGCAGATGGGCCACTTGGCAGGCCGTAATTGGAAGCACGATCGTACATTGAACGTGGAGGAGGAGGCGGGTAATAGAACCCGGAGTAGTAGTGATCGGTGAATGGATAAGGAGATGGTGACGGTGAGAAGTCTCTGTAGTCACGATGAGAAGACGGAGCTGTAGGAGGAGGAGGCGTAGGGGAGTAATAATGGTTTCCTTGAGGGACAGAATAGTAATCTTGTGGTTGAGATTGAGGACGTGGCGGAGGAGGAGGGTGCTGCTGCGGTGGAGGGATTGGTCTCTCTTTGATCGCGAGCTTCACACGTATCTTCCCCTGTGGTCGACCCGAGGGACGAACCAGCTCAAGCGAATTGATCAGTTCCGGAATCATTGCTCCGTCCGAGTCAACCAAGCGAGCCAGAGGAAACCTAACTGATCCAACGAGGGTTTTTGCCAGATCCGAAGAATTGGAATGAAAAATCTCGATGTTGAGGACCGATTCGTTGACGGATCGGTTGAGAGGAAGAGTAATCCGCTCGTTCCACACCGGTTTGATGGAGACGGAATCTTCGGAGCGGGTGGAGAGACGGTGATCTGAGTCAAGGTACAGAACAACGTACGGTTTCAGGTCACCGTTACGCCAGTTGACATTCTTCAGGTGCTTGGCTGAGACAACGGTAACGACCAGGTCGAGAGGCTTCGACGAGGCCATGAATATGCTGCGTTTTTAGGTAAGACGGTGATGTTTGCGGTGGTCTTAGCCAACGTGCGCGCGTATCTTACCTGTATCAAAGTTAGCTTCGTGTTCATCACGAAGTTGTAAAGCCTCTTAAACCTGCTGGATAAGAAAGAGGCTTTCTTTCTAGCGACAGCTGGAGTTATTCATAACACGAACAGGATATTAATATTCTTATATCCAAACAGATGCCTAAATTCTCACCAAGCATTTCAAGAGTGGATAACACTTCCAGTCTTCTTCTTCGTTGTGATAGGTCAGTGAACACAACAATGGCTTCCTCTGCTACAGCGCCAAATTCGCTATCTTTCTTCTCATCTTCTCTCTTTTTGTCTTCCTCTCACCAAATTCCTAAAACTCACATTTCCGTCGCGAAATTCGGCTCCGGTAAAGTATCGAAGCCCTTCTCTATCGCATCTCAGCTAGCGACTCTACCAATCATCTCATTCGAAGGAGAGAAGGTTGGGGAAACGTATCTGGACCTCAAAACAGCGCCGGAGGATACCGCGCGTGCCGTTGTGCACCGAGCCATCGTGACGGACTTGCAGAACAAGCGGCGAGGGACTGCTTCGACGCTGACTCGCGGTGAAGTTCGCGGTGGTGGAATTAAACCTTACGCTCAGAAGAAAACTGGTAACGCGAGGCGTGGATCTCAGAGAACGCCGTTACGTCCCGGTGGAGGTGTGGTGTTCGGCCCGAGACCGAAGGACTGGTCAATCAAAATCAATAGGAAGGAGAAGAGGCTAGCGATATCGACGGCGATTTCGAGTGCGGCTTCGGCGGAAGGTGGTGCGATAGTTGTGGAAGAATTTGGGGAGAAGTTTGAGAAGCCAAAGACAAAAGATTTCTTAGCTGCGATGAAGAGGTGGGGATTAAATCCAAAGGAGAAAGCTATGTTCTTGATGATTGATGTTGATGAGAATGTGGATAAATCGAGTAGGAACATTGGAACGCTGAGGATGCTTACGCCGAGGACATTGAATCTGTTTGACATTTTGAATTCTGATAAGCTTGTGCTGACTCCTGCGGCTGTGGATTTTCTGAATGCGAGGTACGGGGTTGATGCGTTGGACGAGGAGGATGAAGATGACACGGAAGGTTAGTGTTTTCTTCAAAGGAACTGTCTTCTTGTCGAAATCTGATAATGTTCTGCTTGATCGTTATTGTCTGGTTTCATTGCTTGAAGTTAAGTAGAAATTTGATGTGTTAATATGAAAACGTTATTATATTTTTGTGTAATGAAGGGTCAGAGGAAGCTGCAGAATGAGTAGGCGAGTAGCACCGACGAGATTCAATTGGTTCAAGTGTTGCTTATGAGTTTAATCTTCTGTATATCTTCCTACTCTCCTTGATGAGGTCTTCTCTTTCCTTTTTTTTTGTGGCATAACAAGAGAAACTGTGCATTTTAATTTTAGAGTTTTATAAGAGACCATCCCCAATTTCTTTCTATAGTGATTTGTTGTCCAATCCTCAATGAAGGAGTGAAATTAGAGATCATGAGTCGAACCATAAGATCTCAAAAACCTCTAGAAAGGGAGGCATCGCTCTCATCAAATACAAATGAGTCGTTTTTATTGTTCTCCAGAAAAAAACCGAGAAAGTTGAATTTACATTACGCCACATACAGTATGTTGTTTATATCCCAAAGATTAAGAAACAGAGTATTTATGTGGTGGAACATATGCATTGTGACGAGTAGTGGAGATCATCATTAGTCTCACACCAGTCTGTTACTAACTGTTAAAAATGTGGAATTACTAGAACTTGGAAGTGTCAACTGTCAATAGTGAATTTATAGACTTGCGATGGGTCTTAATTTGTGGGCTTAAGAATATAGCCCAAAAGTTTTGTAAAGAACTATGAACTTCAAGGGTGAAAATGTCAATTAGAAGAATATAAGAAAACAAGAATCTTTGCTAACACTAACATGTGCAAGCATCTAATTAACTACCCTTCCCTCTCTTACCCGTTTTCTATTTTGTCTTCTCCGTCTGTGTGTTCTGTGCCATTCTCTGGGCCATGAGAAATGAAAAGCTGAAAAGCCAAACATTTAAAAAGGGGAGAAATGTCTAATTCTAAAAAAACCCTTCAAAAATATAATTGTTATTGACTGGTTACTGTTTCAAATGTAAGCTTGACCTCTCCCTTCTCGATCGATTTTAGCTTCATCAATTAACCTTTTTCTTTTCTCTCTCAATCAGATTGGCCCTCTAGAAAACTCAAAACCTCCATAGAATGCTTTTGATTTATCTAAATGGTTTTTAGATATAGTGTTGTTTAAACAATGGGAATTGATGCCAAAGATGTCGGAACTCTTTTCTGGAAAATTCTTAGATTTTCCACCAACACCGTTTATAAATACGTCACAAAATTCCCAATTGTTTCTGGTGTTTCTGCGGGCTCTTTTACATTTTCCTTCCTCGGCTTTTCTACTTCTTGCTATACTCTTCTCCATTAATGGCCTGCTCCGTGTTTTATCTTCGAAATCAGCTGAGTTTCAAGCTTTTGAATAATGGGTTATCACCATTTTCCCAAAAGGGATCAGAGGAATAGACAAGGAAGGCTGACTTAAAGCATTAACGAAGTGTTCGACGAAATTCCAGAAGAAAAGTTGAGGAAGTTGGGAAAGATTGGGACTCTTTTCAAGCTAGCGAGGATGAGAGAGAGTCATTTTAACAACTCGCTATGGGGAATTCCACAAGACTAAAAAATCACTCCTCCTAATGAAACATAAGTGGTTGGAACCAGTCAAATATGAGCGCTTTCAAAGATAACAAACCGTAACTCATGATGATTAAGAGCTAAGGGAAGGAAAAATACCTTGACCGGCTTCTAGACAGGGACCTTGAGACAGACCTTCCAGGACGTTTGTGATAAGGGGACAGTGAAGGAGAGTATCTTGATCTTTTTGAGTAAGACATCTGAAAGAAAAAAGAACAGTTAATAGATTGAAAATTTTCAGTTCATGTGTAGCGGTCTAAACTGATATGAACATGCTGATCTGAATATTATCTCCTCCGTCAATAAACAATACTCCAGAATACCAGAGAAAATAACAAATTGCAAATCCCCAAAATCAATGATAATCCAAAATTTAAGCTATTCTAATATAAGTACAACATAGTTATATTATCCCTGAGTTCTAAAGACCAATAATATTTTTCCAAAATTTACGAAATCTTCAATAGCCAAACTAACTTGCACAGAAACAAGAATCAGAGCTTAATCATACTCAATTACATGAAAAAAAAGCTCACATCTATCTAATTATTCCCAATAAAGATCTAGAATTAAGCTAAAACACATCAAAACTTATGGCGACAATTAGATCTAACAACACCTAAAAACGATGGTTCCAGTATATTAAAACAACTCTGTAAAATGGCTCTTGATCTGTAAATAAGACGAATGAGAATAACATCGACCGAACAGAATACTCACGTCTAAATTCCGCCGAACGCGATGATCACAAATGGGAAAGGATGTTCCAGAACTCTCTCTGCACAAAATGAATTTAACGTTTCCGTCCGTGTTCGAGATGGGAAAGATGTCTATATACGTAGGAACGAATTATAAAGAAGCTTCGGACGCGATGGAAGTTGTTGAACTTGATTACATTTTTTAGTTTGGTATCCAGCCAATCAAATTATTACACGATTTTCCTTCTCACAAAAGGCCCAAATATTTGTCGACCAATCATTTGATGAACCAGAAATTGCTGTCTGATCCCCCAACTATTTTTTATTCATACATATATTCCTGCTTCATTTATCAACTTAGAAATTGCCCATAACTGCACAGATAATCAATAAGCCTTCATAACTAATACCTTTCATTAGACATTAAACCTTTCCTTTCATAAGAATCAAGTACAAAGTTAAAACTAAAGAAGCAGCGGAAAATGATTCATACAGAGTACAAAAACCTTCGACCATGTCTGGAGAAACCTTGCAGCACATTTTAAACAAGAATTGTGTTTCTATTGAGACGAACCAGCCATAGAAGAAACAGCAGAAGGTTCTTGAGAGGACCCTGAAGGTGCTCCAGAACCAGTAGGTGCAGAGTCAGGTGATGGAGCAGAGACCACGCTTGGAGGCGGTGCAGGTCTTACTCCAGGACCAGGTTGCTGGGGGTACTGGTAAGCCGCTGGAGGCGGAGCATAGGGGTGCATAAGACTGGGATGATGATGGTTAGGAGGATACTGCTGCTGGTAAGGGGATGGCATATATCCATATGGTGGTGGCGGGTATCCCTGGTGTGGAGGCATCATGTAAGAAGAAGAAAAAGCTCCACTGTTCTCACTGGTGCTTGAGCCACCAGCCTCTTGGGTTGAAATGACAGCCCCCATTCTCTGTGGGTCCATTGATGGGTAATAAGGTTTTTCTTGGTTGGGTGGTGCTGGGTGCATATAGTACTGCATTGGTGGGGGTTGATTCTGCTGCTGAGATATAACGGCTCGAGGTAGTAAACCACTATGAGCCACACTGCCCTGTTGGTTCGAACCATCTTGATCAGGTCTGGGAACCTGAGGTCTTCCCCAGGTGAGTTTTAGCCTCTGACCATTGACGACTAGCCTGTTGGAGAGCTCTTGCGCAGCCTTCTCTGCTCCTTCTCGGGTTGTGTATGTGACAAATGCACAGGCTTTCTCGGCCAAGATTCTGATAGATTCAATTTCTCCATAAGCATAGAATTGGTCTCGTATGTCCTGCTCGAGGATTCTTGAGTTAAGTCCACCGATGTAGAGCGTTTTGATGCTTTCATCCTCTGGTGATTCCAAAGTGCCCATCTCACCAGCTTTTCCGAGTAACTTCATAGCAACTGGATCATTAACACTGCAAATGTGTAAAAGAAATTGAGAAGCAGTTCAATCCGACTGTTTGAAAAAGACCCTATATAACAAGACTACATGAGAGCCAACATAGCATACTTCTGCCCTAGAACTGAAGATCATGCTTCATATATGTCAGTGGCTTCCAAATATAGAGTATATGAACTGATCAAGGAGAGAATAATGTCACAGAAACATATAATATTTCACAAACTTCATTCGGGAAGATATTGAAACAAGCATTTGAGAAGGCAACTAAGCATCATGCATACAGAAGAAAATAGCTTACCCATAATAACGGTCTTTAATGTTTTGCTGGGATAGCTCTCCTGTTTCGGGCATCTCATGCCGGTATGGACATTCGGCACCTCTTGTACACTCACCCCTGATGTAGAAACTACAAACATGTGCTTGGTTCCTTTTGTAGTATGGAGTTGTTCTTTGAAGTTTTAGAATAGTATCATTAGGTCGCATCTTCCCAAATGAAGATTCATAATCCAATCCAGCTCTAGTCTACAAAACAAAAAAAAAACAAACATAATTTTGATAAGCCACCATGAGAAAACTAGACTTAGTCATCAATCTTACACAATGGTTACAATAACCTAATCAAAATCTCGATTCAACAATGTTAACTATAACCATTTAGTTAAAAACGAAAGAGAAAATATTGAACATGGTCATACCTTTCGGTCATGCTCCTCAGCAAAATACTCTCTGTTGACATCACTTTTTGGGATAGAATCATGAGTACTAATGTTGAGTGCTGTGTCCCTGACTTGAACTGGAAGACCATACTCAAGATCCAGAAGACAAACTTGGCATACATTTTTCAGCTTGCAGCAAGTCTGACAAATTTCAGTTTTCTTGTATCTAGCATTCCGGCCAGGTCGCCACCTAAAAACCGTGAAAGGTCGTGTACATATCTTGCATTCTTTATCATAATCCGATTTGGTCTACATATCAACAAACAACACTTAAATCAGAAATTGCATCCCAGACTAACAAAAAAGCCTTCTAATACCTAAACGTATCATCCGGATTAAAAAAAAAAAAAACTTTGCAGATGCAAGCTATGAGAATCAGCAGATATAATCAATTCGAACTATAACTAGAGAAACTTGGATCTAAAAAACCAAAGTTCAGACGCATTTGATAACTAGATAAATACTTAATCTAAATTGCTAAGTTAACCAATTCAATTTACTGAAAACATCAACGAACAATAGACTGAATAAGAGATGAGATCCGAAAAGAATATTTAAGAACCATTGAAACAAAACTAGCAAACATAAGAATCCAATATTGTTTTGAGAGATGGAATCGAGGAATTACCATTCGAACGTACGGATTGTCACCGAGGCAAGATTCGCAGATGATTGGGAAATCGGAGCGTTCCCATCCATCGGCTTCATGATCTCTCAGTATTCTGTGAGCCATTCTCTTCTCCTCTGATTCTCTTCCTTTTTAGCGATTACTCGATATCGATCTCGAATGACGGGACTTAACTAGGGCAAAGTCGATTTGGATGTGTTGGTTTGTCTTTAAAATATTGCAAAATAACCTCGAAACTTTCACTAAATATGCGAAAAATCACTTTTTCTTATAATAACACAAATAAACCCTCTAACTTTTGTAATTAGAAAAATATCAATCCAATTATAGGATGCCGTTTGGGTAGTTTAGAATTTTGACCCCTATCTAAAATCACAACCCAAAATTTTATTTATTCGAGTAAAGTTCAAATTTAATATAGGATACTTTTGCATAGTTAAAAAACAAATGATGATTCTGTAAGGTGATTTTTACAAATTTTCAAATTTTGATCACGGAAGAAATTTACATGTTTTAGCCTATACATGAGGAGAAATTCGAATCGGATATGTAGACAATATTAGATAAGGCGGCAATCATCATCATCTTTTTCATATTTTCTTTGATACAATATAGAATCAGACTTGAATTTTTACTTTCTTTGATATTGATACTCACCTAAAACTTGTACTTAAGTTTCAAAACGTTTCGGCATAACCCTAGTTCAATAAGAATTTTAAATTGGATTTTCAAATATTGGAAAAGATTACAAAATGTTTACCAATATTGAGGAAAAGATTTTCAAATAATTCGTAACAACTGAGTCACTGACCAATTGAGGCACCAGCGCATTGGCGGGAACCAAACATGGCGAAATCCAGGCAGAAAAGAGACACCTAATAAATTGGACTCCTTCATTCATTTCAGATTTCTCCGTCTTCTTTCCAAAAACCTCAACAACCCTAACCTTGTCAAAACGATTCGAATTCCAAGCTCTGATATTTCCAGAGATGTTGGAGCTACGTCTTGTCCAGGGCTCACTGTTGAAGAAAGTTCTAGACTCTATCAAAGATTTGGTGAACATTACAGGTGCGACAGCAACCTCCCCATGGGGATGAACCTCGGCAACATGTCGAAGATGCTCAGATGTGCCGGAAATGATGACGACATCACCATCAAAGCTGATGACGGCGGCGACACCGTCACATTCATGTTCGAGAGCTTCCCCGATCTTATTTTAATTAGTTACGAAATCTGTTAAGGTTTTTTCTGTCAGTTGTGCTGATTTACCGTTTTCAATGCTTTGAATTTATAATTTCTGGGTTAAGCCTGCGTAATGGTGAAAGGATTGATTTATATGAAGATTCAGTTCTCTTTATGGCACTATAGTTCTTGATTTCAAACTTTGGTTAGACGTAGTTGCCTACTTATTTTGTTGATGTTACCAGTGAAGCAAGATCCTTTAACTTGTACTTGTTCTGTATGCATATTTTGATTCCTGTGTGGGATGGTTTACAGCCCAGGACAAGATTGTACATTTTGAGATGAAGCTGATGGATATAGACAGTGAACATCTTGGAATACCTGATGCTGAGTACCACTCAATCGTCAGGATGCCTTTGAATGAGTTTTCCAGGATTTGCAAAGATCTCAGTAGCATTGGTGATACAGGTCCATTCTACTTTGTATTGCATTGGTTCGTTTGTCAACCTGTGTTCGTCTTTCTATCTAAACAGAGACTAACGTGATGTTATTGTTGCAGTTGTCATCTCTGTGACTAAAGGAGTTAAGTTTTCTACAGCTGGTGACATTGGGACAGCTAACATTGTGCTCAGGCAGAACACGACTGTATACAAGGTATTTTTATATGCTAGTTCTTTGCATAGAACTATGAAAAGTTTAACTAATCATATATGGCTGATTCATTGAAGCAACTTGTTGAAATGAGAATTTTTTTTGCGTGTATTGCAGCCGGAATATGCATGAACTCTTTCACAAAGGCAACTCATTGTCAGACACAGTGAAATCAGCTTATCATCAGAGTTGCCTGTGGTTGTGGAGTATAAGGTTGCTGAGATGGGTTACATTCGTTACTACTTGGCTCCTAAGATTGAAGAAGAAGAAGACACCAAGCCCTAGAACCCCTTTGTATCATTTTCTCCTCATCCTAAGATGTCGAAGATTCCTTGATGATTTTTATTGTGTGATGTTATAAGTGTTTTGACACCATTGTACACTCTCTAGCTACATTTGTGTAGTACATATAAAGTACAGCAGGTAAACCTAGTATTACAAGTTTACTATATCTACTTTGGTTTCTACTTGTTTATGTTACAACGAAACCACTAGAAGATCCTGTAAAATGGTGGACTGATCCAAAGAGCCTCTTTGCAGCACCAAAATGGGTGATTCTGTAAACCCCTGGTGATGCAGACTCAGGAATTCTCCATTCCACAGTGGCCTCACTCCGGGACCTCAGCTTTTTAGGCCTTGGCCACTTGAACCTCAGACATAGATCATCGTCGTCATAAACTGGGGTCCAAGTCTTGTCCTTCTGCTCTAGTCTCTCAACCAGAGTAAACGTACCTGCCATGAACATAGTATAGTATCTCTCGTCAGCATGGAATATGATCAAGTCACTCATTTTGAAATGATCTATGATTAAGAAGCAGACATAAGCAATTGCAGAAATACATGAATCAATAGACTTTTCAAGTCAGCTTGAAAAGTTCCAATTGCAGTATCTTTTATTCCATATTTTGTCTTTTAAAAGCTCACAGTTTTGCACCAATGCAATTATGCCCCATGGTTAAGGTTATTATCTTTCATCAGAACCATAATAAAAACACAAAAGCAGGTAAGCACAAATGCAGTTTTCATCTTCAGTCTCTGTCATTTGTAACTTGTTTCAGGACAAATTTAACAATATTAATCAATTTATTATATACGAGTTGGCTGATGATACCTTCTGTCAGTAAATCGTTTCTAGGGCAAATTAATCGAAATACAACAGTCACCTGGTTGTTTCCCCTCTTCAAAGACAAGTTTTTGGGAACATCCGAGATTACATCCCCAAAACTGTCTCCCACTGTCCCGCAGGAGTTGAGTCCATCATGACTGGTGTGAGGAAGCTCAGTTGCTTGTCTAAGAGATCCGGCGGTTGAGGCCCCGGTCGAAAAGGCATATCAAGGAAGAGAGATTTGGAGAGTTTCTTGAACTCTTGAATGTAGCCACTGAGGGTGTGTGGGCCATATAACGTAGATGCGCCCTAATAAATGCAACCATTGCAACACATACAGATTAAGAGGAAAAAAGAGCTGTTTGTTCCAAAGAGTCAGTGTGATAAGCTTTTACATCGTATCTTTGCACTTGGTACTCTTCAAAGGTAGTCACATACTGTGAGTAACCATTAGCCAACCCAGCTATCACGACATGAATCTCACCATTCAATTCTTTATTACCACTGCTTTTAAGTTGTGTCTTCACTGCATCGCGGAGACGCCTTCCAGCCATAGTTGTAAATTCTGACAAGAAAGATAGAAAGGAATATTAAAGAATTTGCTAAAATTGTTATTTTTTTATCCTATAGGTATACCTATACAAAAATACGTCGAATCCTTTCAGAAGCATGACCTAACATCAAATAAATCTTTAGTATCTAAAAAAAATCGAACCATTCCGTTCGGAAGCAATATTAAACACGGAATCATTAGTCATGATTATGACGTGTAATAATCTGCAGATTCTCCACTACCTCCAGGAACGCTGAGAATGAAAAGTTGTCCAATACATAGAATTTGCAATGAAAGAATTGACGGCTGGAATCCATGACAAGTTAGAGTAGGGTCTTTAAAATGTGAACAACACTCATGGAAGTACACATGTCTAAACTACTTAAAGCCCAGTCATATGGCTTTGTCATTTCTTTAGTGTCAAGCAAGATAGGTTTTGGGTAGTGACAATTGATTTGTTCCTTGTCCGGTTTTTAAGAACGCCTCCCACTATCCTCCAGAAAGGATTACCCTGATTTATGCAAATGGTAGTCTTGAGAAACGAAATGCAGGGAAGCAATAATTAAGCTGCCGGAGAATGTAAAAATGTTTCAAGTCAAGGCTTCCATGGAGAATGGAGTTCTGACTGTGACAGTACCTAAAGTGGAGACGAAGAAGGGCCAAGCTAAGTATATTGAGATCTCTGGCTAAGCCAATTTAGCTTGAGGTCTCGGTTGCATATTGTAAGGGTTCTTCTGGTTTTTTGAGTTTGTGTTCTGCGTACGGTTCTTCTAAATGAGGTGTGGTGAAAATTTGTGAAATAGTAAGACATATTTAATAGTTTAATCGGTAAAAACGATTGAAATCGATATAATTTATGAAAAATATAATTTTTTTTATGAAAATCGTGAAAATTTTGTCTAAAATATTAAAATGACTAAAAAACATTCTAGAAAAAAATACAAGAATTTATTTCAACCATTTTCTTATTTTACTTTCATATTAAACTTTTTAAAAAGTAAAAAAAGTTTAAAATCGAACTAATCATGTTGAAACCAACGTATACATAACTAATCAATTCCACTATATAATATTATACTTTTTCGTGAATTCCTCTCTTGTATTTAGAATTTTTTTTTAAATTAATTTTCGATTACTTCGATTCCTCATCCTCTGACTAATGCCTAACAAATTTTAAAGCATTAGTTTTTACCGTCTAAAAATCATGTGTCTGAGAACATTAAAGCTTAAATCTACCTCGTTTTTTGTTTGAATTTTAAAGTGACCACCCCATATTTTATCCTGGTTGATGTTATAGTCAAATTAATTAAACTATTTCTTTCGTGGTTAAACCAAAAAAAAACACTAAATTCGAAACTAAATAAATGGATGTCTCCGTTTTCACCTCCTGAACTCTAAACTAGCAACGTAAAGGAAAAAGAAACAGAGAAAACAGAACAAAATTAATTACAAAAACATTTCTCCCAGTCTCGATCCTTCCGACTTGCTTCAAAGGGTAAAAATTCAACACGTCCTTTGATTTGTTTAATCTCATCTTCGATCGATGTTGACGTGTATGCGTGTTTGCATAGGTTGATCGGAAGCTAGGATTTTGAGAGGCAATGGCGAATCGAAATGATCATGAGTACGATTTCTTGTTCAAGATCGTTCTAATCGGCGATTCCGGTGTTGGAAAATCCAACATTTTGTCTAGATTCACCAGAAATGAGTTCTGTCTTGAGTCCAAATCTACCATTGGCGTCGAATTCGCCACCCGGACTTTACAGGTCCATTTCTCTTCCATACCCCTTTTTCTCGAATTCTAGACGATCAATTGTGTTTAAGATAGATTTTTGTTTGATGAATCATCACATTTGCATCATTCGATAATTGTATGCATTTTTAGATTCAAAGGTCCTTCTTGTTAGTGAATCACACGTGTGATTGTCAGATCTGAACATCTTCTGTTTTGAAAATTAATTATCATCTTAGGGCTTTGTTGAAATGTAGCTGTAGCAATTGGAATGTTTGAAGGTTGATATTTGTTTTCTATGTGTATCTAATTAGGTTGAAGGCAAAACAGTGAAGGCTCAGATTTGGGATACTGCAGGCCAAGAGCGTTATCGAGCAATCACAAGTGCTTACTACAGAGGAGCTGTCGGAGCTCTTCTTGTCTACGACATAACCAAAAGAAAAACTTTTGAGAATGTCCTGAGATGGTTACGTGAGCTCAGAGACCATGCTGATTCCAACATTGTCATCATGATGGCTGGAAACAAATCAGATCTGAATCACCTGAGATCTGTTGCTGATGAAGATGGTCGCTCTCTTGCTGAAAAGGAAGGTTTGTCATTTCTTGAGACATCTGCTTTAGAAGCAACCAATATTGAGAAAGCGTTTCAGACTATTTTCTCTGAGATTTATCATATCATAAGTAAGAAAGCCTTAGCGGCACAAGAGGCTGCCGGTAATATTCCGGTTCCAGGGCAAGGAACTGCGATCAGTATATCAGATTCATCTGTAACTAACAGAAAAGGATGCTGTTCTACCTAGTTACCTACCTCCAACTATACCAATGACTAATTTGATCATTTTTACCACTTGTTTTTATTTCAGTAACTATAGCATACCTTTTGGTTATTTCGTATGGTTTGTTTAGTTGTATTGAAACTGTGATAATTCACATCCATTTCCCAAGAAAGAAAGATCTTTTATTTCTTTATTATTCTATTCTAGAGACATTAATAGATGACTCGAAATGCATTGTCACATGGTGAATACCATTACAATTACAAAGATGGAAAATGATCTCTTTTGGATTAGCTCTTGGCTCGGCCAGTGGATATGCTATTGCTATTTGATCATTGGAACTAATTTAGAAAAATGTGGCAACAATAAAGGATAATTGAAAAAAAAATGAGGAGAGGATTAAAGGTAAAAGAGGGAGGTGGAAGGTGATGCGCACGTGGGCCTCTGTATGCATTAGCCTGGTAACAATTATCCGGATCCAAAAAAGCAGGTATTCGGGGTTATGGATCCGGATACTAAGAAATTCAACTTAGATAGATTTCTATATGGCAATCACTTTATGATATCCCAGTTATGCCACACCATTTGGTTTGACATCAGAATATGCTCACCCCGCTGAGATTCTGTTCCTTGGTTTTGCTACCATAGTCGGTCCAGCTCTAACCGGCCAACACCTGATTACTCTCTGGTTATGGATGGTACTGAGAGTGCTTGAGACAGTTGAGGCACAATGTGGTTATCACTTCCCATGGAGCCTCTCAAATTTTCTTCCTCTGTATGGAGGGTAAGATCACACATCTTCTTTAACAAAAATATAATCACACATCATCTAGCCAGCTCTCTTGAACTTAAATCTATAATAGATTGTAGTAATGGATTTTTTTTTGTAACTTGGTTATAGGGCTGACTTCCATGACTACCATCACCGAATGCTCTACACAAAGTCTGGAAACTACTCTTCAACATTTGTGTATATGGACTGGTGAACCTCTGATCTATTTATTTATTTGCTTTCGGAACAAAGATCCTAACTAGTTATTCTGACATATTAAATAGTCCAGTGTATTAATTCGTCTTGGTGGTTTTCAGGATCTTTGGTACTGACAAGGACTATAGAAGACTGAAGACCCTAAAAGAAAATGGTGACATGAAACACACCTGAAATGGCCAGTTTGGATTGCAGAGTACATTTGTCTCCGTAGAGGTCTTATTCTGCAACCTCTCCTTTTCTTTTAACATTTTGCTTTAGGGTTGCTGCAACTGTCCTGTGTCTTAGTTAATTACGTGTGACTAGAATTGCTACTAATGTGGCATCCTTGATAAACACTTTGTACTTCAACTCAGTATCTGTTTAGGTTGAGCAATTGTTCATCTATTTGAAGCTTAATATTCTTCTCCCATTGTTCTTAACCGAAATAGATTTAGTTGCTGCTACCAATTCCTTCGTTCACGAAACGGGTAAAAGTAAAACCTGTGGTCACTCGCTGACCCGACTCGATCTTTGAAAATCGGGTTCGCTTGTGTTTATTTTTTTCGGACTGAAAAGATTTGTGCATTTGTTTTTACGTACTTTATATAATTTTTGGGTAGGTTAGGATCCAGATGAAAATTTATTACCACAGAGTTCTCGATAAACTCTTATATGACAGGTAAGTTAATATTGACATTGGATCTGAGCAATGATCATGTTTAGATAAAACACTCTGAGATCATATAATTGATCTCTCAATCAATCATCCGATACCGACAAGTACAAAATGCGCAGAGCATCGGTCCTTGGTGGGTAACGTCCTTTTTTCCGTGGTGTAGGGCTTCTTTGTTTACATCTTCGACACGTCCTCCCTCTTCCCTATCATATCCTTTATCTCACTTCATTTCCGTGGGATTTTGAATATCTTCTACCACAAATAAGGCCCACTCGTTGTATAGCGTAAAGTCTCTAACTAACAAAGGAAAATTCCCGGTGTTGCTCTTTGAGAACACCACGCGTACACGAACCAATGGTTTGCTAAAGTAAAATAAATATGTACATACTTCTTTATTTATTGAATTCTGAACTGATTCCACCTAGACGGTGACACATCCCGTCTTCCTGTTTTGTTTGTTCACTACACACAACCAAAAAAAACAAAAACAAAAAAGGCAAAAATTGGTTCAGACCAAACCCCCCCACCGGACCATACCCCGGTTTAACCGCTTTCAATTAAACCGAGGTTTTTTGAAAAACTAATGCTTTATTTTATTTTCTCTTTTGGGTTCGGAGAAGATCTGAGCTAGCTTCGTCCCAGTGAAACCTCACACACTCAACCCAAGGAAAAGAATCATTTTACACAAAAGAGAAAAGATGAGATTAGTGTCAAGTAACGTGTCTCTTTCTTCTTCTTCGTAGATCAACGATGACGACGCTTATGTTGTCACTACTGTGTTTTGCCAACGCCAGCTTCGTGAGTAATACTGACGCCTCCGTACATGCTTTGTCCGTGATCTCTCCTTTCTTCCCGTTCTTCCTTGACCCCACCACCTTCTCCTGCTCTTTCCTTTCTTCACTCTTCCCCGAAGTTTGAGTTTGAGTTTCTCGCCGTCTTACTGATCCTCCTTTACGACTACTTTTTCTGTTCAAACACATGTGCACCATCGCACACGCCGCCTCGTTCGTCACTACGTCCCATAACCCGTCGCTCGCTAGAATCAGAAATTCATCTTCCTCCGTCCGATCCGTCACGGTTACTTCCGGCTCTGAACTCACGTACGGTTTTAAATATTTGTCCCCTATAGCTCGTGACATGGCTAAAACGCCTAAGACTCTTGGACCATCCCAGTATATCACTCGCCCTCCTGCTTCTTGTATTCGATCCAACTCGTCTGGACGATCAGGCTGTTTAATATAAAAATGAAAAAACCAGAGTTAGATCTACAAAGAATCATACAAATTAAGAAAAGATTTCGAGAGAGAGCAATTAAGAGAGATAGAGACTGACCTTGTGATCTGTGGATAGAGGTACTGCTTTACCATTCCGGTAAAGAACTGCTCTAGAGTCGCCGCAATTCGCAACAATGATCTTCTCCGGCGTAATGACGGAAACAACGGCGGTAGATCCAACGGCGTCACAGTCCGGCGTTTGAAGCTCGCAACTACAGTTGGCGCTCATCACAGTTTCTCCCCAACGAGCAACCTCCTTGTCCATGCGCGTGAAGCTACGCTCCATCATCGTCTTCCATTCTTCCTTCTTATCCGAGAGCGCTTCTTCTTGCACTAACTCGTGAAGCCTCTCTTTACACCTTGACGCAACCTACAAAAACGACGCCGTATACTCCATTCAGGCAAACCAGAGAAGATAATTTATTCAAAATTTTGAATTTCAAATTGAAACGGCGTCGTACGTGAGAACAGCCATGGCCGTCGTAAACTCCAAAATAGTGCCATCTTGTTCGAGAATATTCCGTTTGTTTTCGTACAAAAGACGGATGAGTCGCAACCGCATCCTCCATATCTCTTCGTCTACCGCACACCGATGCGACGCCGTATCTCGGCCTCAGATCTGTCTCTTTCATCGACTTCTTGGAAGGAATAACTGCAATATTAACAGATGAATTTATGCCGGAGATTTCGACGTCGTCGTCATCTCTCGCAATCTCTCCTTTA
Organism: Cardamine chenopodiifolia; assembly: GCA_963922655.1. Lineage (NCBI taxonomy): Eukaryota > Viridiplantae > Streptophyta > Magnoliopsida > Brassicales > Brassicaceae > Cardamine > Cardamine chenopodiifolia. The sequence continues at coordinate 1,423,467 of OZ000467.1, forward strand.
CGTAATACACTCTCTTCCGCTTCTGAACAACCTTCACGAGAGCTTCGAAAAGGTGATGCACAGTTCATAAAATCGTACACCTCCTGTTTATTACGCTTATTGTAAATCCCATTGGAATCCTCCTCCACCGCCGCCGTATCCGACATCCTGAATCGCTGGACACCGATCCTCCACTTACGGCTAGACCACGACGGCCTCGATTCACAAGCCGACGCTTCGTCTTCATAACAAATACCCGCCATCTGCCAAAAAAAAAGTAAAAACTCGATCGTCTCCTATAGATTTTCCGCAAACGAATTTGTTGATCGTCAATTAATTCCGATGAAATATGAAAAATCTCTCTCGGATTAATATGAATAAATATCACCGTAACACGTTACAATGCGGGCCATTTATACCCACGCGCCTACCGCTTCACAAACCTTTTAAAATTCCCTTTTTATTTTTCCTGTCTTCAAATTACTTTTTAACTTTGATTTTTCTCCTCCGCCTTCAAAAATCTTACTCTGGCGACGTGACGTATTGGTCTTGTGCGTAAATAGATCAATCCTGACCGTTGATCTGGTCACTACCCTGGCTAGAAATGGAGCACGTAAGCATCACGATCAGGTGAGATATATACGTGGTCCAATGAAAATTCAACAGAGAGGAAAGAAGAAGTTCCTTTCGCGCCACGATTGTGGTCCACTCTTTCTCTGGAAGACCTTTTTTCAAATGGTCTCTCTGTCTCCTTAAAGATAAAAGATATAATTACGAAATTAATATTACTACTATTTTATTTAAAATAATCTCATTACGTTAAATTAGATTGTAGTTAACCTTAATTTGATCTAAATTAGGTCAACTTTTCAAGACTAACGAATTAAGTACGAAAAAATATATATGGCGATTTTGTGTCCTTCCAAGTAACGAATTTATATACTGCAAACTAAAAGTTAGGTTACACGAGACACGTTAACTTTTCATAAGACAAAATATGTTTTATAAAAAAAAAAAATTTATAACATTAGATGAGTATTTCTTAAACAACATTTACTTGCAAACCATCTTTTTTGTTTTTGACTACTTTAAACCATCTTCTGTTTATATGGAACGATCAAGATTTATAAATATCCAAAGACAACGGTGATGCAATATGAAATACACCATCTAGAATAAGAGCAATAAACCGAAGATTCTCTGCAATAAAAAAATATTGTGTTCAGCAATTTAATAACTTATATAGAGAGTACGGAGACAGAGATAATATTAGCATATATTAAAAATCAATACTAAAATGAGTTGAATCTCAAGTCTGTCTCCGTTAAGTGGAGTTGATATACACACGAGATCAAATAGATTTCACGCAACTAAATCTCATCTGTTTACCTGTAAAGCTGTAGTAGTTACATTCATCATAACCTAAGTTAATCCTGGAGGAAAAAGAAGCCTCATCAGTAGTCACTATGAAGTATAAAGTTTTGGAAAAAGAAAGCCGTACAGAGGACACGTAAGTGTCTTGTAATTAGGAGTTTTAACCGTTAAAGGCGGAGACCAATTTTTAAAAGAAGAGAGAAAGGCTTTTGGGTGAAGCAGTGGCCAACCATTTACCTCTACGTTTCACTTTCGTTCCAATCCGGCCAGTGGGTCCCTCCCTCCTTTATAAGACAATCTAAGGGCTCCCTTTTTTCTCCACCGTCCACGTGTTACCATCGTAGTAGCTCTTATGGGTTCCTTTTGATATTTACTGTTTCCGCCGGATAGCTATTTTTTCTTTGTTTACAGCGAAGTTAGGCCACTTTGTGCCTGAAGTCTCAACTCAATTATGACTGTATGCTTTAATGTGTCTCACTTACAAAAATGGCAAGTGATGCGCTCATTTGGCTTAGTCTTCTTCATGGAGATCACAAGTTCGTTACATCCACTCCCATTAAAAGCAAACATTCATTAATGAAACACCTAAAGTTTTTTATCATCTTTTTGCCTTTGTAAAACGTAAGATGTAGTCGATCTCATTTAAATGTTATAATTTTAATTATGAATCAACAGTTTTTGCTGCTCTTTGTTCATCTAGCAACAAAGATTAAAAAGTGAGATTGGGGGAAAGTAAATACATCATTGTAAATAGTACTGAAATCTAAAACTCATTAAAATGCAGATTGGATGGATTAAATGGGGCCTCGTTCGTGCGTGCACCCACCGATCCAACCAAAGATCACTGTAATTGAATTGACTCCCAACACCGAATCTGCTAGAAACATTGGCAAGTGACAAAATCATTCAGTTTCTGTTTTTGGAATATAGTGTAAGAGTTATCATGAGCCCATTATTATTATATGATTTGATAAAGATGGTATTATTTTAGTAGAAATATCCAAAGTTTAATGTGCATGGTGGCGTGCACCTCGACTTAGGCCTACGGTACATCCATGGTGTTGTACTTACTTGGTCATTTATTTTTATTTTCTTTTTGTTGCGCACTTCTCGTTTAGTTTTAAATTCTTTCAACTTTTTAACTTAAATAAGAGTTTGGAATAATCTTTAAAAAATAAATAAATAAGAGTTTGGAATAAAGGAAAAAAGGTTGAGAAAAAAACAAATAACTAATTTACATTTATTACATCGTGACAACTAGCTACTAGTAGCGGAAGGTCGAGATTCGAGAAGTTGTTTCGGACATTATATTACACATTTTGAAATAAAATGTCGTGAAACATTTAATGATAATAGGTATTAATATATAGTTCAAACTAAAACCGTTTGGATTAAATCATAGTATTCATACGATTTACAAAAACACAATTATAGACTTATATAGCTTGATCGATTGGAAAAGAATCGTCTTAGATATTTGCTGAAGTTTGAAGTCTCTCATATATATACCTAATCATAATTAATGAGATACACACAAGACCGGTCCAATATTATTAGAGGCCATATAGTTTTTGTTAATTATCTTTTTTTCTTTCTTGTTTTCTTAATTTTTGTTAATTATCTTACAAAACAGTTATAACAGCTTTTATTTCCTCTTGAAAAAGTCTTGCGGCCAAAAAATAAATAAATATGAGGTACATGTCAGAACTGACAGCACAGAATAGAGCGTATGCATGTCTCTTATGTAAATAGATAGATGATGGTCTGGATCAGGATAAAACTGAATTGTTTTGGATGGGAGGACAAAATTCTACTTTTTATTTAACATATTTAAATAGTGATCCACCTCTCTTTTTTATCACTGTTGTTAATAGGGATGACACAAAGCAAAAATCTAATTCAGGCAGTAACTATAGGTCATATATAGGCCGTGATAATTTAGATGCGTTTCAAGAAAAACAGTACTACATTTGTCTAAATCACTCATTATCGTTGAAACTAATTAAAAATTATATACCTTAAATTCCTCTAACTTTTATAGAATTGAAGGTCTTAGGCTCTTAGCTTGGGCTTCGATCTGAAACCTTTTCCCTTAAAAGAAATTCTCTTAGATGTTTAAGCACATAGGTTTTAGGTCGAAAGAAAGAAACATGGACGAGAGAGAAGAAAAACCAATCTCTCTATTGATTACATAGCCCAAGATGACAACATACCAAGTCTGGACATTGAAACTTATTAATAACGTTGAAGTTTTGTTTGGTTTTTGGACATAGGATTTAACCTTGTGGCTGATACGAAAAGCCATTGACAGAGAGACCTCCATCGACACAAATGGTCTGACCAGTAATATAAGAAGCTGCAGCCATACATAAAAAAAGCCACGAGCGAAGCCACTTCTTCAGGCTCCCCGAAACGCCCCAGCTTTCTAGATATCGCCACCTTCTTGAACTCATCATCATACAGCTAAAGATTATCATCAAAGTCAAGAGATCAGCAAAATCAGTTAAGAGAGATGTTTCTTCAAGGATTTGTAGCATAGTTAATGTATCTCACATCTGCAGCCATAGGAGTTGCAATGACTCCAGGAGCCACAGCATTAGCCCTAATCCCTTCACTAGCCCACTCGCATGATAAATTCCTTGCTAGCTGATACATTGCCCCTATGTATACACACAAGAACAATAACACATTAATTAAGGCCTCAGACTCAGATTGTTTCAAAAACCAATTTATACATTTGCGTTAACATTTAAAAGTCAATTTTCATTTCCTCATGTTAAAGACACGAGTTTTTTTTCCCCTTTTTTATAAAAAATATAAAATGCTTTTCTAAAAATTTTAGTTTTTTTTTGTAAAATATAACACTAAATGTAAAAATAAACTCAATACCAAGTTGATGACCAAGAAAGCAAGAGAAGGGCACGTAGTCAGGTTTAGTCCAAGTTTGGTCTAATTATTTCCATTTAATTCGCTAAGTTAAATAATAGGAAGAATTGGATACTTTCCTAAACAATAGGAACCACCTGTCTTTTGATTTTTCCTTCAGTCCAAGAGAGATGATTTCACTTTATTCTTGATTAGTAGTATTCAATAATTACTGTCCTGTATTATTACCTTTGGTTGCAGAGTAGATGGAGCCGACACTAAGGGATACAACTCCAGCAACAGAGGACATGAACACGATGTTCCCACATCCTGAAGCCTTAAGCAGGGGATGTGTAAGCTGGCTCACATGGTAAGCAGATTCTAAGTTGGTCGAAATATGAAACGAGAAATCCTCTGCTGTTTAATCCACTCTGGGTTTTGACCGAATCGCTCCTACATTAATTTTCTAATAATCAAAATATTATAATAATCTGCTTTAGCTTTGAGATTTTGAGAAATGATAAAGAGTATATAAAGATTAACTTACGAGGATATCGAGCTTGCCACCAAACACTGAGGACCGAGTCTGCATTAGTTTTTCTCTGTCTGTTCTAGTAGATACGTCACAGACTGAGCCAGTGACTTGAAAACCCTTCTTTTGCCATACGCTTAAGCACTCGTTAAGCTGAGATTCATCTCTGGCACAAGTATGTATTACTGCTCTAAATCCTGCAATTTCCTCTACTACAGCAGGTCTATTTGATTCAAGAACCAAAGATTCTATAAAGTCTTATGCTTTCAAGATATATATGGAAAGATCTGTGGCTGAATCAGGATTACGTACGAACCCAATGCCTTTGGTTCCACTGGTTACAAGTGCGGTCTTGCCCTGAAGGCTCCATCTGTGGCTTTGCTCTGCTACGGCTAAAGAGCTCAGATGGAAGTGAATGATGTGAAGAGAATACGTGGAGCAAACACCAAGTTGATATAAGATAAGGTAAAGAATTCTATCATCAATCAATAATTGGAGATCAAAGCTAAAAGGTGATGGGCCCGACCCATCCGAGATACCTCACACTCAGAGGATTCATATCTTAAATGACAAATGTGTTCATATTAACGAATCTTCGGCCCGTATCTGTATTAACAAGGTATTCATGGAAACCAAATTTTACTACTACCATTCTAACCTCTCTGCTTCATATATAAGCTTGAGTTAATTAACATAATGAAGTAACCGAGAGGTTCAACGAGGAAGAAAAAAACACATAACTTAAAACATTCACACAGCATATAATTCTTAATCGTAGAAATGTTTATAGGTTTAGAGCTTATGGCTTATAGGAGAAGCACTTAACACCGAAACCTCCATCGATACATATTATTTATCCTGGCTGCAGGGAGACAAAGAAATGTCACCAACTACGCAACCTCGTGCTGCTCGCATGCACGTCCTAATGGTGTTCTTGAGAACATAACCTCAGCAAATTTCTTGTCATCAAGATACTGAAACAACCACATTTAAACCAAGATTTAGGTTAAAAAGAAAAACCTAATAGGGAAAGCAAACTTTTTTAGTTTTACTTTTTGAACAAGAGTAGTTGCAGTGACCCAAGTTTCTTGCCAGTTGATTAATGCTCCTATACATTATACATATAAAGAAAGCTTAGATATGTAATATGATTGGAGAACCGAACCTCCTTAAGAAACTCTCTGTCTTCTTTACTTTATCTTCTTACTTACACGTTGCACTAGCTCATGATACAAACCTGTAAATCTTACCCAAATCCGTTTTTACAATTGAATTTAACCTTGTGGATTATATGAAAAGCCATTGACAGAGAGACCTCCATCGACACAAATGGTCTGACCAGTTATGTAAGAAGATGCAGGCATACATAAAAAAGCCACGAGCGAGGCCACTTCTTTAGGTTCCCCGAAACGCCCCAATGGCTTTCTAGAAATAGCCACCTTCTTGACCTCTTCATCATACAGCTAAAGATTATCACCAAAGTCAAGAGATCAGCAAAATCAATAAAGAGAGATTAATTTTGAAGGAATTGTACCGTAGTTATGTATCTCACAGTTGCAGCCAGAGCTGGAGTTGCAATGGCTGCAGGAGCCACAGCATTAGCCCTAATCCCGTCGCTAGCCCACTCGCATGCCAAATTCCTTGCTAGCTGATTCATCGCCCCTATGTATACCACAGAAGAACAATAACACATTAATCAAAGCCCCAGAGTCGGATTGTTTCAAAAACCAATTTATGCAATTGCGTTAACATGTGAATTTTATTTTTATTTCCTCATGTTAAAGAAACTAGTTTTTTTTTTTCTTTAAAAAAGTATTTTTTAGTATTTTGTTAAAGATAACACAAAATGTAAAAATAAACTCAACACCAAGTTGGTGACCATGAAAGCAGAAAGTAAGTTGCATAGTCTCCTTTATTTCTCATTTTCATCACTATTTATAGAAGAGGAGAAATTGAAATCACGCAGTGAAGGTTTTTTTCAGAAGTTGTTTTTATTATCATCAGTCCAAGAGAGATGTTTTCGCTTTATATTGATTAGTAGTATATTCAATGATTGTGGTTACTGTATTACCTTTTGTTGCAGAGTAGATGGAGCCGATACTAAGCGATACAACTCCAGCAACTGAGGACATGAAGACGATGCTCCCATATCCTGAAGCCTTAAGCAGAGGATGTGCAAGCTGGCTCAGATGGTAGGCAGATTCTAAGTTGGTCGAAATATGAAACGAGAAATCATCTGCTGTATAATCCACTGTTGGCTTTGACCGGATCGCTCCTACATTGTTTATCTAATAATCCAAAGATTCTGTTAGTCTGCTTTGGCTTTAAGATTCTAATAAATGATAAAGAGTATATAAAGATTAACTTACGAGGATATCGAGCTTGCCACCAAACATAAAGGACACAGTATGCATTAGTTTCTCTCTGTCTGTTCTAGAAGAGGCATCACAGACTGAGCCAGTGACTTGAAAACCCTTCTTTTGCCATTCGTTTAAGCACTCGTTAAGTTGAGATTCATCTCTGGCACAAGTATGGATTACTGCTCCAAATCCTGCAAGTTCCTCTACTACAGCATGCCTGTTTGATTCAAGAACCAGAGATTAAATAAAGTCTAATGCTTTCAAGATATATATGGAAAGATATGGGGCTGAATCAGGAGTATGTACGAACCCAATGCCTCTGGTTCCACCAGTTACAAGTGCGGTTTTGTCCTGAAGGCTCCATCTGTGGCTTTGCTCTGTTCCTGCCATTGCTCTGCTACGGCTAAAGAGCTCAGATGGAAGTGAATGATGGAAAAAGAATACGTGAAGCAAACACCAAGTTGATTGATCATCAATCAATAGTTGAAGATATAAGATAACATAAAGAATCATCAATCAATAATTGGTAAAAGATGATGGGCCCGACTTATCCGAAATATCTCAGACTCAGAGGATTCGAATCTTACATGAAAAATGTGTCCACATCAACCTCTCTGCTTCATATATAAGCTTGAGTTCATTTAATTTTGACATAATGACGTAATCGAGAGTTTCAACGAGAAAAAAAAACACAACTAAAAATGTTCATACAGCATAGAATTGTTAATTGTAGAAGTGTTTCTAGGTTCAGAGCTTATGGCGTTAAGGAGAAACCATTAAGAATGAAACCTCCATCAATACAAATAGTTTTTCCTGTTATATAAGAAGCTGCACGGAGACAAAGAAATGTTACCAACGAGGCAACCTCACACGGTTCACATGCACGTCCTAATGGGGTTCTGGAGAACATAGCCTCTGCAAATTTCTCGTCATCAAGATACTGAAAAATCCACATTTAAACCAAGATTCAGATCAAAAAGAAAAACCTGACAGGAAAAGCAAACGTTTTCAATTTTACTTTCTGAATGAGAGTAGTTGCAATGACCCAAGGAGCTACAGAGTTCGCCCTAATGTTTTCACTCGCCCATTCACACGCCAAGTTTTTTGTCAGTTGATTAATGGCTCCTATACATTATACATATAAGGAAAGCTTAGATGTGTAATATGTTTAGGCATAGTTGCACAGACGTTAATGACTAGTCATCAAAATTGTTGATCTATGAACCTTTTGTTACACCATATATGGAGGATGTGCCAGAGACAGTCGTTGATACCGAGGAAATGAACGCGATATTCCCAAATCCCGAGGCTTTAAGTAAAGATGTGCCAGTTGGGAGATATGGTAAGCAGATTCCAAATTGGTAGCCATTAAACTTGAGAAATCTTCAGCTGTACACTCTAAAGTTGGCTTTAGTATGAACTTTCCAACATTGTTTACCTGCATAAGGGCGAGAAATGACAATGACTAAGGCTTCGATTGTTTCAAATGCCAATTTTTGTGTTTGGCACCAAAAAACCATAAAAGCAAACATAAAGAAACAATCGAGACCAGAATAAGGCCATAAGAGCACAAGAAAGCTTCAAGAAGACCTCTTACAAGGATGTTAAGTTTGGCACCAAATAGAGAAGAAACATTCTGCATCAATTACTCTCTCTGAGGTCAAGAGGAAACATCACAAACTGAACCACTGACTTCAAACCCTTTTGCTTGCCATTCACTTAAGCATTCGCTAAGCTGAGTTTGGTCTCTGTCACAGGTGTATACTCTTGCACCAAAGAATGCAAATTCATCCACAATCGCATACCTGAAATTAAGTCTCAAACTTAAAGCATTTTGTTTCGAACTTGCTTAATTCTTGCAAAGAAGAATCAAAACCATAGAAGACACTAGGTAACAGAGCATTTGGGAGGAAGAAGACGAACCCAATTCCTTTAGCACCACCGGTTACAAGAGCAGTCATACCTTGAAGACTCCACCTGTTAATATCCATTGTGTGTGACACTTAGTTACTATAGCCACAGATATAATATAATGTTTTTTTTTTGACAACGACTAATGGTGGCAATAAGCCGATATAAAAAACAGTTGTTGAGAAAATATGAACCATCGTTTTGTCACTGGCTAGAAATACGTGGAAATCATGACACGTGTCCTTAAATTTATAGGAATTTTTCTTCTCCTGAATTTGTACTTTGAAGTCTTTCAGCCTCACGGGAAAAACAACACAAACTCATTGTTGTGAGTCTTGTGAATTAAAATATCTCACTACATCTAAATTTCCGTTTTATTTCTCATTGCCCTTTCTAACATGTACAAATGGTGCATTTGAACAAGATCCTGGTTCAAATTTAATTATTCTTATAACCTTTTTTTTTTGAATATTTATAAGTTGAAGGTTCAAATTAAAAAAATATAAATTTTGATCAAGTATATGTCTAATAAAAATAAATTCACAGGAGTTACAAATATTTCAAGACGGATTTATTACTTTTTACTCTATTTCATAAGATGTTTTTGTTTTCTAACAATAAACTGCTTTTTTCAATTGTATTTCTAGCAGCTTGTGTGATTTTGGTTGGATTGTTGGGTGCACGAACTAGGCCTCCATCTGATCCACGTCATTTGCATGTTAATGAGTTTGAGATCTCAATAATACTCACATTTAGCCGGTTGTTGAATTAAACACATTTGTTAATTAGTTAAAGTGATGACATGTCTCAGATCAATTATTTGTTTGTTTTGTTTTTATATAACCAAATAGGTATAGATTCTTACTTGCACGTATATTTCCCAAAATCCTTGACTGGATCTTTTTTTATTGTATCCTAGTTTGGGAAGTTTAAATTCATCTTCACAAATCACAAGTTAGGCCCTACGACTTCTTACCACGATCAGCTAAACTAAGACTTGAACAGTTCAACAATCTACTTCTTTGGAATTGAATGTATTTTGTGCTAATATGTTCGTTCCTTTACTTGAATTCTTTAACAATATATGAATTTTGAACTTGCAGATGATTGGTTTTCTGCAAATAGTTATAAAAAAATAATAATTCAATACTAATTGAGTTTAAACAAATGAATGATCGAGATTTTTTTCCATGAAGCCTATATACTAGAGAACATTTCAGACAAGCAACTTCACACATACATAAACAATCAGTAAAAGCCTTTTACATTTCTTCCTTAGATTTCCCATCAATGGAAATTACTTTCAAATCAATAGCTCTCTCCGTAATCACCCAATTATGCCTCGTTTCTTGCGTGTTAAGTCAACAAAACGAAACCGAATTTATTCACCACGGATTTTTCGAAGCCAATTTACTCAAGTATGGATCCTCCAAGATCCTCCCAAGTGGCATCTTGGAGCTAACAAACAGCTCAAGGAGGCAAATGGGTCAAGCCTTCTATGGCTTCCCTATATCCTTCAACAACCCTATTAACTCATCAAACTCACTTTCTTTTTCCACAAGTTTCGTGTTCTCAATCGACGCACCAGGTCATGGTCTAACCTTTCTCATCTCACCCTCCATGGATTTCACCGGAGCCATGCCGAGCCAGTTTCTTGGTCTCTTCAACACTTCAAACAACGGAAACTCCACTAACCGGATTCTCGCGGTCGAATTCGACACAGTGAAATCAAACGAGTTTCTTGACATCAACGATAACCACGTGGGCATCGACGTGAACGGTTTAGTCTCTGTTGAATCTGCACCAGCTGCATTTTTCTCCAACAAGCAAAGCAAGAATATAAGCTTGAAGCTTTCGAGCAAAGATCCAATTCGAGCTTGGATCGAATACAATGGAGGAGAAATGCTTCTCAATGTCACATTAGCCCCTTTCGAAACTTCTAAACCTAAATTTCCTCTTTTGTCAAGAAAGATGAATCTTTCTGAGATTTTCATGGAGAAGGAAATGTATGTAGGATTTTCAGCATCCACAGGAAATATTACAAGTAATCATTATGTTATTGGATGGAGCTTTAGCAGAAAAGGGAAAGCAAAAGACTTTGATCTTACTCTACTTCCTTCACTTTCAACCTCGTCGCCATCTGATTTTGATGACTTTGATCCCAATTCAGATCCTACTCCGAATTCAGCAAATGTAAAGCCTAACAGCACCAAATTGATCTTATTATGCACACTTGCAATAATGATCTTTATGATTTGATTGAACCAAGAGGCAAACACATTGGTCTTAATTACGATATATGTGTTAATTTCCTGATACTATTAGTATGAGAGATCAATCGACGCAACTCCTTCTAGTAATGTTGGATGAGTCTGAGTAGTTACATCGTCTCTAAACCTTTGGAAATTACATTGATTGTTTTGCTTGCCAAAGACAAAGTTTAAATTTCATTCCCAACTCTTTTTGCTTAATAAGATTGAGATCATTTAACTATTAACAGAATGGATCAGGTGAAGTAATCGAGATGTCACTAAATAAAAACATAAATAACTATTTTTTTCATTACGCGGCTCACATGCTCGTCCTAATGGGGTTCTCGAAAAGATGGCCTCCGCAATCTCTTCATCAAGAGACTGAGAAGTCCACATTTAAACCAAGATTCAGGTTAAAAAGAAAAGCCAATAAGGGGGAAAAAACGTTTTAGCTTACTTTTTGGATAACAGGAGTTGCAGTGATCCAAGGAGCTACAGAGTTAGCCCTTATACCATCACTTGACCATTCACACATCAAGTTTCTAGCTAGCTGATCATGCTACCTGCTTACAAAGGTGGTTAAATATGTGTCGACATAATTTTAAAAAGGCAGAGTTATACAATATTACATATAAAATTAACCTTTTGTTGCGCTATATATCGATACGAAACCAGATGAGACAACCCCACATACAGAGGATATGAACACAATGCACCCAGATTCTTAGGCCTTAGTAAAGGATGCGCCAGTTTGGAAAAATGGTAAGCAGAGTCCAAATTGGTAGCTACTAAACCTGAGAAATCTTCGGTTGTAAAGCCTGTCGTCGGCTTTACTACAACGGTTCCAACATTGTTTATCTGCATTTTGGAAAGTAATGACGGTGATTAAATGAGATATGAGTGGATTAAAAAGCTTGAAAAACTTACAAGGATGTTGAGTTGGCCACCAAATAAAGAAGAGACAGTCTACATCTACTGGTTTCCCTGGGGACGAGAGGAAACATCACAGACTGAACCACTGACTTGAAACCCTTTTGCTTGCCGGTCACTTAAGCATTTGTTGAGCAGAGTTTGGTCTCTAGCACACGTGTGAACTCTTGCACCAAACCAGCAAGTTCCTCCACTATCGCATACCTGAACATAAATATCAAAGTCTCAAGCTTCATGCATGTTTGAGTTTGAGAAAGAAACAAGGAAACAGAGCATTTTTGGAGGACGACGAACCCAATTCCCTTGGTTCCACTGGTTACAAGAGCGGTCATACCTCGAAAACTCCACATGTTTATATCCATCGTAGAATCAGTCAAGTAATGAAATCTATAGTTTATGGATATCAGTCCAGCAACAAATCAAGCTGAATTCTATAATGTGTGGAGTACACTTGATGAAAACTAATGGCATAGCGGAGTTAACGAGGTTCCGATAAGGTCAAACCCTACCTCGTACTGACTACATAGTTCTCGCATAATCAGTCAGGCCGGGCCTGGCCAAGCATGATGAAACATGAGCCTAAGATTTCTAGTTTCTTTTTTCATCATTTGTTATATATTATTACTAGAGATCAACATCGTGTTCTCCTCAACATTTGGATTTTGATGAACGGTTTTGCATATAGGACATCCATATGATATTAATTTTTTTCCGCAACATACAAGATTACGACAGACGACTCTATTTACAACACTTTAAAACCTTTTAATGGAAATAAAACTCCAGATATGGTATAAATGTTTTTTAAACACTTAAATGGTTCCACGTATATCTAAATTTTAAAGACCAAATTTAGTATTTAAATTTTAAAGACCAAATTTAGTATATAAATAAACCCTGATTTTTGTAAAATAATAAAAAAATCAAAATTTTTATTTTACTTAAAGCCATAAATCTCAGGGTCAGCTTATAGTTTTTGCTAAATGCATTCTAAAATCGATCCTATTGTCAGAAAATTGTTTGATATTAGGCTAGGTTTTATAGACCACAAATACCACATTTCATCTTAGCCGTAAGTATCGTCCGCATACGATCAATCATTTTGTTATTTGGATTCGCTTGGGGTTCAATTTCTATAAAACGATTTGTTTTTACTCTTAAGGTCGTGAGTGGCGTAATATTTTTGAGAATGTCAGAGATAAATAATTAATTAATTTTTATTTTATTTTTTTATATTAATTTTCGAATTTTAGTTAGTATATTAGTGTTTTTTTCTGACGGATACGGACTGAACCTAATATCTGGACTGGATATCATCATTTTTGGAGAAATCCGAATATGAATAGTTGCTTTTTCTAGAACATCATACGGAAGAAACTATATATATGTTACCATTCATGTATCTTTTGTAAAGAAATCTGAAAAAAAAAAACAAAAAAGGAAAACAAATCTCAAATGTGGAGATGATGGCACGTGTCCCTGTTGCGGTACGATCTGATCCAAACCTATTTATATTCTTCGCTGCTTTTCTGTCTTGTCCGTTCCATCGATCTCTGATTTCTCTTCTTCTTCTCTCTACGCTTTGTCGCCGATCTCTGCCCGACTCCGTCCTACCGCCTCCGCCTCCGCCAAACCCTAGGTGAGCGTAACGAGCTTGGATTGGTTTTCTTTTTTGAGTAAATTGCCTTAAAATTATGTTTCTGATAAAATCAGATTCCCGGAGGACGCATTTGGTTTATCGCCGGAGTAAAATTAAGGAGATTTGAAGGGCTGAGAGGATGGCTACTACCATGACAACGAGTGCTGTGTATATCCATGTTATCGAGGATGTCGTCGACAAAGTCCGTGAGGAGTTCATCAACAACGGAGGTCCCGGCGAGAGTGTTCTCAGCGAGCTTCAAAGAGTAAGCTTTCAATTACAATTGTCTTCCTTCGCTCGAAAGAAATGGAAATTTGATATCTTTAGTGGAATCGCGGTTGTTGGTTGCTTAGATCTGTTCCGTTGTACCTAGGGTTTTTGGGAGTTCATCTCTTTTGGTTGGCTTAAATCCATTATTTCTAGAGCTTAAATTCGACTTGTGTTTCTATATCCGAGTAGATTTGGGAGACGAAGATGATGCAAGCTGGAGTCTTAAGTGTACCAATTGAGAGGTCATCGGCTCAGAAGCCAACACCTGGAGGTCCACTCACTCACGATCTGAATGTTCCCTATGAAGGCACTGAGGAGTACGAGACTCCCACTGCTGAAATGCTCTTTCCTCCGGTAATTAAACTTACACTAGTCTTGGATCTTTGTTTTAGAAATGAAATTTTGTGTATCATTTGGCTTCTTTTCCACTTGAGATGTTGTTGTAAAACTTTTTTTGTATTGAGCACGGTTTTATTTTTCTGTGTTGAGCAGACACCATTGCAGACACCCCTTCCAACGCCACTTCCGGGTACTGCTGATAACTCCTCCATGTATAACATCCCTACTGGCTCAAGTGATTATCCAACCCCTGGAACTGAGAATGGAAGCAACGCTGATATCAAAGGAAGACCCAGTCCGTACATGGTGAGCTATTTGCCTATTAAAAATGCTGTGTAATTCAATTGCTTATCTAACTGTTTTCATAGAATTTACAGAGGCAAAAATAATTCACTTTGTACTTACTGGTTTTTCTGGTTTACGTAACAAAACTGAGAATATGTTCTTTATTGCAGCCACCGCCTTCTCCATGGGCAAATCCTAGACTTGATGTCAATGTTGGTAAGTACTAGTTATACCATCACTTAATGTCTTGGTGAAAAGAAAAATGTCTCAGTTTGTTGCTTGGGATATAAATTTCTGACCTGCTGCTAGCTTATGTGGATGGCCGTGATGAGCCTGAGAGAGGAAACTCTAATCAGCAGTTTATGCAGGTACTTCTACTTCACATCTAAATCATTAATCAGGAATTTAGATTTTTAGTTTGGGTTCAAATCTTATTTGCCACACTAATGTGGTTGTTTAGTTAGTGCTCTTCTCAAGCACTTTTCATTGTACAGATATTTTAAATCGCGTATACCTGAACTATGGAACTTATTATCTATAGTTGGAACTTATTATCACGTCCAGGACTTATTTGTGCCATCTTCCGGGAAACGAAAGCGTGATGATTCTTCTGCACATTATCAAAATGGTGGATCTATTCCTCAACAAGATGGTGCAAGCGATGATGTCCCTAAGGTGTGTGCGTGTGTGTGTGTGTAGAACTTCACATTTGCATTTGGAATAGCTCCCATGAGTAAAACAGATTGTCCTTAGCTCCTTTCATTTCTTATCAAGAAAGCTAGTAAGGGAGAAGACTAATCTTTGGTTTGTGGGTGCCATCCAAAGAAGATGCATGATAACAAAACTGGTTAAGTTGCATAAAAATAAAAACACATCTATAAGTCTTTAGCGTATGATGTGGAGCACTATTCTGAGTGTATTAAGATCTCTCCCGTTTGATTTTTCTCTCTCTCTCCCCCACTCTGCTTAAAAATATGAAAGTATTTGTGATTATGTTTTTTTGTTCAATAATGATGTATTCATTGAAATCTCAGTGATACATCTGATCTGAGCACAAATTTACAGGCAATATTTGAGTGTGATTTCATCTGCTCATCATCACAGATTCCTCAAGTTGATGGGCCAATGCCTGACGAGCCCTATGATATTCTGTCCACACCAAATGTAAGAATGCTTCAACTTTTCATTGATTAGTCAAAATTTCTGTGGATATTTACTTCTTTGACATGTCTAGATATCAGTAACCGGGATCTCTAACTAACTGATGTTTCTCACCACCCATCATAGATATTGAACTATATATAAACACATTTGACTTCTCAGACTACAAGTGTGAGAAGAGGAAGGAGAATGTTCTCGTTTAAACTTCATGCTGCATTTGGATTTGCCATAAACATGCAATAGTTACATTTACTAATAATCCATGAATTTCCTTTACTGCGTTGCAGATATACAGTTATCAAGGACCCAATGAAGACTTTAACGAGGCTAGAACTCCTGCTCCAAACGGTAAGAGAAGCCAAACAAAAATGTTTGAGAGTGTTTTAGAGTAAGTAAATGAGTACCATTCTGCTGAAATCCCTCTTTGTTAGAGATCCAAACAAGCACTCCTGTAGCTGTACAAAACGATGTCATTGAGGATGATGAAGAGCTGTTGAACGAAGATGATGATGATGACGAGTTGGACGACCTAGAAAGTGGGGAGGATATGAACACACAACATCTGGTTCTGGCTCAATTTGACAAAGTAATGGATTCCTCTTTACACAGGTTTCCAGATGTGTTTCGCTGACGTGATTCTAATCACAGTAAGACTTGTTTGGTGTTGTAATTTAGGTGACTCGCACAAAGAGCAGGTGGAAGTGTACTCTGAAAGACGGGATCATGCATATAAACGATAAGGACATTCTCTTCAACAAAGTAAATCTGAGCCTCCCAATTAAGGTTGGAGCTATTCTGGTAACGATAATACTAACACACGCTCTGTTTATTTTTTCAGGCAGCAGGCGAGTTTGACTTCTGATCTTGACAACAGCAATGCTTCTTGAGAAGTCACAGTTCTTCAATGTCCAATGTCTTTCTTTTTACCTTCTGATTTAGACCGACCTCTGAGAGAAATACGTGATTTTAATGGGAAAGTGTATTCTGGCTTGTTGTACAAAAGGACAGATTTTAAGGGCATATCAACTCTGACTTGTTTCAAAAATTTCTATCTGTCTTTCACACAATGGAAATTTAACTTCCCAGAAGTTGGATCTTGCTTACAATATATCTAGCTATGTCTTATTACAGCGTCTTGAGAAACATTTAGATTCTGAAACATGATTACCATCCTAAATGCTAAAACCCTCACTGTGAATGATCTACAAGCACGAACATGGTCTGAAAAATATTCAAGAGAGCCATCTGGTTGCTATGGTCTGCCTTAGCCGAATATTTCCACCCTTGCTTGTGGTCCATTGACGGTTGAGATTCATTCTTTTCAGTAGCACCCACCGGAAACATGAAGTCGCGCCATTCTCTAGAGAGAGAAGAGTGCGGATTTGGAGACACAAAGAGAAATGAAAGCAGAGGAATGGCTGCGGTTGCAACTGCAGCATCAGAAGACTGCTGCAGAAAGGAATTCTCGTGAACACGTTCAAGATGCAGAGCCGGGGGTGCTTGCCTCGGCAGCCTTGTACTCGGGGACTCGCTCTTTCCAAACATTTTTACACTCAGGAGACTGAGCCAATAAGTAAAAATGCAAAAACGAGAGAAAGAGTGATGTGAACAGGGGCGGATCTATGTTAAAGCGTAAGAGGGCACGTGCCCCATTCTATTATTAAACAGTTTGATGTTATAGTTATAATTATCTACTGAATCATGGCAAAATCGGACAAATTCTCTTTAGTGCCCCCAGTTAAATAGACTTCGACTCACTTTCTATATTCCTTCTTCTTATTTTTTTGCTTTACTTAATTAATGTTTTTTTTTTTTACTTGGCAATGTCAAATTCTTTCTTTTCAAGAACAAAATTTGTTTCCTTTTTCTTTAATATGTTTCCCCCTCCATCAACGCTAACTGTATATTTGTTTCCCTAAATTTATATTACTTTTCTTTTCCTAATTTTTATTTGTCTGGAAGTAAAAATTTATACAAAATAGTTTAACAATTTTTATCATTTTTATAAATAAACTTCAAAATCAATACAAAATTTACTAAAAATTAATACATGTAATTTTTTCCACAATATTATACTATATTTTACTTATATATCATTTATAAATATTTGATGGTGCTTTGGATAGAAAAAAGTTCTTGTTGTGGATGAGGGCGAAGAAGACGGGTTCGATTATGATGGAACATGCGAATGGAAATAAGAAAAAGTTCTTGTTGTGACTAATACGCAGCTTTTGGGAAGTTAATTTTCCTGTGTGAAAGACGAAATAAATTTATGAAACAAGTCAGAGTTGATACGCCCTTCTTTGACCGGAAAAATCTGTTCTTTTTGTACAACAAGCCAACCAGAGTACACTTTCCCACAAATAATCATGTCTCTCTCAGAGGTCGATCTAAATAGAAGGGTAAAAAGAAAGACACTGGACATTGAAGGACTGACATCACTAGATGCAATGCTATTGCCAAGATCAGAAGTCAAACTCGCCTGCTGCCTGAAAAAGTAGACAGAGCATGTGTTAGTATTGTTGTTACCAGAATAGCTCCAACCTTCATTGGGAGGTACAAATTACTTTGTTGAAGAGAATGTCCTTATCGTTTATATGCATGATCCCATCTTTCAGAGTGCACTTCCACCTGCTCTTTGTGCGAGTCACCTAAATTATAACACCAAACAAGTCTTACTGTGATTAGAATCACGTTAGATAAACACATCTGGAAACCTGTAAAGAGGAGAGTCATTACCTTGTCAAATTGAGCCAAAACCAGATGTTGTGTGTTCATATCCTCACCACTTTCTAGGTCGTCCAACTCATCATCATCATCATCTTCGTTCAACAGCTCTTCATCATCCTCAACGACATCATTTTGTACAGCTACAGGAGTGCTTGTTTGGATATCTACCAAAGAGGGATTTCAGCAGATGATACTCATTAACTTGATCTAAAACACTCTCAAACATTTTTGTTTGGCTTCTCTTACCGTTTGGAGCAGGAGTTCTGGCCTCGTTAAAGTCTTCATTGGGTCCTTGATAACTGTATATCTACAAAACCGTATAACAAATTCATGGAATTAATAACAAAAATAATTGGGTGATGGTGTAATAGATAGTATCTGTACACAAGTGTTGCATGTTTGATAGCAAATCCAAATGCAACATGAAGTTTAAACAAGAAGAATAGAAGATTCTCCTTCCCTTCCTCACACTTATAAAGAAGTCAAATGTGTTTAGGTTAGTAAGAGATTCTGGTTACTGAAAAGCTGACACATTCTTACATTTGGTGTGGACAATATTTCATCATAAGGTTCAGGCATTGGCCCATCAACTTGAGGAATCTTCGATGATGAGCAGATGAAATCTCGTGGGATCTTTCTATCGCCAACATAGATTCTGTGGAGTACATCACACTCAAAGTTTCCCTGCAAAATTGTGCTCATATCAGATGTATCACTGAGATTTCAAAAGATACATCATTCTTGAGAGAAAAAATATAATCAGATGTTACAAATACTTTCATGATTTTTAAGCAGAGTTAGAGGTTTTATTTTTATGCAATTTAACCAGTTTCTTATCTATCACGTATCTTCTTTGGGATGGCACTCACAAACTTGTGAAGAGGAAATCAAAGAGAATTCTTCTTTACTACTTTCTTTTCTCGATAAGAAATGAAGGGAGCTAAGGACAATCTGTTTTACTCATGTGAGCTATTCCAAATGCAAATGCAAATGCAAACGTGAAGTTCTACACATACACATACACGCACACACCTTAGGGACATCATCGCTTGCACCATCTTGTTGAGGAATAGATCCACCATTTTGATAATGTGCAGAAGAATCATCACGCTTTCGTTTCCCGGAAGATGGCACAAATAAGTCCTGGACGTGATAATAAGTTCCAACTATAGATAATAAGTTCCATAGTTCAGGTATACGCGATTTAAAATATCTGCACAATGAAAAGTGCTTGAGAAGAGCACTAACTAAACAACCACATTAGTGTGGCAAATAAGATTTGAACCCAAACTAAAAATCTAAATTCCTGATTAATGATTTAGATGTGAAGTAGAAGTACCTGCATAAACTGCTGATTAGAGTTTCCTCTCTCAGGCTCATCACGGCCATCCACATAAGCTAGCAGCAGGTCAGAAATTTATATCCCAAGCAACAAACTGAGACATTTTTCTTTTCACCAAGACATTAAGTGATGGTATAACTAGTACTTACCAACATTGACATCAAGTCTAGGATTTGCCCATGGAGAAGGCGGTGGCTGCAATAAAGAACATATTCTCAGTTTTGTTACGTAAACCAGAAAAACCAGTAAGTACAAAGTGAATTATTTTTGCCTCTGTAAATTCTATGAAAACAGTTAGATAAGCAATTGAATTACACAGCATTTTTAATAGGCAAATAGCTCACCATGTACGGACTGGGTCTTCCTTTGATATCAGCGTTGCTTCCATTCTCAGTTCCAGGGGTTGGATAATCACTTGAGCCAGTAGGGATGTTATACATGGAGGAGTTATCAGCAGTACCCGGAAGTGGCGTTGGAAGGGGTGTCTGCAATGGTGTCTGCTCAACACAGAAAAATAAAACCGTGCTCAATACAAAAAAAGTTTTACAACAACATCTCAAGTGGAAAAGAAGCCAAATGATACACAAAGTTTCATTTCTAAAACAAAGATCCAAGACTAGTGTAAGTTTAATTACCGGAGGGAAGAGCATTTCAGCAGTGGGAGTCTCGTACTCCTCAGTGCCTTCATAGGGAACATTCAGATCGTGAGTGAGTGGACCTCCAGGTGTTGGCTTCTGAGCCGATGACCTCTCAATTGGTACACTTAAGACTCCAGCTTGCATCATCTTCGTCTCCCAAATCTACTCGGATATAGAAACACAAGTCGAATTTAAGCTCTAGAAATAATGGATTTAAGCCAACCAAAAGAGATGAACTCCCAAAAACCCTAGTTACAACGGAACAGATCCAAGCAACCAACAACCGCGATTCCACTAAAGATATCAAATTTCCATTTCTTTCGAGCGAAGGAAGACAATTGTAATTGAAAGCTTACTCTTTGAAGCTCGCTGAGAACACTCTCGCCGGGACCTCCGTTGTTGATGAACTCCTCACGGACTTTGTCGACGACATCCTCGATAACATGGATATACACAGCACTCGTTGTCGTAGTTGTAGCCATCCTCTCAGCCCTTCAAATCTCCTTATTTTACTAGAGAGAGAGAAGAAGAGAGATCAGAGATCGAGAGGAGCGGTGAAGGCAGAACAGCAACGAAGAATATAAATAGGTTTGGATCAGATCACAACGCAACAGGGACACGTGAAATCATCTCCGCGATTGAGATCTTATTTTCCCAGATTTTTCTCTTTTTAGTTTCTTAGCGAGATTTTTCTCTCATCACCACCACATTTCAATTTCTAACACAAGAATTTTTTTGTTTAAATTATTCAAATATATAATTAACGTTAATTTTGTTAATAATATTTTGCAAAAAGTCATACATTGTCTCTCGTCACAAATCAGATCAGAAATTTGGGTTCTTTAGTTGTTCACTTGCTATGGAAGGACCAAAATGCGACCGGTTTAGCCGGAGATAAGGAAGATTTTAAATTGTTGGTTATGAAAACACGAGAGAGGATACACATCTTTCGATGGACGTGAACCAAACATCGGATCGTACCGAGAATTCTTAGCCAATTAAAAGATATTTTATGCAGAGGAAATCTTAGGAAGGTGTCATGAAGTGTAATCTATTATTTTTGGATGAAGTTGCGATTTCTAAGTGGTGGGAATTTGGATACTGCATAATCACATCTACACGAAGCACATAAAGTTTCACAATCGGGGATGCCTTTGACGCTTTCGATTGTCCCTTAGGTTCAGAATTACACTGTATCTTATGGCACTTCATGGTTTAAATGACATACGTAGAGCAAACAATTTTTTTATCTTTTCATTGTATGATCTTTTGTTATTTTCCTAATAACTTTTTCATCTTGGTTATTTTTGGTCTAATCAATGTATAAATTTTGTTCGTTGTCTAATTTGGTCACTACTGTATGTTTCATTAAAATGTTTTCTCTTTTGCGATTAGCTCGACCAACAACAAACAACCAAACAAGAAAATCTTATAAATAAAGACAAAAATTAGAGTTAAATTAAAAACTATCATAAGACATACAACGAGAAAACATTGAAAGTACATATATTGTATTGTGATTAACATTGTATCCTATATACAAATTTTACCCTAATAGTGTCATCGTCCCACTATTGAAGTCAATTTTAAGTGCAAAAAGTCTTGGAGACCTGTGAAGACCAGCAACGTGAGCTGATACTTTCCCGCATTAAAGTAAACCTGAATGCTTTTGAAGAAATACACATATTGAAAGCATATGATTGTTCGTGTCGAAAAACTTGTTGCTGCCCGAGGTACAGTTTTCTACTACCCTCTTACATTGTGAACACATAGAGCATGTTTGTTTAGCAATCACAGGCGGTGCCGGCTGCGGTTTACGACTTGCGGCTAAATATTACGATTCTTGTTCGTTTAACAGACGCGCGTCTGCTCGCAACGGCAGACACAACCTCTTGCGGCAAGCAAACGAACACCAATTGGCCGTAGGTGCAACAATATCAAACCTAACAGTACCAGATGCACTGTTAAATTTCTTCAACGGCTAAAAATTCCTAACGCAGTGATCTGCGTTTGCTGCAACGTTTGACCGCAGGAGGATGCGGCTGGCAAACGAACATCGTTTAGCCGTATGCCGCAGCTGCAGGAAATTGAGACTGACAAACGAACAGACCTTTAATCGATAATCCACATCTGTTTGTGCCATTGCTTCTTCTATTATGTGGGACATAAAGTTTTAAGCTTTTACATTAATTTTTTTAACATTGTGGAAAGATTTGATGCTTTTTGATTGCTATCCAGTAAAGAAATAGCATTTCTAGGTAGAGTTAGTGTGAAGAATGATGAATTAACTCGCATATTTATGTTATGATTCTTTCTTTGTGTCTTGAAATTCTTCTGATGGCTGCAGAGAGGAGAAGCGCTATACAATACCATGCTCAGATGGCGTAAGACTGCATAAAGTGTTGCAACTAACTAGTTTGGAGCGTTTATGAGTTATGTAAAAGTTAAAACCAGAGATCTATGAGAAATTAAGAACAGAGAAAAGAGTATGTACATTATGTAGTTTCCTGAGGGTTTTTATTAATACGTAGAACTGAAACATCATCCTTCTTGAGTCATATGAGAGAGAGGTGGGAACATGGATTGCGATTTTGAATTTTAGAAATTTCCTTCACATGCACAAAGAATGGTTGATGGCAATATATCCATGCTTGTTTCCTTTTTAGTTTAAATATTGGGAATAAATGTCTAGCATTGGAATTTGAACAGAAAATTTGAGTAAAATATAAAAAATATGGTTCAATCTAACTATTGCCAATTATTTTTGATTGAAAGCTCATAATGTAATATGGTATCAAACCTTCCAACTATCTAGAGCGAAGCCACCATATTGAAAATAAATGTCTTACATCAAAATTTAGATAAAGATTCTGATTAATAATATACAGTATATTAATATATTATTGTCAATTAGTTTTAAGTTGGAATCTCATAATCTAATATGATATCAGAACTTGATCACACACTGTCTAACCCGATCCAAAATTTGGTCCACCGATTCTTACTCAAATATACCAAAATCAATGGTTAAAAATACCATCATGAGAAGACATATTGGGTTTTAGGGTCTCCTAGTCTTGTAATTTACTTCCTCACTTTTCTTTTGAGAATTTGTTCTGATAAACTCTTTTTAAAAATGATCTTTGCGATGTTTATATTGTATGAAACTTTAGAAAAAAATCTAAAAAAACGTGTGGTAAAATAGAACTGAAGGGGTATAAAACTGATTTGAGCAGATAAACTCTTTTTTAAATGATATTTGCGTTGTTATTTATGATTTCTAATCGCCGTAACCTAGTGATAATTGGACATCCATGATACAAAATGGTAACAACAATTGAATTTTGTATAAAATTTTAGAAAAAATGAAACAAATTAAAGACCTTTAAAAACGTTTGGCAAAATAGAATTGAAGAGATATAAAAATGATTTTTTGCGTTCGCTAGAGGACTTCTTCTGTTTTTGTGCACCTCGTTCGCAAGAGGACTAAAGTAATTTATTCTTTGTTTCAACGTCTAAAAAAAGTCTTGCCCCAAGCTAGTTTTTCTCTCGATCAAAACGAACAGTCGCCACAAAAACTCTGATTCCTACTTAACAACTTGGTAGTTGGTTCTGCAGACGCCACCGTCAGATTATCAAAAGTATTCACACTGACAAAATCCAACGTCTCTCTTAGCGCCACGTCATTACTTTTCCGAACTTGTTTTCCTTTGATAAATCTGTGTAATGTTTCTGACACTGTTCACTTTTTCTCCCTTGTACTTTTGTGTTTGGTTTCTCACCTGAGAAGTCTGAGTTTCTTTCTTTATTTATTTTTTTCGCCTTTTCGTATATTTACCCTGTTATAATTTCTCCGTACGATATATATATATATATATCGCATATATCTTGCAATAATTGAAAGAGGCTTTTCAGTAAATCTGTAACGTGATCACTTATTTTCTGATTAGAACCCAAAATTCTTATGATCATGACATTATCGTCAGAGTCAAAAAGAGACAGAGATAGAGTGGTTCATAACTTTCCATTGGATGATTCAATATCTCAAAAAAAAAACCGTTCTAAGAGAGAAGATTAATTTCATTCACGTCAGTAACGCGGAAGAGTGTCCAACTACGTACATTCTTATACACACTATAGTAATTCTATCTTAAAAATTTCTTTAAAATATATATTACAATAAATTCTTTTGGCTGCATGTATAGAAAATTTAGGTTTATCAATGGGGAATCTTCCTTCTATCAAAGAGACAAAGAAAACTAAAAAAATTAAAATTATACTGCCACAAGATGCAAAAGAGTGAATAAAAAAAAAGGTACTATAAAGTCTTTCATATAACTGAATATAAATCATATGAAGCCAAAAAAATAATACAATTCATATTTCTCCAAATCAAAAGATTTCTGTAACCCTTTTAAGAATTATTCTGTTTTTAATAGGATTTTCCAATTCTAAGAGGGTTTTGTTGTACTAATTCAGTTAGTCAATATAATAAGATATGGAAAAGGAAGTTACAATGTTAAATATTATAATTGGCGTTGGCAAGTTTAATAATCTTGTAGCATCATGCAACTTTATTGACCACACTGTTATCATCAGCATAACTGTAAATTCATGACATTAACTAGACCCCATTATCATTTTTATATATTGTCTGAAGTCTAATCACGGCTATAAAAAGAACATAAAACATTGCAAAAGCCATATGGAGCCAAACAAATTAGTAAAAACTATGTGACAAACGCTCAGATCTGTTGACCCCAAAAAATGAGAAACCTCAGATCTTTGACCCAATAAATTATCATTAAAATATTTCACTATTTTTGCCAGACAATGAAAGTGACTATTCGATTTAATCCTAACAAAATAATTGTACGTCTCGACACATCGACCCTCCAGATTGTGGCATATAATTCCACCTTTTCTTTTTTTTGAACGTTCGATGTTTTCAATTTTGTTCATTAGAGTCAGACGACACACTTTTAATAATTATACATCTGTAATACATGACCCTGTCTTATCAAATTAATAATATTATCAAAAAAGAATCTCTTCTTACAATGTACTAGTATGGAAACTTGTAGCAACCTAGAGTAGAGAATCAAACTGATCTAATCATTCAAAAAAGGAATAAAATGCATGAGATCTATTTCTAACTAGGAATCTCCATGTTTATGCCAACAAACAAGCATAGCCACACACCTTCTCATGATGTAAAACCTTCCCTTCTGTTCTTTGGCCAAGCTACTGTACTTTTGAGTTATGGAAGACGATCCTTTCTCCTTTTTCGAAGAACTTCTGGAGATTGAAGACGACGAAGAAGGGACCGAGCATTTGGTGGATGAGCTCCGTACGAATACATGAGCTTTTGTGGAGGAAGCACTTGTTGAGAAGCTTCTAGAGAACTTGGATTTAGATGAAGAAGATGAACACGACGCAGCTGATGCATCCTTTTTCGACAGCTTCCACTTCTCGTCCATGTCTGTGTTGCAAAGAGAAAGAGAGATAGCGAGAGAGAGAGAGGTTCTGAGTCAGATGGAGGGTCTCTGTTTTTAATGTTTATTTTGATTTTGAGTTTGTGGTGATTGAGCCATAAGGAGGGAGGGAGAGAGAAAAAGGAAAGCAAAGGGAAGCAAAGAGAAGGGTAGTGTCTCTCTGCTTATATTATATATATATATATATATTATAATGACTGCTTTAAAAATACTGCTTTCGTTTTAAGATGTTATAACTAAAATCGCAAAAATAAAAAAATTGTTTTTACTTTAAAAGGTATTATTTAATATAGAAAATAAAATTAATTTAGTTAATTTTAAAAAACTATAAAATAATATTGGTTACACAAGTTTAATAAAGTTAAAAACAATATAAAATTATAAGAACAACTTATATTTTGAAATTAAAAAACATTAGAACATTTTATATTTTGGAACTGAGAGAGTAAAATTTAGTGGAAATGATGAATGCAAGAATGAGCTGATGAGGTATTGAGTTAACAAAAAAATTGAATTGATTAATTGTCGTATTAACTAGTTCGGCTGCCTTGTAAATCATAATTAATCATTATATTTTTTACTTCAATAATTGGTTTGAGTTTTAATCTTAAAAAGCTTTAAAAATAAATTTTCCTTCTAATCAAAATTTTTAATTTCAGTCTGTCTATTTTAAAAAAATCGTTAAGCACTGTTGTCATTTTAAAATTGATTACAGATGTTAATACATGAATGACATATACATTTAATTTTGGTTTAATACAAGGCCGTTGTTTATATAAAAATCAACCGTCACATGAGAGTGAGAGAGATCAATAAATGGTATAAATAAAACTGGCATAGTAGGACAGGAATCACATTGTAGAGGCTTACTGTTTCTAAAATTGGTTGGTTTTAGAGTAAAGCTTCCACGAAATGCAAGATATTTTGTGGAATCATGCCCTAGGGCTATATCTATATATGAGTCAAATGGCGAAGATCCGATAGAAAGAATATTCTTGGTTAGAGAAGACTCAAGTATTCCCGCTTGAACAGTGTACCTTGAATAAAACTACTTCTAAATGATAAATTAAATATTTTAATGAGACGAAATAAGATGGAAAATTTCTAGAACATATTATCTAATTTCATTGGTATAGTGGTTGATGTTTAAAAAAGAGACATTGTTTCTAATTTGTCTAGAGACGTCTAAATTATAGGCGCGGACTTGTATAAAAAATCAGTGGTCTACAATTATAAAGAGATTTTTAAAATTGAAAACATTAGTATCTTTTTGTAAGAGTGTCATTTGGGAGTGTTCGGAAAGAAAGGGGCAGAGAGGGACGGGGGTAAAGTGTTTCTTACGATAGGAAATTTGAAAACGGGACCAAGACTAGACAGCTTTGGTCTATTAATATTCCACATGTTTTTTCACTTGTGTTTTCAAAACAGTCTGGGTTTCTAGAAAATAACCCACTCAGTTAATTACAGTATATATTAACATTACGTCGTACTTTCTATCATTTTCAATTGCTGAACTTTCACGTTTGTTCATCCTTTGAAATCACCGAGTCTCATGTCGTACAGTGTTAGAGAAAAAGTTTAGCAAAAAAAAGATGTATTCGGATAATAATTTGCGGTAAAGGATCCAACTCGTTTGGATGAAATAACCTTAAAACTCTCAAACCCACACTGCTCGGAAAGAATCTTAAAGATCTGAGGATTTTAAAAACCTCTACCTTCATTTTCTTTTACAAAAGAAAAAAATTATCCACAACCCAAGTAGCGGAGAGGACCTTGTGAACCAAGAGAACAAAAGAGAAGGAAGAGAAAACCTCGAAGAGAATCGATAATTATCTTCATTTTTATACACGGATCAATATAAGAAATACTTAATCAAGCTTCGATAAGAAGAGGTGAACAAGCATACCTGAGTCCTAGCCTCTGATCTTGGTGAACCATAAGAATACCTTGGACACAAGATTTCTCCATCAACTTTAATAAAAAGCTTAAAGAAAGATACTAAACTAGAAACTGATATTGGTATCTTTACTAAGATCAATATACAAATTTGAAACCTGATCATACAAATTTGAAATATAAATTGGAAGTCAATTGAAAAAAGATAATTATGATCCAAAATTTACATATTCCCCAATACAACTGCATATCAGCTGTCGTCCATGATTTTCCATTGTAATTCGCGTGACATATGAACAACCGACCAAACATATTTTGATCATTACCAACTTGAATTAGCTAGTTTCCGACTAGAGTTCGACAGTATATGACAATAATTAGCCAGAAATGCAAGACTCTAGATATTCCCTGCTTCGTTGTGTAGTTGATGCTATATAACCACATAGATTTCAATTTATAAACACAGAAAGAAACAAACTATAGTGGTTACAAAATTTAAATGCGTCCATGACTACAAATTATACGAAGACCATTTATACAAAGGAAAAAAACATTTATATAAGTCTCTAATCCAACAGGAAACAAACAAAAAAGGAAAACGATAAAAACCACACAGGTTCAACACAAAGATCATACAAACTCTGTTTTGCGTATCCTATACATCACAAAAAGGGCCAAACCAGTTAACATAAATCGCCAAGCCTAGGCTTCCATGACGTGCACATATGTACACATACATAACCGCATTCAAACCCGAACCCGATTACAAAAAATTCAACCAATCCAGGAACTGGACAATCTATAAGCATATATAATAGTTATAAGTCAAAGATGATTCGCAATCTAAGCGCAACTAGCTTGCCGTTTGGAGGCTGCCATAACCGAGAAGAACAAGTCTAGATCCGGAGGCTGAAAATATCCGTTCTTTGGCGGATCCCTCCTCTTTCCAAAGGGTTGCGACCTCTTCCTTCTCACCGGCGGCGGACACGGCGGATGTGCTGGTATCCGGCAGTCATCACGTGTCGGCGTTGTGCATCCCATCAGGTAGTCATCATCAACGTTCACCGTGGCTCCTTCGTAGCTATCCATTTCCTCTGTTCTCGCACTCTCCTTTCGAGTGTCTTGATTTGATTGCTTCTTTATTACTCTAGTTTTGAAGTGGCGTAGCTTGTTCTGGAAGTTGCTAAGTACTTGCGGTGTAGAAGCTGACACGTGGAGGAAACATGCTGCCACGTGCCAAGCGTAGGTATACATTCAGGTTGGAAAAGTTGCCACATACACACTTGCGTCAAGGCTCGTTTATAATGTGGCGCTTTACTTGAAACGAGGCCCATTCGTTCAAAATGGTTAATAATTGAGCACAACAAGGGCCGGAATTACCCTAAAATCAATAATAAACTGGAGCGAGGAACATGAACCGAATACCGAACCATACATGAGATTTGAAAAATCAAGAACCGGTTAGTTTATAGAGGAGACCAAACCGGTTGAAATTACCCACGGAACAACATCTGTTGGAGTCTGAAACGCGTTGGTGTCTTGTCTCCCAAGCAGTTTAAAGTCACAAAAGTTGCTCTTTCAACAACAAACCTAAAAATCCCAAATTTCGTCTTGATTTCTCGATTGCCCACATCTTCACTTCCGAAAACTTTATTCCCCTGCATCATTCCTCTGCTCTATCTGCAACGAAAGTTTTCATCTTTTTCTTTTGGGTTTGATTTGATCTCCGATTTCGGGTTCTATATATTATGCGAGCTCACTTTTGTTCGTCCTGATTCGTTCACAATGATATTCTCCAAGCTTGGTTCTTCCATTGCTCGATCCTCTCGTTCTAAGGTTCGTTTGATTGTGACGCTTATTCCAGATGCTTGTTCATTTTGTGCGTTAAATTCCTTTTTTTTTTGTAAAAATCCTGGTGAAATTAGGGATTGGTGTACGGCGGTGGTGTGAGATCGGCGATACTAAGCGAAGGGAGGCTTCGAGCGCCGCCGGCTCTTGAGGCGGCCGCCAATCCGGTAGATGGTGGATTAGGGTTTCTGAGGTGGCACTTTGCTTCTTTAACTGCTCGGAATGGACTGGGCACCAGCGATTTGAGCCGCGTTTTTGCTAACCCTAGATTGCGTCGGTTCTTCTCTAGCGAAAGCCCAAAGAAGAAGAGTATGCATCAAAACCCTTTAATTTGATACGGAATCAAATGAGTAGCTCATATCTTGGTTTGGTTCTGGAGTCAGATAAATACCAGATAATTGATGCCCATTTGTGTCTGGATTCTCATCAATGGGTTTTGTGCAGATTACGAGAACTACTATCCAAAAGATACTAAGCAAAAACCCAAGAATGAGCAGAAATCCGAATCCAAAGGTGACTCTTTGTGTAACATTCCCTTTCTTTTGGATGTCGAATCTATATGGGGCTACGCAAAATAAATTGAGTAGACCAATTGATACGTTTGGGAGTTTGGGGAATCATTTATCATCTTTTTTTGTTTGATGGTTACGCAGGAAATTCTAGGCTTTACCAAGTGTTGTTTGACCAATAAGGGCATTAATAATGGTATAAGTTGCGATCGGAATGGCCTAGGACATGCCCAGTTGTTCCATTGAGAAGCCAATATGAAACTTGCTCATCTTTACGCATTCTTTCCGTTTAGCTTAGTTTGGGCTTCCAAGTACACTCAAAATTTGCTAGCTTTTATAGATTCAGTAATCAGTAGTATCAAAATCTTTCTTTGAGTTTTCTTCTTTAAACAACTTTTCCTTCTGAAAGGATTGTGAAAGTTTGTTTGAAGATTGTAGTAACTGGGTATGTATTTGTTGCAATGCAGAGGGTTCGAAGAAAAATGAAAACGAGAATTTTGGGGACATGTTCACGAAGGAATTTCAAAATATGTTGATTCCTTTGATGGCCATTGCTTTTATCCTTTCTTCTTTCTC
Source organism: Cardamine chenopodiifolia (assembly GCA_963922655.1). Classification (NCBI taxonomy): domain Eukaryota; kingdom Viridiplantae; phylum Streptophyta; class Magnoliopsida; order Brassicales; family Brassicaceae; genus Cardamine; species Cardamine chenopodiifolia. The sequence goes on from OZ000467.1 coordinate 1,454,398, forward strand.
ACTTGGTTCCCAAGAACAGCAACAGGCAAGCATGTTTGGCCAAACTTTGTTTATCTTGGATCTATTTATCTAAATTATGTAACCTATGGAACTGCGGACATGTGGCATGAGATATGTAGACTAATTTTCCGTGTTATATCTTTTGGTTCAGATTAGTTTCCAGGACTTCAAAAACAAGCTTCTTGAGCCTGGTCTAGTGGATCACATAGATGTCTCTAATAAATCAGTCGCGAAAGTCTATGTGAGGAGTACACCAAAAAACCAAACAACTGAAGAAGTTGTTCAAGGTCCTGTTAGTGGAGTTCCTGCTAAAGGACGTGGTGGTCAGTATAAGTACTACTTTAATATTGGCAGTGTTGAATCATTTGAAGAGAAACTCGAAGAGGCCCAAGAAGCATTAGGCATTAATTCTCACGACTTTGTTCCTGTCACCTATGTCTCTGAAATGATATGGTACCAGGAACTGTTGAGGTTTGCACCGACTTTACTTCTCTTGGGTACGCTAGTTTATGGAGCAAGACAGATGCAAGGTGGATTGGGAGGTGTAGGAGGACCTGGTGCCAAGGGTGGCCGTGGAATTTTCAATATAGGGAAAGCTCAAATAACGAGAGCAGATAAAAATTCCAAGAATAAGGTTAGCATTTCAATCGGGGTGGAGAATCAGAATTAGCACCCTCATTTCCCTTTCGTGATGCTATTGGGATTTACACTGATCTTCGTTCTTTTTTTATTTTTGCCAGATATATTTTAAAGATGTTGCCGGGTGCGAGGAGGCTAAACAAGAAATTATGGAATTTGTGCATTTCCTTCAGAACCCAAAGAAATATGAAGATTTGGGAGCTAAAATCCCAAAAGGTGCGCTTTTAGTTGGCCCACCAGGCACTGGAAAGACCCTTCTAGCAAAAGCTACGGCAGGGGAATCAGCTGTGCCATTTCTTTCGATCTCTGGCTCAGATTTCATGGAAATGTTTGTTGGTGTTGGACCTTCCAGGGTGAGAAACTTGTTTCAAGAGGCTAGACAGTGTGCACCTAGCATTATATTTATTGATGAGATAGATGCGATTGGCCGTGCAAGAGGACGTGGAGGTTTCTCTGGAGGAAATGATGAGCGTGAAAGCACTCTTAACCAGCTGCTAGTTGAAATGGATGGATTTGGTACTACTGCTGGAGTTGTCGTGCTAGCTGGGACTAACAGGCCCGATATTCTCGATAAAGCTTTGTTACGGCCTGGACGGTTTGATCGTCAGATAACCATAGACAAACCTGATATTAAAGGCCGTGATCAAATATTCCAGATTTACTTGAAGAAGATCAAACTTGATCATGAGCCCTCATATTACTCGCAAAGGCTTGCAGCCCTCACTCCTGGATTTGCTGGAGCTGACATTGCAAATGTCTGTAACGAGGCGGCTCTTATTGCCGCCAGACATGAAGGAGCAACAGTTACAATGGCGCATTTTGACTCTGCAATCGATCGTGTTATTGGAGGTCTGGAGAAGAAAAACCGGGTATGTGCTTTCACCTTATTATGGTTTTTTCATTGTAGGTCTCACTGAAACCTTCTCGATAGGAATCTAGGATATATCTCAAGTTTGAAACCTAACAGTTTGGTGAAAAAACATTATTAGCCCAAGATTTTGCATCGTGTTTTCCCCAACCTGAATCTTCTACAATTTTTTTTTGGTGGTTTCATGACCACAGGTAATAAGCAAGCTGGAGCGCTGTACAGTTGCATATCACGAATCTGGCCACGCGGTTGCTGGGTGGTTCCTGGAACATGCGGAACCATTGCTAAAGGTGACTATTGTTCCTCGAGGCACAGCAGCGCTCGGGTTTGCCCAGTATGTTCCAAATGAAAATTTGCTCATGACAAAGGAACAACTCTTCGACATGACTTGCATGACTCTCGGCGGCCGGGCAGCTGAACAGGTAAAACTTTCTCTCAACTCCAACTTTTGGTTGTGAAACTGGTAGTCTTAAGAGTAAAGGATACAGATAAGAACAAATCCAAAAGTTGTAATAAGTCATACGAACCAAACAGACTCAAAACATAAATTCATTAAACAAAGCTCAAAGCTCTCTCTATCATCCTTATGCTAAAACATAAAAGCAAAGCACTCTAGAAAAAGGAAATAAAGAGATGGGAACCATAAATCAGGAAATGGAAAGAATACGTATACAATGACATTCTACCTAGTAGACATACGAGAAAAGTTAGTTGAGTCGTTTCCTCCTAGAGAATTCTAGAACTCTCATTACGGTTTCAGGTCATAAAATATCTGTTTATTTTTGTTCTTCAAGCTGTGAATCCTGTTTCTTTGGTGGGTCATGAACACAGGTTTTGATAGGAAGAATCTCGACCGGCGCTCAGAATGATCTGGAGAAGGTGACCAAGATGACGTATGCACAGGTGGCTGTGTACGGATTCAGCGACAAGATAGGATTGCTTTCATTCCCACAACGGGAAGATGAGTTCTCCAAACCATACAGCAACAGAACCGGTGCGATGATAGATGAAGAGGTCCGAGAATGGGTGGGTAAAGCTTACAAACGAACAGTTGAGCTGATTGAGGAACACAAAGAGCAAGTGGCTCAGATCGCTGAGCTCTTGTTAGAGAAGGAGGTTCTACATCAGGATGACCTCACTAAAGTATTGGGTGAGCGTCCGTTTAAGTCGGGTGAGACAACGAATTACGACAGGTTTAAATCTGGATTTGAAGAGACGGAGAAGAAGAGCCAGGAGGAATCTGTGCCGGTGAAGCCGGTGGAGGATGATGGAGCTCCACCGCTTGAGCCACAGGTGGTTCCGACATAGATGTTGGAGACACCCAAACGTTACTCATTGTAAATTAAATCGAAGGCAATAACAAAACATGCTACAGTATCTTCCTGTTTTAGCACGGAGGGTTTGTTCTATCTGCAAAAGTAACGTTTTTACTTCATTTTTTTATAGTTCGAGGTTCGGTTAAAATTTCCATCTCTAACTAAAGATCGAGTTAACCTCTTTCTTTCTTGCCCTCTGTAAATTGTTAAGCTTTCAACACAGTATATTAGAATGTCACTGTATACAGCAAAACTAAAGAAAAACACGTAAAAACAAACAAATAAAATGTAGCTACAAAACTTGGGATTACATAAAAATTAAAAACCTATGATGAACTCAAAAAAAGTTAAGAAGGGAGCCAACAATAAGAAGAGAAGAGGATGCGACCTTTCCAACCTTGCAAGAACCAATTGCAATCTTCATTAATCACAAAGTCTTTATGGTAACCCCATTTCTTTATCTTTTCTCTAAATGCCTCCACAAGCTCTGCCTCCACAGGCTTTTGCCTAAACCCAGCTCTAATCATCCTCACTTGCCATGGCTTATAAGTCTCTGGTCTTTCGACTCTATCTACTCCTTCACAAGCTATCACATTCATCACTTCTCTCCCGTAAATCTCTCCTTCGAAATGTATCCTCTCTGGGTTTTTTCGGGACAAAGTCGTACAAGACATGTCCAAAAGCGCCGAGTAGTGAAACCGAGCTTCTTCGAACCGTGTTGTGAAGAATGGAGCGTTGAAAGATCCGTTGATCGTCGAGCAGAGGAAAACGTCAGGGTTCATTTCTCTGATCAATTTAAAAAAATCCGCCTCTTGGGCAATCCTCTTCTTCTGGAGCCACGTCTCGGAGGTTCTTAGACCGTAGACTGGTATTAACCGCAAGAACTTCATTTGGTCGGATCTTGAACTCTTCGATCCGGATTGTTTCCCAGTTCTTAGATGCAATAGCATTGTATTCAAATGGAATACCAAACCGTTTGCAATGCTCTGCAAGTCTTCGACCCGTATCCTGTATTCTTTTCGGTTGGACGAAACCTGTGTTGAGGAAGCTCAATGCCGGTAATCCGTAGTTTCCATGGCCCGGTTTTGTTGTTTGATAAGTGCTGTACAAACATCGGCCATTGGAAACCGTAAAGGATCCCAAAATCGATTATATGAAGAACGGAAGCATCCTTGGCAGCATCAAAAATCATCTTGTTGGAGAAGAAATAGATCAAAGTCATGAATGGAGAAGCAAACAAGAAAGCTTTGTAGGATTTAAGAGTCTGTGCAGCTGTTCGTTTCTTCGAGGTAATCGAATCGTAATAACTCTGGATCTCAGTTCCGTTGCTACCTTCAAGACGCGCCTCAAGCGCATTGGCGAAGAAATGAGCTAGTCTCTGTGGTGGATCACCAAGAGGTGAACATTGCTTCCTTATCTGCCTCAGCAAATCATCAGCTGTAATCTTATCCCCTGCGGAAATCGATTGAGCACATAGACTAACAAGTGTGCGAAAATCAATCGCTTGACTCTTCTTCTTCGCACGGCCTCCTTCTTTCTTACCTTGAACCTTACTTGAACCATTCTTCTCGCCATCTTCGATAATCAGCGGACCGTATTGGCAATCAAGAAGCAAAATCTTATCAAACAACTCAGTTAATTTCCCATCTTCCACATTCACTGCAAATTGCTTACTACTCTCAGTTTCCTCTACACCATCTTCGTCTTCGTCTTGCTTAATACAGTACTTCTTTAATGGCTAGTGGTTGAGGTTTTCTTTTTTTAGTAGTGAGTGATTGTCTCCTAATTCCCCCCCATTAACTTGTATGTTGACCGAATTTCGAAACTTCAATGATCCTTATGTTTGTGGATATATGCTTTTAACTTTTTGTGCAACATCTGTGTTCATAATTATCTGTGTGAACATTGAATATGTCGACCAAATTGGGATATTTATTGGTTTTCTTAATAAAAACAATTGTATTGTAATTTCTTATTTAAAAATTTGTATAGAGTTTTGAAAATAGCTCCAGATGACTTTTTTTTATAGTTGATGCGATCGTACCGTACAAATAGTAAATACAAACCATTGACTTATAATTATGTGAATCACAGAGTTGATGTTTTAAATGGTTTTTTATTTATTTGTAATTTACAATTTACACACGCTAATTTCGGATTCTATATGATATGACAGTAACACTAATATAAATATTTAGGTTACCATCGTTTTGATTTTTATATCAAATTGTGTATGTGTACTTGATCAACTACCGTTTTATGATTATTATTTTGACGTAAAGTCAAAATTGTTTCGCACAAAAGAAATATATTTATTTATTTGATTCCAAAAGTTTCGTGTCTAGTTGACAAAAAAAAACTTGGGGAGCAAGATTAATAATGGTTCCTAATAGGTGGAGTTGATTATTTGACCAATACGAAATTATTATCCAAACGAAAAAATGAGAACATAAAGTGACTAGAACCACGACAATATATAAAAAAAGGACCCTTTCCCCCCAGATCCGATATCACAATGTCATTCTGACATATATATTGTGAGATTCACACCATATAATAATGTACATGAGGCAAATACTTTGTATATTATGTCAGAAAAACTCGAAATTGAGTGGATGTCATGTTTGAGTACCATATTTTTTCTGAACGCTAAAATAATCTTGGAAATAATGGCAGGGAAGGATTGATTGTTTCTTTGAGATTGAAATTATGTTAGTTATTCAATCAATAATTGTAAGACTACATGATTATCTTCTTGGCCAGGAACTTATGGTAAAAACTTTTTAATATACTTTTAATAGCACGTATCTACTTTTTCGTAAGCTTTTGTTCTTTGATATATAAAACGAGATGAACTGGGAAAACCATTAAATCATTATAACCCATCACTTTCTTATATAAAATTACTTGTTACAAACGATGCCACACTCTGCGACCCTATTGATGCAATATAACTTTATAAACAAGTCTTTGAAAAAAGAGCAACTTGTCATTATTTACGACACAAAAGATTGCATGAACACAGCAAAAGATCATGCAAGTGAGTAGCAAGTATCTCTCTTATGTTATACTCTTACACACGCTATGTTACAAGCATACACCAATACTCTAGTCTCCAAAGAACCCTAACTCTGAAGTTAATCCACTTGTGTTGGCGAGAGAGACTATCAACAGAAAAGCCCTACATGAAACCCAGTTACCAAGGACACAACATATCTATGAAGAAGAAGGAACCCAAACAGATGAAGCATACACGATTCTACCTTTCCATCCTTGAAGCAACCAGTTACCATTTTGATCAACATCGAAATTTTTATCGTATCCGTTTTCAATTTTCATCTTCAGGTTCTGCATCAGTTCCTTCTCTAGCGGAAGTTGTCTAAATCCGGCTCGGAGCACTCTCGCCTGCCACTGCTTATACGTCTCTGGTCTCTCCACTCTCTCCGTTCCTTCACAAGCCACAACATTCATTATCTCTCTCCCATAAAACTCTTTCTCAAACATCAGCCTCATCTCGTCTTCCCTCGTTAGCTTTGAGTCACACATATCAAACAGGGCCGAGTAATGAAACAACGCTTCTCTGAACCTCGTGACAAAGAATGGCGCGTTGTAGGATCCGCTTAGGATGGCCGGGATAAAGACATTCGGGTTTACTTTTCTTATCAGGTTCAAAACCGCATCTCTCGGGCTGTTTACCAAGACGGTCTCATCTAGAAGATTCCTGAAACGGAAGAGAGAGTTTACAACAACGAACTCTCCTTGTTGTAGTTTTAAGTCTTCGACTTTGATGGTTTCCCATTTCTGAGCAATCGCGTTGTACTCAAACGGGACATTGTGTCGCTGACAGTATCGAGCCAAGCGATGACCCGTTTCCTGAACTCCTTCCGCTGGTCTAAACCCGCGCTGAGGAAGCTCTATACCAGTAATCCGAAGCTTAGGCGGTCCACCAGATCTGTGACGGAGACGATGAATCACAGCAGGCCATTGAAAGCCGTAAGATATCCCAAAATCTATGATGTGGATCGTGTTGACGTTTGCAGTCAAACGCATTATGCTGTGGTTAGCAAATATGATTGCAGCTTTCTTGAACGGACAGACAGAGATGTATGTCTGGTAAGCCTTCAACATGTCTGCTGCAGATGTTTTCTTTGAAGATAAAGTGGTGTAGATCTGTGTACCAGTCCCAGCTAAGCGTGCTTCCAGACTATTTGCAAAATAATGAGCCAATCTCTCTAAGCCGTTGCCTAAAGGCGAAGAATGCTGTCGTATCTGTCTTAACATTTCATTGGCGGTTCTACGATCATCCACAGATACAGCTTGTGCACATAAAACCAAAAGAGTCCTCAAATCAACAGTATCTTTCTTAGAATCATTACTATGACTATTAGCAGTTGATTTCTTCACACGCGTCTTTGTTCCATTTGACTGCGCCACAATTTGCTGTGTTGTCTCGACTTTGGCAGGTTCTGTTGGAAACTTCTGGTTAAGAATGCATACGGGTTTCTCAGAGCCACCAGGCCCACCACATACCAAGATCTTATCAAACATTTCAGAAAGCTCGGTTTCCTCAACATAAACAGCTGATTGCTTGTTACTTCTTTCTTCAACGAAATCTTCATCTTCGTTGCGCCCATGGCTTTTCTTTCCAGTCAATCTGCTGGGAGGAGGAGCAAACCTATGATGCTCTGTCTCATCCTTCTTCTCCGTCTTAACAAAAACCTCAGAACCATTTTCCTTGGATCCCAAATTTCTCGGGATGTAATTGTCCACATCGATAAAGAGCTGAGAAGATTTAGGAAGGAACTTACTCGCTTCTTCCACCCCTCTCTTGAACTGCATAGCCAATTCACTATCTTTGAACATACTCGAAACCAAATCATCGCCAAAGCCTGACCCGAACGAACTCTTACCACCACCGTCCGTGACAATACTGTTGGACCTAGAAGTGGACTGGAAAACAAAATTACTCGGGATTGGTTTCTGTAACCAAGAAGGTCTATTCTCCAAACCATCAACACTCCAGTGAGAATCAGAGGAAGTGGTCGTAGTGGTGCTAGCGTAATCACTAAAGCCACCAACTGAAGAAGAACCATCAGGGCTATTAACATCAGCCACTTTCTCAGGGTACGCTCGATGGTCCACAGAGGAAGAAGAAGAAGGGTATTTCTCGCCAAGGGCCTCATAGAGAGATTTCTCAGCAGCTTGAAGAGCTAAGGCGTCATGAAACATACAAGGCTTCTCCCCCATATCCTCCTCCATAAGCACTTGGCTTATATACTTCAAAACCGAATCTGAGAAATCAGCATCATCAGATGGGGACGATAACAGATCCCCTGCTGCTGCAGCGTTGGGATATGACTGTGGAGGATCCAAAGATGCGAAATCTAAGAAAGGCTCATCTAAATAGAATCCATCGGCTAAACCTAAGGTTTCATAAGAAGCAGGCAAATCAAAGTCGCTATTGAAATCGAACCCGTCAAAGGATTCAGGGAATCCATCTGGATAAGAACCCATCGATCCAACTGAAGCTTCTCAGAAAAAAAAAAACCAAAATCCAGAGTCTTTAAAATAAAAAAAAGGTGGAATCTTTATTCCTGATCAATCAAAAAAAGAATCCAGACCACTGAAGATCAGACAAGAGAGTATATAAACGATAAAGCGGGGAGATTTGAGAAGAAGAAAGCATACCTGATGTGGGTAAGATTGCGCAGATTCGGCAACAAGATGACAACGATGAAGCTTGAGACTTGAGTAAGAGGAAAACGTCAGTTTACGTGGTGGAGAGACAGAGAGACTCTAGAGAAGAGAGAACAAATTAGAGATAAGAACTAATTAATTGTTTTTACTCTGAAAATAATTAGAAGATATATATGCCTTTGTTTTTGTTTTTGTTTTGTTTCCATTTCGTCTTAAATTGATGTCAGAAATCAGTCGGTCAGGAAACTTCATCGGTCTATCCAAATCTGAAAGAGAATCTTTCCGGATCCGGCCAATATTCACTGTTTTATTTTTATTTACTCGGAACTGATATAAAATTTATGGTATTAATTTTTAAAAGTAAAATTTTATAGTATAATCATAGGAAACTTTATATTAACAACAATCTTTTAGTTTAGTATTGTTTCACAGATTTTATTATTTTACTCTTTGTAGAGCTTATTGGAAATTTTAGTATTAATAACTATTAGTCTATTAACTATTATAGTCTACGATAATAGTGTAATTATTGTGTTATTATTTGAACTTAATCCGCAGACTACATGTTGTTAACAAAAAAATATTAGCTACACAAGTTACTCAATGGATATCATACCACACAAAAATAAATCAGTATCGTAATAATTAAATCAGCATATGATAACGCCAAGTCTTACATGAAAATTTTAATATGTTTTTTCTTTTTCCCTGAACAAAATAAAACATCTCAATTATTGTTGACCATAACTTATTCATTCGACTTTTCTCCCTAAAAAGAAAACTATTCAACGTTCCTGCTCACTCTTTTTTAGTTGACTTGTTTTATGTCGAAGACTTTTAAAATTAATTCCTATTATAATTATAAAATCCTTTCTATTTACTATTTAGTATCGTAGTGGGTTTACTAAACGAAATTGACAACAAAGATTATGACAATACGGAAAAAATAGCTCCATAAATATATAAAAAGGTTAGACAAGACAAATGATCATACGAGGTCCATAAAATATCTAAATCAGAAACAAACGAAATGCAATATAAAATGAAAAAATAAATAATACTTTTATTTGTATTTTACGATCACATATATTTTTAAACTACAAATACTTAATTTCTAGCCGTTTTAAATTGAAATCCAGACTAATCCCTTAAATTCAATTATGAAAGCGTTTAATAATTTATATAAAGTTACCATTAAAACAAAACAGTTTCATAGTATGGTTGCACCTTACTTACGAGTGTCATTGTCACATTCGACTAACTGTAGCCACATGAACACATCCAAAAAGAGATTACTCATAAGTGTCAACGGTTGATAAAGATATGAGATAATGAAAGTGAATCTTCCATCATATTATTTATTTTTGTGTGTCCAAAAAAGCGTGTTTTGCCACCGAAAAATTCGCATGGCTATTACCACAAAAGGCCAAAGTGAGTAATTATTGGAACCTATATTTGGTTCCATTTTCCTCTTTTTCAACTCTACCTTTTTTTTGTTTGTCAAGGAATCTTGTATCAAGACCCAATATGGTGTATTAGAGAGCTATTTGATGGTTTTTACATCATATTATAATAAGTTTTCTTATAACTTCTACTATCTCCAAATGATCTCCCTTGCCATTAGTTCTCAATGATGATTGCTTGTACGGCACTTTCCTTGTTCCATCATTTGATATGTAATCTTCCTAATAATTTATAGTGTAGAAGCCTGATCAGCGTAGTCCAGTTTCTCTTTCTCCACATGCAAAAAGTATCTCCATCAACCAACAAGTTCCAAATTCAGATTAGTTTTGATGATATACGAAGGATTTGTTGATAAAGTCTTAAATTCGAATATCTTGCCAGATACTCTTTGTGCGGATTCCCAAATACGAGATCTTAATTATGAAACGCAACAAAAGGAAGAAACCTCTTATTATATAACCAACAATTGTGACAATTACACCAACTCGCATAATTTCATCTCTATCTTCTTCTTCTTCACCACAATCATTCCTTCTCTCTTTTGCACTGAATCTTCTCAAATACATGACGTAACAAAAAAAAAAGTATATATGAGAGAAAAAAAAATCTAGGTTCACCTCGCCAACGTCCACTTTCACGTTGCGAAGAGCATTTTTTTCCCCGGACTATAGACCAATGCTGGTCTCGAGCTTCTGGGGTTCCTCTAGCAACTGGTGCTTCCCCTGTTGCTGGGACCAGTAGGCATGAGCCGTTAGTACCCGGTCTAGGAGCTTCTGTGGAACTGGCTCACCTCTTCTTTGTTGCGGCGATATTCTTGCTGTGTGCACCAGCGTCTTCCATTTGTCCTATCATTCACATCAAACCCAAAGATAAATTACTTCTGGCACAAGCAACATATACCTCATTCACTGCATCTTCCCGGTGTAGAGACTGAGCAGTAAAAGGAGAAACTTTTATTTTACCTTCAAATCGACGTAAGTCCGGTGCTTAACATTATCAAAAGCTCGCAACTTTACATCACGCCACCTGCAGATAGATATGCAAAGCAATATCATAACTATCACGGACCAATTATTGATGGAAATTAAGTCTTCTACTTTGGTGTAACACTAAAAAAGTAGCTACCTTCCGGTCCCAAGTCTCTCCACAGCTTGAACAAGGGCCTCTACTTCTGCAACAGAGAAAGTTCGGCGGATTCTGCGCTGTGCCACCCCAGATCGCTTGGTTTTTCGAGGTGGGACTACTGTCAAAGCCTGAGCATGCAAAGGAGGGACAGGAATCAAGGCTCTAGATGAGTAGATGGTTTTAGCCCTGTTTGGTGCAGAGGGTTTGGAGTCAAGGTCACTTTCTACAGAGTTACTCGGTTTAACATGCTTCCCCAGTGATGGGAGACACCTAATGACAAACAAGTTCCAGAAAACATCAGCAACAGAATTGTTTTTCTATACCAAAGAAAGAAGAAGCAAACATTGACCTCTGGAGTGAGACTGACCTTGTTAGAGGGTGATGTACATTACACGGACGTTGAAAGTCAGAATCTTCAGGAGAAAGCGGTTCTGTGGATTGTGGAGGATTGGGCTCAAGACAAAACCCTAAAGTATCTGAAAGAGTATCTAGAGCGATCCCAGTCTGAAGAAGCATTTTACTGTCATCTCTAACCTTTTTTCCATGAACAAGAACACCAATGCGAAATCCACCTCCAAATATTGTGGTCACAGCTTCCAAGACTGTCCTCTAGCGAAGCCGAAGTAAATTCTCATCATTATCCAAATACATGAATGACCCTTTCAAGAAAATTCTTAGCAAAAAGTTTAAACCTTTAGCGAACCAACAGTAGCGGTCTCTGGAATTTCAATGAAAAGTTCAGGAACTCTGAATGACGTGATTCCAAGTTTCACTACGCACAGCAAAGAAAATGAAACAGAGTCAATACAGAACTCTTGAGTGATAGAAACAAGAAAACCTTAATGTAAAAAAGATACCTTGAGAATCTCTTGCTTGGAATGCTGGCTGCTTCTGACAAGCTATGGATGATAGAAAAGCTAAAGCTGCAAAAAACAGAGCTCAGAGTTATCACAACATAGTTTTGATGTTGAGGCTGAAATGACTAGCTTCTGATAATAACCCTTTGGAGGTGAACCAGGAAGACCTTCATTTTTAGCAGTTTCTTCGGATTGTGGTGCCTTATAACCATCAAAATATCTTCTTTTCTTGATTGGATAGTTTCTCTCTGATCTTAAGCTTATGTGACAATGTTTCTTGCTGTAGTAACCAGGCTTCAAGTTCAAGTCTAAACATTTTCAGGAAAAAAACACATAACTAAACCATAAACATGGTATAAAAGAACATATGACTAGCCCAAAACCGGTCCATATGTTCACCTGGATTGGTTATCGTTGTATCTTTTGACTTTGGAGAGACTTTACAATACTTTGTAGCCAAAAATTTCCTTATTCTTCTATCCCCAATACGCAGAGTTGACCTAAATGATTTTGTTGTGTAACGGGGTGAGAAGTTTTCACCATCATCATATTCCTTACCGAGTAAATCTATATCATCAGAGGATACTGAAGGATTTTGAGGAATTGGCTTCCTAAATCCACTACCTACATGATTCTCATTCTTGGCTACAACATTTCTTGATAAATTTGCTTCAAAATTTAGCCCACCAAGCATTGATTTCTTATCATTAGACTCTGACCTATAGCAATCACTATTGTCGATCTTGGTTTCCTCATAGGCCAATTCTTTAGTTTCAAACTTTTCCGAGGAATCAGAAGTTAAACCAGAAGTAGATCCAAAATGGAAATCTTTAAGAGGACTTGGAGATCTGTTAAAGCTTTGCATTTCATGAGCTTTTGGAATGATCTCAGAGACAAAGAAACTTCTTTCAGCATTGTTATCATGATCGCAATTAGTCTCTTCTCCCACCATTAGATCACCGCCATTAAGTGGTTCTTTCTTAACTGCACACTGGTCTTCATTATTACCTGAGGCGTTGTTACTTGAGGAAGAAGAATTCCCACCTTCAAGCAGCAGTGTTCCAGCTACTGCAGCCAACAGATCGAACGACGATATTTGATGGTTTTCGCTTTTCTTCTTGAAAGCACTCTTCTAGCAAAACACAAAACACAACACACCCATATCAGATGGGAATATTGGCACATAAAACACACAAAAGTTAGGATGATTCTATTTATTTACTCTTGGTGATCTAGCAGCTCGAGGTGTGTGAGGCACCTCGTAGCCATTGAATCCGTAATCTAGCCTCTTTTGTAACACCATGATTCGAAGAACTTTTCAAACATTTAACCATAAGAATGCATTTTCACAAATTAGTTAACCGCAGACAAGCTAGATCCCTGCAGAAAGACAAATTAGGTTAATCCAACAATGCATTAGAATTTTCCAACAGATTTATAAAATCTCTGACGTCGCAAAAAATTCTCACATTCTGTCTACGTGAATTAGCATTAAATATCTCTTGTAAAATCTCGCTAGAACCCAAGTTATTGAAAATTTTTATTTACCAAAATCTAAAATCCTATTATGATTAACGATCATAACAGAAACAGAGCAAGAATTTAGACAGGAATATCTAATTACCAGTAATTTGAAACATTTACAAACAACGACATCAAAACCCCATTAAATAAAAATCCTTTCTTTTATTAAGGTTCGAGAAACAGACATTTCGCATCTATGCCCGCAATTGAAATATCATATCCAAGAAAGCTTAAAAAATTCTCACCTTTTTGCAAAATCTTTAAGGAAATGCACGATGATCAGAGAAACAAGAAGAACCAACAGACTGAAATCAAAATGTTGGTCTCATTTTCTCATCAACCCACATTTTACTGGAAAACGAAAGATAAACAGAGAAAAACAAAAGAGTTTCTGAGAAATTGAAAAACCCTTTTTGTGGAAGTAAAAGAATACCCGAAGGAGAGAGGGGCTTAAACCCTTGGTCTTATACAAGTAAAACTGGGCGTGTCTGTAAAAAGAAGAAGAGCGAATAACCGGCTATTACCCGTAAACCCCACCCTGAAGACCTGTTCTTCTTCTCTTTCTTGGGTGACCCACCACTGTCTCACGAACTTCCTCCTGATTCGGACACGTGGAGCCTCTGTCGGATCGTGCGGCTTTTTTACCACACACAAACTTCGACAAAAACGTTGAGTCACAAAGCCATGTACGTTGTTTTAGTCCAAGCCATGTCATTCTCTTCACTCTTTTTTTCCCTACAGTTTTTCTTCCTTTTTTAGTCGTTTTAAGAAAAATATATATAGGATATGATAAAACTAATGTTCATAATGCTCAATCAAATTTTATAAGTCGGAATGGTTATTCAAAAAAGAAGAACTATGGTCCAAACCTATCCATAACTATTGGCAGAATGGTACAATATGTGGCCTGGTTTTCTTGTTCGTAATATCCACACGGTATACGGACATATCCTCAAGCGATATACAAAAGATACTCAACTGTAACCAATGAAATATTTCCGTCTAATGTTAGCTGGACTCCACCGATGAGCTCTTGGTAAAACATCCACAATTTAACATTTTTCATAAATTCATGAGATGAAGCTTTTATTATATTCAAATTACAGACTTGAATACAACCTGTGGAGAGCATTTTCAAAGAAAAAAATGTTTTTTTATTCTTCGTCTACGAATATCCAAATTTTTATTCTTAAGATTCCATAAATAGTTCGAACGGTATAAGAACAATAATCAATTTTAGCTGAATAGTGGCCTTGAGTTTCTCGATCCTTTGACTTAGGATTAGTCAGTTCTATTTCTTGATGAAGGAAGGCTCCTCATGAGGATAGATGAGGCGATTCAGTTGAGATTCAATGTAGATCTGTATACAGATGAATAATTTAACGAGCTGAAGGAGTGTCACTCAAGAAACTTATGCTATATCCCGTGGAATTTGTTGAATTTGCATCTTGACTTCTTTTACTTAAGTTCTATATTTCCAAACATTCATTTAGCTCATGAGCAACCCGGGTCATGTTTGGTCTCTCTGTGGAAGAAGGGTTAATGCATGACATTGCTAATTCAAGAGCTTTCCAAGATAAACCTGTGTCATAATCTCGATCGAGTTTCGGATCCATAATACTTTCAATATCACCAATTGCAAGCATAGACTTAGCCCATTCTACTATGTAAGACTCTTCACGAGATTCTTCAATAACAGGTTGGCCAGTGATAAGTTCCAGTAACACAATCCCAAAGCTATAAACATTACTCTTCTCTGTTAACCAATTCTTTTGATAGTATCTGCAAAAAAAGTACTTGAAGATGTTTGAATTTTCTTCACTAAAACACGCAAGAAAGCATACATCTTGAAAACTACAATGTTACATGAACTCTAACTTACTCGGGATCAAGATATCCAAGAGTTCCAGCAACATTTGTTGACACATGAGTTTTACTCCCCACTAGAAATGATCTCGAAAGTCCAAAGTCGGCGAGTTTGGCTTCAAAATGTTGACCTAATAATATATTGGTACTTTTCACATTTCTGTGAACCATTAGCGGCTTACATCCAACATGAAGATACTCGATTCCTAGTGCATAAAGAAATATTTTTGTTAAACTATTTATCATAAAAATGTAAAAGAACTAAGAAAGAATATATCAACTTAAAGCGGAAGATATACAACGATAGTAACTAACAAAATTTCAACAAACCTAGCGCAGACTCAATAGCTATTTTAAGTCTCGTCGACCAGTTCAAAACAGAGCCACCACGTTTTCCTGCCATATGTCACCATATAGTTAAAAATAATTAGAAAGTTTAAAGAGTTAACTCAACAAACATTGTTTTATTCTGTAATGGTTTGCCTGAGGAGATGTTCCTTTAAGTTCCTATTTTCCATGAACTCGTAGATGAGAGCCAAGTCATTTCCTTCATCACAGTATCCGATGAGGCTTACTAAATTTACGTGGTGGACTCTTAGAAGTAGTTCCACCTAACGATCAACAATATAAAAGGGTATAATTCATGATCTCATGATTGTCCGAAAATTTCGTGGAAGATTGTATTGAGAGAGTACTTTGACGGATACTTGTTCATTATTTAGCAAACCATGACAAACAACACCAAAGCCTCCTTTACCGAGAACAACTTGAAAGTTATTAGTCATTTCTTTGACCTCTGAATACTTATATCTTCTAATAATTTGACACGGATTCATGAGATTTAATACTTTTGATATGGAGCATATATTTCTTTTAATAATCTTACCGTTGCAAGTTGATGGCTTTCTCTTTCGGAAAATGAAGATGAGAGCCAACACAATTACGATAATGGCCACACAACAATCGCCACCACCGGGGATTTGGATCTTGGTTGGCGTGACCCACGTTGCTTTTATATTTGCATCATAACTAAACAATAGAAACGTTATTGAAGATAAATAAAATTATAAAAGGAGAGTGGGTAAGTATCAAAATAAGATCATCTCAAAACAGAATCTTACGATAGCTTTAATCCATCCTTTTCTCTACCGAGAAGGGCTTGGGGAACAGAACCTCTAAAATTGTTTCCACTTAAGTTTCTGTCGATGTGGAGAAACCATTACAAATTAATTTGCCAAGAAATCATTGTAAAGCAATTCACCGAATAGACTTTTCTTTTATTCAATTATGGTGATACGTACAATTCTCGAAGCTGAGTTAGATTTTGTATGCTAGGCGGTATAGTTCCACTTAATCCACTTGAACACAAATCTCTGTTTGCATGATCGGAGACATGTATCCCATACACATACATTTTAATTTGATAAGAATGTTTCATTTGTATGTTCTTACAATGCTATGATTCTTGGTGGTGTGGAGAAATCGATAACGTTGCAGATTAAACCTATCCATGAAAGCTGTTTAGGGTAACATGGATTGCCCTGCCAGCTGATTCTACTCAATTGATAAGTAGATTGGATGTTCTTGATAGCAATGACTGACAAAAAGTACAAAGAAAAAACCAAGAATTGAACATGTTTTTTACTATAAGCCAAGAGTTGACACTTAAAGTAAAAAAGACGTCTCATATGCATAAAATTACATGGCTACATAGTACATACCATCATCTGCGTTCGTCTCTGATTGTGGGAAATGTATGACGCTAAAAATCTCTAAAGCATTCATTAGGGGTGGTAGAGTCGACTTGGACGTTTTTGACAGATGCAAACGACATGCCCCTCCCTCGCATTTCACCGGTACATAATTGAATAAAGTATCTGCTGCAAAGTTCAGAGGACTATAAGAATCGTAATCAACTTTACCATTCGCCAAAATATTGAATTCCCTAGTTTCATTGGCCTGCACTTGTTGGATCTCGGCGAAGTAAAGTTTCGTCGTCAGAGGTTTCCAAATCCCAGATAATGGTCAATGGCTCACTGGCATTAGAGTGTATGGCGGCGGTCGAAATTACATCTCGTGGTGGGGCATAGCCACGGGAAGAATCCGTAACCGTAACGTTGAGGGTTTTGTTTATTTGAGTCCATTCCAGTTGTTAGTATGGATTAATCTAAAGCTTGCTGAGTTTTATTTTTCATCTTATCTGGAGTTTGACAGATAAGCTCGATAATCAATTATCCTAATCTCGTATAGATAATTTTTTTTCCTTTATCCATAATTAAGGCTATTTTAAGTGTCAGATCAGATTGAGAAAAAATAATCGGGGCCTATAGTGTTCAACAAGTTTCAACAAGCTGTATGTTTCAGCATCAGGTCTAGATCCACCTAAAACCATCCTCTTGATTTTCGCATTCACATAATCCTTGAACAATTGTACACAAACGCATACCTATTATACTTTGCATTCTTCACCTCTTCAAACAGTTTCTCTGAGTTCTCTACGTCACCTTTCTCTGCAAAACACTCAATGATCGATAGTCGTCTCCAGCCACGGCGTTGAGCTTCTTACACTCTTGCTCGTCTTTAGATTAGAACCCATTTCGATGTTTTTGAGAGCTTCCTTCATCAGGTTGGATTTAGCACATCCGAGAGCAAGATGTCTATAAGTTATGGAGTTAGGCTTAAACCCATTTCCTGTCATCTCGCGGAATACACCGATTGCTTTCTCTATCAAACCGCACTTGCAGTATACAGAGAGCAGAGAGTTTAATTGCTCGGTATCTTTAAGTCACGTACTTCATCTCTAAACAGAGCTCTTCAGCTCTATCGAGATTCCCTACTCTCGCAAACGCTTCGGTTGCCAGCAAGTACCTTTTGGACCTAACATGATGAAATCCTTTGATGACATTCGACGTTCTCTCTAGCTCCTTTTCTTTTTCTAAACGTCCATATAGAATCATCAATATATCCAAGGTCGACCAATTATCCCCCATGATAGATCTCTCTATTTCCTCAGTATAGGCTTCAGCAACAATATATAAACTTACAACAGCATGTGCCATAGCCAATACACAGTAAGAAACCTCATTCAGCTCAACTCCCGCTTTCTTCATACCCTCAAAAGCCTTTAACACACCATCAATATTATGTTCATTAGCCTCAAGCTTCATCAAGATATGATATGTTGAGACATGAAGAGTCGCCTTATCAGCTTTCATGAGCGCAAGGTCTTTCGCAATGAGCTTTCTCCGTCCAGGAGTTGAGTTACGAATTATAAGACGATTATAGACCAAATGTGATGTACGGAAACCAAGTTCTCTCATCTTCTTCATATACTCGAGTGCAAGCCTTAAGACACCTTGGCCTAAACAAGCAATCACGAGGTTGTTGTAGAGAAGCTCATTCTGAAACTCTTGAGGGACACAAGTAAAGAGCTTTTCACCTTGTGAGATGCCGTCAAGTTTAACTGTGAACTCCAACCAGTAATAGTATTCTAGCTCGCCAGGACGGTATGATCTTTCCCTGATTACCCACTCCATCAACTGAACCAAACATACAAAAACGTTTCAGCTCACATTCATAAACAAAAGAAACTCATTTCGATTAAATAGCATTCCCAAAGTACCAATTTTCAGTTTCAATTGGCAAATTCACATTTGATACACCAATCCTTGAACCAAAAAGTATTAACTTTTCCTTTCAATATCATGTCTATAGATCATATTAAATGTATCACACGAACTTATTTTAATTTCTATCTCTAAATCTATTCAGACCCATAAAACTGATTCTTCGTTTTATAGAGAGAAGGAAGTAAGAATTGGAACCTCAAGGGCACGTTTGTTTCATCCGAGCTTCCTCAATCGATTAATGGCGTGATAAACATCTCCACCATGAACAGGAAACCCATCGCCCATCCAGCTCTGTAACGCAGACCCAAAAGTTACGCTCTTCAGCGGAGCTTCTCGATTCTCAGAGACAAACACTTGCTGGGCTCTTCTTCTCCGTACGATCCGGTACATGTCTCGTCCAGATATTTCGTCGAAGAGTTTAGGGTAGTGATAAAATTCGAAGCTTGGAAATTAGTATGATTTACCGCAGGCGAAGACGATTGCACGCAAGTTGTTCGACGTATTGCCCGAACGAAATATTCGCGTTGCCTCATCACCGTAATAATAGATCTCATGGTTTAAATTTTCTTGGCGACCTTACTGGCCTGTTCGTTGATAAAGCCTGATAAATGTTTCATGGTGGACTTATATTTTCTTTTTCTTTTAGTCAAAATGGTATTTTGTGTCTTTATTTCCTATTTTTTTAATGTTTAGCAAAACCTCTTTTTCTGTAGACACAAAATGTCGAAAGAGGAGACATAAAAAATCTTAATAATCACAAAAGTCAATTCACATAACTATTTTACGATACAAAGGAAAACATTACACAATCACCACATAGGAAATCACAGAGCAGGAAAGGGTCAAAGCTTAAGAGAGTCATTACGCAACACAATGCCAAGTCTTTATTCCAACACACAAAGATCTTTTAGCATCAAACACACTTTTGCCCTGGCATATATGTTTCAGACTATAATAACTTCTTCAACAGTTACAGCTTGATCCGCAGCTACAGTTGTCGCACTCCTTGTTGTAGTTCTTCTCGCAACTTCATCACACAGAAACACAAAATAAAAGTAAGATTTCAAAATTTAATATATAAATAACACGATGAGATTAAGGACTAAGCAACAAGAAGAGAGGATCTAGGGGTTTATACCTGCACGAGTCACCACATTTACAGGCGGAGCCACATCCACAGTTAGAACCTGCCATTTCTCTTTGATTATTTTGTCTAGTTTCTTTCTTTTCCTTTCTTCTTCGTATGCTTTGTGACTGCTACAAGGGGAATGGCCACAATTTATAGAAGAAGAGACAGATTCCGTTTTATATCCACCATACACGTGGCATTTCCTATATATTTATTGCTGTAAGTTTTAATTTCGTGTATGATAATAAGGTAAGACAATTGACAGGATAAGAAAAATATTGTATACACGGGGAAATCGGGTTGCTTTCTATTTAGAATATAATCTTAAATAAATCTACAGATATCATCTACTTGCACACTATTTTCTATTATAACAGGTTTGTTCTAACAGTTTAATTCAAGAAAGTGATCTAATGTTTTAATTGAGTTTCAGCAATTAAATAGAGTATCAACAGATCAATGGAAAACGTCAAATTATTGGCGAATAAGAAAAAAGTCGTACACGAAACAAGAGTTACGATTTTAATTGTAAACGGCAGCCGACCCAAAAAAGAGGCATGAAGAAGAAGAATAGTATTTGCATTTATATTTTACAGATGATGTTTGATATAACAAGTTGTTACTTGTGAGAAAGAAATGTCAATGTATACATATATTACTCTTCTTTTTTTTTTTGGTCAACAGTTCATGCTGTATCAGCACTATTATCTAACATTATCCTTTCTTTTTCTAGGTCTTATACTAATATTATCTTGTGCGTCAGGGAAACTTATTGAATGATAAATATTATCCTCTGTTTTGAAATCTTCCAATGGTCATTTGGACGACCCAAGACACTGTCTACGTTCTTCTACAGCTTATTAATCTTATGAAAGCTGAGTGTGAGATTTTTACGATCCATATTAGATCAGATATCATGTTCTAAGATTAAAGAGTTGCTGACCAATAAAGGAGGGAAAAAATTGTTTCGGATTAATAGATTTGGATATCATCGCGATTTGTGATATGGTACTAAATCTGTCGATGATCTACTGACTTCTGAACAAGCTATATTTTGTCTCTCGTGCCGAAAGTTTGGATAGCTGTAAACTTTTCTCTAGTTTTGACTGATGCTGTGGAGAAGTAAGAACTACACAAACTTGTTTCTTTCTAGATCCTTCCGAATTCACGAATATGGCTAGTTTTGGTAAAAGAAAATACAAGGAATAACACATAATCAAAAAAGAAAAGAAAACACATAATCGTTGAAGGGGTCATTATAGAATAGTTACATGATTATAGAATAATTACATGCAGTAGTGGGGCTGGTGTTTTGGTTTGCCCCTTCAAGGTCCTGGATTGCTGAATTCACTTTCCATCACAAATCCAAAAAAATCAAAAATAAATTAGACTTCCTAGTTCCTACGTTTACTTAATAATTTGCCTATAAAGTAAAAAGTGGCAGTGACATTTTTTCCGTATTCTAAAATAGATATTGAGAGAGACTATGATTAGTTACAGTTTTTTTTTCTTCAGAATAGTTACAGTTATATTAAAAAATTGTTTTTCTTTTTGGTTTTCAGAATTAGGTTTCTCTTTTGCAGTAGGATATTAATTCAAAATTTCAAAGAAAATTATTATTATTATTATTATTTCCCATAGAGATAGTAAAGACAAAAGGAAAGCTTTTGCCTAAAAACATGATTGGACTAATTAAAATGAAAGAGCTTTCCTAATTTGTAAGTAACCATTTTTCTTAACATGTGATTGGATAATTAAATAAATTTTTGGAAAAAACCCCATATAACTGGAAAGCAATCCGATTATCACATCCTCATTTATACAAAATTTTGTTTTCATCATTATACAGTTTTTTTTTCTTCCCCCTGTCAATTGTCTTACCTTGACATTCATATACGAAAATGAAACTCGTAGCAATACCATATTAGGAAATGCCACGTGTACAGTGGAGATTAAAAGGGAATGGTTTGTAGAAGTCACAAAGCATACGAAGAAGAAAGGAAAAGAAAGAAACTAGAAAAATTAATCAAAGAGAAATGGCAAGTTCTAACTGTGGATGTGGCTCCGCCTGTAAATGTGGTGACTCTTGCAGGTAAGGTTTAGATACTCTCTTCTTTACCTATACATGCATTTTATGCATCTGGTTGCTTAGTCTTAATCGTATTACCTATATTTAAAATTTTAAAAATCTTACTTTTGTTTGTGTTTCTGTGTGATGAAGTTGCGAGAAGAACTACAACAAGGAGTGCGACAAAAGAAAGAAGGAGAGAAACACACAAATGAGAATATATAAAAAACCATGTCTTCTCCTCTGTTTCCTATCCTGTTCTTGGAAGCTCCATGTCCAACTTTCCCACCTTTTTGCAATACTCATAAGTTCAAAGAAATTCTCATGAAGCATCTTTCCCGAAAAGCAAAAAGAGATTTCCAATTCTAAGACCATCTCCAATGGTGAGACTCTGATGATTCTATCTAATAGAAAAAATAGAAAAAATAAAAATTATGAAACTTTCAGCTGAAACCGTTTCAATGGAAAGAGAGAAACCGTCTCATAAACTTTTCTGCCACGTATCGCAATATTACTGGTTCATTATTTATTTAATAATATAATATTAATAAAATTAAATAAAAAACTATTATTATTTTATTTTTTTGAGCTTCTCCTCCGCATGTGCGTTGAGGATGCTCTAAGTTTATGAAACCGAAAACATAACTATGAGTTGGGAATGAAATAGTAGCATTATTTCACACCATTTCAGGTTTTTGTTTGTGGAGGAAGTGAATGGAGATACCTACAAAGCCATAACTTTCCCTTTCTTCTCCTTAGAATCCGAGTCAATACCACCTGTAACGGTAACGGTAAATTTTTCTTACCGTGATCTATTTCCATTTTGTTGTAAATTGAAAAGGTAACGGTAACTTTAGTGATCAGTTCCCTTTTTTTTGCCGCTCAAACATAAAAAGGAAACAATGTAATTTCCTATTTCTTTTTTTTTTTTCCATATCTAGTTTCCTTTTTTTGTGTGTGTAACCCTTTCCTTATAAATATTTATTCATCTCTTCTTCCCTGAGAAATCAAATTCTTCTTTTTCCATAGGAAACAAAAAAAAAATATCTCTGTCTTCCTTTTCTTTTTAACACTCGTTTCTTCCCAAGCAATTCGCAGAGAGGATCGCCGATGATCCATGTAGAAACCACTCGAGAGAGGTCTCGTGTTTGACCAATCGAGAACCATCTCTCGCCAATAATGGAGGATTTCATCCTATGCCTTCATAATTCTACCTCGAAATTCCTGTCTCACCCACGCAAATTCCAACTATTAACGAAGAAGATCTTTTGGGGGCGAGATCAGCGATAAAAATATTCGATCAGATTCGTAATATGATTACCTTCAATCTGATTACATTACTCTTTTTGGTGTGACTTCTTCCTTCTTCGTACGCAGCGCATCGATCGCTGCCTTGAGGATAAGGAAGAAGACACCTCTTGGGCTTTGGCCCAACTGTTAATTACTATGTTTGGGCCTCAAAGACATCTTTGGAATCAGAGGAGCGAAGAGAGAGAGACCTGCTTTTAAGTGACAAGTGTGAGGATTTCATTGATTTCTAGGAGTCGCCTCTGAGTCAGGTATAATTTTTTTTTTTTTTCGGATTTCGAACTATATTTAAGAAAATGTTTTGCAAAAATGTTTAAAATAAATCGTTTTAATTTAAGTAATATTTTATTTATAACTCATATATTATTTTTAAGAATAAACTTAACTGTTAAATTTTATAACTATGAAAATAAATCGAATTTGAGATCCCGTCCATAAAATGTTTTTGGTCCGTTAGAAGTATTATAAGTTTAATTTGTTTATGAAAATTTAACACTTAAGTTTTTTTATTAAATTTTAGTAAAAAATGTTTTCAACCTTTTATTTTCGGTTTTCAAACTAAATTTTAAAAGATTTTTTGCAAATGATGTTTTAAGTAAACTGTTTTGATTTAGTTAAAATTTTAATTATACTAAATATTTAAAATAAATGACCAAATAGTACTTTCAAAATTTCACGTTTTGAAAGCTATCCTTTAATTTGTATATAATCATCTATTTTAATTAATAACATGAAAATATTTCATTGCACAACAAATACAATTGAGCCACTTCCCCAAGACAATAAAATGGAATAAGTTGAGAGAAACAAAACGAAACTAGTCAACACAGATATTCTCCAATTTTAATCTCTCCGATGCTCACCCGCACCGTCTACAAGCATTTTCAGACCATCTTTAAGCTCAGCCACACCCTCTTCAAGAACCGCGCAAACCGGATATATTCTCATTCCTTTCACTCTTCTCTCAAGCTCTTCTTATCTCTCATCAGCGCCATTCTCATCGATCTTATTCGCCACAATCAAAGACGACCTATCTGATAAACCTTCTTCACGGAACTCAAGCTCCAACACCTGATCTCTCAGTTGTTTCCATGGTGTCACTCCTTGCAACCGTGGATTTAGACGGTTGAGGAGTGACACCGTGTCAACAACTGAATGCGTAGAGGATGATGATAATGATGAACACTCCAGTATTAAATCCAGTTCGCTTGGTTCTGAAGCGGTACTGATATTAGAACTCAAGACCATCGCCGATGTTGGTCTTGTCGGGATGCCAAATGCAGGGAAAAACACTCTTCTTGGTGCGCTATCTCGAGCTAAACCCCGCGTAGGCCACTACGCATTCAGGACGCTCCGTCCCAAATTAGGAAATGTAAACTATGATGATTTCTCCATGACAGTAGCTGATATTCCATGAGATGCGGGTGTTGTAGTTTGCAAAGAACCTGAACCTCTTGTTGACCCTCTAAATAAAGCGGTTGCAATTGCATGTTGTGTGGATGCAACCGCTTTATTGCAACGGTTCTGACCATCATTTCCCACTTTGTAAGATACACACGTTGTTCCCTCCTTGTCCCAGCTTGAAAATCTCCGAAAACAGAATGTGGCTGATTCAAGTTCTGACAAAGAGAACTCAGCCAGCTCAAACATATCCTCGCCAGATATTCCAACAGATTCATTGCATTTCGAGGATCCTGCGTTTTCCACCGCTCAGTCCAACACTTAGTGCCTCTGGATCCTCTGTTTCGCAAGGCATAACTCGGCAAAAGACAACTCCACGACTTTTAGCTCTGCCGAGATTTCTTAGCACCGTCCATTTGCTCTTTGTGTATGACAGTTTAGGAGAGCAACGCTTCTCATTGTTCTTTGTAGTCTTTTAGAGAGCTCCTCTTT
Organism: Cardamine chenopodiifolia; assembly: GCA_963922655.1. Lineage (NCBI taxonomy): Eukaryota > Viridiplantae > Streptophyta > Magnoliopsida > Brassicales > Brassicaceae > Cardamine > Cardamine chenopodiifolia. Next base: position 1,479,781 of record OZ000467.1, read on the forward strand.
TTTCACCACGAGATCATACTAATGAAAGCAGGAGCTCTCTATAACACTTACAATGAAATTGAGATTATGTTTGTGTTACTTCATCTTCTATGATTCTATGGTACAAGGAATCACAAAATTTATAAACCTGACGTGACAAAATCCTTCAGAGTTTCGTCATCCATAATAACTTTCATAACCACTTTTGATAATTCTCATTCTCTTTTATAGAAGGCCAAGACCCGTAATTTTTCTTTGCCAAGATTAGTTTTTCGATGGATTTTTCCTTTAAAAAATATGGCAATCGATCATTTTAATTTGTTTGTAATGTTCCGATTGACATTTGAAAAATAATATTATTTTGTGATTAGTTTGTAAAGATAATGTCCCCACACAGAGGACTAAAAATTTAGTTTCGCTTCCAAGTAGAGAAATTTATTTGATTTCGACGTCTGATAACACTTCTTATGCTCCGACATCTAAAGCAGACTAGACCCAAGGAGGTAAGACATAGGTCTTCATGTCGAAGGTCCATATATGACTAAAAGACAAAAACAAATAATGTATATATAAGTTCATATATATATATATATATTCTTGAATTAAAAAAATATATAGAACTCAAAATTCTAGATCAATATTGATAAAAGGAAAAAAACCGCATTTTTCCTAGGATACTTGTAAAAATCTTCGGCCGATTCTGATAAAATTACATCGTTCAAAGACTAGCTCAATCAAATCCAAAGAACGGTGATAAAAAAAAGAAAAAAAAAAGAAGGTAACAATCAAATAAAGCATTTCAAATGATTTTAACCCAACCATTAAAAGTGGGACTATCATAAAAGCGCGCATTGTTTTCCGTGTCAACCTTTTCTTTAACATTTTTTCCATTATATTCTCTCCACCTTATCCTAACGTATTATGTTGTATCATTGGAAAATTATTGTTTTCATTGCAAACTACCAACACAATTAAAGTTACATTATTATATTTTTTCCAAATATTGCAATAGCCATAATAAATTAGACGCAAAAGTTGTCATATTAGACTCTACCAATTATGACTGGTCAAAACCAATACATACCCATCCCCTTGCTAATACAGTTAATCAATTATGAGTAATCAAGTTAAGTATACATGCATGAACATGTTGTCGTATGTATCTGGGGGCATGCCTATTATACTTTTTGCTTAAACAGAATTAAGAAAATAATACGTAAACATGTTTAAATCCATGCAGAAAGTTTTATTTTTTAATTAATAATATCTTCGTGTAGTAGACATATACATGTTCGCATATATATAATTAAGGAATATTTATAGAGGATCATGCATCCACACAAACACACTGACAGTCTGACACAAAGATTCGTACAGGGAGACTGTAAAAGAAAAAGAAGCTCGTAAAAATATGAGAAAAAGAGTATTTTGGGAGTTTTAAAACTTAGCATCCAGAGAGACGCGGATTTATATGATAAAGTTTCTTAGTCAGCAACAACCCTTTTACTTTATGTACTTAGCTTTAATATATTATATATTCACTAGTCGCATTGGTATATTAAACGGAAATTGAGTATAATTAGAACTAGCTGAAAATATCATATATTCGATGTACTCGGTTTAAAGAGTATATATAATTTGGACTGTTACACATACGTAGTAAGACATATGAACTTCAGAATTAGATCAACCATGAAATCACGCGATACAAACAAACTTAGATGACACACCTGATTATATAAATAAGTATCGATTTTAAGTTGTAAATCCACAAACTCTAGTTAAGATACCTTTTAATTTGTCTCGGTACTTCTTCACCATCATCGTCCCGAACACAAACTGTGCATCCATAATCCTGTCCGTTCGTAGTCATTTAAGTCAACCTCCACGTCGTAACATACATTAATGATCCGACGAACAAAATCTCATAAGAGTTCATTAGAGGGACCCGAGAAACCCGAACCGGTCCAATAGTACTGATTAATTTGATTCCCGGGAAAAGTCAAACCGGAGACCAGTCTAGGCAAGTTAACTGAATTGGGCTGCTCTTCCATCTTTACCGGAGCTGTATGGTAAGCCCTAGAATCGACCATGGAAACAGGAGAACAAGGTATCCCGACGTTGTTTCCGATATTACCCTCGTTCGGGAAAGCGTATAGCCCCGGCGTTGGATCGGAGATAGCGAAGTGACTCAGCGATCCAACGGATGTCATTAGGTTGTTTTCATTGTTGTTGCTGTCATGAATGTTTCCGGCAATCGGAGTTGAAGTATTTCGTCCATTTCCTACATGGAGAAACCCTAGCTCGTTTATCAAACTCGAACCGATCTGGTGAGCTTGGTTGTTGCCATTGGTGGCGGCTAAGTTCAAACCGATACCTCCGAGTTGAGTGAGATTACAAAGAGTTGGTGAGAACGGGAACTGATGATTTGTCCTTAGCTGTCCTGAGCTAGGACTTGAAAAGTTGACCGTGGAAGACTGTTTGGAAGAAGAAGAAGAAGATTTTGAATTCCCATTTTTGCCCTTCTTGTTATTCCTCCGGCAGCTTCCACCGACAGGGACGTTCCTCAGGGCGCCGCCTTGTGTCCAGTAGCGACGGCAACCTTTGCAGAAGTAACGAGGCTGAGTGAAGTTATAGTTGTTGTAGTAACAGAACTTTGTGTTGATGGAGTCGCATCGAGGACACTTTAGGGGTCCCACAGGCGGAGCCTGCCTCGCTCTCTCCACCATCGATCCACCCATCCTCGCCGGAAGTCCAACAGAGGCAGCGGCATGATGGTGGTTAGGGTTAGGGTTTGGTTGGAGAGGTGGAAGTTGATGAGAGAGTAGTCCATGGCCACTAACTAGACTTCCATTTTCGTGAAGCTGGTGATGCTGATGATTCGAATTTGTAGGCTGCAAAACCAAACAATAAAATCAAAGTAATCAAAATATAAGAAGGAACCAAGAAACCTCAATTCAATAATGGTGTAATATTTCTAGAAATATAATACGTATTTATAAAGCATGAAATACCATATATATAGATGTTGGGAATTCAAAGAAAGCGGATTAGAAAAGAAGACGAGAATAGGAATATTTTTTGGAAATGAATCAAAATTATTCCTAAACGAATCAAAACATCAATGAAGAATTTAAGAGAGAAATTACAAAAAAAGAGAGAAAGAGAGAGAGAACATTTAGTAATGGAAGATCAAAGAAGTGAACCTGTGACCAATTGGATGAAAAAACCATTGTTCTTCTATTCTTTCTTCTTTCTTCTTTAATAAAGTTTGATGGATCTTTAGGGGAAAGAACTCCAAAGAAAAACTTGGTGGGGTAATCAAAAAAAGAAAGAAAGAAAGCCAAAGCGAAAGAGAAGCAAGACGACCAAAGAGAAACGTGAAGAGAGCACAAAATCAAAAAGTAAAGTGAGAATAGAGGAGAACAAAGACAAATTAAAGGGAAGAAGATGTTTTTTAACGAGAAAAAGAAAAGGAGTTACGGTTCTTTTGATGCATTCTATATATTTGTATAATCCCCACTCTCGTCTTTTCATGTGTCTATACTTCATTTTATGTGTTATTTTTATTTGTGATTCCCATTTTTAGGGTTTGAGTGGGGATGTTAACGTAGATTTTTAAAATTAAAAAAATATAAATTGTATTGGTAAATATGTTTTAGTAAATTTTTTTTAAGAATTAGTTATATTTTTAAAAACTAATTCTTAAAAAATAATTTTTTAAAATATGTTTATCAATACAATTTATAATAAAAGATATTAGTAAAAACTCCCTAAAATATTTTTACAAATGGAGGTACTCTAACGTTCTTCTCCTAGACGTCTATGGAATAATATATACAAAGAAACTTTCTACGAAATTATACCGAAGTTGTAAGAAAAACTATCTAAGTATAATTAAAGCTAACTATTCAAGTTTGGTCCGTGGTGAAGAGATTTTCACAAGTTTTTTTTTTCTTTGAAAAATTCATGTTGTTTATAAAACATATTACTTTTGCTTTGCAAACATAACATAATTTTTTTTTTTTGGTAATATAAATATACTTTCAGTAATTAACAAATAAAAATGTTTTTATAAAATTTCAGAATTTTCATAACATGTCTAAAAAATTACGTGTTTATCTTACTGAAAACATCATTTTTATATATCTAAACCATAAATATTAAAATCTAAACTCGAACTTTAACTTTTAAAAATTTAATAAACCTCGTCAAAACTTGGAAACTTTTAAACGTAAATCTCTAATCCAAGATTTTAAACTCAAGCTACCGTTTAACTTTTATAGAAGCTCATCATCGTTGGACAGTCGGCTTCTCTAATTTTTTTCCCCTTTTCTTTCTTACGTACGTGCGTCTCTCTATAGGGACATTTTTGTCAAAAAAGAAGAAGATGTATAACAAATTAGTGTACAAATGAAAAAGATGGATCGATGTTATTGGGACCAATTAAATTATGAAAGAAATATTTTCTTATAATATAGATATAAATGTCAAGCCCATATGCCATATCTAAAGCATATCATCATCATTCGCTATTACATTTTTGGTGGGATCTTGTCTATTAATATGCAATGGTGAGTCAAATTTTCTGGAATTAAAAAAACAGCATGAGTAACATTAATAAGTGTAAAAGCTAAATAAATAGCATATATATATGCTAACAAAATAAAAATAAAACAGCATATGTTTTTTTACAATTAGACAACTTACATTTATGTCCTGTAAGATAACATGTTCGTCCTCATACTTTATGTAGCGGACTACATATCTCATATTTTCTATTATTTCAAGAGAACACACTTAACCATATAAACATATAGCTCATATTTTCTAACATGACTATACACTCATCAAATGTATTTAAGTACTATATAGTCACGGCTAATTCTCATGGGTAAAAATCGTTTGGTTCGAAGGTAGAGTTTCAAAACATGCATGTTTTTTTTTCTTGTTTTCTATCTAACAAACGGAAACAGCGATGAAAATGAAGAATAAGAATTCTATCACAACCAACATTTATAGAAATACGTATTGTATTATTTCTTATAATTTTCAGTTTTTTTTTTTCACTTAATGAATGCGTAGTTAATGTTAGGACTGCAACAAAACAATTAATTCAAATTAGACGCATGGATGAAAGTTCATAATTAGTTAACGATTTATCCTATATTATTAGTTCTTATGAAATCTAAAGTACTTGAAGGAAATCCAACATCACCGGTCTTCTTCTTCAAGTCGATAATGAAATTTGGTTTTTCAATGAGAAAAAGAGTCACTCGTTTCTCGAATACAACTTTCATTTCTTGTGCCAACATATTATGTAACAAAACGTACTACTTGTTAAAAGAGGAGCTCTCCATTTTGCAGTTTGTCTCTACATTTTCTCTACTTTTCTTTTTCTTTTTCTCTTATCTCTTCATTGATTACTCGTTTCATTTATAAATTGCGAAACCTCCTTTTTCAGAAAGTGACCGCCAAAGATAGCCAACTTGCAACATTATTATAACACACTGCTTCGAGTGGGGCAAAACTCTCCACCGCGAATAATGTAAAATTTGTTTTCTCAGTAAGCAAAAAAGGGGCAAAATAAATAAAAGGACGTTCATGCACGAAGAACTTTACATACACCAAACCATCATGTCACTCTTATCGTTCTTCTTCTGCTTTCACCCCTTAAGTTGGATTAATGCTCATTTGAGATCAAGTCATTTTCCGGATTTTTCTTGGAAATTGTGCTTCACGTAAACTTAAATGTGTGATATCATCACTGCTTGTACGTATGGTCTAAGAAAAACCAGAGAACATAATAATATGTCAATTCTACATATACAACTTAATATTCCATCCATTTCAATATTAATGTCGTTTCAAGAACATTTTTTAGTTTCAATTTAATACTTTTTATCGTAAATTTCTAGTTTATCCTAATCAAAATTAACCTAAAAATGAAATAAAACATATTTTCAAGAGTCACTTATTTATATATTGACATAACCTGGCTCTGCGAAGAATCTCACGAGATCCGTTAGACCATTTTTTTAAATATAATTAAGACCAATTTGCTGATATATATATATATATATATATATATTGATTCTTTAATTGAATATTTGCATGTATGCAGGTAGTGTCTTCCAAGATCTAGATGTAAACTCTGGTTCCAAATTTAGTTTTCAGCTTCGATTTCAGTTCCATCAGTTTTCTCGAAACTCTCGTGTCAACAAAATATGTGAAATTGCCCTATATTCTTATAAATCTTAGATTGATACTCGCTGATTCTCGCAGTCGCCCATATGTTAATACTATTGCTACTATATAGAGTACTGACTTGTAAAGAATGTTGGGAAAGGGAAAAAAACTCATCTATATGCATATGTGCTTACAGTTGCACGTATCAAATATGATATTATCCAAAAAGGGTAACTTATAGTTAACATATAATAACGAAAGATTCTTGAACGATCCTTCACTTTTATAGAGCCTTTTTGATATTAATGATGCTACACAATTGTAAGTCACGTATGCCAAAAGAAAAAATCATGTATGTCGCTCTCGCCAGTATGGCAATATCCTATAGCTAAGTGCTTTGAATTTCTTCAAATTAAAATCTATACAAAAGATTCTTCTCTTTTTGTTTAACATACAAAAAATACTCTCTTCACATATCTAATCTACCAATACAAAAGGTTCTCATTTTACGCGAGAATGAATTTTTTCTCCTTCAAGCAAAATTAATATATATATATATATATATATATATATATATATATATATATATATCAGGGTCTGCCTTTTTATTTTTTGAGGGTTGTAATATATGTGTGTTCTCGATAACTAAATGATTTATTTATTTATTTAATGAATAGGTAATAAAAGAAATAAAACGTGGAAGAAATGATAAGGACAGGAAAGAAAAGTAAGAAGTTAAGAACATTGGTGGTGTGGGAATCTGATTCCTTGTCAATTAATTGCACCGTCTTTTTAATATCTGTGCAATTAACATACACATTCCAACTAGAACTTAGACTTCCAAAATCATAGTGACATAAACTTAATCTTGGAAGAAATTACTAGTTTCTTACGGTCTAACTTTACTTTGATTTACTTCTTTTTCATATGGTAATTAAGTGTTAATAAAACAATCAATTTTTTTTTTATTGTTAGTAGACAAATTTTTTGGGCTTATATCGTCTTTTCCTTCAAATGGAGGAGTCATGTTGAAAAAAAGAAGTTTCAAGTGTTGGGCATACAATTTAGTTGAGGGGAAAACAAAACTGAAAAACAGATCTAGATCGGATATTTATAGAATTAAAGACATATATGTAGTAACGAATACAAGATGAGTAGCAGATATAGTGCCAAACAGTACTTTTATCTAAAAGTTTTGTACATTAGACTTCCGACTAATTCATTTCACAATTTTCAGCTAAATTTTTTTTTATCTATATGCACTTTAAAAAACTCTTTTTTCATTGGTGAACAACTTCTCTAAACCTACGAATCCAACTTAAACTTTGGAACATAAGAAGTCAACCTAAGAGTCCAGTCTCCTCAGCCTCAATGAATGAGTTAACATAGGCAGCAGTACAAGGCCTGCTTGTGGAGAAGCTAAGCGTTCTGCTCAGCTCGTTCTGCCAAAAATGGTTCCTCAAGGTTTTAAGCTTCGGGTTAACCGTTGAGAAGCTTGGATCTGACAGCAACTCTTGCATTGCGGTCTTTCCCTCTAAGAGACTCACTACCTGCGACGACATTGTAGGCCTTAGGGTAGGTGACGCGTTGGTGTACATCAATGCCACGTTCATCATCAACATGGCTTCCTCTTCTGAGTAATCTGAACCTAACGTTGGATCAACCAGCTCTAGTAATCCTCCTTTCTCTTGCAAAAACATAAGCCTACATGTATTTGATGCAACAAAGACATACTTCGGTTTATGATATCATTGACTTTACTTACACACTTATTACATGGATGAAAGAGATGAGAATGTTTACCCAATCAAGAAGGTAAACGAACTCCTCGCTTGGCCTAAAGTTCGTGTTACTCTTTCCACTCACGATTTCAAGTGCAACGATGCCAAAGCTATAAACATCCGCTTTTTCAGTCAAGTAACCACGCATCGCGTATTCGGGAGCCATATAACCCCTGCAATGCAAATGAAAATATCAAACTTGTGTTAATTGTACCCTTAAGAATGCTCTGCCTGAGCCTATGAGTATAAAAGATCCTTACACAGTTCCTGCAATACGGCTGCTGATGTGTGTTTCCATCATCATTAAGCTTGCCAGACCAAAGTCAGAGATTTTAGCATTGAGATCTTTATCGAGTAACACGTTGCTTGCCTTAATATCTCTGTGTACAATCTTTATCCTAGATTCTTCATGGAGATATGTTAGTCCTTTAGCTATCCCCAAACAAATCTTCTTCCTTGTTGACCAGTCTAGTTTCAGTCTGGAACTCATATCCCTTCCTACAAAAGAAAATCACCCACACAAAGATTCTGAGCAGTCATTCCGCCAGATACTTTCACAGTTGCAAATTCGAAAAAATACATACCAAATAGTGCGAGAAAGACAGTTGTTTTCCAAATACTCATACACCAATATCAATTGGTTTCCTTCAACACAACATCCATATAGCTTCACAAGATTTGGATGTTGTAGAGCTGAGATCATTCCTATTTCATTTACACACTCACGATTTCCCTGCCTCGATTTTGTGGACAGTTGTTTAACTGCAAAAGGCCTGAACCAGCCGTTGATAAAGGACCAGGACTTGTGGTAGGAAAAGGGACCAACCCAATATTTTCTTCTTCATTAAGAAGCCGGGCAGCAGAGAAAAAAGTAATGGCGAGAGCTAAAACCAGGATGAAGAGTACCTTGCAGCCTGCCATTGACAAGGAGAAAGATCAGAGACTAAGATTGTTAATTTGAATTGGAGTTTAATTGTTTCTATAGGTTGACTCAGGAAGAACATTTATACATAAAAATAACCTAGATTGGTGATAGAAGACGATGAAGTTGGTGAAACCGAGTAGGTGACAACTTTTCCATTATAATGGGTGGTTTGGTTTAGAGAAGAAACATAAAGAAAAAAAAAAACAGAAAACTTCAGCTATAACTTCACCAGAAGATCTTGAATGTATCATTTAGAAGTTCCACTGAGTAAATTAGCCAAAGAACATTTCAAGTCTCTCAGCTTAATATAGAAAGCCAGTAAATTTTTCCCTTCCAAAATTTTTTCTTGAATCAAGAAGGAATTAAATACGTCTACCTATTTCCAACTTAACTCAGGTATAAACAAGCAAGAGAATCTCACCTTTCAGAGATCACTGCTTAGGTAGAAATCATTTCTGAAAAAGCCTCTCAACTAGCTCCTCCATCCTTGATACAGAGATCACAAAGTAGATTTCGCCAAGTACCAGATCCAAAGCTTATATTTTTCTTTCCCATCACCCCTAACACAAAGCAAGCATGGCCCAAGTTCCCGCCTTTAATCAACCCAGTAACCATGCATACAAACGTTCCAGGTGTGGGAGAGTGTCTGCTTGCAAGCATTGCATTCAAAACATTCAAACCTGACTCAAAATCCCCAATACGACAAACCCCGTCAACCATCATACGGTATGTAACTGCATTTGGTTTACAACATTTCATCTGCATTTCCATGAGCATTCTATAAAGCCTCGGGGACTCTACCCTCAGTACAAAGATGGTTTACCAGAATGTTATAGATGACAACATCTGGCTTTATCCGCCTTTTCTTCATCTCACCAAGTACAAGCTTTGCATCATCGATTTTTCCTCTCTTCCCAAGATCACTGATCAAAACCCCGTAATTCACAAGGCCTGGTTTACACCCACTATACTCCATATCGAACATCAACTTCTTTGCTTCATTGTACTCTCCCTTACAACATAAACCTTTCATTAACAACCCAAATGTCACAGCATTTGGCCGTAATTGGGACGCAAACGCATATCCTTTGCTCCGTCGAAAAAGCTTTTAGCCTTTTCCAACTTGCTATTATCGACGAGAACGTTGATAAGAGTGTTCAGAGACTGCATCGTACGAACACAATCAAAAGTGTTCATTCTATGGAAGACATCAACAGCTTTATCCACCGAACCTGCTTTCCCATAATGCTGAATCAAGGTATGAGGAGGGATTCTATGCATCGTTCATTTCGATAGCGGACGAGGCGGAGAATTTGGTCGACGGCGTCGAAGTTACGGGACCTGGCAAGCTTGTAGATGAGAGAAGAGTAAGATGGGTAGTCATGTCGGAAACCCATTTGCTGGTAATGGTGGAAGAGAGAAAGAGCTTCCTCTGGGTCTTCAATTTCTTTGAGATCGGTGAGAAATGGAACCTCCTCCCATGGCTTCCTAGTGGACTTGTGAGTTGGTTCATGGCTGTTGATTTTCTTAGTGGATTTTTCAGGTCGAGATGTGTGGTAATACTGTCGGGATGCGATGCGACGCTCGATTAAAGAAAGTCTTTGACGCATCGGATTCTCTTCGTCTTCTTCCTTTGCTCTGTTTCAGCGAAATTATGCGCAATAAAATGCAAAACTTTGTATTTGTTTTTTTTTTCTCACAGCAAAAGCTATGCTTATTAATTTCAACTTTCTTCTTTGTATGTATGTGTATGTGCATAAAAAACCTGATCCTAAAATTTAAACAAAATCTGATACTCAATTCATTTGTTTAAACAAAATTTTTAGCATTACATATTTCTTAGAAAAACGCTATTGAATGAATCCTTTGTGTTTCCATTGTTGCAGTATTCAAAAACATAACAATCATCAACTATACTTCTACAAATCAAAACTATCCATCTGATCATTTTTTATTTCCTCATTTATGATGGTTCTCATCTTGCAGATTCAAAAGACGGGGCGTAGAAACCACGGAGGCTTATAAACATTGTTGATTGTCCTTGCGAGTCATGGTCCTCACTGCCTGGCCTGAAGGCTATAAAGAGAACAAATGAACAGAGAAACTGTAAAATCTAACGAGGCTAAGCTGGACTAAGAGATGTGAAACATTTCTGTTTGGTTAGCAAAGTACCATGGATGTGTGTTTTAAGATGGAGATGGTGCAGTTGCTGTTCCTTTGGTCACGTGATAGCATAAGTCTCACGTGTGGGATGCTTTTCCATGTTTCCCCAAGAGCTGGTTTGATTTTACCGCCTTCTCCTCCAGCACCCACCGTGTGGTTCGTGACCTTCAATAAAAAAGGTTTCAACTTCAAAGCACAATGACACACCCAATGTCGTGAAACTTCATTCATACCAGTATTGCAATGCTATGTTCATGTGCCAGCTTCTTAAGCAAATATCCAACTGCCACCATTAAAGCGCGTCCTGCACACCAATTTCGGAGTCATTCCTCATAATCACCAGCTCATCTGTTAACCTTTAAGGTGAAGAAAAAGTGACATGTACCCTGTGAGCCACTGCCTCCAAGGATTGGGGTAATCAGAGAAGAGATTGAATCAACAACTAACAACCTTAATCGGTGCTCATTAACGTTCATGTGCACCTGAAATAGACAGATAACAAATGGTTAACACTAAGAGTATAGAGATTGAAGTGACATTGAAGAAATTGCATCTTCTAGCTAGTTTAATACCTGCGACCTCAAAGTAACCTCTAGACCTTGCAGCGTCTCAAACATTGTATAAATGTCATAGACCGATTGGCATGATATTCTGCTCATGACTTTCTGCACATGTACGTTTTTTGTCCATAAGATTAAAAAGATGAAGAATTGATGATCGGTGATTGACTAAAGAACTGGTCCACAGGCTAGTGGACAAGATTTGGCAGTAAATAAACCTGTCCTAAAGCAGGATCCCAACTGGACCAGATAAATTGAGCTATGCGTTGGGCAGAAAAAGAGTTCCCCGTGTCTAAATACAAGACTCTACCAAGATGGTTCTCTGCCACGCTCGCAGCAGCTTGCAAGCAAAACTATTCATTCATAAGAAATAACACAATGTCAAGAGAACACAAAAAGGACTAAGCAAATACAACAAAGTTTTATAGGAAGAATTCCTAACAGAAGCATACGAATACATACTTGTGTTTTACCAGAAGACGATGGTCCGACAAGTTCTGTCAGCTGACCCTCATGGAATCCACCTTGAAGCAATGAGTCCGTCCTTAAAACAATACAGTAAACCATTAGTGGAACACTTAAAGAAACAGAGTCTCAATTGATAACAAAAAAACAAAATGCTCTCTTTCTTTTCTTATGGAAGATGAGCCAATAAGATATTATAACTCCCTACCCTTTGTCTCCAGTCGATAGAGTATGTTTATTACGCTGTAGATCCTCCAACAGTTCCATACCATTAAACCATGGACGAGACTGAAGTTCTATTAAAGAAAGCATGAGAGTGATACCCTGAATAATTCAAAGGCAAACATATAAAATATACCTTTGCAAAATTCAAAACTCAAGTCAACATCAAAAACTGATTAAGAAAATCATTAAGAGCTAATAACCTCCTTCAATCTATCTGCATTTGTGTGCCGTTGGGCGAATGCAGCAAGTTCGTAGAGATCATGAACAAGGAAATCCTCAACTGCACAGTTAACAAAATAATAAAAATGAATCTTAGAAGACTTGCACCATTTTGACGACAAAAAAAAAAAAAAGACTTCCACCATTCCGAAACGAATCCGACTCTATAACTACAACTCAGAATATGAGCTCTTCAAACAAACTGAAGAAGCAAATATAACTCTATGGGACTAAGAAATTTTGTTTCCAAGCCGTAGATCACATAGTCGTTTTTGTAGGCAAACGGGGGAAATCAAACAGAATCGAAACGAGGGAGAAGAAGACAAGAGGATGATATAGAAGAGAACCTGTTAGAATTCCATGGGAGGCGCAGAAATCTTGGAAAGAGACGTCGATGATTGGATTCTCCTTCTCCAGATGTTTGAGAGGCGCCATTTTTACACCTCCACTGCCCCAAACTGTGACTTGGTAAAGAACATCCAATTAGACTCCGGTTCGTTTTCACGACCCAGTCTCTGAATCTCGGTTTATTCCCATCTAAATTCGCAACCCGGTTTACCTTAACCAACAGCCTTTTACAGATTTTTTTCTTCTTTTTGTATATTTACTTTCCAAATTATTTTGTTTATAATTAATCTTTGATGATTTTTTCAAAGATTTTAAACCATATTTTCATATTAGATTTCTGTAAAAATTAGAACTGTACAACTCCGGTATATATATATATATATATATATATAGTTATATATTTCCACTTTATATAAATGACATTGTTTAAAAAGATTGATAATTTTATTATAATTATGTAAAATTTTTAAACAATTGCTAACATGGGACACAATCTAAATACGCAGATATGAAATGCATTACACAGCTACACTTGCATATTGCAAAACATTATTCCATCTATCCATAGCTTTTATATATGCTTCACCCATCCTCAAAAAAATCACAATCAAAATCTCAAACATTTTAAAGCAAGAAAAAACAAATTATATATACACAAAGAATCGCTAAGGTTACAAAACATGAAGTGCACTACATTAGTATTCATTGCCTTTGTTATGTCGTCTCTGGCTCTAACCCAAGAGCAATACACGTCTACTACCTAAAAAGCACACTTGCCTATTTCAAAGCATTACTCCATATATATATATAGCTTCACAACTATAGCTTAAACATCTCTCAATAAAAATCCCAAACATTTTCTAAGTAAGCAAAAAAAAAAAACTAGAATTAGATAGTGGGAGTTGATAAGGTTTTAAGCATGAAGTTCATCACTATATTAGTACTCATCGCCTTGTTTTGTCGTTTAAGGCTCCGACCAAAACAGTTGGAGTTAGAATTGGGGAAGAGGAGAAGGTGGAATGCATCGTGACAGATCTTCAAGTATGCCTACCAGCACTAGAAACCAAAAGCCCGCCAGCGATAAAATGTTGCAGAAACTTGAAAAAACATCAATCGTGTCTGTGTTTACATGAAAAATCCAACGATTGAAAAGTATCTTGCACCTGCTAAAAGAGTCTTTGCGGCATGTAGTACGCCTTACCCTAGTTGTTGAAGTTTCAAATTTTTATAAAATAATTATCAATGTTAAAAAAAAGAAGATTATCAAAATCATATATTTGATCATCAAAATCATGTATTTGATCATTGGGGTTCTATAATGGTGATGGTTTAACCTGATTCAATATAGTGTTCGTGGATCAAGAATTTCAAAAAAAAATAAAAATTTAGATATCTTTTTTTTATAGATCGTTATAGGAAAAAAATACACTAAAGCTTAGACTTGATTTTTCATGGAACCTCAAGTTAAGACTTAATTTAATATTGTTATATTATTTTCAAGACTCTGAAGTTGAGGACGAAAGCTCAAAAACTCGTCAGCCGGTTTACTATTGCGGAAAGCTCAAAAGACTAATGAAACATTTTGAGCTTTAATGAAACATAAAATGTTTTTATTTAATATTTTCTTGTAAAGGAGAACCAAAATGTTTTTATTTAAGAATACTGAGGAAAACCAAAAAAAAAGATAAAAGATAAGAGATGGTTCTTGTTCTCCTGTCTTTTACTTCTTCAGTTAGAAGGAGGGAAGAAAATGGCGTCTGAAGTCCTCTTGGAGCGGAAGGAATTCTCCACCTCCGGAGCCACCTTAAACGCCGCCTGCAAAACCTCTGGAGACAAAGCCTTCCACACTGATGTCCTTCCAGCCAAATGTGTGAATATCGGACTACAAAAAACATAAGAAAAAAGTTTCATATCAGATTTTATAGTTTCTTTCAATCTAAAAACTCAAAAGGGAACCGTAGAGAAGAAGAGTCTCTTACTCAGGAGTAGTGACAATGGAGAACCAAGACATACCATCAGAATCAGCAATCTTTGAAACCACAAAGAACCTTGGAACAATGAAGAGAGAGCCAGCTTTGATATGAGTCTCAAGAACTCTTTTCCCATCAGCACCAACCACCTGAACTCTTCCACTCCCACCCACAATGTAAGTCACTTGAAGAGCCGAGTCACAAGAGAAACCAGGGGAACACATCGAGTGTCCATCAATACGAACAAGATCAGCTCCAAACCCAACCTCTCCGACCAAAGGAAGGTTCTTGGTGTTCAACACAACAACTCTGCCTCCATCCTTGATGTCTACATCAAGAGGAGCCTCCAAGCAATTCAAGACAAATCCATCACGGTGCTCCTTCTTGGGCTCTGGCATCTTAAAGCCCGCATCAAGCTTCACAATGCCATTACCGGTTTGAGAACCAACGAGTTTCTTAACGGTGCTCTCATCAAGGTCCCAGGCTCTGCCTACGAACTCAGTTGAGAAACCAGTGAAGATCCCATTTGAGCCGGTGAGGAAAAAGTCAGTGAACTGTCCTGCTTTGTGACCCTTGTGGGTTTCACCAAGGAAGAGGATAACAAGCTCAGTATCCTCGTTGTTGAACCACCATGTGACCACACCAAAGGGAAGAGCAATTGAATCGCCTTGCTTGATTGCGATCACTTTCTCATCCTTCTCAGGGAGGACAATTCCGGCAGTTCCAGATCCTGAAACCGAATTCGAAAACGCAAAGTCATAAGCTTTCAATTCCTTACACGCCAGGTGATTAGATTAACGATGAAAACGTGACTAGGCAAGAAGATAGCAAAAATAAAATTTAAAACAACTTTTTTGGCATACTTTAGTGGTGATCTATTTGACAATCATATTTCTCACTTTTTTTACAGTTTTCTCAAATAAAAAGAATTATGGTGAACCGAAGACTGTGATCCGATCATACAAGAATCAGATCTGCTTAATAGATCGTAGAAACGGGATCACAATAAACCGAATCAGAGTAAGGAATATGCATGAATCACTGTAAAGTTGACAACTTTGGAAAAACTAAAAAGATCAGATCAAAAACCCTCAAAAGAAAATAAAGGCGACAACTTTAGAAGAAGTCAGAAAGAATCCGAACCTTGAAGAACATAAGCGACCTTAGAGGAATCAGAGTAACGAGGGATAGCGAAGCCATGCTTCTCAAGAGTAAGCTTGGCGGCTCCAATGTTACCCTCTTTGAGCATCGGCAACTCTTCTGGGCACCACGCAAAATAAGATCCACCATCTCCTCCGTAAACCTTCTTGGGCAACTTGGGTGAAAGATCCAACTCCATTTTTTTCAATTTCTATGTAAAAACTCAAAGATGTGAGAAAAGAGTAAATGATAAATTTGGTAAAGGAGTAGTAGTTTTGATATGAGATGTGAATGTGATACGAGTCCTATTTATGAAAGAGGGAGATACTGGTGAATTCGTCCGTTACTAACGGAGACCGATTCGGCTACTTATGGATAAATATGTTTTAATCTTGATTTAATCCATTTCTTTATGCCCACGATTTTGTTTATTATTTGTTTCTATAATTTTTAAAAATTATTGGTTTTGTTTCTACCAAATAAAGATGCTTTGGCAGAAGATAATTCTGTTTATTTTAGTTAATCCATCACGTTCTGTGTTCGTATAAAAAATTACTATAAAATAGTTTTTAAATCTACTGAAAGTGCTGTATATTGGATGATTCGAATCCTTAGAATATTTGCTATAAAATATTATTTCAATCCGTCGCCTAATTTCTTTCTAGTTTAGTAATCATAATATTATGTTTTCCTTTCTTTTTTCTTTTACCTTGGGATAAGATTAAAAAGTGAATACTAGTCAACGTGTCATATTTTTATCTAAACTAATCTCTGGGAATCTGCCAACAGGATTGTATATTTTCTAAGATTTAATTGATCCACTAATATAATTGAGTAAAGTTTATTTTAAATTTTCATTTTTAATTGAAAATTTGAAACGAGCATGATAATGGATTAGGCGAAAGATTTTTGTTTTTAAGGATTAGTTTATAGTTAATATGCATTTTCTTAACGGCAAACAAATTAATATGTACTTAATTTTATCCATTTATCTGATTAGTTATTAAATAAAAACAAAACCTTAAATATTCCCTAACGCTTAGTTCTCTCTCCCTTAATATCTAGGCCCAAAACTGAAAATTTGTGGCTGCTGGAATTCGAGCAACAATTAAAGTATAATTTCTACAATTTATATAGTTGTTTTCCACTCCTCATCTCCGCTGACATAAATTTTGTATTTAAAAGTTCCCTTGTACTTGCTAATATAACGATTGTTTGTTTGGTTCGGTGGAGAGGCTATAAACATAACCAAATTCCCCAAGTAAATTTATGTCGTCAAACTGACAGATGGAACAGTTGAAAGCAGTCCAATGAGAAACAACTAGCTAAAGAGGACCTCACTTTCTTTCTACTTTTGTGGCGACCAACCCATGTTCCTCTCCTCAATAATCAAATATATTAACAAAATACTAGAAAAAGTTAGAAGAATTTAAAGTAGTAATAATGGGTCTCAGGTCAGCTTAGTTAATATTCGAAGCATATGCTTTCGAAGATACTCACTTTTTTTTGTCTATAAACCCAAAAAGAAACGTCTCTCTCTTTTGGCTTCCCTTTTGCGGTCGTTAAAGGCCATCGATGGATGCTCCTCATCAAACCTTCCTCTCTCTCTCTCTCGCTCTTTTCTCTTACATATCCCTTATAGTATACATACATGAAGCTACTTTCGAGCTCCAGCCGCTGGAGATGAGATGAGACGGCGGCCAAGACTTGGCCGGAGACGGGAGATTGATCCGTATACCAGTTTCTAATAAGGTGTGATTGGTTTTATGAGAGAAATATAGAATTAGAAATTGGGCAACTATGTTCCTTTGGCAGTCGCTTCTTGTTTCTTCTTGTTCTTGAAGAGTATTTTTTTGTCCAGGTTTCGTGATGTTACAACAATAATTTGACAACGTTTGTGTCTCTATTTGCTGTAGTTTCGTCTTCAGATTAATATATAAGGTTTCTTCTGGTAACAAATTAACAATTCTATATTATATTACTTAATCCGGTTTAAGAGCTCCAGTTGAGCTTACAGTATTGAGGGGTTTCCATACCTAGTCTGGTCTAAATGTAAACTGGATCTTAAATGTTGTGGTTATGAGGTTTTAAAATTGATTTGGTTGTAACGTATGAATGAACGTGAAACCATCATGTTCATGACGTATAACTGGGTCACAGGCGTATAGTTTGCAAATCTAAATGTCACATCGCACGGTCTGTATCTTATACGTTAAACACGTGAAAGAGGAAGAGGGAATATACTGACTAAATTAGAGACTTTGGAGTCAATCAAGATAACAAGAACAACCGGAAGTCCAAAATGAACTAATAAGGGCTCCAAACGAAAAAGAGTAATTTAAGAGTTATCCATCAAAGTTATCACAAAATTCGAAAGAAAGGTAAAGGATGTTCCAAAGAAAATGGAGGACAAAAGTTATACTGAATGAAAATCTCATTCCACATAAAATAAAACTTCAATAGAAGAAGCCGAGAACCTTGCCTCCGACATTCTTCCTCCTGGCTTCTTCATGGTCCATGATTCCCGCAGACGTAGTCAGCACAATGTACCCAAACTGCACATTTCAGTCGGAGAAAACCATTAATACCAATCATGTCCCTCAGATATTGAGAAAACTACACAGACAAAATACTAAATCAAAGCATGCAAAGTGATTCTCAAACTTGCTTTTATAGTTAAATGGTTATTACAGTTTATACAGGCAATTGCAAAACATAGTTAGAAAACAGGATAAGAAGACCAAACCTGTCTCGAAGGAAGTAAACGGGCAGTCCAACCTTCAATTTCCTTGACACCAACATCGAAACGTGGGCTGATAACACCACACTTGTTCAACCTTCCGTTTAATTCAACAACGATTTTGCCAGACCTATGGTCATCGACAAACTCAAACTCACCAATGTAACCTGCAAATGATTTGGTAAACACCCAACTTAAGGAACAAAACTCAAGGGATCATTATGAATCTAAATATGGAAACCGACGGGATAAACATACCATGCTTCTGCATGACTATCAGAAACTTGATAATCACTTTTGAAGACGGCCTGATCATCACCTGCCTCTTGCCACGTTTCTCGGCATTGTACATGCTCTTGAGAGCATCGTTCAGAACACTGATTCTCACCATCTTGCCCTAAGCTCAAGCGTCTACTAAACAAAACAAAGGAAACAAGAAATTGAGTTAAGAAAAGTCAAATAACTAAACAAAAGAATTTTGCAAAAAACTTAGAATTCAGCTTCTAATCACAACATTTTGCATTATGATAATCGATTTCAATAGAAACAAGTCAAACTTTTAGATGTAAAACGAAATCACAAAAACCGGAATTGGAAATCGAAACAAGGGTTTATAGGTTAAATTCAGAAAATACACTTGAAAAGGCAGCTGAAACTGACTAATTCGTTAATAAAAAATCAAGCGTTCAAAATTTTACTATGAACGTAACTAACAATCATAACAAAAAGCCCTGAGAATCCTAAATCCTTTGATGCGAAAAGCAGATAAACAAACCAAAGACCAATTAGTTATCGAACACACAAACGAGCATGCTCACTATCGATATTCTAGAATAGGATCAGCTGATAGTGGAGATTGTCGTACCTTAGATTGGCAGCTCGAGAGGCAGGAAGCTCAGTGACGGAGAAAAGCAAATAGAGGAAGAAGAGAAGGAGAGCTAGGGTTTTCTTATCGATTTTTATACTAGAGAAACAAGAAGAAAGCAAATGAAGGGTTTGTTTTGAACTTTATTTAGGCCCAATGGGCTTGGGTTATGTATTTCGGGAATAAAAACGTATGATTTCCTCTCAGCCGTCAGATTATAATTGAAAATTGATCCATCGAACGAATGATAAATATACACGTCAATGATCCGCGTCAGGGGTTCTTGTCCAATAGAATACCTTAGTTCTACTCTATAAGTTCTAAAAACCTAGCGAAACCTATTATCACCACTACCTCAAGTTTCTGTACCTCAAGTTTCTGATCGGTAACTCTTCCTTTTCCCGAGAATGCAAAAGAAAATTCACGATGGTGGCACCCAAGGGCGAGAAGGGACCCGCCGAGAAAAAACCGGTGGAAGAGAAGGCGGCTGAAAAAGATCCGACGGAGAAGAAACCCTAGGCGGGGAAACAAGTACCAAAGGAGGTCGGCGACAAAAAGAAGAAGCGGGCGAAGAAAAGCATTGAAACCTACAAGATGTACATCTTCAAGGTGCTGAAGCAGGTTCATCCTGATGTTGGAATTTCGAGCAAAGCCATGGAGATTATGAACAGTTTCATCAACGATATCTTCGAGAAGCTTTCTCAGGAATCTTCTAAACTCTCTAGGTACGATAAGAAGCCGACGATCACAGCTCGCGAGATCCAGACTGCTGTTAGACTCGTCCTTCCTGGTGAACTCGCTAAACACACCGTCTTTGAAGGCACAAAGGCGGTGACCAAGTTTACTAGCACTTGAAGAAATTTGTTTGGGTTTAGGGATTTCGAATTTGCTTTGTAGAAAATTAGATGCTTGGTTGCTTAAGTTCGTTTCTTGTGGCTTGTAACTGGGCAGAAGAGACGATTGTTCCCTTTTTTTTCTAATTCGATGATGAATAATATATTATAATGTTTTTACATTAAAAGTCGCAAGTGAAAGTAATGGATTGGTGTTTGCTTAGAAACAATATGTAAACTGATTCTTCTTCACTGCATTTGTGGGTTTATATTTCCTATGAAACGATATTTTGCCAAATTTTGTCCAATGCTGTTGCTTTCTTACATTCCTAAATCGAAATAGAGTCCAATATGACCCTTAAACTTAATCTAGTCGGAGAAATTGAAGTTTAGCTGCTAGCTTAGTTCACCTGTCGCAATCTTCCACTATCATACGCAGGCCATAAGCATCAGATTTAGGTGAACCCACTTAAATGTAATGAAGAGTGTTGGTGCACCCACAAAAAGCATAAATCACTGACATAATCAATATTACTATTTCATCTATTTATAAGCCATAACAGAACAATATATCTGAATTCTTGAGGAATGAGTCGAATTCCCAAATATTTGTTTATAAAATACAGAATAACATATTCAAATACACACAAACCTATAAAATTTAAGATAATAAATGAAATTGGTATTGCTGAAATCGTGGGAGTCTGAAAGGGAAGGAGAAGACCCGGAAAGGAAGGGCAAAAGAAGAGAAGAGTTCAAAGGTAAGGGCATTTACGTAAATAAAGTGTTAGTCTTTGGGAAGAAGAGCAGTTAATTAAACATGCAAAGAAGCAGCCTTTCCATTTCCAAAACACACAGACACCGCACCATCATAGAAGAGTCCAACAAGCTTTGCTTTGGTCATCGATCCCGCAATCTTTACGTTTCCTCCAAACAACACCTAATTCTTTTGATCTACGCCAAAACAACCCTTTTCTTCTGATCAATGTATCACCGTCTACCGTCGCTGGTGGAGCCGTTTATCCGAAGAGTCTCGGACCGTTGGCCGGTCATCGTTCTGGCGGCCACGTGGACGGTGCTCCTCATGTTCACTGTCGCCGTCGCTTCATTCGCTCCGGAGATGGCGTTTGTGTCAACGGTGTCGTCTTCTTGCGGCGGAGGAGATGGGTTCGTGAAGATTCCAACGGATTTTCCGGGGGAGAGTGTGTGCGTACCGTCTCACATGGTGAAGAGATCCCGTTTCGATTTGTTTGTGCCTTCTCTTTTCGCGGCGGTTATGGTCACGGCATCGGCTTGTTTGATCCGATCGTGTATTGGGACAGAGAATGTGGAAGATATATAAAAACTGTTATTAATAATTAAAAAAATTCATTTACATATATTCACCATTTTTTTTATTTTCCACAATTCTGACATTTATGCGCTGCTTCCTTCAGCTAGCTGCATCGTAGAATATTTGACATTCTTTGATTTTAAAAATACAAGTGTCTACAGAGATAATGTCTTGTCGACCGAGCAAATATATCTGTTATGTTATTCACAAATCATAATAACGACCTGACAAACGATAACACTAAACTACAGTAACAAATTAAACAATGGTCTCCACGATCTTGAGACATAACCGTGCTTCTTCCTTTTCACCATCTGGTTTTAATATGTCATCAAGATATAGTTTTGCTATTGTACATCAACAATATTTCTTCTACTAAAGTTTTTTTTTTGTCGTCATTCTACTAAAAGATTAGATCATGTTAATTTGGTTTCCTTCCCATTGTTGATGTACAAACGCAAAACTATTCCGTTTTTTATTTTGTTGGATGACCACATAGTATGATCAATGACGGTTGAGCTATAAAACCACTTATATCAAAGAAGAAGATGTGAAATTCGACATTCTTCCACAGTTTCACACTATGTTTTTCAATCACAACATGCATCTATGTAGTTAAATACTTAAATATAAGAAAAAGGATTAAAAATATAAAGAATAAAAATAATGCTAAGGGTATCTACGATTGCTTTCAGCGGGAAGTTCCTTTCCCTCGCTCCCGAATCTCTTTGATAAGCTTTGTTAAAGATCTTCAGTTCTTTTGCTCATCACACAAATCAAGAAAATAAATCTTTAGCTCCCTCCCGAGATGATGATGATACCGGTGATGTTGTTTAGACACGATCCTCTGTGTTTGGAAGTCTGGTTTCCAATGATCCCTTGACTTTTTCAGGATCCTCTGTTTCGGAAGTCTGAGTTTCCGATGACGCACTAACTTCTTCCAGAGGAGGAGTTTTTAAACTACAAAAAAGTAAAATATTGAAGAGAGTTTCTTAAAATAGAGAGCGAAATTCTTAAATGAGAACTTTTAGAACCCTTCTCTCCTCATTTAAAAATCCTTCTAATATATATGTATTATTTTGTCGTTATAATTTGTTTAGAAGTCTTCCTCTAAAACATCTTGGAGGTGCTCTAAGTAATCTATATAGAATGTATAAGTTACTTTGTTCAATACTTTGATCTTTTTGCTTCGTGCCTCGCATGAATTTTTGCATATAACACATGTGATCACAATGGTAACATAAACTGCTGCCAGGATGATTAAGAATCTGACAAGGTTGGCTCCTTTTATTTTTTTGCCCTAATGTTTCTTCTTCGAACCTGCAATTTAATTAAGTTTGTATATCATATCAAATTTAAATATTTAATGTACTAAAAGGCTTAACAAGATCTGATCGAAAAATTAAAATGAAGAAATTTTCTTTAGTTTAGAAAAGCTTTTTTACTGACGAAAAAAACTTTTTTACTTTTGCTTGAGCTCGAGCCGCTCTTAGCTTTACTCACAACCACCACTTCTGAACGAACTTCTGTGGCTAGAAGACGAAGAACTTTTACCAGATATTCAACGACCATCGATGAATCTTGATCACTCGTAGCCATAACAAATGATTCATCGTCTTGTCTAAACAGAGAGAAAGCAGAACAATACGTTTGTATTTAGTTGCAGCCATATGAAACTAGTGAAAAAGTAGGACTCTGAGGTGTTCTTACTTTGAGACAGCATCTCTTGTGGAAAGTGAATATCCAGAAGTTAGGGAGAGAGAGACGACTACGAGGAGGGCGATGAGGAGAAGATTGGAAGCCATTAACGTCGTGGCTTGTGCTTTTGCTAATGTGGAAAATATACGAACAAATATGAAAGAAAACTTTACTATCTGGTCATTTATTTTGTTAGTTAACTTGTAATAATATACTCATATAGTTGGATTTGCTTTGTGGACCGATCGGTAGGCTGTCTTTGTTATTTTTCTTGATTAGATCTTTGGCTGTCTGCTTTTGACTAGAAAAGGCTTATCTACTTTTAATATGTAGGGATATATACATCAGTTGATAATAGATTTGCAAGAAAAGGACGAACTTTAAAATGTCATACAATTACGGGCTAAAGCTAAAAAGTCAAAACACGTTTATTGCCAATGAAAATCAAACTCAGGCGCATTGAAGTAAGATGTAATCCTTTTATCTTATGTGTAGATCCAGTCCAACTACCACTAAACCACATTGCTTGAGTTAGTTTTAGTCAAAATTTCTTTGTTAGGGAAACGCTAAAGGTAAACAGAAGATTTGTCTATTTAGCGTTAATGAAAAACTAAAAGATTTCTTCTATTTCAAAAGAAGTTAAAAATCATGTAAATGCAAATGCGAAAATTGCATTTGAAACGATCGACACTAAACTAGAAGCCAAGTAAGGGTCATTGTCTTCTGATTTATGTCTCAAGCCTTTTCATGCCCATTTCTGTAGAACCCAATTTTACATTCGAGTTTTATCCACGGTGGTGTTTAAGCAGAAAAACTTTATTATCATGCTAAATTTATATTTGACCAAAAAGTCGGATGGATTGGCATGTTTGATTAAACTTCTAAAATCTGACCTTAAAAGGAATTAGTCTTTTGTCTAAGTATATAGACTTTTTTCCTAAAAGTCTAATCACCGAAAATTCGCCTGACACTATGCCCAACTAGACGTTTTGTACTACTAACAGAAACTTGAAAATTAGATGAATATCATGAAATATAAAAGAGGTATTCCAAACGAAAAATTAGCTTACTAGCTCAATTTGTTTTTTCCGCAACATTTGTTCTCAAATGATCGTAAGCATGACCGGATCTGGGTCAAACAATATAAAAGATTGGCGTAAAAGCACTTCCAAAGTTCTTAAAAAAATGTTTTAAAATTAAAATAATATAAACTGTATCGATAGATATATTTTGAAAAAAAATTTTTAAGAACGAATTCTTAATTAAAAAATTTTAAAACTTGATTTTTAAATTTTTTTATTAAAATACGTTTACCGATATAACTTCTAATAAAAATATTGATAAAAATCCATAAAAGATTTTTGCCAATGAAAATGTTTTAAGATCCTAACTTTTTTAAATAAAAAGTTAGTGTCGAAGTAGGGTTCAATAGTTTAAAACTAAATATTAGTATGTAAATAGACTTAAATTTCTTTCTGTTTATTAAATCTTACATTTCAAGGCCGACATTTCGTCTCTGAAAAATATACATACAGTTATTCATTTTTTTTATCACGCTTAACCAAAGTATTTTTATTTGTTTTCAATAGTCTGTCATTCAACTTGTCAAATCACTAATATAATCTCCCAAATTTGCTGACTTTCTATTTAAAGGCAAGATCCAATTTGAAAAGCAACTTGCTATTTTCCTTCAACCAATAATATTCTACCACATGTTATTATTGGCGTGGCAAAGCCAGTCCCATGTATCGACGTGTCCACGTGACGTGGAAAAGCCCAACCGGCCCATCGACGTTGGAATCTATTTGCTCCCCTAAAGCAAATATTCACTTACATTTGATTTATATATACACTTAAAAAGCTTATTAAAATTAACGGATTGCCCCCTAAAATGTATTGATTTCATACTCTAAGCTCGTAAGTAATAT
The DNA here is from genome assembly GCA_963922655.1 of Cardamine chenopodiifolia. Classification (NCBI taxonomy): domain Eukaryota; kingdom Viridiplantae; phylum Streptophyta; class Magnoliopsida; order Brassicales; family Brassicaceae; genus Cardamine; species Cardamine chenopodiifolia. The sequence continues at coordinate 1,505,142 of OZ000467.1, forward strand.
ACTAAAAGGGACTTTAGAAATAATAAAGAGGAGATAAGGACTTAATTGCAATAACTGATGAGATCGTGTTCCCGTCACTTTCCTGGGGAGAGACGAGCCATTAAACTCAAAGAGTATAAATAAATAAAACAAATATATTATTGAATAGATATAACCATTATATATCTAAAGGCGATCCCTAGAAGTAGAAGAGAGAAGCATCTGGAGAGAAGCGTACGATTTCCGCATCGAAGAAACTGTACGGAGGTTTGTTCGCTCCGATTCCTGTGAGTTTTACGTTCTCGTAGTCTGTGTTCTTCGCTCATCTCGTATTCTGAGTTTCGAATTCTTCGTATTTTTTTTTTTTTGGTTTTATCGAATTCTTCGTATTATCTGTTGCTTTCACATCGATCTCTGATTTGTTTTATGCGGCCAGTCGAATTCCCGATTCTCCTATTTTTTTGCACTTCACATCTGATCGCTAATTATCCGAAGATTCGTCGTTCGTTTTCAATTTCAACGAGTTCTGTTTTCTAATAGTTTAAATTGAAGCGTACGTTTCGATTTCCTGGAATACTCTTGATGATTTGAATGATTTGATCTCGTTGACAGTGAAGATAATGGGGCAAGGAGGTGAAGATCGTGGGAATAAGCAAATGAATGGTTCTGAATCGTTAAAATCAGATACTTTTCCTGCTTGGGCTAAAGATGTCGGGGAATGCGAAGAGAAGTTCGGTGTTAGTCGTGAGAAAGGGTTGAGTACTGATGAGGTGTTGAAGAGGCATCAGATCTATGGTTTGAATGAGTTAGAGAAGCCTGAGGGTACATCAATTTTTAAGTTGATATTGGAGCAGTTCAATGATACATTGGTTCGTATTCTTTTGGCGGCCGCTGTTATTTCCTTTGTCTTGGCCTTTTATGATGGCGACGAAGGAGGTGAGATGGGAATCACCGCATTTGTTGAGCCGCTTGTGATTTTTCTCATCTTAATTGTTAATGCTATTGTGGGGATCTGGCAAGAAACTAACGCCGAGAAGGCATTAGAAGCTTTGAAGGAGATTCAGTCTCAACAAGCCACTGTCATGCGTGATGGGAATAAGGTATCTTGTTTACCTGCAAAGGAGCTCGTTCCTGGTGACATTGTGGAACTGAGAGTTGGTGATAAGGTGCCTGCTGATATGCGCGTGGTTGCTTTGATCAGCTCTACCCTTAGAGTCGAACAGGGGTCCTTAACAGGAGAGAGTGAGGCAGTAAGCAAAACCACCAAGCCTGTGGATGAGAATGCTGATATTCAAGGTAAAAAATGCATGGTGTTTGCAGGAACCACAGTTGTCAATGGGAACTGTATATGCTTAGTTACAGACACTGGGATGAGTACTGAGATTGGAAGGGTACATTCACAGATTCAGGAAGCTGCACAGCACGAGGAAGATACCCCTCTCAAGAAAAAACTTAATGAGTTTGGGGAAGTTCTGACTATGATCATTGGGTTAGTTTGCGCCTTAGTGTGGCTCATCAATGTCAAGTACTTTCTGTCCTGGGAGTATGTTGATGGCTGGCCCAGAAACTTTAAGTTCTCTTTTGAGAAGTGCACATATTACTTTGAGATCGCTGTAGCATTGGCGGTTGCTGCAATTCCGGAAGGTCTACCAGCTGTTATTACCACATGTTTGGCTCTTGGCACACGGAAGATGGCTCAGAAGAATGCTCTGGTTAGGAAGCTACCCAGTGTGGAGACTCTTGGATGCACAACCGTAATATGCTCTGATAAAACTGGAACTCTAACAACCAATCAGATGGCTGTTTCAAAGCTTGTTGCTATGGGTTCTAGGATTGGAACTCTTCGATCTTTCAATGTGGAGGGGACCTCCTTTGATCCTCGAGATGGAAAGATTGAAGATTGGCCAGCAGGTCGGATGGATACAAACCTTCAGATGATTGCAAAAATTGCTGCCATTTGCAACGATGCTAGTGTCGAACAATCTGACCATCAATTTGTGTCTAGGGGTATGCCTACTGAGGCAGCTTTGAAGGTAAAGCAGTCTACTATATTAGCTTGCACCTTTATCTTAACTAAATAAATACTACAAAGACTTCTTGTGTTCGTTGTCCTCAAATATAAGCGTTTGTTAAGTGTTAATCTGAATCTCTATTTCTATTGGTGTTTGTATCCTTGAGCAGGTTTTGGTTGAGAAAATGGGATTTCCCGAAGGATTGAATAAAGCTTCGTCTAATGGCGACGTCTTACGTATGTATTCCGAATTATATTTGTTACTCATGTTTATCACAGTGTTAAAGATGCTAAATTCCTGTATTTTACCCTTTTTAACATTATTGAAGGTTGTTGTCGGTTATGGAGTGAACTAGAGCAACGAATTGCCACCCTCGAGTTCGACCGCGACCGGAAATCCATGGGAGTTATGGTGGATTCCAGCTCAGGAAAGAAGCTGTTACTTGTCAAGGTCTGTTTTTCTTCATTTAGCATATCCTGCCTCCTGAGGTCGAGCCTGTGAAACTTTGTACTCTGGAGAACCAGTCATCTATGATTATGTGGCTTGTGCTTTGGTTCTCATGGATGCATCTTTTTAGTCGAGAAAACCTTTCTTCTTTCTCTTTTTTCAGCACTTAAGAGACCAATTTTGAAATTATGCAGGGTGCAGTAGAAAATGTATTGGAAAGGAGTACACGTATTCAGCTACTTGATGGTTCCGTTCAAGAGCTTGACCAATACTCAAGGGATCTTATTTTACAAAGCCTCCATGATATGTCCATGGGTGCATTAAGATGTCTCGGATTTGCTTACACAGATGTTCCATCAGATTTTGCCACTTATGATGGCAGTGAAGACCATCCTGCTCACCAGAAACTTCTCAACCCATCCAATTATTCTTCTATCGAGTCCAATCTAGTATTCGTTGGATTTGTTGGATTAAGGGTGAGTCATGGCCACTGTAACAATTTTATTCTTATTCTTGTTCCTTTTTGTTGGTTATTCATTCTCTACCTTTTCAACGATTGTAGGATCCTCCGAGGAAAGAGGTGCGTCAAGCTATTGCAGACTGCAGAACAGCAGGTATTCGGGTCATGGTTATTACCGGAGACAACAAGAGCACAGCGGAAGCGATCTGCCGTGAAATTGGCGTGTTTGAAGCAGATGAAGATATCTCCTCAAGAAGCTTGACAGGAAAAGAATTTATGGATGTTCAAGATCAGAAGAGTCATCTAAGACAAACTGGAGGGCTCTTATTCTCGAGGGCTGAACCAAAGCACAAACAAGAGATTGTCAGGTTACTTAAAGAAGATGGAGAAGTGGTTGCCATGACTGGAGATGGAGTCAATGATGCTCCTGCCCTGAAGTTGGCGGACATAGGTGTGGCTATGGGCATTTCTGGAACAGAGGTATTTGTCTCTTTTCTTTCATCTGCAACCATGGGATGATGATACATCTATCAGCTTTCTAAAGCTCTGGGATTTTTGCAGGTAGCGAAGGAGGCATCGGACATGGTGTTAGCAGATGATAACTTTAGCACAATTGTTGCTGCTGTTGGTGAAGGCAGGTCCATCTATAACAACATGAAGGCTTTCATCAGGTGAGTGTTCTATTATTACATTTATATATCTCTTCATATTGTTGGCTTGAGTTATAAATATTAATTAGACAATTATGAATGAAAGGTACATGATCTCTTCCAACATCGGTGAGGTTGCATCAATATTCCTGACAGCTGCTCTTGGAATCCCAGAAGGCATGATCCCGGTACAGCTTCTGTGGGTGAATCTTGTCACAGACGGTCCTCCAGCTACAGCTCTGGGATTCAATCCTCCTGACAAAGATATTATGAAGAAGCCTCCTCGTAGGAGCGATGACTCGCTTATCACTGCATGGATCCTCTTCCGCTATATGGTATGCAAAAACTGATTTGTCTCTCTTGTTGATCTTATGGGGCTTTTAAAACTGATATTAGGGGTACATACCTACAGGTGATTGGAATGTATGTGGGAGTAGCAACGGTGGGAGTATTCATCATATGGTTCACACACAGCAGCTTCATGGGCATAGACTTGAGCCAAGACGGTCACAGCCTTGTGAGCTATTCACAGCTCGCACATTGGGGCCAATGCTCTTCATGGGAAGGCTTCAAAGTGTCTCCTTTCACAGCAGGTTCTCAGAAATTCTCATTCGACTCAAACCCGTGCGAGTATTTCCAGCAGGGGAAAATCAAAGCATCCACACTCTCCCTCTCGGTATTGGTGGCCATTGAAATGTTCAACTCCCTGAACGCACTCTCAGAAGATGGCAGCCTGGTGACGATGCCACCCTGGGTGAACCCGTGGTTACTCCTGGCAATGGCGGTCTCATTTGGGCTCCACTTTGTGATACTATACGTGCCATTCTTGGCCCAGGTGTTTGGGATAGTGCCGCTGAGCTTGAACGAGTGGCTGTTGGTGCTGGCTGTGGCACTTCCAGTGATTCTGATAGACGAAATGCTCAAGTTTGTAGGAAGGTATACGAGTGGCTACCGCCACGCACCTCGCACTCCCTCCGCTAAGCAAAAGGCGGAGTAAGAAAATAAGTGAAACGCATTATTATTAGACTCTATAGGTTTTAGCTGAAGTTAACCTTGTTGCTTGACTCTCAGCGTTGGTTAGTAAATTTTCTAAACAATCATTTTTGGTTTTATTGATAAATGTTCCTAATTTTGGTTCATTGACATGGATATTTCCAGCATGCCCTAAAGAAATAGAGATGAATGTTACAATCACGTCTTGGTTTTTCGTTGGAGATGATTTGAGTTTAGGCACAAACTCAGATAAGACATTAATTCAACTGAATTCTATCGGTGATAGCTATAAGTTGATTGAATACCGAATTTTTAAAACCACATTAAAGGAAGATTGGTTGTTTAGCGTTAATACCAAAATTGAGATAAAAGGGATTAAGAAAAAGGTTCATTCTTAATTTTCTCAGCATACGATTACTAAGATTTAACTAAACATCACAATGGGTAACTCCTGGATTTACTTTAACTAATCGAACCGGTTTACAGAAACAAGAAAATTCCATAATTGCAAACCCTAGAGAAAACACAATCCATCAACCGCCGAAACCGTAGAGAGTGCGTCCTTGCCTCTTCAAGGCATATACCACGTCCATAGCAGTCACCGTCTTCCTCCTGGCGTGCTCCGTGTAGGTGACGGCGTCACGGATGACATTCTCGAGGAAGATCTTAAGGACTCCTCTGGTCTCTTCGTAGATCAAACCGCTTATACGCTTGACACCTCCTCTACGAGCAAGACGACGAATCGCAGGCTTGGTGATACCTTGAATGTTATCTCTCAGCACCTTCCTGTGCCTCTTCGCTCCTCCCTTCCCCAATCCCTTTCCTCCTTTTCCTCTTCCCGACATCTTCTCGCCGTTTCAGTTGATTCCAAAGATCTGAACAACAAAAAAGAAATTTTCATCAGGAATCTACTCAATTGAAACCTAGATTTCCAGATCAACCAATTGAAATGATAAATCGAAACATCAAAGCCATATTTCTTACTTTTTCGAAAATGAAACAAATCGGAAATTCAAGAATATGAAATCTCTGAAGTGAATCGGGAAACTAAGGAACGAGATCGTTCCAACGTCAAATTTTAACGACCAAGAAGAAGAAGACGATACCTGAAGATAGTTTCGGAGGGGAGCAATTGAAAATGACAATAACAAAGATGAATGAAATGTATATATAAACAGAGATGATCCGTGTGCTTTGCATATCAACCGTTGATTATTTGATCCAATGGTTATTACATCACTAACAGTAATAGATGGATCGATGACGTGAGCTGCCCACCTTATTGGGCTCTAAAGAGAAAATGAAAGCTAGGCCGAAGTTAGTATTGGGCCCAAAATTTCCGTCTCCTTAAACCTGGTACTTGCGGAAACGTTTAGAGAGAGTGTTATTTTCCTGTGGCCGTGACCGTCGCCGTCAAATTTCTCTCCGTTCTCCATCTCCGGTAAGTTCTTATTTCTTCTTCTCTGCTCAGCTGTGACATGTGGCTTGCTGTGTAGACGACGTTAACTTAATTGGAAGTCTGTACAACTTTAATCATTTTGTTATCCAATCTGATTTTCTTGATTCTGATTGTTGTTAATGTATCTTTGGTAGGTTAGATTTTATAGCTGCAACTTAGCAGAACTGTTGTTACCATGTTTGTAACGCGAATTTTCGGGAGGAGATTCTTGGCAGCTGCATCGGCGCGATCGGAGTCCACTGCTGCAGCAGCTGCCTCGACGATTCGAACTGCCAAAAACCCTCTGGAAGAGTTCTTTGAGCTGGACAGAAGCCAGGACGAAGATATACCTGTTGTCTACGGTGCGTTCTTATCTCATTTCATAATCGTTTTCATTTCGGAGACTCTATTCTTCATGGATTGATTAATGTCTTATGATATGATATTATGAAATTATCAACTGTTGGTATGTATTAAAGCAGTATCATCTGAATCTCTTTTTTCTGCTCTTAGAAAGTATGTGGAAATTTTCATTTCTCTACTTGATGCTAGTTTTCACATATCGGTTAGTACCTTTAGCTTTTTGTGGATTGCTCAAAGAATGTACTATGTGAAGAACTTTATCAGAAAATGTACTAAGTGAAGAAGTACTTAAGGATCAATGCTAAAAGAATACACTGTGGCTTAGGATTGTAGTGAAATCTGCTTATCCTTTTGTCTGCGGTAACACGGTTTAATGTGGTTCAAGTGATTACTGTTCTTTTTTATACTTTGCTCATATAACTATTGTCCCTCTATGCCATGGAATATTGAAGGGTTAAAGATTATTTGCTTTGTTAATGGGTTTTTAGGTCGAGGTTGGAAAGCTTCAGAACTGCGCCTCAAGTCATGGGATGATCTTCAGAAGCTGTGGTATGTTCTGCTGAAAGAGAAAAATATGTTGATGACTCAGCGTCAGATGCTTCAAGCCCAGAACATGATGTTTCCAAACCCTGAACGTATTCCAAAGGTAATACAAAGCTGGCTATAGCTCTCAGTTCATCTAAGTTGTTGACAAATTGATGATATTTATGGAAAGAAATATGAAATCTTCCTTGAACAAATGGTTATGTATCTCTCGAACCTTCCGAAAACATATATATATATATTATATATATATATATATATATATATATACTCTGTATTGTTAACACCATGGGAGATTATTATTCATGAATGTCAACTTTGTCTGTATCTCAATATAGGTGAGGAGATCAATGTGCCGCATAAAGCATGTGCTGACAGAGAGAGCCATTGAAGAACCAGATCCCAGAAGATCAGCCGAGATGAAGAGAATGGTAAATGCAATGTGACCTGTTTGGGAGTAGGAAGTAAGGCATAGTATTCAAAAGGCTGAAGAAGACTTGGCATTTTGTCCTTTGGAATTGTCCAATGATTGTGACTGTTGTGTCTGGCAGAAGAAAATGTTTGGTCTGTGGCTATATGCAAACTTTTTGTAAACCCATGGTTAATGTTTTCTTTCGAGACAAATGTTGGCGTTTTGGAACATAATCCAACTAAGACCTACATCAACGGGAGAGAAAATAAAAATGTTACTTCCAAAGTTCAAGAAAGCAGTATCGAGCCTCAAAGGGTCAAGGACCAACGAAACCATAAGATATTGATTTTATTAAATTAGCCGCAGTTATATAGAAAACTAAGATATTGTCCCATAACAGGCTCAGATATAATAAGCAAACTTTGTATTGGGCCTTACAGTATTGAATTTTTTCTTTTTCTTTGCCGTCTCCGTTAACCTTTTTACTTCGTGAGAAAAACGGTACAGAGGGTTTCTATCGATTTGTTCTTGAGTTGCCGTCTGACCTTTCTCCGTCAAGTTCTCTATCTCCGGCAGCTCTTACTTCTTCGTATTTCTTCCAGTGTGAGTGTTTCTTTGCTGTCTCAGGACCGAGAACCACCGCCTCCTCTGGCTGTGGGGATCGATTATTGCTCTTTCTGTGAAACTTACTTTCATCAATTTTGAGTAGCATTTGGTTATCTTGAATGTTGGATTCTATGAATTAGTAAGTTGGTAGACAATATTTGTAGGAAAACGTATGGATTGGAGAACCAGCTTGTGAATTTTTTTTTTTTTTTTTTGGTTTTCTTTGGTAGATTGATGTATGGATTATAGAGTTTGGTGTATGGCTTGAAAAATATCTGTATCTTCAGGAATTTAAGATTTTCTGACTCAGTACTATGGTTTCGTTTATCAGTTTATCTGAGAGTTTTGTATTTGGTATTCAAGTGCTAGTCTCCGAATATTCAGGTTAGTTTGTTTTTATTGCAGGCTTATATTCTGTCAAGTTGTGAACAAGGATCATGGAGGAGATCACAAAACCTGGCCTTGTCGGAAGAATAAAGATGTGAGTTATGCTTATCCCATCATGCAGAAGATCATAAAGACAGCTCTCTGTTTTAGCCCCAAATTTTTTGAAAATAGCTTGAATAAGCAAGGAATCACTTCAGTTCTCACACAGAAAAGAAAAATACAACTTGTGTTTTTAGTTAGATATGAAGAAAAATCACTTCACATTTTTTTACTGGTTCCATTTTATTATTGTGACTACACATTTATTATTGTAAAAATCATTTTTTACTGGTTCAATTCACTTCTCAGAGAAGCTCCACAGCTAGCATCTGTGTTGAGAGAAATGAAGGAAGGCCTAGATGTGGTTAGGAGCAAAGTGGAAGCTCTGACTGCAAAGGTAGGAACTCTTGTATTATAGCATCTTAAAACTTAGTTGGATTCTACTTTATTGACATATTTTTCTTGTCTTAGATGTGACAAGTAGTTTCAATTTTGGTAATAACTTTAGTTGATCGCTTTAGTGTTAATGGATTAACCAAATTATTGTCTGCGGACTGCATCAGCCTTTACCATTCAGAGACAATGAGATTTTCACATCATCTTGACTTAATATTGCAAATCATAGGTAAAAGCAAACAGTTTTCCTACAGCAGATGGGATAAGTTATCTCGAGGCCAAGCATCTGTTACTTCTAAGTTATTGCCAGTGCCTTGTATATTATTTACTAAGGAAGGCCAAAGGATTCTCTATTGATGGCCATCCTGTTGTAAGGAGCCTTGTAGAGATACGAATGTTTCTGGAAAAGGTTTGCATCTTTGTTTTTTTTCCAACTATATACCGGCCAACAAGATACAGAGTATTAGTTTAGCTGATTTTATTTTTCTTTTGCGTAGATTCGTCCCATAGACAAAAAACTTCATTACCAGATTCAGAAGCTCACCACAGCCGGTGGGTCTGTGACAGAGCTAACTAATTCCGAGGGAATGGGATCGAGTGCAGCTCAAAAATCTGAAGATCTTTCAAGTTATAAGCCAAAACCAGACTTACTTGCTGACAGAACTGAGGATGAACCAGTGGTGAACCTTATTCTCCCCCTACGCTCGTGAAGTAATATGTTGTATGTTCTTTTTCATTAACCATTGTCCTGTGTAAATGTAGGATGGTGTTTATCGACCCCCGAAATTTGCTCCTACTATGGATGATAAGACGTCAAAACAAGAAAGAGATGCTGCCAGAAAAGAGAAACACTTTTTAAGGCAAGCCACTGAAGATACATACATGAAAGATGTGTTGGATGATCTCGAGGACAGGCCTGAAGAGGTGAGTTGAAAAGAAATTACTTTGCAGTTGTTATGAGTAGCGATTAGTTTGATGTTTTGAACTTAATGGGTGAACGAATATAAACAGATCAGGGAATTTTTTGGTGCTGAGAGCAAGGAACAGAAGAAGTTCATGGCACAGTATGAAAGGCAACAAAAGATAGAAGAAGAGCTCTTTGTCCGGGCACCTCGCACTAAAGAGGATAAGAAGAGAGAGAAGCGCTTGAAATCAAGCAGCGGGTACGTTTTTGCTTTGGTTGGAAACTCAAGTGTCTGATATTTGATTTGTCATTATGTGATATGCACTCATGTTCAACTGAATCAGGTTGCTTGGACTAACCGAGCATTTTTACGACGAGTTCAAGTTCTTGGATAAGGATGGTGAACAGCCAGGAAGCTTTAGTGGCCGTAAAAGGGGAGGAAAATTCAAGAAAAGAAAGGTAAATCATTTTTATTTTACTCTTTTTTTTTCTCAAGTATTCTACTGAATTATAAATTTATTCTGACAATGTATTGTTTCCGCAGACAAGGCACTGATGTGGATACATACACCAGTGTGGTTTCTTTTGCTGCTTCAGTATACCAATTTTGATGCCAAGAAACAAATTTTCGATTTGCTTTAATGATTGTATTAATCTAGTTAATGTTGAAAACGGTGAATGTGAGAATACAGTTTGCAGTTGTGGTATTTGGTTCATGCTCGTGCTCTTGCAGTAAAATTCGGAAGAGGCCTTTTCTCTTAAGCTATATTTAGCTTTTTATCTACGGAAACTTCGTTTTCATTTTAAACAGTGAAGTAACAAAATCTGATTCGAAAAGGAAAAAAAAAATCAAAGTAGTACCATTTCTCTCTTCCCATCCGCCATGGGAAATAGTTCGAGCTCCAACACCAAGCTAAGCAACCCTAAAAATAGATTTCTAGAAGATCATCACTACCCAAGAAACCAGACCCAAAATCAAAATAACAGCAGCATCAACAGTTCCCGAGTCTCTCCTCTGAGTTTCCTCCGATCTCCTCTGCCATGGCTCTTCATCTTTCTCTTCTTCCTCCCGTTGCTTCTCATCTCCACCACCGGGGGAGGAGGCGGTCGCAAAACCTGTCGTCCCTCTTCATCTACTTATGGCCACCTGTCCCTTGTCGACCAAACAAACTCTTCCTCTGTTGTCGGAGATCCTGAAGAAGAAGAGAACGATATGCCACCACGTGTCCCCGCTCTTTACCGACGGCGACCGAGGATGTTCAACACGACGCTTGATCACATCGTTTTCGGGATCGCCGCGTCTTCCGTTCTTTGGGAAACGAGAAAAGAGTACATCAAATCATGGTGGCGACCTGGTAAGACACGTGGCGTTGTCTGGATTGACAAGAGAGTCCGAACTTACCGAAACTAACCCCTTCCTGAAATCAAAATCTCACAGGACACCTCACGTTTCAGGTACTTAACTCATCTCTACACTATCTGACGTAAATAACAAGAAATCTCATTTAAATCAAGAAAACATGTTTAGGTACACGCATTCGGTTGGAGTTAGAACGGCGGTGAGGATATCTAGAGTAGTGACGGAGACGCTACGGCTAGGGAAAGAATGAGTACGGTGGTTTGTGATGGGAGACGACGACACTGTGTTTGTGGTGGACAATGTGGTCAACGTCCTCTCGAAGTACGACCATACTTAGTTCTACTACGTTGGTAGCTCCTCGGAGGTTCATGTTCAGAACATCTTCTTCTCATACTCAATGGCATTTGGAGGCGGTGGATTCGCCATTAGCTATCCTCTAGCCCTCGAGCTCTCTAGGATGCAGGATCGTTGCATCCAACGGTACCCTGGTCTCTACGGCAGCGATGATCGTATCCAAGCTTGTATGACCGAGCTCGGCGTACCCCTCACCAAAGAGCCTGGCTTTCACCAGGTACATTTTTCAGATTTCAATTTTGTTCTGTTATTTCGGTTCGGTTTCGGGTAGAATCAGAACGATTTATCTAAGATGAAATAATCTAATTTTAATAATACATTTTGACTCTATGCAGTACGATGTTTATGGGGACTTGTTGGGGCTGTTAGGTGCACACCCGGTGGCTCCTCTGGTGTCGCTTCACCACATCGACGTGGTGCTGCCGATATTCCCAAAGATGAAGCGCTCACGTGCGCTACGACATTTAATGTCTTCTGCAGATCTTGACTCAGCCAGCATATTCCAGCAGTCCATCTGCTTCGACCAGAACCGGTTCTGGTCCATCTCGGTATCATGGGGATTCGTAGTCCAGATAATTCGAGGTATCATTTCCCCTCGTGAGCTTGAGATGCCTTCGAGAACATTCCTCAACTGGTTCCGCAAAGCTGACTACAGTGGCTACGCGTTTAATACGAGACCTGTTTCGAGGCATCCGTGCCAGAGACCATTCGTGTTTTACCAAAACTCGGCTAAGTATGACGAAGGACGTCGCCAAGTGATTGGATACTACAACTTGGACAAGACAAGGCGCATTCCAGGCTGCAGATGGAGGCTCGATTCACCTGGGAAAATCGATTCAGTCGTCGTTCTCAAGCGACCTGATCCTCTCCGATGGCACAAGGTTGATCCACGTTCTCTTTTTGCTTCATTATTAGCAACTCGTATCAATTATAGACATGAAGTTTAATCTATATCTAGAAAACTTAACCGAGACATGAAGTTTGATAGAGATAACCGGCTAATTTCAGATATAAAACCGGTTTGGCTAACGTTTTCGATATTAAAATTGTGTGTTGCAGTCAACGAGGAGGGATTGCTGCAGAGTATTGCCGAGTCGTAGAAACACAACGATGTATATTTGGGTCGGGAATTGCGCAGACGGAGAGATCAGTGAGCTCGAACATCCTCAGCACTAACCATTCGGATTACTCACGAAAGATTTCTTCAAATGGCTTTACAGATTTTTGGAAATATTCTGTATTGTTAACAAATCACAACAGTGTTCATCCTAAATGCAAAACTATTGTTTCAATCTTTACAATCTCAACTCTAAACACACAAATTCACCCTTTGCTTTCATAGCAAATACAAAGAAAAAACGCAATCCCTAAAAGGAAAATTCATTGGTTGGATTATTCTATACTCTGTTCATAGAAGAAATCAGTAAGAAACTGAAGATTCACTCCGTGAAGAAACTTTTCTCCGGTCACAGTTTATCCGGCGAGTGGATTCACCGATTGCGTTGCATTGTGAGATTCGGTTGCGTTGTGATGAGTTTTCAGATTCTGATTTGTAGAGACGAGACCTGAGGCTGGAGAAACAGCAGAGAAAGCCAGAATTGCTAGACTGAAATGAGACTCGTTTCTCACGGCAATGGATTTCTCAAGGCGATTTATCGACATTATCTCTCCATCGTTCATGTCCACGCTCACTGTAAAAGCCCCATCAATAACAAAATCAGAGAGCTTCCTGATCCATTTTTCTCGGGAAATTAGTTTCTTAGATCGAATAACCAAAGCAAGAAAGATTAAAGAATCCGGAAAAGAATTAACCTGAATGGGAGAAAATCCAGAGGGTGAAGAAGCAGAGAAAAATGATCACCGGAATTGCGTAGATCCAATACTCCGACACCGGAAAAATCCCTCTCCGGGTGTTTCCCGTCCTCCTGCCAATGTGAGAAGAAGAGATCGGAAGCTGAGAGAACGATCTTTCCGCCATTGTTGTCTTATCTTGTAGCTTCTCTTCCAAGAAACACAAATCCAGTGTAGTATGAAGCCTTCTTCGATCAGTTTGGTTATTTAACGGCGTAATCTTAACGGATTCGCGCGGGAAAACTTGATCACGTGCTGTCAAGTGTTAACATACTCTCATTCCTTTAAATATTTACCACTTTTGCCATTCATCGTCATGATTTAGTACATTAATTAATACTCATTTGCCATACTTAGTATATACACAAATATGTCTGTGATTGTTTAATATGTATATTATATTATATCCCACAACAAAATGGTTTGTTCTAGAGAAAAACACATTCTACATATAAAGAAGCCGAGTCAAGATGTACATACACAAGAGATGTTAAAAATGTAACTGTTTTTGATTTTATACTTCCTCCCAATTTCTTGGTGAAGCCAAAACTAGGATTTCAGTTTTTACCACCTAACTACGAAGACCCTTCATATTCGGTTTCCTTGACAAGGTCCGGTCTTTTCTCTTCATCATCTCTATCTCTGTGAAAAGAAGCGTTCTTCCTGCTGCTGCTGCTAGGGCTGTTTGGATCATATTTGGAAGAGGCTAAGAAGTTGAGAGCTAATACTACATCGGATACCACAGGTCTCATGCTTGGCTGCTCTTGAACGCACATAGCTGAAATAGCAAGTGCTTGGTACAGTCCTCTAACCGGGTATTGCCCCTGAAGCAATGGGTCAACCATTTTGGGGAAGTTCCTCCTGTCTTTGAACAATGGTCGTGCCTATATAACAACCGTCAAAAATTAGCGTCATTTAAACAAAGATGATTAAGAAACACTGCCAAGAGAGAGAACATACCCATCCAACCAAATTTTGATCTTTACGCGCTTTTGTATTGTCAATCGCTTTCCTTCCAGTGATAAGCTCGAGAAGGACTACTCCAAAACTGTATATATCGGATTTAAATGTGAGCTGACCCGTCATAGCATAGTCGGGAGCACAGTATCCATATGTTCCCATAACCCTTGTGGATACATGGGTTTTATCACCACTTGGTCCAACTTTAGCCAGCCCAAAGTCGGATAGTTTTGGGTGAAAGTCTTCACCAAGCAGGATATTCGAACATTTAAGGTCTCGGTAGATCACAGGAGGGCTCATTCTATCATGCAAATACTCTAGCCCTCTTGCTGCACCAGCTGCTATTTTCATCCGGGTGTTCCAATCAAGAGGTTTTATACCAGAAGGGAGATCTTGAAACAGTCAAAAACAATATTGAAAGTTAGATAATTGACAAAACAAGGACAAGGTTTGAGAAAAAAAAATGATAGTTGAGTAACAAACGATACAGAGGCAAAAGATAGGCTTTTGCCGGCTAGTGATTGACCCAATCCTTTATCCTGTCCCACCCAATCAAGCAATCAAACGCTTAATTCACAGATAGTCCATGATACACCATGATCCTTCGGTTTTATTAGGGAACAAATCCTTTTTGTATATACAGAAAGAGACAAAAGAGCACAACAAAGTTGAGTTTACAACATACCATGTAGATGATCTTCAAGAGATCCTAGCGGCATGTACTCATAGACCAATAGTCTCTGATCTCCCTCAGCACAAAACCCCATAAGCTTCACGAGATTTGGGTGGTCAGCAAGACTAAGTGTCAATACCTCAACCACAAATTCCCTGATTCCTTGAACACCATTACGGTCAAGTTGCTTGATTGCAACAACCTAGCAGCACAAAATTTCACCAACCCTTCAAAACTCTGACAATCACAGCCAATTGATCAAGAAAGCTAGAATTTTTATTTTTCAGAGTAATGCAAGTACCTGATCCAGTTTCTCTAAAGTTCCCTTGAAAACTTTTCCAAAACCTCCTTCACCAAGAAAACAATCCGATCTAAAGTTTCCAGTAGCGACAGCAAGTTCTTGAAAGGTAAAAGTTTGAGCTTTCTTCCCTGTAGCTTGGTCATTTAAATTCAAACCCTTCACGTCCAGAGATAACTGATCCTCCTTACCAACTCCTTCATTGTTTACATCTCGATATGGACTAACTTTTGTTGAATCTACAACACATTAAATGAGCTATCATGTGACTTAACCCAAAACAAATATGGCAAAAGAAAAAACAAATCAAACGAAGATTTGAATACCAAAAGCATAAAAAAACACACCCAATTTTGACATTTGCTCATGAGAAGACAAAACCTAAAAACCTAACTCTGATTCAAAACCCAACATCACTTATATGGTGAATAGTACACATGCATCGAAACTCTCGGGGAAAAAAATCATAAAATATCTCCATCAAATGAGTCTCTCAAATGTAACAGATACAAAAACCCTAAACATAAGAAATATGATCCAAACAATTTAACAGTTTAAAGATACTAACGATTATGGTCGAAATCACTCAATACCTGAACTGGGT
Organism: Cardamine chenopodiifolia; assembly: GCA_963922655.1. Taxonomy (NCBI): domain Eukaryota; kingdom Viridiplantae; phylum Streptophyta; class Magnoliopsida; order Brassicales; family Brassicaceae; genus Cardamine; species Cardamine chenopodiifolia. The sequence continues at coordinate 1,520,871 of OZ000467.1, forward strand.
TGAGTCTGATCATCTCGCTTATCGCTCTTAGCAACGCTGCTACTACCGACGATTTTCCTATTTTTCACAGTATCCTTGTTTTTATCTATGTTGGTCTCCGATCGTTTGCTAGATTTCTTACTGCTTCCGAAACAACCCATCGGAGAATCCAAAAATTGAAGAAAAAATGAACAATTCAATTTATTTTCCTCCTCCTCCTCTCGCCTTTACTTGTTTACTCGTCGAGAAATCAGAAACCCATTAAAACCCAAATCAAGAGAAGAAAAATCAAAAGAGGAAAAAAATCGAAGAAGAAAGAAGAATTGCGAAAAGTAAGGAGAGAGAGAAAGAGAGAAAGATAGAAGCTAGTGACAAACGGAGAAAGCTTTATTTCTTCGCCTTTTTTATATCGCGTAATCAAAAGTTTTCCTTAAGAGGAGAAACGTATTGTTATCTTCTACGACAAGGTCCATGGTACATTACTATACGCGTCTAAGTACAATATGCCACGTCTACACATATAGCCGAAGAGAAACGTACGGCTACTAGTTAAGAGTTCGTATCATCAAGCTTAAGCTTTTGGTCAAGTTTTAATTTGTCATCTTCACAATTGATCTACCGTCCGTCAGTTCGAAAACAACCACCGTAGATCTGACGTGGCGTTTAATTAATGGAACAATGGATTTGGATTGTTACTAAACTTTTTTTTTTTTCACAAGTGGTGACTAAACCTGATTTTCTTTATTGACAGGTGGTGATTAAATCTGATTATATTCTTGATAAATATTTGGTGTGATTAACTTGATAACTTTTTTTTCTTCGATTAACTTGATAACTTAACTATGAGTTTTAAACAAAAAAAAAAGAAAAAGAAAAAAACTACTTACTTTACAAGAAAAAGTATTTTAAATTTTATAATGATCACTTTTAGTTATTTATAGCTTTTTTTGGTCAAACTTATTTATATAGTTTATGCTGCTATAAAGTTAGATTTTTATCATTGAATTATTATTTATAATTTCTCCCAAAATCCTTTATGTTTTAAGTACCATTACTATTAATAGAGTCGTGTATATTAGACGGACCTTCATGGTTCATTTAGGCGGACTTTCATGACCGTTTATTTGAATCTGTTCAGTTAGAAATATTCATCTGTTTGTTGCACCATAAACTCCACAAGACCACCAATTCAGTCTTTAGTATTAACTTTTATAGCTACTGTAAACATGTTTTTTTATTCGGTCTTTTGATAGGTATGATATATTAGTTTGGATCTGATTTGAGATTATTTGGTTAAAGTAGTGTGTTAATTAAAATTTCTAGAATATATATGATAAAACATTTTTGTAGTTGTCACCAATTGCCTGGTGACGTTGGGTTATGGACGACGGCCAATTACTTACCGTTTTGAAAATTTTAAAAGCTGAGAAGGACGTCATTGTAGGTCCCACGTTTTAACTCCACGCGCTTTGTTGTCGCAAGAATTTTTTTTAATTCAAGTCATGAGTGGCTTTTTTGTTTTATGATTCCAACAGTGATCAAGTGCGACGCGTTTCAGCTGCTGGCTCTGTTACGAGGAACAATTTAATCCAAATTCAAAGGGATATCGGCACGTGTACATGAAATCAATGTTCTTCACAGCAGATTAGTCCTATTTATTTCTTTTACCTACAAGGTTAAATATCAAAATACGTTGACCTTTAGGCGTAATGACTTTATAAGAGACAGACTATCCTTTGCTGGCAAATAGTAAAAGTTATATTCTCTACTAAAAATAGTACTAGTAACTTATTAGAACGAAGGAAAAAAAAAAAGACTTTGTTCTTCGACTGTATATCAATTTAGTTTTCTTTTTTCCCTCAATAAATGTAAGTCACTTTTTAAACGGAAACCATGATCCACTTTTTGGTGTTATAATTAATCAAGAATTTTGCGTGACATTAATATTTCATTTTCAGTTTCACTCCAAGCCCACGATGGCCTAACGTCTGATGTGGCATTAACCTCATTGCCCATTAAGTTATCCATACACAAATTACATTGTGAGAAACAAATCTATAAATTACATTTTGCGAGGAACAAATCTAAGGCGGCCGTCAAACACTTCACCTGTCTAATTCGAATCCGCGCAACAAAAAATTTCCAAATCATAAAAAAATGCGTTGATTTTTTTTCCAACATCCTACTGCATCAGATCATTTGAGACATCATATCTTGCCCTCGCTGTCAAGGACATTGCGAGCATCTGTCTTTGAAGCTTTCGTATTTACAAAAAATAAATATATCATGGTGTACTAGGCTTAAATTTTGTTTCCTTAATTTTAACTAGATAAAATTAAAATCTGTTAAAATAATGAAGAAATTTTAGAAAATTGTTTGGTTTAATAAATGGTGATTTTCTGTTGGTATTATTTATTTTTTTATGTTAAAAATTGGTATTATGTTTGACGTTGAATACGTAATTACAAAAAACACATGTAATTTTTATATTATTACAAAGAAACGAGATAGGTACACTAAATTGCATATATTTTTCTATATTCAAAGAAATGACCAAAATCTATATTATTACAAAAATACGTGATAAATGTACGAATATATATATATATATATATATATTCTCAACACACTAAATTATATATATATATATATTAAATAAATGACCAACATATGGCTATTTAGTATTTACTGCTAGTATTAAATAAATTATACTACTTTGTTAGTCAATCTCGTAATTGTTATTTGTATTAAAGTGGATAATATTATCAATGATATATTAAACTGAAATATAAATTACTTGGATCCTTGTTTCACTAATTTATGATAAGTAAAAAAAATAGATTTTCTTCTGTGTTGGTCCGGCATAGAAACATATAGTCAATTCCGGCCCCTATTATAAAAAATGAATTTGTGTAAATATCTCTGATTTTTAGTCAACGTTGGATTAAAGATAAGTTTAAATTATAATTTATTTTGACAGCTCAAGTTATTTAATTAAGGAAAGGAACATAGTGTATAAAAAATGTATGGGTTTACAGAGAGATTGCTTATAAATTATTTGGAACCAGCATTCAAAAAATAAACCTAAGACGTGTTTGGCTTTTATAGCAATACAGTTTCATTTAGAGATGTTTTCAAGTTTAATTATATAAAAATACATATGCAACGATGCTGACTTGCTTGGTCCAATTTCAATCTTCTATTATCAAGTGTGTACACAGCTAGAAAATTACCTTTCAGCATTCATTGGCATCATATATATATTTTAAAAGCTATCTGGTTGTGCGAATATGAAGGTTTGATATATATCCATTTAACTAATTGATTAGGGATTTTAAAGGAATTTGGTGAAATTAGATAGATTTAGGCCGAGTATGGTAGATTAGCTTGATCTTAGATTGGTCGGGATGAAATTATTTGCAATCACTTAAGAGTTTGATTTGGTGAGCACTTTCTTCGGATTGCACAACCATCATTAAACAAACACATGCACACTATAGAATACGAGCTATGTTTACTATTCCCCATAACATAGAATAAGCTTTCAAATGTCTTAATTGTGGGGAGAGTGAGAAGTTGGGAGATTACTTAATTCTTGAAGTGTAAAGACTCTCTCCAGACAAGCTCTTTAATGTCTTGGTCATCCAAGGTTATCTCCTCAAAGTCGAAGCTGAAAAGAGAAGGACACGTTGGTTCTTCGTTGATCTCATGGAGACTTGAAGTACGGCTGTTTCAATGCTTCTTCCACTAATTTCATATGAAGTAGAAACATTTTGTTGATACTTCACATTCCATTTATAGCATCCAAAGTAGTAAAACAATGTGATATGCACCTGTGATGCGTTTCGAAGGATCGAAAACGAGCATCTTTTCAGCAAGATCTAGAGCCACTAGGGAATTCTCTGAAAGATTGTTTTTGAACATGTGGGAGTTGTTTTACGTACTTGCGCGCATTTTCACTTTTGAAGAAGTCGAGATCAGAGTCATCTGGTGACCCTAAGAGCTAAAAATAAACCAAAAAACAGAGAAATGCTTTTAATACACACACACACACACAAAAATGATTGATTATAGTTGGATTCAGGTTTCAGTTGTTTACCTCTGTGATTAGTTTCAACTGCTCAATATAGTCTTTACCGGGGGAAAGAGTCTTTCTTCTGAGTATCTCCATGAAAATGCAACCAACTGACCAAATATCAATAGCTCCTGTATATTCCGAGCTGTTGAGAAGCAATTCGGGTGCCCGGTAACATCTCGTCACAACATATTCTGTCATTACCTCTGTCTCATTTGACGTTCTTGCTAGCCCAAAATCACAGATTTGAAGATCACAATTCGTATTTAGAACCAAGTTGCTTGGTTTCAGGTCGCGGTGAAGTTCACTTTTGGTAAAGGAAGTACTGGAGACAAAAAAAATATCAAACAGTAGTAAATTGTAGAAAACTAAATGGATCGATCTGATAAAAATGATAAAGATCTGATTATGAGTGTGTCCACTGATCATCACCTGACAATGGTCGTCGGTAAGAGTTTGAGTGGATCTAATGATCTGAAAAATCAGTATCCATCAATTCATAAACAATATACACATCTTCGAACCTTTGTTTCTCTGGTGGCTCTATTACGTCTTTCATTTTGATAACCTCCGTAGCAATGTGAATACAATAAGAAAACTATATGTGTGTTCATCAAAGTTAGAGAAGAGATTACATTGTCGTGATCCATGTGGCAAAGGAGTTTGATCTCTGTGAGTGTTCTTTTAGCATCATTTCTGTTGTCAAACGCGTTTGCTATCTTCTTTGTGGCAACCTCTTCATTTGTCTCTGAATTTGTCGCACAGCTGCATTCAGAAAAAAAAGAAAAAAAAAACTGAATTGAGGAAAAGATTGATTGCAAGAAGGAAATTATTTTTTTATGATCAAAAGTGATAAAGACTTGCCAGACAATACTATAAGCACCTCGACCGACGGGGTGAATAGGAGGAATGTATTTTGAAGACAGTTCGAAAATGTTACTGAGTACATTGTACATAACATATCTACCATTATATGTCAAGATTCCTCCATCTCTTCTTTGGAAGAACTAGGATCAAGACAAGTTTTAAGATGAAAAAAAGAAAATAAGTTTAAAAAGATGGTCCTCAAATATTAGCGTTAAATTCCTGTATTTTACCCTTTTTAACATTATTGAAGGTTGTGGTCGGTTATGGAGTGAACTAGAGCAACGACTTGCCACCCTCGAGTTCGACCGCGACCGGAAATCCATGGGAGTTATGGTGGATTCCAGCTCAGGAAAGAAGCTGTTACTTGTCAAGGTCTGTTTTTATCCATGAATGTCAACTTTGTCTGCATCTCAATATAGGTGAGGAGATCAATGTGCCGCGTAAAGCATGTGCTGACAGAGAGAGCCATTGAAGAACCAGATCCCAGAAGATCAGCCGAGATGAAGAGAATGGTAAATGCAATGTGACCTGTTTGGGAGTAAGAAGTAAAGGCATAGTATTCAAAAGGCTGAAGAAGACTTGGTATTTTGTCCTTTGGAATAATCCAATGATTGTGTCTGGCAGTAGAAAATGTTTGGTCTGTAGCTATATGCACACTTTTTGTAAACCCATGGTTGATGTTTTCTTTCTAGACAAATGTTGCCGTTTTGGAACATAATCCAACTAAGACCTACATCAACGGGAGAGAAAATAAAAATGTTACTTACTTCCAAAGTTCAAGAAAGCAGTATTGAGCCTCAAAGGGTCAAAAGCAGTATTGAGCCTCAAAGGGTCAAGGACCACCGAAACCATAAGATATTGATTTTATTAAATTAGCCGCGGTTATATAGAAACTAAGATATTGTCCCATAACAGGCTCAGATATAATAAGCAAACTTTGTATTGGGCCTTATAGTATTGAATTTTTTTCTTTTTCTTTTTCTTTGCCGTCTCCGTTAACCTTTTTACTTCGTGACAAAAACGGCCCATCTATGTATTTCCGCATTTCTTCTTCCCCTCAACGCTCCCAAAAAGTACTCGTGCCACCCACTCGCGTTTCTCAGATTTTATTATCCCTTCTCAAAAAAGGTTAACTGCAACGCTCTCTCTCCCTCCGATCCGTCGTGTCTGGTTCCTTTTTCATCTTTAATCGATCGGATCATTGTTATACCTCGCTTGATCTGAGTTGAATGATGTATTTATCGTTGTAGATCCGTAGCTGCGGTCGGCTTAGTAACGTTAGCCATTAAATTTTACCTGTGGTTCGATCTTGCTGGATTTTTTGACTAAATTTTTCCGAATCTATGAAAGTTTTTGAGGGATTAGGGTTCTTCAGCTCACTCGCGTGGTGTTTTTGGTACAGTTTGGTATTTATAAGTGATTGATTTAGGTTTTCCACTCGTATGATGCTGTTTTAGAGGCTCCAATCAGGGTTTTGCTGAATTTCTTGTGTTTTTGGATTTGATCTGTATGTATATTTGCTAGTGGGGCTTATATATCCGTGCATTGGTTTCAGATTTTAGCTAAGATGACGAAGAACTAGCCAACCGTGAGCGAAGATTACCTCAAGGCTATTGAGAAGTGCAAAAGGAAGCTTAGAGGTATGATCGCTAACTGTGCTCCCATCATGATCCGACTCGCGTAAGTAACTAACCATCAATGTTGTGGTGGGATCCTCTTTGGACATGAGCATAACTATATATGACTTAAATCAGGGTTAGTTAGCATATTCATATTGAAGACACTCGATTAATGTAATATGTGGTTAATTTGCAGAGGATTCTTATGTCCAAGAAATTATAATAGTAATGTGGAAACAAAATTAAGAATAAACAGCATGGGAGATAACAGTTTGATATACATAAAGCTATCTAAATGCTAGAAGATCGTAATGAGAGCAAATCCAATGAATAATATTGTGTGCCAAGTAACTCGTGAGCTGAGCATAAGCTTCATCATAATCATTAGCTTCCCTGTCTATGGCTCTTACTGTTATCCTTGAAAAGCTTAGTGGTTTTAATCCCTCTTCTTTCCCTTACTGCGTCGCCAATCACTCCGTTAATTGAGTTGCTCCGTTTCAACTGGATTACATTAGTCTACCTCCTTTATTCTCTAGTCTGGATATTGTTGCAGATCCCTATCCACAAGTAGTTAATTTCTCCTTACTAAGTAAGTAGCTCCATAATCAATCAACGGCTCTGCTTTCATGTTTGTAATGAATGCTCTAATAACAAGCATGAAAGAAATTTTACAAAATATAAAACAAGAAGCATGAAAGAAATGGACTTGTTTGGTTTGTACAGAGCTTGTAGAGGATTTCTATTGGGCTTTGGGCTTTGCATAATGTACATAGCTCATACACAGTTAGGGTTTAAACAGAGCTGGATTTTAAAAGCCCTATTTAATATAAACGGGCTTATTTTGGCCCAATAGATAGATACAGGCTCATAATAGTAACGGGTATTTTCGTAAATTTTTGCAGTAGTTTTTTTGGTTACAGTGCTCTTTCCTACACCATAGCAAATTCCACCGACTCCGTCTTCGTCTCGCCGGTTCACAGCTTGTTGGTGCCTCAGCAAAAGCACATCGAGCGAACTTGGCCGCCGCAAATTTCTAGATATTACGTGGTCCGCAGCTGAATAAGCCACGTGTGAATGTCGTCGGTTCCACACAGAACAACACTATTTGCTTTCTCTCTCAGAATCCATCTTTCTACTTCTTCTCGGACCTCCTCTCTTCTCCGATCATCTTCTCCTTACCTTACCTTAGTTCGTTCTCTTTGTTTTAACTCCTCTATCAGATTTTCTCCCTTAGATATGCCTAAGAAGCAGGTTTGACTCTTTGATTGTTTTCTAGTTTTCTGATTTTGCCTTGACTGTTGTTTTTTCAACAAGTCTGGGTTTATCTCTGGCTTAAGCGATTTTCAAATTTATCAAGTTCTAAATCCTCTTTTATGACTCTTGAAATCTGCAATTTCTGTGTTTAATTGCTTCGTTGACAGTTTGCTGGGAATTAGAATGTTAGTTTGTGGTGTTAATGAAAACTTTCTCTCTACATTGTACAAGTCTTGGTTTTCGAGAATTCCTTATTGTATTTGGGTGTATACAGGACTTGACCATTTCTGTTAGTGTTTGCAGAAGAAGAGAGCCAACGCTGAGCATAAGTGGCAAGTAAAGCCAAAGATGGATGCTCCATCTGAATCCAGTGATCGTTCAGCATCCTTTGTTGCAGAAGCAGTAAATGACCAATTTGGTGGATTGAGTCTTGAAGAAAACAACTCTCATGTTCCAGTCCAACATAGTCAAACTACAAGCAACCACAATGTTCAAAATCTAGCATGGAAGCCTAAGTCATATGGAACCGTTAGTGGATCATCTTCGGCAACAAATCTGAGCAAATTTTTCGGAGGTAATTTGTTGGAAAATTTTACGGTGGACAATTCGACTTATTGTCATGCCCAGATCAGAGCCACTTTCTATCCAAAATTTGAGAACGAAAAGACTGATCAAGAGGTACAGTTTATAGTGCCCTATCAATGAATGCTGGTCTTTTGTAGCATTAATTGTTAGTTTACTTTATTTTATGTTGCATTTATCTTGATTTTGGCAGATAAGAACAAGAATGATTGAGATGGTATCTAAAGGATTGGCAACTCTGGAGGTAATAACAACATATTTACACGCTATATGTGGATGGCTTTTTTTGACACTATGAAATTCTAACTGACTGTGGACCTTTTGTGATGCACCTTTTACAGGTATCTCTTAAGCATTCAGGCTCTCTCTTTATGTACGCCGGTAACACGGGTGGAGCATATGCGAAGAACAGTTTTGGTAATATGTAAGTTCATTTATTCCCGCCTTGATTCATGACGAGCTTTTCACAGATTATCTTAGAAAAAAGGAAAACACCAATGAATGAACCCAAAAGCTTTAGATTTGTTTTACCCTTTTCATTCGTTTCACTAAGAGCATAGTCCATAGATTACTTCTTCATTTTAGTTTATGGATTACTCATGTCCAAGAAAATTTCTTGAGTTTTCTCCTTCTGGGTACTTTTTGATTGCTGATGGTATTGCTGTCACGTTTATGGATAATGATTCAACACTATATAGAAGCTGTACTATTGATATATTTTGAAATCATTTTTGACGTAGCAAATGCATTTTACTACTCTTTTTTCATTTCTGATGTTTTTGTGTAAATCTTTCTGTTGACTGCAAACTGAGATGATGACTAAACGGTTCTCTCATATGCTAACCCAGTATTTCATTTCAGTTATACAGCGGTTGGTGTTTTTGTTCTTTCACGGATGTTCAAGGAGGCTTGGGGAACTAAGGCTCTAAAGAAGGAGGCTGAGTTTAGTGATTTTCTTGAGGTATTTCCAAGGACATAATTTTAAACAAGTAAAATTCTCAAATACTCTAGGTTTAAACAATTGCCAGAAAAGGTTAGCTCATAATAAGTAGTTTTTTTCCCAGAAAAATCGCATGTGCATATCTATGGAACTGGTAACAGCTGTTCTTGGAGATCATGGTCAACGCCCACTGGATGATTATGGTGAAGATTTTTTTTTTAGATGTTCTGGAGTCAATGCATGCTTTATTTACAAAGTCAGATAAGTCTTCTATAGCTGTTTAATTAAAAATAAATGTTGATTTGCATCTTGCAGTGGTAGTGACAGCTGTTACCGAGTTAGGTAATGGTAAGCCCAAGTTCTATTCAACTTCCGAAATAATTGCATTTTGCCGGAAATGGCGTCTACCAACTAATCACGTTTGGCTGTTTTCCACAAGGTAACTTAACCGCTTTCTAGTCATTGCTACTATCTTCCTTTTTGATCTTGCCGTTAATGTCATTTTATCTTGGGCCCTTGTTGTTTTCAATAGAATTGTAGCGAAGAGAGTTTGAAATATTTTTAGTAAGAATGTGCTGATATGATCTGGTTGATGCATTTATTGGTCTAACTCCATTTCAAGCTTTAGAGATTTTTTTGTCCTACTAAAAGCAGATATTGTATGCACACACTGTCCAAAGAATTTTTAGTAGTCGTGAGAAAAATGAAAATTTAACAGTGGTGGTTGCATGTATTTTGTTACATTTTTGATGAAGGAAATCAGTGACCTCTTTTTTCGCCGCGTTTGATGCACTCTGTGAAGAAGGGATAGCAACCTCAGTCTGTAGGGCTCTTGATGAAGTAGCTGATATATCGGTCCCGGGTAATGTTTTTCATTTTGTAGTCCCTTTTGCTTCTTGAAGAATTCTTATTTGTTTTTGAAGGAATTCAACTGTATGATATTCATTGAATGGATAATTTCTTGGATGAAAATAAGCAGGCTCAAAGGACCATGTTAAGGTGCAGGGTGAGATATTAGAGGGTCTTGTTGCGCGTATCGTGAGCAGTCAGAGCGCCAGAGATATGGAAAATGTCTTGAAAGATCATCCTCCACCACCCTGTGATGGAGGTGCACTATCTTATCATTGTTTAGTTTTTACATTAGTTTTCATAGTAATCCACTCTATCAAGTCCATTTAGATTTTAAAATTTTGTGTTTCCTCGGTTTTTTTAATATTTCAGCTAATCTTGATTTGGGTCTCAGTCTAAGAGAGATATGTGCTGCCCATAGATCTAACGAGAAACAGGTTCGAAAGAAATTTAAATATGAAAACCTTCATCACGTAGAAATATATTCTGTTATCTCTTGGTAAAGATTTCTCATTCTAGAGGGTCTTTTTTCTTTTATGTGGGGGCTGTAGCAAATGAGAGCACTTTTAAAGAATGTTGGGCCAAGCTTTTGCGCCAGTGACGTGGATTGGTTTGGAGACGAATCTCATCCTAAAAATGCTGACAAATCTGTCATAACAAAATTCCTGCAATCTCAGCCTGCAGATTATTCAACTAGTAAATTACAGGTAACTTGAGCTCTGCGTCTGTTGATTTTCGCATTTGTGGGTTCCAAATCTCTGAAAGTGTTGGTTATATAAATCTTTCACTTGCAATTTTCTTTCATGCGGTTAATAGTTACCAGTTTCAATGATTTCTCTGCTTTTGATGAGCAACTGAATATCTGTATTCAATAGGAAATGGTACGCTTGATGAAAGAAAAACGTCTCCCAGCTGCATTCAGGTGTTACCATAATTTTCAGAGAGCTAACGACATATCGCCTGACAACCTATTTTATAAATTGGTTGTCCATGTGCACAGTGATTCAGGATTTAGGCGTTATCAGAAAGAGATGAGGTTATTTTAAAGACTTCTTTAGTTACTTATGTCTTTCAGTTCAATTTAACCAAGGAAGGATTGATTTCTGTTTACTCAACCATATACTTTCCATGTTGCAGGCACATGCCTAGTTTGTGGCCTTTATATCGAGGTAAAGTTTTGTATGTTGCTTATTCTTGAGCTTTGTTCTATAAGTCAATAACTAGGCACCATTTTCTGATTCATTTGCTAGACCAATAATTTTCTCTACTTTCTGTAGTTCCTAGTCTTTGTGAAAAAGAACCTTGTTAGGAATCAAATTTTCGTGGAATTATCAAATTTGGTTGTTGTGTTAGCACACATTGGTCTCGCTAAACAGAGAATAATTGGAGTATGAAGACAATGGACTATTGACTACTGCCATCTGTTATTTCGTTTAACAATATTAGTTAGTGATTCTCTTTGGGTTTTTCTTTTCAGGTTTCTTTGTTGATATTAATTTGTCCAAGTCAAACAAAGGGAGGGATCTGATGGCTCTGAATAATGCAGTCAAAGATACCAGTGAAAATGGTGGTCAACAAGGGAAGGATGGTTTGGCTGATGATGATGCTAACTTAATGCTCAAATTGAAGTTTCTCACATACAAGGTATTTTTTTCTCAGGAAGGTCTACTGGGATTTGTGATTTGTTGTATTTTGCTACCTCTTTCGCTACATTATTATCATGATGCTGCAAATGTCTTGAATTCTTTGACAGTTGAGAACCTTTCTGATCCGCAATGGCCTATCAATTCTATTTAAAAAGGGGCCAACATCTTACAAAGACTACTACCTGAAGTGAGCTGCTTTCTTCCTATGAATAGATACATGTGTCAAATGTAATAGTGTGATATTTTGGTAATCTCGGATTAAACATGCATTGCATTGTAAATCAAAATGGGGAGACTAGCTGTAGCTTGCTTATTATGTATTAAAGGGAGAAGCGTGGTGGAAATATTGGGAATTGTTGACGTTATCAAGCTATAATATGATTCTTATTAATACTATAGTTGTTTCTGTATCCAGGCAAATGAAAATCTGGGGTACTTCAGATGGAAAGCAGAAAGAACTTGGCAAGATGCTTGATGAATGGTACCATAATCACATTACTCTACAGATGTAGACTGAGCTTAAATATTTGTGTTTCCTGAGCAAATGTGTAACCTACTGCCTTGATGTTTGCCTTTTGTCCAATAATTTTTCGGCTTCTGAATGTGAATTTATCCCTCACAACGTCTCTACTCATTGTTCAGGGCTACTTACCTAATAAGAAAGTGTGGGAATACGCAGCTATCTTCATCAATATACTTAAGTGAAGCTGAGCCATTCCTAGAGCAGTACGCAAAACGAAGCTCAAAGAATCAGGTTTTGATAGGGTCTGCTGGGAACCTAGTGAGAACTGAGGACTTCTTGGCCATTGTTGATGGTGATCTAGATGAAGAAGGCGATCTTGTTAAGCAAGAAAGAGCACCAGCTACTCCTGAGCCTGCTGTGAAGGAAGCTGTCCAGAAGGATGAGGGGTTAATTGTATTCTTTCCAGGTATTTCATTTGCACTGTTTGAATGTTTTATTTTCATTTTTTTGGCAATGTCTTATATTGAACTTATTGATGGTAGTCGTTTTCAGCTTTTGATAGATTATAGTTGTTTGTTTTAGTAATTCAGACGATAAGAAGTCAAGTGTTTTTGACCAGAAGTAGAGCAGCATATTGTTAGGGAGATTTCCTCTTTCATCTCATTTCCTCTGATTTCTACAATTTTAATGTGTTTTCAGGGATTCCTGGATGTGCTAAATCTGCACTTTGTAATGAGTTATTGAAAGCCCCCGGAGGCTTTGGAGATGATCGGCCAGTGCACACTCTGATGGGTGATCTTGTCCAAGGTATTTTAAAATGTTGGATTTTGTCAAAGTTGCTCTTGTCTTTCAATTTTGCTCTGCCAACATTCATCTTACTGGACAGGAAAATACTGGCCTAAGGTTGCTGATGAACGTCGTAAAAAACCACAATCGATTATGCTTGCTGACAAAAATGCCCCAAATGAAGATGTCTGGAGACAGGTAATTAATCCTACCCTGAGAATCTGTTACAACCTCATATTGATTAGGAATGAAGGTTCAGGCTTATAAGATTCTCTGCACTCTCCTTGTTTAAGCTAGCATTTGGGTTAGCTCTACCCATATGTCCTTTAAGAGTGGCTTTGGCTTATTATGGGTAGATTTTTTATCAAATATTGTTGCAATCGTATTCAATTGCTTTGCTGCCTAATGGTTATTTAGATTAACTTTGGTCCCATGATACTGTTGCTTGGTTTACTGAAGACAAACTTTTGACTACTTGTAACCTGCCTTTAAAGTATATATCTATATATGCACAACTTGTATTGTGGAAGCCTAGTCATCTTTCGATAAAATACCTGTATCAATCATAAGTCGCTGACATGATGTCTTTCACTTTTTGTGTTTCTTAACAAGTCTCATTTCAATATTATTCTTGTGTTTCCCTATCAGATTGAAGACATGTGTCGTAGAACTAGGACTTCTGCAGTTCCAATCGTTGCTGATTCTGAAGGTATGTACTATGTATCCACTCTTTGATGCTTTCCAGTTAACAATCTTCTTGTGTGCTTGTTACTATGGTCATATTCGGTTTATTCCACAATATTAACCTTTAATTGATTGGATGACCCTGCGAACATTTTGAATATGAAAGGTTGAAGGATCAGTTATCTGTTACTGAATTTGTTCCAGTTTTTCATATCTTAGCTTGATACTCAATTTTCTTTTAGTGATTATAGTTGGAAGTTTATACTTTTTTAAAAAACATTTAAGTATTGTTCTGTTTTGTTTTCGCATTTACTGCCTTGCCTCATCCTCTATACTCTTTGTGATTCATTTTTTGTTTGATCCTTACTTTTGGCCTGCTATGAATGCCCAGGAACCGATTCAAATCCATATTCACTTGATGCCTTGGCTGTTTTCATGTTCCGTGTACTCCAGCGAGTTAACCATCCGGTATGCAGTTGCATCTTATACAGAGTTTATCTTCAACTGCATCATCCAACTTTCATCAGAACCCTGCATCTCTTTAACAAGCTATCATTTCCTGCATACGCAATGAATATTTTTAGGGAAAGCTCGACAAGGCATCTTCAAATGCAGGATATGTGCTATTGATGTTTTATCACCTTTACGAGGGAAAGGTATTATCACCTACACCACAGCTGTTCTTTAAGTAAATCTGTGATTGGATCTCACATTTAATTGACCTGTCTTTTAACTATCAGAACCGCAAAGAATTTGAGATTGAATTGATTGAGCGTTTTGGCTCCCTCATCAAGATGCCACTATTGAAATCAGACAGGTATATGTTTGACATCACATGCGAGCTATCAAACTCGAACTTGGCAGAGCTACAATTTGAAGCTTCATATTCAATGGGTTTCTTAACTCCTTAATTGATTTCTCTTTGTGCATCCACAGGACTCCTCTACCTGATCCTGTTAAATCGGTTCTTGAGGAGGGCATAAATTTGTTCAATCTCCACAGTAGAAGACATGGGAGGTGAGTAACCACCTATCAATTAGACAGTAACAAATGAAAGGCAGTAGTAATAATTTAGCAAAAACAAACGAGCAAGACATCAAAAACACTCAAATTTGTTTTTAATCTGTGATTAGCCGTACTTGGATCATGTTACTGGAGAAATCCTACACACGAGTATGCTGACAGACATTTTTATTTCTTGTTCTGACAGTTCTTTCTACTTCATCTATTCAGCTCTAGCTTTGGTTTGGCTTGCTTCTGACTTTTTGTTTTTTCCTTCTAATTTTTCTTGCTATAGACTTGAGTCGACAAAAGGAACATATGCAGCCGAATGGACCAAATGGGAGAAACAGTTGCGAGATAATTTAATTGCAAATTCTGAGTATCTCAATTCTATTCAGGTAAAAGTGGCCCCAAAAAAGCTACAATCCCATGATTGTATTGTAACTGCTTTGATATTCCTTCAGCACATGATAAAAGAGCATAAGAAGAAGGGATGTGCATATGATGTCATTGTTTCCTGGTTTACAACTTTCAGGTTCCATTTGAGACTGCAGTTCATCAAGTGCGAGAAGAGCTAAAAAGAATAGCAAAGGGTGAATACAAACCACCAAGTTCAGAGAAAACAAAACATGGGTCCATTGTTTTCGCTGCCATCAACTTGCCTGCTACTCTAGTTCACAGTCTTCTTGAAAAGGTAACCAACTAAATTCTTAAACTACCATAAAAGAAAAAACAAAGCCTTATGTTCTTTCATATTTGAGATTATTGAGACACGAACTCTTCAACCATCAAAAACCTACGGCTGAAACTTCATAAACTCTAATCTGATTTTTTCCTGCCCCGATTGGTCGCAAATATAATGTGAGCCCACATAAGTTTTCCTTCTGTATTATGCATAAGAACACAAGGTTATATATGGAATTTGTTGGTAATAGATGTCTTTCTTGTCAGTTGGCCGCAGCAAACCCAACAGTGAGATCTTTTCTAGAGGGAAAGAAGAAGAGCATAGAGGAAAAACTTGAACGGTCTCACGTGACGCTTGCCCACAAGAGAAGTCATGGTGTAGCAGCTGTAGCCAGCTATGGTCAGCACTTGAACAAAGAGGTACCTGTGGAGCTCACCGAGCTCATTTACAACGACAAAATGGCTGCTCTAACAGCTCATGTCGGATCTGTGGACGGGGAGACCATAGTCTCCAAGAACGAATGGCCACATGTTACGTTGTGGACTGCGGAAGGCGTTACTGCGAAAGAGGCCAACACATTACCTCAGTTTTACTTAGAAGGAAAAGCGAGCCGCTTGTTGATAGATCCTCCGGTCTCAATCTCAGGTCCTCTGGAGTTTTTCTGAATATTTGATTATGAAAGTTGCTCAGGGAATGGGACACTTGTGATATTGTTAACAAATCGTTTCCATTTTCATGAGATTTTGAGGTAAATATATGTTAATTTTTCATTCTTTACTTGGTGCGGAATAAATGGTTTAATTGCCTCGTCAGAACCTGCATCCTTGCGATACAAGTATTTACTCTAAAAGAAGTGTCATGTAGAGTGATGATCCAACTAATACTGCCACGATAGTCGAGTTTGCTTTACAATTAAAAGAAAAAGAAAAATTGGGACAAGAAAATGGTTTTCCAGAGAAAGCATCTTATATAAACAGGGCTGATTTATTACTTAGAAAAGGAACGAATTTTTTTGTAATTCTTGTTTTTTATCAGCTGGGACGTGATCTGTCCTTTCTTTTTTGTCAAATAAAAACAATAATGAAAACAAAACCACAAAAAAATAGACAACTTCAAAAATCAATAATGATCTATTGTTTAAAACTTCAAAAAATGCTAAATAATGAAGACAATAACCATTTGAACATTAAGAAAAAAATGAAGACAACGCCTTGAACGGCAGCTAGTCGCTGTAACTGGGATAATGAAAGAGAAAATTGTTATGATGGAGACAATAATTACTGCTGGAGATGATCGATAATATTAATGAAGATGATCGTCAGTGTTATTAACGAAACGCTAGAATTTCTGGTGACATTTTTTAGATAGCGCGATCACTACAGCAACACTTTTTTTTTCCAGCAACATCTCTGACAATATCGTTTAACTTTCTTACTTATTACAATCATCGTTGTTTTACTTTGTCGCAGTCGTAGACGCAACAAACAGATAAAATAACAACCATTTCACGCGCCTGGCACTTATATAAATCCATGTTTTGGTTTAAAACAGCAATTTTGGTAGGTTAAAAGTCCACGCATTTTTGCTAAACGCGCGACTGCTGCTTGTGGATTTGTATCACTAGAGTATCCTTATAATAAAATAAGTTAATAACGCGTTTCGTTGAAACCACTCGTGGAGTTTGCCAGCCCAATCCCGTAGCCCACAGTCTAATGTTTGACTGTCTTTAAAAAATTAAAACCAAAATCCAATCTTTTTTTGTCATTATCCAAAAGCCAATCCATAGCTACTACATTTTCACTTCTTTTTTCTTATGGGTGTCCATTTCGAGTTTTGTATAAATCCATATATATCTGAATAGGAATACTATATAAACATTGAATTTAGTATATGTAAAAACCCAATCAATTTGAATCTTGGCAAATTATGGAAGAACAAACGATGTGTGGTTGATGCAACTGTTTCATGGAAACAGGCCATTGGTTGTTAACACTTTTCAAAGGAAGCTGTCGGTCCAGTTAAATAAGACAACTCCTTGATTCAGTTAACTGTCGTTAATTTTAGACAAATTTAAAAAGTATTGCACGTAAACTGGAGTAAATTATGGAGAGATGGGAAGATAGGATCACCGCATGAATGTCATGATAATCATATAACAGAATCCCAAAAACAAACGTTCAGAAAAAGGAAAAAACTGATATAAAAAAACAGGAAGCTTGAAGGTTAATTAGCTCCGCCACCTCCGATCAAGAACCCAATTCCGAGAATATGGTTCTGACGGAAATGAGACAACAAAACTATGACACATACAAACGACAAAATACATAACTAGAGTGAAAAAACTAACATAGTTCTTTGATTCATCTGCAAATAGAGTTTTGATGATGAGAGTTCACTTCGCACCCTTCTTGACGGCAGCCTTGGTCACCTTGGCACCAGTTGGGTCCTTCTTGTCTACGCTCTTGATGACACCGACAGCAACAGTCTGCCTCATGTCCCTCACAGCGAAACGTCCGAGTGGTGGGTACTCAGAGAAGGTCTCAACAACCATGGGCTTGGTTGGTGTCATCTTCACCATACCAGCATCACCATTCTTCAAGAACTTGGGCTCTTTCTCAATCTCCTTACCAGAACGCCTGTCAATCTTGGTCAAGATCTCAGAGAACTTGACAGCAATGTGAGAGGTGTGGCAATCGAGCACAGGGGCGTAACCGTTACCAATCTGACCAGGGTGGTTCATGATGATGACCTGGGAGGTGAAGTTGGCTGCTCCCTTGGCAGGGTCATCCTTTGAGTTGGAGGCAACATAGCCACGTTTCAAATCCTTCACAGCAACATTCTTAACATTGAACCCAACATTGTCACCGGGCAGCGCTTCCACAAGAGACTCGTGGTGCATCTCAACAGACTTGACCTCAGTGGTCAGACCAGAGGGAGCAAAGGTCACAACCATACCGGGCTTAAGCATTCCAGTCTCCACACGTCCCACTGGCACCGTTCCAATACCACCAATCTTGTACACATCCTGGAGTGGGAGACGCAGGGGCTTGTCTGATGGCCTCTTGGGCTCGTTGATCTGGTCAAGAGCCTCGAGGAGGGTCGGTCCCTTGTACCAGTCAAGATTGGTAGACCTCTCAATCATGTTGTCACCCTCAAACCCAGAGATGGGCACAAACGGGATTTTGTCAGGGTTGTATCCAACCTTTTTCAGGTAGGACGATACCTCCTTAATGATTTCATCGTACCTAGCCTTGGAGTACTTGGGGGTGGTGGCATCCATCTGCAAAGAACGTAAAATAAACCAATTAACGAGACAGAACACAAACAAAAAGAACCAATAATCATATAAAAGATAGACAATTGGTTACCTTGTTACAGCAGCAGATCATCTGCTTGACACCAAGGGTGAATGCAAGCAAAGCGTGCTCACGGGTCTGACCATCCTTGGAGATACCAGCCTCAAAACCACCGGTGGTGGAGTCAATGATGAGGACAGCACAATCAGCCTGGGAGGTACCAGTAATCATGTTCTTGATGAAATCACGATGACCAGGAGCATCAATGACTGTGCAGTAGTACTTGGTGGTCTCAAACTTCCACAAGGCAATGTCAATGGTGATACCACGCTCCCTCTCAGCCTTCAATTTGTCCAAAACCCAGGCGTACTTGAAGGACCTCTTGTTCATCTCAGCAGCTTCCTTCTCGAACCTCTCAATGACACGCTTGTCAATACCTCCCAACTTGTAGATCAAGTGTCCAGTTGTGGTCGATTTTCCAGAATCGACGTGGCCGATGACCACAATGTTGATGTGAAACTTCTCTTTACCCATGGCTACTTGTCAAGAAAATCTGAAGAAAGATCAATAAAATTGAAACAATTAGAAGAGTAGACATAAACCCTCTATATAAAAATCATACATCTCAAGACTACTATAGTAATAAAGCAGCAATCGGAGTCCAACCGATTTCTACCACAAAAAAAAGTTGGTGGTGCTCTATCCTCTGAGCTAAGCTGCCTATTATTCATAGAAAGCAATTTCAAGAGTAAAACAGCAAACAATCTGAGAATTTCAAGACTCGAAAGCAAGAAGAGGAAACAACAGATTTGTTATGCTGCTATTGAATTACACCTTCACAATACAAATCGATTATTAAAATCAAATACATCTTAAAAACGCAAATAAACGTTCGCTCAGATAGATCTAAAAATTAATTCATCCGACAAATTAAAAAACCTAAAAAGTAGATCAAACCAATGATCGAGAAAGTTGTTTATAAATCAATAGTCATGAAAAAGTATTCTCAAACTGTAAAACGTCGATTTCTTCGGTAGAAAAATCTTTAAGCAACAAATCAGATATTCATCTATCGATAAAGAGCATCGAATCTCAGAGAAACTAAGAATCAAACAGGAAGTAAATAATAAACACAAAGAAACGAGAACGGATCGAAATTGTTTGAGAAAAGATGAGCAAAAGTGTAAGAATGCGTACGAAACGCTTACCTCAGAGATATCACAAGAGAGTTTAGCGGCTAGGGTGAAGAAGAACAAGCTTGGGGATACGAGTTTATTTATAGTGGTGAATCGAAAGAAAAAGAAGCTAGGGTTTAACATAATATCCCGTTTAAATTTACAATCATGCCCCTACGTCTCGCCGTCAATTCTCTTTTGCTTGGGCCTTTGTGTGTGGGTCGGTCGTGTTTCATAAAAGTTAATATATCTTGGCAATAGCGTATTAGTCAAGTTTACCCTTTTTTTTTTTTTTAAATTCAAGTTCATTTGAATTGAGTGTTCCCATAATCAGTTTACATCCACAGCGAACTAAAGACATTATTAGAATGCATAAAAATATACTATATACTTTATTCAGTTTCATTCCAAATTGATATTTTCAAGTAAAAGTTCTTTTAACCTTAACAAAGTATAAAAAAACTGGAATGACTTCTGACATTTATCAAATCCCAAAGATAGATTTTGTTGAGAGTGAACAGATTATAAAAAAAAAGGTTTTACTTAGACCATGTAATTTTGCAGGTTAAGAAATTGGAATTTCATATAACAATAGAACACAAAATCTAATAATTGATGATAACATCAAACGGTTGTTGCCTTGTTCATCAGATCTAAGCATGTAGCATTAGCAAGTAATATGAGAATTGAGAACCATAGAATATGCCACGATGATACATATAAAGAAATACAAATTAAAGAAACAATGGGAATCCTCTATATATTATATGTGATCAACGGGGAAAGGATTGTTCCAAAATGTTGTCCACAACTACAGACTACATGGCTTCCAATGTCATTTCCTCTGGTTTATATGAACCAATCGTTTATCTGATTCTGGTTCAGTTCCTGCCAGATTACATGTCTAGAGTCAATCTCTGAGCAGAAGAGTAATAGTGAGATTCGAGCTCTTTAAGACTGGCAGATGCATCATCAGCTATTCTAGCCAACAATCGATTTGTCTTCTCGGCCTCTTGGTCAAACTCTGCAATTCTTTGTTCTACATGATCATTTAGTGATGCAAATCCAGAAAATATCGCAGTTTGCTTCAGTTCCGATACGAGTTTCAAAAGAGAATCAGCTGCTTGAACCTGCCACCATTGTTGAGGAACCTCAGTTGACAAAACACAACGAGGGAATAAGGTAGCAAAAGAAACCCAGTTGAGACAAAAGTAAAACAACAATGTCAGAGAGTCCAGCATTTTAGATTTGTAACCTTTGGATACACATTTGCTGCCCTAACCCCTGAAATCCGAATTCTATGTAACTTCCCTAATCCATATCCCTAAAACTAAGCAAATCGTTCGACAATAAGCTATTAACAAAAGTAAATTTAGATATTTGATAAAAATCATGAGTGAATGTTTCAGAGAATTTCAAATATGTAAACTTTGAATCCACAGATGCTTCCTTAGTAATCCAATGAGCCTATAGAGAAACCATACGAATCCGATTTGATTGAAGTAATAATTATACCATTCTAGAAGCTCGCATCTCCATCATGTATGCTTCCTGAGAGTTCTTCACCGGCGGATCACTCACCTACCAAAATAATTAGCCAAGTAAATTCCAAAAACAGTAATCTTCAAGCGAATCCTAAGTTTAAACTCCGAAAGAAAGAAAGAAAGACGAATTTACCCTTGAAACATTGACGATTTGCGTGAAGTTATCGACGACAGATGTGATGTCAGTTTCCACTCTCTGTAACAACGCTTTTTGCTTCTGTAAAGCAGCGGCGGCAGCAGCGGCCGTTGGCCCACTTCCTCCACCGGATCCAGCCATACCGCCACCTGAACCACCACCTTTGTTCATCATCGTCGCTGGTACTTGCAGAGAACCGAAGAAGGATGGCTATAGCGAACTAAACCGGTACATACAGACAACAACAAATGCATAAAACGAAATAAAACAAGGCCTGACATATATAGTAATGGGCCTAAACTATTGAGCTTAATCAATATTTATTTGTGTTAACTTTCTCTAACTAAAACATCGCCCTTTGACATCTCTCTAGCTGCTCGGTATTGGTTTTGCACTTTTGCTGCATTTCAACTTCTTCTTACACATCTAAGATCCTTCTGCCTATTTAATCTCTTTTCAATGAATCTCGCTTCAGTTCCTTGGTTTTAGTCTTAGATCAGATCGTTTCGCTTCTTTACCTCTTATGCTTTTGGAACTTCATCCGATCCTAATCCGAATTTCCAAGTAAAATTGCTCCTTGTATTCAGTTTTCTGTGAGAAACTACCTATTTTGCTAGCAATTGATTAATAAACCCTCAACGGTATTGAAAGTTTCAGTCTTTTTGAAGTTTTTCATTAAAAAACTCGGGTTTGCAACATCAAATTTGTTTTTTTTTTTGGGTAGATTTTACAACTGGATGGTTATTCTTATGCTCCCTTTTCGTGAACTCTGTCTGCATTGATCCTTTGTAGTTGGTTGTCTCAGTGTAAGCTTGTTTCTTTGTTACATCACAGGTTAGGAAAGTGGATATGTTAAGTACTTAAAAGCACATTGACATCGCTTTTGAAATCTGTTGCTGTTTATCAATCAGGTGAAAGTCATATATTCAGTTCTCTCTTGTGATGTTTTCTGATTGCATATTCCCTTCTATTTGATCAACAAGCTCGGTTTTGATGCGTATGAAATTACCTAAATGATTTCCCATCTATATGTATATAGTCAACTATATTTGTCGAAATAGTGGGATTATAAGAAATTATTTTGCAGTTTACATAATTGGAAGAGAAGT
The DNA here is from genome assembly GCA_963922655.1 of Cardamine chenopodiifolia. Taxonomy (NCBI): domain Eukaryota; kingdom Viridiplantae; phylum Streptophyta; class Magnoliopsida; order Brassicales; family Brassicaceae; genus Cardamine; species Cardamine chenopodiifolia. Next base: position 1,543,562 of record OZ000467.1, read on the forward strand.
TCCAGAACTGGTGAACTAGAAATATTGGGTTTGCTTCAATGACGCTTGGTGCTCGGCTTGTTGCTCCCATGATTATAGTTGTCCTCCTTTTTCTTCCGATTGAATTAATTAAAGCGGAAGTCATTACACTGACCCCAGAAACCTTTTCTGACAAGGTAAGGATCTCAAGTCCCAAGAAAATTTTCGTTTGTGGGAACTCAAGTGATTTACTGAAATCAGGTAGGTTTATATTTGTGTTCTTTGCTCCTTTGATGATACGATATGAGGGCGGACTAGCACAATATGTATAAAGATTGTTTGCTCATAAGTATAATCACTGATCTCTCTAAGTAAAGACTCCAGTTTCAGCTTAGTTTAGTTTTTTTTATGACCAGCTTGCTTAGACTATCTAGTAGATACCAGGGATTAAAATGTGTTAGGTGATCTTTCTGACTTTACATACCCTATATGGAGCATTTTCAGTAGTTCTCATAGATGCCAATTCCCTATCAATTTCAACATTATGCTTTGGTCAAGTTTTGGAGTTTGATTGATAGATCAACTTCAGATGCTTTAGTCTTGTTTTGGAGTCTTAGTTCAGACACAGAATGGGAAGTTTACTCTCTCCATTTTATTGGTTCAGGTGAAGGAGAAAGATACTGCATGGTTTGTAAAGTTTTGTGTTCCTTGGTGTAAGCACTGGTTAGTATTCTTGACTCTTAAAAATATCTAACTTAGTAATTTGGCTTGTTTATCACTTGTTGATGATATTGGATCTGAGTGTCAGCAAGAAATTGGGGAATTTGTGGGAAGAATTGGGAAAAACAATGGAAGGAGACGATGAAATTGAGATTGGTGAAGTAGATTGTGGTACAAGTAGAGCTGTTTGCACAAAAGTTGAGATTCACTCATATCCAACATTTAAGCTATTTTATAATGGAGAAGAAGTTTCAAAATATCAAGGTAAACTTGCTTTACATGCACCCGTTGTTTCGAAAGATGAATTTTTTTTTCAAACCACATGCATATTTGGACCTTTGCTATCCTAGAGCTGAAAAATACTATAACCTGAACTTCTTTTTTCATTCATTCATTTATAAACTCAGGGAAAAGAGATGTTGAATCGCTGAAGACGTTTGTTGTAGAGGAAACAGAAAAGGCAGCAGAAAAAGCACAGCTTGAAGACAAGGAACTGTGATTCAACTAGAAATATATTCCCTTTGGTTTTCAGTTTGCCTATGAACTTGTGACTTTTACTGTTAGTTAGATAGGCATGGCTTCAGAATGCGATATCTTGCACGATGAACACATCTTTTTGGCTTTAAAAGTTTTTGCTAATTTGTTCAGTTTCCAATTTCATTAGTCCTACAAACGAAGACAGTTGTGTACGTAGTCGAGTATCTTACAACTTTGCGTTGTATATTCGTTTTACTAGCAGCTGCAGAAAAGGTTCTTGCTTTGAAATTTCATATTTAGTAAAACCTCTTTCAACTTCATGCATCAATTCTTATGTTTTCTGATGAATACATTGTTATTGTCCACCAACTGATTTATAGAGTGATTTTAAAAAAGCATCCTCGATATTTACTTATCACAAGAATAAGTTGCTCCGAGAGAACTAATCTCACTACTTCCGTCTAACAATGGCAAAATGAAAGACATTTCCAAACAATCCATCTCCACTGTCTCAAGCAATTCCAGTTTCCTTGGAATAATCGATGGGATGGGATGGGAATTAATTGTCAGTTTCAGGATCAACAACTTGTAGGATGTTAAGGGCCGAAGAGCCGAGATTCATCCCGCCAACAACACCTCCGTATCCCACCTGGATTTTGTGGCATAGCAGCAACATTGAATCCCATAGTGCTGTTCTTCCCTGTTCCATTTCCAGTACAAGTTCATTACAAACTTTTCACATCCTTTGGATTTTAACTGTTTCATGCATGTTATAAAAATGCACTTAATCCTTCATTACCTGAAGTAAACTGCAATTTTTTATCCCAGTACAAGGCAGGGCTCTGCTTCTCTACAGCAAGCACACATGCACCAGGGTGGAGCGTCGAAGGTACACCGGATACCACTGCGATGTACTTCTCTAGAAATCGCTCTTTTGGAGGCAGAACCCCTAAGAATAATGGGTTTTTGCTCGCCTGAGTCCCTGTATAAGAGCTGGGGTCCAGATGTAACATCCATTTTGGGTGTTCCAAGAAGGCACAGAACAAGTACAGAAGCAGATAAGAATCGGTTGGAGGCTCCAGGCTCCATTTCTTGTTTCTCTCACGAGTATCTGCCCTTCCGTTGTATTCATAGTTCTTCACACAAGTTCCTTCCGCGAGTTCTGCCAACAGACAAGAGTTATAAGAGTCACGATTAATCATATAAACTTTGAAATGAATTTTTTTTAAATGTTTGATACATCGGATTCTTTGCACAGTGTAATCTGCTGGAATGTTGCTGGGCGGAAGTAGGCCCTTAACCCACTCTCCTTTCATTAAGCCCTGAAGCCTCTGATGTTCACTTATAGCATCAACGCATTCCTGCATGACGGGGATCAGGGCCGCTTGCTGTTGCTGTTGTTTGCTGCTGGAATTGCTGGTTCTCTGTACGCAGTTTTTCTGTAGATTCCAGAAGAAAGCTTAGCAACTATATGAAGATCCAAACATTTAGCAACAACACATAAATTGACATGATAGCAATATTTCTCTCAGATATCCAATCGACTCCAACATTCTTAAATTCAGTAATTTTATTGGGAAACATCAAATCTTAAGTTGGTAACATTATTTTCAGAACAACAGAACAGCACTTCAACTTAACAAGGACAACCTTTCGGACAATATCACCCTAGAAGCTGTAGAAAAGTTACTTACGCATGGAAGCATCAATAGCCTGTACAAGGTTTGCGCGTAATTGATGAAGAAGTGCATCTTCATCGAGAGAGTAAGATGGCTGCCACCCCTTTGTTCGATCAACCGGAAAGGCAGTCGTAGCTGTTCCATTTGTTGGCAAATCACTCCCAACTTGACTTACTGTGACATTACCACCTAGCTTTGATGCTGTTTCTATTACCTACACAAATGACAAATTTTAAATTTTCCTTCACAGGGAAACAAGAAATTCTCCTTCTGCCTCTGATTCGAACATGGTCATCAACGCATTCATCAGCAAACAAGTATAGAAGACCAGTGTTCATTTAGAAAGGACTCCAAACACAAACCTGGATATGACTGGTTTGGATACCACCTAGGTGCCCAAAACCTTCAATAGCCGCTTCTAAGGACATTGGGTTGGGGAAATCACCCTCTCCTTTTCTTTGGGGGAGTCGTAAACTCTGAGCACCAGGAGACATCCTGACAGATCTTACTGGTGTACTCCTAGTAGTCCTAGATGCACCAGTTGAACCATCAACTGTAGTCGGACTAGCCATGGCAAAACTCCAAACTGTTGGTGGAGGCGTCAGAATTTTCCCATAATCTGTTGTAAATCAACTAAACCATTATTAAAATAAAGAAACAAAAAAATGTTTTTTAAAAAACAACTATACCATCATCTTTAACTTTATAATCTATAACCATAATTTATTTTGATCTTTTTCATATATTATTATTGATGGATGTTATTTTCAAAAATAAATTTATCTAAATTCTTTAGCATTATATCACCAAAACTATTTTGTTATGTAAACTTAATTTGACTATTTATTTCTAAAGATTATTTTCCAAAAAAAATTTCAAAATTGATAGTTTACAAAATATTACTACAATATGATTTAAATCGTTCAAACTGGTATTTTTCTATATTTCACTGTATAATATTTTAACATAAATGTTTTTTTTTATTATTAATTTATAGATAAACTAATATCACGATAAATTAATAAAATATTAAAATTCTAATATTATTAATTTATAGAGGTTTTGCTGTTGTTACTATTTGAATTTAGATAGGAATAACTAAAATTTGAAAATAAATTATGTAAATGTGACATTAATAGTTTTTAGATGACTTTTATCATTTATTTGAGTGTGTTTTTTCATAACATGCACTACATCAACGACTAATTTGTTAACGATTTCGAATCTAGTTTTGTTTGAAGCACCGTTTAAATTCAGATAATCAATTGAAGTCAGGCACTGTTTAAAGGAATGTATTCTAATTCCGACAACTTTTACACATTTAAACGTGTGACAAAGCAAAAAAATGTATACATTCTAGATTTAAAATATGTGCATTCTCATTAGAGATTTAGAGGTTATTAAGAACGTGTGAAAATTGGACAGATGGAACCAATTAACCAGTGCGGGACACAAATTCCAACCCAAATGGTTCAGTTCACACTTCAACCTGCATCTGTCATGCCTCTTTCCCATTCCTCCAACGCGACCTCTGCTTTTAGTTTCTCAGGAACACAATCTGCATTTCAAGATTTTACAAGTTACATTAAATTGCGGTTAGTAACCACAAGGAATTCAAAAAGACAAATAGTTCAGAGGATGTTTAAGTACCCGCAAGGAACTCATATCTCTCCTCGTTACTCACTACGGATGCTGCAGTGAAAAGAACAGTGAAAGAGATTTCAGTTCATCATCTATTTCTTTTAGTATTGATTGTTTTGTAACTAATCTTGCAAGTGATAAAAACAGATTAACTAAAATCTTTCTAAGACTGACAGGAAAACCCAAATGGAAACCATATGTCTCAAGATAATTGGTGCATCAGCATAGGATTTTTCCGACATGGAATTCGGAATTGAGGTTAACATCTACATTAGTTCAGATTCCAGATATAGGCATCTATGGACAAGAGATTAGAGATTAGAGATTAGAGATTAGAGATTAGAGCTTAGAGCTTACAGAGATGTTTGTAGTGGATGAATTTCTTTCTGTCCTGGGCAGAACTTTCATACGCTTCTTCAGAAAACCGCTCAATGAACATTTCCTTGAGTAACGAAAAAATAACCAGTTAATGTATTGTAACGCAGTGAACATCAAATTTCAATAACAAAAACATGAAAACAAAAGGGAGAAAAAGGACCAAAAACAATGCAAGTTCCAATACAGGAAAATCTACAAGCACAGCACAATCTTCAGTTAAGCTCTCAAAACATGAGCTTAAATCATATTATGACTATCTTCTGTGTTTTGGATCTATAACTACTGGATGTAACAATTGCAAATATACACAAGTTAAAAGCTCCCAACCTATGAAATCAAACAGTAACTTCGGTTTCATCTAAACTCACTCAGACCACATGACGACGATTAAGCAATAACGTTAATCCCCAGCTTAATTACCAAAATATAGCTCATTACTGTAGCAATTTGCGAGATTATAATGACCAATTAACACTCATTCGCAATTGATACTCCCAAATTCATCAAAAACTTGTGTGGAATAAAGTTCATCAAGCTATATATTATATGTGAAGACTCTATAATACCGTGACTTTGTTGACAAGAAATACGGCGTCTTGCATAATCTGAGGAGCAGAATTATCGCTTCTCATGATCCGCCGAATCCGATTCATCGGAAACCTAAACATCTTAGCATCTTCCAAAACTCCCTCGTCCTCTTCCCGATTTTTGCTCCTATTCGTCGGGACTCCTCGGACCTTTCTGTTACGACCCTTGCTCACGACGCCATTACTTTTCTTCGGCCCATCACCTCTTCTTATTGCTTCTTCCACAGAGTCGCTACTCGAAGATTCCGAGATCTCATAAACCTCCAGCTCCTTCTTCGCAATTTTCACCTTATTCGGCGTCTCCTTCGTTTTGGAACCGGAGCTGCGTATATTTTGACCACCGGCTTTATTGACGCCATCGCTCTTCACCGTCTTCTCGTTGGGTTTCTTCGACGACACCATTAGTTTCTCGAAACTACAGTATGTTTTCACCCTTTTGCCTGAATAAAGCAAGAGAAATGGAAGATAAAAAAAAAGCAAGTGAAATCGATGGACTATTACATGGGCTTATATATCTGAGCCTATTAGGACCAATTTATTATGATTAATAAATCAGCATAGGCCCAGAGGAATGGACAACGTGATCTTTGGGGCGGCCTTAACTAGTGGTAGTGTGAAATGAAATTATACTCTCTGTCGATAAAATTGTACATTTGTACTCCTGAATTGTTCTATGACTTCGACCTATTTTTTTTTTTTCTTTTAACATAAGACAGACAAACATTTCTAAATTTTCAATTTATATTGCTTTAGTTAATGGGTTTTCATCTGAAACATGCTTTCATATCCTTTATTTAAAAAGTAGTTTTTTTATAAATCAATTTAAGAAAAACATATTTAACTAGATTTTTCGTCTGTTGAGCAAGAAAAAACTAGACTTTCCATTAAAAAATTTCACTATAAGAAGGAGATAGCATTTTTGGCTTTTTAATGTGAAGGATAGGATTTGCAATTCGTAAGCGTTGTAGAGTCAACATTACACGGTAAGAACATTATCTTGTTTCCGCCATAAATCTAAAGATATTATTGGAATTAGATAAGAAAGGATGGGGTAATGTTGGAAGTATGAGATAGAAGAGGTGTCCACAAACTGGAACCACCACGTTTTATCAACGACACGTGTTGGACTCCATGAACTTCTCTCTGCACTATTAAACGTGGCTTAGTTCGTGTCTTCTTTCTTCAATTGTTCTTTTAAAACGAGAAGAGACGACTTTCACTTTCGATAAATGTTTTAAACTATTCCGACACAACCAAAGCTGTGAAACGGTGTAGTATGCTATTAATGGCTGTTAATGTAGAAGAACCAATCCTTTCAAGATTGGATCGTATTGATTTCATGGTGAGGAAGCTAGAGGAGATGAAAGGAAACTCGCCGAGAAGCTCTAGCCCATCGACTCCATCGAGTGGGACCCAACCATCTTCACTAGACCTGTCTTCACCAAGGAGCACAGGGAAGCTACAGCGCCGTTCGATGGAGCAAGTAATGGAGGAGACTGAGCGGAAGGGAACTTTGTTAGAGAGACTTAACAATGTAGAGGAGCAAGTTCTTAAGCTGTGTTCACAATTTGAGGAAGAGGTGGAAGAAGAAAGGAAAAGAGGAGAGAAGACGACGGATAAAGAGAAGAAGACGAAGAAGAAGAAGGGATTGAGGAAGCTAGTTGATAAAGTTGTTGGATCTTCTTCTCCGACTAATATCCATTCCAAGAGCTGGCGTTGTTGAATTATTGTCGTTCTCTATTACACCATCGATGTATACTTCAACCATTAAGCTTCTCTTTTTTTTTCTTTGATGAAGCGCTTGTGAAAAAAAAATCATTTAGAGGTATCAATTTCGATCGTTTGTTTGAGTGTGTTTGTTTAGTGTGCATTTTTTTTATTAATGAATGAATCAATGAATTGTAGAAGCTTTTTTACTATTCGGAGACGAAGAAATTAAAAGAAATCATTGACTATTATGAAATTTAAAACGAGGGGCTTTAACAAAATTTGACGACTTTTATTCATCGATATGTATGATCTAAAAAAGCAAACAAATTTCACAGCTTTTTCAAAGCTTTTATCTTGACGTCGTCCTAAACCATTTCTAAAATATAACGATAAATCCTCACTGAAGATGGTTAAAACCCAAGGTTTAGCCAAGTATGGATTTTTCCTAGTAAAAATATGTTAATAAGAAAAAGAGGAAAAAGACGTTCAAAAAAAGTTATGACATTGTTAGAATTAAAGAATAGAGCTGTTTGAAAGATCTAAAGAAAAAAGGGCAAACACTGGCTTTCATCTGTCTTCCTCTGATACACAAATGTCAGCCAAGCATCTTCTTCTGCATAACATATAGCTCGCAGAACATAAAACACATAATCAAACAATACTATATAATACTCCTAACGCCAACTAAACCCCTAAACTCTCTTCCTCAGATTTTAAAACTGTCACTAACCCCTACTTTTATACCATCTTCCTCCACTGAGTTCCCATTTCTGCGGATCAGAGACCAACTTAACACTGCCCTGCCTTGTTGTCTTTAAGCTCCCCATATCACCGCGTGCATCATGCTGGTATCAACCTGATTGTCTTCCTTCCTTCTCATCTCTATGATCTTTCTGTGTGAGTTTGAATGCACAGATGGGATGAAGCTCGGGCTTGAGGCTGGTCGGTATTCTGGAACTAGACGACCAGATCTGAACCGTACCCCACAAGCATTGCAGAGGGTCTTTGGTCCATTAGGTCCTTCCCTCCACTGCGGTGTCTTGGTTGTCTCACAATGAGTACATTTCCGCACAATCGCATCCGAGTTACCTGCCTCTAAACCGGAAGACACCATGTGGGTGGTCAGGTGAATCGTGCGTTTCTTCTTGGCATGTTGCTCAGAGGAATAGTAACTCTCGGATTCTGATCCGCCCCGAGTTAACTTCTCAGGCTTTCTGGGTTCAAAGGGGAAAAGGTGGCTAAATTTCAATGTTGTGGGGCGTTTGCGCTTGCTTCTCATGCCTTTCACAGGGAAAGCCAATATCTGGGATATGGAGTTCTGGGGCGAGAGAGAACCGTAACTGTTCTCGAGAACTGACACTGGACTTGAAGACTGAAATAGTTTAGAGACTTTGATATCAGGAGGCGATGAAGATTGGTGGAGAGTAGTACTTTTACCGGACAAGGCTTCAGAAGAACTGGACTGGTTCTACACCCACAAAACCAAACAAAGCAGATGGGTTGAGATTCAGGAACACATTCAATGCACCGGTAAAGTGACACAAGATTATTCATGAAATAAATGAAAACGAATCAGCTTTACGCCTTTACCCTCTCTACATAAAAGGATCTCAAAAGCTGCTACTTATGGTGTAACAAACACAACGGAGTGTGAGATTTATTTAAGCCAGTCAAATGATGTGAGTAACTAAGCAGACAATTTCAGGTATTAAAAAATAATTATAATGGGGTAAAATAGCTATGGAAGGTTTGAAGCTAAGAAAACTAATGTAACAAGTAATATAGAACCAGCAACCAAGAACTCACCGAAAGAGGAATGGTCTTCTGAATCCCAACACGTCCAACCTTGACATTGCCAGAAGAAGTGAGCTCAGAAGGCAAACTAGGGAATATGTCCATGGGAGGAGGCTCAAGGTCTTGAAATTTGGAAACCCAATCACCCTCACCATTGGTCGTATCAATGTCTTCAAGTGGGAAATCCAAGTGATTGATGAGATCATCAAAGAAATCATCAGAGAGAAGACCATTGAAATCCTCCTCAGCCTCAGGTAACCAACTCATGATTCCTACTGTACCCAGAAAATGTTAAACAATGAGCAAATTCCACCAAAAAAGTTTCACTCAAAACCTTAACGACTGACTCATGCCATGACACAGACTAAGTCATACTAATTTCTTAAAATTCAAATTTAAGGTTTCACTCAAAACCCTGACACAGACTAAGTCATACTAAAGCAATATCAAGAAACAGAAATACCAAAAAAAAAAAAACCTAAAACTGTAAATTCATCAACACATACAATGGCTGACGAAGATTGAGTTTAAACCACAAAGAGAAGTGTCGGTCGCTAATTTCCCAAAACAAACAAAGATAAAAACATCCTTTCTATATTTTCAGACACGTTACACAGGAAAAATAACGCAAACGTTAACAATGCAACACAAAACACAAAGAGAAAAGCTCTCCACCTCAAGAGAGAGAGACACACACACAACGAACCTTCAAATATAAATGACTACACAGAGAGAAGAGAGAGTCGTACGATGACGAAGTGGAGTTGTCTCAAATTGGGGATTTAGGGATTGCAAATGACGTGGTTTTGGGCCGAGTGAATTACGGACTTAACATATGGATTGAGTTTTCAATGTCTCGTCAGTATTTTTTTTCTTTTTAATTATAAATATGGGAACTGATTTTCATGTCAACATTTCTTAACTTTAAAGAAAATCTCTAATCAATTTGTGGAAGGAGATGAAGAAGAAAAGAAATAAAAATCTGTATGAACGCGTTTTAATTAATTTTTACAATCAATTCAGATGTTGCACATAAAAGTTCCGTACAACTGTAACAAAACCTCTCTTATTCAGTAAATGAAGATATTTTCATTAATATTTTACTGACATTTGAATCAAATATATAAGGTAGCTAGTAAATGATAAGAGTATCAGTCAAATGATTATCCGAATGGTTGAAGAATATATGTCGGAGTAAGAAAATAATTTAAGGATAAGAATTTACCAAATTTAACGTGGTAATAGTATGTTGACTTAAAAAAAATTTAGGAAAGAACGTAATTTTTAATTTTTAATTTGTTAAATGAATAGTTTTTATCTTAAAAATGTTTTTACTGTTTTGATAATATTTTTGTATTTGTTAAATTGAATAATTACAATTTTGTTATTAATTTCTTAAAATATATGGTCCACTTATTTTTAAAAAAAATATCAATCATGTCTCTCTGCTCTCTTTTTTGCGTCAGAAAATTTTCTTTCTTCATCTTTTCCATTTTTTGTCTCTCTAAAGAAAGAATCAGATTTTGTAATTTTCCTACATTATTCCCAAAAACTATTTTAAAATCTATTTAAAAATATTTTTCAAACAAAAACTACATATTTGACAAATAAAAATATCAAAACTACCTAAAATTACCCTAAAAATGGTAATAGTCAAACGAATCAAATATAGAAAATGATTGCGTGGAATACTTAAAAAGAAAAATAAAACAGCATAGCACATGCCAAATCAGGTGACAATGAGGAAGGATGGTTCGTAGATCTCGATCTAATAATACTATTATGTTAATTTATTTAGCAAACAAATAGGTTGAGGTGGGTTTAAAACTTTATAATATAAAAGTCTTGTCAAAGTGAAATGGAGAGAGATCACCGAAATTTAATAATTATGGGATTTCCTCATGGGAGAGTGGGTCCCTTGCCAAACTCTTTGCTTCCATCTCCCACATGATGTGTTCTTCCTATCAATTATTTTAAATTTTTATTAATATACGGAATAAGTATCATGATATTTCATTCCTTTTTACATTTTTGTTTGAAACTTTCACAAATTGCAAGTTACACTGCGTCGTTGATAAGAAGACACATATCATGTGGGGCTATATTGACTGCATTTGTACAAATTTTATCCATTATTTATAAATTTGTACGCAGACAATAAATGAATGTATATATTATATATACTGAAAAAAACAACTATGGATTGTACTACAAATTGCACAATCAACTGCGTGATAATAGTATGTACAGTCAAATTCAAACCACGTGGATAGTAACTTTACAAAAGCAACATCTTATTAACTTTATTTTTATTTATATTGGTTACTTGTTGAAAAAGAGGTTCTCTAATATAATTAATTTTGAAAGCTCATTTGTATCTGTAATCTAAAATCCGTAAAAACATAGAGCATAATTTAAATAACAAATACCCATACATGATCCAAACTCTTAGCGGAGATCAAAGGTTCGAATTTCTTGAAAGTTTAACAAAAATGTGTAAAATCACCAACGTTAATTTATTATTATTATTATTATTATTATTATTATTATTATTATTATTTATTATAAATAGCACTAGTTTTGTGACTTTGCTGTATTTTTGTTTGTTTAGCCTTTTAAAAGAGAGAAGATACGTTTACTTGTGATTTTCCCTTTTTCACCTGTAAGGCAAGAACACCCAAAACTTTTTTCTTTTCCACGAAAGGTCGAAAAGAAAAGAATATTATTGGACCCATAAGCTCCTCCAAATAGCTGATTTGGCCCAAATAGAGTGAGAAGGATCAAATCTTAACCTTAGAGGTTCTTCTTCTTCTAGCGTTTACAAATAGAAAGAAGAGGAAGAGCAATAAAAGCATCAATGCCACTGGTACGAACTTCCACAGCTTCTCATCACCCATTTCACCAAAAATACTCCTTAACTCATTCTGCAGATCAACAATGCTTCTCTTAATTGCACAAACACATTGTGAATCAGAAACATAAGATGAAGAAGTCTAATGTCGGAAACAAAAGGCGAAATGAGAAGAAGGGACTTACAGTTGAAATCAACTTCTTCGACACTAATACATGTTCTTTGGCAAAGATTTCTTTTGCATACTTGTAAAGCTCCAGATCGAGGTTGTTAAGTGATTTGATCTGCTGAATGACCTCATTAGGAACTCTTGTACGTGTCTGTAAGATGCATTGTCAAAAGATGTGATTATTCAGGCCTTATCTCAGTAACTTTGCTGGTTTAAATCATTTACAAAAACAATACTTTACCCCTCTGGTAAAATTTGCTGGAGAAATTCTCTTCAAGGAGTTTACCCGTCTGGTTCCTTGGGACTTCCGTAGATGAGTAATGCAGCCTTCATAGACTTCCATGAGGGTTTTTACAGTCATCTGAAACGTATCAATAGATACAAAATCACACCAGATCACTCGTTGATCATAAATCCCAAAAGGAAATCTACTTACATTTCCACTCTTAGCTTCTAGCTTATTCGATGCAACTTCAGATGTACCATTCTGCAACGTCACAGGCATTTTCAGCAAGGACAGTAAAATTGGCAGTTGAACAAACAGATTATTACCTTGTGCAGTAGGAGTTTACCTGAATATTACTCTTATCTGACCCCGAGTCTGAAACTGTGACACTTGCTTCTGAAGCATCAAGGAAATTAAGTTGAGAATTTGTGAGTGCAAGTACAACACTTTGTTAACCTGACTTTAGATATAGCAAAAGCAATAGAAAGCCTAGGCTGTATCCACAGGAACTATCATATCATCACTCTACTTACTCGAAGCAACTAAAATTAATCCACAGAGAAACATAAATGAACTCAGAGGAACAAGAAACAAGTCTCAAACAAAAGAGGGCAAGAGAACCTTTAACGATGATGTGACAACAAGAAATAGAGAGCAATAAAATCTTCACGGTATAAAACAATCAAAGCTTATACAATAAGCCCCAATAACAGAAAACAATAATCTATAAATAGAGATGAGTAAATATAAGGAGGGAAACAACAGTGTTCAGGATAAAAGACAATCAAGATTTAGCTCTTGAATGGAAAGATTGATTAGAGTGTTTGCTATATATTTCTTAGTTTTTACTGTTTACCTTTTAGAGAGAAATAATTATAGATCTTTTAGTTTCTCTACTAAAATGGTAAACAAGATAAATAGCTTTCCTAGCTAATAGAAAATTAAAATGATATGATGAGTTTTGGACTTTAAAGCCAAAAGCCAAAGTAAAAACCATCTCAAGTCAACACCTTAATCATACATCCAGAGCAGAACTCCGAGAAAACTGGATAATGTGATTACAGAATGATCCATTACCCTCGCTCTAAGTTGCTACGTTCTTGTCAGACAGAACAGCAATGGTATCAAGAAAATTGAAGGGTGAGAAACTTACACCAACCTGATCTAGATGTTTCAGTATTCGCAGTTGTATTGGACGAAAGCACTTGAGACAGCACTTGAGAACCCACTACATTAGCAAAAAGTGATGCAGATTCTCTGTGCTCCTCTGTCAGTCCAACATACAACATGCTGTCCAGCCTCCTCTGCAAATTAAAAAAAAAAAAAGCTTATAGAATCTGCTGATTTTAGAAGAGCAATACTAAGATGCAGTGAATTATGATGAAGAACATGTGTTTTTTTATGAACTACCTTGGCGACTTGGAGAACAGGCACACCAAGGCTTTTGAACTTCTGCACACAATGCCGAACCTCATGTGCTTCTGATAAATGGGAGTTATTTGTCAATCCTGCAATCTGTGAAATGAAATGAAAATGCTCTGGAGATCTCTAATCAATAACTTGAAAAAGAAAAACAAACAACATGAATAAAGTACTTGAAATGTCGCTCCATTATGGATAATGTCATGAGCAGTAGGCGCATCAAGATATTTGTGCAAAGGCATCAGCATCTCCTCCATATCATATGGGTTATCATCCTCGATGATAACTACGCCCTTAACTTTTCGCGCATCTCGCTAAGAAAGGCCAAGCATGAGTAACAAGCTTTAGTCGATAGCCTAAACGTCGTATATGTATTCAACAAAAGAAGACAAATGGGATTGGTCGACATACCCGAGCAAACAGGTCTTCTCTCATCCATGGAACTAGGTATTTCCATGGCCATATGTCTAACGTGCTTATTACATTACTCTTGCGTATGCGGCCAGACATCCTCATCGCAGAAGTTAAATTGGGATGCACCAAAAACCTGGCAGCTACCTCTACTGAAAATTCATAAGTGCTTAACACACGCGCAATAGGATCCCGAACTATTGTCATCACCGAAGTTCTCTCCCTCGGAAGCTTTGCCATCAAACTATAATCATCATGTGTGGCCAACAGCTTGCACTTTTCCTTCCTATAAATTAACATTTCAAGTCAAAACGATCTTAACTGTCACTAATTACAGTGATATATAATAGGAGCCAAAACTCGAAATTCGTATGATTTTGGAGCAAGATACAAAAGAACAAAACTCCACATCGAAATATCCCAAACAATTAACAGCCAAGAATTAAATACAGCTTAACGAGCATGAATATAGTACAAGAATTAACAGCAAAATGATTGTGTTCATCGAGAAAAACTAGTCAAGAAAGAAGCTATCAACCCCATCTTATTCTGGAAGGCTTCATTATTAGTAATCTTCTTGTTTCCACAACGCAGAGTCTTTGGCATCAAATGAAGACATGAAGCTAATGGGAGAAGAGAGGAAGATACCTGGGATTGAAGTGGAGCTTGTCGTAAGATCGAGGACATTCCTCAGAGCTATCATACAATTTCCTCAAGAAACTACAAGAACACAAAACAGCATTGACAACACCAATCAAAAGAATCATTCAATTCACTCAAAACTTTTTGGTAAGGGTAATAAATTCACCAATGAAAATATGTCCTGCCTCCAGTTCGGGGAACATGGAGAAAGAAGAGCAAATCCTGAAGCGAGCGTTTGTCGTCGTGTGGATGTTCTTCACGAGACGAAGAAGAATCAGCCCACTTTTTCACAACTCTCTCGCAATGACCAAAATCAAGTTCCGCAAAGGAGACACCAATAACTGATAATATAATTGGACAGTTAAACAAAACATCAGAAACAAGTCCAGTTTTTTTTATCAATCAAAAATCTCCATATAAACCATTCTAACATACCTGAGCAAAGAAGTATTAACCCCAGAGCTAGCTTCAAAATAGGATTCATTTGCATTGTGTCTTGATTCCAAGCCCTAATCTGATTACCAAAACGAGAAAAAGAACCAATTTTTATAGGAAACAAACAAAACCCAGAAAGGGAAAAGAGAAGATGATCAATCCCAGAGTGAGAATGAAGATTACGGTTGTATAAAACAAAACTGGAAAATTCAACAAGGAGACAAAGGAAAAGAAGCAAAGGGGACCCAGAAAATCAAAGGAATTGAAAATTGAAAGGAACAAGGAAAGAGAAGCAGAGGCCTACGTGTATTGGGGAATCGAGATCTCGTGCTCATAAATTCCCTCGATCGCTGTTTAGGGGCCAAAACTCGATATCTACTACTAGGCCCTACGAAACAACAAGGAAAAAGTTTGTGGTTTTTGTGTTACATCGATGGAGGAGGAAGAAGAGAGATTGTGTGCGCTCCCGAGAGAACAGGTTCACGAGATTTTCTCTTGGTTTCTCGCCACCCACTACCAAATAAACTTTAGGAAACACACTGTGGAGGACACTAGTGCGAAAATTGATTGAGCCTAACGAATTATTACAACACAAGTTTTTTTTAATTAATTATTATTCCGGCTCAATCGAGACCATTGCTTCTTCTTTTTTGGAGTAATTAATGATACTTTCCATTTCATTTCTACAAATAAACGTTTAAGAAAAATTTCAACCCAAAAATTTTGATTAACGTTCAATAAACCTTTCAGTTTAGGTTTCATATTTTAGGAATTTGTTTTTACTTCTGGTTTGCTGTATTAGCTGGTATGATCAGCATGAAGACATTGTACAATAGATTGGGTACATAAAAATGAAAAACAAAATCACAATTTGATGGAAATTGTTCTTTAGCAAGAGTATCTGCTGCAACATTACCTCGTTTTGGCACCCATCTGATCTCTACGTTGTCAAAGCGGTCTTTCCAATCTCTGATATCGTATATCCAATGATGATTGTAGAAATGTAGCAGTTCTCCATTGATAAGTTTTGGAATTGATATGTTCTCTCTCAAATATGATATCTCGATACCCTTTAATCCAAAGTTGTTGTATAACTTTCTGGAATTTCTTTTTTTTTTTTGGTTAAAGATTGTATATTTTAGGACTTTTTCAAAGAAGATATCTAAAAGTTCAATTTTTTTTGTTTTCCACTTCTCTTGGCCTTCTAGTTGCTAAAAATTTATGAGAGTTACTACTACTAGGAGATCAAATCATATGTTGTATGTATGTGTGTATATATATATACTAAGATATTTGTTTTTAATGGATTCTCCACGCTTTTTTGTGCGTTTTATTTTTAACTTAAATCTTTTCATGTGTAATGGATGAGGAGTCATGGTTCAAATTTCAATTAAAGCAAGTTATCGAGAAACATCGATCCAGGATTCCAAAGAAAACAGGGGAAAACACACACACACACACACTGAATTGTCTAGAGAATAGGGAAGCAGGTTTCAATTAGTAAGTATAAAAATGTGTGTTAATTATTACCCCTTGCCATGGAGATTTCCCCTTCTCTGACCCACCCTGTCAAATTTCATCATTGAGTCAAGAGATCATTCAGAAGATATAAGAACAAAATCTCTTCATTGGTCAGTGATAAAAAAAAGAAAGAAAAGAGGTAAAATCACCTGACTTCCAAGGGAAGGAATCACTTGACGGATAATCCATTGCGAATCTACCACACCAATCTTCTCATGAGCAGGCTGCATATGGAAGAGAATACAATACAGATGGAGATTTAACAAGGATAGTTCATGAGATAAACAAAGCTTCCAGAGGATTTACACAAGAAGCAGAAGGCAGTAAATAACCTCAATGCATCGTCTGAGAGCAAAATCGACACCCCATCCATGAACAAGATCATTCTGCACCAGAAACAAACAAGATTGTTTTAAAGCCACCAACTCATAACTTGATCCCAAAAGAAAGTAGAGTCATCGATGCCACATTTTCTAGTCATGTGAATACGATGTATGATCGTCAACCCTGCTGACCATAAATACAAGGGCAAAAGGCTGAGTAAAGATCTTTTAGATAAACAAAAACCTGAATCATATGCCATACACATCGCCATGCTTCTCTAGAAAATACAGGTGCCATAATCTCAACAAACCTGCAGGTGGGGAAACAAACCCATTATCGAAAATGATATAAGCACTCTTCAGTAGGCTAGGCAAAGAGAGGTAAAGAGTATACAGAGCCTTACGCAGTTTAAAGACAGTTTTGAACACAAAGGAAAAGTAAATGTGAGAGAGAACGAACTTGTGGACATCTCGGCCACCTCTCCTCTTTGTCATTTCCCATGTAAGTCCGTTGTTTGGCTCTAAGCCAGGTTGAGAAATCTCCAAACCATGCTTCTTAACTAACTCAATGTACCTGAAAAATAACAAGACAAAATGTAAATATTGTCATTTATCTGAAACTACAATTCCAGGCGAGTAATCACCTATCTGCATTGAAGTGCTCGACTCCAAGACAACATCAGGATGCAAAAATCTCTTTGCATACCACCTGAAAAAAAGATAAACAAAAACAAGTTCACGATTCTATCAAACAAATTTTCATGACTGTTTGAAGAATGGATTATATTGTGCTGACCTCCATCAGATTTCTTACCATTTTGTTTGCTTTCTTGCACTAATATGTATTGCGTCTTTTGACCACTCAAACTGGTCCCACTCAGTTGTCCGACCATCATAATGGAATAGCAAAATTTGGAAATCTTCAGAAAACTGAAGGAATGATGATGAAACCACAAATCTTAATGTTGTTAGTATCCAAACAAAGAATTATCTAACACTGACAACATGATGGGGAAATTGAGCAGTTGCAGAACCTTCTTAACAGCTACATTAATATTGTTCCTCTGCTCAAACCCAACAGTAAAAGTTACGAGATATTTTGGTTTCTTCTTTAAATCCTGCAGAGGTAATGCTTATTGTTATAAATCTCCAATCACTTTATAGTTAGACTATACCAATTGAACATGTTGCATAAGACTTAGTACATCAATAAGATGATAGAACTTACTTCACTGGGTTACCTTAGGAAACTGTCTTGAACCAAAATCTTCAGGTGATCTACCACCAGAAAACAATTTCCCATCTGACATGGCTACATCAAGAGATGTTATGAGGCCTGAGGGTAAGTTAATCTGCAGAATACAAAATAGATCAACCGATGAAACGAGACGTAAAAGGAAGATGTATACCTATAGATCCCCACCTCATATACCTTAGTAAAGGAAACTGATGGTAATGTGATACCGACAAAAAAAACCAAACACCATTCCCACGATTGTGGTTATGATAATCTTTGCATTTTCATTTGTTCTCCTTGGAGCACCACTGCCAAAGATTAACCTTTCAGTAAATTTCAAACTCAATGCAATTCAGAACTCGGTGCATGGTCCCCATTGGTATTCAAAAAAACTAAATTCAATCCTTGAAGGACACAAGAAACTCTTTAAGTCCTGAAGAAATGTTCTTTTTTCGATCACTAAACCATCCTGGAAATTACTTATACAGAAATAAAAAAAAGGAAACAAATCAGAAATTACATGCACAGAGATAAAAAAAAGGAAACAAATCAGAAATTTATATATATATATATCAATTTATTTGTAGTTAATGATAAAGGGAAATATAGCGGATAATACTCATTATAAAAGAAAGAAATTTTCACAAAAATACATCAATTATTTATATATTTCCACTCAAATACATCAACTTTTGACATGTCCAAAAATGCATAAATTATTTTTTCTTTCCATTATAATACACAAAAATTTTAATTGTATCAAATGAACACCCACGAGTTGACTGAAAATAATTAATTAGAATAATTTTAAAAATTTTGATACATAAATTCTTTAAAAAGCCAAAAATTGTTGGAAAATCTAAAATAATTCTAAAAATACAAAATTAAAATATTGTGTAATTATATTACGTGTAATTCTGACATGAAAGATATTATATATATATATATATATATAAGAGTAACAATTTGTCAAAATTTAGATATATGGATCCCTCATCATTCCTCTCTACTTATGTACAATATCTTACTCGTAACCATTTCAAATTAAGATAGGTTTTAGTTTTGTCGTAGGCTGTTTTTTTTTTTTTAAAAGCCGAAACAAATTAACATTTGTTTATCTGCATGGAAATAGTAAAGATGGAGAAAAAAAAAGAATTCCCCTAGTTTTTAAATGAGTAAAATCTAAAACTTGAATAGGGATCGGGGCGGAACGGACTAGCCACAATGGCATATCTATGCGTTGAATCCTACAAGAATTGGTAAGAAAACTTAAATTTGTAACAAAAGATCATATGTTCCATTGTAAGAATCCACAATAAACCAAAGAAGACAATACAATTTCAGCAACAAATCTTGAACAGAACCAAACCATATCCCTGGTTCAGAATGAACCAACTCAATTTCCCTCTCCACACTCACCAAACCAAACTATCACAAACCCCATTTTATCATCCATATTTCTGCAAATTTAGCTTCCACGAGCAGGGGACGGATTAGGGCTCCCGAGCCCTAGTTGCTGAGACCGAGTCACCATACGAGCCATTGGAGACGTCTGATAAGCCTGCACGGGACTAAAACCCTGGGTCGAGTCTCCACGAGCTGTTGCTCTTTGAGCCGAATGCGAACTCATGCTCGAGAAGACGTAAGCTCGCCCTGATGTTTGGTACATCCTCTGGCTCGTCATCCTTTCTTGCAACGCATTCAACTCGGAGGACAGTGATTGACAAAGCCTATCACTAGACCGCGCAGACGCTGTCTCGGATAATTCTCTCTCACGGTTTCTGAGAATCTCAACTGCCGTGTTCAGGTCACCTCCATCGGCTAAAACCCTAGCCTCCGACATAGCTTGTGAAGCAAGGAACCTATTTAGTTGCCTGTCAACCTCTATGGACACCACTTCTTCTCCTGTTAGCTCCATTGGCCTTTGGATGCTTAGTTCTCCAGATTCCACACGGACTATCTCGTTCGTAACAGGATCTTTGTAGGCGCATCTAACCTTCAGCAACGACATGGATTCAGCTTCAGCAGACCGATTGTCGCAGCACGGAATTTCAAGAATCACGAGGAAGTCCCTTTCTTCTTCTGCGTACATGTCTCCGACATTGATTGTGGCAGTTCTTGCATCAGATGATATGCGGCTTCTATAGCTTCCTGCTTTTATGGAGGATATTTTCAGGCCTTGCTCATAAACACATTCGATTTCAACTACTTGTTCAAGAATTAAAACACTAAGAAGCCCTCCAATGCATTGCGCAAAAGCATCCTGAATCACAGTCTCTGTTTCGATGAACGAAAACGTGCCACTAGAGACTGCTGAAATTATGTGCATTAGCTCAGCGTCGTGATCTGAGCCAAACCCAAAAGTATGAATTGGAATGCGGTAAGAACTCGGAAGCAAAGACTCGAAATCTGATCTCAGACGGGCCCCACCATGAGATAGAGTAAAGTTGTCCTGTCCATCAGACAAAAGCATCATCCCCGAAACAGGGTTCTTCCACCGCCTATCCTCAATCACTCTAGCACCAATCTTCAACCCATCTGCAATGTTTGTTCCGCCGCCAGCAACCAAGGAGTTAACGGCCTGCATCGCCACTTGCTTCCCCATCTCAGACATAAGTCTAAGAGGGAATAGCCGGCGAGCTGTGGAGGAGAAGGCAATCACAGAAAGCCTATCGGTCTCACCAAGATTTTGAATCACAAAACCCATAGCTTGTTTCATAAGCTCCAGTTTGACTCCTTCCATGCTACCACTCACATCAAGAACCGTAATGAGATCCAGAGGAGCACGAGTGCGCCTATCAGCATCACTCACACCCTCCGCCTTAAGATGAACCAGAACAGCAAAATCATTACGAGTGACCGGTTTGGCCAGTGCAGAGACTTCAGGGAACAGTTTAACCTCGAGGGCTTGACGATCTGAACGATGATGATCATCACTCTGGAATTGGGTCTCTCCGTGAGGTAAAGACTCATCATCTTCAAATCCCCTTTGAGCAGGAAAGGTAGGGATGACAGGGTTAACATCAAACAAAGGGACCTGTTTCCATTGAGTTCTGCATAAAGGGCAAATCCTGTTTCCGTGTTTGACGTTGGAGGTTATACAATCGAAATGGAAAGAGTGAGAGCACTCTGCAGTAAATATAGCCTTGCCGTCTTTCTTTCTGATCTCACACAAGCAAATCGCGCATCTACTCTGCAATTTTCCAGAGAAACAAGTCTCTATTATACAATCTTTAACCAAAACGTCAGAGTATATGATTGATTATACCTCAAAACTAACCCTAATATGTAAAGCAAGAACAAGAGGATCAATACTAGTTAAACCCATTAGATGATAAAATTAGGTCAATTTCGGATCATCCACATAAGAAAATAAGCATCGATACAGAAATTAGAGAGGGGTGAGAAAGAAAACCTTAGAGAAACGGAAGCCTGAAGAGGAAGGAATGGAAGAAGATTCAGGTCGGGTGGAGTCAACGGATGATCTTGAGGCATCGCTGGAAGAAGGAGATGTAGGGTCTAGGGCTTTGGAAAGATTGAGAGACTCGTTCGAGTCCAGATCCGATTTCGCTTCGTGCCTTTTGTTCGGGCTCTCCATTATCTTAATATCGCAGAGATTTGGATGGACAAGGAAGAGATAGTAAAGTTGATCACAAAGATCAAAAGCCTCGAAGACGAAGAAGAAGAAGAAGAAGCGGTTTACTAAAAAGAAGAAGAAAGCGAATTGTTCAATTCAAATCCTTTAGTAAACGCCAACTATCTATTTTATTTTATTTTTTTGAACTTCTTTTTCTATTGGATTGGGAGTCATGTGACGCAACCTTTTCATTTTTACATAATAGATACTTCTTTTAACATCATAGAATTTTATCATCGAATAGTCCGGGTTTTATTTTATTCTATCCGACATAAATTAAACCGATTGAAAATGCAGATATTATAAAATTTTGGGATCTTAAAATCTAACTGACTTCGAATTTTGAGATGTTTAGTAGTCAGTGTCACTATTTAATTTTGGGTTTTCTGCCTATTAAAGTTAGTCAACAGTACAATCATCACTTAGCAAGCCGAGCCGGTAACTGACTTACCGAATTTCACTAATCACAACTCCAAAAGTAACCTTATAACTGAATACAAAACATACTCGTCGATATTTTTATATGTATCATAATCAATCACATAAAATCCACTCTCTTTTTTCAGAGTTGAGTTAAAAGTGTAGTGTTGCCGCAATCTCAGTTGCTGACGACAACCCCAAAAAACAATTAAGACCATGGCTCAATCTAAAATGAATGGAGTAACAATGAGGGAGTGGGCGTGGCCATAAGAAAGTACTCTAATTTTGTTATTTCAAAACTGATCAAAATCTTGAAGTTATCATTTCCAGAAGAAACTCGAATCAGTTACTGCATAAATTTTCAAGTTTTATTCATCCTAAACTAGTCTTTGATGTACAGAAACATTACAATAAACAGCTCATTACTTAGAAATCCTTTTTTGGCTTTGGATATGATGAATGTACTCTTGTTTTCGTACAACCAACACTGATGCTCTCGAAGTATATTCATGTGATGCTAAGAAATCTCCAATGGGTCCCAATTCATCGAACTCTGTCCACTCACTTATTCCGCTAGTAACCTCAGTACCTATTCCACTGCCTCTTCCGACAATAAACAAGTCATAATCTTTTGCCATTTCTCGTAAGATTTTGGAGGTCTCAGATCCATCAGAAACCGCCCTATCGATGTATGTCACATTGTCATCATTTTCGTTGACGTTAGACCCAATAATCTTAGTCACGCTATCCTTCAGGTTTATCATTTGGAAGCTCTGCTCCCACTCCTGGTTCTCCATTTCAGAAAGTTTTGGAATAAATCTTATGATCGTTAGGCTTATTCGTTTTTCTCTCTGTCTCATTCGATTTGTTATCGCCAAAGCTTCTCTATCGTCTTTTCCTCCGTTAAAAACTAAACAAACCTGCAGAGATGATAGCATTTTTAGGTGTTACACTAATCTACAAAAGATAAGTTTCCATGTGAATTGGCTTATAAAATAAAAGAGAAAAAACTTTAGTGGTGTTATATTTCAGGGTATCACTACCTTACTGTGGTACTCAGTCATATGAAATTCCACGACGGGTTTGCGATAGATGAAGATTCCAACAGAGCATGGGGCTCGTTTCAGGACATTAAGGTTGAGCATTCTAAGCGTATCATCGTTGGAGACAATCGTGGATCGATCAACGGACCATGTTCGGTGGAAAGGAAGCACAATCAGAGATAGGCTTTTGGTTAAGGCTAGCCAACAAATGTCCTCATGCATGTGTTTGAACAAGGATATGGAAGTGAAAATATCCAACGATGTATATTTAAAGAACTGTTTGTGGAAGCGACGGAAGGAGTTTATGACATTGTCGGAACAAGAAGTACTTCCGGGCTCTGGTTGTTGCAGCTGGTGGGAAATGAACATAGGATTGGCTTGACCCACAAGTTCGATGAGGTGAAGTATGTTGCACGCCATTGGAGAATCTTTCGATGGATTAAAAGCTTCCAAAATGTTGATCATCGAAGTTATGTGATCAGGTTTGTAGACGCACACAAGACACTGGAGCTCTACGCCGTCTTTCAAGATTATCAAATCTCTTCTTCGGTAGCATTTGAATCTTTTGGTTGGATCATGCACGAGCTCCAAGGCTATTGGTATAAAGATAGAGTTCAAGAGGATGAAGGTAGCTAGGATTGTGAAAACCTCTGGCCTTATACGCTGTTAAATATGTCCAATGATTTAAGAAGTTTGATGTTAACAAAAAATCGTCTTTATAATATATAGAGTTAATTGTACGTACCTTCATTTCAACCGCATACGTGAAGTAAGCGAGCTCGAAGATGCCCTTATTACTAAAAACAAGGGCTAAAGCAAAAGAGTCTCTTAACGGCATTTTAAGAGCATACGCGGCTATGGTGGAAGCAATAAATTTTGTGGCATTCACAAAAAGAATAAAGGAAATGACCTCATAAAGTTGACCCTCCATCCGTATGATATTTCCGCACTCGTTAAGTAACCATAAGAAATCTACTTGCATCATGCGTAATGATCCAAAGAGTGGCAAGATAGCTCCAAGATTAAAGCACTCAAACTTTTGAACCAAAGTAGTACCTAAAGGATAACCGTTGGGAACAGACAAGCCGAGAACAAACGATCCCGCGGGTCCAAAAATATGAATCTTATCAAACAAATGGAAGGAGAAGAAAGCAAGTGCCAAAATCATGTAGATGTAGGAATCCTTGACCGGCCTCCCTTCTGGAGTCTGCTTGATCATCCAATACATAGCCGGCCTCAGAACATAGATCATAAAGGTGACAAAGACGCAGAAACATATGGTTTGGAAAACGCCGTAATATCCTTCCCAGTAAATAGCATTCAAAAATGTTACAACAAAAGCCAGCATGTCTGTCGTCATAGCCCCAGAAAGCGCTATCCTCCCAAACTCTGAGTGTTTGATCTTGAGGTCGTTTAGGAGTGTGTCGACGCTCGTGAACGCTGATATGCTTTTCAAGAATATGATCAACCTGTATTCCGTCGTTAACAAGCATATGTTCCCATTTCGTTTTCTCCATCGAAAAAGGGAGATGCCACATATCAAGGGTACAAACATTGTGGTGAACCCGATCACACCAGATTTTTTCCCCATCCTAAATGGCATTCCGGCATCCATGGTCACACCTTTGAGGAACCAATATATAAGGAACCCGAAAGCCCCTAGAGCCTCGGGGATCTTTGGTCGGTTATCATTAGGGAAAAATATTTGATGGAGTCAAGACTTGTTGCTTAAATGACAAGTTTGACATAAGATTACCCCTGCCTTGAACAACAAGACATTAAATTTAGAAATATGCATCGTAATGGTTCAAATATAAAACGTGGGAGGAGGGAGATAAAGAAAACTCACGATCATCGTATAGGTGAATATAGGTATTCGAATACCGATTTTGTTGCATGAGATGTCGAGGAGCCGCCAAATAACAAAAGTAGAAAATATCATGATCATAAAATTAGGGAGTGGATATTCCCAGAAGCTCATCTCTCGTGGCTTGTAACTCAAAACTTCCCATATACCGTGTGAGTTTATTATGTAAGGCTGTGCCTCGCAGAAGCGGGATGCGTTCTTGTCATCTATGTACCCTCGCCATGACATGTTCCAATAAGTCATGTCCAAATCTTTATTCATTTTATGGCAAAGAAAAAAGTTGGCGCAGAGAAGCTTTGAAATAAAGATCTAATGGAATGCTTTAGACGTCGATTGGGGGAGAAGAAGACTAGGAAGGATTTATTAAATTTTTTGACTAAAGTTGAATGACCAGCAAACAACAGATACGAATCTCAAGTAGACAGTTAATAAAGCCTTTTACACCAAAAAAAAAAAGTATAGTCAATAGTTGACCATTTTTATTTTCTTTTTATAGCTACGACGTTACTCTCCATCTCCTGTTTCTTGTCAAGATTAATAGACGTATGTTTGTACATCGTTTATAACAGCTAATCAACGTTAAAGCTGAAATTAATACTATATATTTAGGGAATTTTCACCCACTAATTTACACACTTTCTCAGAAATATTTGTGTTTAAATATTTTTTAAAAAGTTGGTGAAATTTGCGCTTAAATGATTAAATAATTTAATTAAATTCGAATAACTAAGCATGCAAATGAAGCCATGTTAAATTTAATAAAAAGAGGTTTAATGCTTCGATCTTATGTAAAGTTTAATCACATGGTTAAGTTTCTTCCAACGTAATTAATTATATAGGAATTAGGTTTTTTTAACAAAATATATAGGCATTAGATTCCCTACTCCTATTTTTGGTCACAAGGCTATAAAGAAATAAGGACAAGTGAGATCACCTACAAATGTTCTCTAACTCAACTCCCATTGATTGTTCTCATATATAAAGCTTTTAGTTGGAGAATTTCATTGACTATTTTCTTCTCTAGCTAATATCATTTTTGAATGATGAAGTGGGTGAAGCTTGTATAAAAAATATGTCGGATATTATAAGCCTACACTAGTTTGCGGTAGGAAATTTCTTGCTTATATATATATATATATATATATATTAAAACAATCATCTATTTCTAGCCAAAAAAAAGAAGATCAAAACTGTTGACCAAAAATAAAAAGATCAAAACTTAAAGTCAAATTTGGTTTTAGTAAAATTTTCTTTACGGCGTAAATGGGAGTAACTTTCACATTAGAAAGCTAATCGCTCCACATCGTATATTATTTTCTGATTTTATCACTTTTTGAATATCAAATTTGGAATTAAAGTATTAACAAGCCATTTAGGAAATCGAATCAGATTATATCTACGCAAGTCGGTTCTCGGAACAGTCGATGTGCATACCGATGTGAAGCCTTCATCGTAATTCGTACGGTACGAATTATAACGCTATGTAGGCTTCACTCTTTTTATCATCGCACGACTATATATACGCAGACGAAATGCTCTGTTTGGGGCTACAAATGTGTCACCGCGAGAAGTGTACTTCTGTTTTTGGTATCTTATAGATGTATGAAGAATTGAAGTCGATATAATCATCTACAAGCTACATGTTTTTTTTACAAGCTACCTTCTGTTGTTGTTGCACCACCAACACCGATCCTCTATGGGGAAAATCTGACGACACCAACAAATCTCCGATCACACCTAACTCATCAAACTCCTTCCAATCAGTCAGTCCTGCCGTCACATCGATCCCTATTCCGGCGCTCCTCCCCAACACGAATAAATCAAAAGAGGTAGCAATCGAGAGAAGGATTCTTTACGTGTCGGAACCGTCATTAACTGTCTCCTCTACGTATTACACAATACTATGTTCTCCTCCAGCAGTTGTTGTTTTTTTCTTTTTCTAAGCATTTGTGTTATTGTTCCTCAGTACCTCCTTAGGCTCTGCAGAGTCCATCATCTGATCCCACCCTGTAGGCATCCCAGTCATCGTCGCTGGGACTAGCCTAAACACTGTTAGGCTCACATTTTGGTTCCTCGCCATTTGTCTCACCAATGCCAAGGCTTCTCTGTCGTCTTTCCAGCCTACAAATATTGAATAAACCTGGTTTTAGACAAATTCAAGATGATTGAGGAGATCTCAAGTTTTTACCGAAAAATGTCACAAATTGAGCGGACCTGTTAATTAGATGTTTCTTTTTTTTCCAAATAATCTCATAACCCTTAGTATCTTAAGTAAATAATCTGCAAACTCAAAATGACTTTACAAAAAAATGCAAACAAAAAGTTAAAAGTGATATCTGCATAATTTTCCATTTTCAGATTCAAGCAGGGAAATGGGCGTTTGAAACAGCTAAAACTTCAATATGTGTACCTTATAAGAGGGATTGGTCTTTTGCGTAGATAAAAGGTTTTGGCGTTGGACAAAGATCCCCACGGAGCAAGGTGCTTGTCTCAAGATTTTGATGTTAACGTTCCTACGCGCCACGTCGTCTGAGACCACCGTTGTCTGGTCAAGTGACCATACTCTGTGGAAAGGGAGCATTACAAAAGAAGCTTGTTTGTCGAGAGCGAGGGAGTAAATCACCTGGTGCATGTACTTAGGTTTTGAGATGGATGTGAACAATTCGAGCGATATAGATTTCCAGCAATGCTTGAAGTAATCAAAAGCGATGAGAACGTTGGTAGAATAAGACCGGCTTCCGGGCTCAGCCTTCTGCATTTGGTGGGAGATGAAGAGTGGATTGTCCAAACCCACTAGCTCGAAGAGGTGAAGCACGTAGTAAGTGATTGAGAAATATTTTAGAGGGAATGAGTGTCCTAGACGGTTGGTCATCCCTGCGATGTGATCTGCTTTATGAATGCACACTAAAAACTCCAGCTCTGATCCAGCCTTCCGTCTCATTAGATTCCGCTTCTGGAAACAAATGAATCGTTTTGACGCATCATATAGGTAAATGAATCACCACTGGTAATATCGTAGAGTTCAATAGAATCATTAAAGCCATTGTCGTGAAGGACTTGGCATGAAGTGTCTGTAAATTTAAAAACAAAAAAAACACTCAAGAGTTGGAGAATTGAATTGTCATGAATATAAAGAAAAATATTGGAACTCACTCTACTTTCAACGGAATACATAAAATAACACAACTCAACAATTCCTTTGTTGCTGAGAAGGAGAGACATAACGAAAGAGTCCGTTAGAGGCATTTTGGCTAGCAATGGAGGAATTGTTAAGAAAATTTTGAAGAAAATTTTGGCTGTGGAGACAACGATAATGATGGTTAAGGCTTCGTAAAATTGACCTTCATAATTATGTAGTTGACGGATCTGGTAAACTAACCAAGGTCCATCGATCTGCATCTCTGGGAAGAAGAAGAAAAGTGGCAAAAGGATTCCAGTGTTAAAGCTTTCAAACAATTTGTATCAATAGGGACCCTAAAGGATTCCAGTTGTTCTGTACTCAACTCCTGTCAAGTTTTCCCCCGGTTACTCGTAGCTTGTTGAATACGAAGTTAGCCGTGAAAATGGGGAAAAGAACGGTGACAATCCCAGTTACAACCGCTTTCTTACCTGTCCTCTTAATCATCCCAACATCCATTTTAATACCTTCGAGGAACCAATAAAAGACAAAGGCAAAAGCACCGAGCGTCTCAGGTACTTTTGGTCTATAATCATCAGGGAAACAAATGTGTTGGACCAACCAGTCATTCGGCAAAAGACTCGATTTTGATACAAAAAGAATTTCCGATCAATCAAAGCACAAAAAAGACTCAAGGCTGCCCCGGCCTTCCTCATTTTCAAAAAATTTCCGATCAATCAAAGCATACGATTTTGATACAAAAAGAAGAAAAAAACTCTTACAAGCATCATGGAGGTGATCTTTGGAACCGGAAGGCGTATCTTCTTTAGCAAGAAATAGAAAAACTGCCATAAGCAGAGTACTAGGAAAATTGTGACCTCGAGTGTAGTCCCATATCAGCATCCCTTGATATTGCGATAGCTTCTCCCACGCCAAAAGACTTCGTATGAATGGGTTGTTCTTCGCAGAACTTGGTCTCGTCGTCACTAAAGTTATATCCACGCCACGCCAAATCGTCAAAGAAGGTAGCGTTATGACCATCTTGCCAGGACGGGTAGATTCTATTTCTTCTTGGGAGAAGAAGAAACCAATAGAAGGGGATTTTTACAGTTCCAAGAAAAATGCAAAATACAGAAATCTTCATGCTACAATGTTTTATTACAAGTTACGCGCTGTGTAGGTACCCACCCTCATAATCTCTATATTTTTGTTTTGTTTTCTATCTGGCGGTTAGTTCTATCGAATTTCTGTTAGGGTTATATCAAAGTTTAGTTAGAGATCCCGATATCTCCGGGCAGCATCTCTCATCCACTCAGACCTATAACCATATCAAAAACCCTAAACCTCTTGTGCAGTGGCATAAACTGGTTTGGATCAAAAGAGGAATTCCCAAGCATAAAACATCTAACCTTAAAGCTTCCCCTGTTTTATGACCCAAGCCCTAATTCTAGGTCATCTTTTCTCATTCTTGGGAACCAAAGTCCTACCACTCTCGTCTCCTTCTTGCTTAGCAATCAGTCTGGCGTGAGAGAAACGAAGGCTACATCGCTCAATTTCTCGGCCCCTAGATACAATCCTCCGTTTGATAGACACTACTGTGAGCAATCGAGCCTCCTCCTTTAGATTGAAGCACCAGAAAACCTCCGGTGATCTCTTGAAAGCGTGGTTCTTCTTGGCTAACTTCCTGTAGATCTTCATCGCGCTTCAACAGACTTGATCGCTAGCATCGTCTATGCTTCGAACTTGCTTCTCGTCCATTTGAGTTCATAAGGGTTATATTGTTTTCGGCTTAGAGTGGGCTTGTTATAGCTTTAATGGGCTGGCTACTCTTTTTAAGTTGATAGCTTAATTGTTTTTTTTAGACATGGATAGCGTTATTGTTTCTTTTATCATTAATATATATATATATATATTAATCATTTTATGTGCATTTTAACCCGTTTAGTTATTTTATTTTATTTCTATTATTAATAGAAAAACTTTAATTTGGGTTTGTTGATCAAAAATCTTCAAAAAATGTTAATTGAATCTTTAATTTTATTAAAATTAAAAAAAATCCATATTTCAACAAATTGAATACACTTACGAACCAATAAAAAATTAAAAGGATTTTAACCCCAAAAAAATAAATTGAAAAGACAAATACAAATGGAATGACTGGCAGAAAAGAACAAAACCAAAGACAAATAATAAGAAACACACACACAATCAATCAAGGGCACATAGCAAATTTGCACACAAATGAACCAATTCAAGTTGATATAGTAATTCAAACTAGAGACGAGTTTTGCATAACACTCTCTGAAATCCATTTAACGAGGTCGCCGTAACGTTGATCATTACAGGCGTACACACAGCCTTCAACGTACGTCTCCTCGACCGAAAAATCCACGTCTTGTAGCTCACTCTAGCCGTTATATACACTTCCATTTCTATCGTCCCTTTCGATTTTTCAGCTCTCAAGTCCTTGGCATTGAACTTAGACAGTGCCCTGTTGTGCGACACAAGCTGGGTTTCAATCTTTGTCTCGTTCTTAGGACGCTGCTTGAAAGCAGAGATCTCCTTGTGAGCCACGGATTGATTATGGTGAGCCGTGGAGATACGCATGGAGTGGTATCTTACGGAGACATGTTTCTCCGGGTTGTATGATTTGATCACGTAGTTGAATTTGGCGTTAATGTGATCGTCATTGCCTATGGAAAAATCTTGAACCGACGCGTCTTCTACCGTATAGATGAGTCGCTTTGGCCTGAGGGTTAAGTATGTGATCAATATGGCGAGACCCACAAGGAGTCCCAAGAGGATGAGTGCAACAATGATGCATAGGACGGGGTTCATACGCCTGCCCGGCAGCGGTTGTGATGTCGGTTGCGTTCTCCGAGGCGGTTGGTTTGGAGGAACCATCGTCAGAGAAGATTTTGTTGGACGTCTAGTTAAATGTTGGGAAAAGGATAGATGGCAAAGATTAATTTGAATGCTTTGCTTATGGTTCGATACACTATATATGAAGGAACTAAAACGGCCAGTAAGATTCTTTGCCTTTGTATAAGGATTAGTTCCAAAACTATTGATTTGAAATTCTTAATTCTTTAGCATTGCTTGTGAATAAATCAAGACATCTTGGAAGCTGGAAGATTCCTAATTTTTAGTTTTTTGGTTGTTTAATTCTTTGCTTCTTGGTGTAACGGTGTCACCAAAACTAATTTGGATGTCAATAACAGTTTTTTTTTCCCGATTCTACCTCTTAATTTTATGATAAAAAAAATAAATATATATATATATATATATATCTACAATCAACGTTCTCATTCACATATAAATATTACAGTTTCATTAACACACAAGAAAACAAGGAAAGTGAATCTGTAAACTTGGTTTCAGTTACTTAATAACAAAAATTAATATTCTGATTCACATGTAAATATTACAGTTTCATTTGCTGAGTTAAAAGTTCTTATGAAGATATATATATTTCTATATACTTTAATTAACATCGTTGTGTTTAATTATCCCCCTTTGCTTTGTCAGAAGCCTTTATTCCTTTCCCAAAATGCGTAAAGGAAAAAAAGATAGTCAGAAAAAAAAAAGAAAAAAAAACGAACAACAGTAAGAAAGATGGAGCTTGTATGTTTCAGGTTCTATGCAATTCAAACTAACACTTTCGGTCTGATAAGAGTTGATCAATGTCAAAACCATTTTTCTTTATCGTAGAAGAGGCTTCTATATTTATAAAATTGATTATACTTAAACCTAAAATAATATGTTAAATTTCCTTACAAAAAGTTACCCTAAGCTAAATATATAGATTTGTTGCCCGTTTGAAATTAGTAACATATCAAATTCTTCTCTTCAAGACCATTACTATTTCAATATGTTGTGACTCGTGGGGAACAAAATTAGTTAGGATTTAGGAATGGGGACGGATAATTCGATCACTAATAGTGACGAAATAAGTCAGGATTAAATAAATGAAATTTGTACTTATAGAAATGAATTATAAACAAAATGATCGGGATAGATAAGCCTGGATGACCGGTTAAACAAAATTTAACCAGAGTGATTAATATCAGTTGCAATTCATTTCTAATCCTAAAATATTATATGTCGCAATGTATTTTTCGGTGTTCAAATTTGTTGTTATTACGCTGTTTTAATAGTGTCGACACCATTTACAGTCATATTGATTAATATATGAAAATGATAGGATGATGCGTTTTATCCAACTCTAACCATGGAGTATGTCAAATCTATGAGATCCATTAGACTAGAATATTTAAAAAACGATATGTTCTTATGTGCGTTTATAGAAACAGAGCTATTGACAAGTGATGCAGAAAAGGGGAAAGATGATGGGAATGGAATAAGTTAAAGTAAAAGTAGCCATTGCATGCTGAGCATTGAAGTTGGTCGCCGCATATCCCTTGGAAGATCCTTTCTCCTTCACCTTCTCCACCACGAAATATACATATTGATATATACACACGTGAGACTGTGTGTATCAGTGTATGTGTGTGTTTGTATATAGATTTCTATATCATACATCATATATACACACACCAAAATATAAAAAATTATAGAGAATGCTTACGGTGTGCCTCATGGATGCTGCCTTCAGTAACAGCAATAACAAGACAACCAAAGGCTCTTCGGGATATGAATATGGCTACGATAATGGTGTGGAGGACGAGAAGGAAGAGGAAGAAGATGACTATGGTGATGGAGACAGGCCCGGGCGGTCATGTTTATGGGTGCATATTATGTACTACTGCCGCCGCTGCGTCCGGTCGGTAGCGATCACATTTTGTGCATGTGTTTGTGAAATATTTTTGGTGTGCTTCGAAATTCTTTATTTTTTTATGTAAAGAAGAAAAAGTTCATTGTGTGTTCTGTAGTCTTCTAAATTATAGCAAAAAGAGAAAGGCGAGAGATCAATCGAACATATGATGTGTGCCAGAATTTGTGCCTTAGTATTTTTTCCCAATGGGTGGGCCAAATTTATTCTCTCATTCCAACCAGACGGATAGAGAAATAAAATGTGGAATTCCACCAAAGAGATGTAACACATGAAGAAGCCTCTCATACAAAAGTAATGTTATAATTTGAACAAACCATTCCCTTTTTAGTTTCTGACAAATACAAGATATAATAAAAGCTTCAACAACGAATTCAAAAACATTTTACAGTGATACTATATGACAATAAAACGTAAACTAGAAGCAACCACGATCATATCTCATTTGCTTAGAATGGCCTAAAATAAGGGATAAAAGGTTTATGTTGGGTGAATTTTTTTTTTTAAAAAGAATGAATAGTAGAAGCCCAAGTGACTGAGGTGTTTATAAGAGAGGTGACCTCTAAGATGCGATTGGTTTTGAAGTGGCCTTCTTAATGGCTTCCGCGTAGGTCCTGTGCTGGTATGTTAAGGTCGACTCAAGCAAGTCCCAAAGAGACGTCTTCGGGTTCCATCCTAATTATTTGCCCACACCACATTATCAGAAAACTACTGGTTACGTTTGAAGAGAAAAAAAACTGACAAAACAAAAGGGAATTACCAAGTTGACGGTTGATGAGGGTCATGTCTGGGATTCTCTTGTCGCTATCGTCATAACCTTCTCCATAAAATTCTTTGGAGCTCACGTCTATCGTTGGGCTCTCTATAGCTGTCTCTCCACTCACTTTTGCGTAGACCTATCCATTTTTTATTTTGCAACATTTGAGCGTGCTATAGTATATCAAAAATCAATAGTCTTATTCGTGACCAATTTTTCTCACCTCAGTCATCATTTCAGCAAGTTGTCTTACTGTCACTTCATTGTTTGGGTTGCCGACATTGAAGATATGCCCATTGGCTCTCTCTGGGTTTTCCTGTTAAAATCCCTCAAGCAAATTCAGATGCAACTTCTTAGATAACATTACAACAAACGAAATCAGCAATTAATGAAACTCACAATCATCAAAAGGACAGCTTCAATAGCATCTTTGATGTAGATGAAGGTTCTCTGTGATTCTCCACCATCCACAAGCTTGAGAGGCTCACGCCGCAGAAGGTTCTGAAAATAACCCAAAAAGTAAAGAAGTTAAGCTGCAGCCACAAAAAGATTTCGGGTTATTGGACTGAGCATGTATATTTACGTTACTAAAGCATGCTAGGACCCTAGGGACACCCTCGCTAGGACCATCAATGCCGGGGATGAAATCCATCCTAGGTCCAATCCAGTTAAACGGTCTTACAATGGTGAACTCGAGTTCGTTCTCAGCACCCTCAGCTGCAATTATACAATCATGTGAAGTGAGAACCTTTGTGTCCAAATAATAAAGTAAACAAAACCGCATACCGTAGACAAGTCTCTCAATCAGTTGCTTTGCACAAGCATATGACCACCTCTGCTTCTCAATAGAACCAAATATGCAAGGGGATACATCTTCTTTGAGTACATAGAAATCAGGATCCTGTAGAAAACAAGACGAGCATCAATCATGAGTAGTGAGAAATACAGAGACAAAAGTATTAATAAGAACCACAGGGTACGAACTAATTTTTACTTGACACAAGAAAGCTAAGCAAACAAGGAAAAAAGGAAAGAAAAATCTCATGTAGTAGTTGGGGCAAAAAGCCATGCTCAGGTAATATCAAGAAAAGAAGCTACATTTTCTCTCTGGATTAGAAAGTATAGAAAGTGATAGGCTTATAAAAATTTGACTTTACTCTCTGAACCAGAAAAAATAACTTAAAAACAACAACAATAATAGAATATAAAATTTCCGTATCCATCTTCAGCGAGTGTGCCAATGTACCAAAAAAAAAGAAAAACATAGTTTCTTAATCCATTTGACAGCGACATTGAGCAAAACGTTTTGCTTAAGCCAAAATGAGATAATGATCAGAGTGAATAGAAGAAAAAGACCTGACGCAGAGGATGATCCTTGGGAAGAAAGCTTCCTATGGTTTTCCCATACACTTCACAAGTGGAAAAGTGAATAAGACGCTTGTTGTTCTCTGAGCAGTATTTAACCTACATGCCCAAACCAATGAGCACTCAATGTCACATCAGAGAGTACTAAACATATCTTAAGCATCCATTTTACACAAAAAGAAAGGAAATACATACCACAGGGAGAGCATCGATGAAATTGCTGTAGATAGTGTCAAGAGGACGCGTATTGTAATCTGCTGGAGTACAGATCGCAGCTAGATTTATCGTCTGCAAAATCAAAACAACAGACTAAATAACAATTCAAAATCTAATTTCCCATAACGGATCAGATCTGAATCCCTAATCATCAAAATCAGCAAACGCACTAACTATCACTTGGACCGATTCTAATCATCCCTGCGCATAAGCATGAACAAGAAAGAGCAGATAACGACAAATTACTAAAAAAGAGTTCCAAATTGACGGAAGAAGAATACCAGATCTGCCATCTTGATGAGTCCTTCGAGTCTAGAATCATGCTTGATGTTAATACGATGAAACTGGATCCGACCAGCCCATTCAAGCGTATCAGGCTCAAGCAAGTGCTTGATCTTGTCATTGTAGACATCGAGGGCGAGCACCTTATGAGGAGTCTCCGTCATCAGCTTCTCACACAGATGAGAGCCAATGAAACCTCCAGCGCCGATCATGCATATCGTGATCGGCTTTATCGGCTTGCCGTTCAGATCCACTCTACTGTCTCCGTTGGCCATAAATGTGTCGGTGGTAGAGAAATCAAATCGCGTGATCTCTCTCTCCCTCTCACGCTACAAAGATAACAACGCAATCAATTGTGGGAATGAGGAAATAAAGGAGAGAAATGAGAGATGGATATTTAAAGGCATGTGGGCATTTATGTGTTCCCTACTCTCACCGCTTACAAATAGTCTGTACTCGCTCCCATGTTAAATTAATGTTTTCGTTCTCTCCTTGTCAAATTATGAATGCAATCATTTTAAATCTTACTGATTAGAGCTACAATTATTTTAATACTATCAACTTTGTTTCATAATTTTGGGTATGTCATATGTCTGTTGCGTCAAATTCGAATTTGTTATTTTTTAATAGTGAATTAATGCAATACTACACACCGACACGCAATTGATAATTTGATTTAAAATTATGAAACAAGAGCTAGTAGTGGGTCGTAAGTACGAATTAATTAGTGATAAGAGTTACAATAATAAGCTTACAAAGTCAATAAAGTTACAATGTCATGCTAGAAGCTAATGCATGAAGCGAGCAAAAGATGGACAAGTAAGGCTACGGGTAACAAGTAATAACTTCTATAATCACT
This sequence comes from Cardamine chenopodiifolia, assembly GCA_963922655.1. Classification (NCBI taxonomy): domain Eukaryota; kingdom Viridiplantae; phylum Streptophyta; class Magnoliopsida; order Brassicales; family Brassicaceae; genus Cardamine; species Cardamine chenopodiifolia. The sequence continues at coordinate 1,580,099 of OZ000467.1, forward strand.
CTCGGTACCGCTCTCTCTCCACTGCCCTGTGTTTATAACGTCTTTGCTTCGTCCCCCTCTTGACGCTGAAACGTTCACCTCCAGAGAACCTGCCATGTCATCATCTCTGCAATTTCATTATTTGCAATCTGAAACCAAATCGTTAACCGGAATGTGCAAACTTGATTGCTTTTGCGGTAAAATAGAGAACACACGTACAGTCGTATTCTGCCCATCCAATCCTTTGGTGAACAAGATCGTAGACCACCACTTTGTCTTTAAGAACCAAATCTGCAAAAGCAATCACCCATTGAGAAATATAGTTGCACTGTTGATCGAGTAACAGAAAAACGAAAATTGTTACCGCCAAGAATTGTTATACGACGACGATGCAACATTCTCTGGAAACCAATGCACCATATTGAGCTTCCTGACTGATGATAGCAAAATAATAATTATCTTAAGTTTTTGTGGTATCCAATAGATAATGTTAAGCTAATTAAGGGTTGAAAATGAATACAAGAGAACTATCTTTAGATTAACTCAGGCTCGGATGCGAGTTAGTCTCTCATAAGACCAAAGCTAAGGAAACTGCTACTCTTATTCAAATTCGCCAAACCAGAGACACTGGATTAACGAGAGACTCTCAGCTCCCAATTAAATGCCCAACAAAACACTAAAAGTCCACACCCAAAACAATCTGCAGAGCATCCTTATAAACCATCACTCACTAACGGCTCTCTCACAAACTCCTAACAGCTCTGATCTGCTAGATTTAGTCTTAGGCTTGATACAGTAGACCTATAACTAAGAGTTGAGCAGCTAAACTTTTTCAGAGCTTTTCATTGACACTACTACCAATACAAGTTATGAAGTAATCTAAGTATGAATATGCTTACACTAGAAAATATCTGAAGATAAGCACGGGGTCGTAAGACCATTGATGCACCACCAGCAAAGCTCAGACTAACTTCGGGAAAGACATCAACAGCCCTGCAACATGGATTCAAATTATTTTTTAGCAGTTAAGCATTCGAGAGATAATAGCTTTCTATATATACGTACATGTGAGAGAAACATTACCCAGCTGCGATATCAAAGCACTGGTAACTCTCATAGGTAATGGGACGCCCGTACTGCGAAACAGCACTCGAAATCTGCAGGTTGAATGGTTTATGAATCTTCTTTCATTTATCCTCTAAATTGGATTGTAATCTCATTCCAAAAATGTAACACTTGACAACAGATAAATCAACAACGGCAAAACTAGACTGAATATGGCATACAACGGGTTGGTGATTCGAAAACCTGAAGAAACTGAGGAAGAAAAAAACACTCACAGCTTGGATGAATGGACCATAAGCTTCGACGGGAAGATAAGCAAGAGTTGTCCCTGTATCAATTATCGTCCCATCACCAGTGGCTATTGTGAAAACAGATGGATCAATCGGTAATATCTGACCGTTCACAGCAATGGTCTGCAGGTTCACATTATAATGTGGCCTGAAATAGTTTTTGCAGCATATTATCTGAATCAAGACGTGGGTTTGTATATTTTAGTTTTCCTATCCCAAGATGAACAAACTGCATTTTATTTCCTAGGCTCAGCTACAAAATGTCTATTTCTGGATCATATGGTTCCTACAGCAGCATAGGATAGCAAAAATTGTAAGAAATCTCACATTTATATCTGTGTAGTTACTTTCATAATCATTAGTTAAACCTAGGATCTACCTCCTTGTCAAAACAAATTTTGGGAATTCTACTCTAACACAGAAGCCTGCTTCATTATGATAATAAGTACCCCAAGGTTTAGCCGGTGCTTTTACTTAGGTAATATGATAAGAACTGAGGTGTATAATAGAAAGATTGAGAACTCACTGTGATGAAACAAGAGGGGTATAGACGGTATCCGGCCTCTTAATTTGACCTAAAACCATTATACCTCCACCGTTTTTATCTCCCTTCAGACAGTGCGAGAATACTCGTGGTGCAAGTCCTTGCACAGCAAGCTGTGAAATTACAGATAAACTCCCTTGTCCTAACCCAAAGATGCCATCTACTGCTCTCCTAGGCCTCTGTAAGTCTCCGGTTTGTAAATTGCTACACCTGATGTCAATATTGAAGACAGGCATCACATATTATGAAAATTGAAAGACATGTAATATATAAATGTACACACAATGTCTTTTGTTGCTAGCTTACCCAAAGACAAAGGGAGCAGAGGAATTTATAGCCAGGGTACTGGTAATAACAGTATCAAAGGACATGAAATCTGAGATATAATAACCAGAAGTGCCACTTCCATCACCATACTTAAACGAATAGGAACAAAGATTGTTGGGAGAACATGCTGATTCTGTCTGGAAATTTGAGTAACATCTCTGGTCTGAACATGAAACCAGTGAAGCTGAGGATGAGACTCCAGGATCAAAGAAACTTAATTGAACCTGGAAACCCCAAAAAAATACACAAAAGAGAGGCAAAACAGGAGATCATATAGATGTACCTCGTCATAACGATAAAACCAAGACCATGAAGAAAATGTATTAAAATGCTATTGAGGAAAGTTAAAAATAAACATACTTGGAGTTCACTAGTCTTGGGGCAGCCATTGCAGGAAGTGCAGCTAACCCATAAAACATCACTTCCAGTGTCAATTTGCACATTAAATTCTCTTGGGGGTGTCCCAAGTTTAACTTTTGTGTAGTAAAGCCTGTCGTGATAGCAAAATAACAACAAGATTCTAAAAAAGGAATGGACAAGAGTCAAGAGGCAAAATCAAAATTCTCAATTGAACACATGCTGAGACAATATTCTAGAATGCTGCTACAATTGTTTTCCTATATATTAGATCTAATCGCGCTCATTTACTTATAATCACATTTGATTCAATCAGGTTTGATGAAGAATGCATCGAATCGTATTACTCAGCCTAACCAGAAACAAAGTAATTTTTGTTTGGGGAAATTTCAAATCCAAGTTCGGAGAATGTACTAAGGGCTCCAAAAAAATGATTTTTTCTTTAGATAACAAAAGAGAAAGAAAGAAAATTTCGAAATAAAGTGCATAAGCAAATGAGTAACAACAGTAGTAGTTACCCAACGAGAAATGGATCGGAGGCTCCATCAACAGGAAAATTAACAACTCCGCCGACAGGAGACTGCAACAACCTTCCATGGCGAGCTGAATCAAAAGCCCTGAGCTCAGTCAGACCAAGTTCATGGTTGGGCGGAATCAACCTCTCTAGCTTGAGAACCGCGTCGGAGCCGCAGACCATGGATGTCGCAGCATATAAAAGTACGAAAGCGATGATGATTACTCCTACAGGAGAAGCCACCGCCATTTCTCTCTCGAAAGAGAAAGAGAAAGCCGCCAACTGAAACGTTCTTGATATTCTGATGACAGTACTAAAGTTTGTACATTTTTGTGATTAATTTAATAAATGTGGAACGAAGATTTAAATAAATTATCCTCTTTTATTTTTAAATTTCGCATTTTTGGTTAATATGATTTCTGAAAGTGTAATTTTTTAATTGTTTGTTAGAATAAAAATTGTGTTGAGTACTAGACTGATGTGATGTCTCTATGACGTGTCTACGTACGGATGTAAAAGTTTAAATCAAATTATCAATGTTTAAAAATTAGGTTTGGATAAAGAAATAATAAAGTAAAGCGCTTAGCCAATTAATCAGAAACTAATTAGAGATTAGTAGGATATTTCTTTCCAAATTTGCTGTTGTCATAGACTACCTCTGACTGAGGTTCTAAACTAAACTAAACGGACTCCTTGAAGAGCTATATGTTTGGCTTTGTTTTTTCTTTCTACTTTAACTCCAATTGTATCAGAAAAAGATTTAGGTCATTCAATTCTCAGATGAGTGCAATAAGCAATATCTGAAAGAGAAATAAGTGAAGAGTGATTATTGACCTCTATTAGTCTAAACGTCGAACACCAATATAAATTGGAACAAAAGGATTTCTCCTCTGCTAATACCTACCAAATCGAACTGAAAAACCAAAAGATAAAAGAGTTTGTTGTCTTCTGTGAGCCCTTCCGAAATTTAACTGTTCCACATCCTTCAAAAGTGTAAAGGAGCAGTACTCGTCTTTTGAGACAGTCTCCGGTTTAAGCAGTGATCTGGACAACTCATGGAACCAAAAATACCTTCAGATGTTATATTTGCATACGCCTAACTATACCAAGAAGATGCTTAACAAGATGTTGCTTAAAGACACTTTTGAAACTGTTCACTATGGAGCATTCCAGGGAAAGTTGAAATATTTCTAAGAGTATCGTGTTAGTCATACTACCAAGCACTTTCTACACTGAACGTTTTTCTCTTGTCGAATATTTTGGATACGTGTAGGCCTAAGAGAATTGTGATTTCAAATGGTTTAAAAGAGATCAATTTGGTTACCTCTCATTGTTCTTCCAAGAGAAGTGAGGTGCAAGAGAGAAGTTGCGATACTTCCTCTGGAGTTGCTGTTCCAAAACCTTGCCATCTTATTCTCCCAAATTTGTCGACTAGGAGGATATACCTGAAACATAAACAAGTATGTGCAACAGAGAGATCAGAAAGGTTAGGTGTATCTATTATGCACTCTTAACTTTATGAAGTGGAGATTTTTCTGTACCCGGTGAGAAGGTTCAAAACTTTAATTTGTTTGCGGAAGTGATAATGATCCCCAAAGGAGTAAACAACCTGCCTCTGGAGGACGCTGTTCTCGCTGTTGTTTGGTTTTTGCATGACCCGGAGAAGCAGTTTCTTTATGGGGGCCAGGCCCAGCAGCCATTTGTCTATAAATGAAACCTGTAATTACAAGAAAACAAGTATTCCTGAAGAGAATAGGAGAAAAGACAGCTGCCAAGAAAAACACTTGTGTAGGTTCTAAAAGCTGATCCAAGTAAGAATAGCACAAAACGATACAGGATCAATACCTCAAACAACTGAAGATCTTTCCTGTTGCCAAACGATTCAAGAAATGGTTTACTCCAAGAGCTGATCATTTCCTGTCAAATAAAGCAACCACGTCCCAGCAGCAACAATTAGACAAGCTTATATATACATATATATATACTTATCAACAAGTGCTTCACCACTTAAAAACACTGTAACTGTATCATCCAAATATTGCCTACTAAGCTTAACAAGCAATATGTTTGTTAATGCTACAGTTCTCTTCCAAAAGGCTAGCCAAACATTTTCCTGGTGAAAAAGACGTGAAATTTTCTGTACCTGAGAGCTTGCTCGGAAAGACAGACACACCAATGATACTTTAGGAACATCCGAACTCTCTGGGTCAACCTCATTACTGTTGGAAGTAACAGGCAACTTCAGGCTTTTTCCATCAGAGAGAGTCACTGCTAATACCGGAAATTTGATGGCTGATGCAGCAGTAATTATAGTCTTATTTGCAGCTGCGATCTGCGAAAGCATCAACTGAAAGTTAAGGAACCTCATAAATGGCCACAGTGGGCTACACTCTCTAGATCGTGCATAGCTAAGTACAAAGGAAATCAGAAACTGGGTTCTAGTAAAAAAGAACGCCCAATAGAAATATGATTTACAAAAATGATACATATGTATAAGCCATAGCTAATGAAAGCAATCCACCCTTAAAAACTGGAACATTGTTGCCATTGCAAGAACAAACAGAATCTCGGGTCTTTGATAGTAGTGACCCCTACCAATAAAAGAGAGTGAAAGAAGTTGCATCATTACCTTACCGCCATGTTCCTTGAATTCTTTCATATCAGCAAAGTATCCCCGATTCATCTCATCATTACTGCCTTAAATCACATCATACTCCACTAATTAACTTCTCATTGAGATATATCTCCAAATAGAGAGCAAATCAATGCTAAATCCATCAACGCTTCAATGCTGAACCTGAATTAAAAAAAGAATCGAATCTAAATAAAAGGAAGCTTACAGTCTATCACGTTCATCCTGAATTGCTTTCTTGTTCCCGAACTGCCCAAAGCCAAAACAACATCAACAAATTGTTATACTCAACGTTTCTCCCATAAGAGAAAGTAATAAAAATTTCTCAGAATACCTGATAAAAATCGAGGAAAGAGCGGGTGGTTGATCGAAGAGCTGGCATTTGCGAAGGGAGAGAGTCATGATTCTCATTGCGAGTGAAGAAGAACAGCCCTGGGTGTTGGTTGCGATACGAGAGAGCAGAGACTGATCTACATTTTTGCTTTAGGAGTCGATTCAACGTCGTCGCCATTGTTGAAGACCTTAAACCCTTGTTTGTTTGAAGCAGCTACAAAACAGTGTTGTAAAATATGTCCGCTTGTTTAAAGCGAACCAACTAACTCAGTTGAAACGATAATTAAATCCTGAACCAAACTATATCTGTGGCTAAGCCGGTCAAACCGAGATTCCAATCCGGTTTAGACATTATTTTGGGCTTATTCCATCGGCATTAATTTCATTTAGAACATACAAATTATACGGATATGTAAAACTAATTCCATCAAAACTATATTTAGTGACACTAAATGACCAATTGAGATATTTGAGTAAAAAAAAAAAACGCCTACGACTCGCTCTCCCAGTTTTCCAATGAAATAAAGAGAGACAAAAATAGCCATAGCATTAAAGACTCCAAAGACTCTAGTTTCCTGGTCACCAAGTATTGTATAATCCGTCTCTGGTCCATTTGATGTGCTTCCTGATATTTTTATAAGAAAAGTTTGTGACTTAAATCATATATATATATATATATATACCTGGTTTTAAATAACTAACATTTTCAAAATTATTAAATTAGTTTAAGAGTAAGAGGTCTAGTAAGAAGAGTACCAATGTAGATGGAGGCAGAGGAAAGAGACGAAGTTGATGTATCGTAGAGAGTGAAAGGATGGGATTTAAGCGAAAACCAAAAGTAAGCCTCCAAAAAGAATCACAAACTCAAAGAGTTTCATTTCCCCATTTGGCAGCATTACCAAATACATTGCCTTAAGGCATTGGCCTCCCAAGAGCGTGTTGGCAATAACCACACCATAGCAAACAGCCATTTGTATTGGTCCAACGTAGTACTTTCCCCATTTCGGACATTATCAAACACACCTCAAGAGTTGTTAAGAGGAAACCAAACTGATATGTACTAAGCAAAAAAAATTTATTTTTAAACTGGATAAACTTAAGTTTACTTAATTTTATTCTTATATTATTTTAAAAGTAATTATAATTGTATATGGACACGGTCCAAATTGAGTTCTATAGATCCTTCAAATTAGTGATGTCTTCGAATGAAAACTATGTCAAACTTAGACCAAATAACAAGTTTCATATTAAAAACTAAAGCAGAATATCCAATTCTTAGATAACTTATGAACTTGGTTGACCAAAAAAAAAAGATAACTTATGAACTAGAAGCCAAAATGTACACTTAAAATCTTAGGGACGAGTCGGTAAACCTGAAATAAGGACCACGAGGTTTGGCTGCCGAATTTGTCTACTTGACCATTAAATGAATCAATTTTTACATTCGGATTTTTTTTGGTCTTGATCTTAAGTTTTTTTTTTAAGCTCAATAATATTTGTTTTGTTACGTTTTAGTGTTTACTCTTTCTTTTATGTTCTCGTTATATTTGAGGAAACTTTAAATTATACTCATAAAGAGCAATGTTGATTTCATACTTCTAAAAGTATATAGATCGGATCTATCCAACCTTATACAATCTATCTAACCTTATACATAAGGTTGACCTTTTGTCGGCATTCAAAAAATATTTCTTCTGACACACACAATGACTTTTTAAGTTGAAATTAGTTTTGAAAGAATTTTAATTACAGCAGTATTAATGAAACAAGATAAAGAAAAGAGACTCATAGCTAACATATGAAAGTTGAAACTAAAGAATTGATATGAGTGGATTGATAACAATTTAGATTTGTTAGTCGCAAAAATTATTCGTAATATGATAAGAAAAAATCAAAATATTTTCTATTGATAATGTAACGTACGAAAGAAAAAGGATATAGGCGGGGCTGGATTCCAGATTGCGGAGGTTTGGACGCGTCACCCATAGCCCAAAATCATTAAATGGACTTAAATTTTGTATGCCCATTACTGCATCCCTCGCAAGATAGGTTGGCAAAGGACGCAGTCACTGAACCTAATTCACACAACTCTACCTTGAGATATAATAATACCCCTGCCAATATCCTTATGGTTTCCCAAAATCTCCTCTTGTATTTGTTTTATCACCTCTTTAATCTTTCTTTCTAAAGCCATTAAACACATATTTCTCTCTCCAAAAGAAATTGCTTTAAAGAATGATTAGTTTAATGTCAACTGAATTGGATCTTTCCTTCTTCAGATCTCCCATTTAAGAGCGCTCCCATATCTCCACTCATCCCATTACCTCACCTTCCTTTACTTCATTTAAATTCTTTCTTTCCCTAACCAACAATCTCATTGTCTCTTTGACTTCACTTTCACATCTTTTTCATCTTCCTCGTTAGAATCATGATCTTTCTATAGCTTCCCTGATTTTATTCATTACGGAGATTTCTCAAAGTTCTCACCTTTACTCTTTTTCTTTTTCTTTTTCTTTTTCTTAAGACCCGTCAATAAATCCGACTTCAAGATCCGACCCGCGCCGCCAATTTTTGTGGGTTTAAGCTTCCGAACCTTCTTCTCTATCACGGTGGTGCAGATGAAACGATCCGTTAGACCTCTCTTCAGTGCTCTCCTCTTCGTCTTCTTCTTCGCCACACTCATCTGTAGAGTAGCGATCCGCCGGAGAAGCTTCTCCTTCACCTCCGCCATCGCCGAGCTCGGTACCTCCGGTCTCATGACTGAAGAGATTGTATTCAACGAGACATTGCTCGAATTCGCCATCATTGATCCCGGCGAACCTAAATTCAAGCAAGACGTCGATCTGATTGCAGATTATGACACCACTCGGAGAAGCCACCGTCGCCATTTCAGCTCAATGTCAAGACCAATCGAACAACAACGCCATGGCTACAGAGACATTGCTTCCAAATATCCGGTAACGCTTCGTTCCCCTCAGGTTTATCGTTACTGGTCAGAGTTCAAGAGAAATTTACAGCTTTGGGCTCGTAAACGAGCTTACGAATCTAATATCATGTTAGATTTGATCCAACTTGTCAAGATTCCGATTGATTCTCACAACGACGTTGTTTCAATTTCGAGTATAAAATACTCATCTTGTGCAGTTGTTGGGAATAGTGGCACATTGCTGAATAGCCAATATGGAGATCTCATTGATAAGCATGAGATTGTGATTCGGCTGAACAATGCTAAAACAGACAACTTTGAGAAGAAGGTCGGATCGAAAACGAATATATCTTTCATAAATAGTAACATTTTGCATCTATGTTCGAGAAGGGAGAGTTGTCATTGTCATCCTTATGGCCAAAAAGTGCCTATTGTGATGTACATTTGCCAACCGATTCATGTTTTGGATTACACTGTGTGCAAGCCTTCGCATCGAGCTCCTCTGGTTATCACGGATCCGAGATTCGATGTTTTGTGTGCTAGAATCGTGAAGTATTACTCGGTTAAGAAGTTCTTGGAAGAGAATACAACGGAAGGGTTTGTTGATTGGAGTAAAGCTCATGAAGGATCGTTGTTTCACTACTCGTCGGGTATGCAGGCTGTGATGCTTGCTGTGGGGATATGTGAGAAAGTTAGTGTTTTCGGATTTGGGAAGTTGAATTCAACCAAGCACCATTACCATACTAATCAGAAAGCTGAGCTGAAGCTTCATGACTATGAAGCAGAGTATAGATTGTATCGCGACCTGGAAAACAATCCCAGGGCTATTCCATTCTTGCCAAAAGCATTCAAGATCCCTTTGGTACAAGTTTACCATTGAAATATACCATTCAAGAGTTTTGTCAGAAAGTTGTTGTCCAAGTAAAGATGCTTGCTGGCAAGAGTTTACTCTGTAGTTTTGCCCCAAGATTTTGCTTGAGAATGCGAAGTGGAAACGAACACTTCCCCAATGGTAAGAGTTCTATAATACAATTTAGATTTGTGATGTCACACGTGTATGAAATTTATGTCACACATCGAAATATATATACATGGTCAATTTAGACGATATTTTTTTTCTATTTTGCATTTCAATAGAATTTATAGGAAGAAAAGGTTAATGACAACAAACAAAAAGTTTAATACGCTCGAGTAGTACGTTGATTTCATATAGAAACAAAAAAAAGTTTAATTTATCGTAACAAGAAAAAGATAGAAAAGCACATGATAGGTAATAAAAAAGAGATACAATAGAAAGAGTCTCTATTGAGGATTATGGTACAATAATGAAGTGAAGCTCACCAATTTTCTCTTCTAATACAAATACATGAGAGAAAAAGGAAATTAACGTGCTTCACAACATTCCAAGAGATAAAACCATCCTTATCTACGAAGGAAAACCCTAATTAGGGCTGATATCATACTTATTACTAACACTAAGGTAACTAGGGGTTTACACGAGCCACAAAATGCTCCCCGACAAATACATCCCTCGGAAAAGGACAAGTGTTTGTTAGCGAGCATTTATAATTAAACCTCCCATTTTCTTAAGGTACTTCGTAAGAATATTACCCTACCAAACAAAGAACCCTAATGATGATATGGCATGCCTAGTACGTAACACACCAATACTCAAACCCATGTTTCAAATTTAAAAAGAAAAAAAAATAGACAGACACCGGGTTTCATGTATAGAATAATTAATCGCAACCATATCCCAAGAAAAAAAGATCTAAATTTTATAATGTTGCTTCATTTTCTTTGTGGTAATATTCTATTTGATATCGAGTCTAACAAAGAATTTCTCCCTTTTCAAGATAGAAGTTCTTTGGTAGACTTGAGATATTTCTTGTGGTGATTAGTTTTGAAGCAACATTAGAAAATTCGGATCTTACCGATTGATTGATGATTCCCACAGTTCTCCCGGTGTATCTAACATCACTTTCACTCCGTGGTAACACATTCTGTATCCTCCTCGAACCCCTCAAACGAAAGAGATGGGTGAGGAGAATGTCCACTGCCAAAGGACTTGATGTGGTCCTTGAGAGACCTCTTATGCTTGAAATCTGATCCACATGTACAATACCAAAGCTTTCCGCAGTTTTTCTCATGGGTCCTCCAGTCACCTTTCACAGCCAACGCTTTGCCACATTTGCCACAAGAGAAGGGTTTGGAGCCATGCTTACGTTTGTAATGAGTCTGAAGTGTACGGAAATCTTTCAAGGGCTTCGACTGTGGATGGTTGATGTTGTTCTTGCATCCCTCCTCACAGCAATAGCATGGAAGCCGCAGGATAGCCGCAGGTTGGGTTGTGACCTTCAACGAGTCAGCCCCTTTTCTGAACTCGGATCCATGTCCCCACATATGCATCTGTGTTTTTTAAATATAAATTCATTAGAACATAAGAATTGGATTTGGGTATAATTCTATCTAGATTCTGATATTTTTATTGAAAGTTATATAATATATTAGTACACAGTACTACAATAGAACGAAATTTCTCGTTCCATTCTGTTTCTAAATGAGACTCAAATGCTTGTTCTACTTAGAAGTGCATTTTCATATAGGATGAGACTTGGGGGAATGGAACGGATACAATAGACTTGACGAAACTTTTGACCAGTACTTCTAAGTTCTAACATATATCATCACAAAATTAATGAGAAACCATAAACCATATATTATCAATTTATCATGTAAGAAAATTGTGTTTCCTACTTAAAAAGATTAATGTTTTAATTTTAGAATTAAAGTTGGGAATATAATAAGTTTATTTAAAGAGGGTAAAGGAGAGAATCCTAAGTAAAATATAGAAACCAATGATATTTAACTAGAAAGCTTTTACCTAGGTTAAGTAATTGATTGCATATATCCATAAAAGTAGTATGATCATTGTTTTTTATTTTCTCCTTTGTTTTGGTTTCTTGCTGGATTATACTTTACCAAATCCCACGGTGATTATTCTTTTGCTTTTTTGGCTTTTCAATCAAAAGGCAAGGCAAACAATGAAAAAAGTCAAAAGATTTTCGAAAATTTCTCAACTAATCCAGAAGTTATATACCCAATTATCCTTCTCTTAATTGATTATCTACTACAAATGATACACCAACCAGGATTAATTATCGTAGTAATTAAGTCATCAAAATTCAAAATCTTTCTTTACAAAAAGCAAAAAAAATGGTTCTTCCAATATTCTGTATGTATGACTAAATATCAGTCTCCTATGAGAATTAAGGTATATTTTATCGTTATTTTATTTTAAAACAAAACAAAATTCGTAACCAAGTAATAGAAGATAAATTAATTTTTTTAGATTTTAATTTATAGAAAATATCGTTTTAGGAAAAACATAGTGAAAATATATATATCATCAATGATCATTGATCTATACATCTGGGTCAAATTTTTGCCAAATTTGGTTTTTCGGATCAAATTTTCTAAAATGATTATGATATACATTTTATGAAATCTTGGACAAAAACTCTGTAGTTTAGTTATCAAGCTCACAGAAACTCATAAACATAAACTCAACCCGCGTCAAACGTAATTTTTTTTTGTTAAATAAAACGTAATTAATATACTCATGATCTTGCCGGCAAAAAAAATAATATATATATATATATATATATATATATATACTCATGATCTTAACACATTATTGTCTGAACTATATTGTTAAATAATACATTATTGTGTCGTTGTATAATTAAGATATGATTCAAATAATCTTTTGGTGCGATATGATAAAAAAACAGTTATCAACTAATTTTGCATAATTAAATAACCTTTAATGAAATTCCCTATGAATCTTAGAATGGACAAAGACAAAGGTAAAGTTGACATAGTGAATTAGTGATAACATGATAATCTTTTGTTCTTGTTAATATGACATATAGTAATATCGCTTAACACATAATGCTAGATTTGTAGGTGAATGTAAGATATCTAACAAAGCATTTAAGCATACATGATAATTATCACATGATAAGAGTTGAAGACGTACCTGCATGTTATTGTACCTATTGAATGTTTTGCTGCAGATAGAGCAAGCAAATTGCATTGGGCCGACGTTAATCTGAGCTGGACTTGGTATCCAAAACCTCTGCCCACTAACTTCCATGTCGGAATCAGTCATCTCCTCGGCAAACTTCATCTTCCTCCTCTTCTTCATCATCACCACACCATCCTCTATTATCTCTCTCTTGATGGGTTTCTTCTGATTATCGGAAGTTGTATCAGAGTCATCCTCCGAGCTACCACGGTGATAATTAGGAAACCCGATTTGGAGAGTGACGACATCATCCATATTCTCTTCTCTGATATCATCCAAGGCTTGACTCTTATTTTCTATGAGCTTGTTCAGAAGAGGCAAACATCGAATAGACGTGTTGAGTGGTTCTTGTGGTTGGTATAAGAATAGAGATCGTTCCAACATGCTCATCTGACAATGGTGATGATTCGATCTTGATATAGCATCTTTTGTCTTCATACGAAATAACACAGAAGGAGAAGATGGAGGTTTAAGCCATTCAATGAAGCTAGGAGATTCAAAACTCAAACCCTTCTGATCATGAGGATTCATCAAACTCATCTCTCTCTCTCCCTCTCCCTCTCCCTCTCCCTCTCCCTCTCCCTCTCTCTCTCTCTCCCCGAAGATGGATATAAGATTAGTAGTAGGAAAAGGTTATTAATCAACCTTCTTGATGTGTAACGTATTGGTTCGTCAAAATATGTCCTTTCTTTTTTTCTCCAACACAAAATCTTGGTCTTCTCTAAAGTTTTGTTTTTTTCTTCCTACCCCAACACGTATTATGTAGATATGTCGACGTTCGCACGTGTCTACGCGCTTACATTTAGGGGAAAAGTGTGTTATTCATAGAAATGTGGTGGGTCTTACTTCATTTAGTGAAAAGGAAACGCACAAGCACAAAGCTTTTCAATGAAAGAGAATCCTAAGACTCTATAGTCATTATTTTCTTCTTTACTCTCATTTCCTTTCACATTATTATTATGTAACATCTTATACCATCAAATACGATATCATTTCATCATTTTATAGTCATAATTATCTTTAAGTGCATATAGACCGGGGAAGACAATATTCATCTTGACATCAAACACAACAAATTTCAACATCATTTTAGCCGTCTTTTTAGGGACAAATGATAAAAGCAAATTTATATAAAATCACGCGTTTATTTTTATTGACATGTGATGATCCAAGTAGCAGATTACACGAATTTGATTTTATATACACTATTTCCATACGCAAGACTTTTATAGCTAGGACTCAAATCCATTACTTACATTGTATTTTAAGATATTACATTCGTACGTTAATAGAAGATATTGTAGTACTTTAATCTAGGTAAGCCCTCCAAAAAAATTCACAGTTAAGTCCTATTTGACATAAAGCTGTTTAATTTTGGATACTAATTATGCGAGAAAGACTGAAAGCACTAGAGTAATTATGGTGTTATGTCGAAACTAACATGGAATTTTGAGGGATTGCCGAAAGGCTTTAATTTGCACCACTAGTAAGACAATGCAATAATTTACTAGTTGCAGAAATGTTATTTTCCTAAAACAAATCTTATGATATAGTTTTAGATTTAAGCTTTTAAATGTAGACGAAGTTTTAGTAGTTGGAAGAGATAGAGATAGTGGAGTTTGACCTATAAGCACAAGATTTTCTTAGAAAATACATTGAAAAAGAGAACATAAAGAGTGGAGGATCTTCGCCGCAGTTTAGTCAATACCTGGAGGAATAAAATACTTGAAAAAATATATATAATTACTAAACTGAAGTAGCAGTAGTCATTTAGTCGAAACGACAAGCTTATTCAATGTATCATGTGTCATGTTGTGGTGGAGCCTAAAAGAATATTAACCGCGAAAATATAAAGTTCATAAAGGTAGAATATGGTTAATGTACAATGTACGATATACATATAATTCTTGGTTATGTTTTGTGAATCACACTTGAACATCTCACCAACCAGGCAACCATCCAAAATAAGACGATTCAACGGCAGTTAAAGTGCGATTTCTTTACTTAAATTTAAAATATTTGTTTTAAAAATAATATGGGCGGTTGGTTAAATTCTTCTTATGGACTAATGCAATTATATAAAGATAAACCGGTACGTTTCATCTAAAACCCTGAACCTTCCGAATCAGATAGAGAGGCACCGTGCAGGTGCGAGGTGTTAAATCCTTTCTTTATTAAGTTTTGGGTCCCTTTTCCGTTCCGACCGTGCAAGGGAATCGCGACGGCTCATGGTCCTTAGGTGGATATCTTCCTCAAGCCACTCCTGTGTTTTCCAATTTCAATGTCCAACAACCCATCAGATACAATTTCCAGAGCCAGCAAAATCTCAGCTTCCCTCATCCACAATTTGGCACTGCTGGCGCTAATGTACAAGTCATGCGAATTGATAATGTCGTCAAGCGTAAATCACTGGTTTCTTCTGGAGAGAACGTTTCTTCCACTAGAGTGTCGCAATCGATTTTAGCACAACCTCTGACTGATTCTTGGCGTTCCTTGGGGATACAAATGCAAGTTGTTCCTTCACTTCAACAACTTATGGCCCTTGAAGGCAAGATAAAGCTTCAAACTTTTTCTATATCGCAAACGTTAAACCTTGAAACAGTATTCCTTAGAACAAATAGTGCCTACCTATTGCAAAGTTCCTATTTTCTTATAATGTTAAGTGGTCAAGTTCCTATTTTTCCTATAATGTATGTAACACTAATGAAAGGTTTGGTCTATCTTCCTCTATTAATTAGTGTGCAGGTTGATTCCTTTTCTTTAAACCTTTTGAATCCTTAGCAATTATGTGCGTTTTCTTGATGTCTTATAGATCATTGCATTTATTCACTGCTTCATTGCCGCTAGAAGAATCGTGACCCTGCATGGTTTGGAAGTGGCAATATGTCGAAACGAGTTCGTTGATTGTTTTGATGATCTGGAATTGGGACCTTTGCTGCAGCATCCACTTGTCTTGCTCTATTATCCATCCATCTCTGGTTCTACTGTCCCAGTTCAGATCACTAGTGAAGAGATAATATCATTTCTTGATAGGTATCTGAACACTTGTGATATGGACGATGTTAAGCTCGATGAATTCCTGAATTTTGTTGCTGAGAAAAAATCAGTCACAAGCAAGGGGAAGCTTGGAATGCGTATTCAGAGCTTGCGGTGTGATACTGTTTTTCGGGTTATATTAAACTTGCTTATTAGTTAGTTATTCTGATGATATTAGGTTGGTTAAATAGTTGTTGTTTTCAAAAATCCAGCAATTTATTTGATCAGTTTGATAGTTTGTTTATGCCTTAAATCTGTAGAAATTGAAGTTTGGTTACTAGTTGTAGATTGATGATTGGAATATCAGTGATGTGCTCTGGTTTGATATTTTGTTGTTACATAGAAAGGAATAACCCTTATCTGCATGCTCATCTAAAGTTTTTGAATTTGTTAACTAATCGTTTGAGTGGAGTTGGGTTGTGCACATAAAAGTCTTACCTCTGTTTCCTAATTTTTTGGTTAAAAACTTTCTATTGATCTCATTCCATTCCACTTTTTAGTTTCTTTACTTGCCACAGGAGATGTGTTCTCAGAGTTTTCTTCTATTAATTGGTTGTATATGTTCTCTTTTTGGTTATTCACGATGAATCTGGTTTTGTAAGAGATTACCAGATTACCTTCTTAACTTATTCCTAGTATAAACTGCATTAACTGATGAATTTTTGCATTTTTATAGGATGTATGTATCCTTCATTCAAGACGCGAAGAGACAAAAAGGTGAAACATTGAAGATCTTGCTGACTGAACTGCATCAGAAGTATCACATCCTCTCATCAAAAAAACAACGGCAAGAGAAGTCCCTTACTGTCTCTGCACATCATAACGATTATTGTGGCAAGCATACAAGATTTTGTTCACCGAGCTCAGATGATAATGATAGTGCTGATTATGGGGTCGAAAATGTTAACAGTTGTGACCATTTCAGTAGTTGTCCATATCCATCTGATGCAGAAGAAATGAAGCAGAGCTCCAATAAGAAAAGGAAGGCTGAAAGCCGTAATTTAGAAAAATCTGATTTGTCCAAACTGCTTAGAAGAGGCCCCTTTAAACTACGTAGAGGACATGTGAAACAAGAGATACCCAAATCGGTAGATGATTCTGATGCTAAGCAGGTTTTCAGTGTCAATGAGGCTGATTTCACACTTTCTGAAGGAGCTTTGAGATTGTTCATTTCAACTTGGAAGGACAATTGTAAAGAGCTAAGAATGTCAATGGTAAGTTCATATGAGTATATCGAGATTGGACGACTGTTTGAATCATGTATCAGATAAATCTTTTTGCTTGAATCTGACTATAACTATCTTAAGCGACGAGTTGTGAGGCTGTATGTTTTAATTCTCTAATACTCTTTTATTTTATAGTTTGTCGAGAAAATATTGTCTTTCTACAACTTGGGGGGCTCCGAAGTACAAGCTCAGATTAAAAGAGCCAAAGCTATGTCATCATTTCCATTTGTTGGATTACTACATGTCGCTGTGAGTTAGTTCCGTTGTGTGATTTCCTGGAATGCATTTTCTTTGTTTCCTTGTTTTTTATTAATTTAATCAAAGAATTTTGTTACCTTTTTCGTCCTTTCTCCTAATTTGTAGAAGGATGCTTGGTTACTACGTTCAAAAGCTTCCTGCTTAAATTAGCCAGCATTTATTTCAGACATCAAGATTTATTAAATCAAAAGCTGTTGTTTTTCCGTCAGGTTGAAGGTGCCAAATGATGTCTTTTACGAGTCTTAGGTCTGTGTGAAGTGAGCATATATTTTCAGAATGAAGGATGCGGGATAGTTTCACGTTTGCTATTGCTGTTTACATCTAAACTCATTTTCTACTCCACTCTTCCGGTTTGCTTCTTACGTTTTGCTTTAGCTTTCTTTGTTTCCTTCTCTTTTTGCCCCTCTGTTATTTTTTCCAAGTCGAAAACATATTTGATAGCTTACCGATGATAGGTCGGTAAGACTCTTCGGCGATGAGGAGACTGTAAATCGTGGCGGAGGAGGATTGAACTGCGGCGGGGGAAGTGGTGGTGTCGTGATGACGAAGCGCGTGAGAGAGCGCGTCGAGTAAACCGCGTGAGGACATTAGGGATTCACGAGAGGTGATGGAGAGGTTGAGGAGAGTCGTGGCGGCGTTTTCTTGAGACGAGTGTGACGACGAGTAGTGAGTCTCGGCGAGGTATGGAATTGCTCCGGCGTCAGCGATGATTAGACGGCTATCAGGGTCTTGTTTGGAGATGAGTCTGAGCTCAGCCAAAGCTGCGGCTCTGGTTTGCTCGGAGACAGAGCTGAGCTTGGAGACGATTGATTCCATCGTTCTACGCTTTGCTGTTACCATTGCTATGAATCTCTTCTATCTCTGTTTCTTTTGAAAACCAAATTAATTATCTCTTTAGGGAATGAAGAAGTTGGACTTTTTGAACAAGTCACTTTGTATTATTGTATTGAAGAGTCGGGAATGGTAAACAAGAACGGAAGAGACATTAGTGGTAACTAAAAGGTGAAATTTTTTATTAGATTGATTGATCATTTCTACAGTGCTCTTATCCAAGAAAAGCACTTTTAACAATTCTAACTTTCTTCACAGATTATATGGTACGTTAAGCCTAAGTTGGGCTTCATCATGATGTTATCGTTTAAGCCCATTTAGCTTAATCTCTTGCTTGTATTTTTTAGCTTCGGATCTTTTTTGCATTCTGATCAATGCGCGGGGTTCTCGATGCTCTCTTCTCGTCTTCTGTTATATTCTCCCTTCTCTTGCCTCTCTGTCTCTCTGGTAAACCCATCTCGTGCTTGTCATTATCCTCTCGGACTAGGAGTATGATGATTTATAGAACATGAGAAAAAGCTATTACAGAGATGGTAACCAGGTTTACGTGATAGGTTAATTTCATAGCATAAATGATAAAACTATAATTTTTATAAAAAAAAAAGTGAAAAGAAGATCCTATCTTTGCTAGTACAACTTAAAGGAAATTAAGACAACGAAACTCGGCCATTTAGTTATAATTAAGAATTCCAATTCATTCAGAAATTGGAGAAGTGGTTCCGCGATGACTGAACAATCTGCAAATCGGTAGTCGTTTGGCAAGATGTTTCATCACTCATCAGCGTCCTATTTCACATTGATTATTCACGAAATCAAATTATTATTTTAGCATTATACATATATGAAATGTAATTATGTAAATATGCATTATACATGTGCCTTACTCTCGTGGGCGAGACAACCAAAGAGAGCTAAGAGCTCTGAGCCGTCCATAGTACTCTCCAATTACTAGAAAACACCGTGCAGCTTGCCGGACGGTCAAGATCCGCCGCAGCTGGTGAACGGTCTGCTGCCTCAAGTTATCAGCCTTCATTTCAATTAACAAGAGAAATTAGAAAGAACAAAAATAGAAATTAGAAAGAAAAAATAAAAACTCAATTAGTAATCACGGTTTATCTTTTCGAGGTTTTAAACTCACTATTTCTTTTGATACTATTATAAAATAATAAAGATAATTTCACACCTGCTGCATTGGTGGCTAATGGGTATTACGAAAGTCAATACCTTGTAATTTTATGATCAATTTGATCATCGTAATGTCTGAAAGCAAGAAAATATTGTACATATTCTATTGAGTTCAAAACAAAACTTTGAAAGAGATGGGAAATACTTTTAACATGTACTCTTTGTTTTTTTCAGCTATTTAATATATAAAAATTAGTTGGTGAAAGAAATTTGGCTCTTGGAATAGTTACATTTAAGACCAGAAGAACATATATATTATTATATGACAGGAGAAAAATAGCGGCGAGAAAAAGAAATGGAAAAGACATGGCCAATTGGGCATAATCCAGAAACAGACAATACGTGAAAGCAACATTTGATCAAATTATTTATTTTTCAACTAAACAAATTTAGCCAACGCATATATTTGTACATATATGTAGGCAAAATACATGCACGTCGAATTCAAAACATCTGTACGTCTATGCTCCCAAAACGTTAAATCTACATAACATATTGAAAAACAAACATATTGGTGTCCATTCTTCTAACTATAGATACACCAAATATTTGAAAAATTGTCAAAATCTATGATTATATAATTAGTTAAGTATAATCAGAAACACGTATAATTCTATCACATAGTTCTTCTCTGTTTGCGTTTGTAATTTTCGAGGAAAAACACGTATAATTTTTTATATAAAATAATAATAATAATAATAATAATATAACTTTTTAAGCAAAAAAACTAATATGTTGTTTCCCCAAACATAACCAAATAATTTAGAATGTAAATTTAACGCAAATGAAAATGTATATGTTATAGTAAGAATATAGAATGGATGAATGAAAGCAGAAGGTAGAAAACTGACCTGGCGGATAAAGCCTTCGAGATTAGAGATCTTGCCGAGAGCGACAGCCATTTGTTGCATTCCGTCGATGACGGGAGAGGAGGCGAGAGTATCAACGAGAGACTGCTGAAGTTGTTCGAGGCCTTGCGAGAGAGCCTCCTCTGCTTGTTGCGACGAGTATTGTAGGCTATATATTCCCATCAGTTGTTGCTCCGTCAATAGATCCATTTGCGTCACCAATATCTTACAAAATCCATTCATAATTCTCTTTTAGTTTTCACATATAATTTATATCCTTTCTCTATACATGGTTTCGTTTAATTAGGATTTCTATTTATACGTTTTCATGTTATAATAGGGTACTTTTAGTACAAGATTCCACAACTTTTTGTGTGTTTAATACAAGTTTTTTTCTGTAATTTGTAAACGCAAACTGAAGTAAAAACTCATTTCGCGTTTACATTTTGCAATAATGCTCTATAAGATAATTTTTTGGAGTATTTATAAACGTGAATATTATTTTATCCAAAAAAAATTGACATGCAAACGCAAAACCTAAAACTTATGTTTGGACAAATAATGCTTAAGTAGAGAAGTAGAAGACAAACCTTTATGAGATCAGATGGACGGAAACCGGCCATCCAAATAAAACACCGTTCGGCTGGGGACAACCATGTTCCGATGATAAGGTGGAAAACATCGGCTTTAGCGGCCACGGCCTTTAATCGGAATATCTCATCAAAGTGAGCAAGGTAACCGTCAACGATCAACCTTAAATCATTGTCCGATAAATGTGCCTGAAGACCGGTCCGAATCTCCGACATATGTCGGTTATCATCCTCTATCCATCTCCCATATTCCATGTCAAATATTGCAGCTCCTACATTCATTTTTCAAGATATTGTTAATAGTAACTAACATTGTTGTTGTATTTTAATGATATACTACCGCAAATGGTGTTTTCGGTTTCGTCGTAAAAAAAATGGTGTTTTAGGTTTCAGTACCGGAAGTGATGTTAGGTCCTGGTGGACCACAGCCACCCATGAACATCCCCTACGACAGAAACAATATATTAAATTCCAAAAACAGACATATTTAATAACCAATAATCAATTAAGAAACTCAACAACTGACAAGATTTAACAAACTAAAATCAATTAATTAGCAATAGGATTGTAAGAATATAAGTTATTTAATTTTCAACCTGAGAACGAGCTCGTTGAAGTTCTTGCTCTAACTGGGAAAGCTTTATCCTACTTGTCTCTAGTTGTTGCACGTAAGCCTGCTCAAACCATATATACACATTTGTTATTTAGATTCATCGCTCGTATATATAGAGAGAATTATATGTAGCATAACATAAAGAAAAAAATGATCTATGGTAATTTAATCAAAGTTTACTCATCCGTGCATGGCAATTATACGTTCATAAATGAATTATTAAAGACTGGTAAATGGTAGATATATAAATAAATGCTCATATAACAGCGATTTCTTAAAAACACACACATTGTTAGTGTGCAACACAATGTTATGTGAAAATTGGTAGTAAATAAATTAATAGGAAATATAAATAATTAAATGGAGTAAATGATAATGATTTGAGGTGAAAAGACAATTGTTTTGTTTACCTTTTTCCTAAGACGGCTTTTGCGAGCAGCTTCTCTATTTTGGGCCAAACGTCTCAATGTCTGAATCAATCAAATTTTAAGACAACTTTTAAATACCTAATTATTTCGGGAAAAGGGAATCTGAAATAATACTACAACTTCTTATAAAAGGTTATTAAAAATGTGTGTATATATGTTTCCTCGGGGGAGTCAAATAAATGTAAAGGAAAATAATGATGATGAACGTTAAAGTACCTTAGCATCAAGCTGTTTGCCTGAAGTTGTAGCCTTCCTCTGCAATGTCAGAGAACAAAGATGAGAATAGAAATGAATCCAGTGAGGGGAAAAAACAAAAATAATTGTCTAAAGTTAACTTGACTCATGTGATAAATATCCATATATACTTATATATGCAATAAAGAAGAAGCATTTAATAAATATTACAGAACTAAGCCATATGTAATGATTTTATCAGTATGTGTAACAGTTATTAAATGTAACCAGTAGATTATATGATAATAATGGATGTAAAGAAGTTAACATATTTTAACAAAAAATAAAATAATAAATAATTAATTAGAAAAGGAGAAGAGAGCATTTAAATCATGTAAAAGGGGGGAAATGACACTGAGGAATATTCTGCTTTGTTTCGCTTTTTTGGGTTTTATTTATTTGTATTTTAAATTTGTCTGTCTTCATTTTTCAGCGATTTGAGAGGTCAAATTCTGAATTTTCTCTGATCCGTTTCCTTTTTGGGATCTGTGTATGTTTTTGTTTTATTGGAAAATTTGTTAGGAGATATACATATATGAAAGCATGTGCATACTACATATCTAAGTATGACAAGGAGAGAGAAGCTAATGATATACCCATATACATACCATTACATGCATCAAAGCATGCATGTTCCATGGTGACTCCAAGTACATGCATATATCCCTTTCTAAAATTGAATTTTTTAAAAGTGATGATGATGGTTTGCGCAAAAAAAAAAAAAGAAAAAGAAGTGATGATGATGATGAGTACCTTATCTTCCGAAGGTTTTGGAGGAGCTAAAGTTCGCGAAGTGGAGGGAAGTCCAGATGTTGAACTTGAGTTTGCCATGTTGTTATTATGATGATGATGCTGAAGCATGAGATGATGGTTCTGTTTGCTACTCATCGGAGACTCCGGCTGTTGACTTTCCTCTTTGCCGGAGAAATTCGCCGATCCTGAATCTGTGCTTTCTCCTCCTGACTTGGAACTCTCCTGCAATACATATTCAACATAAACATACTCATCATGAACATATACTAAACTGGATAGCTAATAAAAAGTCAGAGAAAAGATAATTAATGTAACTAAGGAGGAATTGACCTTAGCGTATAAATTTTGACAAATGGGTTTAGTTCAAATTGCGTTTATTATTTGTTTGATCTAATATAAAGTCAGAAGAAGGGAGTATTAACTAGTTTAAAATCGCTTTCAGTTTTTTCGAGGGAACAAGCAAAATAGTAGATGGTAAGAGGAACAAGAAAGCCGAACGCATGTATATAAAAGAGTAAAATGGGATTTTTTTTTTGGGTCAAAAGTAAAATGGGAATTTAAAAAACATAAATAAGGTAAAAAAATAAATATTTATTTTTATTAGGAATACCGGAAAAAGAGAAAAAACAAGGGGAAAGGGTCAAAGAGGAAGAAAGGATACAGTAGGAAGAGTTTGGTGAGTTCTGATTGGCCATGAAGGGAACATCTCCAGAGTCGTAGCTCCTGCTCCTCCTAATAAAGCTGCAAATTTCATCATTACATTTATATAAATTATCAGATGAGATGTTCATCATAATTATGTCTGATATTAATTGTGTGCATCGTGTGTTTGATGTAACCTACTAATATTCTATTTAGAACTAACAACATCATTTATCACGTGGATCTATATATAACATTACACATTTACCAATATAATTATGAATACTTGTCAGCATAAATATATATTGTGAATATAAGATATCGAGGAAGATAGGGAGTTGGTAAAAGATTTATTTTATCTTTTTATTAAAAGAAAAAGAAAAGAGAGAAGAGAAAGAAATAAACAAGTCACGCCAACCGAGACTCTCTTTTGCCTCCGTATCATCACCAAATCACAAACCTATCTAAAGACTTGTTCAGAGTCTCAGCCTTTTCTTTGTTTCCAATTTCATTTTTTCTATTAGTTTTAAAACTTTATAGGAGTTTGTTAAGGAAAGCTCACGTCATGCAGGGATTGAAAGAGGGGCTTACGTGGCTTGGCTTCGTCGTTACCTTTCAGAACAATTGCTTCTTCTAGCTCTCCAAAATCGAAGCTGGACGATCCATCTTGGTAACTGTTTCATTTAATAATTATTTATTTAGTACCAAAAAGAATACTGATCATGTGTTTATAACTAAACTTAGAAAAAAATGAACAAGAAGAAATCAAAATAACCATACCTTGACGGTCACATACAATGAAATGTTTACACCACAGCTATGACTATATATAACCTATATTGGGTGATCTGTAACACATTATTAAGTTTCTGTTTTACCTATAGATTTTCGTTGACCATTTACTATCTTACAAATGAAACCGTATAATATATCATACTAAGAAAATGACAACATGAAGATAAACAAAGAAGAGCCATATATAAATTTTAGAGCTTCAGACTCGATATTATTAAGAAAAAAATAGCTTTATGTGTGTATATGTAAAGAAGAAAAGATGAACTTTATGTATATATACATACGTAAAGAAGGAAAGATGTAGGAAGATTTGTTACATGAATCCATGAGGTGGATGATTGTTGTTTAGGCCATGAAGGAGTGAATAAGAAAGATGATGAGTATGGTTATGGTTTGTGGCTTCGCTGATTCTATGGTTCGCCATCTCCCTCAAAAAAATCAGCTCTAGTTGATAATATCCCTCTTTCTTGATCTTCTTTTCAACTTCTTCTCCCTTTTTTATTAATATCTTTTCTGTAAAAGACTTAAGTCTTGAAAAGATGAAAGAAAGAAGGAAATACACAAGAGAGAGAGAGAAAAGATTGGAAGTCTTAATTAAGTCTTGATCATATGATTGGAATCTGAAAAGAAAAAGCTAGTAGATGATGAACATGAAAGTAAGATATCTATGTGTTTAATTTATTACCTTTGAGATGTTTTTCTATTTGCTTTGGGTGTCTGAGAACAAAGAGGAGAGAAAAATAGAGAAAGAGCGAAATTAAGATGGAAGCTTTCACGTCAAAGGCTTCGTTTTTTTAATGGATGAACAGAAAAACAAAGAGGGTCCAACTTCTCTATTTGAGAGATACCATATACACAATATGTGGGCGTGTATATATGTAGTTAGAGAGGGGAATGATAATAATAATAATTAGTCTAATCGAGTAGATATGTCTAATTGTATAGTATTATTACTCTTTTCTCTTTATTTCTCTCTACTTGTATGCGAAGAAACTTTTGTGATTCACCCGTCTTTCCTTTTCTCCACCTTTAATTATCCATCTATTTCCACAGTAACACAAATTGCATTTGCTAAATTTCGAAAAAAAAATCTCTCAAAGATCTTGTCCTATTCCTAGACTTTGTCTCCAGGCTCTATTTTCGTGTTGTGTGTGTCTCTTGAATAATGTTGGTTTTGAGAACTTGTACAGAAAATTGAAATTTTACTTGACCAAACTTTATAGCTGTCAAAAGTCAAGCTAGTATTTCGGTGTTGATCAGATGGACGATGTTTATGTATTACCCATAAACAGAAAATTTACAAGTTAAAATAGGAAACAGAGAATCTAAGAGTAATTAAAAGAGCTTTACCATTATTTAAAAAGTAGCTTTATCCTTGATAAAGGAAAGAGAGAGCCTTATCCAATATCAAGAAGAAGATAATAAATAAGAAGATTGGATATAAGATTAACTGGACCGAACAGAAAATCATGAACTGAGGTAGTTTTATTAAGAAAAATATATAGAGGTCAGAATAAAATTAAAATGAGAATTTGTATTTTAGTAAATAAAGGAGAAAGAGAGCATAAAAAGAGGAGGAACCCACTAGAATCACTGACTCCTACTCCACAATCTCTCTCTCTCTTTTTGTAACCGCCTGTTTCTGCTTATTGGCTCTTTTTCATCAAATCTCTTTTTGGGCTTATTCAAGTACACTATTTTTTATTATCTAACACTTTTCTATTTTTCACATTCACGTTACGTAGTTTGCATATATTCGTTTATGTGTATGTGAAAGGAATGGTGAATTTGTTATAAGAAAAAAAAAGAGAGTTTCTTTTAACATTCTAGCAGCATGGCCCATGTAGTTATTTTGTAAACTAGTTTATTGTGTGTTTTTATAAAACCAAAAGATTTTAAAATGAAAATTCCCGAATATTATCAAGAATCTTTGAATGGGCATGATATATACACACAGAGTATACTTTATAACTTCTGCGAAATAAATAATTTTAGTCTTGTAGGCATACTCTGGTTCTAATGATTAAATGAGTACAACTCCCCCAGCTAGATTATCTTAAGTATTATATTCGGATGATCTAACGATTTTGTTATTGGATATATATTAGAATGCACAATGAGAGATCAAATAATGTTCATTTTTTTCTCAAGTTTAGTAACAATATATATATATATATATATACTTTATAAATACACATACACATAACTAAAGACAATGTAATAATCGAGTGAGATAAGGAATCTTTGTTGATGTGTATATTAAAATAGCAGAATCGAGTGAGTTTCTATTTCTAAACCAGCTCTTTTTGTTAAATGACCTTTGGGAGAGAGTGGGGATAACAATAGCATGAATATAATACGTCTATATATGTATATAATATATCCACATACATATATATACCGGCAAGTTTTAGTTCATCTCCAGTCTATAGTTTTCTAAGTTTTGAAAGCAAAGATTGATAATATATGTGACAGTTTCGGAAACCATAGCTTTAAAAATATAATAAAATCATATATAGAGAGCTTTGTATTTCAAATTTCAAATTTAATAGACCAAGAACAACTTCCTTGAGACGGTTAACCTACCATACTTAAGTTGAATAAACTATGTTGCTTCTACCAGTTCAACCACAAACCTCTTAGAATAATGTCAATTATGTAGACCAATAAGATAATACTAAATGGCCTTCTTGCGTTAATCGTAAATAAATAGGAAAATAGCATTAAAAATATCAATAACTATGAACATCTCAATCAAATGTTATTTAAATTGATTTGTTTGGTACTATCTTTAATTTTATTGATGGGTCAACATCCAGAAATTGTTAGAAATTGTTATATGTCCACATTTCAGATTCCTTTCCTTTATTAGAAATTGTTATATGTCTCCCTTGATTCGTAAAGCTAATCAAGTCAATGAGCTCTTGCAAATCTACTTTTGTCCGTGCTTTCTTCTTTAGTTTGTGTCATTATGAATCTCTCAAAATTGAGATTTTTTTAACGCCTCTTTAGTCGGATGGGGTTTTCCTTTTTTTTTTTTTTGTAAAAGTATATTCCAAAGTTTTGCATAAATTCAATGTTAGTTTGTATGTCAGAATAGGGTTTAGATTATCAAATTAACTCAGCCCAATATCATATTAGAATTCTTTGCGTATACATTTGGTGGTTGAAAATATTTCTTTTGCCCAACAGTAATATAATATAAAAAACTGGGTTATAACAAAAAAGCATATACATATACACTATGCATGGTAGACATTAATGGATTTATTAAATAAGAGCTATAGAGAGAAATGATGGTTTGAGTTGGAAACCAAAGGGAGAAGTTAAACAAAATCTTTGACAGAGTTGACAACATA
Organism: Cardamine chenopodiifolia; assembly: GCA_963922655.1. Lineage (NCBI taxonomy): Eukaryota > Viridiplantae > Streptophyta > Magnoliopsida > Brassicales > Brassicaceae > Cardamine > Cardamine chenopodiifolia. The sequence goes on from OZ000467.1 coordinate 1,607,954, forward strand.
ATTTGCATGAGATAATGGGCCCCCAGCTAGAGCAAAAGTAGCTCAGTCTGAATTGGTCATAACTACGATCAATATGGAAGAGAATCTGCATGCCCAATGAATTGTGGATTTTAGACAGAGTAGATATCATATAAGAAATGTGGCCCACACTTTTTTTATGAGTTTAGTTTGTTTATTTCAACATGCAATTCTTCCATTCATTATTTATTTATTAATATTATTTTTGACATAACTTTACCAAATACTACAAAACATAAAATTTTGCGGTTTTATTATACAGTTGTTAAATTTATGTTTAGCCTCAATAAATCATGTGTATACCTGTTGGAATCATTGGACGTCTTTTAAGTATTATAATATTGATTTTCTAAAGAACTTAATACTCCTTTAAAGTATTTGAAATTAACATCGTTCCATACATTTACATTTAAAATAGTGCAGCCAAATTGGGTCCGGCCTTGATTTCAAAGCCCAACAAGTTGATGTTTGACGCCTAAAAGCTATATTAACAATTTAGTGGCATATTTGCTAGAAATTCATTTTGAGCGTTGGTAGAATCCTCCTTTTTTGGGTTCAAGTGTAAATTTTGCCTTAATTTAAGATTTTGCGACAATAATATCTGTAAGGGGCCACATTTTGCTTGGTTTGCTAGGCCCATATCATTTAGGGCTGTTTCTGAGTGCAGATGTAATGGTGGCAACGGTGCAAACTAACGTCGGGTAAGAATTTTTTTTTTTTACTAACTTGTAAAATAGAATTCATAAAGATTTCAAAACTTACGTTAAGAGTTAAGACCATTATACATTACTCACATATTTGAAGTAATACTCTCGAGATACAAAAAGTTAGAAATGGGAAAGTTATGAAAATATATTTTCTTTATTCTTTTAATTAAAAGAAATAAATACATCATATATATAAACCTAGAATATAAGAGACAGATGCGATACAGTGAGAGAGAGTAAAAGCCACTCAAATAGTTTTAATAATATAATTGAGACCATTATAGACTTAGAAATGAAATAACATTAGAGTGACTGATTCCCACGTTCCACCTTCTTCGTAACCCTTTTCTTCATCGCCACTCAGTCTCTGCAACATTTTCTGTAATGTGTAAATTGCCAACTTTTTTATCTCTTAATATATTATTATAATATTTCCTATGTTTGCCGGCCATGACGATGACGATTCCTTCCTTTATCCCATATCTCTTTTTCCTTCTCTCTCATCTCATTGCCAACAAAAGATCCTAACTTTTTCTCCTTCTCTCCTGGCGTAAAAAGAGCGAGAAACAGTCGATTTTTGAGAAGAGATACAGAGAGCGAGAAGGCGCGCAAGCTCCAACTTTGGCGGTTCGGAGGCTCCGCGTCGTCGGTTGGTCGAGTCGTTCTGGAGCTCTCTCGTTGTTTCTCGACGGCGTAGGAGGAAGTAAACGACCGGCGAGCCATGGACATTGGTGGTCCAACCAATGTCCGCCACGTGGCTTACGTGACTTTTGATCGCTTCAATGGCTTCCTCGGCCTTCCCTCTGAGTTCGAGCCTGATATCCCCTGAAAAGCTCCCAGTGCAAGGTTGGCTTGCACTTTAATTCCTTCTTCTTTTCATTGGCTTTCAAGATTTGTTAGATTTTCATATCTACGTTGTTTGTTTGGAAGTGCAACAGTGTTTGGTGTTTCGACAAAGTCAATGCAGTTATCATACGATTCGAGAGGGAACTGTGTTCCTGTGATACTTTTGCTATTGCAGAGCCGGCTTTATGATCAAGGAGGCTTGCAGTTAGAAGGAGTTTTCAGAATTACAGGAGAGAACAGAGAGGAAGAGTGTGTAAGGGAGCAGCTTAATAAAGGGAACATACGAGATGGGATCGATGTCCATTGTTTAGCCGGACTTATTAAGGCTTGGTTCAGGAGCTGCCGAGAGGGGTACTGGATCCTTTGCCATCGGAGCAAGTGATGCAGTGTGAGTCAGAAGAGGATTTTGTTAAGGTTGTGAGACTCTTACCTCAAACAGAAGCTTCTCTTCTTCATTGGGCTATCAATCTTATGGCTGATGTTGTTCAGTTTGAGCATGTTAACAAGATGAACTCTCGTAACCTTGCTTTAGTCTTTGCCCCCAACATGTCTCAGGTGAGCCTCTCTTTGATTTATACCTGCTATGTAAATTACCTTTGTTAAGTCCCAAAGCACGTAACAGAGAGCTACTTTAGCAAAGCATGATTCTGAAACTTTAGAGTTCAAGTAGTGTTTCGGTCTTGTGAAATGTGTTAGCTGTATTTTGGAATTCTGTGTGTAGATGGCAGACCCTTTAACAGCATTGATGTATGCTGTCCAAATGATGAAGTTGCTGAAGAGCCTCGGAAAAAACTGTGAGAGAAAGGGAAACAACATCTTCTGGGGTTGACAGAAGATGCAGCAATGAAGCCGAAGATGGCAAGAGGAAAGAAGACAATGAAGAAGAAGAAGAGGATCAAGATGGTGTGTACATAGTTAAGCAGGAAGAAGCATCGGAGAGAATAAGAGTGGTTGCTGATGCACACATGTCAGGAAGCATGAAGAGTGAGTTTGAGGGATCTAATGCTTCGGATTCAAAGGGAGATGGCGCTGTGCAGCCACCCATTTGTAGTTCGAACCCTATAGGAAGCAAGTGAAGTTGATTTATTTTTAATAGTTTTTTGTGTGTGTTTGGATTGCTTTATCTTATTGCATATGTAACTTCTAAGTAACGTAGTTTGCTGTTGAATGGTGATATGATAAGAGACTAACTCTGTGGGTTGTAAAGCAAGATGTATCTGCCCTTCTACTTCTAGTAAAGATCATTTCCATTCCGTCATAGAAACATGAAAGAGTCAAACTCTAATACCAAAAAGATACTAATACAGGATGAGTCACATGATGAAAAAAAGATAACCCCTTAGTTCTTGGGAGTTATTCGAGCTTGACAGAATGGTAGATGTGGCGAATAAACATCCAAGAAGCCAAGAAACTTATGGTTCCAAGAACCAAGAAGAAAGCGTAACATAACAAAGCAGTATATCCCAAGTAGAAACTCAGCTGCAGAAACCCGGTCATATCAGACCTGAGATAGAACAATACTCCATACCCATACATGAAGATCGCCGTGAATCCTCCACACAATATCGATCTGCAAACAATTGTCATAGTATTGTCTATGATTTAGTATGTCCCTTTGGAATCTACGATTTAGTATGTCCCTTTGGAATCTACGATTTAGTATGTCCCTTTGGAATCTACGATTTAGTATGTCCCTTTGGAAATTAAGTCATGATTCTGAAAGGAAAAGATTGTATGCCTACCATGTTTCACATTTCCTTCTATGACAACATGCTATGACCGTTTGAATCTAGATACTTAACGTAAATGTGTATCTGTGATGGCGTTTCATCATACCTAGTCTAAATCCATATCACATGTTTGCTTGGAATAAAACGCAGTGCAGTACAAGAATACATACCTCCACCACCATTCATGATCTTCACTGGAGAGCTGAATGTATGTCAAGATAATACCGACACTCGCACTCAAGAACATGAGCACAACGAATGTAAAAAGCATTATGTGAGGCAAGGTATATATTTTGAAACCCCATAAACTTGCATAGAGTTGGTGCCACTCAAGGACAACAGCACTGAAAGGTACAAGGCCTCCAAGAAACATTTGGTATAGCTTTCTCCGATACCAATTCTGAGGTGGGATTTCCCGGGGGTTTCTTTTAATAGCAGATGGAGGTTGAAGCTCTAATAATCCGAAACGGTTACCTAAAAATCCTCCCAGCATGAGAAATGGGATATTCAAAAGAGTGTACATGAGTATGATGATGACTATTGTGCCAAAGGGGAGTGCAGCTGTCGCCCCATAAGTAATTGCTACAGTGTTGAGAACCGAAACTATAATGAAGAAAGGACCCGGGTAGAGGATCCCAGCAAGACGAACACTCTTTTTCTGAAAAAGGCAATAATGCTCCAGCGTTTAAGGTTATGCGAACAATGAATCATTAGAGAACAGCAGAAGTAAAAGGCACAAAAAAATTCAATCACCTGTTTGTTTCCCTCGAATTGGCTATGGAAAGAAGCAGTTGTGTAGCCAGCCACTACTGATGTTAGAGTGTATGTGATGACGAGAGACGTCAAAAGCATTCCACGATTGTATGGGTATAGAAAACCGGTGAAGGCCAATGAAAATAGAGCAAAAAACCTGAAGTCGAAAAACAAGTCAGAGACATGGAACAAAATTAAGAAAACAAATGTTTTAAATGCCATTGAACACCATTCATCTTGTGACTTAACTTGAGTACTCCCAATAAATTGAAACAATATGTATATCAGAATGTATATGTAATATTGACTTTAACAGAATTGTCGATAACCAAGCAAATATATATGTATTTCAGGAGCACTTAATAAAATGCCATGACAAAACTGGGGTTTTTACTAAAAAAATTCAAAGTTTGCCACTGGAATTGAGTGTGATAAAATTACTTTATGTATTACTTTCTTCAGGTATACAAATGGAGAAGATAAGATAACCTACAGAACATCGAAAATAGATTGACAATAACGGAACTATAGATAGTAGAAGCTTACAAGATTAGCAACTGAGTACCAGTTCCTAAGATTGCACAAAGCAAGGAGATGTTCCGAGGACATCTAAATACATCATTATGTACGAGTTTCCAACCCACTTCCTTTTTTTCTTCTTCATCTCCGCTCGAGTAACTGAAATGCATCAAAGTGAAGTTAACTTAAAAAGATAAACTTGATCATCACATATGCTAAACTAAATTAAACAAGAATAGTCTCCTAAGAAAAAATTATCACCTTCTTAGTTCATTCTTGAGATGGCGCATAAAGAGGAAAGAAAGAAGTACAATTAACAAAACAACAACACTTATGGAGTTAAGAAATGAGAACAAGTGAATCTTCTGGCTAATAGGATGAGACGACGCCTGGGAGTACTTACTCATTCTTGTCTCAGACCGTTCTGAAGTCAAATTCCAAGAAACCGAGTATGTAAATTGAACATCCATCTCATTGCTATCTGATATATCAACCAGATACTTCGGATCACTAAAACTATTGACTTCAATAACTTCGTTTGCATTGTACAGTACATTAAACTTTAAGTGACTGAATATATAATACTTAGTATGCTTCTTCTCCCCTTGACCAAAATACTCTTTCTCTACTTTCCCAACAAATCCCCACAAAGGGAGATCGTCATAGTACATTTGAAAGTAGTAATCTTGAGCAATAGTATCTCTGAACCTGGCATTTTCACTCGCCGTTAATCTCTTGCGGCACAATATAGCATGAGTTTTGTCCTCCCTAAATTTCAGCTCATATAATGAGCTCATTAACCGGTCACCATTAAGAACTTCCCCTAGAGTTTCCTGTTTCTCAATCACAGGCTCTACAAAATATAAATTAATCTTGAATCAACTACTGAAACTTGGGACACATACACATTGTGTAAAGGGGAAAACCTGATCATTGGGTTTGTCTTGAGAAACCTAACCTGGACGGCAAAACGGCAAATCATAGTATTGATAGGTCTCACTGCTAACAAAACAAAACAAAACAAAACAAAAACCATTCTTTTAAATGGGTCTAAGAAAAATGAGCGATCTTTGAGTTCCTAGTTAAAGCTAAAGCTAGAACAAAAACATATCTTACACATTCTGTTACTTGATCTCTCCAATACAAACAAAATGCAGAAGAATTACCCAAAAGATTTGAGAATAACCTTGGATTGTGGAGTGGACCAACTTTGTTGACGAACAAAGGAACATGATCGCCGGCATTATAAAGGTCCGACGAGCCTGATCCGATCCAGAAAGTCAATGCGAGTAGGACTTGTAGTACAGTAAGCAGAAATTGCGCCATGAATTGGCACTCTTCTTATGCTTTCCAAAACGAAACGAATGAATAAGTGCAAGAGCAGCTCGAGGAACAGACTTCTTAAATCTTAATCTAAGCTAGCTCAAGAAGAAAACCATACAGATCACATGAAAACACATTTTTGGTTGGATGATGATGAATGGCTTTGCAGAATTTAGTCGGATGTTTAGATCGCTAAAGTATTTTTGGTTGACCGGAAAAAAAAGCTAAAGGCTTTTCACGTTACCCATTTTTTCAATTTGGGCCTTTCTTGATCTTATCATGGTTGTTGCTAAAGGCCCAATTTAACTAGGTTTAGTTTAGATTATAACTTTGCTACTATAAAATCTTCGTCTCTCGAAACATCTAGGGTTTCCTCTGTCTCATCATTCAGGTTTGTGCCTCAACGACTGTGTCACTTCTAGCTTCATTCTTCTTTGTTTATATGTGTATATTTTACATTAGAAGATATTGTGTCTCTCGAGCTTCTCTTTTAGATTTTCATTCGTTTTTTATTTATTTAAATTTTGTTTCGTTTCCAGGACCAGATCTTAGCTAAACTGAGACCAAACACTTCTCTCACATTCACAATTCTAGGAAATTTAGGTGTAGTTTGCCTATCAAATTACGTTTAGTTGGAGAATAAATACGTCTCTGTTTATATCAGTAGTTGTTGTTTATTTTGAATGAGCTTGATTGATAGCTACTAAGTGAATGTCCTAGAAATGATGAGAAAATTTTCTACAGTTTTGCCTAAATCTTTGTTAAGGCCTTTCAATCTGGATGAAAACTCAATCTTGCCTCATTAGAATTTTAGATGTTTTAAGATATTCTGTATGGGAGTGTCTATAATTGGTTTGGTCAGTGACCCAAAACTGTCTAAACTTAATGATTTCTATATCTTTAGCTTCTGTAATTTGTTTGATCTCAATTCTTGGTATTTGGATGAGACAATCTAAATTTTTGAATCACCATTTGACAAACCTATTTGCTTTGATCACTTCTACGGAATATACCCTAAACTGAAAAAATAGTGAACATGACAAGTTACTGATTCGTGACTTCTAAGTTAGGATTTTTATTTAGAAACTCCATTGATCAGTAACTTGTCATGTTCACTATTTCAAAATATTCTACCTTTCAGTCTAGGGTATTTTCTGTAGATGTAGTCGGGAAAATAATGTTTTATCTACACTACCACATCAGACACTGAGAATGGAGTGTTCCAAACCCACTTTTATCACACAAGAATCTAAAGGTATAGAAACCACAGCCATAAGCGAATATTCTCTTTGCTATTTCATTGTTGCGCATTTTTGTTTGTTCATTTAATTTGCTTAAATCTGTCTTGTGGACTACAGCAAACTTCAGAGTGAGGCCCTTAGAGAAGCCATATCTGTGGTCAGAGGGAAATCTGATGAAAAGAAACGTAACTTTGTGGAGACTGTTGAGCTCCAGATCGGTCTGAAGAATTATGACCCTCAAAAGGACAAGCGTTTCAGCTGTTCTGTCAAGTTACCACACATACCCCGTCCTAAAATGAAGATCTGCATGCTCAGAGATGCCCAGCATGTCGAGGAGGTGATTTATCTTATCACTTCATCTGATAATCTGATGGATTAATTTGTCTTTTGAATATAGATACTGAGACTTTTTGCAAATGGGTCATTTCTATGATTTGTTTCTTGTTTAATTGAACTTGTACTTATTTCATGTCGAGGCTCAATAATTTAAGAAAAAAGGGTTCAAGTTATGCATAGAGATGCATGAATTTTTTGGAAATCGGTCATTAGTTTAGTATGCTTTATTTCTTGCATTATGTCATCTTTGCGTATTCCATTTTGTATACTTGCCCAGGCTGAGAAAATGGGGTTGACTACATGGATGTGGAGGGTCTGAAAAAGCTTAACAACAACAAGAAATTCGTCAAGAAGCTTGCAAAGAAGTACCATGCTTTCTTGGCCTCTGAATCTGTCATTAAGCAGATTCCACGTCTTCTTGGTCCTGGTCTCAACAAGGCAGGCAAGTTCTTGCTACAGCTAATATTCCATGTTAACCTTAAGCCTGTTTTTGATTTGCATAGTAGTAAAACGTTATGTGTGGTCTTTGTTTTATGCCAATGTGTTTAGAAAGATCTCTTTCTGGTTTCTTGTTTGAATGATCTCATGGTCTCATGAACTGATCCTACCACATGATGCCTTTCTTTTATCTTCTGAGATTTTGCTTTGTTGATTTAAGTAATGTTACTTTTTCAAAAAAATTATTCAGGAAAGTTCCCAACACTTGTGAGCCACCAGGAGTCGCTAGTCAAAGGTGAATGAAACAAAGGCAACAGTAAAATTTCAGCTGAAGAAGGTTCTATGCATTGGTGTCGCAGTTGGTAACCTTTCAATGGAAGAGAAACAGATCTTCGAGCACCATGGGACCACCACAACGAATCTTCTGAGCTCTCTTACCTGTTTTAATTGTAAGACTTGTGCTACTTTAGATTTTGGTTTGGATGAGATTAATAGTGTAATGATTTTGGTTGATGGCTTTTGTACCTTCCTTATGATCTTGATTAACATGTGCATGTTTGATAGAAGAATCAACCCACAGATCATGTTATAGAAACAAATTTTGTCCCATGTGTTTTTAATTATTCTCTCTACATGTTTCCTTGAGCAGATGATCATCGAAAATGGTATTCTTTTTAACAAACGTATCATTCTTTTTTTTACAAAATCTGGGAAGTAGTCTTGTATATCCTCTGATCTAACTCCGTAGCATAAAGCTAAGTATTGCAATCTTAGTTTGCTTTTTATGGAAACCTCTATGTGTATCTAAACCGATAAACATATCTGAAAAATCAATTAACATAAACATATCTCAACCATGTACCACCGGCTTAAGGTCCTCGTTATTTGTTCGTACCAAAGTGATTGAACGTAAAACATAACTATGACAAAATTGTATATATTTGTGGCCGCCGACTACGATAAATATGGTTTTTACGTGTTCTTTAGATGATATAGTTCAAGAAATAAACTACTTCGATTTTGAAATGAAAACTGATAGACAAAATTCCTTGTAAACTAAAATAATAACCCGTGAAAGTAAAGGAAACCAAGATCCATTCATAAGCAAAATCTATTGGCTTATTATATGTGCAGCTATTTACAAATACTTATTTATTATCATCTTTGCATTTTACATTTTCGAATTAACAGATTTGGAAACGTCTTTAACTCTATTAGAAAAAATAACTAATGATGCTATTTTCGAATCTGTAAAATATGGTTTTGAATCTGAATACTAGGCTGAACCAATTGTTTAAAAATATATTACGAAAATCTTAAAAATCTTAAATAATTTTGAAACTAATTGAATATTTGGTGAATTTTTAAAAGATAAAAGTATTTGAGCAAAAAAAGTAAAGAAAAAAAAACTACAAAGAATATAGCCATATCCTAATTTTCGCCAAGTATACAACAAAACAAAGGTAGGGAAAGGGAAGCGTCCGTGCGTTCCAAAAGTTAGCGTACCCAAATCTCATCTTAACGTAAATTAGAATTCTAGGGTTCTTCCGATTAGGCTAAATCAGATCGAGATTCCCTCACATCTGATAATCAATTTATAAAGATGTCTCAGAACGGGAAGTTAATCCCAAATCTGGACCAGAACAGTACCAGGCTCCTTAATCTCACAGTTCTCCAACGAATCGATCCTTACATCGAGGAAATCCTCATCACAGCCGCTCATGTCACTTTCTATGAATTCAACATTGAGCTCAGTCAATGGGTAACTTTCAATCAATCATCTTATTCATAATTTGATTTTTGCTTTGCTACCAACTGATCTGTGTTTTTTTTTCAATCAGAGTCGTAAAGATGTTGAAGGATCTTTGTTTGTTGTCAAAAGGTAAGTACTTTCGATCTCTTGACTATGTTTGATGTTTTCTGTGTTTAACTTTAATCGTCTTAAAATCTGATGGATCTTTTTTGATTTGTTGCAGAAGTACACAACCTCGATTTCAGTTTATTGTGATGAATCGTCGGAACACAGGTCAGAATTTTCTTCTCAGTTTTGGTTTTAAGAATTTATTGCGAGTTCCTGATTTAGGAGTCAGTATTAGTAATTATCAGTGTGTTGTTAAATTTGTCTGGGCAGATAATCTGGTGGAAAACCTCCTGGGAGATTTTGAGTATGAAGTTCAAGGTCCATATTTACTTTACCGTAATGCTTCTCAAGAAGTAAATGGCATTTGGTTCTACAATAAACGTGAATGCGAGGAGGTTGCAACTCTTTTCAACAGGTATATATTATCCACTGCATATCACTTAGAAAATGTTTTTGTGATTGGACAAACTAGTCTTCCTATTGCGAGACAGATTCTTCTTGGCAAACATGGTGCTTTCATGAAGGCGTTTCTTGCAGATGTTTTATACTGTTTGATGACTAGAATGCTCAGCATGCTATATATTTATTTCCATATGCGTTGTATCTCCGCCTAACGGTTATTTGGAATGACAGAATACTTAGTGCATATTCCAAGGTAAAGCAGAAGCCAAAGACGACATCTTCAAAAAGGTAAGATCTTCATGTTCAAATTTAGACAATTGCGCTATTAGTTGTTTTTGGATATGTCTTTTCGAGGGGGAAACTTGATAATCTACATCATTGTTTCAGCTGGTATCTTTCTTATAAGTGAAATTGAGTTAAAGTTTCCTATGTACTGCAGCGAGTTTGAGGAATTGGAAGCTGTGCCTACAATGGCAGTTATGGATGGTCCTCTTGAGCCATCTTCAACTGCTAGGGATGCCCCTGATGATCCTGCATTCGTCAACTTTTTCAGTGTAAGTCTCCAAAGCTTTTGTTACATACTTGCACTATCGTCTTCACCATGACAGTCACAGCATCATATACGTCTAGTGGCAGGAGGGCCTTTCTTTTAGTTCTAGATTCTTGAATTATCTTCAACGTAGTTCTTGATTCTAGGGTCCAAACTGTTGATTTTCTTTCAAATACAATTCATAATGTAAGAATGAATTGATCAAAAATGTTGTTCCCTTGATTACAGTCAGCCATGGCTCTTGGGAACACTGCGAGTGGGTCAGCTAGTGGACCACCATATCAATCATCAGTGATTCCTCTGCAACCTCACCAACCCACGATTGCCCCTCCTGCAGTGGCAGCAGCACCTCCACAGATAAAATCACCACCAACTCTTCCATCCTCCTCCCCTCTGATGCCTCTCTTTGACAACAACCCTGATCTTATCAGCAGCAACTCCAGTGTTCACACCGATTTGGTAACGCCGTCTTTCTTTGGGCCCCCGCGGATGATGGCACAACCGCACCTCATACCTGGTTCATCTATGCCCACTGCTCCTCCTCTTAACCCTAATAATGCGACTCACCAGCAGCGGCCATATGGTACTCCGGTGCTCCAGCCTTTCCCACCACCAACTCCACCACCATCACTCGCTCCTGCACCCACTGCCCCTTTTATCAACAGAGACAAAGTGAAAGAAGCCCTTTTAGCACTGGTTCAGGTTTGTACTTTTCCACAATCACTTTACGTGAGCTGCTGCTCAAGCCTAACTAGTTGCTTTTGACAGGAGAATGAATTTATCGACATGGTGACCCGAGCTTTACAAAATGCACATCAACCATGAATCTGCGCAGGGTTGGCATCTACGTGTGGGAACAGTGGCGGCTTGATTTAGAATGTGTAGTTAAAATGTAGTTTTGTTCCCTCTTTTACACCTTTGAACCAAGTGTTGTCGGAACCTCCAAAAGCAATTTATAAGATACTGCACTGCTCCCTTGTTTAACTCATTGACCTACTTTTCATTTTTCCTACTTTCAACTTCAAGTATTAACCTTTTCTCTTGTCATTTTTTTCTGCGTATTCTAGAGACATATACTAAAGACTTTAAAAGGTTAACAAATCTTCATGCATATATAGTCTGATGGAGCACAAAATTCATATCATAAAACAGAGAAAAAATAGAGAAATTTTTTAAATTTATTGAAAGATTCGAGATCAATAGGATTGTAAAAACTTGTTTTTATGCTGCACGACAAAGACGTATCGTATTCCTTCATTTTACAATGGTCACTCCAATCATCTGTAAGCTTCGGTCAAGAAACTCTTTAACATTTTCTACGTTATTTCAACTTAGAGTGATGACATTCTTAGAGTCAAGATTATCAAGAAACACTTGTTGATATTAAATGAAACATCAAATAGCAAAGAAAGCTTCGTTTTGATTAATAATATTACACATAATTAACCAAGAGAAAGGACATATAGTACAAATGGAAGATACATGATTATTTCTCAAAGTAACCCTCAGTCCAGCCCTTGAATCCGATTTGTCCAAAAGTGAGGCAGAGGAAGAGGCCTAAGTGCCACGTAACCAACCACAACCGGAACTGTGAAGCGATATCTGGAGGAGTTGGGAAGTGAGCGAGCTCGGTGCCGATGCTCTCGAAAAAGAGACCTGTCAGGCTCATACCGTTTATCGCCGGAATACTCGACGGAGCTAGCCATCCGATCAGCCCAAACACCACCACGTTCAAATCTCTCCTCAACCAGTTCCTCTCAAAGCTTTTTCATTTTTGACACAAACAAATTATTAAAGATCATTCTCAAAAGTATCATAATAATGAGAAGAAAATAAAGAGTAACCTACCAAGTGACTCTTCCTCCCGATGCCCCGGCGAGTCTCAGAGCGTTCTTGGCTCTTAATGTTGGTTTTAGAAAAGCTAAAGACATCACGAGAAATAATTACAGTTAAGATTATATATATGTATATGTTTGATTCAGTAATTCAAAAGACAGAGAGAAATAGAGTACATGAAGAAAAGGGTTTGGCTTTGATGGATGATCCTCCGAGGCCTATCACCGTCGATGGGGTTGCAAATGTTGCTGCCAATTTCTTCTTCTTTGCTTCTTTCTCCCAAAACCGATTTTTAAGTAAACTCAACAACACTAACAAAAGGAATAGATATACTTTGTGGACGAATAGAGAGATTTCGAGGATGGGTTACCAATCAATAGCTTTGTACCTCACTATTTTCTTTGATATGGTGGGTCTACCGTCTATTTTCTTGGATAAGATTGATATCAGTTTTTTTTTTGTCCCTAATTTTTCTTTTATTTTAAAGTTTTCATGTATATATATATATATATATATTTTACATCTATTTTTGTGATTACTTATAGGATGATACACTGAATCTTCAAGATCTCCAACCAGACTTTCCAACTTTAAGGCAGTCACTGAATAATTGAATCTTACTAGGTTAGCTCTTGATGATGTTCAAGAATCATGAATCGAGCACAACTCACCGAAATATCTGCACCTGTTCTGTATTCGACATAATTCCTCTACGAGTTGCTGTAACTCCCAATTCCTTTGCTTTCTGGCACAATCCGTAAGCTACAATGAAAAATTTGGAGACAATCAGAAAAGTAGTAAATTCATCACCAAATAAAACACGAGGATTGGGTGACTTACAGAGACTGAGGAGGCTCTCCAGGTTCAATCTCAATTTTCCGAGTGAAGATTTAGAGGAAAGTGAGGTGGAGATCCAGGAAACGGCGTGTTTCGTGAGATCCATCCGGAGAAGACGGTCGTTTAGATCAGAACAGTCGTGGTTTAAATTGGACATCAGACTCGAAGTTTGGAGGAGTAGATCTTGGAGGTCCTCGAAATTACCGTCAAGAAGGCCTAACGAACGACAGTGGAAGTGGGTGTTCCATCGGAACCATTTGCCGGGAAACGGTTGTTTGTTCAACCGTTTAACCGTATTTGATGTCAACCAATCAGAAATATTTTACAGTTTTTAACCTTATTATCAGCGACATTTAAATCAATCTTGTTTTAAAATTTTAAATAACAAATTTTTATTTATTTTGTATAATCTATTTATATAAATCGTAAATTGATAAAAAAAAAACATTAAAAAATCCTACTCAGCTTCTCCGTACAGCCAAGGCGGTCGGCGGCTGACGTTATCTTACCCTAAGGAAGGCCTAACACTCTTCGAAATCCATCTTTAAGGGTTTAGACTTTTAGGGTTTGCTGAGAGGAAGAGGGTACTGAGAGAGAGATGGGGAAGAACGAAAAGACTTCGTTAGGGCGATCACTGGTGAAACACCACAACCATATGATTCAAGAATCCAAAGACAAAGGCAAATACTACAAGAATCTACAGAAGAAAGTTCTCGAATCAGTGACGGAGGTCAGCGACATCGATGCCATCATTGAGCAAGCTGAGGAGGCAGAGCGTCTTTTCACCATTAATCACAGCTCTTCCACACCTTTGTCCATCAATCTGTAAGCTTCTCTTCTTCCAAATTCCTCTTTTCTGTCATTTGATTGAATTGATATTTATGGATCTGTGTGTATAAAGTCGATAGTTTCAATTTGGTAATGGTGAAACAGAATCAACCAGACATATTGTTTTAGCCTCATCTGAATACATCTAAATGTTCTTTTGGTGTTCTTACTTAACAATTTCATTCGCATATTGTGCTACTGACTTGTTTCTCTTATTCTTTTGGTACAGAGACACAAATTCCAGCTCAAATACCATAGCGGCTGAAGAATGGAGAGAGCAACAGAAGATAGAGGAAAAGTTACACGCCACTAGTCTTCAAGTGCCTAGAAGGCACGTGGTTTTCTTCTCTTTAGATTTATTGTTTTTTTTTTGTTTCCATAGCTCTCAGAGACAGGGTATCATTTTTATTCTATTCTTCATCTTCAGACCTCCTTGGACTCCTGAAATGTCAGTGGAAGAACTTGATGCTAATGAAAAACAAGTTTTTCTGAATTGGCGCCGCATGCTTGTGAGGTTAGCTTCTTTTGTTTTACCCCATCTTAATGAACCTGTTATCATTTTTAATTTATTGATGCTGGAGTTGATAAAAGTTTATATATGTATGACCCTAATCAATTTTTTTGATTGGGAAGTTATCCTTTCCCATGCCTTACGCAATTTCTAGCTCATATAACATTATGCGTTCATTTACTATATTAGGTGTATGATTTGACTTCCTCATGTGCACGTGTCTATGTGGCTCTTTGCTATTTGCTTATGCATACTTGCATGTTCTCCTGTATTGCGTTTAGGCTCGAGGAAAATGAAAAGCTTGTGTTGACTCCATTCGAAAAGAACCTCGACATCTGGAGACAGCTTTGGCGAGTTCTTGAACGCAGTGATTTGGTAAGTCTTTGGCAAAAATGTATTAATCCTCTCATTAAAGTCAATTTTCTGGGTTTTAGTTAATTGCAAAACGGTTTTGGTTATTTACACTTGTCCTTTTCTTTTCAGATTGTTATGGTAGTTGATGGTAGAGATCCACTGTTTTACCGCTGCCCTGATCTTGAGGTAGTGCAGTCTCTCCCAACTTGAAACTCCACTTGGCACCGTATTCCTGATTCATATTTTCTTAAAGATTTGTCCTGACACAGGCATATGCTCAAGAAATTGACGAGCATAAGAAAATAATGCTTCTAGTTAATAAGGCGGATCTTTTGCCTCCTCATGTCAGGTAAGCCTTTTGTGCCTTGCTACTTTTGCCTCCAACATTATTTTGTCTTCTAATCAATTGTTTTGTCTCTTGACACTTCTGTAGGGAGAAATGGGCAGAATATTTCCGCCTTAACAATATTCTGTTTGTTTTCTGGTCAGCCGTAGCTGCTACAGCTACCCTGGAAGGTAAAGTCTTGAAAGAGCAATGGAGAAAACCCGATAACTTTGAGAAGACAGATGATCCAGACGTTGTGATATATGGCAGGGACGAGCTGTTGGGTCGTTTACAATTTGAGGCTCAAGAGATTGTCAAAGTAAGGAATTCTAGAGCAGCATCGGTATCATCGCTGTCACTGACTGTTGATTCTCAACGTGATCAAGCTGTGGTTGGATTTGTTGGGTACCCGAATGTGGGAAAGAGTTCTACAATCAACGCACTGGTGGGTCAGAAGCGAACAGGCGTCACCTCTACCCCGGGGAAAACAAAGCATTTCCAGACTTTGATAATCTCTGATGAGCTTATGCTGTGTGATTGCCCTGGTTTAGTCTTCCCTTCTTTCTCTAGCTCGAGATATGAAATGATTGCTTGTGGTGTACTTCCGATTGACCGGATGTCGGAGCACCGTGAAGCTATTCAGGTGGTGGCTGACAAGGTCCCTCGCAATGTAATTGAGAGTGTCTACAACATTTCTCTTCCTAAACCCAAACCCTATGAGCGTCAGTCCCGCCCTCCACATGCTGCAGAGCTTTTAAGAAGCTACTGTGCTTCTCGTGGCTATGTTGCCTCTAGTGGACTACCTGATGAAACGAAAGCAGCGAGGCTGATTCTGAAAGATTACATTGGAGGTAAGCTGCCACATTTTGCAATGCCACCTGGAATGACCCAAGGTGATGAACCGGACTTAGAGGACACTCCAGGAACCGGGGATCTTGATGAAGGTTCCGAGTCCGAAGACTCTACAGTGGGAGATGAGACAGAAAGCGAGCAAGTTCCTGGTATTAATGATGTGCTAGATGATCTGAGCTCGTTTGATATAGCAAACGGGCTTGCATCTTCAAAGAAAGTGACAGTGAAGAAGCAGACCGCGTCACATAAACAACACAAAAAGCCACAGAGGAAAAAGGATCGGACTTGGAGGGTTAAAAACACAGAAGATGGAGATGGAATGCCTCTGGTTAAAGTTTTCCAGAAACCGGCAAACACAGGGCCTCTCACGATGCGGTGATCCGAGCAAAGATGCTTTCCAAAATGTTGGATGGCAACCGAAGCTACTTAAAGTTACTTTTTTTTATATGTAATAACAGTTGAACCTGTCGCTGTTGTTTTTTTCCATGTTTTTTAAAGTCTTTATTTGGGGAAAAAGAGAGAAGAATGTAGGAATGACAACTCAAAATATGGTGGGAAGTGGAATTGTATTGCCACTTGGATATGTCTATCCTCTTTTGTTGAGAATATGATATCCATAAAAATAGAGCTTTCGTGGAATTTGAAATTATTTCTAATTGATTTAGTACCTAATCTTTTTAACATTATATTATAGAAATAAATTTTAAACTTTTTATGAACAATTTTTTTTTGCTAATATGTCATCACTCATCACCAAAATAATATGAAATTTAACCATACAAACTTTAATTCGCCTGGTTTATTTTAGTAAATTTGTTTCACCAAAATAATAAGAGAATTATTTTTTATTTTCATTAATAACTTATAAAAGAAAAACTAGTGATAAAAATAACAGTTTTTTTGCAGTTAAATAGACCTAACGGATTTTTAAATGATGTAGTTGTTATAAGAAAATATCTTATAAAAAAATCTTTGAAGATAGAAATGTTTTATTTCTGTCAAAACAAAATTGATAGAAATGTTTTAGTTATACAGGTACATATAGAGAGATAGCGAGAAAAAGAGTAGTGGAGAGGCCTTGGTAGTCCTCATTAGGCTTTTGTACGTTAGAGAGAGGAGAGAGAAACTTGCGAAAACACAAAAAAAAAAGTGGGCACGAAATTTCGTTTTCTTAATTCTATGAATGTTCTCTGCTTCCTTTAAATTTCATGGAAAAGAACTGTTCCTCTTGTTAAGAAGCTCCAGGATCTGACCGGTGAAGGAAGCTAGGGTTACGATTTCTTACCGGGAATTTTCACGGAGGCGGGAAGTTAAATATCAGAGATATGTTATTGATCAGAGATGCGCTTTTGTGCGAATTTTAGCTGGATTCATCTTAGTTAGGTTAATTTACTTTTGAAGCTTGAGGTTTGATAATGGATGAGGATTCGTCTATGGTGGCTGACAACGATCAGGATCGGGAGTTTCAGAATCTTGATGGAGGCCAATCTCCCTCGCCTATTCCTATGGAGAGGGAGGCGTCTCAGCAGATGAACGACCAATCACCCACTGAAGGCGGATTGGTGGCTGCGCCTTTGGATCCTAATCCGACGAGTTCTCAGCAGCAAGCGGCTGCGGTTGTTGGACAAGAGCAGCCGGCGCAAGTGGTTGGTCCGAGGTGTGCACCTACGTATTCGGTGGTGGATGCTATGATGGATAAAAAAGAGGATGGGCCTGGCCCTAGGTGTGGTCACACGTTGACGGCTGTGCCGGCTGTTGGTGACGAGGGAACGCCTGGTTATATTGGTCCTCGTCTTGTCTTGTTTGGTGGTGCCACGGCTCTTGAGGGTAATTCTGGGGGCACTGGAACTCCTACTTCAGCTGGAAGTGCTGGCATTCGTAAGTTTGCCATCTCCGTTGCCTCACTTGTTAAATGATTGAGTATCTCCGCTCTACATTTGCCTTAGTTCTTTCACTTTTAACACCTCTCTCGAAATTCTCTCCTAAATAGTTAAAAAAGTTTGCTTGTTTTAAATGGCTTAACTTTTCTGATAGAGACCACCTGGCCCTTGCCAAGCCTTAAACTTCTGAAGATTTAGCTATTAAAAAGACCTTGTGAGTTTGTCTCAGTTTGAAAACTTTGGTTCTTGAAGCTTTGTTAGTTTAGCTGGCGGTGTCCGAGATCCAATATTTTAACCGAATTGCTTATATCGTGAATTTTCCAGATCATGATTTTGTCTCCCAGTTTCACATCCTTCTTTAAACTATACCCTAATCTCATTGTGCGGATTCCAAGATCTTGTTATGTTGCCATGTCAAGTTTAAGATGCCAAACTTCATTTCTTCATCTTCTTAGTTGTCCTGTTTATATTTTCTAATCAAACTGAGCTTGTGAGGTGAAAGTGTTTTCTCAAATTTTCTTGCTTTGTATCCCTTTTTCATGAGAAATTGGTACGGCCAACAACTTGGTGTAGTAGCAGGACACATCATCGGTGTGGAATATTATTAGCATTACCTAGAACTTAGATCATTAATTTCATTAGTTTGCTAGTAGATTCTATGTTCTAGCTCTTGCTATTTCTTAAGGTTCCCAGACTTACCCGGTTGTATAAAAATTTCTTTGCTGTACAGGGCTAGCTGGTGCAACTGCCGATGTTCATTGTTATGATGTCCTTTCTAATAAGTGGACTAGGTGAGCAGAAAATCTGAATTTCCTTTGGTTTTTCATCAATGTAACAGTATCCTGATTATGAAAACTGCATGAGATCTTGCCCTTTAAGTTTTTTTACCAATTAATTTAATGAAATGAGGCTACAGGCTTACACCCTTTGGAGAACCACCAACTCCGAGGGCTGCACATGTTGCAACTGCAGTTGGGACCATGGTAGTTATTCAGGTAGGGGAGAAACGTTGATATTATTATATTATGTGTATGATGTAAGCTTATCAATTCAAGATGAGCATTTTCAGTCTGCTATGAAATGCTTCTAAATTGTTTCTGTGGTGCAGGGTGGAATTGGTCCTGCTGGTTTATCGGCTGAAGACCTTCACGTTCTTGACCTCACTCAACAACGACCACGGTGGCACAGGTTGGAAAGAAACCCTGCCACTAGTGGCTATCTCGGATTGAAATTCATTTTACTAGTTTGTATCTTGATATAGACAATGATCTCTATCCAGGGTTGTTGTTCAGGGTCTTGGACCAGGACCTCGTTATGGACATGTCATGGCACTTGTGGGACAAAGGTATCTCATGGCAATTGGTGGAAATGACGGTAAGCAGTTTTCCACATTGGCTCAATGTTTTATGTTTGGGCATCATATTCTCGTTAAAGCTCCTCGCTCCTGAACTACATTTGTAACAACTAGGGAAACGCCCACTTGCTGATGTATGGGCGTTGGATACTGCCGCTAAGCCTTATGAATGGCGTAAGCTGGAACCAGAAGGAGAAGGTCCACCTCCCTGCATGTAAGTTTGATTACACTTCTTTATGATTGCGTGCTTTCACTGGAATAATATTTTTTTTTTCTGTTTGGACATTGTACCTAGGTATGCAACTGCAAGTGCACGGTCCGATGGTCTTCTTCTTCTCTGTGGTGGAAGGGATGCAAACAGTGTGGTAAGTGAAAGAGATTCGTTACAACCTTGCTCAATTGTCTCTTTGGAAACAGACAGTGAGCCATTTATAGAGGCATGATTCTTGAATTTTGGCTTTTGCTTTATTGTCAGATAGAAATAGGACCGTGAGATTTAGTCCATTTTTTTGTAGAGGTTGAGTTTTGCCACTATGAGCTAACTGAAAAGTATACTATTTCTTCCCAGCTACAAAATTATGAACGGTGCAATGAACAATCTTTGTTCTATGTTACGGAGCAGAGGAGGATGTACCTCCTCTCTGCAAAGTAAATTAGATAGAGTTTATATTTCAACACACACTTCGTGAAGCTTCTTCAGAAAAGGAACTATAACTTCTATTGGCCTCAAGGAATGGGCTTATTAAATAATTTATTTATATATGATTATGAGAAGTTAGTCAATTCTGCGTAAAGTGAAATTTGAACTGCATTGATCTACAATGCTTGATTGAGGGGCTTAATATTTTGTTTGTATATTTGAATTGATAGCCTCTGGCCAGTGCATATGGGCTTGCGAAGCACAGAGATGGACGTTGGGAATGGGCCATAGCCCCTGGTGTCTCACCATCTGCCAGATATCAGCATGCAGCAGTATGGAATGCTTCTTCCTCTTTGGTTCTCGTATCTGGCCTCATCAGAATAATTAAACTGTTTAATGGATTATTTAGGTCTTTGTAAATGCAAGACTTCATGTGTCCGGTGGGGCACTTGGTGGTGGACGAATGGTTGAAGACTCATCCAGTGTTGCAGGTTAGCAAACAATGAGAAGTAGTCTGATGTTTGTGATGTTGGATTTTCATTGAGGAAATACTTATGTTTCCTGGATAATAGGTCCACCACTTTTAGTCGTGAATTGTGTTTCATGTATAGACGAGAGCTGTATAGAGGAATATGCCGTTGTTGAAATGTCTCTCATGTATACATGAGAGCTCTACATAATGGTTTTATACTAAAATGTGCATCGAGTGCATCTACAGTTCTCTGATTATTTCATCTATTGTCTTTGTACAGTTTTGGATACTGCAGCAGGTGTATGGTGTGATACGAAGTCAGTTGTTACTAGTCCTCGAACTGGCAGGTACAGTGCCGATGCAGCTGGTGGTGATGCTTCTGTTGAACTGACTAGGCGTTGTAGGCATGCTGCTGCTGCAGTCGGTGATTTGATATTTATCTATGGCGGTTTACGTGGAGGTAAAGAGAAAAGCTTGGCAGAACTTATGTTAATATACCTAATGATGTTCTGTTACAGACCACTTATATTTATCTATGGCGATTTCACAATTTTTTGTGCATGCTTCTCCATGAGGATGAACCAATTTATGTGGTTAGATTGTTCAAATTATGGTTTCAAAACTTAATAATATCTTGTTGATACTTTAGGGGTGCTACTTGATGACCTATTGGTTGCTGAAGATCTTGCTGCTGCGGAAACAACATATGCTGCCTCTCATGCTGCTGCAGCTGCGGCAACGAATTCGCC
The DNA here is from genome assembly GCA_963922655.1 of Cardamine chenopodiifolia. NCBI lineage: Eukaryota > Viridiplantae > Streptophyta > Magnoliopsida > Brassicales > Brassicaceae > Cardamine > Cardamine chenopodiifolia. The sequence goes on from OZ000467.1 coordinate 1,629,316, forward strand.
ACCAGGTCGATTACCTGGAAGGTATGGTTTTTCAGATGAAAGGAACAGGGAGAGATCTGAATCAAGCGCTGATGGCTCTGTTGTGCTGGGAAGCCCTGTTGCACCTCCCGTCAATGGTGATATGTATACTGATATAAGCTCTGAAAATGCATTACTTCCAGGAACTCGGTTAGCTAACTTCCATAAATATTGGTTTATCTAGTGCTGTATTTGTTAACACAGTAATGTATTTAGTGACAACCATTCAACACAACTCTGTAGGAGAACGAGCAAGGGTGTGGAGTATCTCGTTGAAGCATCGGCAGCAGAAGCTGAAGCAATCACTGCTACTTTGGCTGCTGCCAAGGCACGCCAGGTCAATGGTGAAGTTGAACTCCCAGATAGGGATTGTGGTGCAGAGGCTACACCTAGTGGGAAATCTACATCTTCACTAATCAAGCCAGATGCTATGGGATCAATCACTCTTACTCCTGCAGGGATTCGTCTTCATCATAGAGCCGTGAGTGTCGTTCTTATTGTATTGAATAAAGTATTTAGTCTTGCAATATATTTCTAACACCATGTTCTTTATTTGCTAGTATTTTTTTCGTAAGATTCTCCCCAGTATTGCATTGGTTAATAATGTTTTTGACACTTTGTTATTAGGTGGTGGTTGCTGCAGAAACTGGTGGCGCCTTAGGTGGGATGGTTAGACAGTTATCCATTGATCAATTTGAAAATGAGGGGCGGCGTGTCAGTTATGGGACACCAGAGAGTGCAACAGCAGCAAGAAAACTATTAGATCGACAAATGTCAATCAATAGTGTTCCAAAGAAGGTAAAGATTTTGGTTCGCCACATGAAGTGCTGCAAATTCTTGTGATCCAAAATGTGTATTTAAAAACGAAGTAATACATTTAGAATAGTTTATGATGAAAAGGGTACAATCTTGAACTATTATACGGCACTTTCTTGCTGCGGCATTGGTTAATCGTTTGGTTACTGTGATAGAAATCGAAAGCACCATAAAAATCCTGTTGTAATCTCCTGGTTTGCATTACTGGCAACTCATCGGTGAAAATTCCTATGCATCCTCTTTTTTGTAGAATTGGTCCTGGGTGCCTAAAGATTCTCTTAATGATTTGGCCAGGTGTCTATTTGAGGGTTCTAATTAATTGCTACCTAAATTTGTGTTAATAGGTTATAGCTCATCTTCTGAAGCCTCGTGGGTGGAAGCCTCCAGTTCGACGCCAGTTTTTTTTAGATTGCAATGAAATAGCTGATCTTTGTGATAGTGCAGAACGTATCTTCTCAAGTGAACCAACTGTATTACAGCTTAGAGCTCCTATCAAAATATTTGGTGATCTGCATGGACAGTTTGGGGATCTCATGCGCCTTTTTGATGAATATGGTTCACCATCTACAGCTGGAGACATATCGTAGGGGCACCGCTAACCACTACTTCTTTTTCCTATTGCTATTTTTGCTGGGACATTGCTCATTCTGTTGTATATTTGTCAGATACATCGATTACCTCTTCTTAGGGGACTATGTCGATCGTGGTCAACACAGTCTAGAAACAATCTCCCTTCTGCTTGCATTAAAGGTAGTAGGTGTTTGTAAATGTATATGTTAGGTTTGACTTGCTGCAGGTGTTCTAGTTGCTTGACCACAGAGGGTTTGACATTTTATTGTTGGTTCTGCAGGTTGAGTACCAGCATAACGTACACTTAATTCGGGGAAACCATGAAGCTGCAGATATTAATGCCCTTTTTGGCTTCCGAATAGAATGTATTGAGCGAATGGTAATGTAGTCTGCTTATGAATCTTTTGTTTCCATGTTTAGTTGTCTCATGTTGTGGTTGCTTTGCAGGGGGAACGTGATGGAATCTGGGTGTGGCACCGAATAAATCGTTTATTCAATTGGCTACCTCTGGCTGCATCAATCGAGAAGAAAATTATCTGTATGCATGGGGGTATTGGTCGTTCTATAAATCATGTGGAGCAGATAGAAAATATCCAACGTCCAATTACAATGGAAGCTGGCTCCATTGTGCTTATGGATTTATTATGGTCAGTCCATGTCTTCTATAATATTCTGGTTAAATTTTTGGTCTAAGTCTGACTAGTTTGTTAATGTGGAATTCGTTAGGTCGGATCCAACTGAAAATGACAGTGTTGAAGGTTTAAGGCCCAACGCTAGAGGCCCTGGATTGGTTACTTTTGGGGTGAGTAATTTTCTTTTGTTTCAAAATTTTTCCGTCGTTTGAATTTAGTATTCCTCAGTTCATTAAATCGAGCTCTGTCTCTTTCTTTTCTCAGTATCTTTTTTTGTGCAATGAGATGCTGCTATTGTTAAAACGTCTCGGATATATATCTGTTTCTATATGATATACTTTTCCTTGAAACCGAGGAATATAATCTATTCCCCCCCCCCCAATAACTTACCATATGAAGAAGTGTTAATTGGTTTTGCATTTCATTTTTTACCTGTCTGTTATTCACCAAGACTTGGCAATTGCAGCCTGACCGTGTCATGGAGTTCTGCAACAACAATGATCTTCAGTTGATTGTACGCGCACATGAATGTGTGATGGATGGATTTGAGCGGTTTGCTCAGGGACATTTGATAACGCTCTTTTCTGCAACAAACTATTGTGGTATGTGCATGATTTTCACCAGTGCCATAACCTGATTAGATAGTTCGATGGGATTATTTCTGTTTGGTTAATATTGTTATACTATCCTCAGGTACTGCCAACAATGCTGGGGCTATCTTGGTATTAGGTAGAGATCTTGTAGTGGTTCCTAAGCTCATTCACCCGTTACCTCCAGCAATTTCATCACCTGAAACTTCACCAGAGAGACATATAGAAGACACATGGATGCAGGTTCCTATTGCTTCACTTCTCATTACTATGTCTTAGTCTCTTAGTCCATAGTTTGACCTGAAAAACTGGTACTTAGCCTAGTATTTGTTTTTTGCAGGAGCTGAATGCAAATAGGCCAGCGACACCAACCAGAGGACGCCCACAAAATTCAAATGACCGAGGAGGTTCTCTGGCTTGGATGTAAGGCAGACAAAGAGGCACTCTCGTGCACATACAGACCTGCCTCCTGGTGTTCCTCATGTTGTTTGTGTACAGAAAAAGATGAGTGATAGACGAGAAGTTGATGAGGTTTGGAGATATAAGGGGGTGTATAAATTGAGATTATGAAAAGTTAGAGAAGTCAGTTTTGGTGGTGGTTTAGTAGTGATTTGTAGAGTTTATTCGTCCGGGCTTTAGTCCCCTCTTTCATTTTTTTTCAGTCTGCCGCTTTTTTCTATTATATTTTTCTCTTTACCTCTTCAATTGATTACATTTTCGTTTTCATTTGTGGTATAGTTTCTTGGCTGAGTGGATATGAGTTCTTAGAGTGGTAATATGATCTGTAGTCGGGTGATTAGTTGGGGGATGGTTTGCTGTTTTTATTTATTCTGTCTAATAGAGATGTTGGCTATTTTATCTTTTTATCAGCTCATACATTGTAACGTTTGTGTTGATATCATGGTACGAAATTTTTCCTGGCCCCTTTTGGGTTGTCTAAGGTAGACAATGAGAAAAAGATTTGACCTTTTTTGTGTGTGTTTCGTGAGCGTTTTATTACCAATTGATTAATATGGTCTTAGATTTCAAAAGAGTGATAGAGCTTGACCGTTGTAGTGTTCCGAGTGTGCTCGGTGTACCTTAAAAAAAAGGCTTGAATCTAACTTTGAAATCGTGGCTTGTTTCATTTTATCATTCAAAGTGGTAATTATAATGTTACTGTTCTTAAAGAGAGACTCTAAGTTGGTTTTATGGAGTAAATCTGCGTGGTGGCTGCAAGATGAAAAAGTTAAATGTCGTGGAATTTAATGTGATTTGGTATCAATGCTGTCATTGAGTCCGCCGTGTTGTCCTCTATGGTCTCCATGCTCTCCCTCAACTACGTTGATTCCATATTTATCTGCTTATTTAGGCATTATTAATTTGTGCGAAATTGCACAACCGTGCACTTACAAACAGAGGCGAAATGAAGTTGAACTTAACTTTCTCATTCGTTAATCGAATGTCCGATGTATCATTCATTGCAGTATTATAATTTATATACACATTCACTTCGTATGATACAGTTAAATAATAAACTCCTACCAGTTCATCTAACTAATCCAGCTCAGCATAAAAAAATTCACGCATGGCTCCAATAGAGGGGATGGCTTAACTAGTACCCAACCAACTGGGGTAGGTTCGACTTGGTTAATTAATAACATTTTCCTTTCCTTTCATGTTTCCCAAACAAGAGTCTCTCTTGGTCTATAAATAACATCGATCTATCTATATATATAATAGTCATCTTTCTACTTCTTCCTCTTTTTCTGAAAGTAAGTAGAGAATCAAAAACAAATTAGAGAGCTGAGTGATCATCAAAAGTTGTGTTATGGAGAAAGTGAGACAAATGGTCAGGGAAGCGATGAGATTAGGGAATGAAGACCCGAGAAGAATAATTCATGCTTTCAAAGTGGGACTTGCTCTTGTTTTGGTCTTTTCCTTCTATCATTACCAACCTTTCGATCCTTTCAGCGATTACTTCGGTATCAATGCAATGTGGGCTGTCATGACAGTCGTTGTGGTCTTTGAATTCTCTGTAGGTTCGTCATAACATATGAATATGTCTAATACCAGGGAGAACGCGAGATTTTTGCTGTAACAATGTGGCCATAAATGGTTTAATTACATAGAAAGTTTAGCTATTTGTAAATTTTTTTATTTTTTTTTGGATAAAAATATAATTGTAGATTTAAAATGGGTGTTTAAGTTTGGTTTGGTGTGTATTTAGGGGCCACACTTGGAAAAGGAGTAAATAGAGGAGGGGCAACACTAGGACTTGGAGCTCACCAACTAGCAAGTCTGTCTGGTCCAACAGTAGAACCTATTCTGTTGGTCATCTTTGTCTTTGTCTTTGTGTAAGGTAAACGCTGATCAGACAAGTTTTAGTCTCTTCCTTAATATCAAAACTCGATCGAACTCGTGATCTTTATTAGAAGGTTATCTAGTACACTTGTAGAGCTACAGATGCTTGATAGCACCCGTACGTATTTCCATATATATATCTAGATGAAAGAGCGATGAGTAATGGTGATATATATGTCCTTTGGATTCATACCTAAAAATATCACTAAAAACTTTGTTTTAGGAAATTTTTTAAACATGCACGTTGTATTTTTTTTTATTCGAATGTGAATTTAAAGTGAAATTTGGCAGATTTTGGGGACGTATACTTTGAAGCGACAGAGGATAGGGACATCAAAGAAGTGGAGAAGAGGAGAAGGAATCTTGATGAGAGATATAAAAGTGTTCTTGACTCAAAAAACGATGAAGAAGCTTTGGTGAATACTCTCTCTCTGTTGTTCCCTTCTCGCTTCACTTTTATCGTTATACCACTTTTGAAATAACTTGGATTGGATTCTGTATTAATATTTATTAATCTGCGTTTAGGCTAACTTCGCAGAATGCGAACCGCGTCACGGCCAATTTAGATTTACGCATCCATGGAAACAATATCTTGCTGTGGGTTCATTACTCCGGCAGTGTGCCTACCGAATTGATGCCTTGAATTCATACACAACTCTGATTTTCAGGTATTGCTTTTATAACATTTTATCAGGTATTTGCATTTAAAATAAATATTTGAAATTAGTATATCTATAACTATTTTTTATCTAAACAAAATATTTTTACATGTAAATATAATCGCAAATGCAAACACAAAACACATAATGAAATTCTTAGTCTATGTTTATATATAGTTTTTATAAGTATGTTATACATAATATGTGTTCCTTTCTAACCCTTTATCACTTCTTTTCCAATTAGATCCCAATGGACATAAAAAAAACAAATTAGAAGAGCCATTAAGAAGAATGAGCTCGGAGTCTGGAAAATCAATGAAAGAAGTGTCCATTTCATTAAAGAAAGTGACAAGACCAACTGCTTGTGATATCCATATCTTAAACTCACAATCTGCCTGCAAAGCTCTTTCCACTTTACTTAAATCAGGCATCTTGAACGATGTTGAGCCTCTACAAATGGTCTCATTACTGACAACAGTCTCTCTGCTCATCGATATTGTTAATTTAACCAAAATAATCTCAGAATCCCTACACGATCTTGCATCCGTTGCAAGATTTAAGAACAAGAAGAAGCCGAGTGCGTTATTCGAGAAGTCGGATTCCAGAATCATTGGTCGTGCCATGCCAATAAAATCTTATGAATATGATCATGTTGTCAGAATTTTACATAATGCCGATAAATTAAACAATGTTGATAATTCACGTGGACAGAGTTCACAGGAATCGTGTCATCATGTCGCCACAAAGATTGTTGTTGATGATTCAATCCATGAAAAACATGAAGATGGTGAAAAAGGAGAAGGAATCTTGAGAGATATAAAAGTATTCTCAACTCAAAAAGTAACGAAGAGACTTTGGTGGGTACTCGTGCTCTTCCCCTACTGGCTTCACATTTGTAATTATACCCTATTTGAAATAACTTGGATTGGACTTATAATTTGTATTGATATTTGCATTTAACGTGTCTCTAGGCTAATTTCGAAAAATGGGAACCGCGTCACGGCCAGTTTAGATTCAGGCATCCATGGAAGCAATTCCTTGCCGTGGGTACATTACTCCGACAGTGTGCCTACCGGATTGATGCCTCGAATTCATTCATCAACTCAGATTTTCAGGTATTGCTTTTCCTACAACTTTTGTTAGGTATTTGCATTTTAAAATAATATTTGAAAAAGCGAATATGTTATAACTATGTTTAATCATAACAAACCATATTTAATATATAGATATAATCACAAATGCAACTAAAAAAAACAATGAAATTCTGAGTCTATGTTTTCAACGTATTAGATAAGAAATGTTTTTATATGATTCTTATGCATAATATATGTTCTTTCTGACCCTTTTATTCATCTCTTCTATTTTTTTTCCTATTAGATCCCAGTGGACTTAAAAAGGAAATTAGAAGAACCACTAAGAAGAATGAGCTCGGAGTCGGGAAAATCAATGAAAGAAGTTTCTATTTCAATAAAGAAAATGACAAAATCATCTTCTTGTGATTTTCATGTCTTAAACTCACAATCTGCCTGCAAAGCTCTTTCTACTTTACTTGAATCAGGCATCTTGAACGATGCTGAGCCTCAACAAATGATCTCATTGCTGACTGAAACAAAGCTGAATTGTTAATCATAATGGAAAGTAAATGTATATCGAAACAATAAAAATAAAATGTGTCTCGTAATATAATCTTGCCACCTTGGTAGTTTTAATATGCACAGACACGACACTTGTAGAAAATGTTTCAATCCAAATCCATAAAAGGAAATTATGTGTATTATTTCTATTATACACTACAAAAAAATACGTACTTAAATCAGTTTTTTTATAAATGTTAATTAGCATCAGTTTTCAAGCGATTGCTAGAATTTTAAATTTTTAAAAAAGCGACTCTAAAACTGCCACGCTAAATTTTCATTTTTGATAACTAAATAATTTGTGGGCTAAATGTTTTAGTGGGTTACGTTTCTTTTGCAATTAGATAGTAATATTTTTAAGAAAATGAAATATGATATCTAACAAGTAATAATTATCGGGACATTGATTATAAATTAAGTTACAATTGCTTAAGATGCAAAATTTGTTTAAAGTCAGATAACTACAAAAGTGTTATATATGTAGCACTTAGATGGCAGATACGAATATATGAAGAGAAAAGTAAAATCCTTCTTATATATACATTACTGATATGTGCGTTTTGTCTTAGAAAATTAAATTAATTAGAGAGATGTTTTGTCCGCAAGAAGTTGATTGATTAGTGTTATTTTTTACTTTTGATATGATTGATTAGTGTTACTGCGAGATGTCATTATTGACCCTAGGAAAATGTTAATGAAGGTGCCCATGTTCTCGTAAACTCACGGGCTCAAGCTCGTTTATCTATTGCACTTTTATTCCCAATTGCTTTTCAAAACTATTGAACAAAATTGGGGGAGGGGGGGGGGGGGGGGGGGGGGGAATTAAAGTGGAGGGTAAGTTAAGAAGTATTTAGGTATATGTCTCCTGCCTCACTTTCTTTCTTTTTTTATCTCTGATCTTTTGTATGAAGACTGTTATTCATTCGTTGAATAAAAGTCCCTCAAGTGACAAAAATAAAAATATATCATATTTCATGGGTGGTCAAACTTCTGGGAGCTAAACTTACTAAATTTGGAGAGGCCAAGAGTGCTTACTCTGGATGATTATTCGACTTCTGAAGACCAAATGAGACAATGACTAACTTCCATGTGGGGCATAAGATATTTGTTTTTGGTGGGAACATTATCACGTTTCTACTGTCTGGTAATCAACTGGTAATTAAGTCGATCTCTCACAAAGCTGTGTGATATCTTCGGGGAGCAAGTAACAAAGTAACACGCCATGTACAATCAAAACTAATCCCTAGCTATAATTAACTAATGCAGTCATTGGATTCCAACTAATGGTAAAACCTACGGCTAACACAAAAAAAACCAATCGTTGCTCTACCTTCTCTCTCTTCTCTCTCTTGCAGACACTGTTCATCTTCTTCCTTCTAGATCTAGTTTTTTTTTTTTCTTGAGCTTCATCGCCGGTTCTTGTGTGGCTCGGTGATGGCGGTAAGGGGATCTCTCTTCTCCGTGGCGCAGAAACTATGGTAGTTCCCTGTCTGTCTTGTTCCTTGCTCGAGGACGGTGAGGAGGCAATGTGGTGAGCTTTCTATGGTGGTTCTTAGAGCTGCGAGAATCACCTCGTTTTCTGTTGGTTTGGTGGGTTTTGCAGTGTGTCTTGGTGATACAGTGGTTCGTCGGCGTTTCTATTGGAAGATGGCGGTTCTTGCTTTCAGACTTTCCGAAATTAATATTATATCAACTCATGAATACTTGAGGACGTTCTCGCAATAAACAATAATCAATCAGTTGATATGCACCGTACCCTTAAATTCCATAGTTCATTAACAAATCTTGTTCTTATATTTGAAGGACGTTCCAGAGTAAACGAAGCCACTAAAGAAAATAAACAAAAAGTCTATTGATAACGACTTTAAATGCGTATCGCGTCAATTGATATTTTCTACTTCCTAAAGTCTCCACTGACGTGATTTTAACCGTACATTCAAAGTAGAAAAAGATACGCTTCACATTTGTCCACCTGACCATGGTCCTAAGAGATTCCAATTTGCATGAGGTGATGTCGATGTCTTGATGATACTGTTCATCATATGTACATGATGATGCCGCCATAAGTAACTTATATTTAAACTGTCAAAAACGATCCCTGCTCAATATGACCCACTCCCGCTAAAACTTCAAAGTTAATTAGTTCACACAAACTTGTAAATTTTTTTAGATGTTTTTACCCGACCATCCACGCTTAGGGATGAATCTTATTAGATATTTCAATCAGGTTGATTTCATAATAGATTAGGCTTGAACATCTTAATCTAGATAATAAGGTGACCAAAGGGTTTAACTGTGGTCTGAAAGAAGGTTCGAGATTAGAGGTGACGTAAACTTTGAGAATATGCTTAACAATTTTTCATGCCAAAATACGGTATATGAATATGAATACAAACGGTTACAAATTACAATCACACAGACGAACCAAAACAGTTAAAATTTCCCAATGCTCTATACTCTCATTTCCATAAATAATAGTTGCTTTTATTGGTTGCCATTGCCAAATGCCCATCACTGCGCCTTACAGCTCGTCCTACGCGAAATTCAGAATCATACCATTTTAGAACAATGAAGATATTCAATACTAAAATGCATATAAACCATTTTTACGTGGTTGAGATAGAAAACCACTTACATGGTAATCATCCATGTAATCACGTGGGTTTGGCTGCAAAACAAAACAAACCATTTCCACCTTATTCACTCAACTTTTTCCCCTAGAAATAACAGAGTTAAGAAGGAGAAAAACTATTGAATTGATATAGGTCTCAAAGTGTACGCACGCGTTTGTAACGTCTCCTCCTGTCTCCATATCGGTGGTCCCTTTCCTTTCGTCTGCGTTCGCCTTCTTCCCTTGCTTTCCGAGCTACCTGTAAATGTCGATTTGTATGATTAAGATATACACGGAAGAGTTGAAAAGGAAACAAAAACAAAACAAGAACTTGTTTGTTAACTACGGACCTCATCTTCTCTAGCTTTTCTTTCTTTCTCAGCTTCCGCAAATAACTCCTTCTCAGACTGGTGTGTATGGCCGAGTATTTAGCATACCAAAATTACTAATTAGACATCTTGTATACAAAAGCACGTAGAAAATCTCATTTGTATTTTTACTAAACACTTGTCAGATGGGAAACAACTTCTTTGATTTTATCCAAAAATAATCAAAAAGCTATCCAAAGGCTTTTGAAACCTACCTCCCTGTGCTGGGAAAAATAGTCATCCATGATGCTTCTTGCATATTCTGGGTCATCGCAGATCAAGATATTGTCAAAGATTGAACCAGCTTTCACCTGCAGTAATTAACATCAATATCTTCATTCAGTTGTTCTACCCTAATCATTTTCATGCTGTATATGTACAAGCTACATATATTTGTAAAAATGAACAATTTTAGAGTGACTATTATATAAATACCTGGTGATGGTGTAATTATACTAGTAAATACTAGATGGAATGCAAGAAAGATCTAGAACTTACCTGCCATACTTCAATGCCTGCATATTTTATAGGCTTCAGAACATAAAGATCTGGATCATCTTCAAATTCTGAGGAAAACCGAGAAGCTCAAGCTTTAGTTTTTAAAAGAAGAAATCCAGCCCAAAACGCAAAAACACACTAAATAGACTGAAACATGCCTGGATTATCTATCCATGGGCTCTTCCATTTTCCTTTGTAGTTCGGGTTTTTGATTCTCTGTGTTTTGAAAAAAATGTCAAATTCTGTAGAAGAAGAATTGGTAATCTATATTAACCATTGATGACTGTCAAGTCAATTACCTTTGCTTTCCAAGGACCTTTGAATGCAGGATTTGGGATCTTTGGGGGTTCCCAGAGACCGTTTTCTTCCTCATCCCAGTCCTCAGGCTAAACAAGGAGAGAGATAGATACGAGACATAAAGCTTATTAACACTATCACAAACCAATATGTTCCAAAAAAGGATCATAATTTCAGAGTTTGCAATGATAGAGGGAGGATGAAGAAAGAATGATGGATCTCTGAGACTACTACTAAAAAAGAACTATAAAAGGATCACTTAACGTAGCCAGTTTAACATTACATACCTCTTTAGCTTTTTTATCTGGAATTTCGCGCGGAATTGAATCAAAACCCTGGTACAAAGAAAGGAAGAACCAGTTGCATGAATCAAACTAAGAATTAAAAGTATGGGAACTGAACTGAATAGCTTCCTCTCATTACAAATAGTAGTTTTCTATATTGCTACCATGTTTATTGAAAAAGTTACCTCGGGTTTGACATCGTTGGGGTCATCAATATACTCTCTATCATCCCAGTCCTCTGGCTGCAAAAATAGATTGGTAAACTCTATCAAGGTAAAGACGAAAGCAGTGTACTGTAAATGCATATCTTAGCTCAGATCAAAACCATAATCCAATTTTCTCGTCATAAGTCATAATAGCTAAACTTAGTGTAATTATCTCAGGAAAAGACTATCCAGTCTTGCAAATGTTTGGTTTAGCGAATCACATAACATTTAAGAATGAGTCTTGGAAACCTTATGAGCAGCCAAACAGTTACCTTCTTTGCATTCTTAACCTTATCTTCCTTGGAGGAAGGATGCCCCAGTCTGCGTACATACTGCCAAATTCTCTCTCTTTGTTATCAACCAGAACGCTGTAAGAAGCGTCAGGCCGCAGAATAAATGTGTAAAATGATTTAATTTGTCTGTTTCACATTGCAAATCCTTTTTAATTGGGTAATTCTGTCCCTGATATGAAAGAATAACATGAAGCTTCTTCGTCTGTGTTCCGCATATATCTGGTCCAAACATTAGACTGCATAGAAAAAGAAGCACTAATGAGAATCCACAACACAGCACCATGTGAAGAACATGTACCAAAAAGTATGAACCAATTATTCAATCAGTTCATTAGTTCACTGGATCCAAAAACATCTCCACCTTTTCATAAGATAACTAAATCAACACCTTCATCATTGTTCTTCTCACTCTGGTTTCATAACAACAACGATATACCTAAATCTAGGCAACTTGACTAAGATTCAACCTTGTAGGAATTGATGTTCATTGAAAAGGTATAAAGGTATAAGGCACAAGATTACCTGTAAGGAGTATCACCACCAAACTGCTTCTGGTTAACATAGCCAGAGAGGAGCTTGATATAAGCGCCACCACATTCAATGTCTTGTTCAATCTTGACTGAGTACTGGACAACAAGAGTCCGGTTTTTGTTGCTAAACTCCGAAATCTTTGCAGAAATCGCATAATGCTTGGCATCATTATAGGTCTGAATACCTAAACATATGAAGAAAAAAAATTCCCAAGTCTAGCCAAATATAGATTCAATTTTCCCCAAGTTAACTTCAAAGATAGAAAGCCAGTACACATGAGAACTCCATGTGTTTAGTCTACAGAACAAAAACACGGTGTGCCAACAAGAACATATCAAAGAACTAAAACACTGCAGCATAACAAAGATCTCAGGGCAACCATGAAAGCAGAGAGAAGGGAACTTAAGATTTGCTGGTAAATCTGGAACTTAAGATTTGCTGGTAAAATCTACTTAGCATTGCAAAAATCAAGTGAATCCCTTAACGCCAAAAAGATGATAGATAAGCAATCTTGAGTCGGCGAAAGGAAGTACCTTTATTGTCAGGATCACCGGGCCATTTACCGGCAGTGTGCTTAAAGGTTCCGGCTTTGCCTTCGTTTCTTTTCCAATCAGATAAGACCCATCTGCTTTTCCATCCACCTGACCACATCTTACTCAGTTAATTGCATAAATCTATAAATAGAAACCAGAAAATGAAAATCTAGAACCATATAATCGTTATATTAATCCAGTGAGGAGAGGATTTGGCGTCACTATCCTAAATAACTCAAATCTACCTAGTAAGTTGCTACTTACTAATCATACCAATAAATTCAAAAGGCAACTAAAACCGATAACAAATCGATGTTTCGTTTCCCGGCAAAAGAGAGAAAGGGAGAAGAGTGTTATATATACTTCACCTTCGAAATGCTCCTCTAAGAAGATCTCGGAGAAAGCCAAGGGAGCAAAAGTGAGAAAAGAGAAGAGGAAGAAGAAGAAGAAAGAACTAAGCTTATTTTGAGGCAATCCCATTTTTCAGAATCTCTCTCACTCACTCACCATTGTACTTCGGCCTTTATATCAAAGAAGAATGTTGACTCAGAGTCGTGTGGGTTAATTACAGTATTGCCCCTAGATTCGTCTTCTTCTTCAAGTCTTTCTTCTGTTTTTTCAAGTCGTCGCAAAGTCGTTTTATCTGCGTAACCCTTCAAATGGTCCCAAATTCATAATTGCTGTGTTCTTCCACTCATCTTCTATTGCCATTATGATTTATAATAAAGGTTGGTCTAATTATATCCATTAATCCTGCCTAAAAACATATTTATCATCCTTTTCTTTTTGTCACCTTAATGAAAATCGTATCTCATTAATGACGAGGATATTTAAACTAATGTTTTATACTACTCTGGTATGTGTCTTACACTGTTACTATCTAACTTCAAAATCCAATAAATTGTATATTGTTGACAAAAAAATCTAAAACCCCCAACCAATAATAGTAAAACGTGTCATCATGTTCAGCCAAGTGAACACGACATTTCTCTTCCCCAAAATTTCCCACTTACCTTGCATTAGCAAATTCGGACAAGAAGCAAAACTACTTTTAATTATTTAACCCATGCTATAATCCTTGTGTTAGTTAGTATTTAATTATCTAATCCCAATTAAGACCGATTCTTTTGAAAAGACATATATACCCTCTATTTCAATGGCGACTCACTTACAGAACACGTGCGTGGCGCGTGACCTTCCTTCATCTTCCCATTATGCTCAGCTCAGATCTTCAGCCCCTTACCACCGATGGCCTCCGACGCCCCATGTCTATCTCCGCCGCCGGATTCTCCGCTGGATACCAGTCTCGTAGACGTCTTCTGGCATGAAGGAATGCTCCAACACGCGCCTTCAACTCCGGAATCGACCCGGGATTCCTCGACGTATTGGAGAAACACCCGGAAAACGCCGATCGCGTCAGGAACATGCTTTCGATCCTCCGACGTGGTCCCATCTCTCCCCATGTCAATTGATTTCCCGGCCGTGCAGCAATCGTTTCGGAGCTGCAAATGTTTCACACTTCAGGTACATCGATCTAAGGTTCGAATTAGGGAGAAAAGAATAAACTTTATGAAATATGTTTCTGAAGTTGGCAGTTTAATCTTAAAGAATTCGACTTTGATCTGTGATATTTGCTTCCTCATGTTTATTTGTGTGATCCTTGTACAGAATACATTGACAAGCTAGTGGAGGCAGGTAAATGAGGAGAAGGGTGTGAAATAGCTGCAGGTACTTTCATGAGCCCAGGCTCGTGGGAAGCTGCTTTTCTTGCAACTGGAAAAAGTCTATCAGCAATGCAACATATTCTTCACGGCCATGGGAAATTAGCATATGCGCTGGTACGTCCACCAGGCCACCACTCACAGCCTACTCAAGCTGACGGGTATTGCTTCTTCAACAATGCGGCTCTTGCCGTGAAACTGGCATTGAATTCGGGTTCTTTTTCGCGAGTTGCGATTATTGACATCGATGTGCACTATGGAAATGGCACAGCTGAAGGGTTTTATAGGTCTGATAAGGTTCTTACATGTCGCTTCATATGAATCATGGTTCATGGGGCTCGTCTCATCAAAAATGGGTCTATTGATGAAGTTGGTGAAGATGTAGGGTTGGGTTATAACCTGAATGTTCCTTTACCTAATGGGACGGGTGACCGGGGTTATGAAGAGTTGTTGATCAAAACTCCAGCGCTGTAAGTTATTTCTTTGCCCAAAAACATGTAGACTATCTAACATAATTGTATCTGACTGAGCACTTCTGCATGGTTTTGTCCATAATTATTGTCTGGATTACGGGTAAATAGCTTATGTACGCTGCTTTGATAAGTCTGCTTAAGTGGTTAGAAGAGTGTAGCTCTGGTATCAGCCACATCATCTCTCTAACATTCAGCTAGCAAAAGATAGATAAAGAATTTTATCTTTGGTTCCTTTGCTTTAGTTTGTTCTTTCCTCTTCGGTTGTATTCTGATTCAGAGAGGGTATATCGTGTCTGAGTCTTATCATGCTACCTATTGGTCTCCTTATTGAGCTGAGTGAGTTTATTTTCAGCACAGAATTTTTAACCGACACTTGTCGCGCCATTGCAAGTGTCTGGTACACAAGGGAATCTATTTTAAAGTTCTTTGGCTTAAAACATCTATTAGAGATCCTGATGTCTAGTTTACGGGGTAATTAGAATGTTGCGGACTCAATGATAACCACTTTTAAGTTTTAACTGTCGGATCTGCAGTTTGATCCAAACGGAACACAATGTCTCACGATGAGTGGTTACAGAAGGACTGGGGAGATAATGAGGCAAGTGGCAGATGAGCACAGCCATGGAAGATTGCTTATGGTGCAAGAAGGCGGGTATCATGTAACATATGCAGCCTACTGCCTCCACGCCATGCTCGAAGGCGTGCTGAAGATTCCAGAACCGCATCCATCTGATCCGATTGCTTACTATCCTGAAGAAGAAGCTATTGCTGTTGCAGCTGTGAAATCAATCAAAAGATACCACTCGCTTGTTCCATTTCTCAGAGGAACTTGAAAATGTGTTGAATTAATGAGTTAATTGCTTCCTCGTTGTGTTGTAACCTTTTAGAATATAGATCCCATTGGAGATTGAAATGGCTAAAGAAAGACTTTCTGCAGATAAACTGAATCACATGTTTGGTCCTTTTCTGCCACTCCAAATCAATTGGGTCAATCCGCATATATAAAAATACGTATTGAGCAAACTTTGTTTTGGACGACAGTTTAATACCACTTTTTAAAAATTTTAGTTTACTCAACGGAAAACATTACTATTCAAAATTTGATAACTCGTACATCATATTAAGTTAGTGTTCAGCATTTTCTTACCAGTTTATAGAATTGTCGTTGCTTTAAAGTTTACATTAACTAAGCTCCTTTTGTCCGTTCAGTTTATTTTTGTGATGTTTGTTCAATTTTTCTACAGCAACACTCAAACATTTAAACTATTTCGCGAAAGTGACAGGAAAAAAGTTTACGTAAAACTTAATTTGAGTAGTTTGAAAAGATAGTTAGGCTTAGAATACAAGAAAACACCTTTTATGTCACGGAATATTTGTTTGGAAAATAAATTTTATATATTCGAGATCCTACATATCAATTCAAGAGCCAAATAAGAGAGGCATAGTCGTCAGGATTGTTGTAGAGAAAAGCAGATCCTTAAAAAATGCATGTCGAATTCGAGGAAATATGTTCGGATAAGATCGGTATTCTCATAAGATCGATATTTCCGTCTCTCAAATTTATTAGGAAAAAACTTAATTATTGTAAGAACTGTATGTTAGATGGATTCCAAATTTGACAACAACAAAAAATTGATTCCAAATACTTTTAAGTATATATTTTTGTTTTGTTTTATTTTATTATGTAGATCGGATATGTACAAACCCAAACCAAAAATAATTTACCGATTTTTTTCAAAGATACGTCCATCTCTGTTGATCGACGCTCTAAATATTAGAATGTGCAATACTGAGAGAACTTGCAGAGGGAATTGGATTTTTCTAAGTTTAAAAACTCGATTTCAAGTCAGTATATATACCATCAATCCTATCAACACGTAATAAGTTCTAAAGAAAGTGGTAAAACGAACTTTATATTTTGAAAATAGTGTCCAATGAATATGTTTTTTTTTTGTGTTAATTCACAAATTAGAACATAATTGTCACTTTAAGTATGTATTTCCTTTAAAATGTCAGTTTTGTTTTTTAGACCTTACGTTTGTTAACTGCCAACCATAAATAAATTCATAACTAAATTTAAATTGAAATATTAAAGGTTAAAATTATATCAAAATTTACACTGAACCAAATCAGTTTGAGACAAAAAAAAATTAGGGCCGGACATAATAACCGTAACCGAACCAAAACGAACCGTAAATGAGTGTTTCGGTTTCAGTTTTGTTTAAATACCCGTTTGATTATTATTATAAAATTATTTTGGTTTTGGTTCGGTTTCGGTTTAAAACCGTAAAACCATTCGGTTTTTTTGGTTTTTTTATTTATATATACTTAGATATATATTTAGCTAATTCGGTTAGTTAGATTTAAGAAAATTTGAAAAGATATCTTACAAATGATTGCACAAAAAAAATTAAAGAAAGATTTAAGAAAAACCTAAAAATATATGTATATTACATACGGTTCAAGGTTTTGGGTTTTTCACTATTCATTCATATTTCACGAGTTTCATCAAATTGTTCTTATAAACTACACCATAAGCTATATTGTTAAGTATTTAGAATTTATATGTTAATTTTTATTATTGATTTATTTTAATGTGTTGACAAGAAATTCATGAATAATGTGAATATGTGAACAATCATGACGATGATAGAAGTTTTTTATGTTTTTTCATTTTAAATTTACAATTTGGGTTTATTATTTATATCTTTTTGAACTTCCTAATTCGTCATCTTGCATTTTTATTGTCTTTATGTGGTTTTCTAAGATTCATACTTTTTTTTAGTTTCTACATATAATCTTTTATTGTTTTTTCTTTAAATCATGGAACAATTTACAGAAACCGAAACCGAACCAAACCGAACCGAACTACTTATGGTTTTTATATGGTTTTATTTTTAATGAAACCGTTAAACCATAAACCAGAAATAACCGAACCGTACTAATCCGTATTTCAATCGGTTTCTAAATGGTTTCATTTTCTACCAAACCGAATAACCGAATAAACCAAACCGTAAACCGGAATGTCCACCCCTAAAAAAAATTATAATGACACTTAAATTGAAACGGGTAGAGTATATATTTAGTTAAATAAATGTCAAAATAGGAAAAATGAGTAATTGTACATTCACTAGTTTTTAATGTTAGTATTAACTAATACAATTCAAGGATTAAAATATTGATCATATATACATAATACATGTGTATGAATTAAGAATTTCAGAAGCAATTATAAGATTTATATTACCTAACTTGTAATTGACTTAAACTGATTCAACGATGTAAATGGCAAAAATTCACACGGGAGAATATTTCACTGTATAGTAGTTTTTTTTTATAACAGCTTTAGAGTTAAGAGTATTTAGTTCTCTTAGTTATCTAAAAAAATACTGTAGGAAAAAAAAAGAGAAGAACATTGTAGTGTAGTGCCCACTTGTCTCTCTTCCTCTCCAAATAAACCACATTAGTCTTTTCAGATTTTGTGTACACTTCCTCCACCCCCATCGATCTCTCTCTCTCCCCTTCTGCTTCTCTTCTTTGCTTGCCCTTTTCCTTAATTTAATCTTCCAAAGTCAGATAGTTATTTCTTTGATCTCATTGGGATAACTAAAGAAACGAGAAGTGAGACACATTTGAAGAGAAGAAGCCACAAAAAATGTCTATATATTTATCATCTGAGCGTGTTTGCTATGTCCACTGCAACTTCTGCACCACGATTTTAGCGGTAATCTCCCTCTCCCTCTATTTCTTTATATAACAATGAAAATCTTTCTTAAAAGAAAGAGTTTTGATTTGATATTTACTCAGAGCGAGATCCCCTTTTTCTAACTTATATCAAACAACAATTATATAAGATATTAATTATCTTCCTATCTAAGTTGGTGATATATTTATGTGTATTGTATGATGAATTTTGCATCTGGGGTCATGGATCAACGTCCCTTTTCCGGTGATTATATATTGATGAAAATAAATAGGTGAATTTTCTCATAAGTTGAGAAAATAAAGAAACCCTAAATTTTTATTTTAATTATATATATAACGCGTGATGAGATACCCAAAGAAGTAAAAGAAGTTCGGTAACTGAACCATAAATTTCAGTGCTCAAAGTCTCAAACAAAGTAAACTCAAAGGAAACAGCTCCTGATTAGATTTAGGGTTCTATGGAGAAGGTTTAAAGCCTACAACAAAAGCCTCTTATAAATTCCCTATTTCACAATCTAAAGGGGTTTTTACACAATTAAGGACAAGTTTTCTTTGCTGTTTCAGTAAATTCTTCTTTTTTTTACTCTTGTATTCATATAGGTGATATTACTCATAATTCCCTAAGTTTAAGTCGGCATTATTAACACACACAAAAAAAAAGTTCCAGTCGGCATTAATATTTCCTGTGAAAGGAATTGGTAAATAGCATCCATCTGTGATGTAGGCTGCAGAAACTTTCACTAAGTTTTCTAGCTTTATAGGCTGACTTCATATATAACTGTAGTATTTGACAGATGTATATATATATATATACACATATATTATAGGCTGACTTCATAGATTTTTCATCTACAAAGCGTGGTCCTTGTAAAAATGTTTACATCACATCACCAGCATGATAATTTTAATCAGTTTTGGTTCTCCAAAATTTCCTCTTTTTCTACACTACTCTTTATGCTGAAGCCAATTTATTATATATATATATATATATATATAATTTCAAGTTTTAACTAAATTTCCCTAATTTTTAACGTTTTGTGTGACTATTTAACAATATATATCCACAGCTATTCCGTACACACTTGATATATATCTACCACATAAATCTTTGTTCTATATATGATCCATATAAGCAATCATGAGAAACTAACTAAATCATGTAACTTAATAGTTTATACGGGTTTATACTAATAGTCTGAACTAATTATTATACTAATAAGATCGTGTTTCGGGTTCAAATTCGGTAAGTGTGCGAGTTTTAGAAGAAGAAAAAAGAAGAAGCAAAGCATGAGAAACTTTTATATTCTGATTATTCATAAAACGTTATGCTACATATAAATAAATAGTGGAGTGTAGCATGAATCTGATTAAGGTAAAAAACGGCCACATTTAATAAAAATGTTGAAGGTCGTCTTGCACAAAATAGGGTGTGTATTGTAGTGGAAAGTACAAAAGATTTGTTCTACCCAGTTCCAGTAACAAGTTCTTGATCTATACAAAAGCTGCAAACCGTTAAATCGTGGCCGATCTTGACCACTTCGGATTGGATCCTTTCTCTCTCTATCTCTCGCGCTCACACACAGACACACACAAACACATATATACACAAAAATAAAAGAAGATTATTATATAAAGATGGTACCATCACATATATGTTAAGGACTTTATGGGCTGTGGTTAAGGTCACGTCGTTTTCTAACATGACTGTCTTCTCCTTACAAGCTTCATCAACCATTCTTCATCTCTTTACCATCTTTTATCATGTTGCCTTGAGGATTGTGTGTCAGACATAGAATTCATCAGAACCCACCATACAGAAAAATACACGCTTTCATATATGTGTATATATATATATAATTAAATTACTCTTTTACAGATTTATTATACATTATATGCATGAAAGGAGCTTAATTAATCAACTGAACGACCTCAAGAACCAAATGCAAAAAGATGTTTGGTAAATATAACTTTTTATGCAGCTAACGTATGTTTACACAATCAAAGACAGATCAGAGACTCCCTAATACTTGGTCTAGTTTGTGCGAAATTTTCAATAGTATTTATGCTTAAATAATTAGTTTTACCCGCAGAAAGCACATTAAATTGTAAGTTTTAGTATAAATCATACTGAAGCTGAAACGTAGAACACGAAACTAAAAATTTTCATAAAGTATTCAAAACTATGTTTTTAAAACCCAAAAAAAAGAACTACATTTTCTATAACAAATATCCCGATTCTAATTTGACAGACAATTTAATATAAGTTGCATTTGTTATTCAGTAATTTGGCTCAGAATAAAAAGAATTGTTAAACTCCATAATTTGTTTGTTCGAATGTTAGTACGTACTACGTAGTGACAATACTTCTATCATTTATTTTATTTTCTGTTTCATGTAAAATATATTATAGGACTGTCTTTTCTATTCCAT
This sequence comes from Cardamine chenopodiifolia, assembly GCA_963922655.1. Taxonomy (NCBI): domain Eukaryota; kingdom Viridiplantae; phylum Streptophyta; class Magnoliopsida; order Brassicales; family Brassicaceae; genus Cardamine; species Cardamine chenopodiifolia. The sequence goes on from OZ000467.1 coordinate 1,650,528, forward strand.
TATTGCATGCACATTAGAGATTGGGCTAACCAGCCAATCGAAATATAAAGCAGAGACAAACAAGAAAACAACTTGTCCATATATATTCAACCGTTATCAAAAAAAAAAAAAACTTGTCCAAATAATTTTCAAAAAATATCTGGAATGTATACATGTATATATATATATATATATATATTTAAGAGATCTTACAAATCAAGACATAAAATATCAGGTAAGCGTACCATACGCAAGTTTGTTCACATTTGTGACGGTGAGATGTGGCCATTGTACCAATTTGCTCTCCCTCAACATTGGAGTTTCACTTCATCAAACCTCACCTCCTCCCATTCATCAAGATCTTCAGGTATCATATAATTAATAATCATTAGTCCTTCAATATTCTTTGTTACCGAAATCTGGCTTATCTAGCCACTGTAATCATGAAGCCGCACAAACAGCACATAACCTCTTCGGTAACAAGGAAAGATTGTGGATCATCTTCTAGGAGCACCAACAACTTATCCGAAGATATCGATCGTGAGGCTCCTAGAATGCCTCCTATTCGTCGTAAGTCATTCTTTCCACTCACATGTAATACGTAAGAATTTGGAGTTATTGTAATATATGAAATCACCTAGCTATGTGAGTCCATAATTTTATCTAACAAGCTAAGTAATTTTATTTTCATGGCAGCGCCGGAGAAAAGACAACGCGTTCCTTCAGCCTACAACAGATTCATCAAGTAAGTGTCAATTGCAATTTTAGTCTTTCTTTTAATGAAATCCTCTCAACTACCTTACTACAATTTTGATAACCTTTATTTTTAATTAGAGAGGAAATCCAAAGGATTAAGGCTTGTAATCCAGAGATTAGCCACCGTGAGGCGTTTAGCACAGCTGCTAAAAATGTAAGCTAGCTTGCTCCTTTATCATTCTTTTGCACAAAATCTTAAGTAGATAGTCTACGAGAGAACTCAAAAACAAAATAAATATATTTTAAGTGACGTAAATAAGCTATATAAAGTTTTTTTTAATAGTGTTTCTTCTAATACTAAAAGTAACTGTAAAATGTATTTCTCGACTCTTATAAAAAAATAAAAAAATCTCGACATAATTAAAAAATAATCATTATCTTATAAATAACCAATTAAATAAATAAAAACGAAAAACTGATACAGAAACATGACTGGATAAAGTCTTACAGATCTTTTTCTAATAATTAGTAATAAACTAATTATAATAGCTGTGGTGGGGAAAATACTAGGGCTTGGTCTCTTTCTTCTGTTATGAACTTGGATGAATTTTTAGCAATATAAGTGTATATACCAATAAGGTAGTGGATTCTACAATGCAGAATTGGTTGACTGCTTATTAGTTATTACGGTATATGTTTAATTTTGTTTACTTTTTTTTTGTGTGTGTGTAGTGGGCACATTTTCCTCACATTCACTTTGGATTAAAGATGGATGGCAGCAAGAAAGGCAAGCAATTAGACCAGACAGTTGCAGGCCATTAAAGCCTTTATATATATATATATATATATATATATATATATATTATATGTGTGTGAATGCTTTTATGTTTATCTTTGTACGTTCGCATTTATGAATGCATAAGGAGAGCTGATGAGGGAAGGCGAGGAAGAAGAAGCTCATAACCTTACATATATATATATACATGTATGTATGTATGTATGTATGTATGTATATGTCCCCTTCTTTTTTCTTGTGCGGGCTTCATCTGTAACTTCGTTTCAAGCTTATTATCCTAATAAGTGAAGTCTATTATGGTTTTCATATTTGAAACTAATTATTTAGGAAGAGTCTTCTTTACGAAGATTGTAATATCAATTTCCTCTTTCCTCATTCTGAAAAAGTGTAGCTTTTTGTCTGGCCACGACTTTATATATATAATAAATAGTTTCCGATAGTAGCAAATACGTATACATGAGCTTCAAGGTACGTGGAATTCGACTGATTCTATATATCAATTTCAATAAATGTATAGAATTTGGGATACAAATAAAAGGAGTTTGGATGTTGGACTTTAAATGTTTGTCTGTGTATATATAAAGATCTATACATACATGCAAATGTACAGTATCTACATAGAGTGAGTGGTAAAAGATAAATTCCATCTTGGGATGTGATATGGTAACTTTTATGGTGCTGAGATAAGTCTGAAACTCACTCATTCCAAAGGAACATTCTTTACAAAAAGCAAAGGCTCCCAATGAATAGTTCAATTGGTTGTTTTTATTTTTATTTTTTAAATGTATGAAATCAATGGTCGTGTCTCCTTGAGTATATAATGATTCATTTTTATGCTGCGATTTTCAAAAAGTCATTAGCAGCGTGAAACTCTGGTTTTCAATCGTTGAGTGGGCTAGACGGACTAATTCATGGTCGATACATTTTCATGCAGATATAGATAAAAATAGAGTTATTTTTCCACAGTAGACAAATGTTATGGGGGAAAATATTGGTACGTAATTAATTATTAGCCTTCGAATTAATTAGGCCAGTTCGCTAGGGTATTAATCCGCAATGATCGTTTTCGACGATCAAAACCATAAAAACGACGTTGTCTTTGTCATTTTAACGTGAGAGACTTGACTTTGTCAACGCATACTAGTCTTTGTGAAATTTGCCAACATAGTTCAAGTTAACTGACCAACTTTTTTCAATGTTTTTAATTATATGAACTCTTTAAATGGCTACTGAACAAAAACGTTTTCTATTTTAAAAATTTTAATGCGGTATACAATTTAGAAAAGTAATGCTATAAATATTTTGTGTAGCTGTGGTCAACTTTTGCTAAAAGAATGCCACTTTGGAAAAATGACTCAAGCATAGACCAAACAGCAATCACAATAAAATCCACGTTGACATCAGTTAGCTATTCAAAATTACGTATTAATTATAACTACATTTTCTATTGTCCAAAATGGACACGAACTGTGCCTGTGGCTGTCTTATGAAACTCATCTCTCTCTCACCGTCGCTATAGATTGTATCTCCACCACTCGAATTTTTTTGGCGACGAAGGTTAGAGATGTGGGGCCCTCTCCAATGTGTTCGACAGTAGTAGAGACACTTACGAACACCGTCCATCGTCCATATGCACAGAGAGATACACCCATTTTTCTTTTTAAAAAGTAATATAAAAGGCTCTCTACAGTGTTAGCGGCAGTCAAAATTTTGAATTGCTGTGCCTCAGGCAGATAATTTCAATCAGTATTACATGGGTTCTAAGTCATAGCTGTAGCTGGAAGATATAAAAGACAGCGAAGAAGCAAAAGAGGATAAGCAAACAGGACCAACTCCAAGCAACCAATCGAACAGGAGAGTAAAGATGAAAACTTCAAAAAACATACATACCTGCGTTGGAAAACAGAGCTGCTATCTGTAAAGTAAACATTGCCCTCTTCATCAATGTCAAGCTCATTGGTAAGAGAAGTTGCTAAACCTCCTTCAGGACCAACTTTCATAATCCCCAAATACGCATCTGCAATGTACAAATCCCCATTTTTTTTGGTCCAACCGAAGACCCAAAGGTCTAACACAGATATGTTCATCCTTTAAGTAATCCAACAGTGATGGCTTTGGATCACATAGCTCTGATCTGATTACGTACATAAACACCAGAGTTTTGAGAAACTGTACTGAAACGACTTGGCCAAATAGAGCCATGATCTGATCACTTGACAAGACTCACCGACTGTTAGAAGTATATGCGAAATCGGTCCAGCGAGTACCATCACAGAAGAGAATTCGACCGTCGGCGACGCCGGTGTAAGGACCACGGCGAAGGGGATCGAAAGCAATACTCTCGGGGCCCTGAACGTCGTTTATAAACCTGATCTCTGACTTTTGCAGCAGATTGTGATGGTCTCTCTCCTTGGGAAGTGCCGATAAGGGTGGCATGTGAATCTTATGAGTCTGGAAGTGAGGGAAGTTGGAAATGGAACTGTAATTGAAGGGATCGAGAGCGCAATAGATGGCAATGACGAGAAAGATCTAAGCGAATGTGTTCATGGCCATTTTCTTCTTTGGGGATGATGATTTGAAGAAGAAGAAATTGGTTGGGAAGTTGATGGTAGAGAATAGTTAAGAGTAGAGAAGTCTGGTAGTTGATGCCTAGTCACTGCTTTTCTGGTTGAAATATAAATTTATAACTTTCCAATTGAACTCATTTATAATCTGCTTAGAGATAGAAAACCGGAAATGTAAAAACCGGAAAAACCCGGTGAACCGGATCGACCCTAGACCAGGGGAGTATTGAATCAGGAAAAAATGTGGTTCAAATAATCAGAAAGAGATAATTAGGATCTGAGAAAGATGGGAGAATCAGATTCGGAGTCATTTGTTGGGAGTTATTGGAATGGATTCAAGAATTTCTGGAGTGATAGGGTCTCTTTCCTGGATAATTACACCAGATTCACCAAACGCCACTCTCCACTTCCTTCTTGGTCTTCCGCCGACGTCGAGGAGTTCATTGCCTCCGATCCTCTTCATGGACCCACTGTATCTCTCTTTCTCTTTGATTCATTATCTATGCCTCGCTTCTGATTTTTTGTCATGTAACCATTTTCGTGGGTAGGATTTTGCCTTTAGATCTAGGAAGCACATGTATAGGAGAGAGAGGAGCACACTTAATCCTCGTGGATTGACATCAAAACTAGCCAAAATTTTGACACCCAACTTGACTTTTGATTCTCAGCTTGTGAATTTATTAGGGAGGCAGGAATATTTTATCATTCTAATCAATTAAGTTCAATGAAATGTCCATTATCTTAGCCCTACATTTTACTCTCATCTTTAATATATTCAAACTGATTAGAGTAGGAGAGAAGAAGAAGCTTGAGTTTTAGGAAGAAGCACGAGCATAATTATAGATTATATCAGAATGTGTTAAGCATTGGGTTGTATCAAGGGTTTCTCTATGATTAATCCCTAGTTTCATGTTTTCCTTCCATAAGAAATGAAAAAAAGGAACTTTTACCCTTTTCTTGGGCCTCTTTTAATTCCTTGATTAACTTCTTACTCCATTTCAGCCCATAGCCATGTATCTGCCATTCTTACGCCAGATATAGACGTTTGCTCCTCAGGAAGTTTGCTAACATTGTGTTTCCTTCCCTTTCCAGCTGAAAACTGCTAGGGAAGCTGTAACGTTTGGTGTTACTGGAGCTGCACTTGGAGCTGTCTCCACTGCTGCCATTGCCTGGAAATACTCCAGGAGCCCACATGGTAACACATTTTCTCTCTGTGAATCTTGATAAACTTCACTTGTTTCTTCTAACGCTACACAGGAAAAATGATATTAGACGAGTCAACTAAACACATGATGTCCTGTATTGATAAAGCTTTATGCAGTTCTCATGGGGTTTACATGTTGCCAAATACTGTGTATAGTTGTAATTTTTGTTGGACAACTCTAACTACTGCTGGTGTGACAGGTGCTGCACTGTCGTTCTTAGGAGGAGGTGTTTTTGGTTGGACCTTTGGGCAAGAAATCGCAAACCACACCCTGCAACTCTATAGGCTCGACACAATGGCAGCCCAAGTTAAGTTCTTGGAATGGTGGGAACACAAGAGTCAAGGAAGGTCCTGAATCCAAAATGAAGACGTGTGCTGCATTCTCGTTCAGAGTATCTTGCAAGCAGCATGAAATGCTGTTAGTTATCCATCCATTTCCAGACCTTTGCCTTTGAACCTTTTCTATTCTCACTCTTGGAACATGTTTTCCTTCTCTTAATAATCAAACATATGTTTTGAAGATTTGAGGAATTGAATTGAACCGAAAGCAAATAGTCTCTGAAAAAGAGCTTTGACTGATGAAAAAAAACAAAAGAGCTTCGACGTCCTCGATGAAGCACATATCGTAGGCTTTCTTTTGATGATTCATAGCATAAGTTTCCCCATTCTGAGTTTGAATTTATGAAACTTGCAAATTATCTTTTTGCTCTGTGTCTACACTAGTTAACATCGAAGCATTTGCTTTCATGTTGGTCAAGTGGAGGCCTGAAATTGCTCATGACTAGAGTTGGTCTATTTTTTAATACAAAGTGTTAACTACAACACAAATGGCCCTTTGAAGTAATATACCATACAACCAGCCGAGAGACCCAGCAGGAAGGTGTTGTTCCACTTATTTGAAAGAATTGAAGAAGCTCACAGTGTCTACAAGCGCAACAATGAAGGAGTCAACGTCCTCCCTCGTGTTGTAAAAGTAGAGGCTGGCGCATGCACTTGCATTCACTCCAAGATACCGGTGGAGTGGCTGTGCGCAGTGGTGTCCTGACCTTATTGCAACTCCATGCTGCAACATACAATATTTGCTTTCAGTTATCATCCTACTATGGATATTCTGATGAGAGATCAAAGTAGACATCAAGGACCTTAAGGTTTACGGGTTTTACCACTAAACGGTAAAACATTAATCACCTAGAAGAGAGAGAGGTGTTGCAGCTACCATTTACTCAGAGGTAGTAGTTAGTGCCCTTATCCTTACTACCTCTTATCCAGAGAATAAAATTTACATTGAAGATAAGAAAAACCAGCATGTGATGGGACAGATAGCTCCCAGTTATAACATACCTGTTGATCAAGAAAAGTTGCCAAATCAGTTGGGTGCAAGCCCTCCACATTGAAGGAACAAAGAGCACTCCTGTGAACACTTTCAGGTCTGGGGCCATATATCCAGACATCGGGCAGGGAAGACAGTTTCTCGTACAAATACTTACCAAGCTCTATCTAAACATAAGAAATTATAAGTTACAGTTAGAAAGAGAACATGATAAAATCAAAACATCTTTGCTAGTCTCCGAGGAAAAAAAGTGTCCGACCATACTTCAGTGACAGAAAAAAAAAACTGTATGTAGTAGTATTCCATTATGGTCATTGACGTCTAATTGTAGGAAAAGTATATCAAACCTCATACTCATGGACATTCGTCATGCCAATTTCTGACAAGTAATCGACTGCTGTTCCAAGGGCAATTGCTTCTCCTATTGTCAGCTTCAAATCTGATACAAAATTGGATCTACTTATTTCCAAAGTGCACGAAATATGCAATTTAGTAACTAATAAGTAGAACCCCAACCTGGATGGAGGCTCCGCATAAGTTGAATGATCAAGAAATACATCTGAGATAATTTCTCCGCCACCTAAAACAGAATGGACACAAAAAGATAAATAGATGTGGGATTCAATCCAGTCTCATCCTTGAGTAACCAGATAAGATGATTGTTTTCACTAAAATATATACGATTGACAGCTTACCTAAGAACGGAGGCATAGCATGTAGAATATCACTCTTACCATATAAGAACCCAATGCCTGTAGGTCCACACATCTGAAGCATGATTATCATTTTTTAACTATAAGCTTGCCACAAGGCTTATTATGTATCTCAGGAAGAAACGTACGCAATTCCAACCTTGTGAGAAGACGCAACTAGGAAATCAGCATTTAGCTTCTGGACATCAACCACCATGTGGGGAACACTTTGACAAGCATCCACAAGAACTTTTGCTCCAACATTGTGTGCTCAGACCACAATCTCTTCAATAGGAAGAGAAGATGCTAAACAGAAAGAAAAAAATAGTTAGGTACTTACCTAATCTCGTTTTCTTTAACTTTCACGGAAAAATAAAACACATATACAAGGAATCTACCAAGAACATGTGATACATGATGAACAGCTACAAGTTTTGTCATTGGAGAAATCATTTCTCTCAGCTTGTCTAGATCTGGAATTTCATCTTCATTCAACGTCACAAACTTTAGACAGCTCCAGTCTTTTGTGATACTATTTGCCAAGGAACAATGCAACTATGATGTTCCGCCACTGTAAGTATAATCTGAAAAGCTAGCATCATTCACAATCTCATTTGCAATAGGTAAAGGAAAACAAAAACAAAACTTTGACAGTGAGCCAAAGGACTTTCTGTGTGCAGACTGCAGAAAAAACATAGATACCAAGATATTTGCCACAAGAAAAGTATATGAATTGACAAAATAAGGGCACACCTCGTCGCCTGGTTTGAGGTTTAAAAGACCCCAGGAATAAGCTACAAGATTGATGGCTTCAGTTGCATTCCTTGTGAAAACAATCTCTTTACTATCGGAAGCATTGATGAAACGAGCAACCTTTTTCCTAGCCAACTCAAATTCATCTGTAGCCTTAGCACTACAATCATTCAAATAGATAATGAGCATGAACCCTATCAATCAAATGATCAATCCTGAACAGAGAGAAATAAAACACCTTAAATAGTGGATTCCTCGATGAACGTTTGAATTATAGAACTCATAGTAATTCTGTAAAGCGTCCAATACAGCTGCCGGCTTCTGAGAAGTTGCAGCACTGTCTAAGTACACAAGCTTAGACCCATTCACTTCCTGAAATGGTTAACTCTTTAATTTTCAAGTAGAAAGCGAATAACATACTTCACTAATCAGATTACGGAAACAAGGAAAGTAGAAAAAACTTGGTGTAGAATTCGGAAATCGTTTCGAACGCGATGGCCGAGAGAGACGGATTCGGAATCGGCGGCGATGGTGGCGGAGGAAGAGGCGACGGAATAGACGGATAGCGAAGAGGAGGGACGCACGCGGGAGAAGCTCCGGTGTCCGATGGAGATGGCGTTAGGGGCAAGAGATTTGAAAGAGGGGAGTTTCATAGCCACACCTTCCATGGTGGTGGAGAAGACGAATGAATGTTCTGACAGAGGAAGAGTGAGTTCTCAAACCGGTGTAAAGGCGAGAGGCTTCGAAGTCACTAGTTCGACCACAGGCGGCGCTGAGAAGATTAATTTAATTTTAATCTGAAACGAGTAGAGATATGGGCCGCAACAGGCCTCTTACGCCCTTCAATGGGCCGGAGTTTTTTAAAAAACAATTGGTCCAATCAAACCAGATTACACGAATCGCTGGTTTACCGGTTTAACCGATCGAATCCGTCAGGATTGTAAAAGTCTTCGAAATAATGTTATCGAAATATCCATTTACTAGTAGATAAGACAGTTGGCAGATATTTTTTGCAAGAAGGAATAGAGAAACGAAGACAGCAAAAGCAAGGTGGAGTTGATATAGGGAGATCACATGGGGAAGAGGAGTTGGCATTTGATTGGACCGACTATTTTGTATCATTTCATGTTCCTTCACATCAAGACTTGTCTACATGTCTTAGTTTTATTATGCAATGACGAGCTCATTATAACTTTATGTACAGAGTCATGTACCTTTCTTTATTACAAAGAAAGATCAAGCAAAGAGGTATATAATTTAGAATCAAGAAAACGGAAGAGGAAGAGGAATAAGAGTTATGTTGAGATCTTGTTCTTCTTGTGTGAATGTGTTACTCATCATGTTCCTTATGCTTTTAAGTTTGTCGGCTAATGCGTACAAGAACTACACCGTGGGAGAGTCCACGGGATGGTTCGATATTCAGGAGAGACCCTCTGCTAATTATCAGAAATGGGCCGATTCCAAATCATTTTCTTTAGGTGATTTCCTCAGTAAGTTCATTCCTTAATTTAGTTCGGTTTTGATTTTTCGAAGTTTTTTAGTTTGGAGCACGTAGTAATCTAATGAAAAAATCAAGTTTATTAGTATAAAAATCTCGGTTTGTCTAAATAAGTGTGAATTCTGTTAAAAATGTAGGTGTCTTCTTCATCGTTTTAGTTTCTTTTCTTTCTTTTTTCTATATTGAGAAACTACAATATGTTAGAATAGTGTATAGTTTGTTTTTGGTTCTGAACTTCTGATCAGATTAATTCAGTTCATCCAGATTGAAGTCTCAACGTAATTAACGTCTTTCTGTATTTTGAATGTAGTCTTTAAGACAGATAGCAACCATTCGGTGGTGCAGACATATGATTTCAAAACATACAAAGAATGTGATTACAACAATGGTGAAGACAATAGAACAATAGAGTGGTCAGCTGCAAATCCTTCAGCAACATCTCCCGTTCCCGTCTCAATAAGTGTTCCTCTAGTTAAAGAAGGTTCCAATTACTTCTTCTCAGGGAATTATAATGGCGAGCAATGTAAATTTGGACAGCATTTTATGATCAATGTAACACATGGCCAGGGCTTACCTGATTTATCATCACCAGATGAAGATGATCAGACTGCTCCTGGACCCGGCCAATCCTCGCAATCCGGTGATGATGAAGTTGCTCCTGACACCATCGTCCCGGCCAATTTCGACCATCCTAAAGATATTGAGAGTGATGATAATGATAATAAGGTTTATGGTAGAAAAAGTTCTTCTACCATAACAAAACCTAATTTGTTTTGTTTTGTCTTTATGGGATTCTTTGCATCTTCTTTTTTTCATTACTAGAAATTGTGTATGTATAAGCATTATGTTTTCTGGAGATACCATAGTACTTAGTGGAAGTTTAAAAAACAGTAAAGAAATGATGAAAAAACAGGGTAAAAAAAAATGAATTTTCCATTTTTATCGAATCTAGCTTTTATTATGTTTGGTCTTTACTTTGGATGTTGCAGTTCCAAAAGTTGAGCATCACTATTTCTCTATGTTCCAGAGTCCCTAAATTTTGTTACTGCAAGTATGGCAGTGTAATTTGTGGCTTAGTAGTGAGTTTGTAAAGGGCCAGCACAAGATGAAGAAACATCCCACACATTTTTAAAGAATTTCACTAAGAAAAAGCAATGAGTAATTAAGTATGACCCAAAAGATGTGGTTTTGGCGCATCTAATAAAGGAGAGGTTCCAGTCCAAAAGAAACTAAAGTTGATTCAAAGATGAGATGGTCCATTTCAAGTCCTAAACTAAACGAATAAACGACAACGTTTACAAGCTAAATTTGCTAGGTGAGTACAATTTAACAAAAGCCATATGGTGGACAAACCGTTTTAGTTGTTCGTGTCTATTTAATAGCCTTTCGTTAAATTTACAGTTACAAAGCATCACATTCCTTACAACAATGTCCACGTGCATATTTAGCTGGAAACAACTACAAAACTCAACAAAAGTACAATAAATTTGGGATAAGAAAGTGGATGCCTTGTCTGGCGCTGGCACATGGGATACACAGCACACTCGTAATGACACGACACCCATTTCCCATTAAGCAAAAAAATAAATCGAAAGATTAAATAAAATAATAAATCTCCATCGAAAATAAAAGAAAAAGAAATATACAAAGGGTGGCCGACACTTTGGGAGGAGGAATTGAAATGGTGTGGTGGTTGCATGCAGAAGGTGGAAGTAGCAGGTACAGTTACAAAGTAACCAAATGAGCCATGTTGTGTTTTTTCTTTACGGTGTAGTGCCCCAAGTTGTTGTTTTATAAGTCCACTCTGTTCTTCCTCTCACCACTTCAGCTCCATCCGCAAGTCGGAGCAAATGCTGACATTCCACATCCCCGGCTGTTCCGAGATTACCCATTTCACATCCCGAAACTGCGGTCAGGGACTGAAGCACACTGTCTCTTCCACATTCCCTTCGGTACTCCAGAGTCATGCTTTTCAGCTTCTGCCTCTCCATCATTCCCACTGGAGCACTCTCCAGGATCCACCCGATGTACTTTACATTATTAACATGCTGGTTAACATCTAGGTCACTCCAGCGCGGCTGAAAAGGTTCATCAACAAACCCATTAAGAATTTTACAGCAAGGTGGGATCAGCTGTTGAAACATTCAGCAATATAATATATATACTCACAGTGAGACCAGATCGCACATAGTCAGCAGTTTTGTCATCCAGTTTTGTTAACTTTCTGCCGTCTTCGGCAATGACTGGGTCAGAATTCACAAAATAAGGCTCTATTTCCCCTCGAACCTCTTCAGGAATCTTTGATAATCTCCTTGTCAGTTTATTCATCATCACCCACACACTGCAATAGAATATTATGCAATACAGAGATGATTAAAACTCTATCAAACATGGAATATCTAACCCATGAGCCCGTAAGATCCCCTAATTATCCACAGCATAAACTTGTGTTGTCATTTCTGAATTGATGATAGAGCAAAAATATAAACAGAGAGAAAAGACATCAGGTAGCTTCATCAGAAAGAGCGATGAATGGTCAAAGGCAGATTTTGAGAATAACTTAAGTAAACAATAAGAAGATCTAACCTCGATGCTCGCGTTAAGGTTTCTCCAGTATTGCAATCCCGAACTAGCCAATCACGGCGCATACCGTTCTTTCCAGACTGACTGACCCAGGTATCTACTTCAACAACATCTCCCCTATGAGGCAGATATTAATAAGAAATTGAGTTATGATGCAACATAAATTGTATGCACAAAGCATGTAATCCAGGGTGCAAAAAGTCACTAGTTATACCAACTACTGTAAAAGCAATACCAACTGAGCATTATATGTAGAATGGTAATTGTTTTTTTACATCATTTTCCCAACCTGGTAAAAAAGAAAAGCTGCATACAGACTTAGCAAGAAAATAGCTTACCAAGTAGGATATTTATCAACCACAACCTGCATACGAGTAACGACCCATATCAGGTTCTTCTTAAACATCTCAGGAGTAGAACCAAACCCATCTCCCAGCAGGCCAGCAGTCTTAACATGGTTAAGCGCCGTTTCCTGTCACAAGAAAAAGAGTTAAATCATGTGTATCAATGAAAGCAGTGACAACATGTGGCTGTAATTATAATTTGTAATCAACTAGTACCTGCAAATGATTCATGACAGTTTCTATAGATGCTGAGCGATCAGCACCTATTTCATACGACCTAATGGAGAAATTCTGACGGAACACAAGGCCATCCTGAACGATTCTGCCAATACCAAAAGGATCCATTAGCATATCAGAACGTCTGGGTTTCCAGTCAAGCATCATCCACTGTTTCTCAGCAGCTAAGAAAATCGTAGTTATAGCAGCAAGCAGCATGCTCCAGTCAGGTAACTGGTTGATGAAAGTTCTTGGTGCAGGTTGTGACGTCTCAGTATCAGTCTTTACAATCTCTACTGAGCCTGGCAAACCAACCTTTTTCCCGTTAATCTTAGGTGGAGCTTGAGCGTTTGGTTTAACCTTCATCCTACCAGAGTTTGGTGCTGAATTGAGTCCAGCGAAATTTGTGGAGCCAATCTTGTTGGCTTTTCCATTAGGATCAAGCGAAGGAGATGGTACAGGAAAAAATGACGACGTAGCAGAGGTGGCCACCATGACGAGGAGATGAGCGTTCAAAGACACTGACAAAAAAAATTCGAAAATGCAATTAGTAGGATCTATCTAAAGCAGATATGGTCTCCAGTTAAACACGGCACACATTAAAAAAAAATCTCTGTAATGAAAAAAACATATATGCGCAAATTCTCAGATAATCTAGTTTGGCTACTGAGCTATATTTGAGACTAAAAGACGAAATAGCTAGAGGACAAACAAAAGTATCAAAATCCTGCAGGAAACAGCCATAGAGCAGTCATTTCATTCCAACCATTCTACATTCACAAAAAAAAAGGGTTCCAAAAGTTTTAGGGGAAACCAATTTGACGCAGGTAAGGAGTTTAAAAAAAAAAAAAAACCAGATCTGAAATTCAACAACAAACAATAAAAGACAGAAGAAAGTAACGCCGAGATAATCATCATTTCGTTTAATCAACCATCGATTTGAATCAACCAGATGAGAAATCTGAACCAGCGATGAAAAGATTGAGAAGGAGACGAGATCCTACCAAAAACGAAGACAGAAGATGAAAATGAATGAAGAAATACAAAGGTAACGCCAATTCTCTGACTCTCCAAACCCTAAATTGTCCTTCTTCGGGTGCCTCCCCTGGCTGGCTCTCTCACGATCTCCTTTGCCTTTTGTTTAAAATTCTTTTTTTTTTTTTTGGGAAAAAGAAAAATATTAAAAATACAAATTTGTGTAGAGAAAAAAAGGCGAGGAAGTCTGTAGGGTGAGTGAGAGATAAATGTGGATGAGATGGCTTTTATATATTTGCATTTGTCCCTCCTCTCTTCTCGTAGTTTCAAAACTACATTTTGTTTTCCATATTTCCCATTTTGCCCTTTTCTTGTTACGGGATTGGTTAACCTAATTAGGCAATTTTATTCATTTTTATTCGTAAATGGACTACAATTTCTTCACATTTTAATTTCGCACGCAAAACTTGATTGCACTACCGTGGAAATTTCCTTGGATTTGATTTACTATAAAATTTTCTAATCCCGGACTAATCATACTTGAAAAAGACACATATCAGAATGTGTTAGCAAGACTTGTCAATATTGGCACCGACGCTGTGTAATAATAAGTGGGCAAAGGTACATATGCGAAAGAAACAACATTTAAACCTAACATTATGTGTTAGTTATGATTTTTGTTTTTTCTAGTTAAACCATAAAATTTTGTAGAACGTATAGTCAGCGGTCGGACTTAGAAATTTAGTCCGCCGAAAAAATTATATAAATATTATTAAATTTAAATTCACGTTTTAAACTATACCAAATATTTTTTGTAAAACGATATTAATCTAAACAACGTTACTTTATCCGTTAATATGCAAAATCATCACACAAAAAAAAATCAGACGTATGAGAGAGACATGCATGCATGACATGATGACATAATCAAATTAATCTAGCTATAGACGTTTGACAACACATATTATGGACATACTATACATGGCTTTCACGAGAGACGTATTGGAGATGCACACTCGCATAGACATGATTAGCAGACAGTTAGATGCATATAACGATAGCCACCTCGTTATAGGAGACGGTCCAACACTTTTACAGCATGTGACCTACTAATACTTCCAAGAGCCATACGGATTCAAATGAAAGGGAGGCCTTCAGAAGAACTTGGCTTGGAACAATACTAACATGAGACATATGGGAGCAGCTTAATAGTCAGCTCATACGTCGCCAAAAGACCTGAGACCATACGATAATCATTGAGAGACAACTACCGTCGATATAGACTAAATCCCAGTAGACCATTTTCTATCCTTTTATTTTTGTAAAACTAATTTTGTCTATTTTTATTTTTTACTTTATCTCAGACTGTTTCTCTCTCATTTGAACTCTTCATCTAACAATTCCTTTTCCATTTTTTATATTTATTTGACTTTTGTCTTTATTTGATTTTATAACGTAGTCTAAAACAAAAAAAATAAATTGTAAAACTATTATTTGCATTCACATATTTATTTGTTTAGACTAAAACTAGGATGTTTTAGGATAAGAAACCTTTTAGGAACATTTGCATTGGGAGAATATGTCCTTGAATAGGGACTTGTGATTGTTAAGAACTGATAATATATTATGCCTTACGAAAACCTTGTTAGTGCATAAAGTGTTTTTTTTTTTGTCCTCAATCAAGTAACAAAAGTTACTAGCTCATGATTCTTGTTCTGAAGGAGTCGTGTAAATAATGGAAATGTAAGAAATCTAGATGTTTACCTTGAAGATTCGTAGAGTTTAGCCTACTTTCATCTTATTGGTCGATTTCTTGGCAATAGCTAATATGTGTATGGTCTATGTTTAAATCGCGTTTTTAGACCGAAGCCATTGAAATTTAGTTCCGTTATCCGCATTCCAACTTAAACCTGAGAAATTCACTAGTTCTCATAATTTGTAAAGTTAACTTGCTTAATTTTGTTCTAATTTCAAAGTTGGTGCCTTCCTTATATTTGTATAAAATAATAAAATATTATGTTGTTAACATTAAAAAAAACCTTTATAAAAAAAGAACAAAATACAAAAATAATCATAATTTGTTTAGACGTTTTAGTGAAATGAAATCTAAATATGGATAGTGCTCCACTCATACAAAGGATCGAAGCGAAATGAGCCGATAAGGTCGAAACGTAGAAAGCACACTCTCAACTCCTATCTTCAAAAATGGCGATGACTCCGGTCGCGGCATCATCTCCAGTTTCAACTTGCCGTCTCTTTTGCTGCGCTATCCCACCCGATCTCTTACCTAAGCCTCTGTTTCTCTCCCTCACCAAACGGAACAGAGTCGCGTCGTGCCGGTTCACAGTACGTGCATCCGCCAATGCTACCGTCGAATCCCCAAACGGTGTCGTTCCTTCGATCTCAGATACAGATACCGCCTCCTATGGCCGTCAGTTTTTCCCTTTAGCGGCAGTCGTTGGCCAGGTCAGAGAAATTGATCCTTGTACTAATGAAATTCTGTTTCCTGCAATTTGATTCAGTAGGTTGCAGAATTGTACGCAATATGAATAAATTTGTTTCGTTTAAGTTTGTAAAATGATTTGATTTAGTTGGATCGTGTATAAGAGAAGCATCCTAAATTTACATTAGCTAAATAACAAGATTTTGTTCAGCTTCCTAGATGCAAAAGCTCGACAGAGTATATAATTTGTTTGCTTCAATTAATGTTGTTTGGTGTAGGAAGGCATAAAACTGCTCTTCTACTTGGTGCGGTTGATCGTGAAATCGGAGGGATTGCTATATTTCAGGTCGTAGAGGGACTGCAAAAACAATCATGGCACGAGGGCTACATGAAGTCCTCCCTCCTATTGAAGTTGTTGTAGGCTCTATATCAAATGCTGACCCGGCCTGCCCAGATGAGTAAGAATCTTACAACCTGAAACCGAACTATTTATTTTCTTTTAATTACATCCTCTTCACAATTCATATACTGCTGGCTTGTACACATCTAGGTGGGAAGACGACTTAGCTGAGCGAGTGGAGTACAATGCTGATAAAACCGTTAAGACTGAGATTGTCAAATCTCCTTTTATCCAGGTACATTTAGTTTTGGGAGGTACTACAACCTTTCTGAGATAGTTTTCTTATTACTTTGTTTTTTTTTCTGTCATTCGTATTACACAGATTCCTCTAGGCGTCACAGAAGACAGACTCATTGGGTCTGTTGATGTTGAGGAGTCTGTGAAAAGGGGGACAACTGTTTTCCAACCTGGTCTTTTGGCTGAAGCTCATAGAGGAGTGTTGTATGTTGATGAAATAAATCTCTTAGATGAGGGAATTAGTAATTTGCTTCTTAACGTGTTGACGGACGGTATTAATATAGTTGAAAGAGAAGGAATCAGCTTTAGGCACCCATGCAAGCCACTATTAATTGCAACTTATAACCCTGAAGAAGGTGCTGTTCGAGAGCACTTGCTAGACCGTATTGCCATTAATTTAAGGTATTGCTGTTGCCATTAATTTAAGACCGTGTTGTCTGTTTCTTTTGGGCTATTCCCGGTTTTTCCTCCTTTTACATCACGATGTTAACATTTGCAGTGCAGACCTTCCTATGAGTTTTGAAGATCGCATCGCAGCAGTTGGAATTGCTACACAGTTTCAGGAATCCTGTAATGAGGTTTTTATAATGGTAAATGAAGAGACAGAAACAGCAAAGACGCAGGTATCTTCAAATGAATTAAGAGGAAAAGGGTCAGTTGCCCCATTAACAAAAGTTAGATAGGATGCTATGCTTCCTATCCCACTTTTTCTCGGTCATAATCTAGTGCATTTTGTCCGACTGCAGATTATATTGGCTAGATAATATTTGAAAGATGTCAAGATAAGTAGAGAGCAATTGAAGTATTTGGTTTTGGAAGCTGTCCGAGGTGGTATTCAGGTATTCAGCAAAAACTCTAAATTACTTGTGTTTATGGAATAATTACTCTATAGTAACTTATTCCTGGAAGAATGAGGATAAACATGAAAAGAAAGGACAAGATGCTTGCAAGATAATTTCACGATTATAGTCTTCAACTAGTAGTCCTTAAACAGGAATAAATAAGGTAAGGGATGGAATGCAAGAAATGGCTCACCATCGACAGAAAGATACATCTAATAGAGTTGATTGATTTATAAGCAGAACTGGATAAAGAAGGACTTCGCATCGAGTGCCTTTGTTGCGCTGTTGATTGTGATGTTTGACCAAGTTATGATCATATCACTATAATAATATGTCGTGTTTAGAGTACTTGGTAGTTAATTCTAATTGCTTATTTTTCTGTCGATGACTACCTGGCATTCGTTTAATACTCCTTTCCCCAATAACAAATTTATGATACAGGGACACCGCGCTGAACTGTATGCAGCTCGTGTGGCGAAGTGCTTAGCTGCAATTGAAGGGCGAGAAAAAGTCACAATTGATGACCTCAGAAAGGCCGTTAAGTACTCTTCTCTGGCTCATTTATTTATTGTTTTTTTCCAGAACGATCACGCAAGCCATAAACTTCTAAGTACTTTGGCAGAAACATTTTCTCGTTAGAATTAGTCCCTTTAGTTTTGGGCCTTTTCCTATTGTTTCTGTATGACTTTTTAAATTTACTTCTACTTTCCGTGTATTGCCTTGTCTATAATTGAACATCTTAATAGAAATTGTAATTGGCATTGTAGAATGACGCTGTATAATGATTCGGATGGAGTATTGACTTCATTCTCCGTTATTGATTAGCAAATGTGGTCCATTTTCAATAGGTTGAACTGGTCATTCTTCCTCGTTCATCTTTAGATGAGACTCCACCTGAACAACAAAACCAACCACCACCTCCTCCTCAAAATAGTGAGTCTGGAGAAGAAGAAAATGAAGAAGAACAAGACGAAGAAGAGGTCAGTGGATTTGGTACACATTATTGTTTCTCGTTGGAAACATGAACAAGGTTCTCTAAAGTATAAATCATTAACCAATGTAGGATGAAAGCAATGAAGAAAATGAAAATGAGCAGCAACAAGACCAAATACCTGACGAGTTTATATTTGACGCTGAGGGCGGTCTGGTAGATGAGAAACTCCTCTTCTTTGCTCAACAAGCCCAGAGACGCCGAGGCAAAGCTGGCAGAGCGAAGAATGACATATCCTCAGAAGATAGAGGACGCTATATAAAGCCAATGCTTCCAAAGGTTTGCCCTCGAGGTCAATTTCAATCTAGCTAGTTGATTCAAATGTAGATAGATTTTAGTTGGTTTATCCTTGGCTCCTTACTTGAATCAGTTTATATATAAATTATCTAGCGTTTTACCTTAGTTTATTGGCTTTCTTGGTTTGGTCTAGAGCACCTTCTGTTGAAGATCGCTAGTTTGTTTCCACTTTAGTAGTGATGCTCCCAAATGGCCACTTGAGGCTCGGTAAATAGAAGTGGTCAGGTCCCCAAACATGCATAATCCTTAACAAATTTTACTTTGACAGGGTCCAGTAAAAAGACTAGCTGTGGATGCAACCCTTAGAGCAGCTGCACCGTACCAGAAATTGCGCAGAGAGAAGGATATTTCAGGAACTAGGCAAGTCTTTGTCGAAAAGACAGATATGAGGGCCAAAAGAATGGCAAGGAAAGCTGGAGCCCTGGTACTGAACCTTGTCCGTTCATTCTTCTAAAAGATTGTATATAAATAGTTTCCTTGATACAGAATTATTCTCACTTAGATTTTAAACACAAAGATGTTTGGCATGATAAATTTGATAGTTTCCTTGATACATGCTTCAGTGAAAACATACGTAATAGTATCATTGTTGTATGGCAGGTTATTTTCGTGGTTGATGCAAGTGGCAGTATGGCATTGAATCGTATGCAGAACGCCAAAGGTGCTGCACTCAAACTGCTGGCAGAGAGCTATACTAGCAGGGATCAGGTAAAGGTTACTCTTTTGAATAGTAAACGTGTGTTGATAGTTTGAATGAATCCGTTGGGCCTTCAGATGAACCTCATACTACATTGATGGGTTTAGGTTGCGATTATTCCTTTCCGAGGAGATGCTGCGGAAGTGCTCTTGCCCCTTTCTAGATCAATTGCAATGGCAAGAAATCGTCTTGAGAGACTTCCCTGTGGTGGTGGTTCTCCTCTTGCCCATGGTTTAACAATGGTATGTCACATATTATGGTGTTCTTAGTATGATAACTACTAAGGTGGTCTTTTCATTGTTATTGTGGGTCAGCACAGTAATAACAATAATATCTATACTAATATTAGGCGGTAAGAGTCGGACTTAACGCAGAGAAGAGTGGTGATGTGGGGCGCATAATGATTGTTGCAATAACGGATGGTCGAGGCAACATTACACTGAAAAGATCAACTGATCCCGAATCTATTGCTCCAGATGCTCCTAGACCCTCGTCCAAAGAATTGAAGGTAAACAGCTTCTGCAGAAAACAGAAGTCTCTCTGTGCCTTGAATATTATAGAAGAAGCATTTATTGACAATTGCGGGTGCTTGTGTTTGTTAGGATGAGATTCTGGAAGTTGCTGCGAAGATATATAAGGCTGGGATGTCTCTTCTAGTGATTGATACTGAGAACAAGTTTGTTTCAACTGGTTTTGCCAAGGAGATCGCTAAGAGTTGCTCAAGGTTTGGTTTCTGCAATTGATTCTGAGACATCTTATTGTTATTTGAAGCAGACAATCACATTATGTTTTGATTGTTCCTCAACAGGAAAATATTATTACTTGCCAAATGCTTCGGATGGTGTCATCTCAGCCACCACTAGGGATGCGCTATCCGATCTGAAGAATTCTTGACCTCATTTGTCTACAATACTTGGTTCTATGACTCTGGATCTCTCAGTGTATATTCTAATTGTGCAACACATTTGCGTCATTAAAACATGAAAATTATAAGAAAGGAAATTTTGCTTTAACATATAACACTTGCATGGTTTCTATAGACTTGGCAAGATTTACGATATTACCGATGGAATTAGCAACGGATTTAGTACATTTTTACTTAACGATGAAATCATTTCCTAACGTTTTTTGGCACTAAACCGGCCTGGATCGAAGTAAAAGAAACCGGCCTGGACCGATTATCTTGTCTACTTGGAGGAGAAATTGATTGCAGTAAGAAACCAAATTCAGCTTTCCCCAAAGAAATGAAATCTCTTTGCTTCATTTCTGTAGCTCCACCGATTCGTTCGACTCCATTTCTTTCTCTTTCTCGAGCAAGCTTGAATCGCTTTGCTCTCAAGATTCCAGCTTCACTTTACTTACCCCCTCCGAGATGCGGTTTTTCAAAGCCTTCGAGTTCTGAGGGATTGTTGGATTTACATGGTGGAATGTCTAGGGCATCGACCACTGTCTTGGAAGATAAATCGCTAAACGAGTTCAAGATGCAAGTGGGCAGCTCTATTTCTCTGCATTCAATCAATCCATTAGCTAAGCTGAGTTTAAATGATCAGGCATTTCTTCTCTTGGCCTTCATAGCTTGCACGGTACAACTAGTGTTCCACCACTTTCATCTTTTACTTTTTCTTTATATCGGAAACAACTTGGAGGTTTGCTAAGGATAGCTCAGTACTGCAATTCTGAATGTGTTTGTTTTTTTTACCTTTTTGTTGGCTCATTGATAAATGGTTAGGCTTGTTGATCTTTTGATGGTCCTCTGTTACAGACTTCAGTGGCTTTTACAAGTTTTGTGATTACAGCAATTCCCACACTTCTCGTAAGTCTCAATCCTTTTGCTTCAGTTATCTTTCCCCCGGAATCTATTGCTTCATCACTCATTTTAAAACTGTTTCAATTAAATGGACTGAGTGTTTGTGATATTTAGTGAAAAGCTTTGACACGATCTATGTTATAAGTGTACTCCTCAACATTAAATTTCTACTCAACACTTGCTGTTAGCACCAACTGAGAAAAGCTAAAGATTAAGACTGAAAGGAAAAAGGATAATGAGCAACACCACCCTTAAATTTTGAATTCTACACTTCACGCTTCTTTGTATGTCTCTTAGCTTTGCTTCAGCTATTTGATAGTTTCTCTTTTGGATTTGGCTTAACTCAACAAAGCATGGTGAATTTCAGTTCAAATATGTATCTTTGTTCTTGGACTGATATCTATTCTATGTACCCTATGTTTTCTTACACACCTGCAGGCCATGGGTAGAGCTGCAACTTCCTTTGCAAAGTTAGCCGACACTGCTCGCAAAGAACTCCCTAGTACCTTGGCAGCCGTAAGGCTCTCCGGAATGGAAATAAGCGATCTTACTCTTGAACTGAGCGATTTAAGGTGATAATCAAAGCTCTTTTCTTTCCTTTTATCGCTTATGATCATCTCAACTCTAAAAGAAATGAATGCTACATGTTTCAAAACAATTAACTTAAAATTCATTTTCCCAAGTCACCCCTTTTATCTGTCCGGAATAAGAAAATTTGTCTATATCATTATTAAGCTATGTAAATGGTTTCAGCCAAGATATAGCTGATGGGGTAAACAAATCAGCTAAAGCAGTTCAAGCAGCTGAAGCTGGAATCCGACAGATTGGAACACTTGCACAACAGCAAACTCTCTGTAACCTTCTAGTCTTTTGAGAAATTGTATTTAATTTCTCTTTTTTTTTGGTTAATGGTGGCAAACATTTAACTTTGGTTAAAAGAAGCTGAAGTAGTGATCTAATAGTGAACTTGATACTGGTTCAGCAATGATTGAAGAGAGAGCAAATTTACCAGAAATATCGCTGCAACCTGTAGTGGCTAGTGTGGCCGAGAAGACTTCTCACGCAATCGGCAGTGCAACCAAGAGACTAATGGACGTTATAACCGGAAGAGACGATGATGAAGATTCCAGAGACCTTTAGAAGCTTTCACTTACTTTAATTTATTTTTTTTGGCTGTCTTTGTATGAAGGAATCAGTACAAGGTAAAGTTCATTTAGGGAAACAGAGAATCTATGAACAAGACTTCTGGTAGAATTTGTTATATTTGTAAGACCTGATGGGTGGTAAGACACAAAAGAAGAAATAACAGGTGAGTTTACTTAACCTTAAAATACTGCCTTATTAACATATAATCACAAGAGAGATCTAGCAAAATTTTGTTTTTTTTTGGGTAATTGTTTAACATAAGCAACAGATGAATTATTTATTCTTGAATGGTTGTTTGTTATCAAGCCGACAATAACCAAAAAAAAAAACACTAGTTTATTTTAGTTATGGTTGACTATGCAAATGTGGGTAATAGTGAGATGGGATTGGGCCAAGTTATTAGGCCCAAGCAAGTGAAAGAATAATGAAGCAGTGCCTTTGTCAAAACTTTATCCTCTTTCTCTCGTCTTCTTCCGCCATCACCAGTTTTCTCTCTCTCTACAAATCTCTTAACGGCCATCAATGGTCAGACTTAGCTATCAAATTTAGCTAAGACGAGCATGTCGTCTTGTCTTCTTCCTCAGTTCAAGTGCCAACCTGATTCCTTCTCTATTCACTTTAGAACCTCTTTCTCCGCCCGTTAGTATTTCCTTGTCTATCCCACTCACATTCCTCATCTTCAAATTTTGAACAATTCCTCCAGTTTTAGATTCAGTTAGTTTTATCTATATTTTGTTGGATTATGTGTTATCTGTATGTGATTTTTTATGCTTTAGCTGTAATTTCTTCCTTGTTAATATCCTAGCAGTTCCTCTGTTTCTTACTATCTGGGAATGCCTTGGATATTTAAGATGGATATTTTTATCGAAATCCATGAATAGATACACATAAATTTGAAGAATGTGGCACAAAATCCAAAATTATGGATCAAGGGTTGTGTTAGTTAGCACAAAGCTGATACTATGGATTTGTGTAGACCCAACTCCTAGTGTAAATTGAATATGCAATTGTAAGTTAACAATTTGACTTGGAAATGATAGTTTTTAGTCTCTATAGGTCTGATTTTTTTCAGGCTAGAATGTCCCTTACTTGTTTGATTATGAAATTCCTTGAATAGTAGTTGTAGCCAATTCTAATATCTAGTTGATAGGGTTCTAGAATCTCAACTTTTGTTCTCATTATATATTTCAAAGGGAACACGTTTTCGTGAAAGTGCACGATGTCATATTTGTTATGTCATTCTTTATTTCTCAAATGCTCATAAATATGTGGATGTGATGTGATGGAAAATGCAGCAAAGCAAAATAAGGGTTCAGTCTTCTTCCAACCGCAATGTGCAGTATCCACTTCACCGGCGTTACTAACTTCTATGCTTGATGTGGCAAAGCTTAGACTACCCTCTTTTGATACTGATTCAGATTCCTTAATATCAGACAGGCAATGGACTTATACAAGGACCAATGGTCCTTCCACTGAGGTAATTTATATTCGTATATTACCATGTCACGTTTTAATAATGGTTCCCAAAGCTTCAATGAGACTACTGTTTCAATAGCACTACTCACAACTGTTTAAATCTTACTGTTTTAATTGTAGGCAAAATATTTAGAAGCTTTAGCCTCTGAATTACTTCTCACAAGTGATGAAGCAGTTGCAGCTGCAGCAGCTGAAGCAGTCGCCCTTGCAAGAGCTGCTATCAAAGTTGCGAAAGATGCCACATTATTTAAAAACAATTCCAACACAAAACTATTAGTATCATCAGCGACCGACAAACGCTCCAAGTGGGACCAGTTTACAGAGAAGGAACGAGCTGGCATATTGGGACATCTAGTGGTTTCAGACACTGGAATTGTGATTGATAGAAGCACTGCACCTGACTCTAACAAAGATTCGTCTGGTGATTTAATATCTAAAAAACATGAAGTTGAGCTTCTGGAAGAGGAGCAACCTTCAGTGAGTTTAGCTGTGAGATCTACACGCCAAACTGAAAGGAAAGCTCGGAGGGAAAAAGAGTTAGAGAAAGCTGCATCAGGCATTCTATCTGTGAAGACAAGTTCGAGCGCTAGAAAGAAACGTGGTGCTGCACAAGAAGTTGACCATAATGATCCTCTGCGTTATCTAAGAATGACAACAAGCAGTTCCAAGCTTCTCACTGTCAGAGAAGAACAAGAGCTTTCTGAAGGAATACAGGTTTGTAACCGATACAAAAAAAATTTCTTTTCGTGGAATTCTTTAACCACCTATTTGGCATTTATAGAAAATGGGAAGCAGATGTTGAGTTTTGGAAGAATCAACATATTTAATGATCAGTTTTAATATTGAACATTTTATCTTATCTTCTTTATTGAGGTTTCTTGCTCACTAAATTTGGTCCTTCATTTAGGACCTTCTGAAGTTGGAAAGACTTCAAGCAGAGCTTACTGAGCGTTGTGGCCGTCAGCCAACCTTTGCACAGTGGGCTTCTGCTGCTGGAGTTGATCAAAAATCTTTAAGGAGACGTATAAATTATGGCACACAATGCAAGGACAAAATGATTAAAAGCAACATTCGTCTCGTTATTTCGATTGCAAAGAATTATCAAGGAGCTGGAATGAACCTCCAAGATCTTGTCCAGGTTTGAGTTTTTATCTTCTCTCCTTGTTTTCTTGTACTAATTACATCTGTTACAGAAGTGATGAAAGTGATAGATATTGTACACCTTGCTTAACAAAAGTAATGGTAGCATCATCTTATTTTGAAAATTCTCCAATTGTTCATAGGAAGGGTGCAGAGGGCTTGTAAGGGGAGCAGAGAAGTTTGATGCCACAAAGGGTTTTAAATTTTCAACTTATGCGCATTGGTGGATCAAGCAAGCAGTGCGGAAGTCACTCTCTGATCAGTCCAGAATGATAAGATTGCCTGTAAGTCATCCCCAGTGTTTTAAAGTCTTTTGACATGTTTAAAAACAGATTTGGGTCTTACAAAATTAATGTGATGATTGGCAGTTTCACATGGTGGAGGCAACATATCGGGTGAAAGAGGCACGGAAGCAACTGTACACTGAAAAGGGTAGGCATCCAGAGAACGAAGAAGTTGCAGAGGCAACAGGACTGTCGATGAAGAGGCTCATGGCGGTTATACTTTCTCCTAAACCTCCGAGGTCACTAGACCAGAAAATCGGGATCAATCAAAACCTCAAACCTTCGGTTTGTCCCTCCTGACACAACACACCATACACAAAGTCTTCTTGTTAGTTCAAAATAGTAAATATGAGATGGGTGTGTAAATATGCAGGAAGTGATAGCAGATCCTGAAGCAGAAACATCAGAAGATATTCTGATAAAGCAGTTCATGAGGCAGGACTTAGACAAAGTGTTGGACTCATTGAGGTTGAGGGAGAAGCAAGTGATACGGTGGAGATTTGGGATGGAGGATGGGAGGATGAAGACATTGCAAGAAATAGGAGAGATGATGGGAGTGAGCCGCGAGAGAGTGAGGCAGATCGAATCCTCTGCTTTCAGGAAACTCAAGAACAAGAAGAGAAGCAACCATTTGCAGCAGTACTTGCTTGCACAATCATAATTTTTATCTTTTCAAAAAAAAGGAATGTTTTGTGCATAGAACCCGAGTACAATATAACCATTTAACCATCAGTAATTATTATTTGTAGCATTTACTACTATTTTTGTGACCTGCAGAGTTACATCTTTTCCTTTTCAAATCAAGTGAAAACATCTTTACTATATGAAATGTTAAAAAAAAAAAAAAAATTGTCAAACCAAATTTGTTTCCCAAAGAAAAAATATTAAAAACAAGTTAGTAATTTTAAAAGTAGAAACAAATAAGAAGAAGATTACATCTTAGTAAAAAACAATATTAACAAAAAAAATCGAAGAAATGACTCTTATTTTATAATATATTATAGTAAGTATAATAATAATAACTATATAATTTTTTGAAAAACAAAAAAAAATCCGAAAATTACAGATATGTTTGTTGGAAAACAGTCCACCTACGACCCAAAAAAAAATCTTGAAGGAGGCTTCGCTCCCACACCACACGGAAGACTAAAGAGCCACCGAGTCTTATCCAAAAGCTTTTTCTTAATATCTCTCCGCCTCTGGCTCTCTTCTTCCCGCGGAGCTTTCAATCTTTGGTAACATCATCTCTCTCGAATTCCTCTTCTTCACTAACTCTTAAGTTCAAATTATCAATTTCAATTTATGTCTACGAGCTGAAATCACAAATTATGCCAACGTTTTATGATTGCTGAACACCTCAATTTGTATTGTTGATGGTTATTCCCAGTTGATTTGTCGATTGTCTCTGGAGTAATGTGGATTTTGTACATTTTCAGGAATTGAATTGGGTGGGGAAGATTAGATAGTGAAGCATGGCAGTAGCTACACAATGTGTCACTTCACCTTGTCATGACCGTATTCGAATTTTCTCTGGAACTACAACTAGTGATGATGGTAGGCCTGGAATTACAAGAAAGAGATTCAACGGCTTGTTGGTCAAGATTTTAGCCTCAATCCAAAATGCTGATCTAAGATTTGAAATTATGTGTTCACCATTATTTTTGATTAAAAAACGCAAGTTTACCATTATTTCGTCTAACTTACGAAAAAAATAGTTAAAGCCACTTTCTTGTATTTTTATAACGTTTAGAATCAAGGTGACATTAATATATTCATCAAAGCTAATTTCTTTTTTGCTCCAAATATATCGTAAAGCTTCAGACGATAGATTTTTGTGTTTCCTACTTCGTAAAGCTTCAGACTTGAGTTAGTTGTTTGTCTGTGATTCTGTGTTGCACAGCTGACGAATACTTCCCACTTGGTCATTGTCTTCTTGTGTAGATATTATGCTACAGACCAGTGTTCTTTGATTGCCACAGGACTAAGGTCGACTATATTAAGGCAGATCTTGGTTTGCGAGAACTTAAGGCTATATAGACAAGCCCTAGGGTTATTGATTCTAGTACTTTGATAGCATCTTTAACTTTGATGTTTTTGCTGATTCAGTGAGATGAAGAAAATTGAGTTGGGCTTTTATCACATCCTCTCGTTCAAAGGCACCGGATAACAGAATGAATACAAAATGAGATATTTTTAAAAGACAAAACAAAATTAGACAGCTGTAAGATTTGGAAAACTTGAAAATAAAGTCCTATCAAAAACTCTCCACTCTTCGTCAAGCCTTTTATGGTTTACATCCTCTTCACGCAAAACACACGTATCACATTTTGAAAGAATCTGAGCAGACAGAGAAACTCATATATTCTTTGATTGTTAGAAACGGGCTTACAGGTTTATATGACACTCATTCTAGCATACAATCAGCAGATCCTTCACCAATGGCTTTCAGGTTTTTCTTCTTTTTGCCTGTTGCACGTAGGCAAAGATGTTGTTACTTCCATTATCTGCTAACTTGCATCGAGATAATATCAGATATCAGGCTTTGCAAAAAAAGCTCAAGGATTATTACCTTTATTCTTTAGTTTATTGAGCTTCAAGGTCTTCTTCACGCTAAATTTTTTGGGGGGTTTCTTGGAGTCTTCTGATGCAGCTGAAAACCAAAAGATTTAAAATCAATCAAAAGTCGCAAGAGCAAAAGGAATCCTAACAAGCCTTTCTGCTGAATAATTTCATCTGGAATACACAAAACAATATACAAAACCTTTCTACAACAACTATGAAGAGAAAAAGCTAAGCAAGGATTTTCAGATTTAAGGTACAAAGTCTACTACGTCGATGATCAAATCCAAAAGATACAATAGACTTGCATTTCTGAAAGTTTATTCCTAACTGATATTTCCCAATTCGCATAAAACAAGATTTCTAATGAAAAACTTCCGGCATTTCAGGGTGAAGTCAAGTGATTGACAGGAGAAATTAACCTTCAGCAGAAGCCATCTCCACATCCTCCATGGTAACAAGACCCTTCTCCACCATCTCTTTCTGCTCCTGTTCACGAATCAAACAACCCTTCTTCAGTCTTTCTACTTAAATGTTGAAAACTCAAAATCAATTTGGAAACTGTGAAGCTCTAATGGCAATCAAAGCTTATGTACTGTCAAAAGAAAACAAAAATTTACATGCATCCACAACTACATACGACTTAATGAAATTCTCCAACTTCTTATAAACAATTAAAAGAGATGATAAACAAGGAATTCATACTCGGCGCCATTTTCGAAGGAGTTTTCTCTGGCGTTTACCAGAGACGGAGGGGACCGGAGCTCTGGTCTTCAATTTATTGGTTAGTGGATCGCCGTGAATAGCTCGTTTCCTATCTGCTTTCGCCTCTCTCTTCTTCTTCGCGATCTCGTTGTACTTGGCCATCTTCAACCCAAACCCCTCGCTTCAACGCCTACCACTTAAAAGCTTATAACTTATTCAATAAAACCCTAAAAAAAATTATAGTTGCTGGAATCTAATTGGGCTTTTCCCCAAATTCTTAACTTGGGCTTTTGCGAGATCTTTTATTGTCGACCTGCTTGCTGTAATGTTCTCATAATCTCTCATGTTTTCCTTCGCTTGAATTTTTTATTTTTTAGGTTTTGATATTAAGATTTTATATTCTCATGAACAAGATGTTAAGATTTTTTTGGGTTTCATAATCTCTCATATTTTCCTTCTCTTGATAATTTAATACACATGTTTGAACAAAAACTTAAACAATACATATGAAACTGGATTACAATATATAGTCATTTGTAATCGATCAAAATCATCAAATGAACATTAGAACCAGATCCAGATTACATAGAGCTTTTCCATCTATTGTATAATCACTTTATAGCTTTTAATTTATTAAATATGTTTCGTGGCTCTAGTTCTAGACAAAGATACGTATAATCACATTCAAAAGTAACTAAGGTGATCGATGAAAATGGAAAGCTCTTAGCACATGGGACTCCAGCTCTTCTCTCTAAATTATCGAAATTATGATCTCATCATGAGGGTACGTATGATTAATTATGCATATATATATATATGTATCATCATTCATATATAGGGTTGGTTTTATTCCTTTCGGTATTTGTATTTAAAAATGTTAAATTATGATAAAAAGGCCCATTTGGGTGCATGTGAAATGTGAAAGGACATATGAAAAAGTTAGATTTTGTGCAATTATTTCTCTTCTTAGAACAATAGAGGGTCTTTAATAGGACAAAGAAATTTAATTAGAGCTACCATCCATCAACCTTGCGAAACTACAACAATTGAATATTGGACGAAGCCTTTTTAGACTTTTACATAGTCGATATTTATGCTCAAAAGTTTTAATTTTTTTAGAAGTTACCGCAAGTATACAGCTGTGCCGGATGTATGATCAGTATCAATCCGGTGGCCTTAAATGTCCAGACTCAAACGAATATGCGTACATAGAAAAAAAATCTTATAATCATATGTAGAGAGTTAAAATTATCAGATAACATATATGTGTACATGCATGATACATGCAATAATTTAATGCGTATATGATATATATGTGATGTATATATCTCTATATATATGTTCGAAGGGACATGGGACGTTCCTAGTTGCAACTTGGCAATGAACTTTCTTATTTTCAATTTTAATTATGTTCGAACAACGTGGGAAGATTCTCTCACGACCATCATTTTTGATGTTTTTTTTTTAACGACGCCATTCGCATTCAGAACAAAACATTCTCCCGACTAATGAAGACATGCGGGAACTAGGGAAAATAAGTATACAAAAGACAAAGACAACACCGTTAGTCAAATTTACAAAATTTACAAATATCGAACTCAAATCTCCTAGCAAAGTCATGGATTCGAAACTCCAAAACGACATTTTGACAAAGCACTGTATTGCATTTATTGTATAGCGAATACATGATTGGATGCATCGCAAACGTGTTTCAGAAAAATCATCAACAGCAAACAAATAGAATGAAGAAGCAGCATGAAACATCTAAAGAAACTGAAATAACTCGTTTGATATGAGTATCCTACCAATCAATGTTTACTTTTTATTTTAGAAGTTATACAATTTATTTTATAAATAAAATTTCTTAAATTTATATGTCTATTTATCATTATATAAATACATATACGTAATATATTTAGAGCGGAAGAGATTTATGATTTGTTTAGTTTTAAACAAATATTAATTATCTTTGATTGGTTCAGTAATCTTACATTATCTAGGTTTCCCGAGTCTGGTCAAAACAGATAAGAGAACAAATATTGAATATTATAGAATATAGATATTTTGTCTAGTTGTACTATTAAGCTAGATAGAGAACTGGTATACAGAACCGGACCTTGTGATCATAAAATCAACCGGACCATGTATTTATAAAAACTTGCATTTACTCACAGTAAAGAGGATCAATTTAGTTTTTTTTTTGTTAAATAATCAATTTAGTTGAAGTGTTTTAAGTTAAATGATACATTTTTATTCCATACTATAGTTTCTAAATTTTAACACTCTTCAACATTGAGAAAACAGATTTTATAATGAAGCGGTTTCAAACTTATAAATATATATAACCTAAAAATAGATATACATTGTCATTATTACTCTTTATATTTTCTATTAACCAAAAAATTGTAAACCTAAATCCAAATCTCCCAAAAATCAGAGTTTCCTGCCACTTTAAATGTTCACAGTGGAAATTATATCAGACATAATTTTTGCTATATTCTAAGTTTCTAATACTCAATGTTTAAACATGTTTCGAATAGAAATCCATGTAAATAACAATTTTTTCGGTGTGAAAACAAAAGATATGTGAAACATCTCTTGTGTTTCATACGAGAGGTGGAACTATATGAATAATATTGTTCTTAAAACAGTTTTAGTTGTGACAAAAAGGTTTTATTTTGACTAATTATCAATATCGTTGAAATGAAAATAGTAAAATTGGACACTAGACACATTCTCTCTCATGTTTCATTGCCCCACTAATCCCTTATGGGGACAAAGCTTTACAACTCACTCAGTGCCTTATGATTAGCTGTTTATAAACCCAAGATCCCACGATTTCTTTCCTATCATCATTATTTTAATCTTCTTTATCAGCACTTACTTGTTTGAGGTTAAACGGATCAGCAAACAGGAAACAAAAAAAACTCTCAGGATATGGTTAGGGATTCGACGGTAACAATTTAATTTTCGTTAAAAAAATAAAGATCCTCTTAAATGTGAGTAAATGCAGAGACATGGTCCGGTTGATTTTATTATGATCTTAAAGGTCGGGTCCTGTATACAAGTGGTCTAGTATGCTTGCCCATAGAGCCAGGCATAATATCCGTAGTGCCTTACCCGCGGATATCGGGTAAAATTCAAACTGAATCTAAAATTAATTAGAGTATCCAAAAACTCGAAAATACATAATTATCCATGTGAAAATACCATAATTTGGAAAACCTATCCGAAAAATCTTATAAATGTGAGTTTTATATAGGTAGCATACACAAATCCGATCCGTATCCAAACCCAAAAAACTCGATCATTACCCAAACCCAATCAAAACTTGATTTTCGAGTTTTTATAAGATTTTAAATCTAAAATCCAAACTGATCTGAATCAGATAAAACTCAAACCTAATCCAACCAAAATTTCAAAATTATATATTAAAAAGTAAATCCAAAAATTCAAATTCGAATTTAAAACTAGAATGTCCAATCCTACTCACAAAAATAGATGAAAACATCAAAAGAAAATTGTACCACGTCTTTTAATTTACTTTTCCCATTTGAGCAAAAGAAGCATATCATTTCTTCTATATAGAAATATGTTTCCACGTAAAAATAGAAATAAACTTAGGTATATGTTATTACATATTCACAAACAGACTGCGCGAGTTACTACTATACAAATTGTTATGTCCGCCAATGGAATTCGTCTAGTATTCCACCGATAGAAAAAGAATCACAATCATGATAAAATAATTGAGAGATTAAAATAATTAAGATTCTGACTAATCATTGTTTTCCAGCTTTTGCTTTTCACTCTCTTATTATTATCAACTTCGCTTGGGGAACTCCAATCTCAGTTGCACAATTTGGCTTGAAAATGCCATAAAATTACCCAAAAAGTGAAGAAACAGAAGAGAAATGGCGATTCCCCACCTTTTCTTCCTCTTCTATTACATTGCTGTCTCTCTTTTCTCTTTTGTTTCTTCTGAAACATTTCAAGGTTATGAACAAGATATCTTGTTGGCCATCAAGTCAGAGCTGTTTGATCCTTCAAATAATCTACAAGATTGGAAGAAACCTGACAATGCCACAGCATTTACTCCGTCGGTTCATTGTCACTGGACCGGAGTTCACTGCGATTCAAATGGCTCTGTGGCTAAGCTTCTTCTCCCCAACATGAGTCTCAGCGGAAACATCTCAGATCAGATTCAGAGTTTCCCTTCTCTGCAAGTCCTTGATCTCAGCAATAACGCATTTGAGTCTTCTCTTCCTAAATCTCTTCCTAATCTCACTTCCTTGAAGGTCTTCGACGTGAGTGTGAACAGCTTCTTTGGAACATTCCCTTGTGGTCTAGGGATGGCCACTGGTCTTACACACGTCAATGCTTCAAGCAACAATTTTTCTGGGTTTCTCCCTGAAGATCTCGGCAACGCAACTACACTTGAGGCTTTGGACGTTCGAGGAGGTTATTTTGAGGGCTCGGTGCCTTCTTCCTTCAAGAATCTCAATAATCTGAAGTTTCTCGGTCTTTCGGGCAATAACTTTGGTGGAAAGCTACCAAAGGTGATTGGTGAGCTCTCTTCCTTAGAGACCATCATTCTTGGTTACAATGGCTTCACGGGTGAGATTCCAGAAGAGTTTGGGAACCTGACGCACCTTCGGTATCTCGACTTGGCTGTCGGGAACCTTACGGGCCAGATTCCATCCTCTCTGGGGCAGCTGAAACAGCTTACAACTGTTTATCTCTACCAGAACCGTCTCACAGGGAAGATTCCTCGAGAACTTGGTGATATGACTTCTCTTGTGTTTCTTGATCTTTCTGATAACCAGATCACAGGAGAAATACCTATGGAAGTAGCTGAGTTGGCGAATCTGCAGCTTCTA
This sequence comes from Cardamine chenopodiifolia, assembly GCA_963922655.1. Lineage (NCBI taxonomy): Eukaryota > Viridiplantae > Streptophyta > Magnoliopsida > Brassicales > Brassicaceae > Cardamine > Cardamine chenopodiifolia. The sequence continues at coordinate 1,684,062 of OZ000467.1, forward strand.
AATTTGATGAGAAATCAACTCACAGGAATCATTCCGCCAAAGATTGCTGAACTACCAAATCTTGAGGTTCTTGAGCTGTGGCAGAACTCTCTGATGGGTTCCTTACCGGTGGATCTTGGCAAGAATTCCCCATTGAAGTGGTTAGATGTCTCATCAAACAAGCTTACAGGAGAAATCCCATCAGGATTGTGCTATTACAAAAACCTCACAAAGCTCATTCTCTTCAACAACTCATTCTCAGGTCAGATTCCAGAGGAAAATTTCGCATGTCCAACTTTAGTTCGTGTTCGAATCCAGAGAAATCTTCTTTCCGGAACAATACCCGCTGGTTTAGGTGACTTACCAATGCTTCAGCATCTAGAACTAGCTAAAAACAACCTCAATGGTAAAATTCCAGATGATATAGCCTTATCTACATCACTCTCATTCATAGACATTTCATTTAATCATCTCTCATCCCTATCTTCAGCCATTTTCTCAAGTTCTAATCTTCAAACCTTCATAGCCTCACATAACAACTTTTCTGGAGATATACCTAACCAGATTCAGCATCGTCCATCTTTGTCTGTCCTCGATCTTTCCTTCAACCATTTTTCAGGTGAAATCCCAGAAAGGATTGCTTCTTTTGAAAAGCTTGTGTCTCTAAATCTTAAGAGCAACCAATTGGTTGGAGAAATTCCCGAGGCATTAACTAGCATGCACATGTTAGCCGTTCTTGACCTCTCAAACAACTCTCTGACGGGGAATATACCAGTAAACTTGGGAGCTTCCCCAACACTGGAGATGCTAAACGTGTCATTCAACAAACTCACAGGACCCATTCCTTCAAACGGGTTGTTTGCAGCCATAAACCCAAACGACCTTGTGGGAAACGATGGCTTATGTGGTGGAGTTTTACCTCCTTGCTCAAAGAGCCTAGCTTTGTCAACAAGAAGGAGAAATCCAGGGAGAATTCACGTGAATCATGCAATCTTCGGGTTCATTGTTGGAACTGCGGTCATCGTGTCTCTGGGAATGATGTTCTTGTTAGGGAGATGGGTATACAGAAGATGGGATCTTTACAGCAACTTTGCCAGAGAGTATTTGTTCTGTAAGCAACCTAAGGAGGAGTGGCCATGGAGACTCGTGGCATTCCAGAGACTGTGTTTCACTGCAGGAGACATCTTATCACATATCAAAGAATCAAACATCATTGGAATGGGAGCTATGGGGATTGTTTACAAAGCAGAAGTCATGAGACGGCCATTACTCACAATAGCTGTCAAAAAACTCTGGAGATCATCATCACCACAGAGTGATATCGAAGATCATCATCATCACCATCAAGACGAAGAAGAAGAGGACATACTCAGAGAAGTGAACCTGCTTGGTGGTCTCCGACATAGAAACATTGTGAAGATTCTAGGTTACATTCACAATGAAAGGGAAATGATGATGGTGTACGAGTACATGCCCAATGGAAACTTAGGAACTGCTTTACATTCCAAAGATGAGAAATTCTTACTAAGAGATTGGGTCTCGCGATACAATGTCGCCGTCGGAGTAGTTCAAGGTCCCAATTACTTGCACAACGATTGCTATCCGCCGATCATTCACAGAGACATCAAATCTAATAACATTCTCCTCGATTCTAACCTCGAGGCGAGGATAGCTGATTTCGGATTAGCGAAGATGATGCTCCATAAGAACGAGACGGTTTCTATGGTGGCTGGATCTTACGGGTATATAGCACCGGAGTACGGATATACACTGAAGATTGACGAGAAGAGCGATATATACAGTTTAGGCGTTGTCCTTTTGGAATTGGTGACTGGGAAAATGCCGGTAGATCCTTCATTTGAGGAATCGATTGATGTTGTGGAGTGGATTCGGAGGAAGGTGAAGAAGAACAAGAGCTTGGAAGAAGTGATCGACGTGAGCATCGCCGGAGAGTGTAAACACGTGATCGAAGAGATGCTTTTGACACTTCGAATCGCTCTTCTCTGCACTGCGAAGCTTCCGAAGGATAGACCATCGATTAGGGACGTCATCACCATGCTTGCGGAGGCGAAACCACGCCGGAAAAGTGTTTGCCATGTCGCCGGAGATATGCCGATATTTAGAAACTCGACAGTCGTAGGGCTGATTTAGAAGTCGGAGGCGGTAAGGGTATTTACGTCATTTCCGAAGCCGGGACTGCTCGTTCATTGTACATTTCTACTGATTATTTCCCTTTTACCGAATCGACCCTTCAGTTGAATGATATTATTCAAAATTGTAATAGGTCCCTCGTTCACTGGGTGATCCCGGAATTGTGTAATCTACTGGGGTAAAAAGATTAATAAATAAAAATTGTAAATAAAAATAAAAATTGTCAAAGAAACAATATCAATCTTTCAAAATTTGCATTTAAAAGACAAACTTTTAATTGAACAATTAGATCTCTATTTTTCTAAAAATATCATGTTAGGTTGCATTTGACAATATTGTAGACTGTTTTGACAAAAATTTCCAACCTGAAAATCAATTCTGAATTCTAGAAAAACAATCATTTTCTTTACACAGTCTTGTTTGATCTAAATTGAGAATGTTTGGATTGAAAATCAGTCACTTTTTTAAAACGTTATCTCTGCTAAAAAATAGTGTTAAAGAAGATTAATAAAATATACAAAAAGTGAAAAAGAGAGCCACCAAACGTTTTAGTACAATTTTTTTTTGTGTGTGCCAAACTAAATGTTTCAAGGAAGAGAATTGTATAGATGATGAGAGAAATGGAATGTGAAAAATATTATTAATTTCTCAAATACATGATTCAGAAGAAATAAATGTATGAAAGAGATTTAATGAATTGATAAAGACGAGACAAGTAAAAAACTAATAATTTTGATTAACAATACTAATTACATCTTTTTAAGATTTAGGAGTTTCAATCTTGATTTAGATGTTATTAGTCAATTTATTGAAATTTATTTAATTCAAAACCACATAAATTTATGACCGTTTATAGTTTGAATAGTTTCGAACAATATCAGTTTATTTCTCTAATACTAAACTGAATATAGAAAAAGTGTTTGATTATTTATTTTTTCCTGCGAAATATAAGTCGAATGTACCATCTATGTTTAATTTCACCTATTTTTCAAAACCTTAACATAATCACATTATCTAATAAAACTACATTATCTCACTATGAAAGAAATCCAAAAAAAATCAAATTAAAGGTGCTTTCTCTTGCTAAAAAATCTATATTCTTCTCAATTATATAGTATATTTTAAATGTTTTTTGATATTATCATCTGGCGTCTGCTATTATCTCTCTAATATGGCTGGGCTAGTTAGGAAAAAACACAAAATCTGTTTGACCAGAAGAAAAAAAAGAAGGAAAAATAACAAAATATTTATGAGTAATCTTTTTTTCTTTTCTTTTCTAAACCCGTCCCCAACTCCAACAGTTTATAAACATCTGAAACCAAACAATCTCGACACGCCTCACTGCGACGGACCTTTCTATCCCGACCCTTGGTTGCCGGAGATTCAGCTCCCCACCCAAACCCTAGAAAAGAAATCACTCTCTCTCTCTCGTACAATGAGTCTGCCTTCCCACTAGGATTCTCTCACTTTGGTAAGCCTCTTCTCCATAGCCTAATTTTGTCATCATCTCTCTGCGTGATTATCGTTTCGCATTCTCCTTTCTTCTTTTTACGCCTTTTTTCTTCTGTGCGTAACGATTTTGACCACTAAAATCACTGGTTCCGCTTCTGCTTACCACTGGAGTGGTTCATAGATCTTTGAATACTTACTATTTTCAGCGTCTGTTAGACAAAGGAGAGGGTATAATCTGATCAGAACTTAGGCCAGAAACAAGACTTTCCATTGAATTAACTACTTTTATTAATTGCATTTCGGTAGTTCTTATGGAATTTCAAGCTTCTGTGTTAGGAGTTACTTGAATTTATACTTAGGTTTACATGTTAATTTCTACTTAGAATTCGGTGTTAAGCCTCTTTATAAACAGGCCGTTATGTTAACAATATTTATTAGGGATTCCCATTTGGGCGATAAGTTGGGGACCTAATCAAATATATTCGGGACATGAAGAATCCATTCTTACTTTTTGGTTTTGAGTTGGAAGTTTTAGACAATATTCTTGTCCTTGATTTTTGTTTTGCCTTTGGTAGTTGCTGGAATTTTCGTTATACCCGGACATTTTTCAAAATTTGTGACTGAATGGGACACGTTTTCAAAATCAGAGAAATGATATTCTTATGGAGTTTTCACCTAAATCTTAAGGGTGCGGTGTTAGTGAATGGATGACAAGTCTCAGGAGGAATGTATTGATTATTAACGCTTCTTCGGTAGGAAGTGAAGGAAAACTCCTAGAAATGGAGGCAAGTGAGGAAAAGGATAAAGAGCTGGAGGGAAAGGAGAATACAGTGGAGGCAAAAGATGATGTGATGGATAAAACAGAAGAAATAATGGAGGCAGAACAGGAGGTGAAGAATGTGGAAGCAAGAGACGAAAGAGGGGAGCAAATTGATGAACAGATGGAAGAACAGGATGAGCAAAAGGATGACGAGATGCAAGATACTGACACCATATTTGAAAGTTCTGATTTTACTTCAGATGAAGATGAACAATTGCTGTTGGGACGTGATGATGAGTTGGCTCTTGAGGTAATCAACTTGGATATCTCTTGGTCATTTATTCAATGGTAGCATAACGGGGGAAGAGCATATGTTTATTTGATATTTCCTTTAACAATTACTGTGTAGAAACCTCTGAGCGAGGAAGAAATAGAAGAGTTAATTTCAGATCTTGTGGGAGTGGAGAGTAAGGTATTTAATCACTTCTTATTGCTCAATGGAGATATTGATAGGAAAATTTAACTTTCACTTCTAAATTTACCTCTCTATGATTCCAAATTGATCTGTAGGCTGCAGAAGCTCAAGAAGCACTTGAAAAGGAGTCTCTTTCTAAAGTAGAGAGCGAAGTTAGGGAGGAATTAGCGCAAGCACTCCATGGTGATGAGGTTAATTTCTTTTTCTCACTATCATAGCTCCGACTTCTTTTGCTATTTCCCATTAAATATCTTAGAGTCTTCCTTTTTTAGCTGGATAAAGCTGTTGCAGCTGAAATGATGATTTTTAAAGACGAATGGGAGGCAACTCTTGATGATCTTGAAACAGAAAGTGCAAACTTGTGGGTATGTTTCGTTGTTGCTTCCTCTATATCCACAAAATTTAATTCAAAGTTTTACTTGTCATTCAAAATGAACTTACAAATTTCTGCTTTCTTTTTATCTCTCTTAAAGGAGCAACTTGATGGTGCTGGAATCGAGCTTTCAAAATTGTACAAAATGATCGAAAGTCAAGTCCCTAGTGGTTGCTACACTGAAGCTTGGCAACAAAGAGCCCACTGGGTTGGGGCTCAGGTGACAAAAGAAACTGAGGAATCAGTGGCTAACGCAGAGGAGTTTCTTGACATTCACCGGCCTGTCCGAAAGTAGGCTTTGTTATCTTCGACTTTTAGTTAGTACTTACTCAGTGTCATGGAAGTAATATCTAAACATTTTTGGTGTAGCCAACACGGAAAACTTTTCCAGGAGGGAGCTAGTGGGTCTCTCAACAAAATTCTTTCGGAAAAAAGGGATGAGTCTATTTCCTTTGGTAGTAAGCATTGGGCTTCTGTTTACTTAGCAAGCACTCCACAACAAGCTGCAGCCATGGGATTAGAATTTCCAGGAGTCAATGAGGTTAAATTTTCTATTATGCCTTTATTTTTCGTTATAGTCCTGATGCGCTGATGATGATTTGCGTGTATTTACATCTGTTAAAATTTCTTCATTTCAAGAAAAAAGCATTAAACATGACATCTCCTTTTGTGGCGATTTTACGTGGGTCATGGGCGAATTACTTGCCATAGTACAAATTATTAAAGCAGGCTTCATTTTCCTTTTTCGTTTCTGCTTGCAATTCATTAACTTTATGCCATAATCAAGATAGGAAAACACAACCCGCTCTGCTATGTCGGTTTTCATTAGGATAAAAACATTAAGCCAAGCTCTCAGGTCTTAAATTGTAAATAAAATTCAAGCCTTAATTTGGTTATCATTAGTTGAAACAGTTACTGATGATGCAAGGCATTATTCACAACCTTGGGAGGCAAGTAATGTTTGAAGATCTCCAGTTCCTTGTCAAGCTAGTCTAACAAAGTTGGATTTTTAATCGAGCTTATAGTCCTATATCACGCCATCCTACTGTTTGAGGGCAACTTAGTAAAACTCCTTGCAGTCGAGTGATTGTCACAGTATGATTTTTTTTTCAGGTGGAAGAAATCGAAGAGATTGATGCAAACTTAGCAGACCTCGTTTTCGCCGAAGCAATAGAAAATGAAAGAGAACTTTCCCTTTCCGAAGAACAAAAGAAAAACTATATAAGGGTATTATTTTCTTACTTTACTTCTTAGATTTATGTGATTAATCACTATACTTTTGAAAGGATTACCTTTTTAGCTGCTCCTTATGTTCCTGCTTTTGCAGAGTTTGCAATAAAATCTATATTTTTAATACTATTTAAGAATACTCGCAACTCCCGCCTTACCACTTATCAGCTTTAGTATGAAATTAAATCACTAACAGGTGAAAGAAGAGGATGATATAATTATTGATCGTGAACTTCATCTTCATTTGAAACGGAAGAGACGCAAGAAAAGATCTAAACAGGTCTGTTTTGCATATTCTTTCAGTTTCTTTTGGTAATGTTGCATATATTTGACTGAAGACGTCTTGGTGTTACAAGTATCATACAGTGACAAACCGACTATCTTCTTTAGGGGATATCATTCTTAGTGAGCCTGGCTTTGGATAATTTAGTCCCACATGGTGTGTGTTTTTCTATAACTTTATTCTCGTTAATATTAATGGTGATTTCATGTATTATAAGATATAATTTATGATACAAGTAGTGACTTAGAGGGTTAAAAGGGTTTATTACTATCTAGTATTTACCAAGTGTCATAATGTTTTACCATGGTTACTTGAAAGGGTTATGAGCTTCAGTACTTTATTTATATAAGTTGTCTTGAGTGGGAGAGGGGAATTATCGAGTATTTTGTGGTGGGTCTTAAGGGGGAGTGGGAGGAGCTCTATTATCAAATTCCTCAGGTTTCTTTGTATTTCCAGTTCTATCATCTATAAAATCCTTTTCTATTTTCTACACGTATCAATTTACTGAGGAATATACATTTTTAGGGGGAAGATGGCAATTTGCCTGTTATTTTCGCTTTTTCATTTTGTTGCTTTATTGTCAAGTGATGATTCTGTCTTGCGTTAAAGTGAGATTTGGGGCTTCTGGTGCCAGGGGTTTTGCGGGTCTGATGGATTAATCATTTGGCTCACGTAGCAGTCTTCATTTGTTTTTCCAGGTTATCAGGTGTGCAGCAGAGAAGATGGATGATGATTCTTCGTACTTAGATAGGAATTTAAAACGGCCGGAGATTAGCACCCAATTTCATAATAATGAAGTCAACAAAGAGGAAAACGGGAATTTCTCTAATTCAGTTGTAGATAAGAAGGTCCTAATCACAGATTCTAATGGATATACCATGAGAGATGCTTCACAGAATCCAGCAAACAGTTTTAGGTGTACTGCCTGTAATAATGTAGCTGTGGAAGTGCATAGCCATCCCCTATTAGAAGTAATAATTTGCATGGATTGCAAACGTTCAATTGAAGATAGAGTTGCTAAGGTATGCTTTTTCTTCTTCCAATTGGATGCGACTTACTGTTGACTTACTATTTATTTGCGCATGGGTCTGAATATAGTTAGAAATTGGATCTTTAACGTGCTGAATAACATGTTACATGGAGGGGTGTCTTTTCTGAAAGGGATAATAAACTACCAATCGTGTTCATGGACTGCTTTTTTAGCCACCCTTAATTTGGAGAGCTTAATATGTTTCTTGGTTTGGACTCTGGATATTCAATGTGCACAGAATCCAGGGGACTGTACGTAGTGAATCCAGAGCAAGAACAAAGATTTTTTTTGGTCATAGTAGATTCGTGGCTGCAGCGATTTTTTATATGATGGGATTAAATTGTCTTTTCATTTTTATTGCCTTCATCAAATGCTTTCCTTTGATTAACGGTCTACTGGCGCATATGCTGCTTTTGCTATTTAGAGGATCACAAAGAAATGTTTCCTTAATCTAACAAGTATTATTGCTAAATCTGTCGTCTCTTTCTAACCAAGACTTTTACCAACAGGTTGATGACTCTTTGGAATGTCATTGTGAATGGTGTGGTCACATTGCTGACTTAATAAATTGTAGGTCATGCGAAAAACATTTCTGTGCATCATGTATAAAGAGGAATATTGGTGAAGAATACTTGTCTGAAGCTCAATCCTGTGGTTGGGATTGTTGTTGTTGCTCTCCAATTCCCTTGAAAAGATTGACACTGGAATTGGAGAAAGCCATGGGAGATAAGAAGTCATTGGAGTCCAGCTCTGATTCTAGCTCTGATTCCAGCTCTGATAACAATTCTGTTGATACAGATGCTGATGTCAATGTAGCAGTAAGGTATTATCATATACATATCTAGCGGATATAAAAGTCCAGCATGTTTCCAACTAATTTTGATTATTATTGTTGTTTTATTTTTCTTACTTGCATGAGTTTTTTCCTTAGCTCAAAGAAGAAATCGAAAAAGAAAATTAGGCGGATAATTGATGATGCTGAACTAGGGAAAGATACGAGAAGAAAAATCGCAATTGAGAAGGTGTTAACATCCGTGACAGTTATTTTTAGTATACTGGCATGCGAACTTCGAATTTATTTATTTATTATTACTGCTCATTGTACATTTGGTTCTTTCTTTCTGTAGGAACGTCAGGAACGCCTTAGGTCCTTGCAGTTTTCTGCCAGATACAAAACAGTTGGCTCTATGGGAGATGCGAAAACTATTCCAGACGGTGCGAAAACTGAGGTTCTTGGTGATGCTCACAGTGGTTACATAGTGAATGTGGCTAGGGAGATTGGTGAAGAAGCTGTGAGAGTTCCTCGTAGCATATCTGCCAAACTAAAAGTCCATCAGGTTAGCGTTTACATATGTGCATCCCTTGCTGAGCCTAAACCATTGGGCATTCAACATACCCATCTCGACTAGAAATGCTTATTATGGAAATGAACTTTGCTGTAAGTTTTGAGGTTCTGTTTTCAGGTCACGGGGATTAGATTTATGTGGGAAAATATTATTCAGTCTATCAGCAGAGTGAAGTCTGGGGATAAAGGTCTTGGGTGCATTCTAGCACATACAATGGGCCTGGGCAAAACTTTTCAGGTGCTTAATTCTTTGCATGTATCTTATTATTTTTCCATTTTATTTCATGCATACTACTAATGGTTAATCAGTAATATGAATCATATGATGTGTGCTGTAATTGGCTCTTTATCTCTTTTGCCACTTAAATCTATCAGGTTATAGCGTTCCTGTACACCGCAATGAGATGTGTTGATTTAGGGTTAAAAACTGCTCTTATTGTGACTCCTGTAAATGTGTTGCACAATTGGCGAAGTGAGTTTATGAAGTGGAAGCCTTCAGAAGTGAAACCACTTCGCATCTTCATGCTTGAAGACGTTTCAAGGTATATATTCTTCTATAAAAGAAGCTTTTGGTTGCATATTTTCTATGCTTCCAAACTTAATAGTCTTGTTGCGATAGATAAAAAGAGAATGTAGACATTTATTTGATGCTCCAACATTTAGTGTCTTGTTGTTTTCTCTAAATGGGCTATTGTTTAACTAACATCAAGACAACTTTTTTGCTGAAACCTACAAGGTATATTTGTTTCTTAAGAGGGGGAAATTCAGATATTAAGATTCTGTAGATGTATGTGTTTGTATGCTGTTCTGATCTAGTCTATGTTTTAGAGATGAAATATTGGGGCTGGTAAAGTGGTGTGCCCATAAGACTGCTGATGTTACATTTTCTAAAGCTACGTGAAGAATGAAGATTTTTTCCCTAATAAAAGAATATAGATGCAAGCCCTTTCGTCCAACTACACAAGATCTCAGCTGTCTGAACGTCCTACTAATCTATCAAAACGGGCCATATATCAAATACTTTTCACTTAATGCGCTAATGTCTTGTTTTGAAGGGAGAGGAGATTGGACTTGCTAACAAAGTGGCGTAATAAGGGTGGTGTCTTCTTGATGGGATATGCTGCCTTTAGAAACCTGTCTCTTGGGAGGGGGGTGAAAGACTTGAATGCGGCCAGAGAAATTTGTAATGCCTTGAGGGTGGGACTAGAATGTCACTTGCAAAATTTATTGATTTTTATCCTGTTTATATTCTAGATCTTTTTAAGAGAACGTTCCACTCGCTCTTTATACTGATTAGGTTCTTTTGTGAATTGTGATGCCTATCTCAAGGATTTGTGTATCATAGTGCATTTTTTTTCCCATGTTCCTCTGCGTGTGATGTTTTATTCTTCCAATTCGCTAAACCTGTGTGGCTGCAGGATGGACCTGATATACTTGTTTGTGACGAGGCTCACATTATCAAGAACACCAGAGCTGACACAACCCAAGCACTGAAGCAAGTTAAATGCCAGAGAAGAATTGCCTTAACTGGGTCACCCCTTCAAAACAATCTCATGGAATATTATTGTGTAAGTTACTGAAGCATGCATAGAAGCTTTTGAAGTAATTTGTTCTTAGCTCCAGTTTCTTAACTTATGTCTTTACTGCAACAGATGGTAGATTTTGTTAGAGAAGGATTCTTGGGAAGTAGCCCTGAGTTTAGAAATCGGTAAGTCTTTCATACCAGTGATGATGTGATGTTTCTAGAGTTTTAATCGTGCTTATCCATACCTGCAGCTTCCAAAATCCAATAGAAAACGGACAGCATATGAATTCAACTGCGGAGGATGTGAAAATTATGAACCAGAGATCACACATTCTGTATGAGCAATTGAAAGGATTTGTGCAAAGAATGGATATGCATGTTGTGAAAAAGGATCTGCCACCTAAAACTGTCTTCGTAATATCTGTCAAGCTATCACCCTTGCAGCGAAATTTGTATAAGAGATTTCTTAGGCTGTATGGGTTCAACGATGGAAGAACAGATGAAAGGATGAGAAAAAACTTTTTTGCTGCTTACCAGGTTTTGGCTCAGGTATGTGATAAATGCCTTGCTATGCCTGCTTAAATTAATAATTGATTTGAGAAAGAAAAAAAGTTAATAACTGATAAGCCCATCTGGAGATTTTATTTAGTATCCGTTTTTGTATTCTGAATTCTCTCTGTATTGCGTCTCCCAGATTTTGAATCATCCAGGGATTCCACAATTAAGAAGAGAAGATAGCAAAAATGGTCGCCGTGGTAGCATTGTTGATATTCCAGATGACTGTTCAAGTGATGAAAATATAGACTACAACATTGTTACAGGAGGTAACTGTTGATTTTAACTGCTCACATTTTTACTAGTATGAAGAACAGAATAGAAAGAAAAAAGTTTTTATCACATTCTACTGAGCTTTCAGGAGGGATCTTTCTTGGTTTACTTCTTTTTCAAGTTCAATAGCTGTGAAAAACTATTAAGAAACTGTGTCGTTGTTGTTTTGGATATTGACAGAGAAACAGAGAACTATGAGTGATTTGCAGGATAAAGTTGATGGCTACCTCCAGAAGGTAACTACTATAGTCTACTCAGCCTGACTGAATTAGTAATTACTGCCAACAATGTTAAAGTAAACAGCGTAATAATGCACTTTTACTCTGATTCTAACCCTGTCTATGTACCAGGATTGGTGGGTTGACCTACTTCACAAAAATAATTATAAGGTGTCGGACTATAGTGGCAAAATGATTCTGCTGTTGGATATTTTATCCACATGTGCCGATGTGGGTGATAAGGCGCTTGTGTTTAGCCAGAGTATCCCAACTTTGGATCTCGTAGAACTTTATCTTTCAAGAGTACCTCGTCATGGCAAACAAGGAAAGTTTTGGAAAAAGGGAAAAGACTGGTATAGGTTGGTATCTTGTTCTTTTATGTTGGCATGAATGTTGTATGAACAATTATGAACGCTCTAACTTCCCATCATGGATGCAGAATTGATGGAAAAACCGAAAGCTCAGAACGCCAAAAGTTGGTTGATAGGTTCAATGAGCCTGAAAACAAAAGGGTGAAATGCACGCTAATCTCAACTAGAGCAGGATCCCTTGGAATTAATCTATATGCTGCTAACCGTGTGATCATTGTTGATGGTTCATGGAATCCAACCTATGATCTTCAAGCTATATTTCGAGCATGGAGGTATTTCATAGACTGCATATGGAATTAAAATTTCTCCATATAGCAGTAAGAAATGGGGCTTAGTATCATGTGGGCTTATTCTTTGCAGGTATGGCCAAAAGAAGCCGGTATTTGCGTACAGGCTGATGGCACGTGGGACTATTGAGGAAAAAATATATAAACGTCAGGTATTGAAAGACCCAAAACATTTTTAAGGTGTAGTATTTCTTTCTTTCAAGGGTAAATTCATGAATCATATCTGTTAATATGATTAGGTGACCAAGGAGGGGCTTGCTGCGAGAGTGGTGGACAGACAACAGGTGCACAGGACTATTTCCAAAGAAGAAATGTTACATCTTTTTGAATTTGACGATGATGAAGAAAAAGCCGACGCTGTAACTGAGATAAGCAAGCAAAACGAAGCGGAACATAGCCAAAACACAGGATTTCTGATGGAGAATTCACAGAAACAGAAGGCCACTTTATCTCCTGTTGGTTGCTACTCTGACAAATTGATGGAGAACTTACTACAGAAACACAGCCCTAGGTAAATGTGCAACAACCCGTACCTGCATTCTTTGGTTTCTAAGCTACTTTTTTTACGACTCTCTCTCTCTTTGTGTCCTGTCTTTTACTAGCTGGATTTCCAGTTTCCATGAGCACGAGACATTGCTACAAGAGAATGAAGAAGAGAGGCTGACAAAAGAAGAAAAAGACATGGCCTGGGAAGTTTACAGGAAAGCGCTTGAATGGGAAGAAGTTCAACGGGTTCCACTCAGCGAATCTCAAGTGCTCCCAAAACCTCCCACTTCCGCGGAAACAGAACCATTACGCCATCCACATGGGTTCAACAGAAGTCGTTTTGTGAATCGTAACTGCACGAGAACCGCGCACCAGCTTACACTCATAAGCCAAGGAAGAAAAGTTGGTAGCAGCACGGTTTGTGGGGAGTGTGGGCGTGTCTTAAGGTGGGAAGATGTTACACCCGCATCCAGACTTTCAGAGGTAAACTAGTAGTAAATGAACATTGCAAAAGAGTTGAATAATTTTTCTCTCTTTTATGAGACTGAAACCAAAATTAAAGGGAATAGTATATAGATGATTTAGATTATAGTTCCATTCTGGAAATCAAATCAGGGCGTTTGGTAGAGTTGACTTCTAATCATGTTGAAACTTCTAATCATGTTGACTTTTCACTGCAAGGTTTTGTTTGTCCACACTTTGTTTCGAGATTGGACATGTTCCTTGTTTTAACTGTTTATAGAAAGCGGTCTCTGAACAAGTAATTGCATATTGTTGTATTTTAAAGGGTGATGATTAATCTAGGAGATCTTTTTGAGACCTACAAAAATGCTTACAAGAGAAAGTGGTTTCGATGGGAGGGTGTTTTTTCCTTAAAAGGAGCTAATGGCTAGGGAGGGGCAGGAGCGGATTAATCTTACGGCTAATTGAATGTTAGTAATTGTATACATAAAATGGATATCATAAAATTGAGGTTGAGGCTGTGGATAAACCAATTAAAAGTAAGAGCAAAAGGGTGACTAGTGATACATCGGATCTAATGGTTTCAGCGACGAAATGATCCTTGGAAGGTGTAGATACGGGCAGAGAAGAAGCCGTAGCTGAGAGTAAGCCATAGGCTGACGAGTAGCTAGCGAGGTACGGAAAGGCACAGCAGCTGGTTTGACCAGAGTATTAAAGACTGGAGGACCAGGTGGAGTACTCATCCGAGGGATGGGACTTGCGGTTCTGATACCATTCGAAGACGACAATAGATTTGGGGAAACCTAGGAGGTATAGGTGCAGCTACAACAGGAGGAGAAAGAGCAAGTCAACAATCTAGAAATTCACCACGAATTAGTAGAAAGGGCACGTCACAGATCTAGAAGATGATCTAAGAGAAAGAAAGATCACCTTGGAGATTCTGGATTCAGTGATGGTGGTCGATGATGGTAACCTAGGGTTACGAGAGAGAGAGAGAGCGATGATAGAATCACACACAAACACACAATATGGTAACTTCAATCTCCTAATCTTGAGCAAGTCTCACAAATCAAGGAGAAGAAACATCATTTTTGATTAATTGATTCTCAGTTGTGGCTGGATTGTTTCCCGGTTTACATATACCGGTTTAAATAACAAAACCAAAATTAAATAACGTGATAAACCATAAGCTGGCACACAAGATCATAATTTGCAAGCTCAACAGTCAACAGTCTTGAACTATTTCTACATCAAATAGTTGAGACAAAATACAGAGGATTCTCGATGAGGAAGAAGAAAGAATAATTTTTTTTTTTCAATTATTTTTATGGATTAACAAAATATTATAGATTTATAAATTAAAAAGTTGGTGTTATATTCAGCAAATTCGGTGGATCAATTGGTAAAGAGTTTGTGGTTTCGAATATGTGGTTTCGAATTTGAGTTAGAGGGTTCGATTTTTGGATGTAACACATTTTTTAAATATATATTTAAGTTTGAAACACATACGAAACGACATCGTTAACGACGATCGTTAATTTAGCACGTAAGTTTAAGTATAAAATTCAATTTTTTTAAGTATTCAGATTCGGTTAATCATTATTTAAATGTTTAGAAATGAATCGGTATTTTTGTGTAAAATTCGAGTTGTAAACCGTCTTTTTTCCGGCACAAACGCAAATTAGAAGTGTATGTTGGGTGAAGTTTTGATATAAATTCTCTTAAACTGCCTATTGATCAGTCGGTTCGCGTGGCCTAATGGATAAGGCGGATTGTGGGTTCGAGTCCCACGTGATGTACGAGTTACGTTTTACTTTATAATTAGACTTTTAATTTTTGGATGGACAATTCTCAAAATGCTCCACACTGATGCTCTTTCTTACATCCACGAGCATTAAATTATCCTTTCTTTTAGTTGACAACAATTAATTTAAAAGGAACAGCTTAATATTTCTAAAACATACAATTGACATTCTTATATTTGTCATCGTCCCAGTTGTTATAATTTCT
Organism: Cardamine chenopodiifolia; assembly: GCA_963922655.1. Classification (NCBI taxonomy): domain Eukaryota; kingdom Viridiplantae; phylum Streptophyta; class Magnoliopsida; order Brassicales; family Brassicaceae; genus Cardamine; species Cardamine chenopodiifolia. The sequence continues at coordinate 1,699,327 of OZ000467.1, forward strand.
GACTGTTGGATTGGTTCAATCTTTCATTGGTTTGTTTGGCTTGCTCGATTTCCCGTCGAACAAATAGATTTCTGTGCCACATCCAAACAAATGTCACACCTTTTGCAAATGTTAGTGTGTATATAGACTTTATAGATTTATCTTTTTGTTTCAAGAAACAGACGACAAAGGATTTTAGGAATTAAGGCAAATGGTTCTAAAACGAATCTAAAGAATATAAAGAGTCGTTTCAGACCAAACAAGCCTGGAACAAAAGCAACCATCCACTGTTAATTACTCTCTAACAGTTACGATGTTTCTCAAAATAAGATGTGTTTACCTTCATTATTCATAGAATCCATCTTCTCATGTATCGTTTAACTTCGCCTTGCTTTCTTTTTTTGGACGAAACTTCGCCTTGCTTTCTTTCTCATGTTTTTTGGGTTTCAGCACTACTTCCATAAAGCATTGAGAAACCAACCCACCAAAATATCATGTTGCTTTATCATCAACACCTAGTGCTATTCGATCGTTCACTACTATAAATATTTGGGTAGTATTTTAATGTATTTGAGGAGTTTGTTACGTTTGTTTGGATTTCTCGATTTTTTATGGAGAAAGATTTTGATTCTTCTACCACATCCAGATGGGTGTCCCACTTCTTGTAAATTTCTGTGTGTATATTTTCTATATATATTCATATTTTAATTTCAAGAAAGAGGCAAGAAGTTCATTGATTTTTTTAAAGTTCTCTTCTCTTTTATGAACGAAATGATTCTTCTATACTTTTCGCTCGAAATGATTTCCAACTAAAATCTTTTTTTGCTTCATGCTTTTACATGTATATTTTGAAAATTCTATATGTATGGATTCTTCCTTGCCATGCCAAGTTTAAAACATTTAGTGATGGAGTATTTTTTTTAGTTGTAGTTGTCAAAAAAATGAGTAAGCTCGTAAATGCTAAACAAGACATGAGTGAATTATGCATCTAGCAAATCCCATCAAATATTGTTGTTGTCAAATATCATTCGCTTGAATAAGACCAATATACATGAAATAAAATAACCTGGTATTGGATTTACTATGGTTTGTATAACGAGTAAGAGCCATAACATGCAATAATTTTTTTTTTTTAAAAGTAGGAAAACGTGGATGAGTAACACAGTAAAATTGTTATTATTAGAGTTATGTTGTGTGATGATATTACGATGATGTGTTGTGTAGTGTGATGATACTGATAGTGGTCTGTGTGTGTGAGTGTGAGTGTGATGACGATGATGCATGATTCGATGATGGTTACTAATTCTATCCTTGGTTTTTTACCTGTTATTATTTAACAACTTTAATTTATATAGTCTTTATTTTATGTTTCAGGTCAATGTTATAATTTTCTTTGAATAATGAGAAAAATGAAGACATTAATGCAAGAGTTGATTTGGTTCACAAAGGTTGTCCAATAACCACCGAAGATTTCTAGGATAATAGATCATTGAATTCCCTACAACAGTTGAATAGGCCTCCCACAGATTTAGTCAATAGCCTTTTAGATTATTTTTAAAAATTAGTGTATAGAGGTTTTGCTTCGGTTATCACAAGAGTAGAGTTTCTGTGTTTAAAAATATACTTTAAAGGTATTTTACCACAATTTGTTAGTTTAATTTAAATTCCTCCCAGATGAAAAAAAATCATGGGATAACAAAATTATGATAATATACTTGTAAAAATATTAATTTGAAATTTTTCACTAAATATAATGGATAATAAACATTTTTGTAAAAATATCAAATTGTTACAGAAAAATGTAGTACATTTGACAATAACTTAGATGTAATATCACTACTACCATAAAAGCTAATATTACTTCAAAGAACAAAACAAATTCTTAAAATATAGAGGGTTGTCTAAACATCCAAGCAAAAAAGATTTTGATTATAATATCTAAAATAGTATCCAAAATAAATAAATAAAAACGGAAAGTTATAATAACGTTAACGGAAAAAGTAGAGTATAAAAAAAAAACATGTAGGCATCAAAACGAATATTCCTAGAATTTGGCTATAAAAAAGGTACAGCCGACTCAATGGGCTCTTCTTAACTCACAAACAACTAACAACATCAACGAAAAGTAGTGGAAAAGATATATTATGACTTGCAGCCAAACACTCGGAAACAACAACAACAAATACCAGATCTGCGAGGAGATCGGCCGTGGACGCTTCGGTACCGTCACGCGCGTCTACGCTCCGGCCACCGGTGATTTCTTCGCCTGCAAAACCATCGACAAAAACTCCCTCGCCGATGCTCTCGACCGCGCTTGCATCGAGAACGAGCCTAAGCTCATGGCTCTCTTGTCCTATCACCCAAACATCGTTCAAATTCACGATCTCGTCGATACTGATTCCACTCTCTCCGTTTTCATGGAGCTCGTCGATCCCTCTGTCTCCATCTACGACCGTCTCATCTCTTCCGGAACCTTTTCTGAGTCTCAGACGGCGTCGTTTGCTAAACAGATACTCCAGGCGCTTTCGCATTGCCACCGTTACGGCGTCGTTCACAGGGACATTAAACCGGAGAATATTTTGGTAGATCTACGAAACGATACGGTTAAGATCTGCGATTTTGGTTCAGGGATTTGGTTGGGTGAGGGCGAGACCACTCAAGGCGTCGTAGGGACGCCGTATTACGTGGCGCCTGAGGTTCTGATGGGATATTCGTACGGAGAGAAGGTCGATCTCTGGAGCGCCGGCGTCGTTTTGTACACGATGCTCGCCGGAGCTCCGCCGTTTTACGGAGAAACGGCAGAGGAGATATTCGAAGCGGTGCTCCGAGGAAACCTCCGTTTTCCGCCTAAGGTTTTCCGAGGAGTTTCATCGACGGCTAAAGACTTGTTGAGGAAGATGATATGCAAGGATGCTTCTAGAAGACTCTCAGCCGAACAAGCTCTCAGTAAGATTCCTCATTTGAAACAGATCTGAGTCTTACTGAATTTAATTTTTTATTTAAATTCATCCAGATTTGATTCCTTTAACAAAACTATTATCTTAAAATCGAAGTAAATTAAGATTGGTAATTTTTAATAAATGCAGGACATCCATGGATCCTAAGAGCAGGAGAAGCAGAGGAGAGATTCATCTAATAAATGAATGAAGAGAATCAGAATCGGAATCATCAACATCATCATCATCATCATCATCATATAAATAAAGTAGTAAGTGAATAATGAGGTAGCTTATGGTTTATTTCATCATCTAACAAGTGGAGTGGTGAGTGAGTCGGCATGTAAATTGGCTTTTGCCATCGCATATTCCGCCTACCCAGAAGACTCTGGAAAACGCACTAAAAAAAAAAAAGAAGAGCCAAAGAAGGAATCGATGCCAAGCTGGGCTTCTTCTTCTGAGTTTGGCGATGAGTTTTTTTTTTTTTTTTCCTTTGTGAATTTTGGCTTTTAAGGTAGACGGTAGTGTAGAGGATAACGATCTTTTTCCGCCTTTTACGGTTTTTTTTCCTTATGGGTGAGTAAAAGATGAGAGAAAGCAGAGTTGTACTCTTTTTCTCCTTTTTTGTTATCAATAAATAAGTTAACTCATTTATCTGCTTTATCTAATCGAAAACTTTGCACACATAATAGATGATAATCAAACCAAATATAAAATAAAAAGATTGTGATAAAACATTTTTTAAAGCAATGAAAATGTCAATTATGCAATAACAGATTAACAAAATAGTTAATAGTTTAAAGCTTTTTATATATTCCTCATTTATATTTAAGATCTTCATATTGGCATGACAAAATTTCCCTACAATTTATCAACTTGGTTTAGAGCCCAATCTTATAATTGAACTAGAGATTTGAAATTATTTGAGTTTAAAAAAAATTTGAGACGATTTAGTTACATTTTAGTGAGTTAAGAAATTTGTTATCAATAACATTAGATTTTAAAATATATTTTAAATTTCATGTTTTAAATATATGATTTATCATTTAAATTCAAATTGCTCTAAATACTCAATTCTATACATCTTCTAAATCTAAATGTGTTATTTTAATCTATTAAATTTTAACATGTGTCTATTCATTTAATTTTATGTTTTATATAATGTAAACTTACATTTATGAAGATTTGTTTTTTGCTACTATCTTCTAAATTAAACTTAAACTTTGATATGTATTAGTAATTAATATTTAAAATTTTATTATTTAAATATTCATTTTCAAAAATAAATTATTTGGTTATCAAAAAATAAAAATCTAGTTTTTTTCTTTAAAGATTTCACCGGACTAAAGTTGGTGCACGCTTTTCGTAATATAAAAAGAAAATAAAAATATATCAACTTTCTTACTCATGACTTTTGATGTATAAAAGATGTACGGTGAGGAAAAAAATTGATGTACGTTGAGCTAGTTAGGTACGTTTCTGTTTTCAAAATTCCCCACCATTCAAAATTTCAAATTTCAAATCTACATCACTTTTATACATTTCCAAACGTAGATAGATTAATGTATTTTATTCTTTGTCTGCTCCAAATATATATTGGCATCTTCTAAAATCAAAAAGCCATAAGGTAAACATGATTTTTTTTCTTTGATATGAGCATATCTTTGAGCATATTCTTCCATAAGTTGACTCAAATGAAAATTCCAATTTCCATAACATATTCCCACGTAAGTATATGCCTCGGATCAAACCCCTATTGATTCCTTTCTTGAAGGAGACTCTTAGGATGGGTATTCTCAATGATTAAATTTAGAAAAATTAAATTGAGTAAAAATATAACCGATTTTAAAGTATTTGAAATTTTTTTATTAAACTCTATCCAAATGACAGCATAAAAGTTGAGAATTAGTTCTTCACAACTTTAACCCAACTTTTTATTAAATTTTAATCAAATGAAATAATTATCAAAACAATCATAATATCGAATAACACTAACGTCTAATATAATTCTAAAATCAATACATTGAATAACATTAAAATTTAAAAGAATGTATAAATTATATAAAACAATAACACTAAATTTTTATGGAATGTTGTTCCAAATTCAATAAATTTTTTAAGTTGAATAATCCCTCCTTAGTTTAAACGTGCTTCATGGTGAATCTGTTAAGTCAGTGGAGGATACTACAATTTGATTGACAAATTAGACATTATTTAGCAACGTTCATAAAAGCTTTTCTTATCGATTGTGGCACAGAATATTAGTCATCATCAACACAACATTTTTAGTGTTGTAAAGTATCGTGGAGTCTAGTAATGAATCCACTAGCAATCGAATGATTTATGTAGAATTCATTTTTTAATTCAAGGTTGCAGACGTGGAACTATTTGATGATTTGATTAAAGGAAATATGGAATCTTTGCAATAAAACATTTTAAGAGAACACAATAAATAAAATCAAACTGAAAACACAATGATATAAAAACAAAATTCGGGAGAAGCTAACGTGGGGAGAAGACAACACAACACTCTGGCCCCACCCATGTGGGTACAGTTAGCTTAATGGATAAATCTCTCATCAATGACACTTTAAGTCTTGAGGTGTTATTATGGGTTTTGTATAGATCCATAATTGACGACAACATATTAATAACAATAATGAGACCCATAATTTGTGCAAGCCAAAAATAATATAATATAAATACTACTACTTTGACCGATGACAATATTGATAGATCAAGAGATTGAATTAAGTACTATAACTGTAAAATTCTATTAGCTAAAAACGAGTAAATGCGATTTTTAAAAGGAAGACTTAATCTGAAAGAAACATGCAAGAAGAGACGATCTAGCCTAATTTATTGAAACCAAACGTAACTTCACTCTTTAATATTATGAAATCTGTCAGAGGCTTATAGACATTTTCACTGTTCCCTAACTACGACATATTTAGAGAAACAACTATTTAATTAAAATAAATGATATAAGGAGTCCCACAAAATTATTTGTGCCGTTGGAATTGTCTTTTGGAGACGCGTAACGCTAGGAGCGGGACCCGTTACGAGTGGTGGTGATCAGCGGTTTGACATATCACGTCATGTGGTCGACGGAAGAATGGTTGATAAGCTATCTTTCTTTAGTCAATTTGGATTTGGATAGTAGCGATGCCGTATAATAAAATGTCTTTCTCCTCTTTCTTTCTTCTTTTCCTGGAAATTTGCCCAAAGATGGTTCGTACGGTAGCCTCAGAAGTCAAGAACAGAAAAAAACAATCACGTACTATCTAATGTACCCAAGAAAAAACAAACCAAAGTGAACGATAAATAACTAACTCATGTGGTTGAATATTCATTTTATACATCAAAACTAGGATTTAAATTTTTTTATTACGATTTTAACTGTAATGGATTACGATAAACGTTTTTAGATCAAAATATTCTTTTTTATATCAATTCCAGAGATTAATTTAGATTTTAAAAGTGGCATACTTTCGGACTGTCGGTGGGTAAACATTGAGGCGGATCTGAAAACTGCTCAGTTGTAAATATATTATTTTTCAAATATTCAATATGGATTTTATAATTTTATTTTAGTGATAAAATAACAATAGATTAACGATGATTTTTCATAAATAATTAATTTATGTATTTATAGTTTTTAAAATATCGGATCTCGGACCATTGCACCTAGATCTGCCGTTTATAGGCGTTGCTTTTGTTTTTTTTTTAGATTGGTTTACCAGCTAATATAACTACAACAAAACTACATAACAACATTAAAATATCTTCTTTTCTTTTTTTTTTCTTCTCAACGAGCTTCCATTTTTATGCAAATAACTTTAATTGGCAGAGGCGTGCCCTGAGCCTTTGTTGAAGCATATTAATTTTAGGAGTTTTTTTTTGTCTTTATAGTGACACTTGTATAAAAAGTTCAGCAAGGTTCATGGCATGCCTTGTTGGTGTATTTAGCAAATATTTAGCAAACAAAATAGCAATATAATATCAATATTCCCTTTTGGATGTAAATGAAAAAAATACTCTGTTATACGTTTTGAACAAGGAAACTGCTATAATTGTAGTCACGTCCGAGATGTTTTTTTGTCTGTTCACTATGCAAAGTTACGTGGAGAACTAATTGATTAAACAAATCGCTTCAACATGTTACATTCTATGTTCCTTGAAATGTAGAACCTTTACTTTGTCAGCTCAAAAGATGGTATCGAAAACGTATCTCTACAGGGTGAGAAACATTTACGTCTTTAGCGGATGCCTCACGCAAACCAGATCGTCCAGTTTATTTCCATCCATCTTGTACTGTGATACGCCTTGCATTTGCACATACTGATCCCTAGCTTCTTTTCTTAAGCTCCCAAACGGCATTACTTCCCATTTCTTGTAATTTGATTTCTTCCTGATCTCACTCATGTCTGGAGATCCCGAGACGGGTCCTTTTGTAGGATCTGCGTTGCCCCACACCTTGCAATTACCGAATTTTCCTAACCCATCCCTCTTCAAACTAGTTGGCTGTTGGCTCCATTGTAAGCCTAAGGCGGCTGCGTGTGCTCGGCTTATCAACTCACGACTTGGCACACTTGACCAGTCCTCCTTTCTCTGGGATCTCATGGGAGAATGGATCCGGATTACCTGCCAAGCATAATTTCTTCAGAAAGACTACAAAGGTTGAACGTTTAGAGCATAATAGAATTTAAGGTTTTGGCAAGTTATCTGTACACCAAGACACTCTAGAAGTTGGTAGTATGCCCTTCCTTGAAGTGGGTTATGCCCTTTCCTTGGCGTGGAAAAGTAACGTGTCCTACATTAATAATAAAGAAACAAAGTGAGGAAACATGCCGACTTAGCTCTAGAAGCATACTCGACTTTTCCAGATTACTAAGGACAATTATTGTCAGATTGGAAATATCTAATCTCCTAAAGAGCTTTGGACATGTGAGAGATATCAATATGGACAAAAGTTACTTAATACTTGCCACTCTGTGTATCCAGGATCGACAGTGAAACCATATATGTCAACAATATCGCACATGGACAATGCTAGTTCAATGGATTTCATCCCAGTTCCTTTGGCACCTCTGCGTAGGACAATTCCTTGGAAAAGATAAACAGGGTTTGGTATACTCTGTTACAAAATAAATACAAAGTCGTGTAAGAAAATCCTGTACCCATGTAAAAGAGGCTGAAAGCATTTAACACACAGTCTCTTCAATCATGTTATTGAAGGGGTATTGTTACAAACGACCACAGGGGAAGTTGTAAAACAAAAACGAGTCATGATGGGGCAAAAAAAGAAAAAGAAAACAGTAATCATACCTTTATCATTTCATTGAAGTCTCGGTGGGTCACACTTTTTATTATAAGAACCTCATTATCTGCAGAAAACGACAGTAACAGAAGGTTGCATCACAAGGGCAAAGCTGCAATGAATGCTTAAAGAAAATGATTCACAAGATGCAGATAATTTTTCTGTCTAATATGAATACTAACCAGATCCATTGAGAATCTTAATCATGTTACGAGCTGCACCCCGAACAACTAGTCGGAAATCCCTTTTCACTCCTACGTACTTGGCATACTTCTGCAACCAAATTTAATGTGCATACCAGCAACGAAAATCACAATTCATGACCATACCGATACGAAAATAGGTAAACTCAAAGAAATCACAAATCACAATGTTTGTCATATTACTACCTCATTGACAGGAGCTTCATTGTCTCGAAACACAGCATCATGACTGTCAATCTCTTCTCCGAACTCTGTTTTTAACAGATCTCCAGAGTTTCCAACAACAGCGCATTTATGAAATTGTCGTGGGTGGAAAGGAGGCTTCGCTGGAAGGATCACATTAAGATGCTCCTCACACAATGTACGATTATAACACTTCTCAGCTCCCCTGAAACACGAGAGATCAAAGAGTTCGACAAGAAAGATCAAATGACAAAAGCATACCATTAGACAGGACGTTTAGGATCATACAGCTGTGCAATTCTCATAGCTGCATAGTCCAACCATCCATCAGGTCGTACATCGAGGTATTCTCTTGTCAATACTGTAGTCATATTACGGTACTGCATTACTCAAAACACATTAGAAATCTGAGAAGGTCTCAAACAAGAAAATCTAGTCAGAGAAAGACAGAAGCACGAACCTGCTCCCATAAGAGAACTGCCTCACAAACATTGTACTTGAACTCCAATGGTTCAAAAACTTTAAATTGTGCATTGTACTGTGATTGAAGACACGAATATAAGTGGAAAAAACTTGATCACTATGAAACCAATGAAATCTCAAAAAGAAATCAGACAAGTACAAACATACCCAAGTGCTGTTAGTGCCTTCAGGGAACTTGAGGATCAAATTGCAGTGATCAATAATATGAGCAGAGAGTCCAAGCCCTCTGTTCGCCTGCATAAGCACTACAACATTATTCTGACTTCCAACACAGCTTCCACACTAAACAAAATCATCAGAATCCCATAAACTAGGTTCTTCCAACAAAAAAAAGAAGCGTTAAAAAAGGAACAAAATGTAGCAAATTAGTTATAACTCGTTAAATAACACTACTCTTGACTTCCAAAACATGATTCTATCGTAGAAGTTAACACAATAATGAATTCGACATCAAGCAAAGGAAAATCAAAACCCTGATGCAGGTTAACTTCCATCAGTATAATTGTTAGCTTTCACGATTTTTCAGTATCCAAACTTGAAATCCTTACTCCACAACAAAAGAGGTTGCAAAGGTGGACCTTACTAGAATTGTAAAATTGGTAGATTTCTCAAACTCGGATCCCATTGTGACTTAAAGTGTACTCAATTACATTACAATAGATTAAAGATGAACTTCTTTATAGCTAATGCGTTCCTCTGGAACCATTTGAAATATCCTGAATCGAAAACAAGTGCAGCAAGAACACATAATTTACAGAAAGTGTGGCATCGAATCAAATACAAAATGACGACTTTATAAAAAAATTCGCGCCTAAAATGAAGTACTTGAGAATCAAAGAAACTGGGAGGTAAAGAAAAGAGACAAACCACGCACTGTTGGACGTTGGACTGAAAATCTGACAAGATCTGGATATCTTCCGGCTGAAGATATACTTTACGCTTAGTATTATCTGCGAGATGAAGAATCAATTTAGTTATTCGAACAGTTGAAGTGTGAGAATGGAAAGAAGGAAAGGGAAAGGTATGGCGATGAATGACCTGCGAAGAAGGAAGATTGGATTGTGAAAAGGAGAACGGATAAAACTGCGACGGCGCATAAAAGTTGAAGGAGCGTCAGTTTCCGGCCAGCTTGGTGAGATCTCATTCTTCAACCATGATAGAGCGAACCCAAGTTGAAGAAGCGTCAGTTTCCGGCCTGCTGAAATGACCTTAATTGGAAAATTCAATTCTGAAATAACCTCCCTCTAATTTTTAATTTCATTTCAATTTAATTTAAATAGTTAAATGAATAAAAAGACAAATAAAATAGAAAAGTTGAACTTATCTATAAAAATACCATGGATTTACGAGTTAGGTCCGATTTAGGTCCATAATTTGCAATTTGGATCTGATTTGTCCATCCAATTTGCGAATTCCTCACCCGATTCGGATCCATCTTCCACAAAAATCGGATCTCATCTTCCTTCTTTCTTTGTCGCGAAGAACACCTACGAAAAACACAGAGAAAATCCCAGAAATCTTAGAGATTCAAATCAACTACCCAGAATCCGTAAATCCTCGCAAATCTCTTCTCTTATCCTTTTTTTCGAGCTCCGCTATCCCATTTGGTCCCAAAATCGAGAAAATCGCAGCTACGGTTTGCTCATCCAAATCGCCAGAAATCACACCGTTCGTCCGCCGCCGATTTAGTCTCGACCGGAATCCTGAAACCCTGAAACTTGTAAGCTGAAACTTGTAAGCTTTGAGTTTCGAAAATTGTGAGTAAATATTGAGTTTTGTGAATTGTTGAATTGGTTTTGTCTATGTAGGATGAGAATGGCACCAAAGACTAGAGGAGGAAAGAGTCGGACTCGAAAAGGGGCTCCTATGTCAGAAAGCCCTGCCTCCCGCCAATGCCGTGGTGGTGAACCTTCCTCACCACCGGAACCTTCTTCGCCACCGCATCCTTCTCCACCGCCTAGGCCTTCTCCGCCGCTATAGCCGTCCCCACCACCGGAACAACCGTCCCCACCACCGGAACAGCCCTCACATCGATCACAAACCCATGAACGTCATCACGCGGTAAGAAAATTTAAATTTAATTTTTAGTAATATTGGGTATTATTAGGTACACTAGGAATTGTAAGTAGATATTTGAGGAAGTGGTTTGAAAATCTTGTTTTTTGATCTGAATGCAACATATTGTAGATGGCGCAATGAAGCCTAATAGATTTTACATTGAGCATAAAGAATATGCAAAACAATGTCATTTGCAAACAAGATGCGACACTACAAGATTTTAAATATGTTTGAGGATAAGCTTGAACCGGTGGAGTTGGAGTGGTTCAGGGAGCACCCGCAATTCAAGCATCTGTTTCACATGGAGAGACAAAGAAATCGGAAGATAAAGGGGATGTGGATGTTGCTTCTAAGGATGGTCCAAACAGATAAGAAGAAGTAAGTTTGGTTTATTGTGAATGGTGTTCCTATTAGATATTTTATTAGGGAACACGACGCAATCTCATGATTGAGTTGCATTCATTACCCAAAAGAGTATGAGTCGATGGGAAGCATGAAATTTGTGCAAAGGCAATTTGGAACCGATAAGGTGGAGGTTAATGACGTTTTGGAGAAGTTGATGGGAATGGAGTCTGGAAATGATAGGCTCAAGATGGCAGTGTTGTACTTCCTCTCGACGGTGATACGGGGAAGGTCAAAGATGGTTGGAGGCAACATTGAGTGCTTTATTCTTCGAGTGGTCGATGACCTCGAAGTATGTAAAACGTTCCCTTGGGGACGTTTTACATTTGATGATTGTATTAAGGAGGTGGACCACATGTTTAATCGTTTCAAAGGGTCAGTACAAGTAAGTTGGACATTCTCCGGATTCATATTGTCGTTGGAGGTAATCGACCACTCAATCTTTTTAAAAAATCATTTTTAGTAGATTGTGTTAAAACGGTTTAAGTATGTTTAACTAGGCTCACTTAGGTATAAGTAGGTTTAACTAGGTTCACCTAGGTATAAGTAGGTTTAACTAGGTTCACCTAGGTATAAATAGGTTTAACTAGGTTCACCTAGGTTTAAGTAGGTTCACCTAGGTTTAATTAGGTTTAACTAGGTTCACCTAGGTTTAAGTAGGTTCACCTAGGTTCAATTAAGTTTAACTAGGTTCACCTAGGTTTAACTAGGTTCATCTGGTTTTGTTTAATTAGGATTTACTGATATTTGATTTAATTTATGTGCAGATTTTGGCCTTTGAGTGCATACTAGCATTGAAGATGGCCTTTAGAGAACCCGTGGGTAACGCAGACAGAGCTTGTCCAAGGATGTGCAAGGGGAAGTTTAAAGAGACGATGTATAAAGGGATGCGCTTGGAAGAAATTCACTATAAGCTTGGAGACACCAAGGTATTTCTCTAATTTTTTGTTAGTTGAGTGTAAAGATATTTTTTACACACTCTCATACCAATTGGTTTACTTGCAGGATATTTTTAGTCTAAGGATCCCTGAAGATGGTGAACAAGATCTTATGATGAGTATCATGGGTGCGCAATGGGCTGATGCTGAGCTGAGGGATGATGATGATCGAGAGGACGCATGAGTTGATGAGTGGAACAAGAAACTAGTTGTCGAGGAGAAGAAAATCTTCTCGGAGGACTTGTACATGGTAGATGTCCAATCTAGAGAGGTAGAGAATATGCAATCGCCAGCTCGGAGGAAGAACCCTCCTGAGAACGTCCAAACGTCAACCCGGACCAGGAACCGTGAGAATGTCCAGACGCTAACCCAGAGCAGAAACCCTGAGAATGTCCATAACGAATTGAAGCAGCTTGAGGAGACGATGAAGAAGGCAATTGCTGATGGGTTTGCACGTCTGATGACAGAGATTGAAGGCTTGAGCAGTAGGCTGAAAGTTGTTGAAGACTTTATGGAGGAGCAAAGGAGTGCTAGAGAGCATCAACATTTTGCTAATTTTGACCATTTCTCAGCGGGAAGATGCTATGAGAGTCCACGTCGACAAGGTTAGATTTTTGAATATGGATTTTTATGATACTTCTTGGTATTTTGAGACTTCTTGGTATTTGGTAATTGCAGTATTTTGTGACTTCTTGGTAATTGCATTATGGATTTTTATGTAGGTGTTTTTGAGACAGGCGGATTAAGTGCGGCTGAAGGCCGAGAAGGAGAAAGGGAAGAAGACCGAGAAGGAGAAAGGGAAGAAGAACGAGGAGGAGAAAAAGGAGAAGAAGGAGATGGAGAAAGGCAAGAAGAAGGAGATGGGGAAAGACAAGAAGAACGAGAAGGAGAAAGGGAAGAAGAAGGAGATGGGGAAAGGCAAGAAGAAGGAGATGGAGAAAGGGAAGAAGAACGAGAAGCAGAAAGGCAAGAAGAACAGAGTATTCCACATGATACAGCAAGAGCTGCAGCTACACAAAAACGCACAAGAAGAGAGTATTTGGATTCCGGTGAGCCAAACGAGGAAGGATACATTCATGTTGGTGGTTATGGAGTGAATATACCACCAATACCCAAAACTCTAGGAAGTGGACGTAAGTTTAAGATGTGCGCTAGGAAGAGGGTGCGAAAGCCTTCAAATTTCGTGGTCTCTCCTTACGCTCAGCCTAACAAAGGCAAAGGGAAAGAAGACAAAGGCAAGGGGAAAGAAGACAAAGGCAAAGGGAAAGAAGTTTGAAAAATATTTTTTTGCAAGTTTGAAAAATATTTTGGATGTTTGAAAAAATTCATGCAGGTACTGATGTTGAAAAAATATGTCTGATGTTGGATCAATATTTTGGAAGTTGAAAAATATTTCTGATGTTGAAAGAATATTACTTTAAGGGTCAAAATATTCTTTAGTCAAAAGTAGTAGTAAGCCGTCAAACTTTAATCAAAGGAATAATGTATAGTATATATTCTTTAGTCAAAAGAATATATTAATATTTTAATATCCACTTGAGCCGTCATATTCATATAGCGGCGTTATTCTTGTTAAAATATTATTTATTATACTAGTTAAACCAAAATGACGGCTCTAAGTGACCAATTGACCAAAAACTAGTTTTTTTTGAAATTGGTAAAATTAGTTAAACCGATAACTAAATTAAAAGTATTTAGGTGAACTTAGAAAAATTTGAAAACTGTATATAAAGCCCTCATATTCATATAAAAATTTATCAGAATAGATGCAGTTTACTTGTTTTACTTACAAAGTAAACAAGAATCCACAAAGTGACCATAAGAGTTTATGGTAGATGATGGACATGTTTCATATGAGAACAAATTAAATTAAAACAAGTCATACCAAGTTGTACATGAATTAAAACAAGTCATACCAAGTTGTACATGAATTAAAACAAGTCATACCAAGTTGTACATGAATTAAAACTAGTCATACCAAGTTGTACATGAATGAAAACAAGTCATAGCAAGTTGTACATGAATGAAAACAAGTCATACTAAATTGTACATGAATGAAAACAAGTCATACAAAGTTGTACATGAATGAAAACAAGTCATAACAAGTTGTACATGAATGAAAACAAATTATAGCAAGTTATACATGAATTAAAACTAGTTGAACCAAATCAAATTACATAGTATTCCTTGAAGTTTGACCCCGACGAAATTCGCCAACTGAAGGGAACCTCGTCACTTTTTTCCTTCCTATCTTTTTCTTATGCGGGGGAGGGAACACAAGTTGAGCTGCTATTTTTTCAGGGATAATCCAATCAGACTTATGCGGCACAGTATAAATCGTGTTACTGTATGCCAAAGACCACATCTCAACTAAAAAATATTTTGAAGCCAATAGATGCACTGGTGAATCAATTCCTGTTTGTCTCTCATACAGACTGTTAGCGGCAATAGCATGCACACATGGGTATCTATCTATATCAAAGTACCTGCATGAGCAAGTGTCGTTCCTCAAATTAACCAAATAGGTCTTACCATCACGGCCAAACACGTTATACTCAAGGTGGAAGCTGTTTAGCTCGATAACCGTTAACATCTTGGCTTTTGCAACTCTCTTGTGAAGTTCCCTTTCAACACTCGGAACAAGTTTCTGCCACATTGGGACATTCGCAGCACTCTACCTATGTTTGTTAAACCATTCGGCAATTTTTGAAATTATCACATCAACCATGGGCAACAAAGAATAACTCCTCGTTTTTTTAAAAACATTGTTTAAAGATTCCACGCAATTAGTTGTGTCGATGTTGTACCTTTCACCAGTAAAAAGACATCTTGCCCATCTGGTCTCATCGACACTCTCATCTAGATACACAACTACAACAGGCCACCGAGATCTAAAATCTGTATACATAGGCATGAACTCGCTTTCTGTGTACACCTTCGCGATTTCTCTAAATTTCTCGGCAGCATCAGATTTCTGAGAACAGTTGACACGTCCTTTCACATTGCACGACAAATGATAAATACAATACCCATGTTTCGTCTTCGGGTAGACCTCGCCCACTATCTTGATAATACTTTGATGTCTATCAGATACAATCACAAGTTCTTCATCATCCGGGATTGTTGTTTTCAATGTTTCTAGAAACCATCTCCAACTATCATTTTTCTCCCCATCAACGACACCAAAAGCAATGGGATAATGGTGACGTTCAGGGTCTTGAGCTGAAGCAACAACAAGCACTCCTCCATGGTTTTTTTTTAGGTGTGTCCCATCTATAATGATCATTTTCCTCATGGCCACAAAACCCTCAATGCAAGCTCCTAGGGCAAAAAAATAGGTACTTACACAGATTATGATCATCTACTTCTAACCGTGTCACCGTGCCCGGATTAACCCTCTCGAGCATGTGTAAGTACGATGGCAACATCAAAAAACTTTCTTCCTGACTACCACGTACATCACTAGCCGCCTTTTGTTTCCCTCTCCAAGCTGTGGCATATGAGACCGCAACCCCAACTCTTCCTTGAACAAGACCCATGATATTTTTTGGAGTTGGCGTCTCAAACACTCCGGGGTAATCATCACGCAAAATTGATGCAACTAACCTTGGTGAAACTCTTCTTTTTTGTCTGCTTGTACTAGAGCTTGCGCGTGAGCATATATGGACTTTATTGTAAGTTCTAACTGAGAAGTAAGATGAAGTCTTCGATTTTGCAACTCGTACTGACCATTTACAATTTTTTTCACGACATTTTAAGACATACAATGTAGTTGTTGACTTCACTATACTAGCCTCAAAACAATTCTGATGCATTGCGTTCTCGACTAACTCTTGGAGATCTTGTTTACTTTGAAATTCTTGACCTATCGTCAACTCAATCCCATCTTCCCATTCAATGTTTTCAACAATATCATCCGGTTGTATATCTTCTATAAGGTTAAGATCATCATATGCTACCCTCGCATTTACACCATCTTCAATGTCGACAGCATCGCCAATCCCCTCATTTAGACCATCATCGTCAATCCCCTCATTTACACCATCTTCTACCGGTCCACATTTTCCTCTACCATCAATAGCAAGCTCTTTGCGTGATGTATAATCATTACTTTCACAATACATTCTTGATACTTTCCCCACACTCTGGTTTTCTTCAACACTATCAATGACCTCCACATGCAACATGCATCTACACTGATCTTTGTTAACACTCAGAAGATATCCTAACACATCATCATCATCTACGATATATGATGGCCGCTGAGGACCTGCTACCAACGGACTATAACTTAACCTTAGTTTCATTGTTGATTTATCTACCATAATCTTCTTGTAGATTCTATCAACCAACACCGTATAAGTCACCTCCTCCATAGATCTCTTTATAACTAAAGTATACAATTGAGCTTCTTTCCAATTTCATTGTATCTCATCTCCATCATCCACATAACATCCTACATAATCAAAATAAACAACCGTGCTTCCCATTTCACAGTCACTTTCATCTGCAAAAAAAAAAATAGGCCCAATTATACCTACTTATAGCCAGTTATAGCTACTTATACCCAGTTATAGCTACTTATACCCAGTTATAGCTACTTATACCCAGTTATAGTTACTTATACCCAGTTATACCTAATTATACTCAGTTATACCTAATTATACTCAGTTATACCTAATTGTACCCAATTATACCTACTTATACTAAGTTATACTTAATTATACCCAGCTATACCTACTTATACTCAGTTGTACCTTTGTACTTCCTAACTTTTCTTTCCCGATTTCACATTTATTTTACTATTATAATCCTTGAATTTTAACTATAACCCATATTGGTGAAAAAAAATATTGAAAGCTATAAACCATATTGGCCTTCACACTCAACTTAACTATCTACATATATTTTTCGTTTATCCAAATCTTGAGTCAAAAACCTCTAACCACGATTTCACTCCGAATTAACAATTATAATCTTTACAATTTAATGATAAACTCTGTTATATTACACATTCAACTTTAATATATACATATGCTCTTTGTTTATCAAAATCTTTAATCAAAATCATTCGGATTTGTAACATGTTTTGTGCTCATTTTCGGTACATGGGCTTCACCCGACGGTCAAGTCGTTTACCTCGGATACCAATAAGCAATATAAAAGAATTCAAGTGAGTTTTATGTTTGTTTTTACTTCTTTTTTTTCCCTCCATTTTTATTTATAATATCCAAACATGTTACAAAGCCGGATAAACCGGAAACTTAGCTCTATAGTTTTACATACCACCTCCAAAAAGAGACAAGGGAAAACATCAAAACCTGACAATAAGATTATAAACACAAGTTGTAGATCTAAGTATTTACTTGGGAGTTGCGATAATAAGTCATATCAGTGAAAAACATGTCTCTCTACATGTGACAAAACGTTTATGCTAAATTATACAATCAAGGGAAATACATCTCAAGTTGAAGAAGAAAGCAAGAGTTGAGCAGTATAGTGCTCATTCTCGACAAAAGGATGATCATCAGCGGCACGATCATCTTCACAAGTTTGGTGGTCACTGAAGAACGAGCTCTCTCTTCCTTTGTTTGTTTCACAAAGAGTTTCAGAATGTAAGACGAAACTCGAGTTTCCAAATCCTGTGATCCGACCAATGTTTTTGCTTACGATTTCTTTCTCTCTCATCCTTAAGAAACATGTCATCTTCAAACAATCCTTAGTACATTCTCGGCTATGTTTCGAACCTTCTGACCACAATCGAACCCTCTCTCATCAATCCACTCAATCTTTATGACATCTTCGATAATCAGCCTCTCATGTTGAAACTCATTGAATACACTTAGTGGGTCATAGACCAACAAATGGTTCAACATTGTCAACGTGTTGTGCATGCCGCGCCATTCCCTTCTATCAAAGTTTAACATTCTAGAAAAATAATACCAATTATAGACACTAAATGGTAACTACAGTTTGTTGAACTACTAAACATTTTGGCGGGAAAACAAACTAAATAAGGCCTCTAAAAGAGAAATGAAAATTTTGAAGAATCTGTAAAAAACAAACTAAATTCATGCTAAAATCATAAAGGCCTCTAAAAGAGAAATGAAAATTTTGAAGAACGTTGTCAACTATCCTGGGCAGGGATTTTTCACATCACTCTTTTCTTCTTTCGTTTTTTGGTTAAAATTTCATTCAATTTAAAACATCAGAACAAGTTAGACCATGGAATATTTGATTTGTTTGAATAAAAGTGAGACAAAAATAACCTTTGACGTAGAATCTTTACGATTATTTGGAATTGATCAACCTCAAAAGAAGCTTTGTTATGACCGCCATGGAGCGTGCGTCTATTGCCGGGTGCACACTGCCCGTAACCTCTTCTGTCAATCTTCACATTAAACACATCAAAGCGGTAAAATCAAAATCAATTAATCGAAATATTTAGATGAATATAATTTTAGGTCATCTCCATTTGGCAAGATCTTACCAATATTTTTATTATAAACGGTATTGATAAACGTGTTTTAAGAATTTTTTTTAAAAAGTTCTAAAATTTCTTATTTAAAACACGGTTTTTAAAAAAAAATTCTTAAAACACGTTTACCGATATAATATATATTTTTTTAATCTTAAAAATTCCTCTTACAAACTTTTTAATAAGAGCTTCCTTTGGAAATGCCCTTACAGTTTTTCAGCAATAACATCAGTTACGGCAAGTTACGGCAAGAGCGAGCAGTCTTGATCTTCTCCTTAATGAAGAAAGAAGCTTGTTTCTTCAGTTCATGGAACACCGGATTTTGCATAAGCTTAGACATCTGTCCTTCTACTCTATAAACAAACCGGATCGATACATACATATATATATATATATATATATATATATATATAGAAGTATCTTATCAAAATTGCAGTACGTAAGAAGAAGAAAACTCCACTTTACCTAGAATAAAAACCCAACCACTAATTTGAACGTCAAAGGTATAATTATTAATAAATAATAGAAGAGCCCGAGAATAGACAAGAGACGGAGATTGAGATGCATTTATCCTTTAATTTATCTTCAAGATTATGGCATCCTAACTATTTATTTCTCATAACCATATAGTACAAGTTTATATGCTTGTGTGCAGTTTTCACCATCCAAAGTCATCAATAGGTTTGTCTCGTTAATTTATTTAGTTAAATGTTTGTTGCTCACTATTTTTTGTTGTACTCACTATTTTTTATTGGGTGAGTGTCCTGTGCTTAATGATGGGTATGGCTAGCTCCTCCCAAAAAATACAGATGTATTAAAGACAAACATGAGAAGTTCTTCCCCTTTGTGATTAATAATAAAAAAAGCCTACTCTTCTTTGTACTGTGAAATTCAAATTCGAGCATTCGAAAAATCCAGCTCCAAAATCGTCGATTATCACTGCCACTTATCCCAACTTTTCCCGAATTTGACGATTCACGCCGTGAGTCAATCTCATCATCATCTGGGGAACACTCTTCGTTTTGGGGCAGCATCTAACAATATGATGGGAAGTAAAAGAGAAGAAGAACGAAACGAGAAGATCATTCGTGGTCTTATGAAGCTTCCACCGAATCGTCGTTGTATCAACTGCAATAGCCTTGTAAATTAACTCTCTCCCTCTACCCAATCCTCAAAAGGCATAATTTATTCTAAATGGTTCCTATGAGTGTCTTTTCTTTGTCTCAACTGAGTTTTTTGGATTTCGTTGTTATTGTCTTTGACTTCAGCTTCTGTGACTGTCATTTCTGTTTATCTTATAAAGATATGTTTTTGGGGCTTCCGTTTGTTTCTTTTAAGTCTAGAAATGTTTTGATTATGACTCTTAACGGGTTCTATAAATCTGCAAATCCAAGTGATTTTCTTATTTCCAGATATGGAAATGGAAAAGAGAAGCTTTGAAAGCTTAAAGTTTTTTCATTCATTTGTGTTTAAATTTCATTCTGGCTATTATAGTAAGACTTGCAAATGATGCAGGGCCCCCAATATGTTTGCACGACTTTCTGGACTTTCGTATGCATGGCTTGTAGCGGGATACAGTGAGTAACCTTCTTCTTTCCTTCCAAGTTATCTCTATATACTTCCTTTCCAACCTCTCTGTGTTCCTTCTTATGCAATCAGAGCTTACGCTGGTTTCTTTCTTTTTTTCCTGAATTACTTTATTATCTTACCTTTTACATTTAAGTTACATGAACATTATTAAAGCGGCTATAAGTAATCCTTTTGCATATGTCATTGAGTATATATCTTTGTTGATATTCGCTCACGGGTTCTTGTGTTCATCTCGCGAATTTCAGTTTAAATCTCTGCAGACAGGACTAGTACATTGTCCTACAAATTACACGTTTAGATGCCTCCTATCAAATGTTTGATTGTTTTTGTGGCCTTTAATTTTGTTTCATGCACCTGTCTTCGTCGACAACACACAGTGTCAGTGTGAGCTGACTTTTCGACATCATTATATTTGGTGGCTGACTTATTGCGTTTTCTTTTTTCACTCTTGTACCAACTTAACTTGTAATTCGCAATCTATTCAGTGGCTCCTTTTTTATTGATGTTCTTGTCTTGATTTGGTAAATTTTGGTGCTACTCTTTTTAGAGACTTGTTATCATGGAAAAGGAAATATAGGCTTATGTGATATGAGCAAGTGTAATCTTTCTTTTCGTTATTTTAGGTATATTCGGAAGTATTTCTTTCTCCAGCTGCACATCATTTCATATGCGGTTATAGGTTTTCCTTGATGCATGTTTAAGTTTAGGGAGGTGCCCTGTGCATTTTTGTTCTTACGATTTCCTGTTTCTTAGCTAAGGTACACTGCCTTGATGTAGTGAATATGTTCCTACCTTTTCTTTTTCTCTCTTAGTTTCAGTTATTCATCATTGATTTTATTTTAATTACCAACAGCCGTGAATTTACTCATCGTGTGAAGTCTGTATCAATGTCAAAGTTTACTTCTCAAGAAGTTGAAGTACTTCAAAATGGTGGTAATCAGGTAGTATTGATGCTAAAGTTTCAACTCTTAATTTCCCAGAGATAGATGTTTCTCTCTGTAGCTTATGAGAGTTTCCATTTTCAGCGTGCCCGAGAAATATATTTGAAAAACTGGGACCATCAACGACAGAGACTTCCGGAAAACAGGTTTAAACAATTAGTTTTCCTTGGTGTTCATGATTGAGAAGCGAGAAATATGTTTTTTTTTTAAAATATAATAAATATAATCTGTTTAAGATCCATGATATCATGTTGTTGTTGTTACTTTGGCAGTAACTCTGATAGAGTTCGCGAATTTATCAAAAATGTGTATGTGCAAAAGAAATATGCTGGTGCAAATGTTACGGACAAGCCTCCTAAAGATAGTCAGGCAAGATATTCTAGTTTCTTTTTCGCCATTTTTCTAAATTTAAAACCTAGTCTGCTTCAATTTTAGGGTAAAATTCTAAATCCAAATCCAAAACAGTGATGATTTGCAAAATGTATTTAAATATTTTCTTAAATGTTTTAGTCTGTGTGTTATATTGCTAGTACTTCTCTATTTCATTCAACATAAAAAGTTTATACTTGAAGTTTCTAATCCAAAATATTTGGGATTTTAAGTTAATCAGTTTTGCTCTGAGCCCCAAGCTTGTCGTATTGGTCTTCCAGTGTATGATACTTGTTATTCCTTTTGACTTGCTCCAAATTCAACCATGTGCATGCATGCATAGAACATTTATTTATTTTTATTTTTTCCTGTAATGTAATTGACAGGACCGTGTAAGTTCTGAAGATGTGACTCAACGGGCCAACTCCTATCATTCTTACTCCCAGAGCCCTCCTTACGATTATCAGTATGAAGAGCGCCGTTATGGGAAAATACCCTTGGGATTTACCGGCAAGTCTGCTTCAGTGAGAGGTCTTCATGCAAAAGCCTCTAGTTTTGTATACAGCCCTGGACGTTTTAGTGATCATATGTTTGAAGACCAATTCGCAAATGAGGGCTCTGCTCCAAGAGCTTCAGATTTTTCAGTTTCTAGTGGAGCAGATCCGTTCAGGTCTGATACACAGTCCCCAAATTTCCAGCAGGAAGTTGAATTTCGTAGTCCCCAGTTTCAGCATTCAAATGCCCCTCCAAGTGAAAATTTGTTTCCAGGCAGGCAACATCAGGTAAATACACCCACCTCCTCTAGAATGCTTGTTTGTATCTGGTGAAGAGTTATTTTGTTACTTTGAAAATCATCCCCTGGTGGAAAAAATGAGCTTACTGATGCTCCAACTTCTCAATCTTTCTTCAATTTCTTCGTCCAGCGAACTACATCTTCTGGGAGTGTCAGATCAGTTGACAGTAATTCCATGTCTATCAAGTCATATACCTCGAGTGGTTTAGGGGAAGGCGTATCTGAAAGTACAGGAACCCATCAAGATAAAACATCTACTCCTATTCCTTTAGTAGCAGAGTCGACGAAGGCTCCAATTGATTTGTTTCAGTTGCCAGGAGCGCCAATGGCTCACTTTGTCAATACATTTCAACCTTCAATAGCAGCCCGATCTCCACCTGTGAATTTCCATCAACCTCCACAAACATACTCATCCACCCCGACAGATTTATTTGCTGGAAATTTGGGTCAACAACCCACTTCAAGACCATCAGACTTGTCTGCGCCTAAGAACGAAGGATGGGCTTCTTTTGACAATCCCATACCTGCTGCAAAATCTAAAACCGTTACTATCTCCTCTGGAGTTCCCAAGTTGGAAATGAAAAATGAAGAAATTCCACAGCCTAGCACAAGCATGCAATGGCCACCATATCCATCAAGTGTGGAGCAGCATGCTTTGTCGATATTAAGTCCATGGCAGGATGATCTCTCGGATGTTCTAAAAAATGTTGCTGATAACACGGTTAGCCTTAAGTCTTTATTCTATCTTTTCAAGTACATCAGTTTTGGTGCAGCATGAGAAAATAAAAAGGAAAAATGCTTCATGTGCTATCTCATCCTAGACATTAACGATGGCACTTCTTTCAATCATGAAATTGTGGTTATCCTGTTCATCTTGGGCTGGGCGAACTGGTCTCATGCTGTATGAATGTTTTTGGGCAAGCTGCAATCTGACAAACTAAATACTGTTGTTACTTTTGTCTGAAATAACCGCATGATTCCACAATCTTTAATTAGCATTCATAGTAGGGATGTGATGAACTAAATCCTACCTGACCTGTTCTGAGCAGCCGTGGAATGCCTTTGCTGACTCTATTGAGGCCAATCCTTTGGACAGCGGGAAGAATATTCACCAACAGGTAGATGGAGCATGTACTTCGCCATCTAACAATAATGAACAACATTTGGAACCACAAGTTGTAGAGGTTGTTGCATTCTCCCTTATCATGTCAGTGTATTCTGAATGAATCTCTCTATTGATTCCTCTGTGATGATGTAAGTCGCAGGAATTGAGCAATGATGGTACCCAAACAGCCAGAATTCCTGGTGGCTCTTCTGGTTTTGGTTTTCCAGGGAACATTGTCATGACACCAGCATACTCCCCTCTTATGGTTCCAGTTAGTTTTCTCCTATATGCTTGTCGACCTCCCTTCTTCAAACTTGCCTATCAGTTATTTAGTCTTTGATCGATTAAAATCTTTATTTGCAGGAAGAAGCTTGGCAGCATGTAAACGTTCAAAAGTCAGCTAATCCGTTTGATCTCCCTTATGATTCCGAGTTCGACCCAAATGACATGGTATGTAGAGCCTTGTTCACGCATATGTCTTATAATCTAATCAGATCTCACTCCCCTCATTTGTATGCAATCGTGTAGTGTTGTTAGAAACTAGAGAATCTAAATTATCTAAGTTGGGTTACGAGTTCAAATCTTGTTCAGTGGGATTTACCATGTTCCTTTCGGGGATAGTATTAGTATATCACGTGAATTTGATAGGACCAGAACAGTATTCCTTTCTTAATTTCCCAAATCAAAGAAGCTAGACATGAATTCTAGAGAATCCTACTTTCCCAAGCTCAGTACCTGTCCAAAAGACTTGACCACTAATAGAAATCATCTGAGCTGCTGAGCTGGCAGCAATTTTACTCATGCCTCGAATTATAAACTGACTAAAGCGTCTTGTTTCTTTGTATGTATGCTCCTTATGAACTATACGATTTATATGCTTTGCATGTGAGTATGCAATTATTTCTCATTCTATTATCGATTATGCAATTTGTCTGATCTATTTACTGTAAAATTTTCTCCGATGCTGATTATGCCTCATTATTAGGATAACCTCTTAATGTAGTTCATCCGAAGATCATCTTGGCTTAGAGTTTGATAAGCAGATTTGCAAAGTATCTATGGCATTCATGGTTATTTGATAAAGCACAACATAGATTGTGAAAGATTCCCTACATTTACGTGTGTATTTCTGAAGACATCACTAGAAGCCTTTAAAATTCTATGATTGACTTTGTCGTGGTTGTATTTAATGCCAGTTCTTGGACATGAGTTCGCTACAAGGGGCACTGCCCGATATCCAGGCACCACCAGCCTTCCAACCATGGCTCGCTGCAGATTCTGTACCCTTGTACTTACCTCCTCCAGGCACACAAGGTGATATTAGTTACATGCTATGAAATTTACTTCTTTCTGTGTATTAGAGTGCTGAAAGAAATTTAACACTTCACTTTGTTGCATAAAATACACAAGTGCGTATCCCATGTTCGTCTCCTTCAAAGTATAGCTTTTAAAAAATTGCTTTTATCACGTCAAGTTTGAGTAGAAAATATTCCCAAGAGGGGTAAATAAACATTTATGGTTGTGCAGACTACATATATCTTCATGTTTCACCTGAAAATCGTTATGACTGACTATTGGAAACCCATCATTGTAAATTTATAGGCCTGGCCTGGTAGGTTATCTAATTCCTTGAAAAACTGCTGTAGGTGGCTTAGCATGCATGGCAGGGCAAGCATCAACGTCTCAACTACAGTAAGTTTCGCAATGTGATGATATAATCTTTAATTTATATATATGATGTTATTGGCTGTAAGAGTTATATGATTCTTCGATGCTTTGAATGAAGAATTCAAGAAGTGCTTTATTCGATAATGTGATGGATGCTTTCGTTAAATTTTTGAATGCATAGTGAGAATCTATGCTATCCTTGATGAATGAAGATAATCAGAATCTTTATATTTTGCTTCTGTGGAGCTTATCTTTTTTTGTCTTATTGCTTATCATGGATGTAGGAATTCAGCAGCACAAGGCCCTGTTGCTTCTACTGGAGGCAATCCATTTTCTTAGATACAATTCGAACTACGTCATCATCTTCTTCTTCTTCTTCTTCTTCTTCTTTGCAAGTGGACTTGAGTGCCATAGTTAAGTAACTCGCAAGAAGCGAAAAACAAAAAAAATACAAGAAACGAACGTTGTTAGTGTGTGTTTTTATTGTCTTATTAATGTCTGGATTATAAGAAAGGTTCATGATGGATACTTTTTAGGGTTTCAAATCAAATGTCAAACACGATATTCTTTTACTCTCTGAAGTTTCAGTATTGTGTTGTTTCATTGTTCAATTGTACTTGTCCATCTACTTCTACGAAACAGATTAGTTAGTTAGGTAGTCTCTGCTTACGAGAAAAATATGGTGAGTTTTTTTTACTGTCCCATAGAACACTAGCTTACATCTTGGACAATTACACAAAACGTATAAAAGTTGAGATACACATACTACTTTTGAAGTATAAACTCATAATCATATCAAGCTAATAATTATAAAAAAAATAAAAAAAATTGACACGCCTAACAGACATTGCTTTAAATATTAAATACCAAAATTCTAGTAACTTGTTATTTTGATTCATTAGTAAACTGTAAAACATATCATTTGGTAATGGATAAATAGTAAAATTTAGCAAGGACGACTACAATTACACACACGTTGTGGAGGTACTGGAGCTGCAATAGGAGGAGCATCAGAACATTGGCAAAGATCATATTTTAATTTCTTGTTTTTGAAATCGCCTAAGCAAGCCTTGTTTCCGTCTTTTCCGCATTTTTCCAGGATACATTTGAGTAAGGTGACACCTTTTTTTTGCAACGGGACCAGCTTCTACCTCTTCTGTTTTATTTCAACAACAAATAATTGTTATCTTGTAGATTAAGATGTTTAAAACAAATTTTTAATAATACGGCATAATTGAAAATAATTTGATAATTCTCAAGTGATGAATCAAAATTAATAGGAAACTAATATGTTACCATTGATATTGCTCAAAACAAAAACCATGAAAACACAAGTAACCATGAGTAAAGAAACAGATCTAAGATTGTGAATTGTCTTAAACTTGTTAATCTATAATAATTTTATGGTTAATACTCGTAATAAATATACACAACAAATATGATCAAAATAGATGTTTCTATTACATTATTGAAAAATAAAATAAAAGAGAAAGGCGGAGCTTAGTCAACGAGATCAATGTAATCGTTGATTTATTAAATAATTTTTCAATATATTTTAAATAAAGTTTCTTACTAGTTTTGGAAAATTTAAAATCTCAATTGAAGACGTCAATATAAGGATGAAGAAACTGAAAGTAACAAAAAGGTAGTATGTGGTTGTATTGGCATTGGCATTGATCATATTTAAACTTCTTGTTTCTGAAATCGCCCAAACACACTTTAGTTCCATCTTTCCCGCATTTTCCAGAGAATGATTGAGTAATGTGAGACCTCTTGTTCATCACAGGGGCAGCTTCTACCTCTTTTAGTTTTTCAACAACAAACCATTGTTATCTTATAAAGATATTTAAATAGATAAATTGATAATGCAACAAAATAAAAGATATTTAAACAGACAAGTTGATACTGCAACAAAATAAAATTAATTTGATTTCTATATTCTGCAAATATTGAATCAAAATTAAACGGAAATTAATATGTTACCTTTAATATAGTTCAAAACAAGAAACATGAAAACACAAGAAAACATAAAGTATAATAGCAGATTACATGACTCAAAAACTACTGATAAAATTGGGGTTTTGTTTTAATCTTGTTGAAAATACATTACTTTAATTATTAACACTAATGATAAAAAATAGTTGTTTCTATTAACTCAACGAGATCAACGTGCGATCGTTCATTTTTTTTTAGAATATTCTTCTAATTAAAATTATTTTTAATTAAATTAAATGTAACAAAAAGTACAGTATGTGGTTGTAGAAAGGACTATTTTAACCAAATTAGATAGCATAGATCAATCCTAAATTTCAATCAAACCGAAATGTCGACGACCATATACAGTACTAAAATGATCCTCATCAGAGACTATCCATTTACAAACCAAATCAATTATCTCATGGGTCACATTAGCTGTTTTTTCCAATAGAGACGCTTGAAAACATAATTGCTTCATTTGAAACAGCACAAGGATAAAGCAGACAGCATAATCAATCAGTGTATCATTCACTTGTTCCACTCTTAAGAATTTTGGTAAATCAGAACATCATCAAGTTTGTTGTCATCCCTACAACAAACGGCTCCATCAATAATCGCGTCAAGAAGTAGAAAACAACACCCAGCATGATGGATATGGGAAGGGCAGGCAGAGCTCGGTTGTACACGGACAACAAAATAAGAGTGCACCCAAGTCCCGATATTATCGCAAGGTAACAGGCATACACCGTCATCAGATCATACATTGCTGCCCTACCAACAAGAACACTGTAGAAAATAAAGTCTCCAAGACCAAGTTTGATGCCTCTATTCAAACTGTCCTCCAAATCTCTAGGTTCTTCCCTATTATCTTCCCATCCCATCAACTCAACCAGAGGAGACATTTCTTCATCCATAACAGTTTCTCTGTTTTCGATATTTCTTCTCATTCCAACTGCGGTTGAGTGCTCTGAGGATATGGGAGATGTTAAGTGTCCTTCCCTGGGATTTCCAACCAGAGGTGAGCTCTCAACACCGTCTCTGTTTCCGTCACCATTACCATCTACACTCTCTGTATCCCTAACCGCAATAGCATTATAATCCAGGTTATGAGAATTTTCCCTTCCCTGTTGATTTGCATCATGATTCCTAACTGCTTGCAGCTCAACTGATCTAGAATCTGAACCTCCACCACCAACCAAAACCCTTAAACTCGAGCCACGGTTTCCCCCTTGGTTACCTGAGGAGACGGTCGGCCTAGCTTCATAAACCATTGCAGGAAGTTCCTCATCTCGGCTTGAAGCCAGCTCCACCAACAGCTTAAGTGGACCACCAGGTGCCAAAACAGCAACCAAATCATACAAAGCTAGAGCCACCAAGATAAACCATGTAGTCCATTCAGGCAATTTAGTGAACCAAGCTGCAACAACTATCCCCATAACAACCATATAACACTGTCTCAGCACAATTGGGATTCCACCAGCAAACACAGACATAGTCCCCAGAATCGTGAAATTGAAAAGCAGTAAAGAACAGGTAATGGAATCAACAGGAATTGAGAAATGCTGAATAATCGACAAGAAAATTGCGCCTCCCATTGTACCTGCAGCACACAATCAACATTGAATTCGAGTAAACCCTAAGAAGAAGGTGCAGGAAACAGAATTGGTACCTAAGACGAAGAAGGCAGAGAAGCGCATGTAATGCTTGAGAAAATTGGTGAAGTTGTAGTAGAAGAGGAGAACAAGGATGAAAGTGACGGCGGCAACGAGGACGACGAAGACGATTGCGTTAGCGATGCTACCTTCGAGCTTAACGGTGGCGGAGTCAGAGGGATTCTCGAGGTAGATGAGGTTAGCGGCTGTACGGATCTGAGGGTCAGAGGTGACAGAGAGAGAGTAGGTGAGAAGGACGACGAGGAACATGCAGATGGAGACGGGAGCCATGACGCCGATAATCTCAACTCCAAGAGAATCGAGGATACTAGACTCCATTGTTTATCAATTTTGTGGGATCTTTGGCTACGCCATTTTTGGGGGTTTCAGAGGAAGACGAAGAGAGGGAGAGGGTTCTTCTTCTGACCAGCTCGTTTAGAATCTTAACCCGTTTATCATTAAGCTTAAACAATTTAGAAATCGGCCATTTTACATTTATATTTTCTTTTATTTTTTATATTTTCTCTAGAGTGTTTAAGAAAAGACGAAGGACGTTTTATTTTTTAAACCAAATTTATAAACAAAATATTCGGTTGATAAAAAAACAAAATTAGTGGAATTTCTTTATATTCATTTTAGGCTTTTCAAAATATAAATTAATTACCTTAGTTTACTTGGACATTAATAAAAAAAATATAATTCTCCTTAGTTTTACATTGTTTAAAAACTTGTTTTGTAGAAACAATTTGGATAAAAACCCGGATTTATGTAAAAGGCATCTGCGGATACTTTGCCTTTGGGCATTCCAAAAGCATATAACCTAGGAAGAGAATGTCCTCAAACGACATACCCGACGAGCTATGGAGAAAGATCCTAGAGACTGGCGTCAAGTCCTCGACTTTCTCCTACAAAGATCTCTGTTGCATCTCCATCTCCTCTCGTCGTCTCCGCCGATTTTCCTCCGATGATTCCCTCTGGCACCTTCTGCTTTTCCTTGATTTTCCCACCTATATCGACTCTACTTCCTCTTCTCAATCTCCCTCCAAGTTTATCTACAGGACAAGGTATATTATTTGATTGATACATCTATATTTACTATGAAATTGAGATTTTTGTGTGTTTTCAATCTCTGTGAATGTGGTGCATAGGTTTGAGAGGGACAAGAAGATAAAATTAGCTGCCCATAGAAGAGCTTTACTGAGGAAGGAGAGTGAAATTTCAGAATGGGGCCGGAGGATTCGTGAAATGAAGGGTCGATTATCGGAGGAGGCAGAGAGATTACAGGCTGTTTCTGTAGAATTAAAGTGACGTAGTCCCAAACCTGGAGAACATCTACTCAGATTCCATAAAGTTTAGTTTTTTGTTTGGATTCAGTGGTTAACCTCAGCATAGTGGTGGTGGTTGTTGTAATGGTCTCATCATCTTTGCTACGGCGATATCTCTATGAGCAGCTCTTAATAGAGGATGATGATGATCATTATCATTATCATCTCCACTTGACTTGATCTCTGTTGTATGATATTCACTGTTGCAGCTTCACATCCATGTTCTATATATTTTTTTCACAATGCTTCCAAATTTATGAAGAAAATATTGACTCACATACTGAAAACCTCACAAATGGTGGATGGAGATTACTTAGCTAATTACATAAATTGATTCTCATACGTCAATACGCCTTTTCAGTTTCACCTCGAAACTGAAACTGAGTAGGACCCATTACTCGCTTTTTTTCTATTTTGTCTTAAAATCCCATACATTTACAAAAAGATTTCTAAAAAAGCTATAAAGATATCGACTCATTTACATGGAAAAAAACAAACCCACGTGTTTTTGCACATTTCTTAAATTTATTTGCACGAATATTCTTGTTACGCCAAATTAATCTAATTATAAAAGACATAAAAAATCCTTTTAACCTTCGAGAAAGAGCCATTACTTTTATTGCTCTCATTCTTAATCAATTAATACAAAGAGAGACACACAGCAGTATTACATTATTTTCACATTCCTCTTTGCAAACCTTACCTGTACTCTTCTTTATTATTTCTCTTTCTTCTCCATCAAAATTAATATTTAGTTGTTCCCTCTCTCTGTTTCCCAATTTTATGATTCTCGTTGGAATCCTCACTAATTGCTTCTCCTTGCCCATTCGGGCAGGTTCTTTTTATGTTGTGAAACCTTCTTCTGCTCTCTCTCTCAGATCTGATCCCGGAGACTATGGCCAAGATGGCGAATCTAGTCCCTGGTGTTTTGCTCAAGCTTCTTCAGCACATGAACACCGACGTCAAAATCGCCGGAGAACACAGGTCCTCTATGTTACAAGTCGTCAGTATTGTTCCCGCCCTAGCTGGAGGAGAGCTATTCCCGAATCAGGGCTTTTATCTCAAAGTCTCTGATTCTTCTCACGCCACTTATGTCTCTTTACTTGATGAACATGATGATTTGATTCTTAGCGATCAGATCCAATTAGGTCAATTTATTCATGTCGATAGAGTTGAATCTTCTTCACCTGTCCCGATTCTTCATGGTGTTAGGCCTATTCCTGGTAGGCATCCCTGTGTTGGTACTCCTGAAGATATTGTAGCTACTCACTCACTAGAGTTTCTCAGTGATGGCAAGTTTAACAATGATAATTCCAATGGCTCATTCGGTTCTAAACCCAAAGAGAGAGTTAAGACATCTTGCAAAGGAGTCGTTACTAATGGAGAGGTTGAGAGACCAGTAGGAAATAGACTGAGCGTTAGTATTGCTAGGGATGAATCTTCTCTAGGTAAAAAGCCGGCTGCTGCTTTATTTCGAGCCAAGTCTGCTAAATCAAGCTTGAGTTTGGATGTAAGGAAGGATTCCTTGGGAAAGTTAAAGACTTCTTCAGGCTCAAAGTCTATCCCATCTTCGCCCACCAGTTGTTATTCACTGCCTACTTCATTTGCTAAATTTGCAAATGGGATTAAGCAGCAACAGCAGGTGAAGCCAAAGGTATTGGAGAAGGGTTCTCCTAGAATGGGGTTGTCAGAGAAGGGGCGTTCTCTTCTCAAAGTGGAGAGTCCAAGTGTCGGGAAAAAGCTTCCCATGATTAAGAATTTCGTGCAGGGGATTGAGTTTGGAGCTAAGGCGTTGAGAAAAAGCTGGGAAGGGAATTTAGATATCAGGAGTTCTGATAGAACGAAACGGAACCTTGCCAAACGCGATTCAAACCCTGATTCCCGGGATTTTTCGGTAAGCTTTTCTTATCTTTCTTGGCCTTATATTGCAAAAGGGTATTTTTTAGATTTGTAAAGTTGCATTTGGACAATTTTGTTACCCTATGTTTCTGCATTTGATTTGAAGTTGAAATCTATTTGACTACTTGCTTGAGAGAATTGTTAAACTAGTTCTATTCCTTACTAACTGCAGAATCTGGGTTCGTTTTTCATATTCATCTGTAACTTTATGAAATATTATTAGTTTTTTCTCTTCTCGTTTTGTGAATATAGCTTGTTTAATTTTTGTTTCTAGGCTCCGCGGAAAAGCAGATCAAGTGAGAAGTTGCCAAGTAAACAGGAGAGGGCTAATGTATTTGCAAGATCATTGAAGGAGCACAGTAAGGTTCAGTCAACCAAGAAAGTCGAGACAATCGGAATATTGGACACCAAAGATAAAATGAGTAAGCCTAAATCTACATTCGTCGATAAAAAATCTATTGCAGAAAATGAATTGCCTGGGAATTTGGTCAAAGTCCCTGTTAGTAGTAAAAGATTAGCGGCTGCCAATATCCAATGGGGTTCACTCCCTTCATCTCTTTCGAGGCTTGGACAGGTATGGGCTTGACTGTTCTTGGATCCTCATATGTGCTTGGTTCATGTTTAGACTTTGAAGCATTTCTAGGGATTAGGAAAATTCATCTTCAAAAAGACCAGGTCACAAATTCGGTAATCCATATTAATATTTTCAGGAAGTCTTGAGGCATAGAGATGCTGCTCAAGCTGTTGCAATAGAGGCCATGCAAGAAGCCTCTGCTTCTGAGAACTTACTTCAATGCCTCATGTGTGTAATCTCTAACAAAAGTTATCCATTGGCAATCGTTTGGGCTTTCGATGTTTGAGGGACAAAACATATATATTCTTTGTCCTGAATGTACTGTTACTGCCTTAGTTATTTCTAAACTTTATTCTGCTTCTCCTTTTTGTAGTATGTACACCGATCTTATGTCAACGGCAAAGGAAGATGATCCATTGCCAGTCGTTGAACAGTTCTTGAAGCTCCATTCCGGTTTGAAGAACGTTCAAATAATAACCAAGTCATTGTCCAGATTGATTTCTTCGGCATCATCCCCTGAAAATGAAGAAAACAGATCTGAGGAAGCTGTAAAAGCAGCATCGGAAAAGCAGAAATTGGCAGCCTTGTGGGTCCAAGCTGCGTTAGTCACTAACTTATCGGCCTTCTCTGTCTACTCCAGCAAACCAGCAAAACTTGCTACCTCCAGGAACAAACCCGTGATCATACTCGAGATCACGGGTAATAATTCCTCGGGTAAATCCCGTGAGAATGTCCAAAACAGACCAACGATTGGATCTAAACTCGTAGCACAAGGCATGATCCGTAAACACAGGGAGAATAGTAGCAGCCAAAAGGCCACCTCAGTAACAGGGTCAGAGTCTCCACCACTAAACTGGGTGAAAGGAGATGGTCTAAATGAGGCAACTGATCTAGCGGAGAAGTTGCAAATGGTTTCACAAGATTGGTTTTTGGGTTTTGTAGAGAGATTCTTAGACGCTGACGTGATTCCATCTTCAAATCTGAATCTGTCTGATAATGGGCAGATCGCGGGGATGCTGTCTCAGCTCAAGAGTGTGAATGATTGGTTAGACGAGATTGGGTCAAAAGAGGTTGGAGAAGGATTACAAGAAGTCTCTAAGGAAACAATTGATCGATTACGGAAGAAGATCTACGAGTATCTTCTGACACATGTGGAGTCGGCAGCTGCAGCACTTGGTGGTGGCTCCGTCTCTTCTCCTAGACCCAAACCAATTGAAACCAAAGCAAAGAGATAAACGTTGAAGCTTCTAACCTGTTTTTTTTTTTTTTGTATATATGAAAATTGACGGCCAAGTTCTTCTGTATAATTCAGACCTCATTAAGAAGCACACCGACGTGAATTGTTGGTATTTTTTATTCAGCCAGATACACAGTAAAGAGAACCTATTGGTTCGAAAGATTTCAATATATTTTTATCCATCTGAGGATTGTCGGCTATTCTTCAACTACCAATGTATCATTTTTCAGTTTGGAATATATATATATATATACGTTTGAGAAAAGAAGATAGGATCAGGAAAACCTATGGAGAAATTTCTCCAACTCTCAGAAGTTTGAGAGAAAAAAATCAGATAATGGAGCTGATCGATTAAATTAATCTATTTATGTTTTCTTTGTAATAATAAAGTTACAAGGTCCCAGAAAGATAATAATAAACTTCGAATTGAAATCCAAGGGGTTTGTCATCTGAACAGATCTGTGAATTTTCACACAAGGAATCACAAACCTCCGCTGTACAGTTACGGCACCGCTGGTGGACGTTGAGTGCACGCGCAAAGCAGACGACGCAATCGATGATCACCACGCTCCGTCCATGGCGAGAACTTCTCGATCTGTCGGCACTCTCTCTCCCTCACAAATACGATGAAGCCATGGCGCACCTAAGGCACAACATCTCTTATTTCCGAGCAAATTACGCTCTCGCCGTCCTCGCCGTCCTCGCCTTGTTTTCGTCGGCCTGGTTTACCACCCGTTGTCTATGATCGCCTTTATCGTCGTCTTCATCGGGTGGACTCTCCTCTATTTTTCGCGAGACGCCAATGATCCGATTCTGATTTCGGGGAAAGAAGTGGATGACCGGATCGTGCTTGGTTTACTCAGCTTGGTAACGATTTTGGCGTTGGCGTATACTGATGTGGGCGTGAACGTTTTGGTATCTCTGATCATCGGTTTGGTCATCGTCGGAGCTCACGGAGCTCTCCGTAGTACCGATGATTTGCTTATTGATGAAGAAACTGCCCGCCGTGGTGGCCTCGTATCGGACCAAAACCGGCCACAGTCAAGTTATACCCCAATTTGAGTAAACCGGTTTGGAGTTGTTCATCACATTTCTTGGGTTTAGGGTGAAGCTGCGGAAATCAATTACGGCTTGTAATTGGATTCCCAAGATTCTTGTGATGTATTTGGGCGTGTGTATTTTTCATTTGGTTTGAATGTATACAAATCCTGGAAAAAAATGGTGTTATAGATGTTTTTCATAGAATTGCCAAAAACATAATTTCAGATAGAAAAACATTTTCAAAAATCAAAAAGAAAATTGATAAGACCCTGTCGTAATTTATGCATTTAAGCAGATGAAAATCCAAAGAGAACAAAACCAGTATGTTGAATTCGAGAAATCCCTAATTCATCGCAAAGTCCCACATTTAGTTTCTTTTCCATTACATCCAAAGATCTTACCATCATTGAGTAGTGATGGCATAGAATATGTTACAGTAGATTGCTACAACCTAAATACTATATGAATCACTTGTGGGATTAGTTTATGAGTGTGTCCATTTTGAATTGGTTATCTTGAGAATTGCTTCACAAAGTTGTAATATATTTTACCCTTTTTACAAAAAAAAAAAAAAAAAAAAAAAAAAAAAAAAAAAGAGTTGTAATATATTAACCAAATGATACTAGTTTAGTGTCATCCTGTTAGTTGGAGCTGTGAATTATGTTTTGTTGCCGGAAAAGTCTTTCGGTTATTAAAATCTCAAGTATAATATAATTACCCACCAGAAAACTAATTATATATGTAGTTTTTCGTTTGTGTTTTACTTGTTTAGACGAATGACAAAAAGTTTCTACATACAACATTATGAGCCGTTGACAAACCTAAATCAAGAAAGAGTTGGTTATTCCAACAAAAAGCCACCAAGGTTTGTCGTAGGATTCTCTCAAGTATAATAAAAAGTTAGAGAATCTCCTTAGGCATTTAACAGAGGGATCCCATAACAAATGGCAAAAGAATATTCTACAACCCTACTTTTAAACAATAAACAATGTGTGGTAAAACTGCGATTACTCATATTTTCTCTGTGTTTCTAATATCCTACCATTAAACATCACCACAAACCATATCTCTTCTGTACATTCATAAAATAAACCAAACAGAAAAAAAACTTCTTCGCCCTTTTCTTCTTGGTGGAGGAATCGTTTTGAGGGAGAGAGATCTGGGATTTTCACAAGATCCTTTGAATCAAATCTCCTTCTCCATATCATCCTACATTTTATCTCGGTGCCTAAGAGAGATTAAACCCAATTTCCTCAGCTTGTCACAATTAAAGTTCATTTTCTAATTCTCGCATACATGACCTAACTTGTACAAGAAGGCACAAATCGCAAATGATTTTAACTTCTCGTGATATATAAATCATAAACGTGTCTGTTATATCCTATATATATTAACAACAGCGGAAAATGGTGAGGGTTGGTGAAGCCTTGAGTATATCAAGCTCATTCTCTTCAACGCTCTACGAAAGTGAAGCAGAAGAGCTTCAGAAGATGCCATTGGATCCACCGAGATTCAAGGCCAAGAAACGTCTCTCGAAGCAACTCTCTATGTTGGAGACCCGAAGAGACATTTCATGGGAGCGTCGTCGTCGCCGCCAGATGGTCCATCACCTTGAAAAGAGGCAAAACGAAGGAGGAGATGACTTAACAGACGAAGACTTGAGTGAACTCAAAGGATCTATTGATTTAGGTTTTGGGTTTAACGAGGAGCAAGGACAACAACTTACACCTACATTGCCTGCATTGGACCTTTACTTCGCTGTGACCCGTCAGGTCTCGCCGGTTTCTACACCAGGAAGCGGTGGATCTTCATCTTCCCGACCTACTTCTCTTGGAGACCAATCCTCCTCTTTTGGTAGTCCTACAAGCGACTCTGATTCTTTGAAATTTATGTCTCCAGGGAACTATATTTTTCAGGTTTTTACATTATCTAAACGCAATTCCTCTGTTTACCATTCATTAGAAAAGTGAATCCAATATATATTAAACAAGTGTTGGAATTATAGTTAAAGTAAAACTAACCTTTTAAGTCAGATTTATGTTCTTAGTCTTATATGAATGTGTTTTAATGTTATAAGAAATAAAATTTCAGGAGATGATCCTCAACAGGTTAAAACGAGGCTGAGGCATTGGGCACAAGCTGTGGCATGTTCTGTAATACAATCTTACAATTAAGCAGAGAATTAAGTGAGACTGTGAGAGATGATGGATTTGTACAAGAGTGGGACATGAATGATACTACACAAATTTGGTTGAGGCAAAGGAAGGATCGTAGAAATTAAGGAAACTTCAGAGAGAATAATTAAGGAGGTGGTTAAGACAGAGGAGGACAGATTATTGAAACTTCAAATTAAAAGAAGAAATGAGAAAGATGAATGGAGGTCTTACATGTTATTCTTCAACTTTTATTTTCGCCAAAATACAGAGTTAAAATATTTTAGATATTAGGTTTTTGCTTGTTTTCCTTTCCATCTTCCGTTTCTTTCCTTTTAATTATCTTCAGTAAATTTGTCTTATGAGTCTATCAATTATCAAACCTTTTTTTTATAATGTCATAAAGAAATAGAAGACTAATGTCATGTTATTTTTGAAATTCGAGTTTCTTTATTTAAACATTTTTTTCTAAAACCACCAAAGCAATATGAGTTTAACAAAGGACATTCCGTATAACCGAGAAATTTACAACAAGTATAACAAAGTTGCATGACTTTAGACATGTTAAACAAAAGTATCAATCAAATGAGAACTTCAGAACAAACCCACAATCACTCTTCACTCCAACTCTAGAAGAAAAGTATAGAAAAATGTATAACAAACACAAAGAATGTGAAAACCCACAAGAATATTATGAACACCAAACCCAAAAATGAAACTGTAAAATTCTGAGATTATTGTATAAGAGAGGGGGGAAGGCCATGAAGATGCTGTACAGTTTCCTTAAGCTTTTTCACCACTCTTGAACTTCTTTTAGATTCCTCTACAATATCTTCCCCCACAAAGCTATCTAACATAAAAGCAGAACGACATATGAAGAATTGTACATTTTGGCCATCAAAGAAACTTGAAAACCCCGAATCAACACAATAAAACAGGAAGCAGAAAGGGCATACCTTTGTGAAGGATGTTACAGGGCATCAACTCTCTGTATGATCTTGTCTTTTCATGCTCAGACTCTGCAGAGTTTGCAAATGAGAAGCTATTTCCTTAACAAATTGCAAGCCTTCGTTCCCGTGCTCGAGAGAATTCAAAACCTTTTCTAGGAAGTATAAGTCTCCCTTCAGCCTTTCTACTCTCTCATGTAGCTCAGAAACAGATTCTTGTGTGGGTGGTTTATCGACATGAGCCTCGCCATTTACTCTGTTTTCAATCTTCTCCAAACAATTGGTGATATATAATCTCTCTTCATCGAACCCAGTTAAGCAACTCTGTATCTTGTTGCTCATTCCCTCACTAGGGGAATCAATCTCAGTCATCTTCTCTGCAACATCTAGCTTGTTCTTCTTTTGTGGGGTCTGCTCCCGGAAGTATTCAATCTCAGCTTCTAAATCTTGAATTAGTTTTTCTCTCTCAACAAGTAAATCATTCAGTCTCTGTATTGCTTCCATATCATACTCTGCTTGCTCTTCCATCATCCTCAGGTTCTGCAAAGCTTCCATTTGGAACGACGCCTTCTCTTCCTGCAACCTCGTAATCATAGCCATTGCTTGGTTTGTAGCAACTGCTGAAGCGCTTCTTTCCTCCTCCAATTCTTTGTATAAACCAGTCAGCAATTTCCTGTCATAATCAACCTGTCTTTTCAACCGATCACTCTCACTTTCTCCTTCGATTTCAATCACAGCAACTCCTTCCAACGATAAGTTGCTCTCGTTCCTTTCGAGCATTCTCTTCTGAAGTAGTAGCTGCATATCATGATCTAGGCTCTTTGTCTCCTGATCACTACTGTTAACAGATATCTTGGGGCTTATATCTCTAGGCGACAAAAACTCTATCCCACGAGAAGCTGATATTTGAGTAAGAAGTGCTTTAAGGTCTTCAGTAACTCTAGATGTATCTTTCCTCATCCATTTCTCTATTTGCTCTCTCCCATCACTATCCTTGTTACCCTCATTGCCTACAACAATATTGTATGCATCCGCAAGATCCAGTAACTCACCTGAATATTGGTTTGTTTCCGCTGCCACCGACATTGAGTTGAACGAAGAAGATTCTGACTCAAGAGCTGCTTCTGTGTGAGAAGTAACGTTTGGTGGAGCCATTTCAGACAATGAAGAGACTGTAATAGATGTCTCTTTTATTTCCTTGTCGTCTGATACACCTGACATGAAAATCATTTGCGTTATCAGATACCCATAACTATTAATGTATAATTTGAAGCGCATCATTAATTTCTGAAAGAGCTAAAATTTATAGTCCATATCCATCATAGAAGCAAAGCTGGAGAAGAAAACACAGTCCTTACATTCATATGGAAGTTTAGACTTACAGTTTTCGGTTGAATTTTTAGGCATGGAATTTGTAGAGGATACAACTATATCTTCAGATTCCAGAGAGGTAATATCAGCTTGCGTTGGGTCCTTCTCTTTCAACATCTCAACAGAGGTTTCATTTGTAGTGAGTGATTCAGGAACCTCATCTACAGAAATATCATGCAGGGACATAAGTTCATTTCCCTTTAAAACATCTTCAGGAGTTTCAGCAGCCTCTGATGTTGAAGTAACATCATTGAGGCAAATAAGCTCAGACTCCTCCATTACGGAGGTCTTAACTGGACTTTCCACAAAATCTGGTGTCAAGGAAATATCTTGGAGGCGAATTGGCTCGTCTTTTCCCCTCGAAACAGCAGCAGAATGTTCCATGGCACGTGATGTTAAGAAAAGATTATCTAATGAGATGATCTCTTCCTCCTTCAACACCTTCTCTGATGTTTCAGGCACACCATTGAATGGAATAAGCTCAGGAAATGAGGAATTAGTTCTCCAATCGAACTGTTGAAAATGAACTTCTTCTTGGTCATTTCCACTCACCAAAGGCTGCAACTGGAAATCACTATTTAGCAGGTTATCGGTAGCCAAATCATAAGGCAAGGTGATAATCGGAGGAGTCTTAATATCCACAGTTTGAAACTTATGATCCTCTCCTTTAACGACGAAACCTTCATCTTCTGAAAATACAGCTTCTGACTCAGTATCTGAATGAATCTTGAGCTCACTGTACCCAACATGAGGCAAATGGTTAAAGCTGACATTTTTCTTGGGTGTAGATTGTTTTCCAGTTCCCACATCATCAACCAAACTAACCTTGGGCTCAGTGTACCCAACATGAGGCAAAGGATTGGGTGAAGATTCTTGCTTTGGTTCAGTATCTGAAAATACAGCTTCTGATTCAGTATCTGACTGAATCTTGAGCTCCGTGTACCCAACATCAGGCAAATGATTGAACCTGACACTTTTCTTGGGTGTAGATTGTTTCCCGGTTCTCACTTTACCAAGCAAAACAATCTTGGGCAGTATTTCCGGTTCAGCCACCTGAGTAGCAGCGGGTTGAGGCATCCACATCTGATTACAACATGTACAATCTGTAAGTTTAGAGCAATTTGGAATTTTGCTTCGATCACTCTTGGATCCAAAGCAAGAATCTTCACCCAATTTCCCAACCAACAATCTGTAAGTTTCAGCATTTGACTTATTGGTTGTAGCAAAAGAGAAAAGGCAAGTTTCACACATCCCACGGACATCAACAAGCTTGTCATGAGCGTGACAGTAGACCAATGATGAGATTTCTGATTTGTGTTTAGAGCAGATCATGTCCCAATGATTTTTCTTCGAATGTTTTGTCCTCCCGAGAATATGATCAAGACTTGAGCACATCAGACATGGAGATTGAAGATCAGAGTAATCTGCAAACCTTGTGATCACATACGAGAATATGGAGTTAGCAAAGAGCATCAACATCAATAGCCACTCATTAAAGGCTAATGCCAAAGCTCTAGTGAAACTCCGAGAAGCCATCTGTGATTTTACTGCAGACATTTTTCTAGTAGCCATCTTTTGGTACAACATAAGATCAAGAATCAATCAGCTTTCAAATCTGCATCAATGAGATACAAATCAAACATTTAGTAAAAGTACAAGTATTTGTGAAAGTATCGAAACTACACAAATTATAGTCAGAGAAGGTAAGTGAGACAAAGTTTCTTGAATAGAGCAAGAGACAATGAAACAAAGTTGAATTTATACAATCACAGAGCCCGATTCATGCAATAATAACTACAATTTTCCAGAATCCAATCCGATTGGGACAAACTGAGACAAGAACAGAAAGTTGACCAAAACTAGATCAAGCATAGACATACAGATTTTTCTTCAGTATCAATTTCAGACAAAGATTTTCAACCACTTTAAAATCAAAAGTTTTGCCACAAAAAGGAAAAGAGATCTAAAAGAACAATTGACAGCTCAACTAAATTAGAATAGAAGATCATCAAGCTAGCTTAAGGTAGATCAAAATTAATCCGTAGCATCAAGCCCCACAAATTTATATGAACAACAAAAATAAGCTCTGTTATATAAAAATCTAACCTTTGAATCATGATAATCACCAGAGTCATTGGAAGTATATCTTTGGATCGCAGATTCAATTCAAGAGTTTCTTTTTCTTCTTCTTTTTGAAATTTAATTCAATTACAGAGTTGAAGGTGGAATTCCAAAATCTAGTAAAATTGTGTTTTTTGAGGGAGACCTTCCCAGAAAACATTGATCCAATTTATATAGTTTAAAAAAGAAACTCAAAAGGTAAACCCATACATAGACCCAGCAAGCACTGAACGTAGTCTTCACAATTAATCAAGAAATAAATATATAAAAAAAATAAAAATTCCTTGTGAGACATTGAATGAGATCTATTTGATTGACCAAAGCAGGGAAAACAAAGGATAAAACATAGTGGAAACAGACTACAAAATGATTCAAAGTCGCAAATATTGGGTTTTAAGATCCCTTTTTTACTTTTGAATATTTGGAAAGTTTATATACGAATAATTATTAAATGTTAAGGCAAAGATTGAAAGTGAAGATGGAGAGGGACGGAAGAGTCCACTGCTACAATACCTATAGAGCCAAGACGTCATAATTAAGGGCCTGGGATGTATTAAATTCTTTGCATTAAGATATGATAAACGGAACAAGGATTGAATAAATTAATGCTAAATTCTCTAACAAGTTTGAGAGAAGACAGTGACTACCATACTTTAAGCCAATATTTTCAGCGTAATTACGTCTGCCTTCCTCTCTTTCATTTACACTTCTCTGCTCGTTATTATTTCTAATTTCTTCTAATATAAAGATCACACCTTTTTGTGTATGAATAAAGCTTTTATTATTTTTTTATGGACTAAAAGGCAACACGGGTTCCCAAGATATTTTTCGCATTCCATTAACGTTGGCTCAAGTTGATGTGATTTGCGAGCAAAAGCTCTCTCAGACCCACATCTTATATTAAGCATGAGGGTTGAATGCATATTAGCTTTATATATATTTCATACATTTTGTAATGTATATTTTTGCTGAAATTTTGGATTCGACTAGGTAGATGATTTCTAATGATAAAATATAAGAAAAACATAAATTTGAACAATGGTTATATATATACGAGTCTTAAAGAGGATTTTATTCATATAAATGAGTAGACAAGTTCAGATTAGTTGCAACTTATGGAGTGAGCATTTAGCTACATACATATATATATAAGAGAAACCAAAAAACATATGATATTATGTCTTCTGGTTTCTTTATTTTGTGTATATAAATTAGCAATCTCATTAATAAGATTCACAAGAAAAAAGAAACCAAAAGAGAAAGGGTCACAGTTAAAGCATATTAGAGAGCTCCATCAATTGGCTCATCTCCTCCATTTGACCCCCAGTACTTGTTTCCTCCAAAAGCCATTTCTCAATAAATGTCAATGGTGGAGTAGCATTATGATCATCATCTTCATCCTCGCCATCTTCATGATGATGGACATCATCACGGTTGTCATTCTCTGTAATCTTTGGACGAACACCGATTCCCTGATAATCCTCATTGATTCTTTTGCCATGACCCTCTTCCCTAGAACCTTGTAGCTGCTCGTATGGAAACTGATTGTGATCATCGATGAGATTGTTCGTCCCGTTATGCAGTTTTTGTTCCCAGAAATTAGCCGTGCTACTCTTTGGGGATGCTCTCATCCAACCCTCGAGAAGGCGGGAAATGTTTTCGGTGCTTGAAGCATAGGTAGATCTATGATTAATGGTGTTTCTTGTGGCGGAAGTTTGCAACGCCATGTTCTCTGATCTGCTTCTCTCGTCACTCTCGGACTTGTAGAGCTTCTTCTTCAAATGTGTGTTCCAATAGTTCTTGATATCATTGTCCGTTCTTTGTGGTAGATATGAAGCTATGGACGCCCATCTTGAGATTCAACCACATCCATGTATAGACAATAAACCAATTTAGGGTTCATATACATCATCAAGATAATAAAAAAACATTGAAAAGATGAAGAGATGTAGATCCTTTTGTTTGAGATTACTTGTTACCCAATAAGGCTTGCAAGTGAATGATCATTCCTTCTTCGTGAGGAGTGAAGTTTCCTCGTTTGATTCCAGGTCTCAGATAATTTGTCCACCTCAGTCTACAGCTTTTGCTGCATCTCAGTAACCCTTTTAAAATCCAAAGATACAAACATCAGAAAACAGATACAAACAAGAAAAAGATTACAAGAGAACATGTTAGAAAGATGACCAGTGTTGGTGGGAACAGATCTCCAGTTTCCAGGACCATGTACTTGAATGTAAGAAACAAGAATGATGTCTTCTTCAGGAGTCCATGGTCCTTTCTTAATCCCTATCTTGTCACAGCATGGAGGCCTACCCATCTTTCTCTCTCTCTAGATCTCTCTGAGTCTTATGCCCTCTTTATATATGTGTGTGAATATGTATATATACATAAAAGAATTAAATGCAGCATGTATATGTATATATGTGAAATTAATGGGTGACTTAAAGAAGGGGGAAGAACTTTTAAACCTGCTTTTGTTGACAACCTCTTTTGGATCTGCCAAGCTCACGAGTCACTCTGCCTTTTCCATTAACTATTT
Organism: Cardamine chenopodiifolia; assembly: GCA_963922655.1. Classification (NCBI taxonomy): domain Eukaryota; kingdom Viridiplantae; phylum Streptophyta; class Magnoliopsida; order Brassicales; family Brassicaceae; genus Cardamine; species Cardamine chenopodiifolia. The sequence continues at coordinate 1,743,609 of OZ000467.1, forward strand.
TGCGTAGTCAATTAACGAAGATAGGTTGAGCTCCATAAAAAATGTATATCTCCCCTAAGAAAACGTTACTAAATTATTTGGTAAATGATCCATCAAAGTTATGTATAATCGAAATATTTCCATAAAAGGAACTCTTTAACATATTGTAGGTGAATACATAGTGTTTCGATACAATAAATTGCTTAATTTGGAACTTTAGTTGGTAATTACTTGTAAACATAGATGGAGGACTCGTGTATAGATTATGTATTACGAATAAATATAATGATAATCAACTAGTAAAGGAAGAAGAGTCGCAAAGCATGTTACTTACATTTTTGTGGTAATAGTTGTAATTGTGGTAAGAAAAAAAATCAAAGTGAAAAAAGAAACACAATTTTTCACTGATTTTCTCCACGATTAAAGGGAGTCATTCACCGTCTTCTGCTTAGAAAAAGATATTACATTTTGCTTGCTTCTCTAGATCCATGTCTTTTGTTTACATGTATTCACGCTTCTCTCGTTGCCTCTATGTTCAACCAATATTCTCACAACTTATATCATACTAAGATGTGAAAAAGACCCATTAATTAGATTACCGTTTGTGTTCTTTATGACTTGGTTTCCATGCTGATGCTTACATCTTTCCTGTTCAACCAAACAAAATCAAGTTCGAACAAAAATGTCTAAACCAAAATGGCAAGGAAATGTATTTACAATCCGACTAATAACCTTTAACCCAAAACAAATCTAGATTTTTTGGTATAAGTGTATAACTAAACCAAACCGATAGTGAAACAAAAATTTAGTTTTCGATGACAATCTAATTATTGTAATATATGTAATTATTATATCATTTAATAATTAATTTTGTAGCTTTTTTAATTATATTTCTTTAATATCTAACCAGATGCAACCCGAGTCCGAAACAAGCCAAACCAAATTGAACCGAACAAATTTATGAATTCTTAAAATTGAATAAACCGAAAAATCAAAATAATAACCAAAGCATATAACCGAATACCCACCCCTAGGCCCTAGTCTATATGATGATGACGATGATAACGAAGCAAAAAAAAGGGGGAAATTCAAACAAGACAAGTCTAACAAGCTGCTTCAAATTAGTGAAAGAGCAGAGAAACAAAGCATATCATCATACCATATGTCCTTGTGTTAACTAAAACCAACGCTATACAGTCTATATAATCCATCTTTATAAGTTCCTGAGAATTTTTTAACTCTCCCACAACCATCACCGCATAACAAACCAAACCCAAACACATTAATTTCCCTTCCTTTTCTATATATTTCCCACTGCACACTTGATACCATATAAAGACCCAACCGAGCAGTCAAGTGCGCAGACAATACCCGATAACAATGCTAATGAATGCCACTATGCATACAAATAGCAGAGGGAACCCAATGTGCACTTCTTTCACTATCTTCTTCTTTCTCACTTCTGCCTGCATTATCATAAAAGTACAAGCTTTGTTATTATGAAACTGTTTTGGTTATTTATAGGAGAAACAAACAGCTATCTTCTCTCACCAGCTCTTGTTGCAAGCTTTGTCTATGTTGGGAACTTATAGACCGCTCCTCCATTAGCTTCGATATGGTAGAATCAGCCTGCACCAGATTTTAACTCTTTAGCACAGTAACAGTGTAGCGTAGAAGTTGTGGATTTCTAAATTTAATAATCTGACCTGTTTTAACTTGGATTCAAGAGCATTGACTTTCAGCTTCATCTCCTCAATGTCTTTAACCAACTTAAATTCATCCAATGATTTGATATTCTGAGCATCTGTTTTCTGCAGCTGGACAACATCTCTGTCCTTATGTATCTTTGGTTCACCGGGATCAGCTACACTGTTTGCTGAAGTTATTCCATTAGTAAAGCCTTGATCCCTAGGTAGATCCATGGCCGTCTTCATGGGAATGCCCAGATTATATGTTGTCTTAATCCCCCTTCCATCATCTGCATCCTTATGAGACCTAATTAGATCAAATTCAGTTTCTTTTGCCATCCTCGATGTATCATAGCCACCTTTAGTTGCCTTCAAGTCATTAGTAGTATATGAATGTTCCATAAAATCCACGGTGCCCATTTTTGGTGACTTTGACTCCTTTGCATCGGTGCCTGCCTTTAACTCATCATGTCCAACCATCCAAGGCTCCTTCACAATCTCACCCTCCTAGGAAATAAATTTCGAGGATAAACAAACTAGTAAAAGAAACTGCCTATTTCACCAATAACTGTGATTATCGGCCAAGCTAAAATGGACTCGGTGAAAATAACTACACTCACTGCTTGGCAGTTACTCTTCATATATTACTAAAAATCTTAGTGGCAAAAAGGGCTAAATACTCTTCTTACATGTTGTGGCGGAGCAAGGGTCTCTGATTGACTATATAATCGATCCTTGAGGATGGAATCTTCAAAACCTGCCTCCTGCTTCAGTGTCCCATTAATTGGAGATAGTTGAGGTGAGTCAGAGGGTGAAACAAGAGTGACTCTGAGTTTGTTTTCCTCTATGTGTTTGCCTTCCACTTTGGAGAACTGCTAAGAATAAATGAATATACAGATGTACTTGACAGACTAAAGAACTGAATTTCGGGATAGAGAAGCTCAAAAAGTGTTGGAATGCTTGCCGTGCTAGCTGTGATGTCATCATCAGTTGTTTCCACAGGTACAGCCGTACTCTGGATTAAGAATTTGTCCTTGCAAACCATATCTGGAGGTGGTTCTTTGAGAGCTTGCATAATGACTGCATCAACAGCATTAAACTCAATTAACCCAAAGCATTGACTGAATTTGAATGTGCAACTTGCAAGAACCCATTCATCATCCGGTTTAAATTTTGAAAGCTCAAACAAAAATTTAAACTTGCCAAAAGCGAAGGTTCTATGTAATGAGAAACAATCTGAAAACAAGTACATATCCTTTTCCCTCTCGAACAACTACACTGTGAACTCTGAAAGCCTAGGATCCTAAAAAAATGTCCAAACATTGTTCAAATCTAAGGGACAAAGGAAAAATCTATGCATATAACGACATTCCAGTTCATTTCCCGCCCCACGTAGACATTATGCAACAACTTATCCCACCGGCCTAAGAAAAATAGGTGCAAGAACTTCAAGCATGCTGGGAAGGATATGACAAGTAGATATACCAGTGAATTCACAGGATGATTTTGGTGCAACAATGCCAACATTTGGACGGACACAGTACTTCTTCGGTGATGTGGTTTTAACCTGTCAAAGACCATTACCGCATCTAATTTAGGTTTACTATCCAGAAAACGGTTTTTTTAATATAAGATTTTTGATATCCTGAAGCCAGAAAGAAGAAGAAGAAGTTAGAGAAGAATGTGTGTTTAGACCTTAAATGCAACATAATGATTGGTTGTATTGGTTAGCTGAACCACACAGGAACTCTGCTTTTTTGGGTCAACTACAAAAGAGATTATCAGTTAGTCTTAAATAGATAACAATTCCAGACGATATGAAAAGCAAGGCAAAGATTCTTCTAACAACTTCCATCTTCTATTATGAATCCTCAGAATCGGAATGAAAGGTAAGAAACCACATCACAGAATTACACCACATACAAATCCAGCAGCAGGAAATAGTTTGAAAATTCCTCAGAACAACAGCACCACTATGATAGAATTCTAATTTCTTACCTACAAACTTCAATGTTCGTGGTTGAATATCCAACAGCGGCATATTCATCTTGCTGTGACAAAATCACTCAGCACCAAACAGCTACCACTTGCAGAAGGAATCTCTTTACCCCTATTTCAACAAAATTACAAAAATACATACTAGATCAGCTCAGAATCATTCAACCATGAAACTTTTGATACTCCAAAGGACAATCAAATCAGAACAAAACTCCCTATGGAACATTCATAAAACTCGATTTCCAGTTGCAACATGAACAAAATCTAACCAATCAGTCAATCAGAACAACAGCGAAATTCAGAGAAAGTTTTTTTATTACGCTCTCAGAAACAGAAACGTTTCTGAGTTCGCATTATCGTCTTCAATAACCATAAACGAACCACCGCGCTAACTCGTCGACGACGCGTTCTCAAATCCAACCGTGTGAACTCGCCCGAAGACTCAAACGCGACTTTTTACCTTAATGCGTTCGCGTTTCTCAGCGATCCCGCCGGCACAGCTTGGCGGCAACGCGCTTTTGACGAGCCGGAAAATCAAATCGTCCTAGTCCCAAGCGTGCAGTTCGCCGACGATCTAACTATGCCTCCAAAGGCCCACTCAACTGCTCAAATTAAAACCAATAGGGAGAAAGTAGAACGACGACGTTTTCGAGGAGCGCGACTCCTCGGGATCCGTTAGCGAATAGTAAACTCAGATCACATGGATCTTCCAGAGCCCTAGCGATTTCGATTTCTAAGCAAATATCTAAAGAAGAAAATCACGAAACTAGAGGAAGAACCTAGGTCTTTTTTTTTAAAGCCAGAGAAGATGGTCAAAGAGGCAGATGAAATCAGGATAAAACCTTACCGTCTCTCCGGCGAAGAACCGACGGAACTTCAGATTGAGCGAAGAAGCAGCGATCGAGAAAGAGAGAGAGGAGCGATGGATTACTCTGCAAAAAGACTAATCTGAGGGACGGGTGGGTAGAAGCAGTGAAGGCCGAGTATGGTAATGTGTTAATGTGTTCAAACATTAAAATCAAGGAAAAAAAAAGAAAAGAAAAAAGTATGGTACTGAGATTGAGATGGTGAATATTTGTTGTACCTAACGGCAATTACTCTACAAAATTTGTTACGACTAAATATTTTCAAAATTTTTGTAACGAGCTCATTTCTTTTGGATATGTTTTAAACTTGATCTAACAGTATAAATATCACTAAAAACAAAAATTAAGTGAGATTGACTAATAAACTAAAAATTAAGTGAGATTGACGAATAAACCAAAAATTAAGTGAGATTACCTTTGTTAGATGCCAAAATATTGTGAATGCCTTTTTTAATTTATAATTTGAATGCTTTGAGGCGTGATTCTGATTCCGATCACCTACTCTTGCTTCCCTTTTAATTGTATTCTATCTTTTTTTTATTTTCCATTCATCTCTCTCGCTTTTTGAAATTATCTATATGTTTATATTTGGATATGATTACGTGTAATGTCAAATCAAATGTAGCAAATCAAACAAATCATATCGTGATAGTACATAAATAAATATATTTTGTGTAAATCCCGAATTTTCTTTTCGCAAAAGACTTGTACAGTAGGTAGAACTCTTCGAACTCTTTTATTTAGATTGGAAGTCTTGATAGAGTTTAAGCTATCAAGTAGTATAAAAATGTAGAAAGATTGGATTGAGTCAACTGTCAACACTCTCTCAAGAACAAAGATAGATACACAACTAATGTAAATAAAGGTTCTTCTAGTTCTACTCGAATGCCAGCTCATTCTTTCTCTGCTTTACTATTCCCCTTCTGACTCAGTCTTCTAATACAATTAATAGACCCATTAGTGCGTATCAAGTCTCTTATACGTTGTTCTGTTATAGCTGCAAAACAAGAACTTCTCTTTTAGCTGCTTCCTTAGCGAGTCAGAGGGCGACGCGAGATTGACTTTTGAGTTTATTTTTCTCTATGTGTTTGCCTTCAACTTTGGAAAACTGCCAAGAATGAATCAACATACTTGACAGAACAAAGAACTGAATTTCAAAATAGTGAAGCTAAAAAAAAGTGTTGGAATGCTTACCACGCTAGCTTTGATGTCTTCATGAGGTGTTCCCGCAGGTACAACAGTACTCTCGATTAAGAATTTGTCTTTGCAAACCATATTTGGAGGTGGTTTCTTGAAAGCTTGCATATGGACTGCATCAACAACATATGCAACTCAATTAACCCAAATTTTTTGACTGAATTGGAATGAGGAAGAACCCATTCATCATCCCCTTCATATTTTGCATGCTCGAAACAAAATTATATAAAAATTTCCAAAAACGAAGGTTCCACTTAATGGGATACAACTACACTGTGAACTTTACCTCTCGAACAACTACATTGTGAACTTTGAAAGCCTAGCATCCTAAAAAAATGTCTAAACGCTGTTCAAATCTAAGGGACAAAGGACAAATCTATGCATGTAAATATATTCCAGTTCATTTCCTGCCCCACGTAGACATTATGCAACAACCTATCCCACCGGCCTAAGAAATATATATAGGTGCAATAATTTCAACCATGTTGGGAAGGATATACAAGTAGATATACCAGTGAATTCACAGGATGACTTTGGTGCAACAACGCCAACATTTGGACGGACACAGTACTTCTTCGGTGATGTGGTTTTAACCTGTCAAAAACCAATACCATATCTAATTTAGTTTTACTATCCAAACAAATATTTTGTTTTTCTCAGGAAATTATAAGCTCCCTGAAGCCAGAAAGAAAGAGAGAAATGTGTGTTTAGACCTTATATGCAACATAATGATGGGTTGTATTGGTTAGGTGTACCATACACGAACTCTGCTTTTTCGGTTGAACTACAAAAGAGGAACTCTTAAGATGATAACAATTCCAAATAAATTTTGAAAAGCACGACAAAGTTATTATGAATCAGTCCCCTAATATATTTACCTACAAACGTCAAAGTTGGTTGTTGAATATCCAACATCGGCATTTTAATGTTGCTGTGACAAAGTATGCTTCTGTCAAGACTTAGAATTGCTCTGTTCTATTCTATCGATATCGATGAAAAGATGCATACATATATAGGCAAGTCTCAGCCCTGTTTCTAAAGAGAAAAGGAAAAGAGAATAACAAGAATAATGGAATGTATCCTAATCTCTTTATTATTAAAAACTTTATTTTAAAGTTTTTAAAGCTATGGAGATGTTGGTCGGAACTGTGTTACTTTTAAATTTTTGCTTTTTAAAAATATGTTGTGGGCCTTGTGGCTTTTAAAAGTATTTTAGCACGAGAAAAGAAGAGAGAGAGAGGAGAGACAGATTTTTCTTCGTCTTCACCAAACCGTGTCTCTCGCGTTTGAGTGTTCGTCGGCGTTCATACGACGATTACTTCAGAATCGGCTACCGGATTAACCATCAGCGGTGCTAAGTTTTCCATATCTCTTCTAAAGCGATTATATGGATGACTATAGTTGCTTCACCCTTTCTCTTACAAACACTCTGGTTCGTTTTCAGAACTGTTATTTCTCCCCTCTGCGGAGGCTTCTCCGACGATTTTGTTCATTTCAAATTTTCTGCTGGTACTTATTACTGAATATCTCTGAAATATCGATGTATTCAAAGATTTTACAGGATTTAAATCTCAAAAATGGCTTTCATATTCCTGGATATCAAGGCAGTTTCCTTCGATATTTTCAAAACCGATTCATGTATCCTCTTGAAAAATCATTGTCTAACAAAAACTTTGATATAGATATAGAAGAAGGTGAATCCGCCATATGCAAGGATATACGAAGTTAAAATGAGAGAAATATGAAGTTTATATTATTATCAAAGACGTGAATATAGACTACTTAGTCTCATAACCATATTTCAAAATATGTAACGGATGTAATGGCCTTTCCTCGTATAATTTGGAAAGCAAAAAAATCAATGTCAATCTGGTATATATATCATCAAAGTGAGATGAATATAAAAGAAAAAAATAACGGCATACAATATATGTTAGCCTGTAAAACTTATCTAAAAAATGTATAATTTTGATTTTTCTAACATTTTATCTTTAATGTATGGAACTTACAACTTTTTATGCGATAATTTGTATTGAAATGTTTTGTTTTCGATTTATATGCAATAATTTGTATTGCAATAATTTATATGCAAATTTTGATATAGTTGAGAAATTTTTTTTGGAACTACACCTAATTTAAATCTAATTGACGGTGACTTGGATAACCAATAACCTACCAAAGATATGCCAAGAGAAAAAAAGAACTAAATGTTTACAATATATTGTCCACTCTAAGTTTACCACATCATATATTTTGTTTTATCTAATTTACTAGTTATGATATCTTGGTTATAATAAAACACACAAATTAGCTTGATGAAAAAAAATAGTAAAGAGTAATCAGGGCATCACCAAGGTGTGATAAATCTGGCCCCTGAATTCGAGGTTGCCTAGGAGGGATTGATGGTTTTTCAAATGGAAAAATCTATGAAAAAAATGTTGATATTATAAAGAGACACTACGGGCTTCGGCCCCCAACTTTTTTTTAAACAAAAAAAAGAAAAAAGAAATGGATAAAATTACAAAAAAAAATATTAAACGAACAAAAATTGCAAAACCAGAATCAAAGTTAGGAAAAGTCTATCTTCGATTAGTTTTTAAAGTAAAATAGAAAAGAATGAAAAGAAAGAGAAAAAATAATAAATATAAAATTCAATTGGTAACATCATTTAAACATAAAAGCTAAAAGTTTTTCTACTAATTGTAAAGAAGATGATTATAAATAACATTAGAAAAATGCCTAAATCCTAATTCTAAAATTTAAACCCTAAATTATGGTTATGATAAATAACAAATAAATTAAATGATTTAATGTAAATTATATATAAACATTTAAGTTGAGAATAGCGAGCTCGAACTGTCAAGGCATTAGGAAACGTCATGCAATTCATCGATTCAAAGAGAATTCGCATCTTTATTATTTTGATGCAATCTTTCTTATCGAGTCAAAGCAATCATTTAGTTATATTTGTGATTTGGATGTCCTATGTATTTTCCGAACTACTTTATAGTTCCTGCTGTTGGTTTAAGTGGTGGTATTGTGCTCTTTTGGAAAAACTCTATCGATATTAATGTATTATATCATGACGCAAGACTCTTAGAGTGTTATATTAATGACAAATCTTCTCCTCTCTGCTTGTCTTACGTTTATAGTTATCCTATTGCACAATATCGAAATGAGCTATGGCAACGACTTCAAAGAAAAACTATAAATAAAAATAAATCATGGATGGATGATGTTGGGTGACTTTAACCAAATATGAAGCAATGATGAGAAAATAAGAGGACATCCGCGAGATCCAGCTTCGTTTTCAGACTTCAATACTACTTTGGACATTTGCGATATGACGGAGTTGAATCATCAATCTGTTGAATAGTTAAAAAAATATTATAAAATAAATTAAAATATGAAGATATATCAAAAAAATATTTCTATTTCAAAAAATTTCTTTAACAAATAGTATATGTGAATACTATTTTAAAAAACTAAAAATATGTTAAAAATTTCAACCGTTTATACGAACCGCCTGATTGGTAGTGCCTGTTTTTTCTTTTCTAACCGCTTTCTTCCACCATTTTCTTCAATTATTTCTTCCAATTTTAATTATCGTAATAACTTGATTGGTAACTTACCTATCAAACCCATAATAGTAGCGATCACCTACCCAACATTTTGGACCTCGTGAGTCGTGTGGCTATATACAAAGTATTCAAGACTGAGAAGCAAACAAATCACATTCGAATTCAACATTTGGTAGCTATTCACTTATTCTTTCCAAAGGGGTTCCCTGAGGTAATATTAGATTCATCCTTTTTCTGGGTTTAATTTGTTTGATCTCTTTCAAATCTGAGATCGATTCTTCACATGAAATCGTAGCTCGATTATTGAAATGTTTACCCTCATCTACGCTGATTTTGATCCTTTACCGATTCCAAGTCTGAATCTATGAATAGATCTTTGATGAAATGGTTTTTCAATTTTACGATCGGTGGATCTATTGATTCCTTGCTTGTTTTCTTTGGGTTTATCACTCTTCTGAAGGTGGGGCTTGACCTTTTCATTTGAACTAGCTAGTTAGAGTTATTATGGATTAGATTTCCTTCTAATTGATGATATCATTAATGGGATTAAGATCTATTTTTGGTCCGCATCAAGCTGAAAAAATCATAAATAGGTTTGATGTTTTGGTGTTTTCCATTTTTGGTTCTTGTCTGTTAAGCATCTTTAGTGTATTGTTTGTGAATCGTTATATGTTTGTATATATTGTTGACATGAGTGGGTTTATGTAAATGTTACAGATCACAAAAGATACAAACTATGGCGAAAGGAGTGGCAGTTTTGAACAGCAGTGAGGATGTTAAGGGAACTATCTTCTTCACCCAGGAAGGAGAAGGTAGCTTTTTTGGAGTGCTTTATAAGATTTTTGTAGACTATCTATCTTTTTTTGCCTTCTTCTCAAAATGATTAAATTTTTGTAGGTGCGACTACTGTGAGTGGAACAATTTCTGGTCTTAAGCCTGGTCTCCATGGTTTCCATGTTCATGCTCTTGGTGACACCACTAACGGTTGCATGTCTACTGGTAACTCTTTTACCTTTCTGAAAGTTTTTAATGGTTTATAAACCATAGGAGCTTATAATTACGTTTTGAATTGGGAACTCTATCTATCGCCAAAGTAACAGTAACTGTTGTTTAAAACCTTTGGTCATTTTTCTATTGTAGGTCCACATTTCAACCCTGCTAATAAAACACACGGTGCCCCGGAGGATGCTAATCGACATGCTGGTGATCTAGGAAACATCATTGTTGGAGATGATGGTATTCTTTCTCAACATTTGTGTCCCTCATCTCTAGCTTTTTTACAGCACTTTGCATCACATTTTTTTGCTACTGGCTCTCTCTCTCTTTCAATGTGCTTTTGCAGTTCTATAGTTCATTTTACATCTTTGACCAGCTTTAGTGTTCATAGATTTACATAAAATAATCTGTTTCGCTTTTCTCAGGAACTGCCACCTTCACAATCACTGACAGCCAGGTTCATAGCTGTGTACCTGTTTTATGCTCTTTTTTTCTAATCCAGAACTGCTATAGTGAATCAGTCTCTTATGAGACATTTTGTGTTCGTTTCACAGATTCCTCTTACTGGACCAAACTCTATTGTTGGAAGGGCTGTTGTTGTCCACGCAGAGCCTGATGACCTCGGAAAGGGTAATGAACCGTTGACTATCGTTTATTTTTTGAGATTTAAAAAAAAAATTCCTTATCATGCTAACAGAATTTAAAGGTTACCCAGTCAATTTGAGGACATGTACTGGATAATGCGTATGATTCAACATCCATCCTAAGAACACTCTATAACCTTGACTCATTGATTTCTTACATTTTTAGGAGGCCATGAACTCAGCCTGTCTACCGGAAATGCAGGCGGCCGTATTGCTTGCGGTAAGTAAAACTAAACCACATTTTCTCACATCTTCTGTGGAAAATCATATGTATCAGAAGCTGGATCATTCATTAACATCACTGTGACCTTGAACTCCATTGATTCTTTGGCAACTCAGGGTTCATCTTGGTTTCGTATAATCATCTTGCATTTTGGTTGAAAATCGATCACCTTGCATAATCCTTTCTGTCTGAAAATGTCTATAGATATGCTCATCGGACTTCAGTCCACAGAACCACATCTTCTGATACTAAGTTTCATTTCTAATGAATTCTCAATTGATCTAATAGACTCAAAAAGGATCAACTGACTGGCCTTTGGTCGACCATTTTGCAGGTATCATTGGTCTTCAGGGCTAAGCTGTTTCGTTTCCAAAGAAGAGATTGCGGTAATAAGGAGGGCAACCTCTAGACATGGGTAGTTTGCGTGTATCGTTTGGTGTGTGGCTATATCCTCTTGAGCTTACTGACTCAATGCATTTTTAGTTCAGACAAAAAAACCAGAAAATTCCGAACTTTTACTATTTCATGAATAAAAAAGAGTTGGCTATGTCACAATAATAACTTTTTAATGATGACATGGGTCCTGGAGAGAATAGATGAGTATGTGAATGCTTCTATGTTAAACTTGATAAAATAGGGATAGTACAGTGAAAGATAATTTCAGTTACCTCTTTCTTGAACTACTCTATCCACTGATTTCTTATGCATCATAACTGAACACTGGGCTTATTCATTACGATACAACAAATTTCTTTGATCTTCTCAATCTACTATCATAACGTCGATCTTTCATTATGTACTTATTTGTTTAATTGGGCTAACCTTTCAAATGAAATTTCTGCATCGTTAATAATACAATATCTCCGCTTTTCTATTCATGTAATTATGCAAGTGATTCCTGCTAATCTGAAAACTTAATTCCACAGCAACTTAATGACAATGACATCTACATCAATCCCAGATACATTTAATTCCACAGCAACTTAATCTGAAAACCCCAATGAATGAAATTTTGAGTATAATCTAAGTGAATCTATAATGAGGACAAATTATAAGAGCCCTAAGAAGCATAATTTTGGTGACTGAACAGCAGACGTGAAACTAAACTGACTGCATACTAACTTTGCCTAAAACTACAAACTTAATATATTCCAGCATTGCTGTATCGTAACGTCTTACGGATTCATATATATATCTTAATCTGAAACTCCAAACAACAGAGCATTAAAGTAAAGACCTTTCTCGCAATCGCGCTCAGAGAATCATCCCCGGTAACTCTGAAAGTCCAATAAATTCCAAAACTAATCGAGCTTCCACAAACCTAGACCCAACATAAGCTTCCATAAACGAGCTCTGAAAATCGCAAACGACGTTCAGAAAATTCAAAACGAAATGGAGAATCCGAAAACGGGAAAAACAAACCATAATCAACAAAACAACTGTTTATGAAGTGAGAAATTAAAACCAGATTTCGTAAAATTACCGGACACGAAGAAGTAGAAAGCGATGGCGATAGCGATAGCGATGGCGATAGCGACGGCGACGGCGACGGCGACGGCGACGGCGACGGCGACGGCGACGGCGAGTGAGAGAGTCGTGAAGTGAAGGTTCGGTACCTCTGAAAATCAATCCCGCGCCGCTTTATTCATCTTCAACCGGAAACTATCCGGTTCATCCAGCTGATTCGGTCCGGGTTCCAATTAATATTTTTAACCCGGTGTAAAACCAGAAAAAATCAACTAAAAAAACCGGTGACCGTTTTTCATTAATTGGGAGATAACTATTAAATTTGGCTTTTTGTAGGGAGAAAATTAAAAACAAGCAAATTTTCGAGGAAAGACGAGAAAAATTGTAAAAAAGTCGGAAAGTGAGATATTTTGGTTCATTTTGCAAATTTAGGGTTTTAGAAATCAAGCTCACTGTTTCCACCCTCGGCAGCCATGGCGAGTACCAAAGATCAGAGGATTATAAGCCAACCTATTTTAGTTTAGTGACTCTTTTAATTTTGATTTCTTACTTTGTATCTCGCGAGTTACGACTTCTTTCTTTTGTGAGTGTCTCCTCTGCAAAATCGACCCGTCGTGCTCTGGCCATCGATTTTCAGGTGCGTTTGAGCAGATCAAATTTAGGTTCCAGATACAGATTTCATGGTATTCGCGTTGAAAAGGAGCCAATTTATAATATTTTCCTATAAAACAAGTGATTTGTTTATGATCACATCGTGGGTTTGTTCTTCAAATGATTTGAGGTCATGATTTCTTAATCTTTCAAAATATTTTTGCATTTCCACAGTTTACGAGCTGCCAACTAGAAATTGTATATTCTTCTTGGTACAAGCTTTTAGAGGTTGTGTATATTTTGTAATGGATTCTATGACTTTGGATTGTTATTGAGAGAAATCAAGGTTGCCTTATCTATTACTTGTTCCAAATTATTTTCGATTTCTGGGTAATGAGAGAACTCTTCAATATGGTGGGATGAAATTTGTGACAAAGCTTGTTTCTTTACTGACCTTCAGAATTAATTTTGATTTAATAGTTCGATAGAATGTCTTTATGAGCACGCTTCTCCTAGTTACTGGTATTTTCTGTTGGTTGGTGTAGATATAATGTTGAAGCAAGTGGTTTCCAAGTATTCCATAGGTAAAGCTGTGATTTATGGAAGTAACGGAGAAAAACTTATACCTTTTCTGTGCCAAACCAGTCGTGGGTTCCACCATGGACAGGTCCTCCACCATCCTTCCATTTGATTACTTGAGCAATTAGTTTAATGTTTACTAGAATTCATAGATGAAGTGAATTCGTTTGAATCCCCATGTGTACAGTCTTCTCTAGTTCCTTGTGACCTCTGTTTGATTGAAATCTCTATCTGCTAGCAAACGATGTTAAATGTGGTTTATCACTCTCTTTAGCTTTAGTTCTGCTGCTAAATAAAGTTTGGATGGATTGTATGAGCAGACCATAAATTCGTTGCAAGCCAAGTTATATGACAATGGCCATTTAGTTGACTCAATATGCAATACTTACATGGATTTTAATTAGGTTTATTGAGTCTTCTTTACAATCATTAAGTTTGGGCTCTGTTCTAAATATTAGGTGTTTGGATGAAGCAATTTACTGTTTCTGCGTCTTTTGAATATCGGGTTATAATTTGACTTCGCCATTCTTGACAGCCTGTTTTGGCACCGAGAAGCTTCTTTGGTGTAGAAGACTATATGGACGATGACACAAGCCGGCCATACACATACCAGAAAGAGAAAAAGTCTAAGAATCCAGACAAACATGTGTCGTTCAAGCAGCGGACAGTCGCATACATGGAGCCATTCACTCTCGATGTCTTCATCTCAAAAAGATTTGTTTCAGCATCTCTCACCCACCGTGTTACATGTAAGCAAGTTGCTGTTGCGGGAACAAACTCTAAAGACGTAAAAGCGGTTTTGAGGTCAAGATGTGATATCCCGGCATGTATGTCCATAGGGAGGATATTGTCTGAACGTGCAAAAGAGGCCGATGTTTACACGGCTTCTTATACGCCACGGGACCAGGACAAGTTTGAAGGGAAAATCAGAGCTGTTGTCCAGTCCCTTATTGATAACGGAATTGATGTTAAAATTTATCTCGATTAGAAGAAACCAAATGTTTTTATCCGTGCTGAATTAAGGTTTGATTTATATTTTAGTGACAAACCTATTGATTTAACTAAAAACAAATTAAACCATCAATTCTTGGGGAAAAAAAAGACAATACAATGCAAAGCCAGGTTTTGAAACTGAAATCACAAACGACTCGCCGCTGTACAATTCCTTCTCAAATCTCTCTATTTAGTCTATTTTTTGTTGTAGGCTTTCGACTTTCTTTGAATATTAAGGACTTGTGGTATCAATTTCAAGGTCGATGTGAGTTTATACAGTTAAAAGTGGCATGTAAAGGTTCAAGAAAAGGCGGCACAAAGTTTTCAAAGAAAAGGTGCAAGATTCGAAAACGAATAGAAAAACCTAAGACCACATTTTTCACATTTATTAAGTATATGACCATTGACCACTGTGAGGAGTTCACGAGATTTAAAAAAAAAAAAGGTATAATAAAAAAAAATTAAACAATAAAAGAGAGTTAAATCTGAAATAATCTAAATTATCAAAATAGAATTTTAAAGTTTTAAAACTAAATTTTAAACTCGAAATCGAAGTTAAACAAAAATATATATAACCTTTGACATTAAGTTTTTTTGTTCTATAATAATCCTTAACAAAAAGTAGATCGTACGTCAAAAGGAAATTTATAAGAATAGAAACGGAGAGGAATATTCGAAGAAACGAGAGCTGATGAAAGTTGAAACTTCTTCTGGTAAAAGCGTTAAATACAAATAATGAAGACAACTTTCCTTAAAGTTGAAACGCGTCATAACCCAAAAATTAGAATAAACTCCCACAATTCAACAAATATCTATTTGGTAGGTCATCATCATCGAACAAATTTCCTGAAAATTATCTTTTTTTCTGAAAACGACTGTGTTCATTTTCTTTTTCTGAACCTTTGGATTTTTCAATCTTTCTCACGCGCATCTCTTCGCTTTAAATACATATACATAGAGGTGGTAACAAAATTGAATTAACCTGCATTGTGAAAATTTGGGATTCTAGGGTGTGATCTAACTTGAAATTTGTGATTCTAGGGTTTAATCTATAGAGAGATAAAGAGAATGGGAGGTTGTTTATCTGGAGATGTGAAAGGAGGCAAACAAGCCATTGGAGGGGTCCAGCAGAGACCCACCTCATCTATCCCCAACAATGCGGCGCATAACGACGCCGTCGATTTCTTCTTCAGATCTCGTGGTCAATACCCTCTCTTTTCCCAAATTGAGGTATTCAAGTTAGGGTTTTTGTGTTTGTTTAGTTGTCCTGTTCACACTTGGATAAGTCAACCATTTGCGATTACAATATTTGCTAAAACACAAAGACTTTTGCTTTAGGCCTCCATGTTCTTCTCTTTTATCCATATTGAATACAATAGTGGATAAGATATTCCACATGTCTTGTACTTTTCTAATGTAGCCAACCATTGACTTGTCTTCAGTCTTTGTCCATGTTTCTTCTCTCTCTCTTTTGCGTGGGGTTTAGTTTATTGAGTCTTCTTTCTGGAGAAAAGTATATATTATATCTCTGAGAAAGTACCCAGACAATGCAATCGCATAAATTTAATATCTTTTAGCTTTTCGTTCTGTTGTAAACTGCCAAGTAACAGAACACAAGATAACTCTTTTATATAGTCTGCAACTTGCTTCAGTGGAACCATTTAATATTTTCACTGTTTGATAAGAAACATTTGCACTGCTGTTGTCCTTCAGATTTGTTATTGTGACTTAAGGATGGCTTTAAGTTATTTCTTTATGATTTACTTGTTTATGATAATTTTGGGCAGTGATAATGATGCACGAAGAAGATAAGCCATTTACTAGATTGTTGGCAAATAGCAATTGTTTTGCGTATTGCTTAAGAGTTTACACTATTTCTTTTGCATTTTCATATTCATGAAATATCATACTTCTATTGTCACAGGTTTACCTTTAAGAAGTGTTTAACATTAAGCAATTGTGTTTTTCAGCTATTTTTGTCGGCGTTCAACTTGGTTGACCGTGATATCACATCTAAGGTATGCCCTAACCATTTGTTAATCAATATATAATCCAAAATATTCTTTCCATGTCCTGGAGAATTGAATCCTGTCTACGCATGTGAAGTTGATGAATTTTCAATTTTTTGTAGAGTGATCCGATGGCTGTCATGTATTTGAGGAAAAAGGATGAGAAGCTTCAGGAAATTGGCCGTACGGAAGTCATACTTAACAACTTGAATCCTAAGTGGATTGAGAAGATATCAGTCTCCTTTCAGTTTGAAGCTGTTCAGACATTAGTGTATGCTACCCTGAACGATTCTTTTCTGATGAGTTGCACATGTTTAACCACTAGAATACTGTGAACTAATATTACTCTTTTCTTTTCTTTTTTTCAGTTTTCACGTGTATGATGTTGATACCAAATATCACAATGTGCCAGTGGAGGTACTATTTTCATCGATAGTAAAATCCAGTTGATAAGAAGTTTTTCATTTTGATTATGAATGTTACACCTCAAAAATGGTTTCAACATACTGTATTACTCTGCAGACATTAAAGCTGCAGGACCAGGATTTCTTGGGAGAAGCCACCTGTGTTCTGTCCGAGGTAAATTTATTCAATAATTGGATACTGCTACTCAATGGGTTTATTGTTGTTTGGCCATTAGCTTCTGTTACTGCTCTCTGTGGACAAAATCTCTTATATTTTTCATTTCCGTTCCTCTTCCAATCACCAGATTATGACAAGACCTAACCGGACTGTGACATTAAGTCTTACTGAAAACTTAGGAGCTGGTGTGAGTAGACATTTGGGAACACTCTCTGTTCAAGCCGAAGAAACTGTTGCATCTAAAACTGTCGTCGAGATTAACTTTCGCTGCGTCAATTTGGATAACAAGGACTTGTTCTCTAAGAGTGTACGTGCAAACTTATGCATTCTTGTCTTGTTTGGTAACAATATAATATTTCCAAATTATCATCTTATTTTCTCTTTCTAGGATCCTTTCTTAAGAATTTCAAGAATTGTTGAAACCAGTGCTGCAGTCCCGATTTGTCGAACTGAGGTAGTGGACAACAACCTCAACCCCATGTGGAGGCCTGTGTGCTTGACTATGCAGCAATTTGGAAGCAAAGTAAGCTAGTGTTTGACTGTAATTCTGTTGTGTTTGAAGTAATCATTATGTTAAATTTGTTAACTTTTTCTATGCAGGAAACACCATTGGTTATCGAGTGCTTTGATTTTAATACCAGTGGGAATCATGAGCTTATTGGGTAACATGTTAACCTTCAACCTTCTAGTGCGTCTCAGCACAGATTGCTTTTTGTTACTGACAATTGTACTGAACCTCGCAGAAAAACTGAGAAATCTGTAGCTGAATTGGAGATACTTTGTCTCCAAAAAGAGGGTGCAAACTTTGTCTATCCATCTCTTAGTCATGGCAACAAGGTTCTCACTCTTACCATTTGTGTAAAAGATAGCTATTTGCATCTGTTTTCTTGAAGATTTTATTGGGATTTTGTAGGTCTTGAAAGGCCAACTCATAGTGGATCGTTTTGTGGAGAAAATTCAGTACAGTTTTCTTGATTACATATCCAGCGGCTTCGAACTTAATTTCATGGTTGCAGTTGACTTCACTGGTAATTCACCTTCTTCTACTTTATATATATCTTATCATATTAGAAACCTTGAGTTTTGAGATTGATGGTTTGTCTTCCAGCTTCAAATGGTGATCCCCGAACTCCAAGTTCTTTGCACTACATTGATCCATCAGGCAGATTAAACTCATATCAGAAGGTATCATTGTATCACCTCCAATTCTTTTGTATGGAGTCAGATTTATGCTTGCAATCTGTGTCCTCAATACCAATAGTTCTCTCACAAGTGGCTATTGAAATAACATATAGATTTGGCCATTCAAGGAGTGGCTTATTCTTATTTTGAGTATAAGACCCTCGAGTTTATTATTTTGATGTAGTAATATTTCATTACTGCTTCTCTCAATGTGGTAATTCCCTTGATCCATCGTATTTATAACCATAATGTGTTTTCAGGCTATTATGGAAGTAGGAGAGGTCATCCAGTTTTACGATTCTGATAAGCGGTTTCCTGCCTGGGGTTTTGGAGGAAGAACATTGGATGGTTCGTTGTCCCATGCTTTTAACTTGAATGGAGCCTCATATGGCGACGAGGTAACTTACGAGCATTGGAACTAATATCTTATGCGCGTACTGGTGTATATTATTTACAAATACATTAGAACGAAGTTTTCTCTCTTTTATTATTTCAATATTGCATTATTGATAGTAGAGTATTACATAGCTTCATATTCTTTTTTCCTCTTCAGGTTGTTGGAGTTGAAGGAATCATGGCAGCTTATACGAGTGCTCTTCGCAATGTTGCTCTAGCGGGACCAACTCTATTCAGCCACGTGGTCGACAAGGCTGCCAATATTGCTACACAGTCACTCTCAGAAAACAATCCCAAGTACTTTGTTCTGCTCATCATTACGGTAAAAGACTGAAAACTCGGATACATAATTACTCTGACCCAATTCAGATCGAGTGTGCATCTGTTACTAGTAAATCTATAGCTTCAATCTCAAAATGTTGTGGTTGTGTGAACAGGATGGAGTCCTTACAGACATGGCGGGTACAGTAGACGCATTGGTGAGAGCTTCTGATCTTCCCTTGTCAGTTCTTATCGTCGGTGTGGGAAACACAGACTTCAAGCAAATGGAGGTACATTGTTTTGTTGTTGGACTTAATCGTTGTCTCTTTGCAATAACAATGACTTGGCCTTGTAAATTTTTTTAGATTCTTGATGCTGATAATGGCCGACGGTTAGAGAGCTCCACTGGTCGGATTGCTACACGGGACATCGTTCAGTTCGTTCCTATGAAAGAAATCCATAGTGAGTATATTAGATTTCTCCATCTATAATTTTGTATCCAAAGGCATGCTTTCATATAGGATAGTGTCAAAGTGTTTAGGATGCGTTTTGGATTGGTTGTAAATGTTGGATTGGTGGGTGCAGGTGGACAAGTGTCGGTGGTGCAGGCACTTCTAGAAGAACTTCCCGGCCAGTTTCTCGGTTATGTCCGTTCCAGAAAGATTAATCCGATCGGCGCTCCGACGATTTGAGTTCACCGCATAGTCTAGTCTTGTTTTCTTTTTTTAGTTGTCACCTTATGATCATAGTTATCATGATGCTCTAAATTTACTTGGGTTGGCAAAACAAATTAAGATTTGTTAGGAAAAATCTATCAGAATTTGCTAAATGTATATAATATTTGGCTTGTTTGCATTCAAATAGTTTTCTTGCATATATGTCATGTAAAAAATAAAATAAATCATGACGCCTCCAAATAAAAATGTTAAGTAATACGATTTATGTTGTTGAGCTTTCCATAAGCCAGGAACAAGAAAAAGAAGACAAAAAGAGCATCTACGATTTATCTCAGTTGACTAAAGATTATAAAATTGTGAAGGCTTTAAAGAGTTCAGAAATTAAATAATGGCTGGTCTGAAATAAAATTGGCCAATTGATACGTAAAGAAATTGAAAAAGAAAAAACTGCGGGGCATCGAACCTCGTGGCTCTCGCATGCAAAGCGCGCTCTACCATTTGAGCTACATACCCATCACGTTAATATTTATGTCCTCTCATAAATTTAGCATGTCTAAACACTTGCTGTCATCGTGTCTAAGGACTTCTACTATGACTTCTCAGTTTAGGCGTGTGATATCTGTGAATGAATCTTAACGGCCGTGTCTTTTGCTTAATTGAAATTTAGTTATTAGTTTTACTTCTTACGGATCAATATTTTCTTCAGATTTTTCAGGGTAGGGTAAAACTCTAGAGAGATTAACATAGAAGCGATGATTAGGCTACTCGAACGAAAATTTTTGATTTTAATATGAAACATGCCTATTTTTGTTCCGACCAAACGGGGTTTTGCTAATTTTTTTGCGTCTGTATTTTAGTCACTGAACAAGCAAATGATAACTGAATCAAACCAACCCACAATCTGAACATTATATCATTGAACACATTCTGCAAAATCGTTATCCATATGATTAGCTTTAAACCAAATTTGATCCCAAAAACATCTTCAGAGTCTATTTTAAAAGTTTCACAAGGGAAATCCAACAACAGAAACTGAACTAAGAATACTAAAGAAGAACTCAGAACTCCTGAGAAGCAGATCCAATATCTCCTTTGTTCTTCCCAACCTTTGAAGGCAAAAGGGTCGAATGAATGTTTGGCAAAACTCCTCCATTAGCAATTGTCACACTTCCCAGAAGTTTACTAAGTTCCTCATCGTTCCTCACTGCAAGCTGAATGTGTCTTGGTACAATACGTGTCTTCTTGTTATCTCTTGCTGCATTCCCAGCGAGCTCCAACACCTATCAAACCAAATCGAATCGAATCAGTACCAGATTCAATATAAAATCCAGCTATCAAGAGAACTGATTCAGAAATGGCCAGGTTCGAAATTGAAAGGCCAAATCAAATGATAGGACTAATAAAATACCTCAGCGGCGAGGTATTCAAGAACAGCAGAGAGATAAACCGGAGCTCCGGCACCGACACGCTCTGCGTACTTTCCGGCTTTGAGGAATCTGGCGATTCTTCCGACGGGGAATTGGAGACCGGCTTTAGATGAACGAGAGACGGATTTAGTAGCCTTTGGCTTTCCTCTCCCACCTTTGGTTGTTCCGCTTCCTGCGCTAGTACTCATCGTCTATTTCGAAGTTAGAACTGTAGAACGATTTGAAGAGATTTTGCAGAAATTCGAGAGAAATTTAAGTAGTGCTCTGTAGGAACGAAGAAGTTGAGTGGCTTTAGGGTTTTGCCGTTCTTTATATATAGGCTGAAAGGTTAGAAATGAAATCCCGCGGATCGCCAGCGTGGCACATCATCTAGCCTTTAAAATTGTGTGTGATATACGGTCCGTACATCTGTTTTTATTTAGAAAAGGAAAAATAAGAAAAAGTTATTTGTCAGGACAATCCCTCAACTATTAACCATTTCCATTTTTAAACCTTAATAATTATTCATGAATTTGACTTCTGCTAGCACTGGAAATTGGCAACCACAGAACCGGATGCGAGGCAGCCTAGAGCCTGGTTCAACAGGAGATAACCATATGATCATTCGACCTACCCATCCAGTTCAGGCACAACCTCAAACAGTTCCTCCGCCTCAATCAACAACTAATAACAATGTAGCTGATCAAATTAGAGCATTTTTGGTGCATCCAAGCTAACCGATTGGTACGAGCGAAACACAAGCTGGGACTGGTTCATTCCCTGTGCCCGAGGGTCTTGGGTCATCAGTGGCCTTGGTTCATTGATCTTAATCCATTTATCAGTATTTTTTATATGTATGTCATTAGAACATGTACTTATAGGAACTTATCAAATATAGCTTTTGAATTCATCAACCAAATTTAAATCCTAACTTAAATAAGTAGATCTAAGTCGTGCTTGGGTAGCTACGCTGTTCATCGTACTAAAAACGTGAACTATATATTGAAATAAAAATAAACTTTTTATTATTCTGTTTTAATCGTCAAAGCTCATTTTAACCAACAACAAAAAAAGCAAACATCAAAGCTCATTTATTGTTCTATCTTCTAATATTACAAGCAAACTAGCAAACAGAATTATCGAGGGGACATTACTATACGATAAAACAACAAGAGAACACGATATGAATGTAAAATAGAGAACCTGGTCGTTTATATCTAGTATCACTTAAGTTATTAACCCCACATGAAAGTATCCACAAAAGCTAATACAAGAATGTTACTAACCTAAGGTATGGAGAGAGTTGTGTTTGGTATGAAAGTAATAAAAAAAGCAATATCAAACGCACAAATTCAATTAAGAAGAGTATTCTTCTGGTTCTCACGATCAATTACGTTGATTATATTACTAATGATCCATTTATGCATCGACTTTTCTTTATCTATACAGTTTAGGGATGAATTTATTTATATATTACGTCCTTAACGGTTAATAATCGTTATCTTGATCTTGCGGGAACAATGAACGATGGGCCACATATCTCCCACGATCAAACTATTTTAAGTTTAGATCCACCATTACTTACAAAACCAACAAAAGATATGTATGCCAATCCTTAATTTTGACTCACGAAATGGTATGTTCATTTTACGTTCTTCGTCAAGAAATGTGGGAACGGGTATTGGTTTTGAACATGATACGGTTTTAAAATTTAAGGTGTCGATCAACACGAAAAAGTGAAAATCAAAAATAATTTACTAGGTAGGTAAGTCATTTTAGGTTTTGGTTTTGCGCTTTCTAACCTTAAGTATAATTAAAGAGCACTAGACAATAAACACAATCAAGTGATAAACTTTTTCAGAGACAAAAAGCTAGAATATGCCCATTTCGGTGGTCCTAGTCCCTATTCATGAGGACACCGTTCTTATCCTATTAAGCGCTCACTTGGTTAAAATATTTTAGCTATTCCCTACTACATAATCATATGTGCGATAGGATTAAAAAAAAAAAAAGTCTTAAATGATTACTTGTCATTTGGTTAATAGTGATCGTTATATCGATGAATCCGGTCTATGTTGGCCCTGGTATTTGTATTTTGTAGGGCTAGCCCAAACTTCCATTTTTGGATTTAGGACTGGAATACCGTTTATTGTTTACTTTTCGGTTCAAAAGAAGTGATAGTTAAATAATCAAAAGTAACGAATTTCAAATAAAATATTAACACAATTTATTTTCTCAAGGGTTCATTAGAGCATTTCCAATGGTAGAACCCTTTAAGGTTCTTACCATTTTTTTAATAAAAAAATTTATAAAATTTATTATTAAAAACTTCATGAAGAGATTTTATTCTTTTGCTCTTCCAATGGTAGAACCTCTAATGAGGTTCTTAAAAATATTTTATACGCTGTGGAAGATGTTTAAGTGTTAATAAGTAGAGAACAATTTATGAAAATATATGAAGAGTCTAGAAAAATCAGAATAATGCATAATATATGTAATATACCTGATCCCTGGGAATATCTGTAGTATATGGATGCACATATATACGTTCTGAATATATCCAAGGCAAACAAATAAGCTTCTTTTTCTCCCGCAGTTTCTAACCAAAATTTTCAGTTGATCAAAAGGAAATTCATGAATTACGTTGGAACTACGCAGTGGTTAAGAACCATCAGTTCAAAACATTAGTACCTATTATATTGTAAATACAGTCAGGTAATAAGACTTTGTTTCTAAAACAATGTAACACTATCCTATAAAATAAAGAGAAAGCCAAACAAGGATACCCCCAGCGTGTAACTACTTTTTAAGTTTGAGCATAAGAACTTGTGGCTGTGTCAGCTAAGAAATCCATGTTAAAACTATTGTGGGATTTTCAAATAAGTCAGGCCAATTAAATTTATGAAATAGTAAACATAAACAATGAAAAAGTAAGTTGTGCTGCAGAAACCTTCTGAAAGAGCTGCAGTAAGTTTAAAAAGCTCAACTGCTTCTGAAAACTTCAAAAACCATTGACTGAGTTTAGGACCATATTCATTCTCCGGGTTCAGCTTTAAGAAGTGAGACCTGGAAAAAGTTCAATACATCCTAAGAGATATAAACCAACTTAATAAACTGAAATTCACAACCACAGAGGAAACTCACAACTGCAACTTCTTTTCACAGACATCAGTATGGAGGAAAATGGTGATGTTGATTTTGAAATCTCCCCAACCATACTCAAACAATGCAAAGGGAGGAGAATCAACCACTCTAGTTGAGTTCTTAAAACTTGGATGCAACTGGAAGATGACTCGCTTGATAACCACACCAAGATCCTCATTCGTAGCTCCACGTACATAGACAGTCCACTTATGTCTTCGATATCTAAACATAGAATCAAAGAAGTTTCAAACATCTACAAAGACTGCAGCATAACCGTAACTCATGGATATAGAAACATGGAAAAAAAGAGATAAAAACAATCACTCTGTAGCTTTCTTTCCAAGATAAAAAGCAATCGATCCACACACAATAGGAACATAAACTTCAACATCTTTGATCCTTCTCCCATTCTACAATTTCTCCATAAAATCCGAACCATGAACATATGATTGATATCATCCAAATCAAAACTAACACAACAATTCAATTTTTTTCGAAGTCGATTCTCTCACGATAAAACAGTCTAAAGAAAATGACAATG
This sequence comes from Cardamine chenopodiifolia, assembly GCA_963922655.1. Lineage (NCBI taxonomy): Eukaryota > Viridiplantae > Streptophyta > Magnoliopsida > Brassicales > Brassicaceae > Cardamine > Cardamine chenopodiifolia. The sequence continues at coordinate 1,768,609 of OZ000467.1, forward strand.
TCCGATTCTATAGTTCCATGCAGAATCGAAGACCTTGCAAATTCGTACAACTCCAGAACATTCGTTTTCCAGAAACACACGAAAGAAAACGAAAAGCTTAAAAATGATGATAACGGCTCGAAGTCGCCGATGGACACCAGAAACGGTGAAGATGATGATAACGGCAGTGATTTGCTGATCCAAAGTCGCCGATGGTCACCAGATTCCCCCGGGGAAAAATAGAGATGTCTCCTACGTTACCCATAATATGTGGAAGTATCGACGTAATTTCATAGAGTCATTCGGTCTGAATGCTACATGAAGAACATAAACTAGATGACGGAACGGGAAGTCGACGGTGAAGATGATGATCACGGCGGCGATTTGATGATCCAAACTCGCCGATCGACACCAGCGATGCTTCGCCCTCGGCGACAGAGACGAGAAAGAGAGACATCGAAGAGGCAATTTTTTTCCTTCATATGTTACACATATGCACACCCAATCATATAATGACACATCATTTTAAAGAACCGTTTCGAAACGGTTCTAACTAATTATACATTATAAATTTAATTTTTTTTTTTAGAAACTTACTTAAGAATTCCCTATGGAACTGCTCTTAGTATTCCACAACCTTCTTTAACGATTCCGAAGCTGATATAACCAATTAGCGTTTTATTATATTTCTTTCTTAACTAAAAATTTTGGACATATAATTCATAACTTTTTGCGAGAAAAAACTAAAGCATGTTAAATTAGTTTCTGTCGGTACTTGATTTCGTGCTTCGAAAACTTTCATAGTTAAAAGATATTCACATGGAGCGATTTGTTTACATTCAAGTTATCGGATATCAGATCAGTTAACAATCGATATATCGGATCAGTACCATTGATATAACTCAACAATAAAATTAAAATCCTACCCTAAGTTAAAAATAAGATCGACATCGCACTTTGGTATGTACTAAAAACGTGAACTATTGAAATAAAAATAAATTCCTTTGTTTTATTTTTTAAAACATTGAAGCTCATTTAAAATTCGACTATTATAAGCATATAAAATTATTAGAGAGAAAATGATATGAAACTATGAATGTACAAATAATAGAGAGCCTCGTGTCGTTTATATGTGTTGATGTATTAATTTATGTATGTCTACCGAATATTAATGGACACTTGAAGGAGAGAGAATGGATCCAATGTACCACGCTGTTATTCCAATTACAAAATAAATACTCGACTCACTTTTATCTACAAAAAATATTATATTTTCTATTCCGAACTCAACTTCTAGTTAAACTATATAACTTCTGTAAATATCCCATGCTTGTAAAGTGTGTTTACTTTACTAATAATTAGCTATGTCTTTTTGGAAATGTGAAAAGTTAAAAGGATAAAGCAAAAGTAACTTTTGCTCTACTCATAAACTCATGAGGAAAAGAGAGATGGACAGAGAGTTATACCTCTCGAACCCATTTTCTGTTCCTCTCGTTTTTTTCTTCTAATTCACTTATAACATTTTGACCAGTCAGACCATAAGATATTTTTATCCTTATTATTATGCTTGCCACCCAATATGGATCTCGTTCGACTTAATTTGTTTTTTAATACACTAATTATTGTTTTTAATATCATATCAAATTTAAAATAGACTTATTGGATTATGGATTCATATTTTCCTTTATTCGACATGACTTTTATTATGTTTCTAAAAGCCATTAGAAAACAAATTATGTGATATGTTTAGAAAACTTCTTTTAGTCCCAATATCACTATAGAAACACCTTTCTCAAAAATAATTTTGTTGCTGCTCCATTTTCCCTTTATTTTAAGACAAAGAGAAACAAAACACCAGTCAAATACATCACTTAATGTGCAAATTGATGATCAATCTAATTAAAATTTTGAATATTTAAATCAGGAGCTTAAAAGGAGTTCAAAAATACTAATCAAAACTATGGTAAAAATGTGTAACTTTTTTCTTTCTAGGTAAAATGAAATTATATACTTTAACAAAATATAATATGAATTCCTATAACAATATAATAATTTCCCTCTTTTTCAATATGAAAGATTTTTCACGTTATCAGCTGACGTATCCCAAGAAAGCACTACATGCCTTAATAGCGTGATGGTTAATATCGTGTGAATTAAAAAAAAAAAAAAAAATACGGCATTCAAATACCAACAGAACAGACCCACCATATGTAAACGCATTTTAGAGTTGATCTCCTACAAATTCATGTTCCTGTCAACTAAGCTGAAGGATTGTTGATCAGTTGAATTGGCTTTAGCCGCCGGTTCTCGTCAATCGGTAAATGGAGCTTTAATCTCGTTTCTTCGGTCTTAAAGACTTCGCAACAAATATCCTCAGTCCCCTTCTCTCTAATTACGCTTCATTTGTTCTAGTTAGTATAGGTTTTTTCTTTATTATTTTCACCATCTTATAAACAGTTTATTGCAAATTTAATAGAATGCTCTTTATCAAAAAGAAAAAAAGGATTGATGATCATAGCATGATTGTTTCTTTCGATGCAAAAGGTTCAACCCATTTAGTATTTCTACAATTTATTTATGATTTTTTTTGGTATTGGACTCGTTAATTTTTTTTAATAAATTCTATAATTGGTATATAAAAGAAAAAGCAAAATAACTATGGAAGAGATTTTCAATGAGACTGACGTACTTGGTATGAAATAAGTCCCCCTGTCAAAATATTGGATGGTCAATACAAATCGGAGAGTGAACAAACCATTTTTTGTTAAAAGTAGTTTTATCAATCATATTTAAAAAATTAAAAAAAAAGAAGAAAAACAAGACGTTTTATCAATCAGATGCAGCACTGCACCATATACCAACCGATTTAATAAAGAGCGTTCAACCTCTGTATGCGTCTACATAAAATGTGATAGTGACAAATAACGCTGAATACTTCCTGTCTTTTTCTAAATGTTGATTACTTTGTATTTACCGATTTTGGTGAATCCTTGTTTTTCCAAGTTGTTCTATCGACCAACAAAATGAGTTACCAATTGTAAGACTGACTACAAAATTGCACATCGCTCTCTATTCTTTAGCCATATCCTAAATTGTAAATATCTTTTTTTGATTAAACGCATAAATTTGCCATTGATTTTCCTTTTATTGACAGACTGAGAGAGATGACAATAAATACCTTTTTTGCCGGAGAAAATGCAGAGGTTGTTGACGATTTCCTTATTTCCATAATGAGAAATAAAAAAGTCTTGTCGGTATCAAATTAGATATTGACGAAATGCCAAAACATGAAGTGTGAGGAGAAATCGGCGAACGTAAGACATTTGAAAATGGATATGTAGTTTCTAGATTTGATTACAAGGAATGTTCAGTTGGGTCATTACTCTAACGCAATAGCTAACGTGCACGCTATTTTTTCTGTAAACTTCAAACCTCTATCAACGCGTTTACTATTGCATGAAACGATCATGGGTGACAACTCATACCTGTTCGTGGTAAATTGATTAACCACGTACGAAATATTATAAGGGCCTGTCATATAGTATAATCTACTCTTATCCAGAATATTTCAGATTTCATCATACTATTTGTATATCAATATAAGGTTTGACATTTTCTACTTGGATTAATAAACAAATAGTATCCCTACAAAAATTATTGTTTCTTGCAATTCTATTATATATTATTTTTAGTGAATTTTGACTATGGGTAAATTAGATGTTTTTGGCAAAAACTTACATTGAAAGTTTATGAAGTAACACCTTTTTTAGTAGAAAAATATTTTTAAATGACACATATACTTGAAAATAAGATAAGTTGTATACAATTAGATGTTTTTTTTTTTGGTTTTTTGACTCCAGTGAATCTAGACATTCATCATGATCACTATATATAAGTCATCATACAATTTCACTTTATTACGGTTTTGATTTGGTGTGGGGACCAGCTTCAAAATTACCCCAATAAGGAGGGGATAACAACTAGCATAAAATAAGGGAGCCACCAAGTCAAAAACAAAAGACAATTTGATAAAGATGATGAATCCCTTACTTTAATAAGGTATACACCAGACGGCCAACAAAATAGTCCAATTATAAAAAAATTCAAATAAGAAAAACAACGGAAATGATAAATTCAAATAAAAAAACAATAATTGTTTATAAAATTCAATAAACACCGAAAAGAAACGTGCCACAAAAGAAAAGATGGAAGCTGACCTTTGGCCTTTGGCTTTCCTCCTCCATTCCTCAAGGAATATAAATGCGCTCTCGACTGGGTCTTCAATTCGAAGCCAAAAAGCAAATCAAAACAAACATATTCGCAAATACTCCCAAAAAACTTTAGCCAAAGTTTATCTGCCTGTTTCCGAGGAGAAAACTAAAGATGTCGGAGAACTCAAGAAGTTTGGAAGCTGGGTTGTTACTGAACAAGAACCAAAACGACATCAACGAATGTCGTATCACTGCGGTTGTGCTCTTCAGTACTTTTGTTTCTGTTTGTGGTTCTTTCTGCTACGGTTGTGCGGTGAGTCATCAATCATTCATCTTCATCAACTCTCAATTTTGTGTTCCTTTTTTTTTCTTGTTTTTTTTCAAATCAAGAATTTGTATTCAAAAAAAGTTACGTGTTTTAGTTATTGTGTAAATTGTAATGGTGAATCTGAAATGAGAATATTTGGGGTTGGATTTTTACAGGCAGGTTATTCATCAGTAGCTCAAACTGGGATCATAACAGATTTAGGCCTCTCCGTTGCACAAGTAAGAAGCAACCATTTTAATTTATGATTCTTCACACTCAAAAGTGCATTTCTTGCTTAATTTTCTCCTTTTTTTTTTAATTACTACTTCAGTACTCGATGTTTGGTTCAATCATGACTTTCGGAGGGATGATTGGTGCCATCTGTAGTGGGAAGGTCGCAGATCTCATGGGTAGAAAAGGGGTAACTTTAACCATCTCTCTTCTACAAACTCCACAATTTCATATATATGTATACATAATTACATATGTTTCAAGATCATGTTCTCATGATTTTTCTCTTTGTTTCCTTAAACAGACTATGTGGTTTGCTCAAATTTTCTGCATTGTCGGTTGGCTTGCAATAGCATTTGCAAAGGACTCGATGTGGCTCGATGCTGGAAGACTATCCACAGGATTTGCAGTTGGTTTATTTAGCTACGTGGTAATGATTCTTTTTACTTTTTCTTTCATTTTCTTTTATTTATTTATTATATATATAGAGAGACTTTTTTTGTCGTTAATTTTTACTGACTCTGTATTACTACCCTCTATTGCATCCAGATACCAGTTTATATTGCAGAAATAACACCAAAACATGTTCGAGGAGCGTTTGTGTTTGCAAATCAGGTACTTTAATTATACTCAGGGAATACTATAATTTAACCATAAAAGGTTTATATGATACTATTATTCTTAAATATGTTCAAACTGTTGTTACAGCTGCTGCAGAGTTGTGGTTTGTCATTATACTATGTCATTGGAAATTTTGTTCATTGGCGTAAATTGGCGTTAATCGGTAAGCTTCTCAGCCTTTTCTAGCAATTAGTTATTTTATTTGATGAAATTTTTTTTACCAGGGAGTAATTTAAGTTTATTGGTTTCTGGCTCAGGTCTTATTCCATGTGCTTTGCAAGTTGTGACTTTGTTCTTCATTCCAGAGTCCCCTAGATTGCTGGTATGTTTAGCTTAATGGACCCGTTTTAAAAGTTTTGATCTTTTAGAAAAACTGTGAAGTGATGATTCAGTATGGCTTATAATGGGATTAGGGAAAGTGGGGACGTGAAAAAGAATGTAGAGCTTCATTGCAGCTACTCCGCGGAGATGATGCAGATGTCTCCCAAGAGGCCAACACTATCAAAGTATTGCAACTTTTGTTCAAAAATCTATGTTTTCAAATTTTGTGTTTTTCATGAAAATGTAACTAATCATTGGAATTTTCAACTGTAGGAAACCATGGTTTTGTTTGAGCAAGGACCAAAATCACGGGTTTTGGATTTGTTTCAGAGAAGATATGCTCCATCTGTTGTTGTAAGTTTCTTCTAAAACGTTTTGTGGAAAAAAAAATGTTGATTTTCTCTTGTACCGTTACTTACTCTCTGAAGTTTGTGAACTTTTACTTCAGATTGGTGTGGGGCTAATGCTTCTCCAACAGCTCTCTGGAAGCTCGGGGATTATGTACTATGTCGGTAGCGTATTTGATAAAGGAGGTAAATAGAAAAACTCTGTTTCGCATTTAACGATGATTGGTTTTCTTCATTTAAAGTAACAAATCGTTTTACTTGTGGCAGGATTTCCAAGCAGCATTGGCTCAATGATTCTTGCAGTGATCATGGTACGTCTTTGCACATAGTTTTGTTTTCTTGAAAACTCTTGCCAAGGAGTACACTTATGCTCATCTCTTCTGTTTTTGTAGATACCTAAAGCTCTATTGGGTCTTATTTTGGTTGAGAAAATGGGACGAAGGCCGCTTCTATTGGTAAAATTTTGCTATTTTTTTTAATCAAATGTTAAAAATAAGTAACATATTTTAGCATCTCTTATAACAGATGAATGATCTTTAATTGCAGGCTTCTACTTGTGGAATGTGCTTTTTCAGCTTGCTCCTCAGTTTTTCCTTCTGCTTTCGGGTAATTAACATTAACGATTCACTTTATAACCAATGAGATTATAAAGTGATTATACAAACTTCGGTTATAATCTCATTGGTTATAAAGTGATAACCAATGAGATTATACAAACTTCGGTTGCTATTTCCGGAATTGACTCATTATATTTATCATTTCTATTTTCATTCTTGGACAGTCATATGGCATTCTTGATGAGCTCACTCCGATTTTTACATGTATCGGTGTAGTGGTACGTAAATCAAATTTTTGACATTAAAAAAAGCAACTTTAAGCAATGCTCTTGTATAAATTGATCTGATTTTACATCATATTACAGGGTTTCATATCTTCATTTGCCATTGGCATGGGAGGCTTACCATGGATAATCATGTCTGAGGTGAAAACAACATTAACTTGTTTAGAAACTCCTCAAAGTCGATATAAATTTTTACAGCTCTAAAAAGGGTTACATTTTGATTTTGCAGATATTTCCAATGAATGTTAAAGTTTCTGCTGGAACTATGGTTACCTTAGCCAACTGGTCATTTGGTTGGATTGTAGCTTTCGCCTACAACTTCATGCTAGAATGGAACGCATCAGGTAAACACATATATACAATATGGTCATTAAACTCTCAAACTTTATTAGAAACTTTAATCTGATTTTGAAATTATAATATGTCTCAGGAACGTTCTTGATATTCTTTGGTGTGTGTGCCGGGGGTATAGTCTTTATTTATGCGATGGTGCCTGAAACTAAAGGAAGAACATTGGAAGATATACAATCTTCTCTTACAGATTTTCTACAGTGAGATTGAGTTTTATTTGTTCATAATTATTCTTTTGTTTTGGATTCAAGTGAGGGAGGTTTATAGTTTTTGTTGTAATTGGTTCCTCATTTGATGCAATATAGAGAGAATGAGATCACTTGAACTGTTCAACATAAGGTTTAGATATTCTTCTCTCTCTCTCTTAATCTATGTGTTACTCAACAACTCCTATTTGTGTATAGTATAGACTACAGTCCCATTTTTACGCTCAAGAAAGGGAATTATAAAACTTTTTTTTTTTTTTTTAAGTTACTGTCCTTTTGCTTTCATTGTAATTCTCACAATTCAATACAATTGTGTTCCATATTTGTAATTCCTGTTCCATATTAATTGTGAGATATTTCCTTTTAAATTATAAGTTGATAACTTATACCCTCTCTAAGTTTAATAAAAAAAATTAATTTCCTAATAATTAAGGCTTCGAAAATATTATCAGAAGAAATTTAAGGCTACAAAAATGAGATTTTCTGTTTCTGCACATAATTTAGCTATCGCTCTGCCACACCTGCGGTAGGTCAATATCATCTGACTTGTATAGATCATAAATAATCAGTCCTTTCAAAGCTTAGCCACCGTACTACGACCAAATATCTCAAAATCCGCCAAAATATATGCCTAAATCTTTTCGATATATTTGGAAAACTTTTCTTTTTCAGTCGTGCAGACATGATTCTTTCAAGAGAGTGAGGGATCATAAGACCTTTTTGAATCAGAAAAATGATTGGGCTTGAAGATTTTTGGTAAGAAAATGGGTCGAAACAGAAGTTTACCTTTGGACATATACTCCATGTTAAGCGGTTCCATCACACGAAGCATCCCTGCAAATCTTGTCTCCTACCATGCTCATTCTCACAGACCCGGTTCAATTAACAAGAGTGCAATGGGCCATGAACCATGGCTAACACAAATAAATTACATTAAAATAGCCCATTTAAAATAGAAAAGGGCCCTAAAATTCAAAGCTTTTATGACAGAAAGGTCCAATACAAAATTTTGTCCAATGGCCTTGATTTATTTATATTGGGCTAGTCTTGCTTTCTCGTCCGCCTTTTGGTGTTCACAAATAGTTTTTACTTTTTCTTTTTCCAAATCTGTTTCTCAAAATTTTGTATGTTCTAATTAACCAGGCTTTAGATTTCATCTAGTAAATAAATCTCCACATCAGGAAACCAAATCGATCTACGTAAATGAGGTGGGTACCCTCATAAACGGGTGGAAGGGACCTATTTAATAAATAATTACATCATCACTGGACCAATCGAATTTGGTATGTATTCATCTTTAGGTTCTTTGTTTTGTTTTTGTGGATACATTATTTTGTAAGTATTCCATGATTCGGGATATTATACATTGCCAGTTTTCCTTAGTAACAAAATATTAAATTTTCTGTAGATTTATGTTTCTTCCCTTAGTAGAATTGGATACTCTATGACAGAGTTTTCGCCTTTTCGGGTCTCATTTTTCAACTTTTTTTTCATTAAAGAGATGAAAATGACAAGTGCTACTTCATGTAGCCAGCCAACATGAACCTTCCATTAACTGAACTTGTTCACTCTATTGCATTTCTGACCAGTAGAACAAGGGACCCATATAATAAAACAACTATCCGATGTAAAGAAACAGTTTAGTTTATATATATATATATATATATCACCATAGTCAAATCTGGCGAGATTTTGATCATTTGAAAATTCATTTAAGAGTAGTAGAAATGGATCAGATCCATAGCTGTGGTTCCTTGGATGTATATAGAGAATAGTCAAATTTATGAATAAAAAACAATGGTTGGTCGACCAGAATACAAAAGTTGCAACGACGTTCCAGTTCATCAATTATTGATAAATGATAAGGACGGAAATATTCGTTCTTTCCCTTGCGCACACTTTTAAAATCCATTCAACCAAAAGTATTTTCAGTTTTCCCATAAACTTGTTTTTTGTCTTCTAAAAGTTCCCGTTATATCATTTTTCTTTCTATCTTAGTACAAAAATATCAATTTATTTTTTGACATACATACATACATTATCGTAAAATTTAAATATAAACAATAACTAATCACTGTACACAAATATTCGTTAACGTAAAAGTAAAGTCAATTATATAAAGAAATAAAAATCAAACCGATAGTCAAATTCAATGCAGATGACTGCTAAACAGACAAAAATTACTAGTGTTTCAAGCACTACAACAAAGGTTAGAAAATAAAGAGGTCTTGATTATTTGAGCCGCCTTCCCATTTATATATATATATAAAAACTCTATTTATACTGGGGAAGAGCCGTATTCCAAATTTCTAACAATATTAGAAAAATGCAACTACACAAAAACAATTAACTGCAAGCGACCACAGTTTGATCGCCCGGCAAGACACACACGACCAAGTCCACTGAATAATAAGCTAAAAAGGACAAATTAAAGAAAAATGATTTATGACGTATATAAAAATAACCCATTGTTTGAGACCATTTGACAAATATATCCAATCCTCAATTTGCATAAGAGCCTCTCTCGGAAACTTCGAAGTTCCTCACAACTCTTTACTTTTCTTATATATTACCTTCCACAGAGAAAGAGAGAGAGAGAGAGCTTTATCCACAAACAAAAAAAACGAGAGAAAGAAAGACAAAAAAAGGAAAGAAGCAGAATCTTTGGAATTGTAATGGAGAGACAAAAAAGCATGGAAAAAGGATTACTGAGGAAGAGCTTAAGCATACGAGAGAGAAAGTTCCCAAACGAAGATGCTTTCTTAGAATCCGGTTTACCGAGAAAATCTCCGAGAGAGATCAAGAAACCCCAAAACGACGAGCCTGAATGTCGTGTTACCGCCTCTGTTTTTCTCAGCACCTTTGTCGCCGTCTCTGGTTCCTTCTGTACCGGTTGTGGCGTGAGTCTTCTTTTCCATTCTATCAACGGTGTTGAACCGGTTTTCAATATCAACAACGTTGTATTTACTGAACCGGCTTAATTGATTTGGATGTATCGGTTTTGTAGGTTGGTTTTTCATCGGGTGCGCAAGCTGGGATTACCAAAGATTTATCTCTCTCCGTAGCAGAAGTAACAATAATAAACAAGTTTTCAGTTTTTCGAAAATGTAATTTTGAGTTTGACTTGTAATTTGACCAATTTTATTGTTTATACAGTATGCAATGTTCGGGTCGATCTTGACATTAGGAGGCTTGATCGGAGCAGTATTCAGCGGTAAAGTCGCCGATGTCTTGGGAAGAAAGCGGGTAAGATATTTTGTGAACCAAACCCAAACAAATGTTGTCTTATAGCTTGATTTGACCGGTTATCATATACCGAACCGGTTCTTACTTACCCGTTTCCCCACTTTTTCTGAAAACAGACGATGTTGTTTTGCGAAGCCTTCTGCGTGACAGGCTGGCTTTGTGTAGCATTGGCTCAGGTTCTTCTTTTAATCATATATCTACTTTTGTTTTTTAGTCCCTATTTATTAATATTAATTTCTTTTTTTTTCAATTATTTTATATTTTAAAGGACGCATTGTGGCTTGACTGTGGAAGATTGTTACTTGGTATCGGCGTTGGTTTATTTAGCTACGTGGTAATTCCTCTTATTCTAAATTCATTTTCATCACACAAAATTTTTAAATACTAAAATAACAGAGTTACTAATACAAAACTCTGTTTCATGTAGATTCCAATTTATATAGCCGAAATTGCACCAAAACATGTCCGAGGATCATTTGTGTTCGCCAACCAGGTACGTGAACTACTTAAATCAATTTTAATCGAATCGGTCCAAACCGATTTGGTCCACCGTTTGTAGCAATAACTTTTTTATAACATGCATTTTGTTGTAAATGTGTACAGTTGATGCAAAATTGCGGTATTTCACTCTTCTTCATCATTGGCAATTTTATCCCGTGGCGATTACTATCAATAGTCGGTATGTTTCTGATTAGATATTATAATCTACAAATTAACAGAATGATACATGTAATTCAAAACCGGTCAATGTAACATTACATTTGTATGTTTCCAGGGTTGATGCCATGTGTCTTCCACGTTGTTTGTTTATTATTCATCCCCGAGTCTCCAAGATGGCTGGTAAGTTTAATTATATATTATTTACTTATAGTTTTCGTTTCTATGATTTCAACCAATCATAATCCGGTTTTCAAAATTGGTTCAGAGAGTTGTAATTTTTTTTTTTTGGCTTCTTAAAATATAATGTTATATTTATGACAGGCGAAATTAGGTCGTGATAAAGAATGCCGATCTGCTTTGCAACGCCTTAGGGGATCTGATGTCGACATTTCTTCTGAAGCAAACACGATTAGAGTATTTAATTTTCCCATCCTTTTCTTAAAGTTTTCTATTTATTTAATAATGTTGTTTCTAAAATTATTTTTTATTAAAATCAAAATTTTCAGGATACCATAGAAATGTCAGAAAACGGTGGTGAAACTCGGATGACTGAATTGTTTCAGAGAAGATATGCATATCCATTGATTGTAAGTGTTTGAACTAATAAAATAAGAATTTGTAATAAAAAAAATTCAACGACATCCTTTTAATTTTTACTTATATTTGTATTCAGATCGGAGTCGGGTTAATGTTTTTGCAACAATTGTGTGGGAGCTCCGGCGTTACCTATTATGCTAGTAACCTCTTTAACAAAGGAGGTATTTTAACTGAAATATGAAAAAAGCAAAATATATATTTATAGTTCAAGCCATTAAAAGATATTAACTTATATATATTTTATTTTCAGGATTTCCAAGTGCTATAGGTACATCTGTAATAGCCATAATCATGGTAAATATTTAAGAAGACATAAAACTACTTTAAAAGATCAGAGAAATCCTAATATAAAAATGAAATATTTATTCGATCATTTTCAGGTTCCAAAAGCAATGCTGGGAACAATTCTAGTCGATAAAATGGGGAGGAGAACGCTCCTAATGGTTAGACTATGAAATTGTTCTTTAATCAAGTAACAGTATTGTTAATTACTTAATTATGAATTTTCTACATCCGACTAAACTATTTTTATATAAATTCGAACAGGCTTCTTGTACAGGAATAGGTTTAAGTTCTTTGCTATTAAGTGTTTCCTACGGGTTCCAGGTAATTTCTAAACAACATTGTGTATATAAATATGTAACCTTTTTGTAGTTAACTATCCTCTTCTAAATATGTTAAATGTTTTGCAGTCCTTTGGCATTCTCTCGGACCTCTCTCCCATCTTTACTTGCATTGGCGTATGGGTAATAACCTTAGAATTTTAACTTATGACAATTTTTTCAAGTTACAGCTTTATTTTTGTTGATTAACTTCTTCCATTGCTGATCTCTTTTACTGGTGATATATAGGGTCACATTGTATCATTTGCGATGGGAATGGGAGGACTACCATGGATTATAATGTCTGAGGTATTCCAACATTTATATTTCATGTTATTATCAAATCTTGGTTTAGTAAATTATATCAAGTATCAACAACGAGTGAATATATGATCGGGGTTTGTATCACAATCCGGGTTTGAATCTAGAAATATGTGCCTAAAACTATACATGACAAGAAATGAAAAATTAATAAAATTTATTTGTTTGCAGATATTTCCCATGAATGTGAAAGTGTCAGCTGGGACTTTAGTTACCGTGACTAATTGGTTATTTGGTTGGTTTGTCACTTATACTTTCAATTTCATGCTAGAATGGAATGCATCAGGTAAATGCTTAGATACAAACATCTTATTATAATTACCGTTATTAGTATTATGATTATGGGTGATTGATTGTGTTTTATTGTTGATTTCTTAAGGGATGTTCTTCATCTTCTCAATGGTCTCCGTCGTTTCGATTGTATTTATATATTTTTTGGTACCCGAGACGAAAGGCCGATCACTTGAAGAAATTCAAGCAATGCTCTCCAACTCTGTGCAATAAAATCATTTTGCATTTTTTTTAACTCCCTTTTCTATGTTTTCTTTTCTTGGCAAAGTAAATGATCATATGAAACGTTTATAGTTATTGGTATGAGTTTGAATGTGATTCATGTAATGATATACTTTCGAATGGAAAATGGAAACAATAAATTTGTATATTTGCCGTTTGGGAAAATGTATGGTTTAAGTCAATTATATATGCCAAAAATATAACTGTTTTCAAGATGATTAGAATACCAATCCTATAGTTTAGTACGACAAATAATGGGTATTGGGAAGTTAAAATGATGACCAGTTACGAGATCAATGGTTTGGCCAACATGATTCATGTGCCCTATGCAGAGAGAAAATTAAATACATCAAACTGTTTGATGATAAAATTTTAGTTAAAAGTATTTATAAATTCATGTTTAGACCAATCGCATGTGGCAGAAAAATGAAATTGAAAAAATGACTAGATTTGATTGATAATATGAAATCACCAAATAACATTGAAAAACATTACTAGTGGATAATATGAAAACCTGTGATAGTGCATTTTAAAACGGGTCCAATTTAAGCCTTAATGGGAAACGGAGTGGGACCATAAACACAAAAGTAGTAGTCTTATTGAGAACGTGGTCTTATATTGTGGGCTCTCAATTTTGACAAGACATAATAATCATCTATAAAATTCAAATCTAATTTAAACGACAAAGAGAGAGAGAGAGAAATGGTGACTGAGAAGAAGATGCTCCCAAAACGCATCATACTTATGCGCCACGGCGAGTCTGCCGGAAACATCGACGCAGGCGCTTACGCGACCACACCCGATCACAAGATCCCTCTAACGGAAGAAGGGCGAGCGCAGGCGCGTGAGGCCGGGAAGAAGATGAGAGCCCTCATATCAACTCACAGCGGCGACGGCGTGTGCGGACAAAATTGGCGCGTATACTTCTATGTGTCACCGTACGAGAGAACGAGAACGACTTTGAGGGAAGTGGGGAAAGCGTTCTCGAGGAGGCGCGTGATAGGAGTGAGGGAAGAGTGTCGGATAAGAGAACAAGATTTCGGGAATTTTCAAGTGGAAGAGAGGATGAGAATTGTCAAGGAGACGAGGGAACGATTCGGAAGATTCTTTTATCGTTTTCCCGAAGGTGAATCTGCCGCCGACGTCTACGACCGGGTTTCTAGTAAGTTTTTACCTTTTTTTATTATTTTTTTAACTTTTTAGTTGAGTCTTGAGATGAACTTTTTGAAAGTTACTAGTGGACAATAGTGAAGAATATATAATTTAATATAAAAAGTATACTCACACAATGTTACATAAAATCTTGTATTCGACAAAAATATACAAGAAATCTAGTATCATTTTGTAGCTATAAAATAAACTAGTAAAATCAATATACAATTACTTGAATTAACGGTGAAATATATAATAACTCGAAAATATATGTTTGGTAGGGTATATTTTTAGGGACTTTTGACTTGAGAAAAGAAGACGTAGTTTGATTGGCTTTCGAGTTTGTTGATTTTTTCAGGGAACGTCTTCTTAAGAAAAAAATATTTCAGTAGATTTAAGAAACCAAAAAATTATAGGTACAATCGGTAAAAGTTGTAGATGTAGATTAATTTGTGTAGAAATTAGTTTATATGTTGTTAATTTGGGCTGTATCTTTTAAAAAACACTGTAGAAAAAGACAAAATTTAAAGATTTAAAATATATAATTGTTGTTATTTTTGATCTAAACTACCCATAAACCAAATAACCATTAGTCCATGAAATTTAACTTAGTAGCTATCTCCATAATCATGTTAACCTATGTTTCCACCTCGTTTGAAAGGTTTTCTGGAGTCTCTATGGAGAGACGTAGATATGAACAGGCATCAGGTGGATCTGTCGAGCGAACTAAACCTAGTGATCGTATCCCACGGGCTGACCTCTCGGGTGTTTCTAACGAAATGGTTCAAGTGGACGGTGGAAGAGTTCGAGCGGTTGAACAACTTTGGGAACTGCGAGTTCAGAGTGTTGGAGTTAGGTGGGAGCGGAGAGTACACTTTCGGGATACATCACACTGAAGAAGAGATGTTGGCTTGGGGAATGTCTAAAGATATGATTGATGATCAAATGGATCGTGTTGGTGGTAATCGTGTTACATCGAACGATTGTTGTCCATTGCATCTCAATGAGTATTTTGATTTGTTAGATGAGACTGATGATGAAGAATGATGATTATATGTACTTATTGCTATTGTTAATTAGCATATAAAGAAGTAATTATTTATCTCATTTATTGGTTGGATTTGTTAAAATTCGAGTTTAGTTGTTTCACGCATTAGTGTGTATAAGAACAAGTACATGAATATTAATTGGAATTTCGTATAAAAAGTGAAACCGAATATTCGATTTCTGTAGAATATAAGAAAATAAAAAAAAATGAAAATGAAAAGAAAAGAACAAAGAAAAACAAATTAATGTATAGTGAAAATTAAGCAAAAGAAAAATCAAGTAATAAAGATGATTGAGGAAAAAGGAAATTATGAGGAAAAACAAGGAAAATGAAAATTATTACAATAGAAATTAACTATATTGCTTGTGTTAGAACTTTAATCACACAGAAAAAAAGAATAACAAAGAGATAAAGAGATTTAATAAAGAGAGGTTTAAAGAGAAATTATAAACAAATATTCAACATGATATTAGAATCAACGTCCTGAATGTCTGTGAAAATTCGTTTTGTGCAAAATCTGAACGAAACTTATATCGCTGCAAAATCGTTTTGTGCAAAATATGTGCAGAATATAGTTCGTGAAAAAATTCAATTCGTGCAAAATCTGAATTCATGAAAAGTCCAATTCGTGCAAAATTCGGGCAGATGCAGGTTTCATAAATCAAAAGATGATGACCACGAACATGCAAAGAACATTTATAATTACAATATTTAATGGACAAAATTATGAGTTTTTGGCTATAAGGATAAAAACTACTATGAAGATTCAAGGCCTATGAGAAGTTATCGACAAAGGATTTCCACCTGAACCAAAACCTAAAGACGATATACTAGAGGAATGGAAAAAAACGAAGATGCTAGATATGAAGGCTTTACAACTACTGCAGATGGATGTGGTAGATCTTGTTCTCATGAAACTAGTTTCTGCTACTACATCTAAAGAAATATGAGAAAAGTTACAAGAAACATATCAACGCAATAACAAAGCAAAACTTGTGAGGTTAGATTTGCTGAACAAAGAGTTTGAAGATATGAAGATGAAAGAAGGAGAAAGAATTCAGGATTATACAGATAAACCAAATAAGTTTACTAGGAGAAGAGAAAACAAGTCACCGGGTTATCATAAAAATATTAAACTCAATGCCAAAAACTTATGTTGGGTTAGCAAATTTAATGCAAGAAATCAAAGACCTAAATATGATTATTGTTACAAATCTCATTGGGTCACTAATTTCACATAAAGCAAAATATTTTTCAGATGATGAACCGATCAAAGGAGCATACTCTGCAAGATTCAAAAGAACACAATTTGGCCAGAGACCAGATCAACAACAAAGAAAAAGCAAGTGGTGCAATTCATGCAAAAAGGAAAATCATCATGAAGAAGATTTTTATTTCCGAAAAGGAAATTCACCACGATATTTAATATGAAAGCAGAATAATCACAATGAAGATGTCTGCTATTTCAAAAACAAGAAAAAAAACTATATGCAAACAAACAGTTTCAAAGAGAGTGCTTTGTGTGTGGTAAGTTTGGAGATTATGCAAAGTACTGCAAAAACAAATATAAAGACGAAGCACAATTTTGTGAAAGCATTGAAGAAAAAGATAAAAGATTTGAGAATTATCTTTCATTGCAACAACATATGATGCAAGTCAAATTTATGAGGAATGAGCATGACTTATTGACAGTAAGGCAATATGTCATATGATTGGAGATGAGATATTCTTCACAAGATTGAATAGAACATACAAAATTCATATCAAATTTGGATGTGGAGTAATTTTTACAAGTGCAGGAAAATGAGATATTAGCATGGAAACAAGCAAAGAAAAAAATTACAATAAAAGATGTTCTACTAATTCCAGAAGTTGGCAGAAATTTGTGGAATGTACTACAATTGTTGAGTACAAGTCACAAAGTTTTATTTGATGAGAACACAAGTACAATCATGGATAAAGCTTGGAAGAAGTTAGTAGAGGTCAAAGAAGAGAAAACAATTTATTATCAGATGGAAGATATTTGAAGAAGAATCAAGAAAGAAAAAAAAAGAGAAGACAAAACCACATAAGACAGAGAATACAATATCATAGTCAACTCTAAATTTTTCAGTCTAAGAAAATGCTATATAACAAATAGCGATTAAAGAGGAAACACTACAAAAGATGATGACGAAGATGTTTTGTTCAAGAGGGAGAAAATGAAAAATACAGAAAACGAATCTTGAGAGAGCGTTGGAATAGATTTGACTTTTGTACAAGAAAAATGAATATCCAAAATAAAAAAGAATCAAGAAAAAGTAAAATAAGAGAATAAAGGAAACAAGCAAAAAGAAAATCAAATACAATGAAAATTAAGTGAAAAGGAAATCAAGCAATAAAGATGATTGACCAAAAAGGAAATTATGAAGAAAAACAAAGAAAATTGAAACTATTACAATAGAAATTAACAATTTATTATTGTGTTTAGAATCTTAACTCTATAAAAATGTGATGCTTATGTTAGAGTTTTAATCATACAGAAAAAAGAATAACAAAAGAAAAATTTTAAGAAAAATCATTCACAAATATTCAAACGGTTCTTTTAAGTTACATTTGGTTAACGGTCTTTTCATATAACATTTTTATAAAACAACATGCTACAATTCCTTAAACCAAATGTTGAATCGATTATGGTTAGAGCAAAGCGGGTGAGTTTTAATTTTAAGTAGGTGGGTTCAAAGAAAAAGACATCAGAATTCAAGGCAACATGAAAATGAGTGTAAAATAAGAAGAGATAAAGAGCTGGGTCAGCATTGTCAATAATTGGGCGTTTGGTCTAGTGGTATGATTCTCGCTTAGGGTGCGAGAGGTCCCGAGTTCAATTCTCGGAACGCCCCAAGTGATACTGTTTTTTAAACTCCCTAGAAGTCCAGCTTAAACTCCAGTGGACCAGTTGTATCAGCAGTTACTTGAACACCCTATTGACATTCTTCACTGGATTAAAAAGCTCATGTGAATAAAAAGTTAAAAACCAACCTAGCGAAGATTTGAGTCTCCATTTTTCTGTTTAAAAAACACATACTCATAATTCAGAAAAATATAATTATCTCACATCCACAACTATGTCATCTTCTTGGTTGATTCAGCCTGTTTTTCTTGATAAGGTGAATGTTAGCCTAGTGAATGTGATGGAATTACCAAAAAATATAATTGGAAATCACAAAAACATTTGTGGAATTACGATGAAATCTAGAGATACGAAATGAGAATTGATAGATCAATAGATATATCATTTTGATTTATAAGACACGACGTGACGAACAAAAGAAAAAAATTATAATAACTGAAAATGACAGAGCAATTTCCTTAAAAACGATGAGTCGATGACAAAGAGGAAAGTAGCCAACCTTCGTAAAAATTATTATTAAATAATAGTAAAAGTTGAATGGCTAATTGAATCAGATCTCATGGAAACTGGCCGAAACAAATAATATAGTGGCCGAAACGAAAACCTGAATGGCATGGAATTGAAAATTGGAAACTCAGCTTTGTGTTTAACCCTAATCTCCATTCTCCTCTTCTTCTTCCTCACTACACCAACCATTCCCAGTTTCCCTGATTTTTACGATCCTTTAACTCCGAATCGTTCTCTTCTCGGCGATTCAACTGTCAACAGTAGCTCGATTGCTAATCCACTATCCTCTTGTTTCTCCCCCAGATCCCACGACAATGGCGTCATCGACTATTTCTCCCTCCATTTTTGCATCTTCAACCAAAACCTATTCCTCTCTATTCCTTTCTTGTCTCTGCTCATTCTTCTACACTTCTACATACTCATCAAAACCGCTCAGACTCACTTCTCCACCGTCACTACCAAGCTCGCCGATCGCCTCAATCTCTCTCCCAGTATGGCGGCTGTTACTCTCTTAGCCCTAGGTAACGGCGCACCTGACGTGTTTGCCTCTGTTGCCGCCTTGCGTGGTGGTCAGTACCGAACCGGATTCGGAGCCATTTTATCCGCTGGAACTTTCGTCTCTGCCTTCGTTGTTGGCTTCGTCGCGATCTACGCAGCGCCGTTTCCTGTGGACGCTGCGTCTTTCGTCAGGGATGTGCTCTTCTACTTGGTTGCTGCTTCCTTCTTGTTCTATGTCTACTTGAGTGGCGAGATATTTGTGTGGCAAGCTATAGGGTTCGTTGGGTTTTACATTTTCTTCGTTGGCTTCGTTTTCTGGATGGATTTTGGTAGCAATGTTGAGAAAGGGAAAATTATTAGTGAGGAAGAGAAGGATTTGTTGAGAGTTAAGGATTGTGAGATTGGAGGCCCTCTTGAGAGTTATAAAGCAGAGAAACAACATCCATTTTCCGGAATTTTCCGGCTTTATGGATCGGTAAATAAGTCTTCTTCTCACATCTCTGAGCTTTGTTTGCTGATCATAATGCTGGAATTGTATGGTAGTGTCATCTTCAGCTCCAATTGTGAAAATCTGATATTGCTGAGTTTAGATTATGTGTTTAAAGTCTTTGAAGCTGATATTTGTTTGTTGGATTTGCTTAAGAACAGTATTTTCTTCCTTGTCTTTTTATTAGTCTCTAGTGAATGAGCATTGAAAGTAGCTTAGGTGGTATCAAACGGACTGTAGATGTGTTGAAAGCTAAGGAAAAAATGTTGAATTGGTTAGCTAGAGAGCTAACATGTTGTTAATAAGAAAGTTGGGCAAAATGAGTTTTGGGTATTGGTCGTTAGTCGGTTATCAAGTCTCTCTATGATGTGTATTCCTTTGGTGAAATCGATTAAAGAAAGTTTACTGGTTTGGATCCTGTCAGGTTACTGTAATTTACTTTCTCTGTTAGGCTGCATATATATCTATGCTGATAAGTTTAAAAGGAAATTTGAGTCTTGCCATTTTTAAATCTGATTTTAAGACCGATCGGGTTTTCTGATTTTGCTTTCGCTATTGCAGATCTCGAAGATTTGGGAAACTCCTGTATCAGTTATTTTGAACCTTACCATCCCAAAACCTTCTCCTTCTGAATGGTCTAGGTTTTATCGATCTGCCAACATTATTTTCTGCCCTCTTGCACTTTTATACACTTGCAACTCCTTTGTACCACTAAACCACCCAATTTCATTCCTCTTCCCAAACACCCATCTCCCGCTTTGGCTTGTTGTCCTCTTCATGACGTCATCCCTAGCTTTCCTTCACTTCACAATTGAAAAACAACCTCCAAAAACAGAGCAACTGTCAGTCATTGTTGTAGCTTTCATAATGAGTGTTTTCTGGATATCAACAATTGCTGGTGAGCTCCTGAACTGCTTGGCTGCACTTGGAACCCTCCTTAAACTGCCTCCAGCACTCCTCGGCCTAACCGTTCTTGCTTGGGGAAACTCAGTTGGTGATCTTGTTGCTGATGTAGCAGTTGCAAAGGCGGGTCGACCAGCAATGGCTATGGCCGGTTGCTTTGCCGGTCCAATGTTTAATATGCTTGTTGGACTTGGATCGGCCTTAGTGATGCAAACAGCTAATGTGTATCCAAACGCTTACCAACTTGGATTCCATGTTGGTATTGTGATTGCTTTCGTCTTCTTGTTGCTTAGTCTAATGGGATCTCTGTTGGTTATAACTTGGTCTAGATTCCGAGTTCCGAGATTCTGGGGGATCTGTCTTGTTGGACTATATGTCGTCTTCACGTTTGTTAGTTTAATCATCGCCAGCTTTTCAACCTGATCATATGCTTAAAGTCTGAGCGTTGAATAATCTTAAGAGTTTCAGTGCGTGCTCCGAAGAGAAATGGCAAAATTTTGATGGCTACCGGTAATCTCGGAATCTCACAAGTTATTATTGTAATACCAAATTTATCATACTGGTCTGCTGAATTGGGTTTGGTTTACCCGTGTGATATAGATGTATAAACCACATATTTGTATTCTTTTGATATTAATGTGGAATACATATGTATAAACCACACATTTGGGTATCCTCTAGTGTTTGACAAAATTATATATATACTCTTAGACTTAGAATAGAAGATCATTCTATCTCCATGGGTATCCATTAGTCCACATCAAAGCATACATTGTGAGACTTTTTAGTATTACACTGAGACTTGTAGGTTGAAAGTTGAAGGCTTGAAGCAACCAACGGAGTTGTAAGTGGATTAATTTTGAATTCTTTATTATGGTCTCTAGAGAAATGATAATAATGTATAGATAATAAAACAAAATGATCATCTGACAACAGCAGAAGAATCTTGACATAGGCCCAATGGTTGACACGACACCGAGCTTTAAAAGCCTCCACTTACTCACTCCCTTTGTCTTCTCTAATTCCTCATTGTTAAAGTCGAAAAAGGTGGAAAGCAGAACCCTAATAAGTCACAACAAAATTTGTGTCTTCTTCTCCTTTAGATTCTCCCTGCTGTAAGGTTAGTCTCTTTTTTTTTCTGACGTGTTCTTACTTATATTTTGTGAAAATTCATGGTGAATTCACATAATAAAATAATAGACATGGTGTTGTGTAGTAACGATTATACCATATAAACCATATATAAGTAAGTTCCAGCGATTCTCGTCTTTGTTAATTGTTGGCAACCTTATCTCCTTCCGATTTGTTTAAAATTCTGGTCAGACGTTTATCAAAATCAGTTAAACAATCACAACTTTTGTCTTTGATTCTAATAGAGAATGGATCAACAAGAGCATGGACAATCTGGAGTCGTGAACTACGGCGCAAACCAATACCAAATCAATCCTATGAGAACAACTTCGGCTGCGGTAGCCGGAGGTGTGGGCCCTGCGGCACCACCAGGCCAGCTGGCTTTTCACCAGATCCATCAGTAGCAACAGCAGCTTCAGGCGTTCTGGGAGAACCAATTCAAAGAGATTGAGAAAACAACCGATTTCAAGAGCCATAACCTTCCCCTTGCGAGAATCAAGAAAATCATGAAAGCGGATGAAGATGTCCGTATGATCTCGGCTGAGGCGCCTGTCGTGTTTGCAAGGGCCTGTGAGATGTTCATCTTGGAGCTGACACTCAGGTCGTGGAACCACACTGAGGAGAACAAGAGGCGGACGCTGCAGAAGAACGATATAGCCGCTGCTGTGACTAGAACCGATATCTTTGATTTCCTTGTGGATATTGTTCCCCGGGAGGATCTTCGAGATGAGGTCTTGGGAAGTATTCCGAGGGAGACTGTTCCGGAGGCTGCTGCTGCTGGTTACCCATATGGATACGTGCCTGCGGGAACAGCTCCTATAGGGAACCCGGGAATGGTAATGGGTAACCCTGGTGGTGCCTACCCACCTAATCCGTATATGGGTCAACCGATGTGGCAACAACAGGGACCTGACCAACCTGACCGGAAAATTAGCTTTGGCTAAAGAAACTGTGAGTTTTCCAGCTTCTTTTAGGCCTAACCTGTAGGATTCAATCCGGGTTTTGTTTGGTTTTCAGGTTTTCTCTTTTAGTCACCTTTGTATAAACCTGTTTCAGTATGGTAGCGGTTTGGTACTGTCTGTTTTTAGTCAAACTTGCCTTTAAGTTTAAGTTTTGAAATTGGTTTTCTTGGTATTTGATTTTGGTTACAGAATATAGATAAACTGAATCCATTTTAACCATTGTTTACGTCTGTTTTCATATATAATGAGAAAACTATAAATTCTGGAAAAGAGTTTTGCTTGGTCTGTTTTTTTTTTTGGAAGTATATGTGATGTCCTTTTTTTTTTGTTTACAGAGTTCTAGTGTCGTCCAGGTGGAATTAAGAAAATGTGTGCTTTACAAGGTTTTTTTATTTGAATGTTATTTGTCTATCTTTATCGTCGTATCGCCACACATAAACCACAGCAAGTATTTAATTTCTAACATTTTCGTTGAAACCATTGCATTTTTGAGCTGTGATCATCGGAATCAGATTCTTGGAGTGTAATGGCAAAAATATGACAACGATTACTCTGCTTCTGGTTCGGTTAGCAACGATGACTTTGTTGGTACTCTTGAGGGCGTCGTGTAGAAGCTGTATGAGAACTGATGATAAACTAACATTTAAGTTTTAATATAAAATGTTGAAGTCTCACATACTATAGCAAGCCCATAATTCAGAGTTTCAATAATAAAACGAAATACCAAGAAATTTATGTTAACCCAAATTAAAAGAAAAGACGAGAAGACAGAAAATGACCCGGCCACTTTATCCACTTTATCTACAAGAAGCTTACTTGGTCCTTATTTACCTCGTCAGAACAGGAGTTGCAGCAATGGCGACAGACAATGATTTTGGAGCTTTCATTGAGAAATTAACAATCGTTCCAACGCCTTCTTCCTCGTTTCCTTCTTCTCTACATGATCTTACTTTCACCATTAAAGACATGTATGATATCGATAGAATTACATAACTGTTCCTCTATCCTCCATTTCACTTTCCTGTCAAGTAATTTGAGCTTGTTTGGCTTGATTAGTTTTGATGTAGAAGGACGTGTAACCGGTTTTGGTAACCCAGACTGGTTAAGGACACACTCTGCAGCTACTTCCAAAGCTCCCGTAGTTTCATCTCTCTTAGAAGCTGGTGTCACCGCTTTGGGCATAACCATCATGGATGAAATGGCATACAGGTCTTACATTATTACTATTCATATTTATTGGTTTAGTAGGTCACGTCAAATAAAATTCAAACCGGCTTTTAGGTTTTGTAGAGACTTTGAGAATTTTGAAACCAGGATTTGTAAACAAACAGTCCCCCGGGTTTGTTACGTTTCTTGAGGATGATGCTACTTACTTTTGCAGTATAAATGAAGAAAATGCGCACAATAGGACTCCGATAAATAATACACAGAAGTTTTAACGCAAATAAAGACTGTAAGAGCAATCGTAGGAATTTCGTAGGTTATTGGTTGTAATGTAAACAAGAAAATAGTAAAACCATGTAATTTATGAATTAAAAACGTAAGGTTTTATGGATATTCGTAGGAAATCAGAGATCATAAACCATACAATTATTCAGGAAACATGTAAGCACAATATTGAACTTAGACATAATAACCAATTCACTATCGTGTTATCAATTACTTTATCTAACAATCTAAAATTCTAAAATGTTGTTTGGACTTACAATATAAAACAATCTATAATACTTTTGATGAATTGATTAAATCCTAAATCAGAGACTAAGTAATCAATTTAGCCAAAGTAATGAGAACAACAATATGTGAAGCTAACATATGATATAACCTTATCTATGTCTGATTCAATGATTCATATATTCCTTTGAAACCTTAAAACCTAACTATGGATCTACTCAGACATAGAAACAGAGAAACATCAAAGAGATGAAGAAGAACTCATGATCAATAAAATAGAACTCCAAAAGAGTTTAGAAATCTTCTCAAAGATATAGAGTCAGAGATTCCTCTCTCTGGAGCTTAAAGCTAAGAGGTATGAATAGAAAATAAGTGGTGCCTAAACAATGACATTAAAACTAGTATATATAGGTCAAATCACACTCTGGTCGAGATCTATGGCAAAACCAAGTCAGAATAGGAAAAACCCCAAAATTCCTTTTTCCTCGGTTTGGTCGGTCTAGGCTGGATCAATCGATATGATATCTCACGACAGATCTTCATATGTTGGATCGATCGATCTAATCTGGTTTCTTTTAATCCATTTGAAGTCTCACGGCGATTCTCCTAATATTGGATCGATTGATCTGATGTAGATCGATCGATCTGAAGTCCAAAAACACCTACTTCGTACTGATTTTGCTCATATCCGTGCTTCTTATGCATTAGATTTTATCCAAATGTTTTTTAACCCAAAAAGACTCTAAAAACACAGGAAAAAACTCTAAAATATTCTAAAAACCATGGTTAGAATGTGTCAAAAACCGCATTACATTTACTACTCTAGACTTAGCATTTTGTTTGTTCTCAAGCAAACCTCAAACCTCAAGCAAACTACAAAGAATAGAATCAAAGTTTGAAAACAGAAATTCACCATACTTTAGAACTACTCATTGAATAACACCTTTGAATCCACACACCACATAACTGAAATTAGATAATATGTTAGTATTATAATCACAAGTTTAGCAAACCTCCCAAATACTACTCAAGCCTCGGAGAGAGATCTGAAATCTCCATTGTTGACCCCTATAATCAATTAAGCGTGCGGTCTCATCAAAAAAGTATCTATCAAAGAACTTACATATGCTTTTCTTTCCAGCTTTTTTGGTCACAAAAAAAATATTTGTGCAATCTCTCCTATTTTCTCTTCTCCAATCGACTTTTTTTTATATATATATTTCGAACGATGTCATTCACTTTCATGTTCTTTACGAGGAAACGCTTTCATAAGTGGCCATTTACTTTCATATTAAGAGACGCTTTTATGAGTGGAATTTACCTTTTTAATTGAGTCTTGTTTTTGAATTTGGGGGAAGATCAAAAACAGAATCACTGACAAACTTATTTTTATAGTGCTGGAAGAAGAATCATGTTCGACGTATACCAAACCCGAAGATGAAAAGTTAAAATTCATTTGGTGGGGAATAAATGTTGGATCTTTCGAACCCCTTATAAACATGAATTTTCTCAGTTCGATTGATCCACTCATAGCATTCACTTGAAGAGGCCATTTCACTTGTATAATAGCTTAAGCAATGAGAAGTAGAAAGTGAAGATTACGTTCCAGGGACGACGGCTTCCAGCCATCGAGATTCGGAACCGAGGGACGGAGGATTGGTGGTAGTGACTAGTGAGGTGAACGCCGCCGACATCGACCTCCGTGGATCTCGCCGCTAGCCAACCGGAATCTAATAGCGTCTTCCCAATCTCCGCCATTTATAGTTTCTGATCTGAGCTTCTGAAACGATAAGTTTAGCTTCAAAGTTGGAAACTTGATGGACTGGAGAACACGCCCTTCAAAGTCAATTTTAGAACACGCCCTTCAAACGTAATTTTGCTGGATAAGCCAAACTAGAGTTTAAACATTTACTTGGTCATTTATTACGTCATCGATAATTCCCAATAGATAAAACATTTTATAGTGGAATGGTCCAAGAACATCGTAATTATGCGGTAGTGACCTCCACGTGTCAGACAAACTGGAAAGATACAATAGCTGAGAAGAGAATCATGGGTTCTACAGTTTTGCCTGAAATAATTGACAAAGAGCTCCACATGACGGTTTTACTCGCACAATGCATCACATCGAATTAGGAGCCTCGCACAAGCATCTATTATTTATCACATGAGTTGATGGTATGCTGTCACCAACAGGTTTACTTAAGGCTACCATTGTTATAATAATTATGATTTGGAAACTTTAGTCATTAACAGCCTTATTCTCAGATCTCAGTCAACCGTTATATTGTCCTACGGTCTTCTCATGCTTTTGCCTTTTATGTCGTTGGAATTTTTAAGCTTGATGCGAAAATTCAAAAGAAGGAAGAAAAGAAAAGGCTGAGCGAAGCTACGAGTAATGATTCCGGTAGCCAATATCTTCACAAGAATGGAAATACGTCCAACTAAAAAACAAAAATAATAATAAGAAGAAGAAAACAATGAAGAGATTCGTAGCAATTTACAAATTCCTTGCAAAGAAAAAACGAAGCATATTGTTGGGTAGTTTTGATCGAGGAAATGAGAAATGAGATTTGAGGAGGTTGTTCAGTTGTGGGAGTCAAGGATCAAGCAGGAATTGGAAAACATCGCTCAATGAAATGATACCTTCAACACGTTTGCTCCCTGCTTCCACTATCACCAGCCTCCTTACACCTGTTTGTTTTTACACCACAAAACCAAACCCCAAATACTTCTCATCTCATCATCTTCTCAAGAGAAACAAAGCTGAAGATTGTATGGTAGATAAGTACCTGGATTAGCCAACCGCTCCATCACTTTCACAAGAGAGTCTGAGCGCAAGCACATGTGACATCTCTGTCCGTTGAAGATTCCATAAGGCGGACTCGCGTCTTGCCCCAACTGCAGCGCCTGAAACCACAAACACATTATTATAACATCTGATCTCGTTTTCCAATGATAGCTTATAGAGATAGGCAGGTTAGCCTTAATCAAACTCATAAAAGAGAAGATTGATGAGACACGTGATGAATCTTGGTTTCCAATGATAGCTTATAGAGATAGGCAGGTTAGACTTAATCAAACTCATAAAAGAGAAGATTGATGAGACACGTGATGAATCTTGGTTTCTGATGAGAGGTTTACCTGGTGAACCGTCATGTCATCAAGATGAATCTGTGCGTATGCCTTATCTTTAGCCAGAGCGGTTATATCACTGGCCAATAACATATATGATCAGAACACAGGACTTCAAAAATGGAATGCTTAATGTCGGTTGATGGATAGAGGTTTACCTCCGAGAGTATATGTCAATAAGCGAGTCATTGTCATCCACAACGGGAATTGAACTAACTTCAGCTGTAATAACCAAAAAACACAAGTCAATTAGAGACAAATGAACCAGTGACTCATTCATGCATTTCCAATTAAAAGGAAACAGAGAAAGGTTCACATGCAATGCGTCACATAAAATTCTGGAAACATATTTGCTTTAAGATTCACAAAAATGTTTCCATATTCTTTAAACCTCGCTAGTTTGGTATAGAGCTGAACCTGAAGTGTTGCAACAATACATCTGTACTACAATTATAAAAGTGGTTGTAACATCTAAAGTTGGTTATTTGGTATTTATTGATTTGAATCAATATGATATCCTGTCAAACAACTTTGATAAGACAGATCGATGAAAGTCATGTGTTCAGCTACTTGGTGATATATAACTATTTATGATAAAAATGTAGAGGTTAGTCTCAACTTGCATATGAGCATTGAATAAGATATTGATGAAACATGAACAAAAAAGGATTACCTTGAACTAATAATGAGAGCGCAGAACCCAAAGAGGTGTGTGGTCTCAATGTAGCGAGAGGTTTGCTACTTGATTCTCCGATTCTAGGGACCCAAGTACCCAGGGGAATTGAACATATGGGTTGCTGAAGGATTGGCAAAGAGCTAGACGAATGTCTAAAATATCTGCATATACCTGGAAGAGTATGCTTACTTTAGAGCTAAAGTGTCTGATAAGAAGCATAAGTTTTGAAAACATTATAGACAAGGGAAAACAGTGTGTAAGGTTTGGGACAGGCTATTGCAACTATTAAATCTCTAATTCTCCTTCCTTCTATAGATCCCATCCCTTCACAGAAATTGGAGAATCAAAGAAGAAGAATCTTTTTTGGAAATGGCAGAATCATATGAAAGTCGTGAATTGAAAAGTGTGCATAGCCAATTTGTGCACTTATCAATCTTCTGGTCTTATTAAAAAAATGAAGGACCTTACATTTTAGTATGCCTGATAGCGAAGCAAGATGCAGTAACTGCGGGTATGAACCATCTTGCAAAGAAGAATATATAACTGGAACAGCTGCCACCTTGTTTTGCAAAATTTTCAGGGCAACATCTTTCAGATTATCATAGGGTCCAACCTGGATAGCCATATATGACAAATTAATTAATAGCAAGAGAGAAAAAATTTCTAGCTCTTTTTACTGTAACATGCAATAGAATTTCAAACACAAGCGGACAAAAAATGGTTTATTTATTGAAAAGTAAACATGGAAACAATTAGACAGGAATATATGAAGCAGTAACATTCCTAGATAACTATGCCTCCCAATACCAAATGTGGATCAGTCCTGCTCATTGATTTCATTTTGAACCTATAGCTAAAAACACTTTTCGTACAATTTTTTTTTGATAAAGATGACAAGAGAATCTTTTTCAAAAGTGAAAGAAAAGATAATAAAGAGAGATTATTATTTAGAGGAAGCTCCACGGAAGTCAGTAGTGAATTAGTGATAGCAGTAGAAAGCAACTGAGAAAATCTCACCTGAACAAGTGGCCTAGGATATGGTCTCCCACTTCCATTGAATTGTCTGCTAATATGAGCCTTCCCCTCTTTCCATGCTGCTATTGTGTGCGTCTCCAGCTCTTCCTCTGTCAAGTTTGATCCATGAGTTCCAAGCTGCAATATCACAGGGTTGCTATTACCACACAAGAGTGAAAAAATTGCATACTGAGAAAGCTAGTAAATATTTCACACGAGGTAATACACTTAAAAACTAGGTAAATCTATTATAATCCAAAGTAAATCCCAAGTTTAAACAATAAGGCACATTCATTATCCCCACCGGTCCAATTCAGGATGACTGAAGAAGGCTCAGTAGAAAGAAAAGCGAAATCCAAAGAAAATGAATTAAACTACAAAGAGTTGCTATACATCTCAAATGAAACACGAACCCACCTTCAGCCAAAAAGCAATATGGGATAACATAAGTCAGTACTGTTCATAGATTAGGTTTGGAGCTAACGTAAACATTATAGGCATATATATTTCTTACTCCAGAGGCATGGTAGCCAAAATCAGGGTTTATAAGATATCCATAGCCCCCCCCCCCCCAATGAACAGTTTTTTAGAGAAGCCAACCTCTCTCAGTATTAGAATGAAGTCCAGTGGACCAAGAACTCCAACAAATTGGCCTTTACCAAAGTCCCAAAGAGGAGCCAAAGGGATTCCCTGAAAGCATTTGGAATTAGCAAAAACCAGAAAGCCAGACAATCTAGAGATAAATTTAGACAAAGATAGTTCGTTTAAGGTTCACTTCCTTCCCTTTTCAGGTTTGGATGTGACAGTATTAGAATGTTTACATGACTGTGAGAGACACAGAGAGAAACATCCCAACAAGAACAGACGCTGACACAATGATAATTGGTAAATAGCGCAAACCTGCTCATAGAGTATATGGAATGCTTGCTTCACTGGTAAATTAACGTCCAATGCAATCACCTGTAAAATTTCCAATCATCTTAAGACAATTCCGAGTAAGAAACCAGAAGTTATTCTTATTGAGAATCTATAGGACATGAAGACAGAAAACATCAAACAATAAGAAAAAGAAGAACCCGACCTTGCCCGATTCTGGGAGCAGCTCGTATGCCGTACGGGTTGACAATAAAACAGATATACGGTGACGAGACACCTCCAAATCAACCCCCGACATCCTAGGGATAGATTCCTGGGATGGATCATTCTACAATATAATCACCATGTAAAAGCAGTCAGAAACTCAATTAGAATGTAGTCTTCAGAGACAATTCAATGGAACTTAAGGTTTCCTGATTTCTACATCAAATAAAATGGTCTAACATCAATCAAAGTTGGACTAATTACAAACAATAAAAAAACTCTGAAGAATACCAAGCACAGATTAATATTACAACATGTCAAACTGGAAGCAACTCAGGAAACCTAAAAACCTATCAGCGTGGGTAAAAAATGCATTATAGAAAAGAAAAGGTCAGATTCCTTACCATTCGTAGGATGACATCATCTACATCCATATTTGATCGGCCGAGTGTCTCTGGGCTAAAACCAGCAGGAGCCATATCTGGCCCAGTTATAAATATTGTATTCACTACTCCACCATTTCCACTTACAAAAGGTTGGTGCTCATCGTGCCGCCATTCCCCATCAACAAAAAACTTATACTGCATGAGAATAAAATAACTGAATGTAAAATTCCCCATCCAAACGCCAATATACACACTGTAACCGAAGTAATTTAACTCCTAACGACATGAAGAACCGAAACAAAAATTTGAACAATTAGCCAAGGAAATTCACAATTTTCTACCAAAAATTGTACAATATCACAAAAACTAAAGAAAACCTTGTAGCCAAATATCATGTTGCATACTTATAGATGTTAAGTATTTGATCTACACATGACTCTAAAGAAGAATAAGAACTTGAGAGAAGAATAGAAAACATTTGATGGAATATTAAGTTACAGGCAAATGTCAATCATGGTCACCGACATGTTGAAATGCAGTTTCCTTAGATGTGATTTTCACCCCCCGGGGGGGAGGGGGGGGGAACAAAGATAAGACATTTCTCTGCCTAAAAAATCAATTATGTGAACCAGTTCACTGAAATACCCCTTCAAATGGTCCTCAATACTAGGGCAGTGGTTGGTAAAGCTAATACATCAATAATTAGTTCTTGTCATCCATCACATACATGGTCTGAATCAGCCTGAAGTAATATATATGATTTAATTTTTTCATTACGATTACTATAACTTGGGTGGTCAAATCGAATCTCAAGCACATTGAAAATTCCGGAAAATAAAAAAGCCACTAGTCTAAGTCGGCTATGCAGATAAGAATCTTCCATGGCTGCATGGTTTTTCTAACCATATAGCCATGTTGATGATGCTACCATGGATTAAAAACTGTTCAATGATGACACTACCTGTTAGGAATGTATTCAACTATCACGGAGGTATATATGATTCTCATGCATATTGCATTGGTTAAGCATCTAGAGACTAAATTAATGCAGTAGTATCATGGACAAGAACTTGTTATGAAACAGGTCCAGTACACAAGTATTAAACCGCTATTAACCTGATGATATCCCGGCGTCAAGTTGCAAATGACTTGAAAAACAGTAGGGCAGCCCTCAAGTGGTGACATTGGCACATGTTCTGTCCACCTGCTCACATGGCCGTTTCAGAAATCAGTCCATGGACTACAAAAACCAATAGATACCATACAGAGCACACAATCTATAGGATAAACCACAAGCAACCTTAAATTTCATTCCGGAATACTGTAAAGTAATATCCTACTTCTAGCTCAATCTTCTCACCTGGTGAAAGATCCGCTAAGGAAGACCCTTCTACCTCCATAAGGCCAGACAAAGCGGGTCGGAGTAAGAAGCTGCCCTGAGGCAACGCTGTTTCCACGGCTGTTATCCAATGCAGAACCAAACATCCCCTCCCAATGTTTATATAGTTACAATCCACAAAAACAAATTCCTAAAAACTTGTCAATCGATTCGTAGTGCTTAGAATATCTCGACTCTTCAGCAGAAGAAACTCTTATTGAGGAACGAAACCAGGTTAAACTTCCGACTTCAACGCTTATACATGCAGAGAGTCCGAATTCGATAACGATACCATAAAAATCCAATCCACCAGTAACCAAAACCCTAAAATCCCAAATCACGATCTACAAAGAGAAAGAAATTACTGAACTCCCCCAACCTAGGCAGAAATTCATCAACAGGAAACCTGTAAAAGAGCCCTAACTCAACAACGAACGATCTGGCGATAAAGGTCAACTGATGATAATAGACCACTGGAAACGTAGCTGAAAAATTCCCCAGGAAATTCGCGGCTCTCTGATCTTAATTCGGGAGGCAGAAGAGAAGTGACAGACGGACCTCGATGATCGCAAAAGAGTGAGGAGGAAATCGAATGAGATTGATGGCAGCCAAAGAATTAGGGATTTGAAAAGTTGGAGAAAACCCTAATTTGAGAGGGTGGAGATGGCATTGGTTGGATCTGGAAATGATGTTTATGGTCTTACAAGGTGAAGAATCTGAGGGCGAAGAAGCGCTGCGTAATGAAAATGTTGTTTTAATCCATGGAGATATGATTTTTTTTTTTTAATTACTATATACAAATTTCTCTAGTTTCCCCGAAATAAAAAATAACATTTTATATACTTTTTACATTTATTAACAGTATGTTCTTTCCCCCTTTTCTATTATAAAATATCTATATATTATGTAAATTCTCCCACTCTTTTTGCGTAAATTAGCATCTAATAGGTGTCAAAAAAAATTTAGCATCTAATTAATATTTATTAGATGAATATTCGCGCTACGCCGCTAATTTATATATATATATATATATATATAGTTTGAGACTTATGTTGTGAATGCTAGCTACAATGCTATAATATAAAATGAACATTCAAAAGAATAACTGTCAAGAAAAATGTGGAACGTCTCCATAACCAAAAAAGACAATTCATTACATGTCTCTAGTGTATGACTTTGACAAAAAAAAAACCACAAGATATTGTCATGGTTCAATGTTAAGACATTGCACACTTTTCAATCCTTAATATACGCAAGGGCTCACAAAAGACACAAATATCCGTAAAATCCTCAAGACCATTATATATATATATATTATTGCTAATAATGTAAATATTTAATCATTAAGAAATGAAAATGTTTAGGTTACAATAGGAGAAGCTAGTTTCTTGATCCAAACCAGGCCATCTTCGAACTTAGACACACCCGAAGACGTGAGAGAGGATAGACAATTATGTACGAGACGATCCACGGTTTGAAGATTTCATTCTGGAGGTTGATAGTCTTTGATGACGCATGTAGGAAACATTCTGTTCACCATCTTCCCATCCTCCCCCCCCCCATATGGCCTATGGGGACTTTCAGACCAATCACATTTTCAAACTAACAATTACATTTTTCACTAAAAGACTAGTTTTATCATAAACTAAAGATTTTATTTTGCCAAAATGTTAAAAACTTAGAGACCTCCGAACGAGATTGATCACAACATCATGCAGTAGTAACATGATTCATCTACTGTATATGGGATTATATATATACACTTTCATTGACAAAGCTCTATATAGTAAGCATAGAGCTTCAAGCATGTAACGTGTCTAAAGCAAATCATCATGGAACCGTGACAGTCATAATTAAACAACAAACAATTTCACACATTAATCTCATTGAATCATTCCACATGGAAAAAAATAAATAACAGAATTGAAGAACTACGCGGTGAAAATAATAATCAATATAGAGATATTTGCTTAAGGGAACCATATATCTAGTTTACGCTCAAGCTGTTCCAACTCTTTGAATTCAGAGGTCATAAATCCTCCCCAACTAAGAAGATATATGTACTGCCAAAACGCATACATATAAATATGAAGAGATATACACTGAAGGTTCTCATATCTATCCTTGTCCCCATCTGGAGATTTCATCATTTGATCCTACAACAAATGTTTTTGGTCTCTCTCTATATATATATATATATATATGACCACTAATGATTTACAATATGGAGTTTACAAACAAAATATATGTCCTTTAGAAGCTTGATTCACCTAAAGCAAACTTTACTCTGGCTGTTGGAGATATCTAAGCACCACGTGTCTGGATTCATCTCCCAAAGAACCAATCCTCCTGTCTCGGCTTTTGATTCCTTTAGGGTTCGAGCATCAAGATTTAAATGTCATTCAAACGTAAAGGATTTATGAAAATCATGTATAATTGCAGGAGAAAATTTAATTGGGGAAAGTGTATACCTGTGAAAGAGAAGACCAAAATAAGGATCGTCTGCCAACCACCTTACCACACCAAGATGGATAGTAATTTATGCCGATGGAACGTTAATGGGAACCTCTTGACTCATGAGATTAGTATATAATCGAGGATAACGATGCATAATAGATGCGATCATATAACACGTCTGAAGCGTAAGTGTGAAAACGGCTGAGAGTTGATAATTTAAGTGCAAGGGAGATGAAGAGGTGGATGATACTTGATATACTTGGTAGCGGCGACTCAAGTGGGAGGCCAGTAGATATTACCAAAAATAAATTGGTAGCAGCGTTATAAGTGGAAGAAGAAGAAAAACATAAATAAATCGAAAATTCATGTGTCCTGATGTGGCATTCATACGGAGAGTTGGCCAACTTTAATATATATAGAATTCTAGTCAACTAACTAACTAATGTATCCTATCCTGTCACATAAATTTTATAAATAAGTTTCGTCCAAATTATCAGAAGAAAAAATTACTTGGAAATTGAATCTAATTTCTTTTACTTATTTTGTGAATAATTTTACATTTTATAAAAGTAATTCAGATTTTCCAATTTTAAATCAAATATTAGAGATCAACCCCAAAAAAAAAGTATTATCACAACGTTTTAAATTGATGATAACACATAGGTTTTCGAGGGTAAACAATATTTTTTCCTTCAAGATTGAAAAATAGAAATTATACACATTTTTTCTAATTCTCATCCATACCAGTCATATATATTTCTTGTGTTTTTTTCATTGGTTTTTTCAGTTGCGTTTTTTTCAGATTAAAGAAAATGAATCATTATACTACACGGCTACACCCATCCATTATCGGATTAAACATATAATTTTGTACATGGAGGAAGTGTGACATGTCTTCCAGGATGACATGATTTGAGGAGGAAGAGACTCCATGTTTTGAACATATCCTTGAAACTAGTTCCGATAGACATGTAAATTAGGATCAAACCCAATGACGTGGCCTAATAGGCTAATACGGTCCTGCAAAAAAAAAAGAACGGTTCAGACCTTTAAGAATCGCTCAATTGTTAAGATTAGGTTTTCTTATATACAAACTTTGATGGTGGTGATAAATTTAAATACGCTAATTAATGCAATTCTATATCTTGATTTTGTTTACCATATTTGAATGGTTATACTGTATTTTCGATTTTATCTTTTTATGTTTAATTTGATGTGTGTGAGTCTTAGATTTGTAAAAAGATGTATTAGACGTTACCAGGACAGCCCTTCTCCATTGTTGGTTTCGTGCGCGAGGACTTGGCTAAAGCCCTTTTGCATATCTTTGAATCTTTGATTTATTCATTCGTTGTAGTTTTTACTTTCATCTTGATATACATAAATTATAATATTGTTTTAAAGAACCACTCCTTCCCACAAAAAAAATCTGGACTTAAAATATAAGTCTGAAAAAATCAGACTAGATCGGAGTGATTCAGTAAAGCCCGATTGACATGTGTATATATTAGATTATACAAGTGAGAAATAAATTACAAGTTTTTAAAAAATTAGCGTATCTTTCTCCTTGTTTCTCTATTATACTTCTTTTATCTGGCGAAAAATAGCAAATGAAAAAAAGACATTTGTGAAAAGTGGTAATTTTTGGTTTGTCGGCAGTCATCGGATACACTTTAACGGTCACTAACAAATCTGGACAGCTGGATATATATTCCTTTAAACGGTCATAACTTTCATCCAAAAACTCCGATTGCGAAAAGTTTTGCTGCATTAAAAAAACTGACTTGAAAAGACTTTTCTCATACTCACTCTCATTTAAATTTGGGAAAGTTTCATTTGGCTCCGTATTTTGGGACCTTTGTGTGCGTACATCTTATCTTAAACATCCCCAACTCTGGTTACAATTATTTCTTGGCTCTTTTGAAAGCTATTTCAAAGAGTTTTCTCCTCATTCTGTTATGGTATTCATCAGAGTTTGAGTAACTTTTTTTTTATTTTGTTAAAAGTTTGAGAATAACTTCTTTCGAAGTGGCGAGTTTTGACGAGCTTAACTAAAGAAGGAAAAGAGAGACTCCTGAAATAGAAGATACGGCTTATGCAGCAAAAGATTATAAGATTTAGAATTTTAAATATGCACTAGGTGAAAGTTCTTGGTTATTCGAGGTGTTAGTTATTGGAACCCTAGAGAAGAACTATGAAGATATGAGCAGTTTGACTAAATAATTTGAGTTCAATTAAAAAAAAAAACCCTAAAGCGATGAGTCAAACTCAAATGTGTTTTGACTTTTGAGTTAGGGCTTTATAGGTTTATTTATTTTCATAAGATCGAACATCCGAATAGAGAGGCACAACCGATGAAAAAGAACAAAATTAAGTGCACACATATGTATATCAACATCATCGTACATACAATAGCCAAAGTTGCTAATTGTCTAATTGATTATTCTAGTCAAGAAACTACTTTATTCACGCATTTTCAAATGACGTATTTGCAATATTTTTGGTTCTATTAGGTTCATTTTTAGAAGTGATGTGGTAAAGTAGGTCACTATAGCTTGTAAAATCGTATCTCGCTAAAACCAAAAATATAAAAATAAAAGACGAATCTCGTTTAGTAATTTGTATCCCAATTTATCTAGTACATTCTTTATATTGTTTCTAGTCATTTAAACAAAACCCTAATCTGAAATATGCTTTTACATAATCCGCCAAGCTTTGAAGTTTCTTTACAAATGGATTGTTCCCCATTAGTCCACTATGTACTACACATAGTAAATAACTCTCGGAGGAAAATACGATGGTATCAAATAGGTAGCTCTTTTCTTGGACTTGAAGAACTTTTGACATGCGTGCATCTCATTCTCATGGGTATCAAGTTCAACAACTTGTGTAAAATAAACGGCTCCAGGTAAAATCATCATAATAAGCTATTATATTTCTTTGTCCATGCGACAACCTCAATGGCTGTATGTAAAATCATCATATAACGCTATTAAATTTCACATGGACCTGTCCTCTTTATCTTTCTCTTTGTCCATTTCAATGGGTACATCAGATGTGGTTTGTGCTTGTGGTTACCTTAAAATATTCGCCATCATGGTTCCCGAGGCATCGCTGTCTGCCTGCCTGTGCACAGGAGCTCAATGCCGCGATTCCATGGTTTGAGCCAATAAAAATAAACATTTATCCCTAGAATCATTAGTACAATGATGTCAGATACAACATTGTTAAGGTTAGTTTTAGTACATAGAAACACATTGCCTGTTACCACCTTGGTATACTAATATAGTTTAAATGTACTATGGAATGTTACTTACTATCTTGGTATAGTTATTGATAAATAAAGATCTTGATATTTGTAATTTCAGCTTTTGTCTCTTTGAACTAATCTCTTATATATGTAGTTCAATCTTAATTAGTTGATTAGAGCAAGAGCATAAGATAGTTAAGAAGTGGTCCCAAGA
Source organism: Cardamine chenopodiifolia (assembly GCA_963922655.1). NCBI lineage: Eukaryota > Viridiplantae > Streptophyta > Magnoliopsida > Brassicales > Brassicaceae > Cardamine > Cardamine chenopodiifolia. The sequence goes on from OZ000467.1 coordinate 1,806,802, forward strand.
AAGGTCTACATAAACTATATATAGGCTGCATCTTTCTTTGATGAATTGTTTCTAACTTTCTTTCTTTCTGATGATTTAAAATCACCCCATTTGCAGATAACCATAAAGCGAGCATGTATAAGATATACAAATCTTGAAAATTCATATATGATTTTGGGTTTAGTTTACCCATAAGATTGTGGTCCTCATATCCATGGGGTTATTATTTGAATTTTGAACCTAATAATACTCTACTCAAATCCTAGACCCTTTTGACTCTTTAGTTTTACGAGACACAAAGAAAAAGCCGATTATCCTACTGGTTGTTCGTAGTTCTATTTTGCAAAGAAGAAACATTGACTTTAACTTAACTGTTATTTTTTTCATGTGACCAGACCAATCTGCTTACAGGTGAACTCAAATCTGGCAGGTGTCAACTTTCTAAGCTTCTTTCCATTAATGTGTCCCAGTTACGGTCTAACTTCTTTATCTTTCTCCAAGAATCTTATTCCTCGTAATTAAGAAGATTTTATTTTAAATGGTTGATTCTCAATTAATGCTCCTTAATAATTTGGTTAAAATTAACCTCAGGATCCAAAAGGCATATGGGGATGAAAAATATCATAGATCAAGCCACTGAAACAGATCCATTGATCGATCTACACGGTGAGATACGCATACACCTTTATTTTTGCCTAATTATGTTTACGGACGAAGCCATCGATCGATCTATGCGGTGATATACGCAAAAATCTCTTCTTTTCTTACAAACCTATACTACTTTACATACCAAAAAAAAAGAATCATCTTGCTATACCTTGTTTCTGCTATCTTCTCCACTTCCATATCCATAAAGATCCTCCGCTGTTTCAAACCAACCTATATTCTAAGTCTAATTTGCTTTCAAGAAGAAATCTCATAGCTTTATCTGTAGAAAATTGTAATTATAAAGCAAAAGATTTAACATTGACATGACACAATCCTTATTTTCTCTCTACAGATCGTTCTTGGCCTCATAGTGAATTCATATCACATATATTTACTTCAGCGAGCCGAGGAACTGCTTCCCTTCTCCACAACTCTAATAAACTCTGTCGACTGGTTCTGTAGATCACTTCTTCTGTTGGTTTCTCTCTCGTTCCCACTATCATTGCTACTTTTGTTGTGCCCAGCTCTTTCTCACTCCGCTTCACGGTACTTTTGAAGATGCCTCCCCACGGCGTCAGCATAGTTATCAAGGCCGAGAGTGCTCAGAGCCCACCAGATATCGTCTCCATTAACCGTCTTTCGATTCTCCCTGTGGCATTTGTCTGAGGCTTCGCAGGTTACAAAGCTTATGAACTCTGTTGCACACTCTTAAACTGTTTGTTTTGCTTCTTTTGAGATCTTTGCATTTGATGGTAGGATTTGCTTCTTTTGGCTTATGGAATGTCAAACCTTAATGTCAAAAAAAAAATTCAGGTAATGACAGAACACCTGATTTGATGGCCCATAGGGCTTTTTGTTTTATAATATTAGTTTATTTTACTTTCTCTTCGATCATGGATGTCTTCGGCCCAATATTAACTTTGAAGCCACAATATCCATCAACCTATCAACGCTATAAGAATTTATTAACTTGCCAGTCGAAAGACAAAAGTATAAAACTAGACTAACCCTTTTTAAAACGAGAAGTGACCAAAATGTAAGGGAAGACAAAAACATTTGTTTCACATTTTCGAGAAAGACCACCTTCAATTGATAAAAAAATGGGGCTAAAATATTTTGAGTTTTGAGATTTCACAAATATAATCTAGTAATTGGACTAAGTTTCTTCTACCAACGAATCATATAGAAGTTTTTCCAGGGAAATTCAAATCAATTGGACTAAGTTTCTTCCTCCCTTTTAGCAAACAAGATATATCAAAAGTAGGAAAAAACGCAGAGTTAGCAGCAACAAGGAAGACCTAGTCACGAATACCAAAAACTACGATCATCAATAAACACTCTAGTTTGACATTCATTCTATCAACTCTTGATATTATTCCCTAGGACACAATCTAGCATGTATATTATTCCCTAGGACACAATCTAACATATATACATACATATATGTATGTATATATAAGAAAATAACCTTTTATGTTAATATTGATTTAAAATTTGAACATTTAAGAGAGTAATTCGACTGCTGTCAAAAAGAGAGAAAAATTCAATTAGTAGTAGCACATCGAATAATAATGGAGGACATAAAACACGTCCACAACTTATATAATGTTAAACTTGGACACTTTAACTGAAAACAATAAAAACACTCTAAACCCTTAAAAAGCCAATGAAAATCTCCAAAGTGCATATAAAAATCTTATACGACTTGTATTCTTCTCTGAAGACTTGGTGTTGAAAGACCGACCAGTGCTCTCTTTCTCTCTATCTCCACAAACACGTAAAATTCTTCTTTTTCTTTGTTATCGTTCTCAACTCCAGAATCTCACAGTGCCACAATCTCCAACATTGCATAGTTCTCGAAACTAAAACTCAGGTTATCAAATCTATCTCCTTTGTTTCTTATGCCGTGTTTGGCAATTCACGTTCTTTGCTTTCTCCTTTTTCTGGGTTTTCTTATGTCGCGTTAATGCTTAGAGATCGAGGAAACTAACAATTGGAGATGTGGAATTCTCCTTTATACATCAAGTACCCCCACTTTGTTTTAGAATTTGTGTTTCTACGTTTTTTTGTCTCTTGCGTAAAGATATCGACTTTTGCTGTTTTTCTTGCATATCATTGTGATATGTTCGTCTCGTGGGTTAATCCGTAACGAGATCATTGAGAATTACATGTCTCTGCTACAAGTTATTGATGTTCGGGATCGATGCTTGTGGGTTTTTGCTTTTGATCAGGTCTGATTATATTCGTGATAAGCGTGATTCTGAATCTGGGTTAGAGTTTCCACGGAATTTGACTTCAAAACACTAGATTTTATCTTTTCCTGCTCTTTGGATTTCTATAACTTTTGGATTGAATCTTTTGTGGGTTTTGCTAGAATTGCCGGGTCTGTGTTTGTTTCAATGATCAAGTCTTGGATTTAATCGATTTTTTTTGGTATCTCTCAATTGTTTCACGATCTCAAGTAGTTGAATCTTCAGTTTGATACTGTGATCTAAAATATTTGAGCTTTATACTTTATCTCCTCGTGTTGCTATGGACAATGTATGTATTTGAGCTCCTTGCGGTTTGTTTTTACTTTTCATTTTTTGCATAGTTAATTTCAATGTTCATACTTAGTCTTGTATGTATCTGATTTGCCAGGAAACTATGATTGATTTCTGTCTGATGTTTTTGTATGTTCTTGAGGTTTGTATAACAGTGTTATCACTGAAAATGTACTCTTTTGCGTATTTATGCAGACATCTTTGTTCAGTTTTTTCTACGCTTGCAATGGTTCTTGTGATGATGGATGAGGAAAACAATCTGATGGATGAAACAGCTGTCATCGAAGATTCCTCTGATGTTGAATTTGCCTGTGGAGATCAACAAGTTGAGCCTCGTGTTGGAGACGAATTTCAGGTTGAGATTCCTCCTATGATGTCTGCATCAAAACGTGCTGTGTTTCTTTCAACTTCTGTAGCTTTGGATGATTCCTCATATTCATTTCTCGTCGGACTACCTGTGCAAGTAATGTGGATAGACAAACAGAGAAAAGGACAAGGAAAAGGAAATGATAATGTTGACATGAACCAATCTTTGAGATCTTTAAAAGCGAAAAAAAGTCGTTGCTCTGCGAAGAGCAGAGGCGACAGTGACAAGAATTCGGAATACAAGAAGCAAAGATTGAATCTTGAGGCTGTTCCTGCAACACTGTCCAGATCGTGGGAAGATTTTGAGGTGGCTAGCTTTGTTCTTGGTCTGTATACATTCGGGAAGAACTTTACTCAGGTGAAGAAATTCATGGAGAACAAAGGAACAGAAGAGATAGTGTTGTTTTACTATGGGAAGTTCTATAATTCCGTTAAATACCACAGCTGGTCTGAATCCCGCAAGAAGCGGAACCGGAAATGTGTATATGGAAGAAAGCTCTATTCAGGTTGGAGGCAACAACAGTTGTTATCCCGTTTGATTCCTTCTATTCCTGATGAATGTCAGAAGCAGATGCTAGTGAATGTGAGTCTCTTTTACATTCTAATGCTTAACCATTGTATATATATAGTCTTTTGTATTGATCTTACCATTCGCAGGTCTCAAAGTCATTTGCTGAAGGAAATATCACTTTGGAGGAATATGTAGGCGCAGTGAAGGATCTTGTGGGTCTCAGCCTCCTGGTAGATGCTGTGGCGATTGGTAAAGAAAAAGAAGATCTAACTGTTCTTAGATCAGCACCAATGAAGACCAAACCATGGTTCACGGTTTCTCCAAAACCTTCTTCAGTCCCGGGCGTAGGGGCATACAATTCACTCACATCTGCTGACATAATAAATCAATTAACTGGCTATTCACGTCTGAGCAAAGCCCGTTGCAATGATATCTTCTGGGAAGCTGTATGGCCACGTTTACTAGCCAGAGGATGGCATTCAGAGCAGCCCAAGGAGCGAAGCTATTTTACATCTAAGGATTACATTGTTTTCATTGTCCCTGGCGTGAAGAAGTTTTCAAGGGACAAGCTTGTTAAAGGCGATGATTACTTTGATTCAGTCAGTGATATTCTAACAAAGGTTGCTTCGGAGCCTGAACTTCTTGAGTTTGACACAGGAGGAGAGATCAGAGAAGCGACCACCAATGAAGTCGTTGTTGCAGAGAACTCTTCTGATCAGTCAGATGATGAGTCTTCCCCGTCTGATAGTCAAAGACATCGTTATCTCAGGTCTCCATGTTCGAACCGTGGAACTCCAGGAATGAAATTCACTGAGCCAAAGACTCGCCTAGGAGATAAACATTCTCGTGTGCTTAAAATTTCACTGGACAATCAGCATGTGAAAAAACCACAATTGATGCCTCTGGATGCCAAGAACCAAGTGGATGACCCAATGCGATTCACTATTATTGATACGAGTCTAGACCACCGTGAAAAATTATCTGGGTTTAGGAGATGGAGACATTTACCAGGTGACTACACAAAAAGAGGTTCTGCAGAGGATGATGCTGGTGTAAAGAAGGAGGCAAAGGATCCATCAAAGAAGTTGATTAAGCGTAGGTTTAACAGTCGAGCAGAAACTAACTATCATTCGGTAAATTCTGCTCCATTGTTGAAACGAAGACGACTCAGTGCTTGCGTTAGGAGGGAAAAAGACCTTTTAAGAGACAGTCCAGTGTTCAAGCATTTACCGGGCGATGACACAAAAAGGAAGGCCAGTCGTGAACCAGATCAATTAAGTATGTGTGCGGTCCATCACCAAAATAGCACTTGTGAAGAGATGAATCAGGACAAAGAGAGATATGAAACCGTGGTATCGGTAGATTATATGAATTTGAAGTCTGATCAATCAGAAAAGACTGGAACTGGACCGTCTTCTTCACTTGTTGAGATTCAAGAGATTAAACCAAATGGGTTAAACTCCATCTCCAGTGTAGACAATAACTGTTCAGAAGAGGTAAGAACCGCCCATGAAGTCATTTCATCAAAACAAGAACCAAACGGGCACTGTTCAGTGTCAGATTCCGACAAAAAAGGCGCTTCCAATGATCTGGAACAAGAGCAACCAGTTAAGCTCCCTTCAATTTCAGGCTCAAAGATTAATAGTTCTCCTTCCAAAGATCTGGAAACTACTCAAGAACGTGGTTCATCAGAACAGCATGATCAGCAGACTAATACTGATGGTCCTAGAAGACAGAGCACAAGAAAGCGACCATTGACGACTCGGGCTCTGGAAGCTCTTGAATCCGGCTTTCTTACAACCAAGAGAATGAAAAACATGACTGAACCCAAAAATCGTCAAAGCTCTAGGAAGAAAAAACACTCAGCTAAAACGTGTAACAGAACACAACTTTTGCCAGATAATGGGAGTGCAGATTTGGAGCACAGAGGAGGAGCTAGAAGCATTTTTGTAAAGAAAGCACCAGCTAGTAAGCCCTTGGATCAAATAGAGGATTCTAAACCTAGCTTTCTTCTTAATGAAGCAAGAGCTGAGAGTAAGGCTCAGGATTGGATACAAGATTCAAAGCCGGTCCCAACTGAATACCCGAAACTTCCACCGATTGTTCTGAAGCTTCCATTCAAGCGTAGCTGAGGAGCTTCAGAGACTTAAGTCTGATCTTTTTGGGCGTTGGATGAGAGAAGATTGGCTTTGTTGAAGAAGAAATGTGTAAAGAAGTGAGATTTTCTTACACAGGTTTTATTCTTTTTTTATTATTATCATTAGACAGAAGTAATGCTTTTATTATTCGGTTTGCTGGTCTTATATCCAAAGAAATGGAGTGGAATAATCATGGTCAGGCATATAATCGATTAAAGCAGCATATACACAGATACATACAAATACATACTAATCTAAAGTCACAACACTGTTTATACTATACAAAGTTACAAACACAAATCTTGACTGATTTAAATGCAGTTGTCTTGCTGCGGTCGCTTGATTGCCTTGTCCAAATTATGAGAGACTGCTTTGGTTAAGTTAGGGTCTTCAAAACCAAGCTTAGCTCCAAATCATTGCAGTCATAACAATGGAACCAAATTTCAAAAAACATCATTAGTGTCAGTTCAAATTCACTTCACATTCCTTACATTAGTTTACGTTTAAATTCTTTTGACTTGCTTTGGATCCAAGACCAATTTCTGAACCTCTTTGATGGCTGAGCTAGCTGCAAGTATAATGATATCTTTCCAATCTGATGATAAAAATTCAAATCATTTTCAAGGATTTTAGAACTGAAGGCACTGAGATGGTTAATGGTTTTCTCTAATTTTTACCTCTAGAATCTGAAGTTTTGCCTCGTGGTTGTTTGGTAAACACCAGATTTCTTCAGCTAGTCTTGCTGATTCTCCAACACTTTCAGGGCACAAGAAATCGAGGGCCAGCTGAACATTCGACAGAGAATTGTATACCTGCCAGCAAAATTTTAGTTTCTTAGTAAGCACAAGAGAAAAGAATCTCGATGGACTTGACGTTGAATAGAAATATATTTACCTGAAGATTTCGGACTTGGTACGGACATCCAGCCGGAATGAAGATAGCCTCACCACGATGTTGCTCAAACGTCCATGGCTCAACTCCTGAGACAATAGCAAGATTCATCCCTTAGATTTCCATGCAATAAGCTTTTGGAAATAGAACATGAAACAGAATGCTTGTTTTTCCTACCAAACTTCTTTTAGTTGTCTCTTTTGGTGTTCGTTTAGGAACAATCCTTCATACAACGGGCGTGACACCTGAAACTCACGTAAACAAACTAGGAAACTCAATCATTTGACTTATAAAAAGATTATTCACATCTAATATATTGATTTAGAAGATAAGACTCACAAAATCAGTGTTAAAATTATCAGACTCGGCCAGTTATGAACACTAATGAATATGTGACACAACAATATGAAGATATGAAAAACAAAGAATTTTTAAGACTGGCCCATCCAAGCAATTTATGACATTCACATGCACAAGATCAAAATCAGTTAAGATTACACTAGTTTTCATACCTAAACAAGTTGTGGCCCAGCTAGTTTCAGGAAAGTTGCATTTGTCTGTGCTGCACAGGCTCAGGCCATCAATGTCTTTCCGGTTCCAGGAGGACCATATAAGAGTACACCTTTGGGTGGACTAAAACCCAAATTTTCGAACTGTTCTTTATGAGTCATTGGCAACACAATGGCTTCAACAAGTTCTTGTATCTGTCTAATGATACAAACGTCAAATATTGTACCAGAGATAATAAAAACTAAGCAAGCATAAAATAGGAGAGTGATCAACTAGCCTGCTTCTCTAGTCCCCCTATATCATTGTAGTCTTCAGTAGGTTTTTCATCAACCTCCATTGCTTTTACTCTTGAATCATACTGAGACGATTAACTCCAACCAGGTCCCCAAGCTTCAATGTATCCGGATCAGCAAGTCCAACAACCAGGAGAAAGATGGTCTGAAAAGTATAATCCACAAGAACTTTATACAAAAACTCATACATCTATATTAATTACACTAGTTGTCATTGTTCATTCAGAACTGGTTCTGTAAGTAATAAGAGAATCTGAAACTTCACCTGACGAGTTGAGGTTTTTAGAACGATGCATTTTCCCTTCCTCTGAGAGTCTAGATCAATATTCGCTCCATCTTCCTCTGCATCATCCTCTGGACTCATCTCAAGAATCTACAAAGCAGGGATAATTGATTAAATCCTAATTACATCATTACCCGCAAAATATGGATGGTAAAATATCTGGAAAAGGAGTGATTCGGAAATCAAGGACCACATAAGGCTACATTAGACTAATAATACTAGTAGTTATAAAAAACATGGTATATCTTAAAAATCAAATTGTGACACTCAACAAAAGGAATGCCATACATAACAAAACAAGAAGCCCCCATATTAAGGTATTTAAGAGAGTGAAACACCAAAGCCAACAGCCACTGAAAGTACCTCAACGATATTGCCAACTAAGTAACGAAGCTGTTTGTTAAGCTTAATCTTCTCTTGGTTTTCTCCTTCACTGATTCCAAATCAAGGTTTATCCTCTGCATTTCTTCCTAAAACAAATCAACATACATTTAAGAAAAAAAAAGACAATCCAAATTCTGGTGAATTTTTAATCCAATGAGCTGCAAATGTCTTCTAATCCGGAAAAAAATGATTCATAATTGTGATACGAAATACGAGTTCTTCAAAACTAAGTATGCGGCTTTCAAAATAAAAAGAATCCAGTGAGATGGGAGAGCAGAATTCAGAAATTTTGGAAAACCCTAATCAAAGTCATATTAAAGGTAAATAGAGATTTTGGAAAGAGGAAATGTAGTAGTTCCAAGTAGCAAATAAAAAATAGTAAGACGAGAGAGAGGCTGACCTTGAGGATGCAACTATCGTTGGCTAAGAGACGAGAAGCTCTAACGATGTCATCTGTAGTCATGGAAGCTAGTTGGTCTTCCTCGAATCTCGTATCCTCCACCATCGCTGTCGACGTTGCCATCTCCCAAGAAGCTTGAGTTAATTGAGTAAGAGAGATCTCTGAATAAATCAACGTTTGGGTTTTGGGCGAAGAAAAAACTTTATGTTACTAACAGATTCAGTTAAATAGTAAGTTATCTTTCAGCAGACAACCAATCCGATGTCGTCCAGCGGTTAGGATATCTGGCTTTCACCCAGGAGACCCGGGTTCGATTCCCGGCATCGGAGCTTTTTTAATTTTTTTCATGTATCTCAAATTTTGGTAAACGGAATTATTTCTTTCACACGTTTCGACTGACCTTTGTCTGCCAACGTTTATTGTTCAGGATTGTAATAACATGCTGAAGACTTTTTTCCTTTTTTCCTTCTAAATCAAGTTTATAACGAATCCAATTGATACTCAAACTGGTCAAATTGATAAATTACATTATATAAATCTGCAGATAAAAAAAAAAGTGTAGACAAGAAAATAAGTATGAAACTGTTCAATATTGTAGGGGAAAGAGAGTTGAAGATTGTATTTACTTTAGCTTTTGAAAGACCTAACGAACGAACACACTACAATTTCATCATAAGTTTTCAAGATCCTTTTTATATGATTTTCCTAATCGCATGATTCAAATTTACCAGGTGATTTGAAACAAGGCAGTCGCTGCCATACTGAATTTGGTCAGTCTATTCGTTCTTCTCCATGGCACCTGCAACTGAGAAGAGCTTTGTTAGAGCAACACTATAAATGGGGAGTGTTGTAAAAGGAAAATAGACCAACTTTCTTTTTATCGATAAGATTTTTAAGCATTCGAATGATTTGCAGGTGATTTAAATGAATTATCAGGTGATGTAGATGGATTTCCATGAATTTGATTCACTACCGACCAATGATTTTTTCCTTATTTTTGAAATATTCATGCCTAGAGTACTGATGGAGAGTTAAACGTGGCACTTACAGTATTTGAGGCAAGAGAACTTGGATCTAGACTCGTTCTATGCTTCTAATCCCCGCATTCTTGTCGAATTCCTCTGAAGGAACCACATTCGCAATAATCTTTTCTTGACCGCGCCAAAGAATCTGGTGAAAATTGTTTCGATCCAACAGAGACCAAATCATCTTTAACAACAAATATTTTTTAGTACACAAGACTAGCTTTCTGATAAAAAACCAATTGACATCAAACTGGAAACTTGAAAATTTTAAACTAGCCAATAAATCTGGTTATCTCTGATGAACCCTATACCTTGGTCCATGAGGAAACGAAAAAATGAAACAATTTTCCAAAACTAAGGTCTCAATAGGAATATGTGTCAGTAACATAAGTTTCCATGAAAACACTAGTTATATTAGCTCTAACTTGGAAGAGTTTGGAAACAAATTCATCATTAAGCCCAGGCAAACATCAGAAAAAGGCAAACTGAGAGGGAAATTTGACTGGGGAGATTACTTTGCTTAATAACAATAATTATCGCAATCTCTTAGTATGTGCATATGAAAATCAACATCACAATTTACAGTGCTAGAAGTTACCTTGTCAATAACTCCAAATTCTTTAGCTTTTGGTGCGTCCATGTAATATGGCCTTCTCATCACGTTCGCTACAGTCTCCACGGACTAAATGACATTAGAATGTTTCTAATTAGCCATAAAATTTAGCCACTCAAAGTTATGAAGTGAAATAAATGTTCTGTACTCACATTCCCAGTGTGCTTTGATAGTAGTTCTACAAGTTTATCCCTGTTCATTATGACCTGCAATTGCATACCAGGAATGAGGGAGATGTAGTAATAAAACTCCGATTCTTCACCCTAATAGGTTGATGAAATTCTGAACAAAATGCTTAAGTGAAAAATTTGTGTTCAACTTATCCGAGATATAATAAATAAAGACGGGAATAGGGAAGAAAGTAGAAGCTAAATAGTATGAGAAAAGCTCGGCCAAATTAAGATTCTCAAGACATTGTGTGTGTACAGCAATTCATCAAACCTCTTTGGCATGAATCAGGACATCAGTGGCAGGCATCAACCCAGAAGAAGGCACACGAGGTTGCTGGATCATTGATGCGACAGAATGAATCAAAAATTTGAGAGGCTCTGATTATCAATGGTGAGCCATACAGGCGACCAGAGTGCAGTCATAGTATACCTTTGGCATGTGGCATCATAAACCGTTTACCCTTGGTGCCCGCTGAAAGTAATAGACAGGCCTGACCTATGGCTGCTCCAACACATACTGTATGTACCTGCACAAGTAAGAACCAACCTGCTCACACGAAAAGACCTGGGAGACAAAAAGTGCTTATCTCAATAGATCAAGTAGCCTGAGTAGTTTCCTTTAGCATGACTTATATTTTTGCATTTAACAAGCAGAGCACTCATAAACAAACATTACCTCATTTTTAAGTTGCATCAGATAATCATAGATTGCAAAACCTTCTGATTCCATTCCAACCTGTTTAGTGAACATCCTTAATAAAACTGGATAGAATAAATGAGAAAAATTATCCAAAATATAAACGAAATTTTCAAAACTCACCGTTTCGCCATCATCACGAGTGGTCCCTGTGGAATTAATGTAAATGTAAATGGGTTCTTTAGGATCCAGCCACTGAAGATACATTAGCTCTGCTACAACCAGCTCCGTCACTGCTGGAACCAGCTGAAAACAAGATCAGTCAGCACCAAAAACATCAGTCTACGCAGTCCCCACCAAAACAATCCATAAGCATCGTCAGGAGGCAGAACTTACAGGCATTCCAATGTAAATAATTCTCCCGTCAAGAAGCATAGATGGTAAGTCTGGTGGAGGAGTTCTCGGTCGGTGCTCGTTATAAGCCACTGATCTTTCAACCTAATTTCTACCAATAGATTCCGTCAGCGGATTTAACTACTCAGCCTATACTCAATCTGGAATATCTCACCGTAACACTTCCAAATTCAAGAAGATCTACTTCTTTCAGTATTAAGCTCATAGATATGAGTATATAGAGATTAACTAGAGCATCTAACTACGCCTTAAATCCATTAAAATATGGATCGGAATTGGACGAGAATAGTACACCTGAGCAGGAGAAGACATGAGTATACGGCGGCACATCAGTGTTTACCGGCCGATTGAGAAGTTTTTCCGGAGAATTCGCGGCAACAGAAGCGAGCGTCGAGAGAAAAGGATCCTTTGGGTTTATTGGAGGAATAGGGATTTCAGCAGCAGCAGCTTTGGCGCGAAAGGTCTTCAAGTTTCTCCTCCCGGACAAATTGAAAGATAAAGGAGGATAAGAAGAAACAGAAGAAGAACGTGGAAGCAGCGAATTCATCGATGCTTGTAAGCAAGACGCCATAGTCAAAGAGCTGTTGGAGACGAAAGCTCGCGAAAATGGACTGGCTGAAGAAAGGAAACCAGAGGATTTTAGCGATGCTTTGGAAGGGGAGAGAATTAGTTATTTGGTCGTAAAGCCTTGGCTCCATTCTCAGATACCCAGGCTCAGTTGCAATAGACTCGAGTTTTGGAATAAATTGCAATCGCCAAGTGAGCTTTTTTTTTCTTTACACTTCTTTGATATTTGACCGATTAAACGACTAAAAAAATCGAAGAGATAGTTGTCAAAGACACCAGTTCCAACTTCCAATAGTTTAAATGTAAAAGATTTGGAAAAATCTATAACACTTCCCACACAATAACGTCTGATGAACTTTAATATGCAGCCGAGACAGAATTTTTGGCTATAAAGGACACAATAACAGACCAATTCCATGTTCACAATTGAAACTAAAAACACATTGATAGCCCAATTCGAGAAGACAGTAGAGAGTAACCCAAATCCGAATCAGAAGATTTTAATACTACCAGTCAGGGGCGGACCCAGGAAAAAAATCTATCTGGAGCACAAATAAAATGATGGAAGAAGCTAGCATACACATTAAGGAAAACAAAAGAACATGGGGCACCAAAAGCCATTTAATCAAATAAGCATAAGTGAACTAAAGGTGAATTATAACTATTTTAAAAGTAGCATGGGGCAAGTTACAAATTTGATAAAAACAAAAAGTTAATCCAGTGTGGCCACGTGTAAATTGATATCCTACAACTAACTTACGAAAAGCCCAATTGACAGACATGAGTGGCTCATATATTTACTGGGACATGTAAAATATTTTTTTTAATGGCTCGAATTCTATATATTACACATATGTTATTACATGATATTCAGGAGTCATGACAGAACCAATTTCGGTTTATCAGATTCGGACCATCGGATCTTTCCATCCGTTTCCTAGGTTTTCTAAAACACTGTCGTTTCGGTACAAAAGATACACTAGATCGTAGACACTTTTTGGGATTTTACGGAAGAAAACATTCTCTCGGCTCTACTATCTCTCAAATCTCAATCGCCGATCACTACCGTCTACGCCATTTCTTCGTGACACCGGCCTCGATCTCTCTCAGTCCGTAACTTCATCTTCTGTTCCGTTTGTTGTTTATTTTTTTGGATTGAGTTTTTTTTTCTATTGAATTTGTGCGATTTTTTGTTCAGTTTTGTTATGTTGAGTTATGCTCCAAAAAATCTCCTTTGTCTATCAACTTCCAATTTTCACTTGCAGGAAAGAAAGTATAGTTAGAGTTGGAGATTATTTTCTGGGATCGACCCTTCTCGTAAACTTACCAAAGAACAAGCCTTTCCTCGAACATGTTCAAGAAGTAAGAATCTCTGTCTCTTTCTAGTTTCTTTCTACTTTTTTCTCCATATTTTTATCATCTACCTCTGATTTTGAATTGGTTTTGCTACAATGTTGTTCGTTACGTGCTTGTGAGTAATGTAATGAGTTCTACTGTAGGTAACCACTTTATAATTACAGTTGTTAATCACAATTTGTTTATGTGATGGTAATGTGCATGTTTTACTTGATTATTGGCTACTAGTTACTTGTCTACCCCATTTTTGGTGTATAGGCTTCTGATTCGATTGCTGAGAATAGTCTTGGTAGGGGACGTTTCCTGAATTGGAATTCAATGATACTGTGTCTGTTTTTATAGTTTCGCTCTTTGATTTACCAAAACTTACAAAGAATTGTAGATCATTGTGGAAAGTTTGGGTCTTGATTGCAACTCTCAACTATCATGGAGTTTGTGTTTATCCATCACCGAAGCATGCTTACACATTCCTATTGAGTCTTTGTTTAAAGTCTTTCTCTACTGCAATCAAGTTTTTATAAGAGTGTTCTATTCGGCACTGCCCTTTACATCTACATATGCTATACCATTATGTCTGTGAAAGTGTTGTTTATGTTCATTATTTTTAACCTAGGTTTTCATTGGAGGAGATTTCATCACAAAACCAAGTAAAGGCATCTGTTCAACGTAGGATCCGCCAGAGTATTCAAGATGAGGTATGCCTGTTGTTTCATTTCTCTTTTTCCCTTCTTTAGATTTTATTGTTTCAATGTCGTTTGCTAGATATAAAGATGTTTATATAAACGTTGCAGTACCCGGGACTTGAATCAGTGATTGAGGATCTACTTCCCAAAAAGTCTCCTCTTATTGTAGTGAAGTGGTTCGTAAAATAACTAACTCATATATCAGTGTTATGTTGTATGATTTTTATTCTACCACTTTCTATTTCTTACAGTATTACTGACTATATCTCTCGTGTAGCCCAAACCATCTGACCCTAGTTGTTGTCAACAATGTCCCCTTGTTCTTCTGTATCCGTGACGGGCCATACATGCCAACACTGCGGCTTCTTCATCAATGTAACATCACTCTTCCTTCACACCACTCATGATATATGGTCTCCCTATCACAATCTGGGTGCTTATTTTAACAAATGATATATTCACCTGCTAGTTTTACTGTGGTCTGCAGTAGAACTTACCTGGTTCGAATACTGTATATACCTGAATAGTATGTCCGACCCTTGAGAAAGTTGGTTGAATTATTTGGGGTTTTGGTTTCTCTAATTTGTTGTTCCTTTGGCTTTTCTCGTGCCACTGAATTGAATAAAAGGTCCCATGTACGATTGTTTAGCCATGAACACCAATTTAGTATTTATTTTTTTGTGTTACTCGAGCTATCAGACCCTTGTCAGAGTGAGAAGGTTTTGACATTTGGGTGTTACCGGAAGACTCAAACATGTTCTTGAAAACACTAAGTTCCTGTAATTTTACTTCAATGAAACCAATAGAAAGAAACATGGATTTTTATCAGTTAACCGAGAATGTCAATTTGACACTTGAATGCTTGGAGTTTTGCAGACCCAAATATAATGAAGAGGTTTCAAGTTGATAGAGGTGCTATAAAGTTTGTTTTCTCTGGTGCAAACATAATGTGTCCTGGTCTTACATCCCCTGGAGGTGTTCTGGATGAAGAAGTCGAGGCTGAAAGACCAGTGGTATGAACAACAAATACCTTCCTTGGGGTTGCATTGCTGTTTGTTTTGGATCTTAAACCGTGAACCTATATGTGTTTAGGCCATATATGCAGAAGGAAAGCAACATGCCTTGGCAATAGGCTTCACCAAAATGTCAGCCAAGGACATGTAAGTTATTATTTTCCTCGTGTGCCTTTATGCCGAATATAAACATGTTCTTTTAGATATTTCCGTATATACGCCGAAGTACAGACTCTTGGCTCCAGTTTCCTCTGTAAGTTATATTTCTTATTTAGTTTTCTTTTGTTTGTTCTCAGAAAGAGCATCAACAAAGGGATCGGAGTGGACAATATGCATTACCTTAATGACGGTCTCTGGAAGGTACTAATCCCCTCGTTATCACTTCTCAATTCTCACATTCCAAGCAATCTCATCTGTATTTACTCGATTTTGGAAGAACACAAAGCAAAAGTTTCTAAAATATATATTACCTGCATGTTTGAAATGTCTGCAGATGGAACGGCTAGATTGAGGACCAAGCCAAATGTCAATGTGAATCACTGTCGGGAGAAATATATTATGATCTCCTTTTATGTTCTCTAAACTTATGGAGTTTTTGTCCGGATCAACCTTAGCTTTGATTTGAATTGTTTTCAAATATTTGATGTTTATTTTATGATGGAACATCAACCTTGTACGTTTTTACACTGACGATCACTAAGCAAGATCACAATCTCTTTGGAGACCATCGGATCATTATCGGTTGGTAATGTGAGAATCAACAGCCATATTAAGTATTTTTGATTAATAATTTTAAAATTTTGCAAGTTTTCTCCATTCTCATTTATGTTTAATTGGACTTTTCTAACAATACATTTTTAATTTTTAAAAAATTATTTTTGGCTTTGTTTTCCTTCTTTACGTCTGAGCTTTGAATTTTCCAAATGTACAAAAAAGCAGTTAGATATTGATTAAAAATCAAATAAAATGTCAATTTCGGTGTGACATCAGTATAAGTTAACCTAACTGAACATACTAAACAAACTGCTATTAAATGTTGAAAAAAACAAACTGCTATAAAATCATTTGTATTGTGTATTACTATGTCATCACCTATATTTTCAAATCTCATGTACTAATGCATATCAAAGTTATTGAAGAGGAAAAAAAACTACCTAAAGTATGACACATAATTAGCTAACAATTAGGAATAGTGTGCCAACTATTATATACTTAGTATGTGTTAATTATACTTAGTAGCTCTCTATTACTACTTACACGTGCTTGCACGATATGACAACGTTTAATTGACCAAATTTCGCCAGTTGCATTGCATGAGATTAGGTAGCACCAAAATTTCGATAGGGGCTAAGAATGTTCTCATCCTCATATTATATGAATGTAAAGACGACATGTTTTGTTTTATAAAATTGTAACGACGACATTAAGATTTCGTTATTTTTCTTCCACTAAATCGGAATTATTTGTAATCATATAACTTACGCATTAGTTCGCCGTTTCTGTCATTTTAAAAATAATTGATAGAGATGTTTGAACAAACTAATACCTAAAAGGTTATTAATCAAAATTTCTGATTCTTTTGTTAGATAAAGATACAAATAAAATTATTTTGTTAAATAAAAACGTCAACACAAATAAACCATAGTTTTCAATAATAGTCCGCCTTGCGAACCAAAGATTTGACAGTTCGTGATCTCGTCAGATGACAAGTCGTGGTCTACATGCAAGGTTCGTCACTGAAAAAGAACTTGTTCCGAATTGTTTGCCAATCTGTTATCTATTTTCTCTGGCAGGAGAGGAACCACCGTTTGCACCGCCAACAGTTCCGATCCTCTGCTTCAATCATCTCCCAAATTGATGCCACTATCCTAAATAGAGCTTCAAGTCTCAGATCTATCAATGATTCTGCTGTTTCTCGTCTGCTCCAACTATGGCTGTCAATTTCTGGTTAAGTGAAGAGCTTTCGCTCCGATTAATTAATTTATGGGACCTCATTGTCTCATTTCGATCGTTGGCATCGCTCCGATTAATTAACAGGTTTCACCCGTTTCATCTCCTATCGTGAGAAAGTCTTCTACAGACTTC
Organism: Cardamine chenopodiifolia; assembly: GCA_963922655.1. Lineage (NCBI taxonomy): Eukaryota > Viridiplantae > Streptophyta > Magnoliopsida > Brassicales > Brassicaceae > Cardamine > Cardamine chenopodiifolia. Next base: position 1,824,311 of record OZ000467.1, read on the forward strand.
TAATTTTGTTCCTTTATTACTTGGGCTTAATATTCTACAGTCGTTATTAATGGGTGAGGCCCAACAAACAATATCACATTCGCTAGGTCTGTAATATTTTTCCTTCTTTTTGCAATTTAAATTGAAAGCTTTTTTGACGACAAAAAAAAAATTGAAAGCTTTTTAACAAAAAAAGTCGTGGTCTACATGCACAGGAAGAAATAATGTATAGCTCAATCAGTTATTACGGACCCGCCAAATTATGTTTATCATCTTACACTTTTCTCCCAAAGTAAACACAATTATCAGGAAGAACCAAAATTTGGTACTCATATTAGTCCATATTTTGTCGTTTAGGTCTACATAGTACATGCATTGTAATATCTACCGAGCCACCCGTTTTTTCTCATATATAATTATTGACTCAAACTAAACACAATTACCAGCTAAACCCAAATTTGGGCACTCATCTTTAGACCATCAGTTTTGGGTTTTAGGCCTCACTTCAATCCCATCAATCGCAATCCCACCCTTCAATTGATAGCCTTTAACTTCGGTTAGACTCATCACAACCTCCTCGTCACTTTCTCGTCCAGTCTCGAACTCTCCGAGCTCTATCTCCATCCATCCATCGTCTCTCATCTCGGGCTCCCTCCGATGAGTTCCGACAACCTCGTCCATTGCCATCCTCTGTTCTCGCTGTCCGTAAAACACCCGCTCCATTTGTTGTTTCTTGTTATCCAAGCAACATATATAAGTGTTCTTCCTTTGCTTCTCACCATTTCCCACTTTTATCGAAGTCTCTGCTGGAACTAGGTCTAGTCCATATGCACGTGCCGTCACTTTCATAATCAGATAAGCTCCGTATTTTGTGTTCGGCGATAAAGCTTTGGTTTGGATTTTTCCGTTGATTTCTAACCAGTCCGTCATTATAAGTTCAACCCCTTCCGAAAATCTATAGTCCAAAATTTAAAATAAAATGACTACTACACCACCAAGATATAGTTTATTAGTATTAATAATAATAATGACCTTGAATCTGATCGACGACTCCAAGACCAGTAATGTCGTTGCTCGCTCCAAGTTATGGAAAGATCTCTTGCCGATAAAATATACGATATCTTCCCAGAAAGCCTATCGATCTTGAAAATCTGAAATTGAAGTTTCTTGTTTTTATTGAATGAAATACAACAAAATGATAATTATACACTGAGGGGGAAAAGATCAAACCTTTCTGCCATTATCGATGAGAATTGATTCACAGAGGCATCGATAGAGTTCCTTTTTGGAGGAAAATTTTCGATGATGATAAGTTGATCTAGAGATCAGACGGCTGTAATCGGATGGTTGAAACTTCTCCCAGACGAAATCAGAGTCTCCGGCGACCCGGAAAACAGAGGAGACAGCCGCCGAAGAGAATGTGTCGGCCGGAGTTGTGAAAGAGAGAATATTAGCCACGCATGCTTCTGGTAACATCATCCTTGTTCAGAACTGAAGACAGATGAGAAGGTTATTGAACAAACCTATGGCTCTGTTCTCAAGTTGTGTGTTTTGTTTGTTTTTTTTTTGAGACGGGAACGGTGACTGATAAATAATGATGACTCATATATAACAATGCTTGGTGTCCTCCTAATAATGTCTATTTTGGACCCAAGAGCCCATTCTTTATATTGAAATTAATATTTTCTTGCCTTTCTGGAAGACAAAAGGTTTGGTGGTTTTTTGTTCTCTGAAAACATAGTCTGTGTTCTTTATAAAATTAATATTTTCTTACCTTTCCGGAAGACAAAAGGTTTGGTAGTTTTTTGTTCTCTGAAAACATAGTATGTGTTCTTTATTTGAGATCTTTGGTTTATATCATCACTATGTGTTTATATGTGTTTTGTCATTTTTGAGAATTCTTTCTGGTGTCAACAATGATCATAGTTTCATTGATAGACTCGAGTGTATCTCGACAAACAAGACAGTCCACGTAAAATTTTGTAGGTACATATTGAAATACATGTAAAAATTTTGAAAACATAGGAGTCGTAAAACGGTTTCAAACCATGGACCTAACCAAACTGAACCAAACCACAACAATCAGAAAACCAAACATTTTCAGGGTCACATTCGGTCATTCTTATCAGCAGAGGAAAAAGACAGACCGAAACGAACTTCAATGAATGGGTGCACTAACCAAATATGAATTCTAATTACAACTTGGAAAGACCTGTTAGTATATTAGCAATTCCCAAACAAACAAACAAAAACAACTCTATGAAGGTATTGGTTAGCATAAAGTTAAGAACGCAAACCACGGAAATCTTAAACAATGGATAAGAATTGGATCTATTCTCTCTCTCTCTCTACAAACATTTGCATACACTTCTACTATTACCGCTACTTCTCCAATCAATGCCTGGGAAAATAACACAAAACCAGGCTATCTCACACCACACCAGAAGAAGGTAGATAAGATAGTAATAAACATGCAAATTTCTTACCGGGTAATTATGATTTCTTTCTAGACAAAAGTGCCTTCAAGTTGTCACTGATCCTTTGCTTGGTCTTTTTCCTTCCATGGCGTCTTTCTTTTTCTTGCATATTGTGCATAGGAAGGGACCTTCCCATCGCTTAGATGCTGAGGAGATGATGGGACCTCCGTTGCTTAATAAACCTTCACCCGGAGATTCATCTGTTTGGCATACAGCACATCTCAAGAGCCCAGTGTCCGTATTTAAAGGAAGATCCTTTCCCAATCTACATTTTAAAACACCAACCCACAAAGACTCATAATCAGTATCTGAAGCTCACAGTTACTAAACAGGTTGATAAGCCCTTAAACATGGATAAGAGTTTGGCAAAATCAACTCCTGGCTAGAAGATTACCTATCTGCAAGCAGAGCAGAACCTTCTTCAAACAATTCTTCTACAACTCCAACAGCAGAAAGCTTGTTCCCGTTTTTGTTGTTGGTACCCGTCTGGTTTTTCCTAGAAAGAAATGAGGTGAACGCGTTCTGCTTCTTTATGGGCATTGGAGCCAAGGCAAGATGATCCGATGGAACTATATCAACAACTACACAAGTAGTATCATCCTTCAACCCTTTTGTTCGCAAAGCTTCCTGATAAAAACATATGATTCAGAAAATATGAGGAATCGAGACCGGAGGAAGTACACAACTAAATCAGCGGGGTTGATAACCAACTTTAACAACAACTTTAGCAGCAAGCTCTGCAGATAAACCACGACAAGCTTTGGCAGCCATATCAGAAGACAGTATATCCCATATACCATCTGAAGCTATAATGAGTCTCCCTCCAGCATCTGAAAGCTGAATTTACAGATAAAAATACATTTTGTTCAATGTCTAATATAACCATTCATATTTGCACCTAGGGGAAGGGAACTTACTTTCACTTGCTTAACATGCGGTATTGGGACAATAAATTCTCCCACATCTGTATCACCAATGGACCTTGAAAGACACAAACCACCAGGCCAGCATCGAAGTGGGCCGACCTAATGCATCATCAGAATGAAAGCAAGTTAATATCATGGAAACCCCAAGACCTATCACACATTACAAACCCACAACAGCCAAAACACATTGAAGCAGTAACTTAATTTACTAGACATAATCATACCTCATTTCCACCAAAAACATTGAGCCTTCCGACCTCACCTCCACTGGCAGTTATGCGTTCTCTCTCTTCAACATTCTCTTCCAGCCTGTGGTCGACAGTCAGTAGAGAAACCACACCACCTTGGGTGTCTAATATGCAGCGTGAGTCACCAACAGAAGCAACAGTGATAGTCCAACCATCAATTAGAACAAAAGTCACGGTTGTTCCGGAAGTTTCCCCTGTAAGCACAACAGATCTTAACGGTTAGAGCATGCTTGAAAGACAAAAAATGAAAGCACAGGCCTTTAAAGAATGAGCATAAGCGTAGACCTTTCTGCTGAAATTCAATGTCAGTTTTCACAAAGCCTGCAACTAAAGCTCTAGGAAGAGCTTGAAGCCACTCTTCCCTGCTTGGGCCTTGAGGAATTGCACTCACCACATTATCCAGAAGATGTTCCTTAGTATAAATGGCAGCTGAATTACCATTGTGTCCGTCAAATATCTGAAGAGAAAACAGAAAGAGTAAGTTCACAGGAGGTTTGAGTTTAGAGAGAGATATGCTTCACTGCACAGAGGTTAGTTAGAAGGAAGAATGCCTCAATTTACCCCGAAAACTGAAAAAGCAGATGATGGATCACCAGGTACTCTCTCACAATCAGTTTTGATCAAAAAGTAGTCCTCTCCTTTCTTAGCGAGAGCAGCTTGACCATACTTGATAACAGGTTTGTCTACTTTCTCGCTCCTCAGCTCCCGACCAATCAGGGTTGCAAGAGGAACATGGGAATGTTTCGTCCTCGGAGCTTTTGGCAGGCTCATTATAGTTTAGCCTTCAGCATTGGCTGCAACCAAATCTAATTCAACATAGACAAAAATCTTTAGTTGACGCAAACATTTACATACACATTTTTTGAGTCCAACTCAAATAATAACAAATCAGGTAACCTTATTATACACACTTTACTAGTGCGAATTTCAATTCTCATCCAAAAATATGAATTGGTATCTGAATGGAACCAAACAAATAGAAAAAAATCTAGAGAGAATGCAGAGGAAAACCCTAATCTAGGAATATTCTAGAATCCCAAACATTTATTGAGATGCAGAAAAATGTATTAAAAGTAGAACTGAGAAAATTAAATGTAGAATCACAAGAAGAACACAATCGAATCTACTTAGCCAAGTCAGAATCCATCTAAAACTCACCAAAATGAAATTGCGAGGAGCATACACAACAGATCTAGTAGAAACGTTGTCTCATAGATAATGCTAAGCTCCTCGCTGCTTCTCCGGGCCTGTCGTCGGAAGTTGAATGGAGTATAAGAGACTGAAACCGCGTGAGGAAGAGAAAGGAAGTCTGCAGAGTTTGTGGATTCTCTTATAATTTTATTAAGAAATTTATTTATTTTCTTCATATTACGGAATTGCCCCTCAAAAAGTGCCGTTTTAGGTATATAATCCATATATGTAACTTTTTCAAGTAATTATAGAAATAGTTTTTATTTGGGAATGTATCGTTACTCTTCTTCTTTTTAAGTACTAAGGCACTGTTGTCATAAAATGAACAAAATTCCTTGAATTTATAAGGTTTTTTAAGGGTTTCAACTTTTTAAAAAATTGTGAAAGATCCATATTTCAATAATACTTTAAAAGTTGCCTGATTTTTGTAAAAAAAATTTTGTGTGGGTTTGTTGAAGTAGTTAACAAATTGACACACTTTTCAATATTTGTTTTGACTTTTACTTGCAGCAGTTAAACATCACCATCTATCTAGTCAAACTGCCAATGAAAATGAATTCACTTCTTATTTAGTAGCTCAACAAATATCATTTGGTACAATTGCTGAGTTTACAAATCATTTGTTAATAAAAGTATATAGGATGAGATTTTAGATATTTAAACCTTTGTGAAAAAAGAAAATGGTGGTTTTATCAGTTGTTTTTTATCTTAGTGTCGAGAAGTAGTATACAATATATCGACAATCCATTACACACAAAAAAATGCCACCCAAAATTGACAAAACATTTCGAAATATACATATTCAATCTATGATTCATACGTATTCTACTCTTCGTATATATGACCACATATGAATGGGGCCGCCAAAACCAAACAAAAACGAACCAAAACAACAGTTGTACTGTTTGTATTTGTAACATACTCACAACATGTTTGATTACTTGGGATTTCGTCTCTTCTTCACGACTACAGTGTTATGCCTTGCGGAGGTTTGTCCTTGTGAGTTAATAGCCCCAAGCAATAGTCTCCTCGTAGGCGCGAGAATAAGCGAAGGTATCATACTCCTGACTATCAAACGTTCCACATATATCTTAACAAACAAAAAACAAAATCATATGTGGCAATAGTCTGCCATATTTGGACAAGCTCGAAATCATCGAATTCCACGAGGCAACGCTCTTTTCTCTCATCTTTTTGAACAAACTAAGACCTCTTTCAATGTTCCCGGAATCACAGAAGCCACGAATCATTAGGTTCCAGACGACAACGTTTCTGTCGGGCATTTCATTGAACACTTTCTGCGCATCACCCATTCTGCCACCGGAAGCGTACAACTCAACCACGTCAATTCGTATCGACCCAAGCCGGTGTAGCATAGTTCTAATAACCTCCCGTGAACACATTTCCCAAACCGTAGATCAGAAAGATACGAACAGGATTTGAGCAAAGGCACGTAAGTATACTCGTCAGCCCAAATTCCGAGGCTTTTCATGGAAGAGAAGAACGAGAGAGATTGCAGAGGCGGGCCGACGAGGGAATAGCATTTGATGATGGCGTTAAAGACGAGAACGTTAGGGTTTTGGATATGAGAGAAGACGCGGGAGGCGTAATCAGAGTAGCGGAGGGATCCGCAGATGGAGATGAAGTGAGCGAGAAGGAGATTGGAACCATGAAGGAAGTGACGGAGGAGATGGGCGTGGATTTAGGGTAAACGGTTTCGAGTGTTGTGCCCGTGGAGAAGACGCAGCAGCTTCCTCTCGATTTCCATTAAACATCTCTGCTCATCTCTATTCTCGCTCAACTACTTGCTTTGCGCCAATTTAAAAATTCAACAGTTATTTTATACATTCGCTTACCGGTTCGCTACCTGAACCATCGGTATTTGCTTGTTTCTTCAAGTTGTTGCTCTGAATACCAAACGCAAACAAGCAATCAAAGCTTATATTATATCTCCAGTACTACCTCTCATTCTGTTCTGTTTGAATCTGATATTTGCATTTACAATCTATAACAATATAATTGTGCTTAACATTTTTACAAAGTACACTAAATACAACCGAACAATCAAGGGTTTAACCTCCAGTACAAGATCAAGATAAGAGTTTCTACTATTGTCGACTTTCCTAAGATGCACCACCGTCTCTTTTGCCCAGTGACTTATGTTCGTCCTGAGATTCATTCTTTTTCTGCTTTAAGAAAATAATAAGTCCAGAGGCAATTATAGTTTTACCATTAGTTTCTGGTTTAACACTGAAAGATATGAATAACTCAAGACCACCAGACCTTCTCCACTTCAGGAATTGGACTACGAAAAAACTCCAGGGAAAAAAAACCAACTCTCTGGATCAAACGCTGTAGGGGTTGAGTTCCAGTTTAATAATACCGATGACTCGTAGAGCTTAGAAACCCATCTCATTAATCTTCAGGAAGGATATAAAACCACCATTTCCTTCTTGAATAACTGCCGAGTTCAAGGCAAAACATTACCAGAAAGTTGCATAAACAGACTTTGGCCACAAACATCAAAGACTCTTTTTATTAGCAACTGAGGCTTCGTATTGTTCAAGTTAATGAACTTTTTTTTGTTTGTCTCTGTTACTGTTTCTAATCAATTATCGATTCACTCTGATAGCTGACAATTCATTGCAAAAACTTTACCCTTTTAAAATGCTCAACTTCTTGCTCCAATAGCAATGCACTAGAGTTTTTGTTTACTTGATCTTCAGATCCAATCACTAAGGGTTCCTGGTTTTGTTGTTTAAGCACCTGCAAACATACAAAAAAATCAAAGTGAAATGAAGAGAGAAGGATTAAACCAATAACATTGAGCTGATTGGTTGAGCTGTAAATATCCATTCTAGCCCCGGCAAGGAAATTGACTTACAAGCTATAAACATTCACAAGATTCAAAGAAATTGACCAACTCAATGATTATAGAGCTTGAAATGATCATTTATGAGTTTGCTCAATGTATGCTTTAGTTCAATTGTCTCTAAAAATTGGGTCACAAATAGTTTACTTGGTGGGTTAATAGTATATAATATTCAAGAAAATCGTTGTCTTGGCCACTAAAGACATTGTGCCGTCATAATGAATTCAGCTGAAACTAAAATCTCTAAGATAACTTTTTGGTTCCATTTCACAGCTCACCCTAGTGGATTTACCAGATGCACATCAAAAAAGAGGTAGTGATCAGGAATTCTATGTCACTAAGACATTAAGATGGTAGGAAATAGAATGATATAAAAAAAGTTTACTTACAAGTTTGAAGCTCTCAGAAGATTCAAGAAATTCAACGTCATGGAGATCCATATTCTCACTCCATTGAAGTATAACAGATAATCGTATAATAAAACACATGATTATGAATTTCCGCTTTGCCTGCAACAGACAGAACGAGAATCAAAACAACAACCACATCAACAGATTGAGCCTGGTTTGCTAAGATGAAATATGAGACACACAACCTCTTCAGTGAAGTTCTTAAGAGGTGCACGATCAAGCTTAGGAAACTTCTTTCTTTGGTATCTCATAAGCAATGCTATAAGCTACAAATCATATGATAGTAAGCAGAGAAGCAGTAAATTTAAGACAAGTTCCTCCTTCTAGAGGATAAGTATCCTACCTCAACTTCCTCAGCAGTGTAGCTATGGAGATGATCACCATTCTACGAAAGAAGACACTTTAATAACAACGAGGTTAAAAATAGAAATATAGATTACTGTTAATAAGCTTTTTGAATTGCTTTTCCAGCTTTATAAACTGCTGTGCTTATTGAATAGCATGTTTTGACAGCGTTAGATTAACTAACCTTGATGATATGATAAGACTGTTTATGATATCCCTTTTTCCCTGTGATGATTCCAATATTGTGTAAGAAACAAGCAGCTTCGAGATACTCAAGATCCTTATCGTCTAAGATGATGTTAAAATCATTGCACTTCCTCAAACCTACAAAAATTTCCTGAAAAATCACCGAACTATCAAACCTATTAAATAAAACAAATGACCATATTCAGTTGTGCAGACCTATAAATGGAATTTGAAACCATTAGGCATTAACACACACACACACAACGATAGAAGTCAAAACTGCGCAAAATATCTCAAGAGGTACCCAGAGCGGAATGCCCTATTCAGAAGATATGATAAAAAGCAACAATCTTTATGAACCAATATTTCACAATTAAGTTGCTCGTAAAAAGGAATGTACCTTGGCGATGTTGGCACAGTGCATCGCATGATTCATTCTCTTTTTTCCATTGAATCGCGTGGCAAGCCTTATGACTGATCGCCACCTCGCATTGGCATTCAAATCATATAATCCACCAAAGGCTTTGGCTAGAGAATCAGCAATCACACCCTCTGCCAATGAATACTCTGAGACCTCCATTTCCTCGATACCGAGAGCCTTGAATATTTCCTCCAATAGTACCGCTCCAGCAACAATAAACTCTGATCTTCTCTTGAAAAAGCCTTCTCTCCGGATCAGCTCTTCATCTCCTTCACTGCAAAGCTTCGCTACAATACTGCTCAATTCTCTTGTACTAAATCTCCAATCTCTCTTATACCCCTCAAGGTTGAATTGACACAAATCAGCTCCATAGCCACTGAAAACTGCATTCTCAATAGCTCGTGTAGTTCCAGAAGATCCCACAACCACCTCAAAGCCATCAGATTGTTTCAATTTATCAACTAACCCAGACTCATCAATTGCATGACGGATATAGTCTCTCATTTTCTCCAATCCAATACCGTTTTTCACGAACATCTGCGTCAAATTCACATGACCTAGCTTCAAAGAAACAGCAAGCTTCACATCACCACGCTTACCAACCACAAATTCAGTAGAACCACCTCCTATATCAACACACAACACAGATTTCTCAAACACAGGTAGAAACTGAAGCACGCCAAGATAAACTAACCTCGCTTCCTCTTCACCAGAAAGCAAATCGACCTTTAGCCCGATGTCTTCGTACACTGCCTCCACGAACTGTTTTTGATTCTCTGCTCGCCGTAGAGCTTCCGTGGCAACGCATCGGATCCGGTCAGAGGAGACGTTGTGTGAGAGAATCAGACTTTTAAATTTCCGTAGAGACTGTAGAGCACGAGCCTGAGACTGAGACGAAATTGAGGTAGGAGATTCACGGGACAACACGACTGGCTCTTTGAGTCTCTCGATGGGAATAAAAGATCTACCAGAAGGATCAGCGTGGACTATAAGAAGTTTGAAAGAGTTTGTTCCCATGTCAATGGAGGTGAAGAACTGCGATGATATAGGATTCGAGTTCATCGTCGATCGAATCTCTTTCTTTCCACAAAATTGCTCCAATGGCAATTGGAATAACATTTGTCTTCCCAAATATTAATATATTTTCTACTGTCAAGTTGATTATTATGAAATCCATAGGCAAATTACTGTTCTATCCCTACTCCTCGATAGCCATTTATTAGAACGAACCGGGAATAAGTGTGTATCCATTTTAATGCTCGACAAGACTGTTCATTGTGATCGTCTTTCAGAATCGAACAAAATCTAAATAGCAAAATCGAATAAGATAATTGCTTGGAATTAATATAAAACCGATGATAAAACTTAAAATATTACATTCTTCACTCGTGCTAAAGAGTGACAATAAGCCATCAGAACATTCAGATCTAAGCACGTTCGCCTCTGATTCTTCTAGCGAGTTGGATGTCTTTGGGCATAATCGTGACTCGCTTGGCGTGAATTGCGCAGAGATTGGTGTCTTCGAAGAGACCTACAAGGTAAGCTTCAGCAGCTTCCTGGAGAGCGGCGACGGCACTGCTCTGGAAACGAAGATCCGTCTTGAAGTCCTGAGCGATCTCTCTCACAAGCCTCTGGAAAGGAAGTTTACGGATCAGAAGCTCAGTGCTCTTCTGATACTTCCTAATCTCTCTTAGAGCCACCGTTCCAGGTCTGAATCTGTGTGGTTTCTTCACTCCTCCGGTCGCTGGAGCAGATTTCCTCGCCGCTTTTGTTGCCAGCTGCTTCCTTGGAGCCTTTCCTCCAGTCGATTTCCTAGCCGTCTGCTTTGTACGAGCCATTTGGTAAATGAGATAAGAACTGTTTGATTTTCTCGAGAAAACTATGGAAGACGAGAGATAGTTGAGATCTGATTTGTGAATTAGTTCGACGGAGAAAGGGGATATTTATCGCCTGGGAATTTCAAGAAGCGGGAAAAAGATTTCGTTTATTCTTCTTTTAGCGAGACTAAATCTGAATCGTTGATTGTTTTTTAATCGACGGACATTAAGGGCTAACATCATGAATCCGCATGAAATTATAGGCAATGGACAACCGTAGATTAATAAAAAGTTTACGGACAGATTTCATTCTTTTCTAATGCTGATCCGAGAGAAAGTGCATAGAGTGTAGATAACATGAAAACGGTAACGAATATGCGAAAGTAAAACATGCATAAACATGAAAACGATGTTTTTCAAAAAAATTAGAAAATGGATAAGTGTTCGAAATGTGTACATATATATATATATATAATTAAAAATATATAGTGAAACATCAAAACTATATTTAAAAATAATTTAAAACAACACAAATCTAACACATAAGATAAAAAGTTCATAACCATCAAAATCAAATTTTTAAATCAAAATCTTCATTCATATTATTAAAATATTTAAATTTTATTATTTTAATAATTATGAGATTTATTATTCTTTAAATAAATTACGATATTTTGTAAATTAAAATAATAATAAATATCATATATATTCAATGTTTTTAAAATAATTATTCATTTATTAAGTTCCAAAAAAAAAAAATCTTTTTGTTTCCAAAATTGAAATGAACGTTTTCGAATTGCAAGTTTTCAAAAACACTTTTCTATCGCGTTTCCAAAACATATATAAAATGGGATCATAGAGTTTTTATACTACGTAACATAGAGCAGTAGCAGAAATAGAGAAAGAATCAAAGACAATTTTTACCAAAAACACACACTAAGACCCATTACCTAATTCGGCCTGCAATCTGTGCCGACGTATCATATAAATATTTTCTTTTTAACAACCAGCTTATTATGGCTTAATCCATGGAAAATGCTATCCAGGGACATAAATTTTGTATATCAGTTTTGTACAAATATTATAACTTCATCTTCGGATATTAGATAAAATATTGCTGCCTAAGGTTAAGCAAAAACAAATGTTGTACCACACAGTTCTCTAGCGTTCTAGGCAATTGTTCATGGTTTAAGTAAAAGTATTCGTATGAATCTTTGTTTTGTCAAAATATACGTATTCAAATGGAAGTCAATCCAGTATAACCAAATGGAATTTGATTGAGAAGTTAAAGACATTCTACGGGTTGGTATGTATTGACTAGTGTTGGGAATAATGTGGTTTTTTATTTATGGGTACGTGGGTTTTTATTTGCTGTGGGATGGATTCGAATATGGTTTAGGAAAATTATATTTTTGCGGATTTAAATGGGTGGAGTTATATTTTTGCGGATTAATGGGTTAGGATCGTGGAGCTTACGGAAATCACATTTCTAAACCCATTAATAATTTATAAACTAAACTAAATCTAACTACTTAAGTCTAAAAGTCCAATAAAAAATATGTGTCCTAAATCTCTTCTAAACGGATTTGTGGGTATTAGTTTTTGTGTTTGTGCTTTACCTGCAGGCTGCAGGATTCGCAGGGCTTAGTAGAACAGTTGCATATCTAATAATTTATATGCTCTGTATTGCGGAACGGTTTCGAATACTCTTCAGATGCTTACCAAATCTGAAAAAAGCCCGAAGTTATTTGTACTTCTCGGAAGCCTCCGCCCACTAATTTTTTTTCAAAATCCGCATTTTCAAAATCTGCAGAAGCCACGTAATCCAATCAGTACTCAACACGGCAGATACATTTGTCATTAGGAATGACATGTTGCTATGGTATTGGATGAAAGGGCAAAAGAAGGCTCACAATAAGCCCTTAAGCAAAAGATTTAACACGTGGAATGATATTAGCAGTTGGTGACGGTGATAAATAACAAAAGGAAGTGTCAATCTCGTGGGGAGTAAATAGTAAACAAAAGAAGCAGATCTCTCGGGTGTTTTCGTAAAAAACATCACTTGTTGGATTGAAAGTGATCTCAGCCGTTGGATTCCAACTGATTTTCTTAATCTATAAATTTCTAAAAGCGTGTGCCGAGGAACATTGATGTGTGTATTTTCATTATACATAAATCAGGATTTGGGCCCGATAACTTTCAGCTTTACATTGATGGTTCTTCGTGTTAAGATAAGCGTAAAAGCTACTCAAAATCTGACTTCTATTGATAATGACAAAAACCCATAGAAGAAGCAAACTGTTTTTTTTTTAATATAAACTACTTTTATATCATCTTTGCGTGTTCTTGTTTACTCATTGATACCTTTAGTCTCATCATCTATAAGATTCTTGGTCTCTTTGTATGATTTAAGCTCTATTGTAGAATACACACCTTTGTCACTGTAATCTTACCCAATTGATGAGAAAAACGTTAGAGAGATTCCAAAGCTGTGAGAGTTTATGATCAATACAGTGAAGATTGGTGTCTTAATTACAAGACTTGGAACAAAGAGAAGATTCTTCGATGTTCTCCTATGTTAATTGTGAATGTCCTGGAAGTTTAGCTACTCCTCTAAGATCCAACTGTTTACGAAATCTCTGCGCATCTGTGAATATTCCTATACCAGAAAAGATGTTAGACATAAGCAAATAGTCTCCTCCATGGCTTCTCTCCAAATCCATTAGCTTTCTAGTAACCCTCTCAGCCATTTCAGCATCATCATAAACGCTACAAGCTCCAAGCAACATTCTCCAAATGACAGCCTTTTGGTCAATTAGAATTCCAAAGCGATCTTCTCCGCTTCTTCTAATCTTCCTTTTCTTCTCAGCATATCTATTAGACATCCATAGTGCTTCACATCCGGCATGATGTTGTACTTGCTTACCATCTTGTTGAAAAACTCTAGAAATTCTTCTTCTGCTAAACCTCCATGACTACAAACGTTCAAAACATTGATCATGGTCACTCTGTTCGGTTTTTAATCCCAATCTTCCCATGTCTTTGAACATACTGACCGCTTCTTTGCATTGCAAACGCCGAGATCATCGTTGTCCACGATACCAGATTTTGCATAAGCGTCGATGAGAGAGTTTGTCACACGGATGTCACATGGAACAAACCCTCTTTTCCCAACATAAGCATGAACCGATCTGCACATCCTTTGATCTCCTAAGTTCCAAACAGCTGGGAATTTGCGTAGCAAATTAATTTCCATCTGTATCTCACAGTGGAAACGGCAAAGGAGATAATTTGTTGGCGGAAAAATTGTCCATAACTTTAAAAAATGAATAAAGGTTAGACAAAATAGATTCTTTTCTTAAATGGCAGCGCCATGAAAATGGGCACATGGAATGCTTTTTTTTTTTTAACTTTTTCATATCTCGCTTTCTGAGTGTTTTTTTTTCCTCTCAGCTTACCTTTTAAATTGTGTTTAAAACGGACATAATTCTTGGTCAGATTTTGATCCAAATATATATATATATATAGTTTGGATTAGTTTGTTATACTTCTCCGACATGCGCAAATGGATTAGTTTCCTATCGTTTTTCATCACATGCCTTAGAATTTCAATAAATGACTGATTGCACTTAAAAAGTGATCACCGCCGATGCCCGGACATTATCCGAACCATGTTTCTTGTTTGAGGTTAAGACATTTGACAATAATTGGCGGGAAAAAAATCCATTTGACAAACTTGTGGAATTGGGAATTTTGTACTTGTTTCATCGTTAAGAAATTTAACTACTTAAAAAGTATCAATTTATAAAACTTATTTGCGTCGCTCCGGATTTGAAAATTTAAGGCATAACTTTAGAGCTTTGTGCCAATGGAGAAAGATAAAGAACAATCACAGGAAATAATAAAAACAAAAAGATTAATAATGAAACTTGAAAACAAAATACCGGTAAATAAGGGCAAAAGTGGAATTTTCTGTGACACGTATAGATAGCCTCGCTGTTTCACGCCTCTCTCTCTCTCGGTGGATTGGCGGAGATATATAAACTGCTCTCTCCTTTTATCTTCTCTTGTTTCTAAAATAGTCACATTTTAACTCACCACAGAGAGAGAGAGAGAGAGAGATTAGTAGATTTACATATCTAGATCGATTCTAATCTGAAATCTTGTTGAGGAAGAAGAAAATATTGTGATATGTTTTTTTGTCTTCTTCTAAATCTCTGGTTTAATAGGATTTGATGGTGGATTCTCTGTTTCCGAGCATCGAAACCATAGGTGACGCATCTTCAGAGTCGAGACGGAAGAAGCGGAGGATATTGGAGACGGCCGAGGCAGAGGCTGAGATAGAGGCGCGACGGATCAATGAAGAAAGTTTGAAGAGATGGAGAACGAGTCGTGTGCAGCAGATCTACGCTTACAAGCTCTTCGAAGCTCTGCGCCGAGTTCGCCAGAGGTCTACCAACGAGGCTGGTAACGTCGCCGGCGCGGCGCGGGAGATACGTGAGACGGCGGATCGAGTTCTGGCTGCTTCAGCTCGGGGTACAACTCGGTGGAGCAGGGCGATCTTAGCGAGTAGCGTCCGAGCGAAGCTGAAGAAACATAGAAAGGCGGCGAAGTCTACCGGAAACTGTAAATCGAGAAAAGCTACGACGGAGACTAAACGGATTAGATTACCGGCGGTTGATAGAAAACTGAAGATTCTCGGCCGTTTGATTCCCGGTTACAATAAAGTCTCCGTACCGAACCTTTTAGATGAAGCGACCGATTACATCCCGGCTCTTGAGATGCAGGTCCGAGCCATGGAGGCTCTCGCCGAACTCCTAACCGCCGCCGCACCAAAGACGACGTTGACCGGACCCTAACGGCGGCAGTTAGTTTGTCAGGTGTTAATTCGCTTTTTTACCTTTTTACCACTTTATTTGGCTCAAGGGGTTTTTTTTGGGTTGTCTACGCGAGATTTTATTAAATTCATGTATTTTATTTGTATCCATTTTTAGTTGTATCCATTTTGATCTTTCTATATTTTATTAGAGAATCAAATTAATCTAAACAACAACAACAAAAAGAAGAAATAGCAACTAATCTTGATTCCAAAACTGATTTCGTGTTAATACTTGATACACAAAAAAAAAAAAGAATTGTTAAATTATTTGCAAGTTCACGCAATTAAAAGAATGAGCATGTGCGTAGATGGCCTAACGTGTGAAGAACACCCACCTTGATTTTGGGGCCAATGGACTCCATGTGATTCTCAAAGACTTTTCCGACGTTGAAGTTTATGTCTGTATTTTGTTCATTAACGTTGAAACTGATTAATAATAACAATTTTTGTTTTGGTTTTAATAATAATAACAAATTCACTTGATTGTCAATCAATATATAAAAATATTTCACCAGACAGTAAGGATAACATATGACTCTTCAAGAAATTGTCATTTTAAATATGAATTATGGTATAAATAAAAGTTAGTGAAAGTAAGTTGTCAGAAGAAATCCACTAGGAGTAAACATTGAAAGAAGTGTGATTACAAAATTGGAACCAAAAGAAGGGGAAACAATAAGATTGAGAAATGAGTGTATAGGAACATCTTTCTTCCCTCTTTAAGACTCTCCACGTGTGCTCCTTCATTTTTACACCCGATATGTCTTTCTTTTTTTAATCAAATAAATTGGCAACATGTTTGTGGGTCATTGTGTCTTCTGAGTTTTTTTTGTTCACGAAAAATTAGAAGATTTCTCACAAATATTTGGATTGGGTTTGAAGGATGGAATAGTTTTAACCTAAATTGGTTTGTACATAACTAATTAAATGTAGATAATTCCGTATTTATGGATGTGTTTCAACAATACTTGTCAACTAAGATATGTAAATTGGACTGGGTTTGTATTAATGTAAATTGGTTCATCCAAATGTCATCTCACATGATACGGCGTCGCAAATAATAGTGGAATTAATAAGATGTGAGAAAAATAAGTTGTATACGTATAGTTTATTAAATAAATAATATAAATGCTTCGAATTATAGCTACAAAACAAAGGAAAAGAAAAAGAAAAAAATAAAAGAAAGGGGAAATCGTGGAGTTGGCCATATGTGGCTAAAGAGTAGACCCAATGTGATCACATGCAACCATGTGACTCCAATTATGAACCTCATATGTGTGTGGCCGAGGAGATGCCAAATTTTGAAGAATCTCCTCTTTCTCCATTTTCATCTCCTTCTTTATACAACGCTATTTACGAACAAAAACAAACACACAATTTTACCTCATAAGTTAATAATTATCATCTCACTCCCCTCGTTTGACTCCTAATTCCACCAACCTAAAGAGTGTAAAGCAGCAACGGATTTAGTAACGATTTTTGTTGAAAAGTAAAGTAAAATAAACTAAACATTTATAATCAAATATCATGAAAAAATCATCACTAGATATAAACTGTATCCTGTGAATTTATCTTATATTCAATATTATTTTAAGTTAAACAAAACTAAATCATGAAATTTCACAATTAAAGTAAAAAAATAAAACAATATCATTATATATATAATAAAAGCTGAAGTATCTACTTAAATTAATATATATATATATATATAACTAAGATAAGCTGAGGTATCAATAAATTTGCTTAGAGATAGTAATACATTACGTTTAATTAGTTTCAAAACGCAGCAATTAGTTTTTTCCTCACAAAAACTCAAAAGAGAAGGAAATACAAGCAGTTCAACCGGACCCTCAAACTGGATGGCTGAGAAGTGGAAACAATATTGGGTTTTAGCACGAGAGAAGCAAACAAAACCCATTCCGACAAATTTTAATTCAACAAATACTCATCCATATTTTTTCTTTTTACATAAAATAGTCTTAGTGTATTTGCTATACATGTTAAGGAAGGACTTTTGCGTGGTGTAACGAGATATAACACGTGGCAAGACATGCACTCGCACATGTCTTGGTCAGACATATTTCGTTGTCTTTGAACTGTGCTCGTGTTTTCTACATTTCCGCACGTGGTCTCAACTCTCAAGTCAACCATATCCACTTCAACTCCTAAAATTTTGTTTCTAGACCACTACCTCCATACATAATCCTTATTTTCATCAAATTTCGACCAAATTTTGAGTATTATATCGTTATGAATCTGGAATATAGTTACTTCTTGGACTTACGTCTAACAATTCACTTCTCGATGAACATGAAGAAAGCGAACCAAGAAGTGGTACACGTATTTACGAACATCTTCAAATACTTTTCAAAGAAGATGTAATAATCCTTATAGGATCAACTTAAGAGTTGAAACGTTAGGATTATAATGTCGGACACCATCATGAAAGCGAAAATTTGCCAATATTCTAGAAACTTTAAGGAATGAATTTTCACTTAGTCAAAGGCGAAAGAAAAAAAACTAATCCAGATGAACTATCTCTGAACTTTTATAATTTTTTTCTTTTTAAATATCAAAGAAGCCACATATAAAAGGCTAATTTTAAAACATAAGATTAATTAAAATAAAATGGTTATTAGAAGTTTGACTTAAAACTTTTTTTGTGTTAAAGTTTGACTTAAAATGATCTATTAAACTTCGTCTTCTTATAATCCTTGCATTTATTTATGTTGGACCAAGAGACTAACTTTGATATTTATACTGCTGGCATTGTGGTTGAGCAGACTTTGTTTTAGAAATTTCGAAATGACTAAATCCATAAATCGCTTGAACTTTAACTTTGAACTCTCGTTACTTATCTTATAAACATATTTGGTGGCTCCACGTGACTAGTCATTGTCTAGTACACAATATATTTTTTAAAAAGTGATTGGTTTGATATAACAAACAAAAATGATCGAATATATTGTTTCGGTTTCTTCTTCGGCAAATACAAATAGCATAGTCAGAATCTCTTCGATGATCACATCAAGAGAGAGCACACATACAAAAAGTTCACAAACTTTTTATGTGTAATATGAAAACAGAAAATCTATATTCTTCAACCATTGAACCACTAATTATACAGAACATGACTAGATCACGAACCTTGTCCCAAATCTCGTCTTTACGTGTAATTTACTAGCGTAATCGTCATGGAGATGTATTTTCTTTATAGGACTTGAAAAATCAAACAATGCAAATTATCTCCAAGAAACTGAGCCCAAAAACTCTAAACTTCCAAAGCATTTGAAAACCAGAAATCATCATCTGAGGAGAGAAAAAACACACACTGTAGTCTGCATAAAGTATTATTGTGACAGCGTGGCAATACTCTTTGTTACAAGGAAGGATCCAAGTAGCTCCAACAACAACCAATCAAACTCCGACCCGGATCCGACCCGAGAGCACCAGACGACTCGTCCTCCACGATCTCATACTCCAATTTCAATTCTGCCAAACAGAGGAGACAGAGAGCAAGAGAGAAGATCCAGACGAACTAGTTTCCGGGTAGAGAGAAAGAGAGAGCCTAACAAAAGATGTCGCTGAGGCCGAGCACACGCGCGGAGCTGAGGAAGAAGATATACAAGACAGGAGTCGATGCCGATGAGGCGAGGCGGAGGAGAGAGGACAATCTCGTGGAGATTAGAAAAAACAAGCGTGAAGATAGTCTCCTTAAGAAGCGCCGTGAAGGAATGATGCTCCAGCAGCAGCAGCCTTTCGAAACGGGCCTCGACGTTCTCCAGAACGCTGCCGCCGTTGAGAAACGAGTAAGTTCTACTGATCTGAATTTCGAGACTCTTCCGCGTAATTATGTTAATCTGGATCCTAGGATTTGGATTAGTTAGTGATAGATCTTTGTTTGATTCTATTTTCCCCTCAATTCTAGATCTCAGCTGTTTGAAAATTCTCGAGCTGGGAATTGATATATGTGCTTGATGGTGGATCATTTATGACTTGCGTTAGGTATTGGGATTTCTAGTATCTGATCTTGTGATCTTGTTAATAGATTGGACATTAGATTTCTATCCAAGGAGAGGTTTTGCTTCTGTGGAAACAGCTGTTTGATGCTGTTCTTGTGATTTTACAGTTAGAAGGTATCCCAATGATGGTTCAAGGTATTTATTCTGATGATCCTCAAGCTCAGCTAGAAGCCACAACTCAGTTTAGAAAGTTGTTATCTATAGGTAGGTCTAATTTGTTCCTTTCAGAAGAAATTTTCCGATACTGGGTTATATGTGTGTAATAGACATCTGATGGTTGCTTGTAATATGATTTGATAACTCAGAGCGCAGTCCTCCAATTGATGAAGTGATCAAAGCTGGGGTTGTCCCACGTTTTGTGGAATTTCTTGGAAGGCAAGACCATCCACAATTGCAGGTATGTCTTATACGTCCTACATTCTAGATTTTTCCCTAATCAATGACACCTTGAAGACTCAAGAACGGTCTGGTGGGTTACTTTAATGTTTGTTTGCAGTTTGAGGCTGCCTGGGCTTTGACCAATGTTGCGTCAGGAACATCAGACCATACTCGGGTTGTGATTGAACAGGGGGCGGTTCCGATATTTGTTCAGCTTCTTAGCTCTGCTAGTGATGATGTTCGAGAGCAGGTTCGCTACTAACTAGCTAGATAACTGCAGCTCTCACTTGCACTTCCATTTTATATTGTGACCAGGATACATGCCTCCAAGTTCCATGGTCGTATATGGTTTGTTTGTTGTATCTTTTGATCCTCGGTGGTTTTTAGCGATATGAAGTTAAAGTCAGCCAACTGCTTCTCCGTAGTTATAGGTGCTTAAACGCTTAATGGTTTCTTACAAACTTTTACATGATACCCATTGTAGGCGGTGTGGGCCTTGGGAAATGTTGCTGGGGATTCTCCAAACTGCAGGAATCTTGTTCTCAACTATGGGGCTCTTGAGCCATTGCTGGCTCAGTTAAATGAAAATTCTAAGTTATCCATGCTAAGGAATGCTACATGGACCTTGTCCAACTTTTGTCGTGGTAAACCACCAACACCATTTGAACAGGTTAGAGAACATAAATGGATTCTCTTATGTATCTTTTTTTACAATTATGATTTACGGTTCAAGTTTTATTTATTTATTTATATATGTATGGTTGCGTTCCTCATATTGCTCAAGCTTGGTTATTCATATGTTTCAGGTGAAGCCTGCACTGCCAGTTCTTCGGCAGCTTATCCATCTAAATGACGAAGAAGTCCTCACAGATGCCTGCTGGGCGCTCTCCTACCTTTCAGATGGCCCCAATGATAAGATTCAGGCTGTGATTGAGGCAGGTGTCTGTCCACGACTTGTGGAGCTTCTGGGGTTAGTTCCTTTTTGCCTGGCCAGAAGTTGACTTGACATTATTTTTGTTTATTTCTCATCATACTTAGTTGCTCTAGTTTTTTCTTTTGGATTCTTAGTGCTATATAAGTTGGTCTTTTCAACAATGGTGTTGCCATCTTCAAACTTGTAATGCTGTTGATGTTTTCACTGCCTCATATTCTTGTTCTGTTTGTATACTGACGAATATATATATATATTTCTTCAAGTCATCCATCACCTACGGTTCTCATTCCTGCCCTTCGAACTGTTGGGAACATCGTAACTGGTGATGACTCTCAGACACAGGTATGATTTATGAAGAACGACTATTTATAATGTTTTGGGTGTTTGCTTTGGCATTTTAACTAAGACTGTATGTTTGCTTTTCAGTTTATAATTGATAGTGGCGTACTTCCGCACCTTTATAATTTGCTTACACAAAATCACAAGAAAAGTATCAAAAAGGAAGCTTGTTGGACTATCTCGAATGTTACTGCTGGGAATAAAATTCAGATAGAGGTACGAGGCTTTTTCTGCTATATTTAATATGTCAAGAAGAGACTTGTTCATGGAAGATAATATGCTGATGCCATCTCATTTCTGATTCTGCAAGAAAAGTTATTGAAACAGTTTTAATGGTTTTTATTCTGTTTCTTGAGCTTAAAGCGATAATACTTTCATTTTCTCCATTTAATCCTCTGCCTAGAAACCTGGTTATATAATTTGCTATTGTTATATGCCAACGATACTTGTTACAGAAAAATTGAGAATCATAAAAGATTCAGAGGCTAAAATTTTTTTTTTCCTTTAATTTTGTACTACTGAAACAATAGGCTGTGGTTGGTGCTGGAATAATCCTTCCTCTTGTGCACTTGCTCCAAAACGCAGAGTTCGATATAAAGAAGGAAGCTGCCTGGGCTATTTCCAATGCCACCTCAGGAGGGTCTCATGAGCAGATTCAGTAAGTCATCTCTATCCCTAAGCGCAAATGCAAACAACCAACTTCACTTACATTGTTCCCTCTTACTGTCTTATACCATTATCTATCTTGAAATCGAAATATGCTATAACAGAGTTTTTGCATGCAGATATTTGGTGACCCAAGGCTGCATTAAACCACTTTGTGATCTTCTAGTCTGCCCGGACCCAAGGATTGTAACAGTGTGCCTCGAGGGGCTTGAAAACATTCTCAAGGTTGGTGAGGCTGACAAGGAGATGGGATTAAATGGTGGGGTGAATCTCTATGCTCAAATAATAGAAGAATCTGATGGGTTGGACAAAGTCGAAAGCCTTCAATCTCATGATAACAATGAGATATATGAGAAGGCCATTAAGATCTTGGAGAGATATTGGGCTGAAGAAGAGGAAGAGCAGAATCTGCAGGACGGTGGGAACGAAAATTCTCAACAGGTTTTCAATTTCGGGAACAGCCAGCCCGCTGCTCCCCCTGGTGGATTCAAATTTGTCTGAAAAAGGTATAGAACAAAGTGAAATGATTTGGTTTGGGGAATCCGAGATTCAGCTTTTGCATCTGTTATTGACATTTGCTAGGTTCAAGTTTGAGTTTTTTGAGTTCTGGTGAAAAAGGCTTTTTCTGTTATTTGTTGTCCTTATTCGTCTGAATGAATCATTCTCTGATTCTGTGTCTTACACTCTGGGTTGAATCTTGTCTAGTGTGGTTACTGGTTTAGGATATGATAATGTTTTGTATTTGTCACTTTTATCTTTGTTATTATTATTATTTTTGTTTTATAACTTACTTGACATAGTACAAATACAAGGCTTTGATTGCAAGAGACTTGTCTTTTCAATAAAGTCATATGAATTGGTTAAGGAAAGCTTTAATCTCATCAATATAAGGAGACTTTGTAGAAATGATGTGTCCAAAGTCGTGCTCAATAATGGTGGCACAACCATCGTCAAACAACCCCGCCAGATCTGAGCTGGTTTGAGTCACGATCTGTCGGTCTTTTCCATGTTGGCTTCCAAATATGTGAAGTGAAGGGCATTTGATCGACCCTTCATCCTTATTCTCGAACAATGGCCACGGTGTGAAACCCGAGCACAACACGCAGAATCTGAAATCTATTTCACCTACGAGCTGCACCTGTTTTCCGCATACAGCCGCAGCGTTGCCGCACATTGAGAGAATCCGAGAGCACCATCAAAAGGCCCTTTCTCTGCAAAAGTCGTCTTCAAGTATGTCAACCATTGTTCAAATCCTTCAGTTTGATTCTGACACTGCAATGGATCAAACTGGCATTGGGCAACTGTCCAGCCTGTTTCACTCGATTTGTCAAAATCTGGTGACACCAACCATGCAAACTTCTTATTGCATACCCGGGATGGAGGGGTAGCAGTTTGGTAGATGAACTGTAGTTCGTGTGGTGCATCCATGAACACAAGCTCAGCGATATTCTTTAGTTTCTTTGGTAGTGATCCAGTCCTCCCTTTGAAGCCAGACGCGTTCTGCCTGAAACCATGCAAGCACAAGATCCTCAGCTTCCGTCTAGTATCCTCACCTCGGGACCATAGAGAATATAAGATAACAAACTTCAGAAGTGAAATGACAGTCTTCAGGAAATTTTGAAATTTTTTTTCTAATGTTTCAAACAATTGATTAGAAAACGAACAAACAGACCTTACCATTGCTAACAGAAGGTTGATTTGAGGGATCAAGACTCAAAGGGACTTCCCCTTTTCCATGTTTACGGCACAGCTCACACACATAAATATCTCCTTTAACCTGCAACAGCACATCATAAGTCCAAGATACAAAATACTTGTGGAGTAGATAAGCAAAATATGGTCCCGCGCGCAATACCCAACAATGATTACACACTAGAACAAGCATCCGGCAAAATCTGCAACGGCAACGTGGAGAATAGTCGTCAAAGGTATTGTTGCAGAGAAGGCAGCTGCCTATTATATCCTCTTTTGAGCTCCCAACTGAGATGCTTCAAACCCAACATGAAAATATATGTTACTCTTGAATTAAAATGGTTTTCCTGGTCGATTAGAAGAGAAAGATGGTAGAGATATACCAGTGGTCAAACACAAAGTTCTTCCCTTTGAAGAACCCTCGACTAGGAAAATTTTCAAGGTATCTTTGTATGCCACCATAGAGCTGCAAGAAACAAATAACAGCTGGAGTAAGTCAAGTTTAGTGATTTGTATCAATATCCATTTGCTATCCAGGATCTCACCTGAAAAGTATTCTCAAAACCGACACCTTTAGATCTGATATATGCAGATGCCATTTCACACCTAATTCCGCCAGTGCAGTACCTGATTCCCCCAACACAAAAGAACTTCAGTCATTTAGAGAGTAGACTGTTCAGGGTATCTCTGTATATTAACAGAACTATTATTCATACATGAGCACGTTTTTGCTCTTCAATTTCTCGGCATTCTGATCAATCCAAGTTGGCAAATCCCTATACTGTCTAATTTCAAGATCAAGGGTCTCAACATGTTCTGATTCGAATTTTCCAATCCGCGTCTCATACAGGTTCCTCGCATCAAGCAAAACAAGTTCCTTATTCTCAGACTTTCCATTTCTACTCGGATGTTCTGCTGAGTTTGCAAGAAAACAAATCAGATAAGAAACGCAATATAGCATCAAGCAATAAAACAAATTACAAAAAAAAAAAAAAACTTACTGGCACTCTGCAGGACAGAATGAAACTCCGCAGCAGATATGTGCTTTCCAGCATTTAAAATTTCAGGAGATTTAAGGAGAGGGCAAGGACTAAAAGTCACTAACTCCTGCAAATCATAATACAATGCCACAACTCTGTCAAAATGCTACGGAGGATTACATTATCCACACAAAATGAATCTTAGGAACATGTTCTGTAGATAGGGGCTTAACATAAGAACACTAATTATGTTTGGTATGAAGATAAGGCAACAACCTCAACAACCCGGATGGAGAGTGAAGTAAACCCACATTCCTGAGCAACTTTGTCATTCAAGGGATGATGGCAAGATGCAAGCTTGAAATCAGTCCCTTCGAACAAACAATTCGACTTTGCAGCAGCAATATGCTCCTCCAGAGCAGTTAATTTCCCACCAATCTAACCAAAATGCAAATTTCTCTGTTATCCCAACTGTATAAACAGAAGTCTAGCAAAAGTTTCAAACTTTTTTGGTTTCAGCTTCTTTAAAGGTTCAGATGCATCATACTTGAAAGTATACTTGGAGAACTTTAATCCTAAATCAAACAACTTACCGAACTCAAGAGACAAAAGGCTTTGACTTTATTTTGCTTTCATTCAACTTCAATAACTTACTAGAGCAAACACAAACTAGTTGTTTCAGATTTTCTTTTCGATTCAACCCCAACCATAACATGATTTCGAGAACTATATAAAAAATACAGACAAAGCAACATAAAGTGTTAAGATACTTCGATTTTACGGCTAATCCCCAATCAGACGCCAAACACAGACACAGAACTCAAAAAGGGTTAAATCAAGTGACATTGGCATTGGAGATTAGAAGCATACAGTGACAATGACACCATGAGGGGAGATCCTAACTCGGCCGAGTAAAGATAATGAGTTGCAGCTCGATTCATAGACGGAAACGAGCTCAGTTTAGTTATGTGAAGAACAGCTCGGCTGTGCAGGATTCCTCAGACTTGTCATATAGCCACCAAGCATTGTAACATATGAGTGAAACCAAAAAACATATCATAGAGGTGAAGATGGGTTTATCTTTGTTCTCTCTTGAATAAAACATTGGTTTATATTAGAGATACTGAAACCAAAAAACATATCTAAATTAAAAGAGTGATACAGGTTCAGTTGATTTTTTTGGCTCTGGAAAATCAAATGCATCCGTCAGTTTTGTCCCTTTTTTTTTGTTTTGTTTCAGAGACGAGAGGCTTGATGCAGAGTTTCGGCTTTGTCATCCACACCTCTTCGCTGATATCCAGCAGCAAACTATATAGAGGTATGTGGTTAATCATTGCCATGAATCTGACAACATCCTTATTCATATACTCCTATATAATGTAAACTTGATTCTACAGAGAAACCACAAGTAGCTTGAATCTACAGAGTGGTTTATGTGATTAATTACCATTGCCATGAATCTGACAATATCCTTACCTTCACGTGCTTGGAAATTGGCGGGAAGAATGAGACTGAGAATCAAAGGAATTTAGCTTTTTTAGGGTTTTAGAGTTTGATTCCGGCTATCTAATCAATTTAAAGCTTTGAATTTGTGATCAAAAGATTTGTGGTAAGATTTGTGAATATATGATTCTCATGGGGTAAAAAAAAACAGGCCTTATTTTTACAAGGCACCAACCAACATGTTTTTGCAGAAAATAATTTCAAATAATATTACTGTATTTTTTACCACAAGAAAGTTTCGGCGTAGCAAAGTTGGAACTTGGAACCAAAGGTTCAATATCATCACATCGAGCTTTTGATAACCACAAGAATCATCTACCCTGGGTAAATCATGTTTCTCTTCTCACAAGTCTCATGAAACAACAACATCATCAAACATTAGTTAGGAAAAATCTACTTGTAAAGAAAAGAGTTATGAAAACAAAGTTCGCATAGCGTCCAAATCACCGCTTTTTGGTGAGCTTGCTGACTTCTATATCGACCAACTCGAGGTTCTGAGTAGGCTTATTCTCACGCTTGCATCTAAGAGAGACAGAAGAGAGTGGGAGATGGAAATGGAAGAGGGCTTAAGATACGCATACGAGATTTAAAATGTTAATAGGTAAGTCTAAAATGTAAAATACATAGAAAGACAGAATATAGGACCTCTTAAACCCTTACAAAACATTGGAAAGCAATCAGTCAAAAAACAACGGTATCCTCTTGGCAAGCAATCTTTCTTTGTACACTGTCTTTGCGCTCCAATAAACCTTTAAGCGTCTTTCTTTTCTTCAGACAAGTGTGAAAGCAGATTGTACAGTTGATTGGAACCGTGATGCGATTGTCTGCGAGGCAAACTGCTGAAATTGTTTCTTTGCATCTGCCAACAAATTTGGTGAATGCCGATTAGAGTCACCTCTATATACGTACATGCATATGTTCTTTGTACATAAATCTAACAACCTAGTGATCTATAGCTGATTTGATTCTTAACAAAATCAGGTCACTAGTGTGAAATTATTATGGAAGAGATCTAACCTTTCTTGCACTTTGTGAAGCCAATGATATTAGCCGCGTTGAGGGATAGGCAAACACCAACAACAAGCAGATAGTCGGCCTGAAACCTTATCAGAGAAAATACCCCAAGGATAAACCAAGCAGCTGCCTGAAGAATGGGTTGAAAACAAGATTCAGCTGTGAATACAACCTTTAAAAGACAGAATAATAAATTCACAAGTTTGTAGTGTTTACTAAGCTTGTGTACCATAGACACCAAATTCATTGCTACCATCTCATAGCTAGATCTCACTCTTTATAGGCCGCTTGTAAGGTAACTGAGCCTATAGGTTTATAATTGACCAAGTATTAACCAATCTCATACTTAGTCAATGTAGGATCATAGGATATACTAACATCCAAAATAACAATGGCCTACTCCAAATTAATTTCCCCTAATCTGCATATTTTGCAATGTGTCTGCTCTCAAATTCTTATGTACTACCTTCATACAAGTATACAACATATGTTTCACCATTAGGGTCATGTTCATTCTTGCCTATTCTAATTCCTTAATCCTCCACTAAAGTTTCAGGAGTATTGCGAACAGGTTTAAGTAATAAGCATACGCAACAACTGTAGTCTTAGATAGGAAGTACTCACTGCAAGGTAAAGCGTCCACCAGAAAAGCCATGAGTCTTTCTTGTTCATCCGAGCCAAGGACTGAAAAATACAAACAAAAGAAACACACGAGTATTCAAGAAGACAGAAAGGGTACATGAAACCACATTTCTTAACATACTAAACCCACAGCCTTCTGAATAAATAGACGCATTCAGCAAAAAGAAAGACTAACATCCTGGTCAAGAGACTCGAATTTCCACACACTTTCTCCCAAGTCATTGATCTCGTTCCACCACCTCAGACCAACCAGTATACGCCCACTCACATTTTTAACCACCCAGAAATCAAGTGCAGCAAGAAGAACAGTCACTACAAAGATTATGACAAAGCTGTTGAAGAAGAGAGCAGACAGAATGTAAAACGCCAGCGCAGCACCCTGATCCAAGAACAAATACAAACTGGTCATCATTGTCCAATATATGTGAAAAAACATTTCTACTCTGTTCATACCTTGAAGAGAACATGAAAGAGACATGTCTTTGGGTTAGCATAATTTTCAACTGGTGCCTGCATCTAAGGAAGAATAAAGCTTAGGTAAACCTCAATTCTGTCACAATTATAAAGTATGATAATAGCAAAAGCTTTAGGTGTTCATGCAGAAAAATCCATTGTAATAACCATTATGATGCTAACCAAAAGGGTACACAAATATTATTCTCTCCCCTACTTTTATGTCGCAAGATGGAAAATTTCTAGGGACTACCACGTTTCTTTACAGTGTCTTGGTATTTCGCATCTAACCTAACAAATGTTTATTTAAGCTCACTCAAATGTATACTTTTCTCCGGATTTTATCGAAGCCCAAACGTAGAACACAGATCCAACACAATCACATCCAGATCGAACCATTAATAGAGGTTGATCAATAATCTGATATGCAATCGAACTCAGTAATTAATAAGAATCAAAATGAAGCAGCGAGACAGCTGAATTTACCTGGTTAGGGTCCATTTTTCGAAGAATCCAAAAGGATCAATCCGAAAAAGAAGTAATCTGCCGATCAGCAGAAACAAAACACCTCTCCGTTGCGGAAATTATCGATCTTTTCTCTCACAGACAGACTTTTTGATATATTTTACAAATGTGTTTAATTCTGAAGTAGCCCAGAGCGTTAATAATAACTCCTCTATGGCCCAATAATATTTGGAGCAATTAGGCCCAATTCAAGAAAAAGTTTATTACGATTTCACCACAAAACTTACGTTTCGATCAAAATTATCCACTATCGACAACAAGGCAAAAGAGGAGTTGTGAAAGAAGACGACGACAATGGCTGTGAAATATGTGACCATGAAAATAGACTTGATCGATTAACATGATCATGATGGGAAGGAACAAGATGATGAGGTCCCACGAACAATACACAGATACTCACATACTTCAATGTCAAACAAGAGCCTGTTTTTTAAGAGCTTTTCTTCAGTTGCTCAGAGTGAACCAACCATGGCAAGGTGATGATTTTGCAACAGCATCAGCCTTCTGTATCTCTCCTTACGTCTTCTCTCTCTGAATTCAATGGCGGTAAGCTCCATTTACAAGTCCAGGTCTGTCTTTTTCCTTTGCTCTGACGATTATCGTGATCAATTTTCAGCTTTTGTGCGTCTGATGAACCAAAATCTCTTTAGCACATTTCAAATATTATCCCTTTTTAATGGTATTAAGCTACTTGTCCGACTTCTTTAAAAATGGATCATTGTATCAAGATTAATGAATGTGTGTCTAAAAGTCTTGGTGTGGTTCTGGTTTCAGGATTTTGTATTTAAGTAAAGCTTATGAGTTTCTTTGTCATGATTGTGTAAGTTTTGGGTGTTGTTCTGGTTTTGAATTGTCTGAACACTTTCTCATTTGTGTCCAGAATGGTTAATTTCTGTGAAGATATACCTTAGATTTGACCAGTACTCTTAGACATGTTTATGTATTTTAAAGTGAGGATTGAAACTACGCCCTTGTATTTTGGGGGAAAGATTTACTTACACAGTTGGCTTTTTGGTTGAAATTGCAGTACAAGAGTAAGGTTCAGCATCGACCGAAAAGAAGATTCTGATAATAGGTGGCACTCGATTCATCAGTGTGTTCTTGTCCAGGCTCCTTGTCAAAGAGGGACATCAGGTTCTCATTTCTCTCTTCCATTCACCGATCAAACTGTCTTTTCAGCTAAACATTTAGTTTCCCTCTCTCATTGGCTAATGGTTGCTTTTGCAGGTTACATTGTTCACAAGGGGTAAATCTCCTATTGCCAAACAATTGCCGAGTGAATCTGACCAAGACTTCGCTGATTTTTCTTTCAAGGTACTACACGATTCCTTGTGAAAGAACTAAAATACACACACAAATTTAAGATATGGTTTCGAATAATCCAAAGAAAACATAATATTTGAGCAAGAGTTATTTGATGAAATACTGGATGATTGAATGATTTTTCTCGGTCTTTTTTAGATTCTTCACTTGAAAGGAGTCAGAAAGGACTATGACTTTGTGAAGTCAAGTCTTTCAGCAGAAGGCTTCGACGTTGTCTATGATATCAACGGTAACAACTAGTCTCTTTGTTCTTACTGTAAATATACAGTGTTTGCCTCTGACAGCCGAGATATTTACATTTTATTTTTTATTTTCTCAGGGAGGGAGACTGAAGAAGTGGAGCCCATAATAGATGCGCTGCCTAAACTAGAGTAGTAAGTTATACACAACATCTTCCTAGGCTAGCTTGTTCATTTGGTTGATAGCTTTCAAAAGATATCCTTTTAGAACTGTAATTTTCCGTTAATGTTAAAGGTACATCTACTGTTCTTCAGCTGGTGTTTATCTGAAATCTGATACATTGCCACACTGTGAGGTATATAAACTATATCTTATTCTTATTCCTGGAAATTTTGAGCTTGTAATTTCTCTGGATTCTCCAGATAAATATTATGATTATGTGATTTGGTTATATGATGCCATTTACAAGTTTATTACCCGAGCCCATTTGTACTAACTTTTGATTTGGGACATAACCGATGTAGGTGGATGCAGTTGACCCAAAGAGCAGGCACAAGGGGAAGCTAGAAACTGAAAGCTTACTGTAAACTGGACTTCTATATGTCCTGTCTACATCTACGGTCCATTGAACTACAACCCTGTCGAAGAATGGTTCTTTCACCGTCTAAAAGCCCGTCGCCCAATCCCAGTTCCAAACTCTGGGATATAGATCTCACAATTAGGTCACGTTAAGGTCACACCCCTACTTTCTCTAATATTCTTGAGCTCTCTTTCATGGTCAGAGAACTCATTGTGTTATAGGGGACCGTTAACTCAAACTCAGCATTTTTTTTCATTCCTCTTATCATTCTTGAAAAGTATTGATCTATAACATCAAATGATTCTGTAATTTCAGGACTTGGCAACAGCCTTTCTCAACGTGCTTGGTAACGAGAAAGCCAGCTGAGAGATATTCAATATCTCAGGAGAGAAATATGTCACCTTTGATGGGTTAGCAAGAGCTTGTGCAAAGGTACATTCTTGTCTATTGTTTTCCTTATTGACTCTCGATTCAAAACTTTTCTCGGTGTGGTCTATTTGAGATCGATACCATACATTGAGCCTTTGGATCATTACTTAAGTAAACTTATTCATGTTTTCAACTTATTCAGGCTGGTGGGTTTCCAGAGCCAGAGATTGTTCACTATAACCTGAAAGAGTTCGACTTTGGAAAGAAGAAGGCATTCCCTTTCTGTGACCAGGTTACCTAGGTATTAGTTAAAATTACTTGAATCAACCAAAATAACTGAACAAAAATATAAACTGGAATATTGGATTAGTTTATACACCTAATGAGCAGAATCTGCGATTCGATTTTTTAGACCACGGAAAAAAATGCATCACTAATTAAGAAATGATAGATTTCAATTCAGGAAAAGAGAGAGAAAATATACTATTTTGTGATTTGTTTTCCCCGTTGGGACATACTATATATTGCAAGTCATATAGCAATATTCATCAATTCACAAATGCTCACAAAGAATTTTGGCAACTTGCTAATATAATATACCACAATTTTTTTTTGACTTTTGGCTGATCCGTATTTTCAACTATAAAGATCACCCAATTTCATTCTCAAATCACCTCACATTCACAAAAAAAAAAACATTAAAATGAATTGCATCCTATTGACATTTTTAGCAGTATAGTCAACTTTATCCCTACTATTTGAACTTATTAATTAGAGAGATAAATTTGTTTAGTGTATTAGTAAATTGATATAATAGAAATTTATTCAGTTTTCTTAATTTGTGTCCAAAAAAGTAGAATAACCCTCTTTAAGAAACAGAGGGAATAGCTTTTTCCATTTATGGATTATTGATCTTATCGCTACATAAGCCAGTCAACTATTGGGTAATAATGTCGTCACTCTAGCGTATACTATTCTCAGAGCATCATTAATGGATTTAAACTCATGAGTCTCTAAAAAAAAATTTAATAGTTTTTTATTTAATTTAATTAATTTTTAATATTATATTATTAAATAAATAATAAACTATTAATATTGCGACACGTGGCAAAAAATCTCATAAAACAATCTCTAGAATCTCTTTCCAGTCTTTGGAGACTTTAGTCTTATTGATCTTAATCTAATCAAAAATATAAGTTAATTTTAAATGTCAGTAGTTTGGCTTTGACTGATCTACAACCAATTGCACACGAATCATGGATTGACACCTGTCGAAGCTAGCTAGTGTCATTAAAGAGTACAAATCGGTTATGCAATATTGCATGATCTGAATCAAACTCTTATGAAAGTTTATGTTTATATTCATGTACATATCCCTTTCGAGCTAAAGGTGATGGTTTGTGTTTGGATGATTGCATCAACAAAAGGCTTTCACAGAAGGTATCTCTATCTTTCCCAGTCACATGAAAAATCGATCTCGAGAAACAGAGAAACGTAAAGAACACGAGCAAGTTACAAATTCAGGTTCTGTGAAATTCCACTATCTTCATTGATTAAATTTACACGTCCTCTCACACACCGAGATTATACTCGCAAACAAGGATGACGAAGACATACTTGAAGTAACAGAATTGCAGAACAACGACTCTGTTTTTATTTACTAAACCAAGACTAAACCGTCACCGCCAATTGTAATTGGCTCTTCTTGGTTTACACGAACCGAAATCTTCTGTTTGTTTTGAGGATTATCATTAAAGCTAATAGGTTCGAAGACAAAAGATTAACAACGGAAATGCTTGAAGTTTTAGGATAACAAATATAGAGAAGATTAAAAGTGATATTTGTAGTGTCCATAAGGATGAACACTGAAATTAACATTCCATCTTTGGCCTCAAAATGGGATACAAGTTAAAGACTCGGAAAATGGATATCCAGTTTAGATGCAGTATCTTAGACATCAAGAAATCCCAAAAGGTTCATGGCTCATACTTATATGATGAGGAAGCATCAACGTTTTGAGGCGATATAGGTCTCGTGGAACCATTGCTACTACTTGCTGCTCCTCCTCCTCCCGGCAATCTCGATTCAATATCTTCATTAGTATCACTTTTGACTCTATGTTTTTGTTTCAACTTCTCTTCCTTCTCTTCTTGTTCGTCGACCTTTTCATTCATCTCTTTTTCTTTCCCCCACAAAACACCATAGAGCCCAATAATTACAAGTGCTGATCCCATAAACCTAATTAAGATACATATATCATCAAATTCAACATCGTTCTGTTATATAATGTTTATATAGACTGTGGTGTATATAGAAACATACGTGCCAGTGTAGAGTTTCTCGTCAAGAAGAGTCCAGCTGAAAACGGCGACGACTACCAGTAGTAATGGGCTGAAAACAGAGACATAGAGGGGACCTTTCCTCTGCATCGCCCATGACATTAGGCAGAACGCTAACGCAGACGCCACCACTCCCTGCATCCGCCCTTTATGTTAGTATCATATATTAGCTAACTGTTGTTATCTAATCATAGTTTATGTATATGGACTTACGGCGTAAAGGGCGGATATGAAGCGGAGAGAAGAGCTGAGAGACCAATCAGATATTCTGTGATCGGAGATCATAGCGATGCCTCCACATTGGATACTACCCATCAAACACATTAGAAGTGTGCTCGTGTACGGTGCTGCAAATGTTTCACTCATCTTTGTCTGTAACCAAAATAATATTTTTAAAATTAGTATAACATAAAAGTAGTTGAATACGATATGATATATATATGTATATTTATAATGGTTTGAAGTTTGACTAAACTACATTAACTTTAAGAACCAACATTAGGATTTTTTTTAGTTTTCGATTTAAAATTATAGTACACCTAATGAAACTAATATAAGGTACATGCATATTATAAGATACCTGGATAATGAACCAAGCGGCCCAAGAAACGGCAGCAGCCATGATTAGAAAAGGTCCCAAGAAGAAGTTAGAATGGATAGAATTGGGGCCATGGCTCGTGATATTTTGAGCATAGGCCCAATGGATCTTGGACTGTCCAATACCGATGGTGTGACCATGATAGAAGGAGAGAACCATAGCTCCGACCACACATACTATTGTCCCTACCACTTTGGCTTGTCCTGATGCCTTTTTGATCCCTACGGCTTCTTGTCTGAAAACATATTTTTGTGTTAAACAGCTTATTATAAACGATTCTGGTTTGATGGATACTTTATTAAGAGTAATATATAGAACCTGAAGATTGCGGCGAGAAGGAAAGTGACCGCCGGTAAGAGATTAGTTAAGGCACAAGCAATGGTCGGAGATGAATTCTGAAGTCCTATGAAGTATAATACTTGGTTTCCCGTCACGCTGCAAAAAGAAAATAAATCCCAACACATTTTTTTTATTTTCTAAAAACAATTTTTGTTCTGGTAAGAACTCATAGAGATGGCCTTGTTTAAACTAGTTAAAAAATGAGATTGCAATTAGTATGTAAAGTGTGTATGTAAATACCCAGTAATGGAGCAGAAGAAGATTTGGACAAGAACCCTTAGCGTGATCTTTGGTTTCGTCTTCCTACACAAAAAAAAAAAAACATTTATGAAATTTAGGTTTTTACAAGTCATTAATCATTAATCAGTTACTTCGTTTAACATCGAATCTAATCATGAAAACAGTGTTTTTAATCCCAAAGACCACGCGCTTTAACCAATTCGATTGTGACTTCGAACAAAAAAAGCAGAGGAAAATTTTAAAGAAAAGAATGAATAAATGATAGAATTTTTTTTTATTTAAATCAAAAATATATGTTTCAACAGTTAAACAAAAAGAAATCTACTAAGAAGAAAAAAAACATCAAGATAATTTTATCGAAAAGGAAGTATCAAGATAATGACTCAGGGTTAGTGGATTTAAGCAGCTAATTCAACGAGTGAAGAAAATAAATCAAAATCACTTCTCATATGATTGGAGTGACACAGCAAAAGGCGTTAAAAGTCCTGGCAAGTAAATAATGAAAATGTAATTACGCATAATTCAATATATGACTACAATAAAAATAACGGTAAATACTAATGTTAATAACCATCAAATAAATGCTACTGTCAATATTTACCACTTTTTTTCTCTTCACAATTCATTTAAACATTTTCCCTAATTACTTATCAAGAAACCTATAACTTACTTACCATAGTAGCGTATCTATATAATCTCTAGTCGATAAAACGGCGTCTTGCTTATCCTTCTTCTTCTTTTTTTCTTTTTTTTTTGTCATCAGCTAATCCCTTCTTCTTAACTATTATTTTACCCATTTTAATTTTAATCCTCCAAGCGGAAATTAATTTGTTGCCAAACACTAAAATGTTATAAATTAATTATTTAAATCTATTCAAAAATAGTTGACAAAAAAGAACGCTAATCAAACAATAAAATAAATTAAGTTATTAAATATATAACTTTGACCAAGAAAAAAAACTTAAATGTAAGTGAAATTTCTATGTTAATTAATTGGAAATTTTCTTTGAGAAACTTTGGAAAGTAATTAATTTAGTTGATGCCAAAAGGTCGAAGACGTAAAATCGTTCTGCAAGACACTCACAATTCACAAAGGCAGTTAGTGATATGTGCCTTCACCCATTTTGACGTTTATAGGTTGATGAATGATGTCATGTGCTTTCGCAGTTATACGTAAAACGAACTTAAAAACAGACTTTAAGAAATTGACTTCAACCAAAAACTATACTAAAAGAAATTGAGAATCATAGTTTAGTTATCTCTTGCTTGATAGTTTTAAAACATAGATTCAAGAAACATATATATAAGATTACGCAAAACCTAAATTAACTAGAACTCAATACAGTAATAGAGAAACGTATTTCAAAATAATGTAATTCAAAAACTACAAAAATTCAACATTTCATCGATTTCATAAATGCATGTCCAAAATCGTTAGTTGATTAAATCATATGTATATGTATGGAAATTAGTAAGATTTTGTACCGTTCGAGAAAAAATGCGACCGGAAAAGTGGCGATAGTGGCAAAGATTTGGCGATAAGCGACAAGAATGAGGGGCTTCATGCCGGATTCCATGGCCATCTTCGACGTAATGTTCATCCCTGCGTAGCCGATTTGCACCAACACCATCGCCAAGAACGGCAACAAATCTCCTGATTTAGCCATCTTTCTCTTTTATTTTATTCTTCCAATTTATATATGTTTATATATTCTATATATGTTCCTCTCAGTATTACTAATCAGTAATAATAGGTCGAGAAACCAAGAGAAAAAAGAGAGAGAGGTGGGTTCTTTATAATATTTATTAGTTTCCCCCAAATCTATCTTTATTTTGGTTCGACCTTATATTTATAGCATAAATATATATATATATATATACATACATTTAATAATATACATACATATATAGAAGAGAGAGAAAGAGAGAGATGTTTTTAAACAGAAAGGTGAGAAACGGGTCGAGAATGAAGTTTGCTTGTGACACTTGTGCTCTCTTTAGGGCATAAGAACACGAAACAATAGGTGATATGCACCATATGATATTTTTGGCAATTTATTTAACTTTTTCTTCTTGTTGAACTAATATAATCCATATTGGCGTTTTGTTATAAATTTTTTTTGTAACTTATTATAATTTTCCTCTATTCAATCCCTTTTTTTGGTTTCCGTTTTTTCATGGGTTGGTGGAGCTTGTGAATGAATATGGAAGGAGCACGCATAATGTCTTTCTCAAGCTTCCAGCTTCAAGCAATCAATCAATTTGCCTTTGCTAAAACTCGTTTCTGTTATACTAAATCAAGGGTTTGGTTTATCGCTTGATTAACAATTTCGAATTATTAACAAAAAACAATATCGAATTAGTATCATCTTAGGTACTTTGAATTGATTTTCATGAAATCACGCTTACTTTTTCCAAACTATATTTTATGGACATTTTGTAATATGGTATTTATATCCCAAAAAGATTGGAAAATGGGCATGGATTATTAAAGGAAATAAATACTCCCTCTGTTTCAATTTATTTATTGTTTTAGAGTTTAAAATTTGATAAATTATAAATCTTGTTTGTGTTTATAATGCAGTCTTTTGATAAAAAATAAATTAATATTACCTTTATTATTTTAATGTAGTGACCAATGAAAAAATATATAATATATTAATCGGATAAAATAGACAAATTTTGTTTTTAATTAGTTGCAAAATCCTTAAAATACAAATAAATTGAATCAGATGTAGTATTAATAAGCACACATCTTATGAGGTATAAAAGTAACTAGGTAAGTATCCACATTGTCTACCGCTACACATCATTATTATTTTTAATATTAAACTGATATTTTTATAAATTCCGAGTATATTTTCCTAAAATTTGTTATAGATATGAAATAAATGCAGTACATTCACCAATTTTATTACATGTTTCATTTTTAGTTCATGCTATATGTTATTATATGTAGAAACTAGGTAATTATTTACACAATGAGTTGGAATTAATTAATTTTAAAATATCGCTAAAAATAGTTGAAATATATATCACTAGAAGAAGTATATAGTTAGAATGGATAATTTAAAATCATGAAATTTAGAAAAATGATTAAAATTTTAATTAAAATATATGATGAAAACTTATTATTATTTATACAATTTTAATAAACTAAATTAACATGCATAACGAAAAGTTGAAAACATGTGTAATAGAAAATCTCACATTTTTTAGCAGCATCTCACGTACACTACCAATAAATATATACTGCCCCTCAGATATGTTGGGCCTAAAGGCCCCTTACTTGTGCTGGTATACAAAAAAACATATATATAGGTATACAACAGATGTTAAAATTCTTTGGAATTATTCACTCAAATTGTATGTTGAAATTTGAGAAAGTATTGATGGTTCACCTTTTGCTGGGTTTTAGTGGTTTATACGAAATGCTTTTCAAATTGAAGAGTACTCATTATGATTAACGCTCCGCTTGCACAAGTCACACAAGCCAACGATGGCGTCCAAATGTTTTTTCGTGTCTCTTGTTAGTTTTTTTTTTTTTTAAGGTGTGTCTTCTTAGTTGACTTCCAAAATTTTTCGATCCTATCATTTCGTTGTTGGGTAAAAATGAGACTCTCCATTGTTGGTTTAAGATATACAAGGATGGATATCCATATTTACTTATGATATATATATATATATATATAAGTGTGTGTGCAAATCGGTTCATTCTTTGGAAACTTTCATTAAAAAACAAAAAAGGGTTGATTCTAGATTATTTCCACTTCGTTGTAGGCTAAATTTTTGATACCTTCCAATAATTGTTTTGACACAGGTGATAAGTCTCTAACTTTGTAAGAACCATCTCTCAAATCAGCTCCTAGAATATTCTCTTCTGGTCGTAAATTTGCAGCTCCAGTTTCTTCAGCAAATCAGTTTTTTTTTAGTAATGATAATAGCGGATGGTTCAACCTTCAGCATATCAAAACCTCGGGAAATCGAATCCTATTTTTATGTTTAGAAGCACTAGGACCAAAAGCGCTGTCATGTGAACAAAGTTTAATAAATCGTTTGGAAATTTTGTATTGGCAACTATATAAAACCAAATAAAGTATATGTTCGATTTCTGATATCGATGGAGTATAACTTCGGTTAATGTTTAGAATCGAGTTGATAGAAGAATCATATATATAAAGAAGCAATCATCTTATGTTGAACTGCAGTTTGACATATATGTTCTTTTTCTCCAGACGATCAAAAGAAAATAGATCACCTTCTTGCACTTGACGGCGCAAAAGAAAGACTCACATTATTCAAAGCAGATCTTTTAGAAGAAGGTTCTTTCGAGCATGCAATTGATGGATGTGATGCTGTCTTCCACAGTGCCTCACCGGTTACACTCACTGTCACTGATCCTCAGGTTCGTCAATGCTATCACTTTGTACAACACAATTCTTTCTCTTGACATGGGGTCAATTCACTCTACTCTGATCGTTACTCTGGATTTTGCAGGTTGAGTTGATCGAACCAGCCGTGAAGGGTACAATTAACGTTCTCAAAACTTGCACTAAAGTGTCTTCTGTGAAGAGGGTCATCCTAACATCGTCTATGGCCGCAGTTATTGCTCATGAGTGCCCCTTGGGACCAACGACTTAGTAGACGAAACCGTCTTCTCTGATCCAAGTTCTTGTGAGAGGAAAAAGGTTTTTAAATTGTGTTATCACACCAATGAGTTCATATGAAAACTCGCATTAAAATCTTACCCTTTTATTTTCCTTTTCAGCAATGGTACGTACTCTCGAAAACATTGGCTGAAAATGCAGCATGGCAGTTTGCCAAGGCCAACGAGATGGACTTGGTTGTAATGAATCCAGGACTTGTGATTGGACCAATCTTGCAGCCAACTCTTAATTTCTGGGTAGATGTTATTGTGGATCTTATAAAAGGTAAAAATCCCTTCAATAATAGACATTATAGGTTCGTGGACGTGAGAGATGTTGCTCTAGCTCATGTCAAGGCACTAGAGACTCCTTCAGCCAATGGAAGATATATCATTGATGGTCCGCTTGTGGCAATCAACGACATTGAAAAAGTTTTGGGCGATTTCTTTCCTGATGTGTGCATTGTTGATAAGTGAGTTTTCTTTTCTTTTATCATTTATTTATAAGTCATAATCATGTTATGATTCTACAAACCTAACCAAACTTTTCCTTTTATTATTTTTAGGAATTATGACATTGAGGTAAGTTCAGTGAATTACAAATTGTGTATGGAGAAAG
Organism: Cardamine chenopodiifolia; assembly: GCA_963922655.1. NCBI lineage: Eukaryota > Viridiplantae > Streptophyta > Magnoliopsida > Brassicales > Brassicaceae > Cardamine > Cardamine chenopodiifolia. The sequence goes on from OZ000467.1 coordinate 1,864,442, forward strand.
TGAAGAGTTTGGAATTAATTGAATTCACTCCTACAGAGCAAGCCTTAGAGACACTGTTCTTAGTCTAAAGGAGAAATGTCTTGTGTGATCCTCTCTATTGTTTTCGTACTTTTTATTGATTTGCCTTATTTATCTACGCATTTAATAAATTGTAAGTAAACTTTCTAGTTATTTAAAACCTAGATAAATCTGATAATTATGACCCTAACTAACATCGTTATGCATAATAGACTATGCAGCATAGTACTGTTAGTTATTAGATCGTTTGGTTCGGTTCAATACAATTTTCAATTTTGTTTGGGTTATTGTTCGATTAGGAAAAAACAATTCTTAACGTGGAAAGTTAAGTATGATACTCTAACTATTCTATAATAAAATTACCAAAAATCTCATTATTATTTTATTCCATTACATGTGTTAAAGTAATTAATAGTTAGTCTTGTAACAAAAAAAAAGATATCGAAAATGAGTATACTTCTCTATATATTTTGTTAAAAAGCACCAAAAGTTTTGTATAATATTGATTATTACAATTATTTTCTTAAAGTTAAAAAATATTATATATAGTAATTGTAGATTTGCTAATTTTATTGCTGTTATAAATGTTATTTTCGAATTCAAAATTTAAAAAAATCTGAAAATTAACTAGAGTTATATATTTTTTCTTTTCTTTTTGGGTAATTTAGTGATTGTATACTGTTTTAAGATAATAAACTTAAGATATTGAACTTAAATAGCTGTAAATAATTTAGAAAAAAGTTAGAAATAAATTTTGTACATATATATAGATCTGTTGCCAGAAAGGTAGTGTGTGTATATAAATGAAATTATTTTTGATAATTGTTTTCCTTTTAAGAAAAAATTAAATGTAGATAAAATTGTGTTATCGTAGTTTAACCACGTGGACTTTATAAAAGGGGAATGTGCGTATAAATTGTATGCAACAACAATATAAAGATGAGAGTAGTTTTTGCTCAAATCCATAACTGAAGCAAACCCACCAATTAGAACATTTACATAGAGATGAACGGTCGAGGAGAAGTGGTCTGCGTCACCGGAGCTTCCGGCTACATAGCGTCTTGGATTGTTAAGCTTTTGCTCCTCCGTGGCTACACTGTTAGGGCCACCGTCCGAGACCCAAGTTTGTCCCAATATTCTTTTCTCTTTCTTTTTATCGTTTTTTCCGTCAAATATTTTATTAGTAGGTAACTAGAAAGTCTTTTTAACTATTGTCTTCATAGGTTCTTTCTTTTTTGAAATGAAAAAGGAGATTATCTTGATGAGATTTGTAAGACTGGGGAATTTATGGGATCCGAGATCTAATCATGTCCGGAAAAGGGCAATCCAACTAGATAAAAATGTGTTATTTTTTGTCTAGGTGATGCGAAGAAAACAGAACATCTCCTTGCATTAGACGGCGCAAACGAAAGTCTCAAATTGTTCAAAGGAAATCTTTTAGAAGAAGGTTCTTTCGAGCAAGCAATTGAAGGATGTGACGCTGTCTTCCACACAGCTTCTCCAGTTTCGTTAACTGCTACTGATCCTCAGGTTTGTTCACGATATATATCACCTTGTTTGGAACAAGACAATGCATGTTACTTTTTATGTTTCAATTCAAAACTAATTGGTAATAAATGGATTCATCATGCCACTTATGTATTATTTGTAGGTCTTATCTTACGTTAGATCAAAAATCCTAACATTAACTTACTAGCTTAAGTTTTTCCGAGGATTTGCAGATTGAGCTGATTGACCCGGCCGTCAAGGGTACACTTAACGTCCTCAAAACTTGCACTGAAGTGTCATCTGTTAAGAGGGCATCGTAACATCGTCCATGGCCGCGGTTCTGTTTCCTCTGCCTCCCTTGGGACCAAACGACTCAGTAGACGAGAGTTGTTTCTCGGATCCAAGTGCTTGCATTGAGAAAAAGGTTCTCGAATTGTGTTGTGACATAGCATTGATCAAGTTCCTTAAAACTCGCATTCTTTTTATTTATTTATATTTGTTTTCTCCAGCTTTGGTATATACTCTCAAAGACTTTGGCCGAGGATGCAGCATGGCGATTCGCCAACGAAAACAGTATTGACTTGGTCGTAATAAATCCAGGACTTGTGCTCAGACCGATCTTGCAACCAAGTCTTAGTGCCACAGTATATATGATTGTGGATCTTATTAAAAGTGAGAACAATTTCATTCATAAGAACTATAGGATCGTGGACGTGAGAGATGTTGCCCTCACTCATGTCAAAGCGTTTGAGACTCCTTCAGCCAATGGTAGACATATCATTGAGGGTCCCATTGTGACAATTAATGACATTGAGAAGGTTTTGCGTGAATTCTTCCCTGACTTGAATCTCGTTGACAAGTGAGTTCATTTTTCTTTCATCTTGATTTACAATCGGATAGACTCTTAAATAATTAAAAAGATCTTCTGGTTTTATTTAAGGAATGAAACAAGTGGACTCGTTCCAGTGATTTACAAGCTATGTACTGAGAAAGTGAAGAGTTTGGGAGTTGAGTTCACTCCTACAGAAGCAACCCTTAGAGACACTATTCTTAGCCTGAAAGAGTTGTCTTATCTGATCATATCTTTATTGCCTTCCTGTCTTTTTCAATTTTAGTATTGAACAATGCATTTCGTAAAATCAAATAAAAAGGTAAGTTTGCTCGTTATTTTAAAATTTAAATAGTTAAATAACCTATAATATTTTACATGACATATTATATATTTTGTTTGCCCAAAAAAACATATTATTTATTTGTGTAGTGGAATTTAGAAAAACTAGCACAATACATATTGATTGATATGTTATCTTCTCTTCTTTAGTTACATGTGTGATAAAAAAAGTACTTAGATATTTGGTTATTGTTTCTGCAATTTAATCGCCTGTTAAAATGGATCGATCCGGTAATCCGGAAGACTTATCGTTCCCTTGAGATCCAGGTTTCAATAACATTGCAGCAAAGTAAAAAATAAATGGAATTTCAACTTTAGTCAAGTTTAATTAGCAACATCCACTCTTTTTCACATTTTATACTGGCTTAGGAAATAATCACATCACTAACACCTTGGACTAGAAATTAGCCAAATCCATTACCAGATTATGTTACAGTTGCCTTTGTCAGGCACACAAACACACGACGAAGAAACTATTAAAAATCAACACTTGACAGTTGCAAAGATTTCTACACATTATAGTAAACGATCGAAAAACCTGACTAAAAAAGAAAGGATGACTGATGGAAACAGAATCTGCCCCAGCATAAAGCTTCTTTCATCAAAAGAAGACATGTTTCAAGTTATAATACCTTGACATTGATTTCATCTACAAGCATCAACTTTTTTGCTTGACTTTAGCCAATTGCATTGCCGGATTCTGTTTCTCTGTGCCTCCATTGTTCTTGGTGGTAGTAGCAGTAGCAGAGGTCTCTTTTTGTTTCACAACAGTGCCATTCGATGCAGGACTCAGTTTTGGTTTCTCATCTATCACTCGATTAGCAGCGAGCTCAACGGAAGCTTCTTTAAGCTTTGAAATAACCGACCTTGCCTTCTCCTTATCTTCGAGCATGACGACATGCTCAAGAGCCTCGCGTGCTCTCTTTTTCGCCAAGGCAGCTTCTCTACCTCTCCGTTCAGCCTCGCATTTAGCAAAGGAAACAGCCTTGTTCATCGAAGCGAACGCCGTCGGGGCCTTAGCGGTGCAGTAAAAGGCTTCGGTGAGAGATTTGTCGACGGAGCGAACGCCGTCGGGGCCAATGATAGGGCGGAAGAAGGAGAAGGAGGTAGGGTTTCGGCAAGGAGGACAGACGTAAGAAGGAGCGTTTGCATCGGCGACGCAGTGGGTGTGAGTCGAGGAGAGACACTTAGCGCAGGAGACGCGGCGAGAAACATGCGGCGGAGAGGAATCGTAGAAGGCGAAGCAGGGGTGTATTAATATAGTTAGTGTTGTTAGTCAAAATCTTTACTTTCTTTGATTTGTCTCCTCGTCTTTCTAAATTCATTGAATCTATTTAATGTATTCGTGTATTTCTTAATCATATTTTTAATCTTATGTGCTTATATTATTATGAAAGACACATAATATTTTTCCCATTTCATTTCTCTAATCATCTCTACATTTGATCATTGCGAGATAATACAATTTTCTGGTATAACAATTCCTAAAGAAATTAAATTATCTAATTTTTTTGTCAATATCGATCAATTTGAATGTTCTAGTGATTGACCAAGTGAAAAAATATTTCTACACCTAAGTGAAAGTATAAATTCTATACAGTTTATGCACTATCGTCTATGAGACCCCAAAAAAAAAAAGAGGAAAGGAAAAGACAAAGAACGACTATATTTCCAAGTTGAACATGTTTAAATGTTTAATCGTTACTAACTTCTTTCATATAGTCAATCGACTGCTAAAAAAATAGGTCCACAAAAACGAGAAACAAAACCAGAAGATGATCATAAACAAATACGGTTGATATGTTATAGATGGTTTGAAAATTTCTAAGACTTGCTAACAATGTATATTTTACCTTTACATATAGAAAGGAGGAATCTAGGTTCTAAGAAAAATACTCTAAAATAAGAGTTTGGAATCACTGTAACACATCCTATGATTAAATGAAATATCAGTTATTAAATTAGCAAATGATTGGTTTTCATTTGTTAATAGAACTTGCTTAGTGAGTCCCAAACTTAAGGACGATTAGTATAGTAACGACTTAAGAAAAATAGTAATGATTAGAAAGTCAAATCTTTTATTATTAAGACAGATAAAGAGAGACAAGGTTGATCAAATCCCACTTGGTGTGTAATGCTTTTTGGCAGTGTTCCTCTATGATAACACATCACGCCACTAAATAATTAAATATACATATCACTTTAAGATAAGATAACATATTCTACTATACTATTATTTTCATATTGATATGTATATTTAATTATTTAGACACACCATGAATTGATTGTAATAATGCAGAGGACTGTGTCATGTAACAGATTCAGCCGAAGTGTGCAGAGGTCGGTGAGAAGCAATTTGGTTCAATAGTAAATGAGTAACCATGCCCAACACTCTTCTCCAGGGTCCCTTTTTCTTTAATTTTCGCGTTTGATAAAAACTATAATAAAAGGATTTATCGTTAATTTGGGATTGTGTCAAAGTTAATACCGTAATTTATATAAGACTAACAAAACTTCTTGATAGTTTACAACCTGTGCACTAAAGTAATCTATATTTATTTTAATCACAAAGACATTTTCTTGTTTTTGCCAACATTTTGTTCACAAAGAGTTTGATAAAATTCTTTGACTGATATTTTTCACTTATTTCATAATTTATTCTTTAGATGTTTAAAGAAGGCTCCATGCATCTCGGGTGACATTATTCGGAATACACTGCCTAGGTGGTGGAAGCAGTCCAGAATCAGAATTATCATGGCAGTACAAATACATCACATTGTCATCTTGCCAAATTAGTACAGAAATTATATCGAATTGCAATTCACATGTGGTTTGGACGAACATTTTTTTAATATCATAATTACCACATTGACATATGAAACATGTCGTTATTATTCCAAAATTCACACAAATTGGGTTTCTCCACTGTACCAATATTATGTCAGTTAAATATTTAGAGAAATTTGTGAGATGGTTATACTTATATTTTCTGTTTGTTTATAATAATAATATGGATGGTTTAAATCATGTTATTTATTTAAAATACAAATAGAACTACATTTGTTAAGGTGATTATTGATTTAATTATTATTTTTTCTTAACACAATTATTTTTTATTTTATAGTTATAACATATAGTATGAAGCAGAAAAAGACGGGAAAATAAAAGATATAAAAAGAGAGAGGAACAGTAGAGAGCTAATGATTCGAGCAACGCTAAAAGTTGAATGTTCGAGGGAAACGTCTCAGAGACTGTAAATATCAAATCAAAACCTCAGTTACAGTGCGTGCGAACGATTTGGTCCCCTCTTCTCTTCTCTTCTCTCTCCGCCTTGTGCGTCGATTTGTCTCTATCTCCGCCTACTTTCTCAAGATTACACTCCCCTTTCCCGTCTTCTTCTCCTTTCTTCTCGATTCGTCCTCTGCATTTGGATTGATGTCCCTTTAATGCTTCGAGGGTCTTGCTCGCTCTCTCAGGTCAGCGACGATGATAGCTTTCGACAATAGGTTTTATTCATAAATGTTTCTGTTTTGATTCAGAGAATACGACAAAACAAATTTTGATCTTTGGTTTCTGAGCTTTTGTTACGATTCAGGGGACACTACGAAAGATTTGATTTTTACTTATTTTCTGAGATATGATTAATTAGCTCCGAGTACACTGTTTTGAATCGTTCTTCAGTGTGATTAAACAATTGGTTTGACTAATCATTTTGGCATTTAATTAAATGAATCTCTCTGCAATTTTTTTTTTATATTGCATACTGACAGAGCACTGGTTTCGTTTGTACTTCTTTTCACATTTTCTAATTTGGGTATTGCGAAGTGAAGAATATTAATTTCTGGGAAGTATTTTCTTGAGTGAGCTAATTGGTCAATTTTATGAATTCTTTTTAAAAATTTCAGAATCAAGACTACGTGAAAGAATCTGTCTTTAAACGCAACATTCAACACCATGCCTCTGTTTGAGCTTTTCAGGCTCACCAAAGCTAAGCTCGAATCTGCTCAAGACAAGAACACTTCTCCGTGAGTCTATTCAGTTGTCTCTCTTCGAGACTGTCCGTTTTCAAGTTCATAAATTTTGTGTCTTTGTCTTAAAAACCAGACCTGTTGATGAAGTTATGGAGTTGGTGTGGGATAATGGTCAGATTTCAACTCAAAGCCAATCAAGTAGATCGAGGAATATTCCTCCACCACAAGCTGATCATCAAGCAAGCTCTTCGAGAGCTAGAGAGATCGGTAATGGCTCAAAGACGACGATGGTAGACGAGGTCCCTATGTCAATGCCTTCACTAATGACTGGTTTAAGTCAAGATGATGACTTGGTTCCATGGTTGAATCATCATCAATCCCTTGATGGATATTGCTCTGATTTCTTGCATGATATGTCTCCTATTATTGTCGACGAGCAAGAGAGTGATATAGCCGTAAATCAAACTGTTTTCCCGTTGTCTCAGAGAAAAAACATTGGCAACGAATCAGCTCCCGCTACTTCTTCATCGCAGTATAGTGGTTTTCAATCGCATTCTCTGTATGGAAGTGATAGAGATCCTCCGAGACAACAAGCCAAACTTGGTCGGTTTACTCAGACGCAGGAACCACTTACCCCTAGTAACAAGCCTGGTTTGATCAACTTTTCACATTTCTTACGCCCTGCGACTTTGGCCAAGACTAATAATAACCTTCATGGCACTAAAGATAAGAGTCCTCAAAGCCCGCCGAATGTGTTCCAGACCAGAGTTCTTGGAGCTAAAGACTCGGAAGAGAAGGTTCTTAACGAGTATATTGCTTCTGCTACGCCTAAGGATAATCAAAAGGCTTGCCTAATCTCGGAGGACTCAGGTAGAAAATACCAAGAAAGTGAAAAGGCTGTTGTATGTTCTTCCGTTGGCTCGGGTAATAGTCTCGATGGTCCATCCGAAAGTCCTTCACTTTCTTTAAAGAGAAAACATTCGGATATTCAAGACATTGACTGCCATAGTGAAGTGAGTTAAACTCATATCATTTGATTCACATGAAAATTCTTGTCTCTTCACTGTTTTCTTCACTATTATTCTTCAATATTGTTGAGCAGGATGTTGAAGAAGAATCAGGAGATGTAAGAAAGGAAGCAGCTCCACCACGAACGGGCAAGGGATCAAAGAGAAGCCGCTCTGCCGAAGTACATAATCTGTCTGAAAGGGTGAGTGAGTAAAGCCCCCAAAGAGTTTTTGTCCATTCTCAAAAGATTGCTCTATTTGGTAGCTTACTGTTTTCAATTTTCAGAAACGGCGTGATAGGATTAACGAGAAGATGCGTGCCCTTCAAGAACTCATACCAAACTGCAACAAGGTCGGGTTTTTAAGTGGTTTCAGTATTTGTCAAAACCTTTAATAAGCTAAACATTTTCATATTTAATAAGCTTTTTCTAATTCGAAAACATTATATGGTTGTAAAGGTGGACAAAGCTTCGATGCTAGATGAAGCCATAGAGTATCTCAAGTCACTCCAACTTCAAGTTCAGGTAACACTCTCATTGCTTCCTAAAACCAATAAAAATCACGCAAACTAATAATCTAAACACAATCATGATCAGATCATGTCAATGGCGTCTGGTTACTACATGCCACCGGTTATGTTCCCACCAGGTATGGGGCATTACCCGGAAGCAGCAGCAGCAATGGCAATGAGTATGGGAATGCCTTATGCAATGGGCTTGCCTGATTTGAGCCGTCAAGGTTCTTCGGTTAACCACGGACTACAGTCCCAAGTCTTGGGGATGCAACAGCCCATGGCAATGGCGATTCCACGTGTCTCTGGTGGCGGTTTCTATGCAGGTTCTTCAACGATGAATATGAATAAGAGCGAAGATGGTTCGACTAGAGATTTATCAAGTTCTAAAGATCAAACAATGACGAAGAACAACAATAGTTTCAAACCAATTAAGAGAAAACGTGCGTCTTCTGATCAGTTTTGTGGCTCGTCGTGACATAAAGACAAACGTAAGAACTGATGTATTGTTGTTATCAATAGCATTCAAAACAAATCAATTCTAAAACCCCAAAATTAATAAAATTAATGTGTTTCTTTAAATGATCAAGAGATTTTGGTCTGATGTCTCTACAAATTTTTTTAACTAGAAAGCTTTTTATTATATAATCGGAATCTGTTGTTGAGGGACTATGTTGTGAATTTAGAATGACTAGAATCATTTTTGTCAAATCAGACTTCTAGCATGAACTCAAAACCGTTTACACCAAAAAAAATAAAATTTCAGGGATAAAAAGGGTATAACATCCGACTAAACAAATGTGATGGGCGTCTCGGCCCATTTCGTTAAAGACCTTTAATGTGTCATTTTCTTTCGATTCTGTTTTTTGCAGGACTATTGAACTCACAGTGAAACGGATATACAGAAGCCAACATTTTATAATATCATAAGTTTTTTTCATTTTTTTCTCCTCAATTGTATTTGTAAACGTCGTAATCTATTCATTTCTTTTCAATTGTATATATAATCTTTATGATGAAAGCTAAAAAACTTTCTTTTCAATTTGTCAACTTCTCGTAGATGCTTATTTTTAGATATAGCACATATACAGAGATTTTTTTAATTTTTTTACACAGCCAGCAGACTCTTAATTCATACTAAATTGAATGAATTTATCTTCATCTTTTTAAAAAGCTCGGCCCTAAAAATATTGTTCAGTGTGATGAATGGATCTCTCTCTAACTCTGCATCTTCAGAAACATTTTTGCACCAAAAAGACTTTAAAAGTATTATATAGAAGAGAAATGTCCAATGAATCTCTCCTTGTTGAATTTGGCGAGACTTTCTAAACTTAACAAGTACATAATAAAATTAAAAACTTTTAGTTCTGAATTAAGAGGTGGTCTAGTGGAAAGAGGAGAATAAAAAAGGGTTTAGACTTCATTTCGATTTTATGTCTTCTAATGAAGATGGATTAGACAGCTCTAACTAATTACGAAAGCAATGAGCTAGGATTTACGCAGTAGAAAGCGGACACGTCTAGCACCTAGGGAGACAAAAAAAGCACAAGAGGTTTAAATTGAAACTTGAAAGAGAAGAAATGGTGTTAATGTGGTAAAGCAAAAGAAAAGTTAAACATCATTTTGCTTTTGTCCTCACTAATCTATCAAGATTATCTATGATTATGTCTTTTCTTCTCTCCTTTCTTACCTATTAGATTGGGCCATATAAGAGAGAATTCAACCATACAAGCTCCCTTTTCTCACTTTTAATCAAACTTGAAATATTTGCCTTCTTTTCTAAGTTTAATCTTTTTCTCGACCACAAATATCACAGAACACAAATCAAATGATCATTTTGGGAAAAGCAAATGAGGCAAGCATTTAGTAAAAATGGTATAATAATAAACAAAGGACATAGATTAAAAAATAAATTCCGTATGACCTAAATATATTTTTCCTAGAAACTACAATATTAAATAAATTAATACTTTAAAAGTATAGTATAGTCAAAATAAATAATATCCTATGATAACTTTTTTTCATGATTATCTTTGTTCTCCTCTTGCAACTAGACCACCTCTTTGAATATTTGGATCATTTGGAAATGGTTTTTTAATAGGATAGACTCTTTAACCTCAGTCCACAATAACTCATCTTAGAACTTAACTCAAGCAAGCTCATTAAATCCTAATCGACTATCGATACCAATTGGAAAAGCTGATGGATACCAAAGCCAAATTAAGAGTAACAACATCGACATGTAACTGAAGTCTTGAATAACTCATTAATTAATTGACCGTTTAAATGTTTTATACACTTTCTGTTTCAATTTATTTGTACTTTAAGGATTTTGTACACTAATTAAGAAAATACTGAATTTATCTCTTTTATCTTTCATTATTATAAAATATATATATTTATTCTTCATTACATTAAAAAAATAATAGGGATAATATTAAATCTTTTATCAAAAGAATATATTGGAAACTCTAATTTAAAACTACATTTAATATAAGAGAGAGAGAGAGAGAGAGAGTATATGATAATATAAATCCAAATAGCTTATGGTCTCCGTCTTTTAATATGGGCATCATATATTTATTTGAAAGCATTGCCTTTTTAATAATGAAATGAAGATTTAGGAGAAACTTAAAAATATAAAAATAACAGAAATAATGAAAAGGGACCTTAGTACAAGTGCATGCATGTGCTAATGTTTCCTTGATGATGAGATTAATGTTAAACGGGCCAATTAAGATGTATACAATTAAGGTCACTTCTCATTGGGCTCTTTGTCTCTCTCCTTGACTTTATCCTCTTAATCTAAATGTACTGTACTTTCTATTAAGTCCCTTTCTCCTTGTCTAATTAATATAAAAAAATTGTAAACAAAAAAAGCCGAAAAAATCTTCCATCAACATCGTTGTAGGACGTGATTAAATATTGTGCACTTTAACAAGCTTTTATTGGATGCATCTTTTCGTTAGTCAATATAATTGGTGGTTATATCCTCTAATAGCTAACCTAGATTTTGGTATAAATATTTTAGTTATAGAAACCTGTAGAGAGTAAACAACAAGATACATTGCTGTATCATGTATGTAAATTAAGTCGGAGCCAAGAAAAATAAATAATAATCACTAAGTAATTTTCAAATTCCTATAACGACTTGGTTCATATAAACCGAGTTCGATCTAGCTAGAGAATCCAGAAAAAATAGTAATGCAGCGTAGATTACAAATCCTAATGTGCACAACACCAACAATTATAACTAAACCAAACTTGCTATTATATCTTGCTTTCTGATTCTTCAGCAATATTAGTTTCATTTTGATTGGTAGACGTATAATAATATGCAACGTACATTGAAACCAAAAGCACCTTCAGATCATCTATATATTATTTTCTTAAATTTTGATAAAAATGGGAACCCTAAGAACATATTAGGGCCTACATACGCCTCACATACATCAGTTTCACTTCTTCTTAAATCTTGCTTCACATAAGTTCCTTATAATGTTATCCTTTGATCCTCTATCTTGATCAAGTTACTTCAGTTATATTTCATCTTGTAATCCCGAAATAATGTCCTGTTTGGGAGGAAGAAAATGATAAATAAAGTATCTTTCAAATAAAAAATATAAAAAAGGATTTAAGGAGAGTTCTGTTAATTCTATAAGAGACGTGTTAAGTGTACACAGCCTCTTCACCTTGTTTTTTTGTCGGCGAAGATGTTTTAATCCTTGTGAGTTGTAACCATGGCAAACGACAACGATCGTATGATGTAAACCTTTCTCACTTCTCTAAGACAGACTTTCAAATAACCTTAGGGCAAAAACAAACGGAAATGACAGTGAGGATTATTAGCTTTTCAAAATTAAATAAGAGGAGTGATTGAGGATTGAGTTGAGAGACAGCTCATATGTTCTCAAATGTATAGTTTTGCTTTCAGGGGTTGATTAAAATAATTATAATTTCTTGTATACGATCTATTTCTGTTTCAGTGCATAAAGATCAACCATGCAGATCTATTCATTCCTTCCCCATCAAAACAAGGGTTCGTAAATTAGATCATAAGGTCAAGTACAGTTCTCTATACATAAAATTTTGAGGATATATTTTGATCGTTAAACAAAAAAAAATTGCGAGAAATTGTTATATATGTAATATATTTTACGTTGACGCATGCATTCATATCTCTTTATTGTATGTTATTTTAACAAAGATATTTGGTTTTCGGTATGCAACGACATAAAATTTCAATATATTAAATTAAAATCCTACGTAATATGAATTTTATGGTATATGTTGATCATGATAACTCACAGCATATGATAGAGTTACTAAATGTAAAGTATTAGGAACTCTTTTTAACTCAGAATTTTGAGTTGTATACATGTATATATAAACCCACAAAAAATGATTACTTGGATCTGAATAGAAGCTAGTTTCAACAAGGTTATTCTTTCAAAATGAAGAGATCTGTTTGAGAACTTGGAAACAGCAAATATAGATGCATGCTCCTACTCAATTCAAAATCAACGCCCAAAAATCTGAAATCAGATACGGTTTGCATATAATGGAAGGGCCGGCGGCGGATATATGCATGATTGTCTTATAATCATGATGATGCTGATGAATTGATGATCAAATGATGGGTCTCAATCATGCATGATCCTAATCGAATATGTTCCATTTTTTTGGGGATACTGATATTATATAGTTGGAGCTAACATAGTTAATGTTTTCTTTCCATGATATACTCCTAGAACGTGTTGATTGGTAGTAGTTTATTGAGTATGATTAAAAAGAAACTCGCTGCAATTGCAAAGTCTTTAAGCATATTATTTGCGTTTCTTGTATCTTTTGACAGCTTTGGTTCGAGATATTATACAATAAAAATAAACTAGTCCATATATTTTATTGTGTGGGATAATGAGACCATTCATGTCGGTTTTGTTTATTTTATAAGAAGAGATATTATTCAGCGACTTCTCTTTCTGGGTTCCTACATGAACAATGGCATTAAACAAGATATCTCCTTGTTATGAATACAGATAACTCCATTAGTTGAAATCACAAACTATAAATGTAAACTTGGAGGGTACCGGCCATCTTAGCTCAGTGGTAGATGTCTTAGCTCAATGGTAAAGCGCGTGGCGTTTACTCACGGTACAGACGTCTTGACTTAGTGGTAGGGCGCGTGGCTTTAACCCCACAGACAGCGTTTTTTCTCAATATTTGTTATTGGTTAAACGTGTTTACTAATCACTAAAGCAATAACAATAAACTATTACCACTATTTCGGGTTTTTAACTGTTTCGAGAGTCTGCGTTTTCCTTGTTTAAATATATTTACTGTTTTGTATCATCAATTGAACCTTATAATCTGATAAAGATTAGCTTTTAATATACATATATATATATATATGGGTCAAAAAGACGTAATAGTAAGTCTTAATAGTTGTGAGTGGAACTGGTAGGAGCGTTACAAATGACATATTTAAACAAAATTTCGTTAAATCTTAATACTAGTAAGTAAATATAACCATATAAATATATGAAGAACCAAAAAGGTAAAAAAAAAATTTAATTTCATAAAGAAGACGTCTAGTCTTTTATTCTTAGATATTTAAAAGATTGGGTCCCAATAAACATGTGGATAAACGGCAAGAGTCTAACGAGAGGCCGTTTCTAGAAAACGTAAGAAAACTACAAAAATTCAACATGTAAATATATGAGAGTAAGTTTGGGTGAATGGACAAAGAATATACCCTCTCTATTATGACTCATTTTATGGCCAAAAAAAGGAGAAAAACGCCAAAGAGAAGTGTGTCAATTTAAATTAAAAATGTATAAAGCAAACAAAAGATACACTTAATTATTCTCATTCATCTGCAAAAGAAACCATATTATTTTAGCAAAATTTCTAAATTTCGTTATGTAGCCATTTAATCTCATTTAATCATTTCTGGAAAGATTAATCAATGATGACAATTTCTTGCTGGTTATGAACCTTTCCCGTTATTTCCTTTAATTGATGCGTTCATCTACACAAAGATTTAGTCCTCATTTAGCATTTGCTTTTAATTCATTGCAGTAGACTTTCATGACGACAACAAACAACTCTTCTTTGTCCTCATTCTTATCTACGCATCATCTAACCTCTTATTTTAATTGTTTCATTCTCACTATAGATGTTCTTCGACCGCTCAAGTAAATGGTGGTTTTCGTCTGTGTGTTCTATCTTTGTTTGACGGTTCATTAATTATTTTCGTTTAATGGTTTTTAAATTCTCTTATAGTAAACGACTTTTAAATTGATGTTATACTTATAAATCGAAAAAAAGTCTTGTTTTCTACTCATTCATACATAAATTGAGAATTACGTTTTCAATAAAGTAGCTGCAAAAACATTTATAGTAAAATTTCCAAAAAGTCAGAAGCATTTGGTGAGATAGATATTCAAGTAAAATATAATTAAACTTTTTTCACATATCACTCAAAGATATCAAAATCGTTTTAGGAGCAGATATTGCTCCAAACTATCGTCTATGTGCGACTTTAATACAATTTTGTAACATTCATACCATAGCATATGTGGAATCCACATATATCTTCCCATCCGATCTCGTCTCACGACTCATTTACTAATCCTAAAACCTCAAAGGTTTGTCAACTGACCATAAATATTACCACACATTTTTTTCGATAGCTTGTTATCGGCCAGAAAATAGAATTTTTTTTTTAAAGATAAGTCAGCAATATTGAAAATTTACTCAAGATTAAGCACACATAATTATGATTTTTTAAAGTAGTCATTCCGCCATTGACATGATTGTAAATACATTGACCTATTTCCCATCATCTCTTTTCTTTTATTTTTTTCAAATATTTAGACTATATTTCTACCCATTATTTATGTTGTAAATCATGACTTACATGATGAATCTCCAAAGAGAGAAACATCAAAAGATTTCTGGAAAAATCTCCACGACTTTCATGAATCTCCGAAATAAAAAACCCTAGAAGAGTTGCCGAGGTCACGCCGGTGTTGGCTGCGTAGAGTGGTTAGTAACAAACTTCGAGGATAGGCTGATCATGAATGAGCATGCTTTAACTCTAAAAATAAATAGTTCTTGGGGATTGACTGAAGTTAACATATGTCGATCATACTTTAATCGCTGCATTTGAATGTATGATCATAATGCGTCCCTTTGGAGATGACGAATGTATGATGATTGGAGTGATGTAAAGGTCAAAAATACATGAACTCCATTTCTTAACCACAGTTCTCTTACCATTGGTGTGACCCAGTCCGACGTGGACCAATCAAATAGTTTCCTCTTCCACAAAACTAAAAATATTATACACTTTTGCTTCTTTTCAGTTTTCACTTAAAATTTTGACTTTTAGAAAGATAACATTCAACAAACCCTTCTGAAGAAAGTGACTTTTCTTAGTTCTATTAATACTCTCCATCTGCAGATCTGTTACTTCATTTTCTCCACCTTTATCTTCCTCTTTATCTCAGATTCCATTAACCTTCAAAAGTTGTGTTTATACATTCTCTCTGCTCAAAACTTTTTTCTTTCAATACTTATAAAGAAAAACAGAGCTTTCGTCTCCTTCATTATTTTCACAGCATTGCAGCGTTAATAACTTAATGGGGAGACATTCTTGCTGTTACAAACAAAAGCTGAGAAAAGGGCTTTGGTCTCCTGAAGAAGACGAGAAGCTTCTCAATCACATCACTAATCACGGCCATGGCTGCTGGAGCTCTGTTCCTAAACTTGCTGGTAACATTTCTTCCTCAATTCATAGGAAAAGAGATAATTAAAAAGAAGCTAAATTTTGTAATCAGATATCTGAGTTTACAGGTTTGCAGAGATGCGGCAAAAGTTGTAGACTAAGATGGATCAATTACTTGAGACCTGATTTAAAGAGAGGATCTTTTTCTCCAGAGGAAGAGAATCTCATCGTCGAGCTTCACGCTGTCCTCGGAAACAGGTAATAATTAATGATCAATCAACGATAATGCTGTTCAAAGAAAAAAATCATAGAAAACAGAGGATCATGTTTATGTCTTGAGCTTCATTCCTCTGTTTTTGACTCTGCTCTGTTTTAAAAGAGGATCATGTGTATGCCTTAAGCCTCCTCTGTTTTTTTGGGTCTGCTCTGTTTTTAATCAGATGGTCACAGATTGCGGCAAGGCTTCCGGGAAGAACCGATAACGAGATCAAGAATCTATGGAACTCAAGCATCAAGAAGAAACTGAAACAAAGAGGCATTGACCCAAACACACACAAACCCATCTCCGAAGTTGAGAGCTTTAGCGACAAAAACAAACCAACACCAAGCAACAACAAAAGAGGCAGCAACGACCACAAGTCTCCTACTTCCCCCTCTGCAACTAACCAAGACTTCTTTATCGAAAGGCCATCTGATTTCTCCGACTACTTCGGTTTTCAGAAGCTTAACTTCAACTCCAATCTCGGGCACTCTGTTACTACTGACTCTCCACTCTGCTCGATAATTCCGGCGCAGTTTAGTCCTGGAAACGTGGCTGGTTCTGTCTTTCAGACGCCGGTATGCGTGAAGCCCTCAATTAGTCTTCCTCCTGACAACAACAGTTCGACTACTGTCTCGGGAGGAGATCATGCGAAATTGGCTGCACCTAATTGGGAATTTCAGACAAACAACAACACCTCAAATTTCTACGACAATGGCGGATTCTCCTGGTCAATTCCAAATTCTTCGTCACAAGTCAAACCTAATCATAACTTCGAAGAAATAAAATGGTCAGAGTATTTGAACACATCGTTCTTCATTGGGAGCACTGTACAGAGTCAAAGCTCTCATCTAAACTATATTAAATCAGAAACAGATTACTTAGCCAATGTTTCGAGCATGACAGATCCTTGGAGCCAAAGCCAGAACGAGAACTTGGGCACTACTGAAGCTAGTGACGTGCTCTTCAAGGATCTTCAGAGAATGCCCGTCTCTTTTGGTCAGCCCCTTTAGCTTTTTTCTTAATTCTAACAGTTGTAGAGAACAAAAAAATATACAATACATTCATACGTACAGTGGATTTAAGTGTTCTGTATATTCCATGGGTAAAAAGCGAGCTGTCTTTATTTTTGTTTATATTTTTCAAGTGTGTTTTATACGTCAAATATTCTTCTATCTTTTCCAAACATTTCAGTATCATAATACTAAATATACTTTTGTTTTGTTATAAAGATTTATGTATAGTAGTATTTTAAATCAGAGTCACATCTTTCACCATTTTTCAGACCTGTAATGAATTAAACGACAAAAGAAAACATAGAATTAAAGCAGAAAATAGTCAAGTGGGAATTAGCTCAACTAATTAGAAGGGACTCTTTTTCTTTCATAAGGACCCGAGTTTAAATACGTTTATTAAGCAAAAAATATTGATTTACGATTTCTGAAATCAATGACTGATAACATATTTGAGAGATAAGTTCGGCCTGTAAATCCATATGCAAGCATCGAGCATCTAGATATTTTTTGTTTTGTATATTTGAGAGATAAGCGAAAAACGTGTTTATGTGTTTTCAACATTTTTGGCAGGAAAATGTGTGTATGTGGTTTTTGTGGAAAACTATATTTTCATGATTTAGAATTTTGGCGGAAAATCGTGTTTCCATATTTTTTTTACGGGAAAATGTGTGTACGTGTTTTTGGTGGAAAAACATATTTTCATGATTTAGAATTTTGGAGAAAATCATGTTCCCAAATTTTTTATGGAAAAATTTATTACCATATTTTTTGCAGAAATATGTGTTTTCGTGTTTTTATAATTTTTGGCGGAAAAATATGTTTTCTCGTTTTTACCGGAAGAACTTGATTTAATGTTTTCAGCGGAAAAATATGTGATCACGTTTTTGCCGGAAAACATGTTTCTGTGTTTTTAGTGGTAAAACACGACTTCAAGTTTTTTGGCAGAAAAACACGATTTTGCGTTTTACATAAGAATATTATTTTATATATATTTTTACTAAATTTAGTGAAAATGAGTTTTTTGCAAATTTTTGTGAGAATTTTTTTTCTGATTTGATAAAAATATGATTTTTTTATTTTTGGATGTTTTATTAAAATTATTTTTAATAAAAATTATCAATTACAAATGAAAAAATATGATTTAATAAAAATAGTTTTGATTTTGTAAGAATTTAAAAACATTTTAAACTTTTAAATTTTGAAATGTATATACAAAATACAGATTTTCGATTATTTAACATCTCAAATATCTACATATTTTAGAATTTTATTTCATCTCCGCATCGAAACACAAATTTAAATAAATCAAACGAAGAGACATATGCTTTTAACAGAGAGTCCTATCAGAGTATTGAATTGTCCCCATTGTCCAAAAAAACTTATGTTTTGGCCGCCGGTGTCGTAATCTTACGCCGTCGAAAAATCAGGAACAGCTCGCGTATTTTTTTTTTTGGTGGCAAAATATAGCTGGTGTATTCGACCTTACTCACATGAAGGAAGTGTGATTGGATGTTTTCATTTGATTATCTTTAGATCAATTGATTTAATTTGTAACACAAATTAATATTTTTAAAGATTCTAATCCAAAACAACCACTTTTTTACTTTTTATAAATAACCTAACGCAATAACTTGACCGGTAAGTTAAAAGGTAGTAACTGTATTTGTTTGACTTTAAATTTAAAGACGATTTTATATTTGAAATAAATTGATTTAACAAAAACATTAGTCTTATTTCAAGATAAAAGTGTAAAGGGAATTTTTTTATAATTTTTTTGGCGTAAATTGAAAAAGAGAAATTAATTTGCTCAAAATAAAAGATAAGAAAGGTAGATTATACTGTATATTATGTGGTTAACGTATACTTATTTGCCGACCCAAAGAGTAATCGGTTTTAGGATTTAAAAATATCAAAATATACAGTAAGTTGCGTTATAATAAGGCCATGTGGAACACGAGAGTGCATGTGAACCGAATAATTGTTGCTACATTAAGAAATTAAACTAATCAATAAAAGATTAACATTAACACTTGACGTGGTTTGTTAGCAATTAAAAAGATCTATTATATGTGCGTAAAGAAATGGAGAAGAAATAGAGTGTGTCGTGGAATCTTTTGCTCTTTCTTTTTTATCTCCTATATATTTTGACGTCAACGGGAGAATCGATCATTGCCTTTACAAGTACATGTATTTATTTGTAAACGATAAACGAAAGCTCAAAGGCCATTTTTATTTATTGAATTTTCAGCTGAATAAATGGATACAAGTACATGTATATTCCTTCTCTGCCGTCTTTGTATTAAAAAATCTTAATTATAGCTGATGTAAATAAATTAAAACAAACATTTCCTAATGAAAATTCTTGTCGTCACTAGGATAATCATAGTCTATGAGATTTTTTTGTTTTTGTTCTTTCGAAATACCAATCTCCAACAGCTACAGCAATCCCCTGTGTTTTGTTTTTCCAACAAGGCACAACCATTAGTTTTTGTATCTTTTACAAAAAAAAAACTTTAGTTTTGTATGTAACTGTACAGGATTTCAAATGGAAAAAAGAATGTATTTGAAACAAAATGAGAATCATGATCATTGATCAATTGTAAAATTAAGGGCGCCTCACCTTATCTTTGCGCGCTTGAGAGTTTCCAGAAAACCAAGTATCTTGCCTCTCCGCTTGACAATGAGCCCATTCCGATGTAACTAACACTCCGTTCTTGTCAAACATCGTAAAGGACTTTACCAATTTAACATGCTCATCTTGAAACCTGTTAACTCGGATTTCTAAAAGCAAAAAACAATCTTGATCAGCTTTGTTGGTAAAATTTAATTAGGTCGTCTCAAATTTTCTGAAAACCATGTGCAAATTATAATAGGCCCATGTAAAAAAACTAATATGCATATAATTTGGGGTCTCTAATTTTTTCAAAGAATTTATATGCATATTAGTTTTTTTTGAATCTGGGCCTATTCGAATGCTCCACGCATGTTAAAAAGGGCTCATGTGTCTGTTAGTAGATAATTAGGCTTGTGAAGTCCCTTATTTATCTCAAAGAGACATTAGATCAAAGGTTTCATGAAAACATCATTATTACCTTCCAAGAACTTCTTCTGAGACGGGTTGCACGTGAAATTGAAACAGCAGTTATGCCAACTGCCACTCGGATCAGCAGATGGTGGAGCTAGACTATTTCCAATCTGCAATTAAAAAAGACTGTTAGTTCAAGCTAACCCCATGATTCATCATAAACGAAAATCTAAAGATAGAGATGGAATAATAAATAACCTGCCACGCGTCAAATCCCGAGTTGAGAATAAACAACGGGGTCTTGACTTGGTTGATTATGTATTGAGGGAAAAACACTGAAATATTGAAAGCAAGTTAAGTAAATGAGGATTTAGAGTCTCATTATAACTAAGATAATCAAACACAAAAGAAAATAATTCAGAAGTGAATACCAAAGTTGGATTAAGATGACTTGTACAGGTGCGAGAGGAAACGTGTTTTGCAAACCCTAAAAGTTATGTCCAATATTTTTTGGTTGGTCTTCAACGATCTCTATAACTCATAATCATCATGACATAATTAATAACGTTACGTTATACTTATACCTGGGAGTTTACGACACCAGAATACATACGCCTTAAAGTATGACCTCCCGATACATCAACGCTTCAGTTAAAAACATTAACAACCAGTCAATATACTAATTTCCATAATCTATTGCATGAAAAAAAAAATTACTCGAGCATCAAAGAAGAAGCCAGCATCGCTCATACATTTTACTTTTGTTGAAGGAGGAAACAAGTTCTTGAAATCATCGCATCGTAAAATCGCTGAAAGATCCCCAGCTGAAACATCCATTGAGCAAAAGCCTTAACGTAATATCATAACATTAGTTACCAACATAGGGTTTAAGACACACTTAAATGAGATGCAAAATATGAAATATATGTACCTGTTTTGCCTGACGCATTCCCTTTCCCATCAAATCTTCCATGACAGCTAAAGATAACGTTTTCCTCTAAACTGAAGTTGCGCCGCCTAATTGTCAGCGACCATAGGAATCTCAAGTTAATTACTATGTGCATTATATAAAAAGAACAATCAAAAGCACAGAGATCGATCTCTATGGTTTTAGCTAATCTTGTTTTCGCTATCACCGCTAAAGGATGCGCCATCGCAATACCGGACTTTCACGTTGTTCCAATTGTAAAAGTCTGCAATATTAATTAAGAATAAATGAGAACATTCAATAAGAATTACAATATTATATTTCTGTTTACAATGAGGGATCTTAAGGAAAACTTGGATTTTCAGCGGCTTTATTGCTTAGTATTCCTAAAAACGCTAACTGTTTCTCCATTAAGGTAGACGATCCAAAACCAGTCCATTTACGTTTCTGACAATTTTGTATGCTGTCACACCAAGCACCACCCTTTCAACAAAATTGGCCTTAACAATTAAGCGGTGATTGATATACATTATGTCGCTAATTAGTAGATCTATACATAAAGACTATCGTATGTCCAAACCTGCAACTGAATGATCCAGTTGTTTGCTCCTGAACCATACCCACGATACAAATGATATCCAGGCACTGACCCGTCCAGACACACTGCCATAACAAAGGTATCCTTGCGTCAAGAAATTGTCAATCAAGAATTTTATTACAATGATGTAAAAAAGGTTAAGTGTTTTCCTGCTAAATAAAACAATAATTTTTATTAACATAATTCTTTTGTTTATTGTAAACTCAGAAGTCAAACGCAACATTTATTCCAAAATTATTTGGTCATAAACTAAAATATGTTTTGCACATATAAAAACAAACACAAACGAAAAATTAGTGTTTGAAACATTTGAAGTCTAGATCTCAATTCATTTTATTATTATTTTATTAAATCCTTAAATACCTATACCGTGTAATACCAAAACTGTTCTAACCGCCTTAGCCAAAGTTTTCAATAGAGCGCAGTCCAGAATCCTGATCCATCAGTTTCGTTTCGTTCACTTTTGACTTATCATTTGACAGATGAGAGAGAAAAAAATCAGCATGTTTCTTGCTTTTTCTCTCAACGAGAAAAGTCACAGCGTCTTCAATTCTCAGCTTTATAAAGAATAATTCACAACTGTTACAGTCCCACCATTGACAAACCATCTCATGGCTTCACCAACTCCAACTCTCCTCCTCTTCTCACCGTCTTCTTCTTCATCTCAGCCTCTGCAGATCCTGACATGCTCCAAGATCTCTGCGTTGCTGACCTCTCCTCCGGTAATTAAATTCTCCATTAAGATATCTCTAGTTTCATCTTTCCATTTTTCTTAAAAAGCTCCAATTTTGTATCTCTCTTTTTTTCAGGAATCAAATTCAATGGCTTCCCCTGTAAAGACGCAGCTTCAGTCACATCATTTGATTTCTTCTCACAAGGATTAGCCAACCCAGGTCTCACAAACAACACACTCGGTGTCTCTCTTGCTCGTATCGACTACGCACCAGGTGGCTTAAACCCACCTCACACCCACCCACGTGCCACCGAAGTCGTCTACGTCCTCGAAGGAACACTCGACGTTGGGTTTCTCACAACGGCCAATAGGCTCATCTCTCAATCTCTCAAGAAAGGAGATGTCTTTGCTTTCCCCAAAGGACTTGTCCATTTCCAGAAGAACAATGGCAAAGTTGCTGCTTCTGTTATGGCAGCTTTCAATAGTCAACTTCCTGGAACTCAATCTCTTGGTGCTACTTTGTTTGGTTCTACGCCCCCTGTCCCTGACAACATCTTGTCTCAAGCCTTTCAGACATCTCCACGAACTTTCAAACATATCAAACCCAAGTTCCAACCCAAGAAATGATTCTCCAAATTCCTTACAGTTTTTTCCCTGTTCTGTTTTGTTAAGGAAAGATCTTTTTTTTTTCCTTTTATATTTGTCTTCTGTAATAAAACAATAACTGATCTTTGAGTGTGCATTTGAGCTCTATAGTCTCATGTATTGTTTTCTGTATAGTCCATATTATTATTTTTTGTTTAAGTTGACTTGCAACAGATAAGAAGTCGATGTTGATCTGATCTAAAAACTTTCAAATGACAAATATGAAAACAGGTAAGCTATCTGACCCTTCTATATATAGAATAATCAACTTGAGAGACCCTTACGTATGGGCCTAATAAATCTGATTAACTAAATGATAGGAAATAATCTTTTGTAATTCCCCATGTGTTTCTTCTTTCAAAACTAAGTGTGCTTCATATGGCCAGCTAATTAGATCCTTGTAAATTAGAAATCTATTTGCTACATGGAGTTATAAGCCAATTGTTTGAAACCAAGGGCTCCTGCAACATAGTCAAGGGCATCACACACTACCTCTAAAACTCTGGCCTGTTGCATTACCGATGCTAGGCGAAGGAGCGCAGATCCTCTCTATAATCAAGGTGTACTCACTCAGAGAGACAAGAAGCAGTCAGTACAATCTCAATAAAACTTTATAAGAAGGAGATTATCAGACTAGAGAGAGTATTTGTTTTGAGTTTCTGTTCTTATGACCATCAACAAACTGCAAATTAGCTTATTTCTCATGCATCTGTTTTTTTGAATGACACACCATGAAACCAAAACACTCCAGAAGAGATTAGATATGCATCGATATTTACAGCTCCAGAAAAGAAGATAACAGAAGATGTAAATGGATGGTTATTGAAAGTTGAAAACGAAAACAAAAGCAACAAGGGAAGTTACAAACAAAGAGAAACCAGTGAATATTACATCAGAGCCATAATAAACCCCTTTTTTCTTTTGGGGACTACTTGTTCCCTGCAGCGAGTTCCGCCGTGATAATGAAACTCGATTTTCCAGCTTGTCTCAAGTACTGAACATCTCCATTCATCAGCTTCACCAATTTCCTGCTAACCATCAAGCTCAATCCTTCCTCTGACACATCTTCCTCAGTCCCAAACATTTGGTTTAGCAAAAACTCTGGTATCCCAGCTCCAGTATGCGTTAGCCTGTTTTCATAAACCAAATATCGTCACTGCACTATTTTTTTAACATCATATTGTGCATTTTGAGAATATTTTACCTGATCTCTATATAAGCAAGATGCACAGATCGCCCGAGCTGATCCTTCCTCAGGGAAGCTGTAACAGTTAGCTGACCTCCGGATGGTGTAAAGTTTACAGACATCAGCATGAAATCTGCCAAAACTTGCTGAAGCCTAATACTGTCTCCATATAAAGTATCAGATATGACTTCTTCTCCGGTCTCATTTGTTAACCGAACGCTCTTTCCATTACTCTTCATCATTACTTGACTTGTGGAAGCAGTTAACACTTCGTTTAAGCTGAATTCTTTCATTTCCAGATCCAAACACCTGCGCAGTCAAATCCCAGCATAAGAAAACAAATAAAATTTAAGAAATAAGGACTTTCATTCTTGAATACCCTTCAATGATGCTTTCAAGATCCGAATCATCAAGGACCTTGCTCAGTTGCTTCTGACATAACGCGCTAGTTTGCAAAAGCCATCTCTGCTCTGGTCCTAATTTAGTGCCCTCCATCATTTTCCTGGTAAACATGAGCCCAGATAGCGGATTCCTGATCTGTCTTTTTATGTATGCAAGAGCCTTTAGTCTCTTCAATGCTGTTCGCTCAGTTAGACGCTGAACATGGAGCGCTTGCTGCAGCTCATGGCTGGCAAGTTGCAGGAAACAGAAGACGCCAGTCACTACACCTTCCCTGTCCAGTTTCTTACTCACACACAACAGACACTCCACATACTTGCCACCTCTTGTAAAAAAAGCAAAGGACACTTTCTCTGACTCCTGACTGGTCACAGCACTGTTCAGCACAATCCCAAGGTTTACAAAGGCTTCTTGATTCTTTAGACGACAACACGACTTCTGCGTTCCGAAGACCTCTCCTAACAGCATCTTGTCGATCACTTCCTCCCGCTTCAGTCCGGTTAACTTTGACATTGCTGGATTCCACTCTGTACACCACCCAAACTCATCGGTGCCAAATATGGGAGGGATCAGAGGGTTTGGATTTTGGATGATCGCCTTGTAATCACCTTCAATCCGAGTAAACTTGTCCATCACAGTCTTCTGGCCAGTAAGATCATGGGCTACAAAACACATCCCAACCACGTTTTCATGGAGATCTCTACTCGCACATGCATTTACAACTAAACTTATTGGCCCAGCATCAGCCCTTGACAGATGTGTCTTGATCTCAAATTGGACATTCTGCTCCTCGTTTCCTGAATAAATATAAGAGCGAAATTCAAAAACTCTACTTTCCCGCTTTTTAGAGAGAAAAAAGGAAAATATATGATCCATCATTAAGAAGCAAAATGCATCGCATCAAGTTCCATGCACTACAATGCTCAATAGGAAGTTAAACAGTGCTATCTAGTACAAAGATTCTTAGCAAAACTCAGCATAAGTTAGGAGAAGAGTTACCTTCTAATGCATTCTCTAACATTCTTTTAACGATTTCCACTGAAGAATCTTCAACAAGTGTGAGGAGATGTTTCCCGATTGCTTCATCAACCGGAAGACCAGTCAGCTCAGCAGTTTTTGTGTTCCAGCCATTAACCAATCCATCAGAATCAACCGCCAATATTGGCACCGTAGCAGTCTCAATTAAACGAACCATTTCACTGGTCACCGCTTCTAGTTCCTGTATACCATCAAATTTCAGATCATGCAGCTTCGAGTGGATGATCTTTGTATTCACATCAGTACTTTCACCATCCTTGAAAGCATTCCTCAGAATAAGCTGCAAGGAGTGTATGGCATCCATCTCATAGTCCTTCCAGGGTAAACTCCTTGTCTTGACCACTTCAAGGAAAGCCTTGAACGATGACCGGGGATGCATTCTCCTTGCATCATCCCTATCATCTGGATCATGCTTTGCGCCTCCCCATCTCACTTCACCAGCGGTATGAGAACGGAACCAGAAAATCATGTCTTTCGATGATATCCTCACAGCCGCCATTCCACATACTGAATCCCCTAGAGCTAGAGCCATAGGAAACCCAGCATCATGCAAGCTATCAGTGCTCAAACCCGTTGAATCCGTATGGTATTCATACAACCATGAAGCTATCTCCTGCAGGTGGAACTCACTTGGAGTTGTTCCTAGTTTCCATATCTTGTCTTTATACAAGAGAGCTGCTCCATCACATTTCACAAGGTCCATTATGTTGGGGCTCTGTGAAACAATTCCCAGTGGAGCATCACGCATCAGCATATCGCACAAGAGTGTCTGTGTGCGCAAAATGTTCTTCTCCACAATCTGATTCTCCAGTTCGACCTCTTTATTGACGTGTATCGCGAACACTTGAGCTAGAAACTCACAGGCATACCTGAGAGGAAATGGAACAAACCTCGGAGTCGTGTTATGACAAACCACCAAACCCCACAGTCTCTTTCTCTTTTGAGGCTGTGTAGTAGAATCAGGAGCATCCCCTTCTCCATCTTCCTCGTTAACTACAACTGCCATAACAAGAGATGCAATTGAATCCATGTTGGCCATGTACTGCAAATGGCAGCTGTGTGGTGCCCTAAGGGTGGAGCCACACAAGGTAAGATCAAAGGAAAGCTTTTCATCTTGAAGCACCCTAGCATGTTTTGCATTGCAATCAACGATCATCCGAACCTTGTTCTTCATAAACAGAAAACGGGCTGCTTGAGGGATGTCGGTGGCTGGATAATGCAGCCCAAGATATGGCTCCAGTCCAGGTTTTGTAACCTCAGAGACTACCTCACCGTGATCATCTTCATGAAACTTATAAGCCATCACCCTGTCATACCCCGTGAGTTCAAAAACCTCCTGAACCATCGTATCACAAAGCCTTTCCATGCTCCCGCTGGGCAAAGATTGCAACCTAGTGATTGCTTTGGCAGCGAGCTTGTATGATTGTAAGGCACCAGCAGCTGTCATGGGAACTTCATAAGGCTTCACCGGTTCAAAATCGACAATGATGCTCCCTGTAACCCTGTGGACAATTGCATAAAAGGGCTTTGCAGAAGTCTTGCAGTGCACAAGAATGGGGTTTAACAGGGAGACATCTCCAAATCCAAGGGCTTTCTGCAATGCAGAGGCACTAGGAGCAGTGAAAAGACTCCTTATATCTGTTCCAATTCCTAGAACAGGGTGCTCACCAACACTAGGAACTGCATGGCTGGCCATTGTCAACAGCTCAGGAGCATTCTCGCTGTATGCAATGACTTTGAAGGTCTTCTCATCCAAGGCAAGCAAACAACCGAAGGGCTGAATCAGCTTTCCCTTCTGTATGTGATGAAGATAACTCGTGGTCACCTTGTCAGACCTGGGTGGCTGGTTCCCCACAATGGGGCCAGTGACACGCACTGAGGTTGAGTAATCAAAGGAACTGCCTGACTCCTCAAAATTAGCATGGAGCTTCGCATCTACAGTTGTCTGTGCAATGATCCTAGCACTGTGTCTTGATCGCCTCAAGCCCTCAGAGGATTGACTCGGCCTAGACCCGGACATTTTTTTCCTGACACCAGAGACAAGACAACAAGAATTAAGTGCAAACCTCTAATAAAACATTCATGCCGTAATCTTATGAACACAAGAACATTCATCATTAAGTCATATACAAGCGAATGCATAAGCATAAACTTGAAACACTAAGAACCCATGGTAATTTTCAAACACTAATTAGCCCCTATAACTAAAGTTCCTTCCCAGAAAAAGAGGCATGGACTTGATTAACTCCATGTAGAAATTTACCTAGCTAAACCCAGAAACAAGGTACAACAGATGCAGGAATCATCCTGTCATGTTCAACTGTTTGATGATTTATCATTTTCAAAGCAACAAGCAACTGAACCACCTTAATTATGATGTATCAATTCATAGCAAAGGAGTCAGATTCCATAAACACTGCCTTTCTAAGTCATTCCACAATCCATCCAAAATCAATAAGATCTCGACAATTAACATTTAGCACCAATGGTAGTTGATACTCAATACCAACAATAACGAGGATCTGAGCCAATCTGCCTTTCCATATTCAAATACAGCTACATACATAAAGTTGATTAAATATGAACTCTTAAAGAGTCTTAATAGCTATACCTTTTGAAAAGGAGTATAAAGACCCACAGCGAAAGCAATCGTAAGAGTGAAGAGCGTTAAAACGATAAGGTTGATTGGATGCTTCTTCTCATAAATGGTCTCCCAGACTACAAAAGATGAGTAAAGCAAACACACATCAAGCCAGATCAAAAGAGACCTGTCGATGAAAACAGAGAATAGCTTTAATGAATTAACTTCAAAGTAAGGATAAATCTCAAGACTCAAA
This sequence comes from Cardamine chenopodiifolia, assembly GCA_963922655.1. Taxonomy (NCBI): domain Eukaryota; kingdom Viridiplantae; phylum Streptophyta; class Magnoliopsida; order Brassicales; family Brassicaceae; genus Cardamine; species Cardamine chenopodiifolia. The sequence continues at coordinate 1,892,944 of OZ000467.1, forward strand.
CCCGAAAAGAGCTTTAGAGTGAGTCCACTTGCTGCTAAGGACTAAGCAGGAAACAATCGAAGCAAGCTTCAATATATATATAAATCAAGAAAGTAAGAAACTTGGGGAAAGGGAAAGTAGGTACCTTTAAAAAGAAGAAGTTTCAAGAAAGCATGATCGAATCTTGACTAGTGGCACTCTTCAGAGGGACTACTTGAGTTATTGAAATCTTTACCTCGATCACCGCCTCTTCTGCTGGCGTCTCTCTTCTCTATTATTTGTGCTCCCTAACACAGACGACGACGATGAATGGGACCACCCAAATACGTATGCCCATATTCGGAGATATGGGCAATTTGCATATTTTTTATTCGGAGAAAATAAAAGAAAAAGCTAATTTTGGAAAAAGACAAACTTCACACGCTAATCAAGAACAAGGTCGGCTTCGCCGGTAACATTTACCTCGCCAAAACAGAACGGTGAGCCAAGAAATGATAAAAAAGCTGAAGCAGACAGTAAAAAGTTTAAATCTTGGTACCTTTCTTGGTTCCTATGAAAACTCTTTTTCACCGATGTAAATATCACTGTGTAATACTTTATAAAATTTTTTTTAAAAAAACTATCACTGTGCAATAAGAGAGATATATTGATGAAAAACAAAAGTAAAGTGGTAGAGAACAAAGTGAGGTTGCTAAATCCGATTGAAGAGAATCATCCAAAAGATAAGATGAAAAATAAAGAATATTAATTTTAAAAAAAAAAAAAAGAGAGGGGAAGATGGGGCGGTCTTTAATGAAGGCCATAACAGAAGTGGAAAGTAGTGTTTGAGGAAGACGACAACAATAGTCTAGACTTCACGTTTTCTCGGCTTTTTGCGTTTTGTAATCTGCTTCTGGGATTAACTTGTAAGTAGGGACTTTCCAAATTTGTATTTGTTTTATCACTTTCGATACTGCGATGTCAATTATGTGAAAAAATATTTGTATTAAAAGGTCAGACAACGGTGTCGTATCGTTGTAGGGTACTGCTTTCATCATCTTAAATCAATTATTCCACTAAGTTTAGTACGGACTCCGCGAATTAAAATTTGAGATTGATTAAGATGATCGTTGAAAGAACCACTCGACAACTATTCCACCTAGTCATTTTGTGATAAATATGTTGGACCAAAATGTGCCGCCACAATGCAAATGTTGGCCTAGCAATACAACCATGATCCATTAGACACATTCGTGGCCCATGTTGTTTGGCTGGACTGTCAGAATTCTATATCTCATCTCCCTTTCAGAAATAACACGTTGATGAGCAAAAGAGATACGAGGTTGAGGCCTTGAGGGAGAGATGTAGCTTAGAACGCTCCAATCCTTAGGGATTTGATGGAACATTAAGACGCACTTTGGGAGCTTTTTCAGTTTCCTTCTCCTTCTCCTTTGAATTCTAAAAACTTTTTTTCCATTACCATATATGTTTCTTTATTTATTCATGTATATTTGGATTGTTTTAACCGTTTGTGTGAATCCACCTAGTTGCTAAAAGATTTTCACAAAACCACTATTTCAAAACTGGAGCAGGCACCCAAAACGAAAGCGTAATCTTATTATCTATATACTGAAAAAGAAAGAAAAAGAAGAGTCAAATTTGATTTTAAACCATCTCCACATTACAATAATAAAAATGTCAATGGTTACATAGTTATGTATAAGAAGCAGAAAAGATGATCGAAAACAATCTTTGTGACATTTAGAAAGACTGATCATCATCTTCTTAAAGTTTAATGACCCACCAGAGAAAGACAAAAAATTTGAATTTTTTTTCAATCAATCAATCAGTCTCTGCGACTCTGCAAAGCATCCTCGAGGTCAAGTTCTAACCCAACACGGTTCCTTATTGACGCAGCTGCGTGGCAAGACGACGACGTCGTTTTACACATCCTCTCCAATTCCTTAAACCTCTCGACATCAAATTTATGACTCTTCAACAATTTCCTCTGCCTTGACAAGAACAGTCTCTTCATGAAATCCTGATATGTTGGATCTCTCGAAGTCATCAAGAAATAAGCATAACCCACAATAATCCCAGTCGCTGTAGCGAAAAAAGTGATTGGTTCCATCACATCCCATGAGAGTTCCCAGAAAGTTAGTCTAAAAAAGAGCCCAATTTGAATCATCGAAGTAGCTAGACCACACCACAGAATCTTCCTCACTTGTCTATGAGCCAAAACATCAATCTCTTCCTTCATGATTCTCAGTTTGTTGAATTCTTCCTTGATTTGATCTTCCTCGGGAGATTGATCCATAGGCATCGCTCGTCTAATCAGATCCACCACCTGAAAAGTCCAGATTTTTAGTTAAATGGAGAAACAGAGAAATTAGGGGGTTTTCGATTTTGGACCTTGTCTGGGTGAAGATAGACTTTATCACGGAAGATCAAGATGACGCCTGCATCGTCGAGAACACGAGCGAAGACGTGGGCTTCATCGGGAGATCTAGCGATGCCCATTCCTTGAGAAGCTTCTAATAGTGTACTGTAAGAGACAACTTCTCTCTCGGCCAAACCAATAAGCTTCTTCTTCATATCGTCAACATTCACAAGCCTCATTAGCTTCTTCGCCTCCGCCACTGTTATCTCCTTCTTTTCCTCATCCGACGGCGATGTTTCGACGGTGGAGCAGCTCCTGAACCCACCATGACCGAGCCATGTCCTTTGAGAAGTAGCTCTAATAGCGCCGGACATTGCCGTACGCCTTATCAAACCCATTGACCACATTTTTTGTTGACGACGGACCCACGATTCTGAGATCTGAGCTCTGGATTTTCGTGAAAGCGAAACCCCAAAAAAAAAAGTAAGGTTCGCAGATTAAGGATTAAAATTGTGAGAATCAGAAAAAGATGTATAATTCGATTCTAGACGATGTGTAATTCGATTCTTAACGCGCTTAATTAAGAATCTCAGATTCTATTAAAGAGGAGCAGCACGAAGCCATTTGCTTCTATCTATGGAAACATGGAAAAAGAGAAAAAAAGAAAAGAAAAAAGATTGGTAGCCAATAGCCATTGTTGACTTGTCATGGAGAATGGCTTTTACGAAATCGCAATCCACAGTTTCATTTTGATTTTCTTGATGGAGTAGTATATTTCTTTTTTTTTAAAGTAATAATTATGGGAGTTTATGTATCCAACAACCCTCCTGACAGAATGACCTATCATTTTCCTAGGAGTTGAATTTGATATACGGATTCTAAGTTACTTCATTGGCATTTGGCACATGAAACACATCAGGTAAGACTCTAGGTAAAGTTTAGACATCACGGGATCGAAACACGTTTCTAACGAAACTAATATTATATGATGTAGTTTTGGGTTTGAAGGATTACAGGTTTCGTTCCGTAATCAAAAAAAATTCAAAAAAAAAATTCTCCATTTTGGGTCAATAGTAACTTACAATTTCTTTGAGTGTGAGAAAAAGAAAAAAAAACCTCCTGTTTAATTTTTCTTGTCAAATTATTTCATTGCATAACTTAATGTGGAATCCCCAGTTAGAAAACCCATAATCTAGCTTTCATTTCGTTAATGTTGTTCTAAAAGCTGTTTTGTCGAATTTAAAAAATTCCGTTCCCTGAAAAAATTAAAAGATTTTAATAACCAAACAGAGCATAGACCATGACCATACAAATAACAATTTACATTCTGATTACATAGAAAAGTTATAGTAATTTCATTTACGGACGATCTAAAATCATCTGCGACTATGTACATATCTGAAAAGTACTTCACCAGTTTTTTCTGTGAATGTGAATGAAGAAGAAGAACAACAAAACATACACTGCTTGAGAGTTTTTGCATTCTTTTGAATAGAAAGCGAGAATAGTTATTGATTTCCCTTGTTTTACCCTTTTTCCTTTCCTTGAGAAGAATAGCTAGGGATCGTTTTACGACCTTGAGGGCCAAATTCGTTATTTAACACCTTTTCCCTATTTAAACCCATTTTCAGAGAAAGAAAACTACATTTCAGGGCTTTTTTATTATTGTCAATGTAGAAGTTAATATTACTGCATTGATTTGAATATATTAAATGAAATAAAATAGCACAAATAAAAGTTTTACCTACAAAGAAAGAGTTTAAGAGGTCGGAAAAAAAAGAGTTATATAGTTAGGTTTACAACAAAAAGAGTTTCATAGTTTATATACGCACAAAGGATTTTAGGATGGCCCTGGCTAAATATGATGATAATGATGTTTTAATACGTCTTAGTTTCATAAGATTTTAATGATAGGTTTTGAGTTGACTTTGCCATTGCCGCACTTCTGTTAAGGGATAAGATGTAGAAATTATTAAATACCAATATTGACATTGATATCTTAATTTAACATTTAAAACTAATACTTGGTGGCTGGCCATAGAGTTATTAAAAATGTTTCAAGCTCGTGTGATCGTTTAAGTTTTTGGCATTTTGTCTTTTGAAACAAAAAGAACTCCACAAATTTAAATTTACGGATCATATACATACGAAACTACAAGGGCTAGGTATGGATTATAGTTGTTTTTTCAGTCTATGAATTTCACGGATTTAAAATTGGCACTCCTATCTTTCCGTTTTGCACGACCAAATCGAAGATCAGAATGATGTCATCTCTCATGTTGAGTAAAATAATCCAAGCAATTTACCACCTCAGCAGACTTCTGAAGCCCATAGGCCAGTATCATAAAAGCCCAATTAAAGCGTTTGTGCTTCCCAAGAACAAACAAAAAAGGAAAGAATTAACACTTCAGAGCAAAGATCTGGCCACCACAACTATCGATGAGCACAATAAGAAAGTTTGAAAGCTCCATGAAGATGACTGCTAACATGCGCCATGGCTTCCCGACGGCGCTCATTGTCTTCTTTCTGATCCTGGTCGGTGAGGCGGTATGGCTAGACGTACCTCCCACCGGAACAAAGTGTGTATCTGAAGAAATTCAGAGCAATGTCGTCGTTTTGGGAGATTACCTCATCATCTCCGAGGATCATACCCTCTTACCCACTATCTCCGCCAAGGTAACTGTCTTTGATTTCTGTTTGCATCGTCTCGCTTCTCTTCGTCGCCTGTTCAGTGATTTGAATCTGCATTTTGGTGTTTCTCGATCCGTAATTTCAACTTGTCCTCGTGTACTAATGCTCGATCCAAATTTCCTTATTTGGAAAATTATGTTCATCGTGTACATATATCTTTCTTTGATTGATTGTTATGATGCTTTTTTGGATTTATTTTGAATTTGCATACAATTTTTACGTTAATTAAATGAAGGGAGTTTCAGCAAAGAACTCTCTCTTTTGGTATCTCTCATCTTCACAGAGAGATAGAAATGCATTTCAATTGTTAGCGTTGTGATTGTTATCAGAGATCTTTAGATGAATTTTGTTGCCATCAATTGGCATTTTAAACATTCAGATCATGATTTATGTGGGAAGAGTATGAGAATTGCTGCGTTGCTAGTGTTTTCCGCTTTGTCCTAAGCAAATGGCTGTGAGCTTGGAAATTAAAAGCATAATTTTTTTGTGGGCTATTGATGAAATCTGCGTTTGCGATGTTTTTTTGGGATTGATGATAATTATTACTTCAAGTTTTCTATGGAGTTTATAACAGTGAGCAAGTAACAGTTGGTATTTGGTAATCATGAATTTTTTTCCAGTTCCACATAGTTTGATGGACTATATTAGAGAGTGTCGTTGGATTGAAGTCGAACTTGAAAAGATAGAGAATATGGAAAGTGTAGAAATATAACTGTCCCTGGATAGTATCCTGAGTTTTGAGAACTTTATGTTACAGGTGACGTCCCCATATGGCAACAATCTGCACCATGTGGAAAACGTAACGCATGGCCAGTTTGCATTTACAACCCAAGAATCCGGGAACTACTTGGCGTGCTTTTGGGCAGACGCAAAGAGTCATGGAAACAAAAATGTTAGCATCAATATTGACTGGAAAACTGGAATCGCTGCCAAGGATTGGAACTCTATTGCTAAGAAAGAGAAGATCGAGGTTAGCTTTTATGAGATTCTACAGTTGAAAGAGTGGTTGCCTATGTTTTTGCTTCAGAATCATCGTCTTTAAAGTCTGATTCTTTATTGACATTTGATATGCTTGTTAACATAGGGTGTGGAGCTGGAGATCAAGAAACTTGAAGGCGCAGTCGAAACCATCCATGAAAATCTACTCTACCTAAAAAACAAGTAAAATCATGTTCAGCTTCATTCACTGTGTTTGCCTTGCTTGCTGACTCTCATTCTCAAGTTTTACGGATCAAAATGCAAATTTTTTTTGTAGAGAAGCAGAGATGAGGACAGTGAGTGAGAAAACGAATTCACGGGTGGCTTGGTTCAGTATAATGTCGCTGGGTATTTGCATTGCTGTCTCTGGTTTACAGGTAGTCTACTTGAAGCAATACTTCGAGAAGAAGAAGCTTATATAGATTGACTGTTTCAGATTCTTTTAAGAGTTTCGTCTTAAAGAATAATATTCAATTCATCTCCTTTCTTTCCTGTTTTACACGCTTCTTTTTGACTGACACTAAAATTTTGGTTCACGGATATTTCTGTAGTTTCTCTCTGTTTAGTATTTATTATTTCTGATTCTTCAAAATCGAATTTAAAAGAATTATTAATTTGTTTTTCTCCAAACGAAAGAGATTTTCTACGCCAAACTTCTTTCAAAAGAGCTATAACTTAAGAAACCGTTGATATTGGCCTATTGGGTTTAATTTGAACTTTATGTTACTTTGGGACTATATAACACATAGTTTTACAGTATAAGGGTTACATATTTAAAGAATAAGCCTTTGTCAATAAAGCGATCAGTTATTCAAATGGGTATGTGCAAATAAGCCCAGATTTCTGGGCCAACAGGCCCGTTAAGAAAACCCTAATCTCAAAGATATAAATCAAACCTAATTGCATTTCGCATCCACCAAAGAGGAGGAAAATGCCGGCAGGTCATGGAGTAAGGGCGAGAACTCGGGATCTGTTCGCGAGGCCGTTCAGGAAGAAGGGTTACATTCCACTCTCTACCTACCTCAGGACCTTCAAGGTCGGCGATTACGTCGATGTTAAGGTTAATGGTGCCATCCACAAGGGTATGCCTCACAAGTTCTATCATGGTCGTACTGGTCGTGTCTGGAACGTTACCAAGCGCGCCGTCGGTGTCGAAGTCAACAAACAGGTCTGAAGAAGTCTCATCCCTTAAAAAACCGTTATCTGTCTCCTACTTTAGAGCTTGGTAGTTAGCCTTCTTATTGTGTGATTCGTGAATCTCTGAAAGAAAGCTGGATTTTGGATCAAGATTGGAGCTTATTATGCCCTATTTGGAATGTTGATCTGTTGATTTTATGTTGAAATGTGCGAGTAAGTCCTCCTTTGCTATAATCGAGTTAAGGTCTTTAGGTTTATCTCAAACTTCTTTGTATTGGATTTAATTCTAGCGGGATTCTTAATCCACTTTCATATTCAAAAATTAATTGCTTTGGTTTCGTTGTTTCACATGACTGAAACTTTATGTTGTGGGGTGTTCAGATTGGCAACAGGATCATAAGGAAGAGGATTCATGTGCGTGTGGAGCATGTGCAGCAGTCAAGGTGTGCAGAAGAGTTCAAGCTGAGGAAGAAGAAGAATGATGAGCTCAAAGCTGCAGCCAAAGCCAGAGGTGAGACCATTAGCACCAAGAGGCAGCCTAAAGGACCCAAACCAGGATTTATGGTGGAGGGCATGACCTTGGAGACTGTCACTCCAATCCCTTACGATGTCGTCAACGATCTCAAGGGAGGCTATTAGTTCTACTTGGGGGCCATGACGATCTCCAATCCCTTAAGGTTATTTTATCCATGACGTGGAAGCCAGAGAGCTCCACGTGGCGATCATTTGGCTTCTCGGCAACATATCCTCCTCGTAAACTTGTTTGAGTCATCATGATGTACTAGAAAAAGATTCTCTGTCATTTTCAACACTTGGTCTCTAGAGACAGATAGAAACCAGCTGCTGAAGCTTTTTGGTTATTGAATTTCCTAAAATAGATCCGTTACTGTCCTAATTTTCTGATAGGCTATTTCAGGAATCACTCAGACTCGAATTTCTCTCTCCATCAATCTTTCCACCTCTTCTTGATCTTTCTTCTCTACTTGCCAAAGTCTTCTTTTGATTCTTTGATTTTCAATTCGTTTTCTTCAAAAAAGAAAAGAATAAAATTGAGACCCCGAATACGTGTCGACGATTTTAACCCACATTTCGAAATCAGTCTTGCTGGTCTCAATTTGTTGTTAGATCTATATAATCTTTTCTCATCCTTGCATTGGAATTTAGGATTCAATAAGTTCCAGAACTGGTTTCTACATTTTTGAAGATTACAGTACGGTTTTATAGATAACTATTTAATCAAAGGGTGAAAGATCAAAAGCACATTTGATCCAAAAAGCTCAAATCTTTGTTCCCCTGTGTGAGATTGGGTTGGTGGAGATTTCATTTCGCAGTGTTGAATAAAAAGGAAGAAAGCATAAGGAGGCTAATAAAATCATACAGTTTCCTGATTCCGATTAGGAAATTATGGGTTGCAACTGCACCAAAGGAATGCGAGCTAATGATAGCCTCGACAACATCAACAACTATGTCAAGGAGAGAAGAAGAAGCAAGCCTAATCATAAAACCTCCAAGAAGAAAAAAAAGTCTGTTTCCTCGAGCATACAAAACAATCTAAAATCCGAGGAAAGAGGAGTCAACAGCATCAACCACGAAGCCACATTGAGGTTTTTAATACCCATTGATGCCAAAAACCATTTCATATCATCTGATGAGGCAGATAAAAAGGTAAATCTCGAGAGGAAGTCTTCTAAATCGTTGTTCCAGAGACGGCCCACCGTTGAGGTTGGCGCGACATTGCAACAACCAAAGATGACTAGAATAAACTGTGTTAGTAATGGAGAAAGAGGAGCTCAGGTTTTATGAAAGGCTTATTGTGCTTTTCTTTGCAGTGAAACTCTTTGTGAGCTAATCACATTCTTTTGTTATGTTTAGGGTAACGGTGAGAAGATAGAGAGAATGATCTACTCTGGGCCATTGGTTTCTGCAGGAGGAAACTTAGATGAAATGTTGAAAGAACATGAAAGACAGATTCAGTTAGCGGTTCGCAAAGCTCGAGTGGATAAGAAGACGAATAGAGATGATAAAGGACAGACTAAAGCGTTTCTTGCTGCAAATGGTAGGTGAGATATATCGGAGTATCAAAGAAAGGAAGAAACTGGAAACAAAAAAAAAAAGGAGAGAAAAGTTTGAGGTTTTGCAATGTAGAGTCAATTGATCTCTGGTCTTTTGTAAAGTCGAAAGCTTAAATTATGTAATTAATCTATTCTTCATACTTTTAAAAATTTAGAAGAAATAATCAACTTTTATCAAAAAAATAAAATCAACTATTGTTATCCTTGGTTATTTCATTTGCACTAAAAGATCCAACCACCAAGAAACTTAAACAGAAGGCTTCTCTGTCTTGCTTCTTGCAGAATGATGTTTTTATATCAGCAACAGAAGCCCAAGCTCATGGAATTGTTGATCTTGTAGCGGTTCAATAAAAACTAAAGTTAGCTGCTCTGTCTTACTCAAGTAACCTCATAGTTTCCCTTCCTTTGTGTCTAAGCATAAACTCAACTTCCTCTTTCACCTCATACCATATTATATACTTATTTGGAACATGTTATAACTTCTGCAGAACCAAGTTGTTAAATTCGAATCAGACAATGAGGCCTAAAGCAAATCAACGCCACAAGCTCAAGCTTCTCCTTGTTTGTCTTCTTGCCACCTTAATACTCATCTTCATCGTGAGATCAACTCTGACATCTTCACAGGAACACCAGAATCCAGAAGAGACAAGATCATAACGTTGCTCTGGTTCCTACAATAAGCTACCACGTTCCGTCGCACAAGCCCTGATCCATTACTCGACTTCAGTTGTCACACCACAACAAACGCTTAAGGAAATAACAGTTAGCAGTAGAGTACTCGGCAAGAAGTCGCCCTGCAAATTCTTGGTGTTTGGTTTAGGCCATGACAGCCTCATGTGGAGCTCTCTAAACTATGGAGGCCGGACAGTGTTTCTTGAAGAAGATGAAGCATGGATAAAACAGATCAAGAGACGTTTCCCGATGCTGGAATCATACCATGTGACATATGACAGTAAAGTCAACCAAGCTGACAATCTCATAGAAGTTGGGAAAGGACCTGAATGCACTGCCGTTGGAGATCCAAGGTACTCAATGTGTCAAGTAGCACTCAAGGGCTTGCCTGCACAGATATATGAGACTAGTTGGGATTTGATTATGGTTGATGCACCCACTGGCTACTACGATGAAGCTCCTGGGAGGATGACAACGATTTACATAGCGGGAATGATTGCGAGGAACAGGAAACATGGAGGACAGACCGATGTGTTGGTGCATGATGTGAACAGAGAAATAAAAGACAAGTTTTCTAAGGTTTTCTTGTGTGAAGGGTACATGAAGAAACAAGAAGACTTGAAAATTTACCATTTTGATTCTTTAGTAAAATTTGTTTTACCAGTTTGATTAATCTTGCTAGGAAATTACTAAAACATAATCCATAATTTTAATCTTTTCCATCAATAATAACTGGTATATTTCCTTTTTCAAAATTTCATAAACTAGCGAACAAGAAAATTTCATGACCTAATAGATACATTTTTTGCCTGCCTTTTTCTTGACTTCTCTTCTTTGCTTTTTCCTTTCTTCTAATTTTGTTGATCTGTTACGATTTAAATTATCTTTAAAACGAAAAAAGGGGGATAACTTCTGCTCAATATAACTGAAATATTATTTTCGAAATTCAAATTATATTCTACGTTGGTCTCTTTGTTTCTTTCATCTTTATACTCTGCTCATTTTTGCTTATATATTACAACTACGACTCAAAACTACAGATAATAGCCTCACAAATATTCGAGTTAATATCAACAACCACCAAAAAAGAAAAGCACAAATTCAACTTGCATATTTTTTGCTAGTGTAATATAACGCAAGACTTGAAAAAAAGTCTCATAGATATTGGCTTTTTAAGTGCGATACAATACAATGCCTTTCAGGAAGAAGAGCAACAAGGCTTCTTCGTATTTGATTCAGAAGCAGCAGCGATATCAATGGTTTGGCCTTCCTTGATGTTGGCATTTGCAGTTGACTGGTCTGATGATATCGATTTCTTGCTGATGGTCCTATAAATCTCTGAGAGAATCGTCTGAAAAGCCTTCTCTACGTTTAATGCCTCGAGAGCCGATGTCTCAATGAAAGATAAGCCTTCTTTCTCAGCATAGCTCTGAGCATCCTCTGTGGCAACTGCTCTGAGATGTTTCAGATCTGTCTTGTTTCCAATCAACATACTCACGATGTTGGAATCTGCATGGTCTCTGAGTTCTTTTAACCACCGGCTTACATTCTCAAACGTTGTTGGTTTAGTAACGTCATAGACCAAGAGAGCTCCAAGTGCACCTCTACAATAGGCGCCAGTAATGGCTCTGTATCGTTCTTGCCCAGCCGTGTCCCATATCTGAGCTTTCACAGTCCTTCCTTCCACCTACGAACAAAGAGCATGGTTTTGCCAAAAGGGTTAATTCAGAAATAGTAAGCACCAAATGGATACCAAATAGGAATATATTCTATGATTGGAGTTTGCAACATATCTATGGCGATACGATTAGCAAACTTGCAGCTAAATTCCACAAACAACCCAGAAAGAAAACTCGAGAGTCGAGACTGTGAAACAACAACCATGATTTATATACTTGAGTAACAAATGTTACATTTTCATTGTCTAGTTAGAGGTAAGTAGTGTTGTAGATCAAAGAAGAGATTCTTAAATCTGCCTTAAACAAGGTTATAGATCTAACATGCGAGGCAGCCTCACGCTAAACTAGTCAGACCAAATACCATAGTAGAAGAAACTTAGGATAATTATACAATAACAAAACACGCTTAAATTAAGAAATTTTAAAGCAAAAACCTCGACCAAATGAAGAAAACAGGCACCACAAATTCAAAAACCAAGCCCAAATGTTCTTACTATACACAATGGCTGCTTCAGAGTATCCCACAAAACCTTAAACACATCTACGGGAAATGAACACAAAGAGGATATATACATATAAACACACACAGAGATCCAACACAAATAGCACCGATACATATAACACACAAAATTCCAGAAAATTATTATAACTATCATAGATTGAGAGACACATCGATAACACCATAGAGACAGATGTGTACATACTTGGAGAGTACGAGTAGCGAATTCTACACCGATGGTAGATTGTGGATTCTAAGCAGAACTCATTTCGAGTGAATCTAGAGAGCAGATTTGACTTGCCGAAACCGGAGTCTCCAATCAAAACCACTTTAAACAAGTAGTCCTATTCTTCATCCGGTCTTCTCGTCATTGTTACGCGTGTTTCGAGGAGAGCTATAGATTTGGAATTTTGAAAAATTGAAGAATATAAGGAGAAGAAATAAATAAATAATTAGTTTGTTTTTCACGAGAGAACGAGATACTGTGTAGTCTAAAATACCCTTGGATTTATTCAACTCTTCTTCGTCTTTATTGCCCAACGATGACTTGACTTATCGAGTTGGGCTTAAAAAGCCTAAATGTCTTTCGAATATGTAAAATAGTAAAATACTGCTAAAATATATCCAGATTGGTATGGTCTAAACGAGTTCGAGTTTTTTTTCCTTCTAATACTATAAAATGTGGCATTTTACATTTTTCTATATTACTCACTATTCATAGCCTAAACTCCTTACCATTGAAGTATTTTTTTTCCTTAAAAAAGGTTACTATTCAAAACTTTGGAAGAATCGCAAGTAATCTCAATTTTGATCCAAACCACTTAAATTTTTCAATGATTCTATAAGTTTTCAAAATTTGGAATGGGAACAAACATTGTTAACTTTTATATGAAGTAGGATCTTGTCAATCGAACTGTTGGATTAAAAAGATGATCACTTTTTAAAAATTTGTTGGTAAGCATTTTGATCTTCTCTGTTCTAACTCTTCAAGTGTCTAATTAATATGTATAGCTAGTTGCATATGAAAAGTAGACTAATTTTTTTTTTTTTTTTGATAAAGGGTGAAGTAGACTAATGTTTGTAGCAAAATTAGACAATCAAAAAATTGTAATGAAACTTTCAACGTAACCGTCATCATCATAATAATAATAAAGATTTATAATTAAGCGTTACGAAACAAATAGGATAGGTAACAAACTAATAAGGAAAAGAAACTAAACCGGAAATAAACAAGATCAGAAGTGTAACCAAACAAAACCGCGCCAACTCTTCGAAATAGAACCACAATTTTAAAAACCCTAATTCGTATCTTCCGTCACCACTCTTTTATAGCTTTCTCTCCGCCTCATTCGTTTCCTTCTTTCGATTTGCGCTCACGGAAGATATCCAGAACGTCTGGTAAGATCCATCGATCAAACAATCATTAACTCCAGTTAGTTTTATATTCATCGCTATGATCGTATCAATCCCTGTCAAAATTTGCGAGCTCACTCCTTGTTTTTTTTTTCTTGGAGCCAGATCCGATATCGGAAGTCGGAATTCGTATATTTTCCGTCTGAGCAATGGCTTTGGTGAGTTCTATTTAATTTCTTCTCATTTTGTTTTCCGTTTCTCAGTTTGCTTTATACGATCGTCGCATCTTGTATTGGTATGTTGCTACGGTGCCCATATAATCGCGTAGAAGCAAGAATTAATTGTAGTAACATTCGATTTGGTACTTCTCGGATCTAAGTTATTGAAGGATTGCTTATACACCAGTTTGATTGAAATGATGTTAGTTTGGATATTTAGCTAGCTGCTGCTTACCAGTGTTAAGTTTGATGTGAGATACATATCTTCGTGAAGAAGCTCGAGAATTTTTTTTCTATTCCATAATTTCTTATGCAATTTGGTTGAAATGTGTTTGATAGAGAAACTTATTGTGCTGATCAATTACGATTGCAGGTGTTGCACACGTACAAGGGAAACAAAAGTGCCGACAAGGCACTCATTGTCGCAGAGTACATTGGTGTGCAGATCGATGTGCCCTCTGACTTTCAGATGGGTGTAACTAACAAAACCCCAGAATTCCTCAAGATGAACCCTATTGGAAAGGTTTGTCAACATTGCTGATACCTAAATTTTCTGGAATGGCTATAATTCTATTGTCAGCTAACTAAAAGCTATTGATGTTGCTAGGTTCCTGTACTTGAGACTCCTGAGGGTTCAGTATTTGAGAGCAACGCCATTGCCCGTTACGGTAAAACATTTATATCTTTCTCCTTCAATTGTCTCTCCTAGTTTAATTGCTTGTTGTCATTAGTGTATAATGGATGTTTTGATATGCCAATGCAGTAAGCCGATTGAAGGGTGTTCACTCTTTGAACGGATCCTCCCTGATCGAATATGTAAATTCCTGTTTTTTCCCTGGGGCTTACTCTTCTCTTATCCATTTGCACCTGTTCTATTGTTTCTCAATCTATTTGCAATGTTTATCTGCATGTTGTTACTTTGTAGGCACAAATTGAGCAATGGAGCGATTTCTCTTCATTGGAGATTTATGGAAACATCTTGAGGTGGTTTGGCCCAAGAATGGGCTTTATGCCATACAATGCTCTGGTAAGCTTTTGTGACTTTCATTGGTTGTTCCAATTACTCTCTGTGATGGCAATTTAGGTTATCTTTTTCTCTTTATCAGTTAGTACACCAGTTTTTTTCTCATCCCTGACTGTTATGCAAATGAAGGCTGAGGAAGCGTCTGTCTCTGCGTTGAAGAGAGCTCTTGATGCTCTGAACACACACCTCGCTTCCAACACTTTCCTTGTTGGACATTCCATTACCCTTGCTGATATTATCACTGTCTGCAACTTGAACTTGGGATTTGCTACTGTGATGACTAAGGACTTTACCTCTGCATTCCCTCATGTTGAGAGATACTTCTGGACTGTGGTTAACCAACCAAACTTCAAGAAAGTGGTGGGTGATGTCAAACAGACTGAAGCTGTCCCTTCTGTTCCTTCCAAGAAAGCTGCCCAGCCTGCAAAGCCCAAGGAAGAGCCTAAGAAAAAGGAAGCCTCAGCAGCAGAGGCACCTAAGTTTGCTGAAGAGGAAGAGGCACCAAAGCCCAAAGCCAAGAACCCTCTTGACTTGTTACCACCAAGCCCAATGGTGCTGGATGAGTGGAAGAGGCTTTACTCAAACACCAAATCTAACTTCCGTGAGGTTGCTATTAAAGGTGTGTGGTGAAATCTTCCCTTTACCTAATTTTACTGTTTTGCTTCAGAAGATGTAAGGCATTGTTTATATATTGGAATCAATTGTATATTACCATGTCTAATATTGTGGCTCAAATGCAGGATTCTGGGACATGTATGACCCAGAGGGATACTCACTATGGTTCTGTGACTACAAGTACAATGATGAGAACATGGTGTCATTTGTCACACTCAACAAGGTTGGTGGGTTCCTTCAGCGCATGGACTTGGCACGTAAATACGCCTTTGGAAAGATGCTGATTTGCGGGTCAGAGGGTCCATTCAAGGTGAAGGGTTTGTGGCTGTTCCGTGGACCAGAGATCCCAAAGTTCATAATGGATGAGGTGTATGACATGGAGCTTTATGAATGGAGTAAGGTTGATATCTCAGATGAAGCCCAAAAGGAGCGTGTTAGCCAGATGATAGAAGACGCAGAGCCATTTGAAGGCGAGGCTCTCTTGGACGCTAAGTGCTTCAAGTGAATAGAGAGGATGGTTGGTTGCTTCCGTTTGCCTAGGTTTTGCAGCCGGGGCT
This sequence comes from Cardamine chenopodiifolia, assembly GCA_963922655.1. Lineage (NCBI taxonomy): Eukaryota > Viridiplantae > Streptophyta > Magnoliopsida > Brassicales > Brassicaceae > Cardamine > Cardamine chenopodiifolia. Next base: position 1,908,777 of record OZ000467.1, read on the forward strand.
TTTATATATAAATCTCTCCATAGAGGTTTTGCTCTCACTTGTGGTAATCTATGAGTCGCTTAGACTGTTTTTTTTCTACTTATTTGTTAAATGTTTCCTTTTTTCCATGTTGTGCCAGAATTGTTTACGATAGTAGTTTTTTTGAAGTTCTGACCGGCCAGTCTACCCTGGCAATAGGCAATATATGGTTTGGTTTTCTTGTTTTACGGTCATTTTGCTTATGTTGATCCTGCGTTAACACTTCTCTCTCAAAGTTTATAACTTCAAAAGCATTTTGATTTGTATCAGCCCTGTTCTTTGGTTTGATGTTCATCAACGTCTAATTAATTAAAAATCACGTTTAATGATGGTATTTACACTTCTTATGAAACAAAAGTCAGCGAAATTCACGTTTAACTAGGAATTGCAAATAGTTGGTGAGAACCGCTGAATTTTCATACGTCTCTAAGATTACCGAAAAAGAATCGTAGCGATAGGAAATCAGCATGTTCCGGTGTTTAATTTATTTTTTTTAGTCGTTTTTTTTTGTTGCTGGTATTATCTCGTTTTTACTCGGCTGCTATCGCTGACGCGAAACAAAAAAACAGGGCAATCGTGTAAAAAAAGTAGCTAAAAAAACGTACCCGTTCACCAGCGCAAGTTTGTAACGATATTAGTTGTCGACGACTGGAGTGTCCCATTTGAATCTTTTGTCTAAATGAATATGACAATATGTGTAATTGATCATAATTGCGGATGGAAAAGTAAAAGTAAAAAAAAAACACACGTGGTGTATTAATTACATATTAATTTTAGGCTCCAACCAAATGAATTGTTCTTTAATAAAAACTACAAAGCATATTACATTACATCTAAAAAAAGTCTTGTGTCGAATAGTCTTTTCCCCTTTTAACTGTTTTCAACATCGAAAGTTGTTCTACCAGAAGATCCTTTGGTTCTTTGCTCTGGCGAAAGATCGATCCCTCTTTTTGCACAAGCAAAATCTCATCTACAGAGGGAGGAATAGAGAGAGATGAGAGTGACCTCGTCAAGTGGTCTTTCATGGCGGTGTATGCTATTCTTCGCTTCGATTGGTCTGCACTTGGTCTTAGGTTCGTCGTCGTCTTCAGATCTATCTGATTTCACTTTCAGATGCCTTGATTTCCAAATTTCTTTGTCAGTTTTGTAATTTTAGGTTTTTAAATTCGCGAGATTTATGTCAAATTGAGCTCAACTTGGCTCTTTCTAGATTTCATATGTTTAATCTCTATGCATGAGGTTATTTTCTTGTTCTTTCGCGATTAGGATTGAAACACGTAGAATAGGGAGACTTTATTTCTCTGTTGAGTAGATCTTGCCCACACTGATACTAAACCTGTAACTTAGTTCTTAACATATTGCTTTTCTGGGAGGGATTTGCTTTTCTTTTGTTTTTCTTGTAACTACTATCATGATATCTGTATGATTCATCATCAGTTTCATGGTGATGCTGCATTTGAGGTATGAGACATGTATTACCAGTTTATGGTAAAGTGACTGAATCTCTTTGTTATCTATAGTTTTCAGACATTTGAAGTTTTACATGAGCCATTTGCTTTGAAAGAAGTTGGCAAATGCTTATCCCGTAAATTCTGTGAATGCTTGTTGCTATCGATCTTGTTCTCTGTTGCCAATGTGTGCAATTGTTTCTCTCGTTTTGTTGAAGATTAGCAACATGCTAACTAATTGAGTTTAGATTTTGTCTTATAGAGTGTCTCTAACAAAACCTTGATTTCTCTTTACATGCTACGAGCATCTATTAAGTCTTCTGATATGACATTTCCAGGTCTATCCGGTGACTCCAAGAATACGAATACAGGAGTTAAGGCAGAATCTCATACTTCTTCCAGCAAAACAGGCAAGAAAGTAATCCTCATACTGCTCGGATTTGTGGCTATAGCTATGTTCTCCTTCTTCCTATACAAGCTATGGCAGAAGAAGAAAAGAGACGAGCAGTATGCTCGACTGTTGAAGCTGTTTGAGGAAGATAATGAACTGGAGGTTGAATTAGGCCTTCGAGATTAAAACCGGAAGATTTCCAGCAAATGCCTTGGGTGCGCTTGTCTATCTTTGGGCTATAGCTTTACTTACAAGTGATCTTATGATCGCCCGATAAGTGATAACTGTGTTCCTCATGTTTGTTATTGACAGGCGTTTACCTTATAAAAAGCTTGTAGATGAAACCTTTTGGGCATTTAAATCTGAAGTATATACAGATATACACGCATACAAATATATAGTTTCATTGGTAAAATGATCTAGCTGTGATATGATCATTATTCTCTAAACGATTGTTTCATGGTTGAGTAAACTTTCAAAACTTGGGGAAATTTTCATGTTTAGCTTTATTAGGTCCAGTTTTGTACAATCTATTTTTTTTCTTTGTTTGCAGCTTTGTAACATTTGGATAGTTTTTCTTTATATCACAGCTCTTCTTTGGAGATGAAGAAGCAACATTCATGACTAATGAGTAGCTTGGTACTCGAAGGGAACATCCGAACATAAAAAAACTTAATTACAAAGAGATTCACAGATAAACAAATAAAATCTTCAAAGATGGACTAGATTATATAATGTATATTAGACTTGGGGAATTGACCGAGAAGCGATCTGAATCTCTGAACCCTAAGAAAGAAAACCCCGAGGCTCATGCAAAGGTGTATAAGACAAAACGAGGGATTTATTAAACCAGCTCCAAAGACTCAAAATGAAATTAATGTTGGGTTCCAAACTTAAATAAGAGTGACATGATTGAGAACGAGATTACATTTCATAAACACCATTATTAGTTTATTACCTACTGGTTAATAGTCATCTCAGCTAACCAACACAAATTTCAAAAATAAAGAATAAACTTAATGACAAAATAAATTAATTGAAAAGTCCAAACGACGTTAGAACATTATCACCTCGCAGATAGACAATGTATAGAGCCTTTGCCCTGTCCACACGACCATGCCATGGCTTCTCGAACTGTGATCATCTCTCAGGTAAAAAATCTTTATTGTCCAGTCTTAGCGCGCTTGCTGTTGAAAGGGGACATGCTCAGACAAGGGCTCAAGCTCAAACTCGGACTCTCTTCCCTTAGTTTACCATTCAAAGCGGCTAACTCCTTCAGCTGTTCCCTCTTATAGTGGTCCATTGATTCATCCTACAGAGAGAAGAACCAAAACCTTGTCACCAAGAGGTTTGGAGTACAAAATCATATAGAGAAGCAAGGATTTTTGTGAAAAGAATGTACCATTGGCTTTAGGAGCGATTGCAGGAAATGCACTGCTTGCTCCAATCGAGAGTTTATTATGTCCTCTGGAAGCTCAGCTTCAATCAGTACATGTAGTGGCTCGCTGAGATGCTCGTACCCTGGCTTACCTTTTAGTTTTTCCTCCTGAAGGAAAGTAAAGCACTTAATAGATAAGCCTAACCCTTGACACCGCAGGAGAGATAATTAATGTTTGAGATGATAGAAAAACTGGGAAGAAATGAATCAGAACTCTCCCTATTTCTAACGATGTTATTGATGAGAATTGCAAGAGCCTAAAAGTCAAACACTTCATTTCTTAGGCTTCCAAATTCTAAATATTTTCAAATGTGACCAGGAGTTGTAGGCTTATAGCTAATATTGCAGGAAAAATGTATTGTTATTTCAGTAATAACTTGCTAAGCTAAAAGATGGCCGAACACAAGCTTACAAACAAAGGGTAAACATACTAATGGTAAAAGGCATAAGCAAATTATGAATATTCAAAATATGGCCGTAGAACTGATTGGTAAGTAAAAACAGGTTAGATTAAGTGAAGTTTTTACTTGTAAGAAGTCATATCAATTTGATTTTGCACGTGTAATACATGGTCCTTCTATTTCGCCAAGTAAAGCTCTTCGCATCGCATGTACTTAGAACTAATGATCAAATGGAATGTTTCGGAGAATCAATGAACAACGAGCCATACCTTGACAGTATCCTTCACGGATCCTCGCCCTCTTATAAACACCCTACAGTGTGTTGCCAGCTCCACTCTTTTTAGGGAGTTTCCACGTGGCCCAAGAATCCGCCCAACAAAATTATACTGCAGGTTCAATAGACTTAACTCGAGACCGACCCAATTGTAATAACATATTTGGCTTCAAACATTTAAAACTTACGCTTGGAAATTTATCCACTGGCACATCAAGTCTAATCACTTGTTTCACAATGGGTGGGGGGTTAGGGAGTCCGGGCATCCCAACCCAGCCCACTGAAGCAGGAGCACGAAATGGAGAAGCTCTCTGAAGGTGACAGTTTTCATGAAGAAAGCAAAGAATCAATATGGATAAAACTCACTCTTGATTATGAAATTCTTAGCAATAGCAACACCATCATAATTCAACATAAGTCTGACATCTAACTTCAACCATCAGCAGTTGCTTACCTCTGCATGCATCATTGACCATCCCTCTAAATCAAGCTTATCATTTGTCGGGTGGCCAAGCGATCTAAATGGACTGCCATGCTCATATCTCTCAGGATCCGAAAAACTAGAGACCCTCCTGATTTCTGCAGACGTCAGCAATTAAGCAAATGTTAGAAAAAAAAATGCAACAGTTGAACATCATGGGTATCTTCAGACTCTTAGCTTTCAAGGCAAGAATGAAACAAAAGGCTCGAGCTCTAAGAGGTCAGGATGATGAAAATTTCAAAACACATCTTTGTCATTTAAGGTTTACACAATCCCTTAAGGGCATGATTAACAACTAAAGCTAGGTAAATAAGTCTGGAACAAGCTTTTATTCATCATACGCATATTCACAGAAAAATATGCCTCCAAGTGGAAATTATTTGATGATGATCATCATCTGCTCAGTGATCATTATCATTGACAAGCACATATAACTAATTCGTTTTCACATAACACCACTCATCAAGAATGATTGCAATAAGTTGCCTGTAACATGTCTTTCTGAATGCTACAAGTAATATAAGATTTGATTGGCTATATATATTAAGAAGGCAACAATATAAACATGTAAATACATTTTTTTCACTCTGGTACCCTTCTTCTTCTTCTCCACACAGTATATGTAAACTTTTAAATGAAGAAAGCCAGGGTTACAAGCACAAAGCCATTGTTCACCCGAGAAATTCCTTAAGTATACAATTAAGGAAATACTTAAATCAAAAGCAGTAAGAGGGCTCACCTTGATTTAGCAGCCTGCAGCAATTTGGCATAACTTGCAAAAAGCGACCTAACTTTTGTCTCTCTTGCAACAATTCAGTCATGTACCTGAATAAGGTAAAAAAAAATTATCATAAGGTCCACAGGAGTATCGAGTGGTTCACATTGGAATCATCGCACACATGTCGACTAAACTTGAAGAAATATCTTGTTGAAATCCTTGAGTAAATTGTGTAGGATCCATTATAAGTGGTGGAACAAAGTTGAATAACAATCAACATTAACATTGAACCGATTGTGAAAAAGGCAACATTTTGTGGTGAGACTATGATAGAGAAGTTGGATCTGCGTGAGCAGGCCATGAAAAATACGAACTTGACAGAATCATTATCAACACTCATCCAATACAAAAGAACAACATCCAAAAATCATATGCACGCACACACTTGGATAGCTACTAACTCAAAAAGTCCACAAGAAACCGATCCACAACAAACATTATAATTTCATCCAAAAAAGAAAAAAAGTTCACAGAGATTCACATTAACAAAAAAAAGTTGGGAAAGAAGAGAGAAATTGGAACCTCTCACGATCAGTGGGAGGACAAGGGGATCGATTGGGAGAAGCACGAAATCCGCCGGAAAGAGGAAACTGGAAGAAACTTCCAGGAGAGATCCTCTCTTCCATCGCCGCAAAACCAGCGCCGGAATCCATCATCTAGACTCTGTATAAATCAAATTGTTCAGAACCGCATAAGTAGATGCATACACAATAGAGGGAAAGAGAAAGAGTGTGAGCGGAGATAGTGAAAGGAAGGTGCGGGGGAGGATCTGACGCTGATCTCAAGGTTCAGAAAGCTTTCTCCTCTCTTACAGAAGTAGGTGTGGATTGTAGAGTGGCCAGAGCAAAAGAAGAAGAAGAAGAAGGAAGTAGGCAAGTAGGGAGTCAAAAGCCCTACACACACGAGTGAGAGAGTCATACAACTATAAAAGATAAAAAAATAAACCTCAAATGTGTGTTATTTATTCTAAAGTCAACTACATAGTCTACACTCTTCCTCACCTATCAAGCTCTTGCAGGTCTTGGAGAACTTATAGACAAGAATATTATGACCAAGAGTGATACTTTACTATACATTGTAACATGACAACCAACATTTTTACAAGTCTATAGGCGATATGAAACATTTAAAAGGCATATACATAGCCAGGAAACACAATGCACAACCAGTAATCAAGCAAACAAGCTTCAATCATTATACACCTTAAGAAGAATCTACATAAATCATGGTGAGCAGAATTTACACTGTGTCCTTACCTTCTGTGTGAGCAGTGGTCATAACTGCCTTCAAGAAATCGTATATTTTAAAAGATAAACTGGAAGCATTACTTTCCCAATCATCAGAGTAGTAGCTGACAGCCACAAGCTTTCCTTTAGAGCCTAGAGGAAGAATGTCATAATTCAAATCAATGAAAAATGTAGGGAGGTTTGAATTCGATTATTGTTAGTCAAGAAGCAGAAGCAGAAACTCAGCATTGTTTATCACTGATTCAAGGAGAGAATAGATTGAAAGTTATCTCCTAATAATACCTATGATTAAGAAAACGACCTTCGGTGATTAATCAAACTATTTAGGCCATATATCCAGGAACAAACAGTCGGATGTTATCTGTCCCGGTGATCTTTTGAAGCTCTATAGAGCTCATTGACTAGTGATTTGTAAGAGGCCAAGTCAGATACAATCCCTATCTCAGGTTTCTGCCTATAATGCTTCGATGCATTTGCATGTCTATGGTGACCTTCCAATTGGATGTTGTATGTGATGTCGTCTGGAACAACCCCTATATTGAGCATGACATCTAGCAACATGTCAGCATTCTTCATCTGTCCCAATTTGCATAGTTCGTTCAGCAGAACATTATACGTCACAACACTAGGAATATGTCCATCGCTCTGCATCTCCTTGAGTAATTTGAAACCGGTTTGAACATCACCTTTCTTACAGAATGAATCTATCATCATTGTATATGTTACATCATCCGGCTTCATACCAGCTCGCAGCATTTCTCTCAAAGCTCTTTCAGCATCAACGACTCTTCCTTCTTTGCAAATTCCACAAATAGGAGCTGAGAAACCACCATATCGAATTCTATCCCATTCCGATCAATTTCCTTCCTTATCTACAAAGTTGTTTCTACATCTCCTCCTCTACAAAATCCATCTATAAGAATTGTGTATATAACTTTGTCAGGCCTAAGAGCTCTCAGGATGATCCCATCAACTATCTTCCTTGCAGCCAGCAAATCCCCGCTGTTGCAAAAGCCATTTACTAAAGTGTTATACAGAACTATATCAGGCTGAAGACCCCTACTTAACATCTTCTGATAACTTTCTTTCATCAAGTCAATCTGTCCATTCCTACTATGGCCATGAATCAAAGTAGTGAAAATGGCATCATTTGGGATCAGCCCTCTCTCACACATCTCATCAAACAGGCGGTGTGCTCCATCCATTTTGTTCTCCTTACACAATGCATTAATCAAGGCACTAGCTCGATAAGTGAATGTGCTTCCAGGAACATTTCGTGAACAGCAAGAAAACGAGTCATGATGAATTTGAAGAAAGCGTACATAGAATGGTGAGGAAGGGAGAGAGGGTTACGGTTGATGAGATCGACAACATGACGAACGCTGAGCGAAGGCAGGACTTTTCTGATGGAGGAGCAACCAGTAAAAGAAGAGAACTTCAATGGTGGATCCTTGTAAGAATCTCTGATGGCAACTGAGTGCTTGACGAGATAGATTCGGTAGAGTACCATGTCCATAAGAGGGACGATACACGAGAAAATCTCTGTGGGTGAGATCGAGAGAGTGTGCTTCTTCGAATTTCAATTCTGAACATCTCCGACTCTCAATTTCTCCCGCGCCGGCTATTTCGAAAGACTTTTAGGTGAATACACTGAGTGACAAATCATATGCTTTTTAATCTTGATTACAAGTTGACATCAAAGACAGCATTTGAATAGACACATGAAGATGATATGTTAATACTTTGAAAGGGAAAACAAAAGAAAGGGTCAAGAAAAATGATAGTTATAAACGAGACAAAAAGGTTTGGGTTCATAGAATGTCAGAACACCCTACAAGAAAAGAAACTAAAAAATACGCAAGAAGAAACTGCAAAACACTGGGAAGAGGTAGTAGAACTAATAGCCTCCCTTGAGATCGTTGACGACATCGTAAGGGATTGGAGTGACAGTCTCCAAGGTCATGCCTTCCACCATGAAACCTGGTTTAGGCCCTTTAGGCTGTCTCTTGGTGCTTATGGTCTCACCTCTGACTTTAGCTGCAGCTTTGAGCTCATCATTCTTCTTCTTCCTCAGCTTGAACTCTTCTGCACACCTTGACTGCTGCACATGCTCCACACGCACATGGATCCTCTTCCTTATGATCCTATTGCCAATCTGAAACAGCCCCAACTTATATCATTCATGTGGCTCAAGATAGGCACTTGCAAAAAGGTTTGTGTTATTGTCATATGACAGTCTAAGTTACGAGATAGGATCTATAAAGACTTATAGAATGTTTCTGGTTGAATTGAATCCAAGGTACAACATTACGATAGTCATGAAACCAAACATACTAGCAGCTCAATGACCAGGAATGCTTCAATCAATGCAAACCAGATGGATGTAACTTAGAGGCAGGTCCAAACAAACAAGGGCTAGGTCATGCAACACAATGAAGACTAAACGAAACCAATCAAGAACTACAGTACTGCATATTAGAGATTAAACCCAACACAAAGAACCCAATGTCTAGAAGAAAATTAAATATTTGAGATAGAACTCAAAAACCTGAACAGAGGAGGTTTCAAAAACTCAATCGTACATTTCAACATAAAATCAACAGATCAACTATCTAACTGCACAAAAAGTTCCAATCAAATTAAAAATCCAGCTTTTTCTAAGTGATTCACGAATAGCGATAAGAAAGCTAACAAGCTCTAAAGTAGGAGACAGATCAAAGTTTATAAGAGATGAGACTTCTCCAGACCTGTTTGTTGACTTCGACACCGACGGCGCGCTTGGTGACGTTCCAGACACGACCAGTACGACCATGGTAGAACTTGTGAGGCATACCCTTGTGGATGGCACCATTAACCTTAACATCGACGTAATCGCCGACCTTGAAGGTCCTGAGGTAGGTAGAGAGTGGAATGTAACCCTTCTTCCTGAACGGCCTCGCAAACAGATCCCGAGTTCTCGCCCTCACTCCATGGCCTGCCGGCATTTTTCCTCCTCTTAGCAACTGAAACCCTAGATCGCCGAAGAAACAAAATGTGAAATCAGTGTTTATTTATATACTCTTTTTTGAGATTAGGGTTTCGTAAATGGACATGTTGGGTCAGTTAGTTGGGCTATCTTTCACGTAATCCCGTGAATTTTAAAACCGGCCCATAAAATAATAAGAGTATAGACTAGGGTGGAACTGTGGATGTAGAGATGAACCTTCTGTTTTCTTAACAAAGCAACCTCACGTTTCTTTACAGCTAAAATCAACAAAAACCACTACTAAAAATCTTAATTAACTCAATACACCAAGTAGTAACTATACCAATGTAGGTCTCTTTATCCTTTTCCATTTTTTTGGTTTCCGGTTCAAATATTACTTCTCTTCAACCTGTGAACATTACATAGAAAGCATAAACTCACAAAGACCACATCTCCAGGCAGTCATCAGTTATGCTTGGCTTGCTTCAGTCTCCACACTCCCAAATGCTGCCTCCTTAAACCCGCTCATGCATAATGACGGTTCTAGATTTACCATCGTCTCAATATTCGCTGACTGATCGTTTTGATAATGCTTATTAGGTTGAGGAGGGGTGATATCATCTTCAGGATCCTTAGCTACTTTGCGCCTAACCTTCTGAGATTTCCTCTTGAACCGAGCTCTCCTGGCCTTAGGAGTCTTGATGGTTTCATTAACTGGGCTCGCTGTCTCTAATGTCTTCTTTTCACAAGGAAGTACAGTAAGCTGAGTGTTGTAGTTGGCAAGGTTGTTTTTAGATACTGACTGGATCGCTAAAAGAGCGGTTCTCCCAGCACTTATCTCAGCATCTTTTTTAGTTCTTGTTGCAGCTCCGGTGTACTTTATGCGTCCAATCTCTACAGTACATATGAAATGTGGAGCTCTCCCAAGAGTTTCAATCTGTTGGCACTGATACAATGGAATCGCGTAATTCATCTTCTGAGCGTACTCTTGAAGAAGATTCTTGCATAACCCTGTTTCATGCTGCATTAATAAGCCATTCAAAGTTAGTCAAATGCACATAACAGAAAGCGCCTAAGAATCTGCTTTTCTAGAGGTTGGTTATGCACATAAATCCAAAAAAATTGAAACCGATAAACTCCCTTATTCATTCACCAAAGAACTAGACCACACAAAAGTCTTTAAACTCTCGAGTCTTGATCATTGCCCAAACCAAGACCCTCGACAAATCCAGAATGCCCCCTAAAGATACTCACAGCTCCCCTTTAACTTTCAACTCTCAAACTAACCGTAAGGTCTGTTAAACTCCTAGGCTAGTTACAAAAGTTCTGCACTAGACTTAAAAATAAGCACGACATAAGAAATATGAGGTGCTTACAACAGGTTGTGAAACACACTGGCTTAGCTCACTAGATTTTGCTAATTCCTGGAGAGCAACCTCCGCAGCTGATTGCTCTGCAGCCTTACGATTGAAGAATCCAGGCAATGAATCATATCTGACACCATCCACTGTTACAGTCGACTGAAAGAAAGATTTGTGTGAAGGGCCTTCTTTGACAGTCTCATATACAGGCGTTGGGAGCTTGTATTTCTGAGCATACTCCTGCAACCGGCTTTTGAACACACAGCAATTTGAAACACCTGAGCAGGCAAAAGTTCAAAATGAAACAGTGATGAAACCCCTAGGAAGCTATCCATTAACATCATAAATTATAAACAAAACTCAAAAACGAAAACAGGGAAAAGCAGTGAACGAATCTTCATTTGCAAATGTAAAGGCAAGCATAAAGCTGACAACTTTCTCAAAGAAACTACATTTATCCAAAAGGGGAGAGACAATTAACTTATCTGAACTGAAACCTAGCTTCCATATTTCTTACAAATTGAGTCAATAAATCATCATCTCAAAAGAGTAAACTTTCCAATGGCCACTCACAGCCTGAAGAAGAAACAAGATACACTAGTCCTTTTTTATTCCATGAGAGCTGAAAACAAAGCCAAAATTTCCGGCCTTTATGGAAAAGATTAGAAATTGCGAAATCCGAGAGCTTTAACCAGAGAGATCTACGCTTAAACCCACAAGAGAAAGATAACACTTTTAACTAATCAAAACCGTAAAATCCAATTTCCCAGGAAGAAAGAATCTAGTAAGAACAAAAAGCGAAAAAAAAAACATGATTTGGTTAAAAATTCAAAACCCGGAAAGAAAAACCCATCAGCAGAGACACAGATAATGCAGACATTATGAAGAATAAGAAGGGGTAAGTAATTCACCAGATGAAACATCACTCGCGGTCATTTTTGTCGAGCAGAATGTAGCTGAAGAGATGAAGAATGTTAAGTAGGATAGCGCGAGCGAGAAAGAGACTCCTTTCTCGGCAGCAGAGGCACCGCGTGATGCTGCAAATTAGCCGAGAGATAGATGATTTAAGGCGCTTCACCAATAACCCTCTCCTCTCCCCTCAACCCTCTTTAGTCTTTAGTGATTTTGATTTCCTTCAAGGGGAGAAGAAAGGTGGGTTTTAATTGATTTGTTGCATTTAGTCAATTGTTTTAATTTCAGATTTATAAAAATTATATTCCCATTATTTTACTTTTTTATTAACTATTCCAGAAATATGACCGACTTGTGAATACATGAAAAAATTAGTTTATTTAGAAAATCACTGATTAACTCTCTTTTTTGTGAAATAAGTAATCAAATTTTCATAGTTAATTGTATCCACGACTAGTAGTTAGTTATACACCCATATAATTGTTGTATTCACCAAAAATTGAGTTCCTTAACCCTATAAAAACTTTTAACAAATAGAAAATGATGAGAATAGTATAAAACTATAAATACTTGAGCCCATGTAAAAAATGTAGTATAATATTTGAGCCCATTAACCCTCTCCTAATAACGGAATAAACAATCCCTTCAGTTCATTTCGGTAACACCTTTGCGTGACCTCCACGCGCTTTAACAGTCGTGACAAATCGTTTTCTCCGATCGTCTTTATCGGGTTTTCTCCAGATCTTCCTGTTCTCTCTCAATCTAAAACCCTAGGGGTTTTGGTGAGATTTGATTCCTTGGTTCTGTTCCAATTCTGCATGCGATTGTTGTATAAAACTACGACGATGGTTGAGAGTAATAGCAATAGCAGGAAGAAAATCATTACGGAAGGCGACATCGTCACTCTTTTGCAAATATATAATCTCTCTTACGTCTTAAATTCTGAAACGTAGTGGATTTGGCTTAAGTCAATGTGGGGATATTGATTTCGATGCAGGTATGATATGAAGACGATACTGAAGCTGCTACAGGAAATGGCATATTATTCCGATATAAAGATGGACTGGAATGAGTTGGTGAAGAAGACCACTACGGGAATTACTAATGCTAGAGAATATCAGTTGCTAAGGCGACACCTTTCTTATCGGGAACCTCTCCTCCCTGTAGAAGATGATGCTCAACGTCTCGTAACTTTTTTTGTCTCTCCTCTTTCCAGTTTTGATGAATTGTTTGCTCCTTTTGTTTTTAAGGGTTGAACTAACACAAAGTTGTCATCTTTTTAAGTTTATGTTGCAGAGTTAGCTTTCGTCAATAAAATACTTAAAAGTCACGACTACTTTTTTTTTGTTAATTTGAGATATCTTTATTACATAGGAGCTTGAGTGTGATGAATGATTTTATATTCCCAATTGGGGTGTACCTTTTCTTCGCAGTCGAGTGCGATGAATACTTTGGCAGTGGATATTCAAATTTTTTGGTATCGAGCATTTTGGCATTAGGGATGGATGAGTAATTGAGTATCTCTCTCAAGTTGCAATTGTGTTTTGCTGATGTATTTTTTAGATTTTTAAATTGACTCTTGCCTGTGCAGGATGATGATAGTGACATGGATTGCAAATTGGAAGGTTCCCCTGCAGTCAGCCATGAAGCATCAGTAGAAGCTATTGCGGATGTGAAAGTAAGAAGGGAATAAAACTATTATTTCAAGACGCTTTAGTTCCTTCCGTAGATAGTTTACTTGATTTTCTGTATTTCGAATTTCTCAAGTCCCAAGACTATGTTCAGGATGTCAGTTTGTAGTTGGGATACCACTGTTTTCTTAATGGTTAGGATGTTGGTTACTTGTTTTGGATTTAAACAAGTGCTTATCCTGAGTTCTCTTATTACCGGAGTACCATTCTAAGTTTCTGTCTCTCTCTTATACCAGGTGATGGCTGCTTCGTATGTGCCAAGTGAATCCAATATACTCGACGACTCAACAGTTGAAGCTCCTTTTACTATAAACGTACCTTATTGTCTGCCTGAGGGGACTCAGGAACCATCAGAGTCTTCTTGGTCGTCAAGAGGGATGAATATTACCTTTCCTATTTGTCTTCAGAAAGTTACACCTACTGAGGTGGTGAATGGAAATGTTTCAACTAGTAGTAGCATGGGTTTTCGGAGGAAAAGGAAAAAATGGTCTGCTGAGGAGGATGAGGAGCTGATTACCGCTGTGAAGCGATGTGGTAAAGGCAACTGGGCACATATCGTTAAGGGAGTGCCTGCCAACTCTCGCAGGTTTTGATTTCACTTAGTCAATATTGGCTGCTCTTTTTCATTATACTCCTTCAAGAAGTGATCTTGTAGTTTATGCGCCCTACCCTTATCCTCTTGTTTTTGTATTACAACCTGTTTATGCACCATGATCTATGTTGAGGATAAATGATGGATATTGCCTTCCCTGTTTTGAGTTGTTGGAGGTGGCTCTAGACAGACTGTAGGACCACTGTGGTAATACTTAAGAATTATATCTGTTGTCATCCAGTCTGGTATGGATGTGGGGTCCCCCCCCCCCCCATTTTTCCGGGTTCAAATCCCGGCAACAGATTCTTTAGATGATGTGATTAATAGTCCTTTGGCAATCATAGAAGGTAGCTAATAGGGTAATGTTTTATGATATTTTTACCCATCTTTACATTTTTGCGGATGTATTCTCCATCTGACGGTTCAAGGTATAAGATAACCAATTCTTTGGCTACTTGGAAGAGCAATGTTTAGCATGTGTTTATACTTTTTCCCTTTATTGGTGGTACAAACTAACTATTTATTTGCAGAGGTGGGCGCTTATAAGGTGTGATACTTCGACCTCTGTTAGTAAATCTGGCCTACAACGAACTGAAGCGCAGATAGCAGTTAACCATGCATTACCTTTGGCTCTGGGAAATCGGCCCCCTTCAAAAAAAATTGCAGTAGGTACAAATAGCAGAAGATCCTTTCCTGGTAATTCTAGTAATTACAAAAGAGGAATCTTTGGTTTGGTTACCTCTGGCTAAGTCTGAAATTAGCTTGCCTGTTTAACTGGGGTGGAGGTTTGTAGTTATAACATTTGTTTAAACCCTTTTTCCTGAATTTATTTGGTATATCAACTGAGCTGCATTTTTTACAGGTATTTCGTCGACGCCATCATCTTGCAGCATCACAGAGACGCCAGCCAATGGGGGCAGTTCTTCTCAAGGTCAGCAACAGTTCAAACCAGTTGTTCAAGCATTGCCTCAGACAACATCATTTCCAGCTTCAAAATCTCGAGTTGTTGTTAAAAAAAACATCAGCAAGCTCCATTTCCAGATCAGATCTAATGGTAACAGCTAATTCAGTAGCTGCTGCAGCATGCATGGGTGGCATATCGACTGTTGCATCAGTACCAAAGGTCGAACCTGGAAAAATTGGTACTTAGTGCGAAAGACTGAACCTGTAAAAAATGCTTCTACAGCCTGTATGCCTCGTCCCTCAGGTAGCCTCTCCGTACCAAAGGTTGAACCAGGAATGAGTGTTTCCGCTTCTAGTATCATTAAAGCAGTTGGACCTGCAAATACACGGCCTCTAGCTAATGGACACCTGAAACCTGTGACGGCTTCATCATCTTCTAACAAACCTCCTCCCATGGCTCCTCGTTCAGATATATCTACATTTCCTCCCATGGCTCCTCGTTCAGAAATATCTGCAATGCTTTCTGCTTCTGCATCTGCATCAAGGATCATCTCCAATCAGAGGGTTTTTCTAGCCTCTGTCCCAGCTACTCTATTACAACCAAAACCAACTGTAGAGACAATCAATTGCAAACAAGATGGTGGACAGAAAGAGCAAGCCCGTGGTAATGGAGCAAGCTCATCGGCTGCAATCCAGCCAAATAAAATGACCTCAACAAACTTGGAGATTAGCAGGGTAAAGCAGGCTACACAGGCTCAGTCTCCCAATCTGTTGCGTAGAAAATCCCAGTAATTCAGACTGCAGTCAACAGTGCCACTAACCAAAAGTTGGTTGATAAACAATCTGGTAAACCTGCAGTACCATCCATCAGTGGAGCTGCTTCACAATCTAAAGCCAGATGTGAAGTAAACAATAAGTTTGATTCGGCAATCAAAGTGAATAATGTATGCGGGAAACATCCAGAGGTTGCAACTGTGGCAGGGACCGGACTGGGTGTTTAGTTCTTTGACAGAAACGTCTAATACATTATTTTGGAACTTTCATTTGTAATTTTTATTAGAAGACTGAAAGAAATATATTATGTAGAGTTGGCCCTCCTAGTACATGGTACTAATTAATATGAATCTCATATACTTACAATCTTCAAACTTTAGAACATATAGTTTGATTTTTGAATCTTAGGACTTTTAAAGAAGATCAATTCCTCAGCTTCTGTTGACATATTCAGGGAGTTTAACTGGTGGGACAATGTAGCTACACTGTTTCTGCAGAGCTGGAGATGGACTGACACAAGCGAAGATTGATGAGGGTTGCTTCTGTTGTTTATACTTCTTTAACTTGACACCAAACAAGAATGACCTTAGTGGAATCCTAGGCTTTCCAGTTGATGATGATGAGCTTTTGCTCTGAGTTCTTGTAGTCATTCCATTCAAGATCCCAAGATCCTCTTCTAGTTTGCATACAACTCTTTCCACTTCAGTTCTCAGCGCTCTTGCATGATCAAGGCCTGCTTGAAGTTCGTTGAAGACCCTTTTGTTCTCCTGTTTCATGTTTAGTATCTCACCATGGAACTTTGCAGCCTGGTAACGGCTTATCTCTGTATCACTTACTTTAGTTCCACCCAATTGGGATGTGACCCTTGAAACTTCATCTTTGATATAGCAAAGTGTTGCATACCTTCCCTCGAGTTCGTCTCTCAGAATTGCACTGTTCTCTAGCCATAACTGCAACTCTGTCCGAATCTCTCTAAAGTGTCTATATATAGGCTTTGCCTCTGATGCAAGTGCAGTGTTACTACTGCTTCCAGAATTATACTGTTGCTTGCTTTCAATTCTCAGTTTCGATAGCTCTTCTTTCAGGTCCTGAACTGATATCTGGTACTTCTGTATCTGATGAACAGATGTACTAAATCTTAACCAGAACTCGATATTCTCCTCCAGCACCGCATCGATATCTCCACGCACTTTTTCTTCCACAGTTGGAATTTTATTTCTTAGGCTCTCATCAATGTCTGCAAATTTCACCTTAACCTCGTCTTCCTTTGTTCTTTCAGATGTGCTCTTTAAGTCTCCTCCTTGCTGATGTGGTGCCATGGAAATTGAACAATTAGAGCTATGAGAAATGCTCACACTTTCAGATTGGCTTCTTTCTACTAGATTTTGAGAATTCTTGCCAGGCATTTCTGGTTTCTGGCGTAACAAATGAAACTCCACGTCTTCGCAAGAAACTGCATTTTTGAGCTCTCTCAGTTGCAATGCCAGCTTAAAGAAGTCATCTCGGTTCTTCTTCTCAACTTCACTCAACTTTCGTTTTACTTCTCTATAGTCCCTTAGTACTGATGTGTATTCATCCAATAGAACCTTTTCTCTATCCTCCATGCCATCTGCGGGTAACAACTGCCTCCAGTTTCTTCCTTCCTCATCTTCCGCCTCTGTGCCAAAACAAATGCTTTCCGTTTCTGATAAACCACAAGATTCTTTTGTCTCCGATTTCTCTTCTTGCAGCGACTCTTGATCTCCACTATGTTTGACTACAATGGCCTCTTTGATTTCCTCTGCACTCTTTATCTCTGTCTCTTTTGAGATTGAATCTAAATCCTCAGAAGGATCTTCCTCTTGTGCATCTTCCTGGTTAATTCCATCTCCTTCGACATCTTCATCGATTTTCACTTCCTGTATCTTTCCAGATAAGCCTTCTGCTGTGCTATTAGCTTCAATCAAATGCTTTTGTAGATTTTTGTTCTGTCCTTCCACTCTTTGGAACAGGTTTCTTACTTTACTCAGCTCATCTTCAAGAGCGGTTATTCTTTTCTTAATATCCATGGAGTCTGAAACAAGACATGTATTGTCTTCCTCTACACCACGGATATGTTCATGTAACTCACCTGTCTTTGATCTTAATGTATTTACCAATGCCGTATGAGACGATGCTGTTGTTTCCAGAGAAACCACTTTCTCTACAAGCTCATCTATCTTCTCTGTAAAGTCCACATTACTCAGGTTCTCATTCAAATCAACCTCTCTCGATTCTTTCGCAGATTCATAACTCGATTCTTGACCATCAAAAGCTTTCTTGGCTTGTTCTTCTACCTTAATCTCAAACTTGTTCCTCAGTGCTTCAAACTTCTCTGCTGCAGTGTCAATCCTTTCCTTCTCAATTTCTGCATCTTCAACAAATCGCTTCTGCGTCTCCTCAAGCTTAGCAATCGTATCTTTACAGGAGCTTAGATCAGTGCTCGCCACCAGCGTTCTAGCTTCACCATCTTCGATCTCTGCACCAACCCCAAACTCATCTTGTAAACTACAAACTCTCTTCTGCATATCTGTAATTTCATTCTCCAAAGCCCAATACCTATCATAGAACTGCTCATAAGAAATTCTCACAAATTCCTTCTCGGTTTGCAGCACCAAGATTCCCTTATGAATCTTATCAATCTCCTCCAATGCCTCTTCTTTACTCAACCCCGAGTTCACCAATGCAGAAGAAGATGCCGAACTTATCATATCACCAGGTCCCTTTCTCGACAACATCATCAAAGATTGGCTCTTAAACTCTTTCTTGGGAATCTCAGGGACCTCTGGTATGTTAGTTCCAGTGGGAATGAGATGAAGATGCTTAGGTGGTTTCTCTGGATTATCATCATTATCATCATCATCATCACCAAGAGAAATTGGAATATGTTCAGGGAAGGCGGTAGCGATCATATGATTGGCACTCTGAAGTTCTGTGGACAAATGATCATAGCGTTCTGCTAAAGCACGGTATGATCTAAACGCTTCCTCCACGAAATTAACAATCTCAGGCCTTTTACGGTAATACATCTCCGCCCTTTGAGCAAAAGTGTCTCCATCTTCATCTATGATCTTAAGTGTGTACTTTACCTTCTCCTCCATATCTAAGGAAAGTTGAAAAATTCAGAAACAATTCAATGAGGCTTTATACTCTCGGTTACGTGAAAACATCAAGGAACGTACCTTGGAGATTGTGTTCGAGCCATTTGGATTGTTTTGTGCGTATGTGGCTGGCCCACCACCATGAATACGCATTGGTCGCTGCTCTCTGCAACATTTATAGTTCCATTATGATCTGCATCTTCCTTTTTCTTTTGTATTTTCCTCAGTTCTGATGTTAAATCTTTTTTTATATATGATTCTTATGACTTTTTTAAGTTTCTTCCTTGTGGGTTTTAACTAGAAAACCTAAATTTAGAAGATAGTATATTGTTTCTTTTTTTGTTATTTAAAATGGTAAATTGTTCTACTGTAAATGACTATATAAGACTTGGTAGTTCAACTGGTTTATAACAGAAAAAAAGGCCCATTGTTACATTGCATTATTGTTATAGAATACGTCAGTATTCACCTATGTCCCCAAGAAACCAAAACAGGATGAAACTAATTTGAATTCAACAAAAAATGGAGAATTCACATTCTGATAAATTGCTTATAGAAGCTTGTTACATATATTAACTAAATCTTTTTACCTACGTGCTAGTTCTTATCGTTTGGTTTTCAAACAGGGGAAAGCAGCCAGGGCCAAGACATTCGACCATATGTACTTGATAGAATTATCTTTATGTTATTGGCCCAAACATTATTATCATTATGTTTTTAAAAGTTTTAAATATTTTGTACAGTCAATATTTTAAAGATTACAAGTGGAGAAATATATGCTAATAAAATAGTTTATACAATTTTGATATTGCTTACCACATACAAAACTAGAGTTGAAATTTTAGCCAACTCTAAGTGATTTTTTTTGTCTCTATAGGATTATGCTTCGTCAACTAGAGTGGAGGTTTTCTCCCAGTGAGCCATACTCTGTTCAATCCCTCATACATCATAATTTTCATATTCGCTTGCCCGGTTTATAAGTATTTTTGCAAGGCATTGCCTTTGGTTTTTGTGGCCGAAATATGGGCTCCGTGGCGTGTTTATTGACGCATGATATTGAAAGACTCTAAAGTAGCACAGAGGTCTTGCTTCCCATAACAAGCGTGAATGCATCATGGTCGTCCTTCAAGGCCTTCCTTTTTGCAATCTTCCTCTCTGCAATCAGGGGAGCTAATTTTTCTAGAGCCTTTAGCCTCATTTGTTCCACGTCTTGGCTCTGAATGATGAACCGTTCCTCTTCCACGTGGGTCTTATAACTTTGGGAGTCTCATCCAGCAATGCACGAAGGACTGCGTAAGCACAATACTACGTATTCCTTTCCATTTAAGCTTGTATCTGACAAGAGACGACGATTATAAAAATTAAGTTCCTACCTTTAACTACTTATACATACCCATTCAACCAGAAATCATAATCAAACAGAACAGAAATTATATATATTATCTAGCAAGCCAAATTCGATATTCTGAATTAGGGTTTCTACTTCTGCCCCATCAACTCAATCCAATACTTAATTATACAAAAAAAAATATCTAGGTTAAGTTTCTACGCGCCGTGCATTAACGAACAGAATGGGAACAATTAGACTTGTCAATCTTCACTTAAATTACTTTGAGATTCAAGACAAACCTCAGAGAAGTGAAATCAGATCAAAGCTTGCTCGGGAGGAATCTCTAAATTTATTTCTTATGGGGCTGATCCATTTTTTCTCTTGAACATCTTTGTATCTTCTTTTTAGAGATCCATCAATGGACTTGAAAAGCTGTTTAGAACACTCTTTAGTTCTTCCTTGAAGAGACACATCATTGTCTCCTTGACAACCACCATCTCCTTTCTTCTCCTTATTGTGCTCGCACAATTTTGCACTTTCTTTCCATAGATCTGTGTTGCATCGTCTACGCAATTTTTCCCAGATGATGATTATTGTAGCTTAGATAAGTTTATAAGTATTATTTCTCGTTCAAAATGAAGCCTGCAGATTCTAAAACCACAAATTCAAAACCTATCATACCAACAATTCAAAAAACGAATAGTTTTTTGTTTACTCTTCTGTATTATGGAACTGAGACCTCTTTTGTTTACCACTATTCAAAGCATGCAGTTTTTCTGTTTACTTTTTATTAACAGAAAACAGTTGATGTAACTTTGGTTTAAAATAAAGACATGACAACCATTGTCTCAATTTCAAACTTGCATTTGCAGATCTCAGTTTGAGACATTGGTTTTCATTATACGTAATGTAAGTATGCTAGACATGAGCATGCTATTAAATTAGTTGTTTAGATAGAGGTGTTTAAATAGTTTCGAAAGAGAGTAGCTTGACATTATTAAAAAAAAATAAAAGCAAAGAAAAGAAGTACAAAGTTGCTAACCTTTCTAATTTCTCGTGAAAATAAAAGTAGTTGGTGATTACTAAGTAAAAGTAAATACGACTTTATAGTTGTTCCTTGTTACGGTTGATCTATATGTATACGTAAAAACCATTCAGAAGAACCTCAAATAAAAACTACAACATAGCTCTATATTCATCAACCCTAAGTTAACGTATCGAAATTTTACATAACAAACGATGAAAGACATTTTTCTTACTTTTTCCTTTCCAAAAATCTCCTACAACGTTATAAACACTTCCTAAAGGTGTTGATATGCTCTAAGTCTAACCATCCAAAACCCAACACAAGCCCGTTATACATAATCACAATCTCTAGATCTTCTCCATCTCCTCAACTTCACAAGTGGAAGATGATAGCCTTGGTCGTTTTGCAGCTCGCTTCTCATCTTCTTCCTCCATTGGCTCCTTCTGACCACAATCATCCTCAACATCTTCACCCGTCTTGTCTCCAATTTCAAGATCATGCTCCAATGGCTTCTCCTCGTATCTGTCATCTTGACTCGATGGAACAACAAGCTCAACGTGAGTAGAAACACGCTCTTCATTCTCAGTGTTACGGTCAGTGTTAGATACCACGGTTGCAGATAATAAAGAGACGGTCTCTCTTGGAGGACTCTCGCCAGTTTCACCTTCATAAATATTTTCCATAGTGTTGTCTTCTATGATACCGATATCTTCTGAATCATTAGAAGTGCTTTTCGAAATTTCAGATAACAAATCAGTCTCATCTTCCTTCTGCACCAGGGGAATACCAAGGTTCCATGAAGAGAACGAATTAGATGCTCTCGGAGAGGCAGCTTTAGTGATGCGTTGAAAGCTGCCCTCTCCAGCGTTCAAACACATAAACTGTTCATCAGTTTCCATGTCCACTTGCTGCCCAAATAAGAAAATTAAGATTTATGTGTCAAAAATAAGGAGATTTGACATTAGCTTGAGGAACTTTTAGTACCTCTCTTGCCAATGAGTCGTTACTAAGATGGTAAAACGAAGAAGGTTCCTCGAATGGTTGTTGTAGTTGTCCGAGTAATGATCCTGTGTTGTTGGCTCCTGAATCGAATAAATCTCTTAGTACCATACCCGAATCATTAGCAGCTTGCATGTTCCTCATGGAAGATCTCTCAAGCAAAGTCATTTCGATTCCTTGATCGTCTTGCGCCTGTGTCATATTCCCGTTACAGTCTATCATCGGGCTGCATCTCTCAGAGAGAACCTCAATGCCTGTATTGTTATTGACGGCAACTGGACTTTCACAGGACTGGTTCTGTTCATTACTAACTTCCCGTGATCGGTTTTCAAGGAGTTCAAAAATTAACTTCTGAATCAGAGTACGCTTCAATGAAGCTTCGGCAGGAGGAAACCAGTTAAGATAAAGCTGACAAAACCAGAGAAAAAGCATGATCAGCAAACTGAAAAGAATACAGATCCAGCTCTTAGAGTAAAGTACTCAAACTTCTTTCAAACAAACTCATGAAATCAGGAAGCAAGCAGAAGATTCTATTTTGATTGGTCTGCAAAGAGACAACTTCCACACTAAGCAGATAACACGTTGCTTCAAACAACTGGAGTAACCAACCCGATAGCAAGAAAACTAAATATTCTAGCAAGTATCTGCGAAATGATTGCGGGTGACAAAGATTCAGTTTGGCAAAGCTTACTAAAAGTAGCAATTAGAATAGGGACTTACAAAGTTGGAACCATTATATATCTTGAAAGGACTAAAATTAATGGGAGCTTCAGCAAGAAATAGCTCCAGATAGTGAAGTAGAAAGAGGCCACAGTCAAATGAGTTTTCCTGCTGTGGCAACTGAAATAGAAAGAGCAAACTTGCCATCACGTAAACTATCATTAACAGCTGCAAAAAGTATATGTTATTTAGCAGGAAAATTGTTGGAAGTTAATATATAGAACTGATACAAGGCTACAAATGATATAAGGCAATGGAAGCTTGCATATGGCAGATGAAAGGCCAAACATAAATCAACTGCTAGCTATCAAGATTCATGTCAATCCATCAATATCAAAGGTTACCAAGTCGTTTGAAGTGAGTTCAGATCACATATCTAAAATGTAAACTCATGCAACTGTAAATTGCTTTTAGTAGATAAGATTGCTACAAATGCTTCTGTCAATATGGTAGTAAATTCATGGAGAGCAGCTACTTTAATTTCGTAGAGGTAGTAAATTGCCTAAAAGATCAATAAGAAAAAAGAACTACGAGCCTATCTTTCCATTAAAAGGGAAGTAAACACGTAACAGAACATGGTTAAATAAGAAAATATAGTTTGCTAACTTTCTACATCTGAAAAGTTGACATACAAAATCATAAAAGAATCATACAAACCAAGGAAATCCTTCTATAGACCAATAAAGGGTTTTCACAACAGCGAAGAACGTCTAAATGGTTTTCTCATACTCCTTACTATGTGTCCTGGAAATAGCAAAAAATAATTTCGAAGGTTAGAGGCCGCACCTCAAGTGAGACAAATCGCAAATTCATGAATCTGGAAGAAATATCATCTGATGTCTCTTTATGCCTCTCCTTCCATTCCTCGCACAAGTAACTAAAAATCAGCAAAATGCTGTTATCAGCAAATTGTACTACCCAGCTTAAAACTTGAACAATGTAGCTCCACACTTAATTTGAAAGCATCAGAGTATGGTGCTACAACATATTCTTCAACAAATAAGATCAAGAGAGTATGAGGAAAGTAGAATATATCTCGTTGTCAAGTGAGAAATGTAAATAGATGATGTATTCAATGTTACCAAAATTATAAGAGATGGAGATTAGAAGACACACCAAACATGGGTGCAAGGGAGCTAACATACCTTTGGACCAGATTTTTAAGCCCGGCATGGCTCCCTTTTATAGAATCCATATGTAATATGCATGGTACTTTCTTGGAGTCATCCAAGTCAAGATCTGCAGAATGATACAATATAATAATAAGAAACTGGATGATCATGACTTGGTAAAAAATAAAGTAACATGTGACATTACCTGTACAATTAGCCATTTCACCAGGGTGACATATGACTATTAAACTCCAGTGAAGACTGTCATTAGAATTTAGCAATGTCAGATTTAGAACTTAATAAATATAACATAAAGAGAACACCCATAAAGTTCTTCGCACTTGAAGTTAACCGGCACAAAAATGTAGTCCTTCCCAAACATGTCCACCTTCCTTGTCCACTTACGGACACGTAGAAAAGCAGCCTTTCCATCAGCTATACTTGAGGGATCTTTGTCGAGATCAGCAAGTTTTCGGAAGAAAAAGCTGTTAAAGAAATGGAATCTATGTTTTTCCTCCACTTGAATCTGATTCTTCAGATAACTGTAAATAATAGAAGAATACACCAACAAAGTTAAATATCGCATCACAAGAAATTTTCAGTATGACTGCAAGCACTGCATTAGTAAAATTGTGAATTATAGTAAAACCATAAACCAAGTGAGAGATATCTAAACAGCAGACCCAGATATAGTTCACAACAAAACATGCCAGAGTATATGCAGCGTGTAAGCATTGCATCAGAGAAATTAAATTTGAGAAACTTACTTAATATAGAAGTCAATGATTGTGTCATTCACAAATGTCTCTGGCTGCAAAAGCTCAACATCTCTTTTGCAAATGGAAACAGCATCTGGGTCTCCCTTTGGATAGACAACATCCTCGAATGGTTCATCAAAGCTGAAAAGACAACATAAAACTAGCAATTCAATATGAAATACCACCTCCCAGTGCTTGACAATCTTTGGGTAAAATTTTGCACCACCATAGCAAATGTGACCAAATAAACATGAATAAACTGCAATCATTCCAGAACTTCAATAATTGAAAGCTCGTAGTTGGAGAATGAAGGTATCTAGTTGTTGGTCCAACTTAAAATCATATTCCATCGACTTAGTGCACTATTTGTTGTGGCTGTATCCAGTAGATTTGGGACCATAGAGTTATGGGGGTGTAGATGGTCCGATCGTAGCTTTAATATGTTTTCATTGCTTTTAAAAAAAACTTTCTAGCTTCTAAAGCTGAAAATAGTGGCTTTGGAAACAAAATGAAAATGTTTAGAGGCTGTCTATTTCGGGTGGCGTCATCTCCATTCCCTAGAACTTGATTGGGAGAAAAAATACTACAGAGATTCAACAGATCAAATGCCACAGGGAAGAAAATATAGATTTAAACACTTCAAAACACAATAATATTGGACAACGGAGCATCAAGGTTTCCACATGCTACTTATCCTAAGAATATATCACCTTTAGATATCACTCATCTCTGATGGCAATAACTATTATGATGCTTAAACTAAGTGATCATCTTTTACGCTAAGACCCCATAATTGACTGCCACAAACTTGCAATAGCTAAAAGCTAAATTTGCCAAAGATGAAATGACAGGAAATGCACATGTTCAGTTATATACTTCAGAGAGCCATAAAGTATAAGTAATGATGTACTTTGGAAAATAAAGCCCAAAAGTAGAACCGAAGACAACATCTGAATCCAGAAAGACATAAATACAGCTCTTATAGAGCGGCTTTACCTTGGAAAATAACGCTTCTGTTGATTCAAGTTATCCCCTGATACTTCCACGTCATCCCTACAATAAAGAAACAGTTATGAGAGGAATTGGAACAATAACTCCCAAAAGCGCCTAAAATGTAACCAAAACTAAATATGAACCCAGTGTCAATTTTCTAAAGATTTGGTCCAGTTTTCCCTCCGGAAGTCTAAAATAATTCCTTTTATATGCAGTTAGCTTTTCACTTAAGGCTTCGTCTAATTTAAGCTTTAAAGGCTTAAATTCGAATTTCCTGAGTAAGTTGAGGTTATCATAGAGTTCTAACCAAATGACTCATACTCATAGTGTAGTTCACAATTTCCCAGATATCAGATATCCAACAAACAATCTTTCTCATCAGCAGAGCATGCAAATACATTTTTTAAATGAACGTGGGCAGAAAAATGTAACTTTTAATTAGCATTCCATAATATTTGAAGCTTACACGAAGTCAGTATTCCACAGAGCCGGGTATTTCACATGCAGCGAGTTTATCTTTTGTTGTTTCACAGGCCAATTGTATTCTTTTACTGCAATCGTTAACTCCTCAACGTCTGGAAACCACATGAAGCATTACAAAAAGTTAGAAGGGGGAACCCTTGTGTTGAAAAGGGAAGAGGCTTAAAAGCCAGACTGTTCGGTTTTTGCGAAAATGAAAATTAGAGAAAACATCTCCTCCTATAACTCTTAGCCATCATTAAACATGAACATACAGGAAGCGGCTCCTCCCATGCAATTATGCAAATTAGAATGCTGCCACTACCAGTTCGGCAAACAAGTGAAATTGCTAATATGGCCCGATTTAACAAACTGCATGTAAAAAATAATTAAATATATCTCACTAGGTTATCAGTTCACTTTATATTCTAGTTTTTATTTACCATTTTTTTGACTAAATTAAACCAAAATCAAATGAAAGCATGAGATAGTAGTATTATATTTGTATTTTTCTTAATAGTAAGATTAGATAACCTGTCCTAACTCTTTGCAGACAAACCATATTCAATGTTAAAGTCTACAGACTCATTAAGAATAAGCAGAAATAAAAAGGTAACTCAACCCAGACTATATGCATTGAAAAATACGATGATTTGGAGAAAAAGATATAGTGACATGTGAGAATTTTCCTACAGTGAATAAACCTTCAATGACACCCACTCATTTTTTTGTGCTATCAAGTTTTTTCGAAGTAGAATCCCCAACATATAACACCCGATAATGATACAGCCACAGTTTCAGGTACCTAAGATGACTAGACACTAAATCGTAATGGTAGGATTATAACAAGATGGCTTGTAACATTCTATTAATATCCTAACTGGCAAATATACAATAGCCAAGTGCACCTGTGGTGTGTTGTATATCTTCATGGCATTTTTCATCCTTCAGTAGAACTCGAATTCTGAGAATGATCAATCCAACCTACGAAATTGACCAGCAAAAATTGTAAAACTGATAAAAAAATGTGCCCATAAAGTATCCTTTATAATAAAAAGTACGACATAAATGAATAGCTCACATTTTGGTACCAATTGTATTGAATACTAACTATGTCGTCAACTCCAAATTCACAAGAAAGTGGCCCTTCTTCATTATTCACGAGGTAACTCTTTATTTTGAAGCCATTGCATGAAAAGATTACCAGAGATGCAGCACAGTGCATATCCTTAAGTATAACATACTCCGAAGTCATTATAACAGCCGTCCTTATATCAATCTGAGAAGTGGAAGGCCTCAGTTTACAAATTGTAACTCTTACTTTAACATTGGTTAAGAAACTAGAAAACTCATTACCTTTTCCACATCATTGGATAAGTGTTCAGCCATCCAATCTTTCATCCCATATAACATTGAAAGCAATACCCAGTCAGACATAGGAAGACATCCAAGCGTATCAGTAAGGAAATATAATGAAAATATGTAGCATGTACCTTCATCACCTTCTGAATCAGATGTTTCACTCAACGCAGATCGATCGCTCAAGCTTTCATTAATAGCTGACATCATATCATTTTGCTCCTGCTGCAAATGTGAAGCGATTAAAAATGAAAGGCTTTAGCATACATGAAATAAGCAATACAAGGTCGATTTACATACACTGGATGAAGAATCTGAAAGGGACGAGTTTAGTTGGCGTTGACTATATGATGAGGTTTCAGCGTTGTAACTTTTATCGCCTGGCTTGCAAGAGAAACTTACCAATCCATGATCTACATCTGTTTCGTTTATGTCGTCCTCGGTATTCAAACCAAACATCATTCTATGATTATCCGGATCTACATCAGTTTCTTTTGCAAGGTCTTCAGTATTCAAACCAAGCATCATTCCATCATTAACGTGATGTGCATCTGTCTCTGTCAAATGGTCACTGGTTTCCAAATGAATTGTGAGACCCATTCTGGGCTCCTCATCTTCAGTTACCAAAATCGGAGCATCTTCACAATGATGATCGGCTACAGCAGTAGCAGGCTCTGCACAACTTGAGCCTTCCATTTGTTCTTTCTGAACACTTTTTCCATGGCAGACTGAAAACATTTAACCATGTCCATAAGCATACATATATGATACAAACTACTCGCTTCTGGGAAATAGTTGTACAAATCAAATCATTACTTTGCCTCCCAAACAATTGAAGTATTACAACAGCATTTGGCATCACTATTTCTTACATACTCCAGAAACAAAGTAATGTTCATTCAACTATACGTTAGATTCTCAGGTTAGCTTAACTCACTCCCAAATATATTTCATATGGAATTGAAACTGGAGCGAGAAATAAATATCACCATGTGAAGTTTAAGGATGAAGAAGAGCAATAACTTACAGCTTTGGATGCGTAGGCGTTGCAGAACCGGGGAATTGCACGGACTAGGGTTAGTGAATTTTTCCAACAACTTTCCAGCTGCGGACTCAGCGAGCTCGTCCTCTTCGTTGAAATCGAATACGTCAATTTTCTTCTTCATCGCTAGAAAATCTGAGGAAAGTGTCTCCGGTAAACGGAGAATCTAAGTCGGATATAGCGATCAGAAATCGAGGGTTGAGTGAGAGAAGAGGAGAGACGCCTAAAGGAAACAAGTCAACAACAAAATGCCAGCGCGTCTGAAACCCACGCGCGGAGGTAAATTTATATTAGTACATAATAATTCTAATATTTTTATTACATAATTCAGCTCTGAAATGACAGATATACGCTTTTGTTCGCGTGAACGCCGTCTCTGTTAACTCGTCGTCTTTGATTAGTTTTCCAAGAGTTGAAAAAGGATAATAGCGTATTCCCCACGAACTTAATAATTTTATCGTATATATACATTAAATTTTTAATCATGCTTAAAAATATATAAATTAATGTAAATTTTGAATTTCATACCTCAACTAACGAAATCTATTAAAGATTTATAAATCAGTAGACAGTGTTACTCTTCCATTAAATAAAAACTGATTAGAACAATATGTAAACACAAAACAACATTGTTTTAATGTTTTTTTAATACAATAAAATTTTAATTATATTTATAAATAATTGAAATTAATTCTAATAAAATATACATTAGTCCAGTGAAAAACTATTGGTTCTGCAACCAAAAAAGTTGTGTGTTTTTGTGCAATATTTTTGTTTCTTCTACTTTCAGTTTTTTTTAATAATTAAAATCTAACCTAGATATCAAACCGGCGAATCTGCTTCTCAAACCGGCGTCTCATTGATTTGAGCTGTACGAAACTTCTCTCTTTTTTCTTGTTTTAAGAAACCTATCAATAAATAATATTCTCGGCCTTCTTCTTCTTCATCTCCAATGGCGGCTACTAGGGTACGGTGTTGTTATAGCAATGCACCTTTCACCAGATTGCTGCAAAGCCGCCACCGAAACTTGTCGACGCTATCGATTTCTCTTAATCGTGTTGATTTCTCTACGCTGAAGGGCTCAAGGAAATTCTCGTTACCTATTGGAGATGGCTTTTCTATTAGGATGGTTTCAGGTTCAGGCTGCAAAAGCACTATATGAGCTGTATTGGATGAGAAGAAGATAGACGTGATAAGAGAGATGGAGGTTAAAGAGAAGAAATTCACATGCGTGATGAAGTTTGGTGGGTCTTCTGTGGCGTCTGCGGAGAGAATGAGAGAAGTGGCTGATTTGATTTTGACTTTTCCAAAAGAAAGTTCGGTCATTGTTCTCTCTAATGGGGAAAACTACCAACAATCTTTTGCTTGTAATGCTGAAATGAGCTTCCTTTCTCTGTTTGATTACAGCGTTCTTAACTTCGTTTTTCGAATTGAGAAGCTGATTCGCCGGTTTGATATCTAGGTTAGATTTTAGCTATTAAAAATAATTGAAAGGAACAAAAAAAAATTGTGCACACTCAAGGTTCAAACACATAACTTCCTTCTTGGTTACATAACCAATAATTTTCCATTGGACTAATCATATTTTTTAGAATTGATTTCGATTATATATAAAAATAACTAAAATTTTATTGTACTAAAAAACACCAAAACTATATTGTTTTGTCATTCTAGTCAACTTTCTTTAACGACAGAGTAACATTGTATGTTGATCTTTTAGTCTTTAACGGATTTTGTTAATTAATATATAAAATTTCAATTTTATATTAGTTTATGTATTTTTAATCACGACTAAAATTTGGTGTATCTACGTGATAAAAAGTAATTAAGTTTGTGGGGAATAAGCCGTTAAGCCGAGTTGAAAATCAGAAGTCATGGATGTCTCAGCGAGCTTGACTTGCGTTGTTGTGGCAGTAGATAGAAGCGAAGTTAGTATGGAAGCTCTGAGGTGGGCCCTAGACAACCTCAAGCTCTCATCATCTTCATCCGATTCATCATTCGTTGTCCTCCACGTCCAACCTTCCCCTTCTGTCGCCGCCGGAGTGAGTCCCGGCACCATTCCTTTCGGTGGTCCAAGTTGAGTCTCGTTACTAGTAATTTTGTTAATTTATATGAAATATATGGTGTGTGTTGAATTGACTCTGGGAAAACTGCGATGAAGGTGGTCTTGAGGGTCCTGCTTTCACCGCTGCAATCGAGCTACACCAGAAGCGAATCACAGATTCTATTCTCGAACACGCAAATCAAATTTGTGCTGATAAATCTGTGAGTAGTGTTTTTCCCCCTGTGAGAATGGATTTATATATTCTCATAATCCAGATCCAGTAACGAGTTTCTTAAATTTTGATGGATTAAATTCTTTTCTTTTTCAATGATTGATTAGAATCTAGAGAAATGACTTATGTGTGATCTATAGAAGTGTATTGATTTGAGGAAGGTGATTTATGAGCAAGTTGTGATGATTTAACTCTCAGGTGAATGTGAAAACACAAGTATAAGATCTGTGAAGCTATAGAGAATTTGCACGCTGATCTGCTTGTCACAGGTTCCCGGGCTTTTGGCCCTATGAAAAGGTACCAATCTTTTCTTTTACTATAGTGTCTTGCTATGTTGATAAACTGATGAAAACTATAAATCAGATCCAAGGCGTTTGATCTTGGTTTTTATGCTGAATTAGTTGTCTCTTACTGACTCATTAGCATCTTTGCTTGTCCATGAATGAACCAGAAGCTGCGTCCGTTTCATATTAGCCATAGGTTAGAAATGGAAGAGTTTTTTGGCCTAATAGTTAAAACCTGATTAGGTTAACTGAGGCTTGAACAAATCCTGCTAAACTAAACGTAGTTTAAGTGCTGCATTTGCCACTGGTTATTTGTTTGTCTGGTAAGTTACTCGTCGCCATTTGACGTTTTATTCAACAAAATTTTATAGGGTATTCATTTTTTTTTTTTGGTTCAAAGATACAATTAATTAAAATCAACAACCCAAAACAATCTATAACCTGTATTGATGTCTATAACTCGGCATTGGCATAGCCGGCACAACTTTAATTGCTCTAGACACTTGTTTTGAATCACTCTGTTTACTATTCGTGCCTTCTTTCCGGTGGATAAGAGGAAATTGGGATTAGTTACGGCATAGAGAATTTTTTATTTATTATGCCAACACAATGATACTAATAACGAAAAAGCTAAAAATGACACAGATCATTTTCTTCCATTTTGAGTTCAGTGTTGAAAACAAGTTAACGAGGAGGTGTCTATGTTGCTAAGACACTAAGTGATCGCCACGTGGAGCTCTGTGGCCCACACCTTAGCTATGTCAATCTCACCGGACTATATTTGACGTTTGACTCAAATACCTTGCCGGAATCGATTACCCGTTTTGTTCAACCTGTATACGAAGCCATTAGAGACGAGTTTAGGAAGCAGATGATTTATCTCGGTTTGGACACATCAGAATGAACATGTCGGAACCAGTCCATATATCCTAATTGTTGTACCACCTTTCAACATATACTTCGTATGTATGGCTTTCTCCCAAACAGAAAACATGGCCAGCAGTTTCATCACTTGCTCCAGCTATGTCTTATCTAAATCGAAAGTAGCTGCTTCAGCTTCAGCCACTCGAATTTTCGATATTCCTTTTTTACTTTCTCAGTTAATGATATAAATGTGACCGACAAGGTACAAAAATAAAATGAGAAGAAATTATAGTGCTAAAAGAGCATAAGCAAATACTGTGTAAACTCTCTCTCTCTCTGCGCGGATGCAGACTAAGACTACAATCCTCTTTGCCACTCTTTTTAAGGGTTCAAAAACATATGCTCTCTTGAGCAGTGAGTAGTTTACAGGTTCCACCTATTGCACACGAGTTCCTAAGTAAGTAATAGAAACCTTACAGGACCTTGAAGCTTGTCAGCTACCACGATTGGACAAGCAGCTGCCACACTTTCTATTCCTGAAGGACAATAAATGCAGCAACTTTGTCAGTCACACTAGTGCAGAAAATTGACCACAACATGCAACAATGAATTTAGTCAAACTCCAAAACTGTCTACTCAGATCTAATCCTAAAAACATCTAACTAAGCCTGAATATCATACCCCCAATGGTTATTTACTTTAAACCATAAGATTCCTAGAACCATGAGCAAAGATATATAATAAGCAACTACCTCCATGGCAGCAGAATCTTCATGAACATTAAGCACAGTTTGTTCACGAGATGCAGACTTCTCAACGGGATCAGGAATTATCAGGCCTGCAGGAACCTGGCCAAACTTCAAAGCCTATTTGTCCACAAGCCAAAACAAAAGAAGACTGTCAACATCAATCAAATGCAACATCATCAGGCACAAATTTGATTTTAAAAAAGCAACGGACCTGTTCGAGTCTGGCAATTTCTTATATTGTCTGGGAGTTGATAATTGCAGCCTGGAATATCATGGAAATGAAACACCGAAGTTACTATCAAACACACAGCCTTGAGTTACTTAACATAAAGACAAACAAATCAGCGAATATACTTGGTCCTATACAGTTTCCGGTTTCGCACCTTGATTGCTAAAATTTGCTCCTGCGTAGGGGCCACCACTTTCGGAGTCTCTGGCTTTTCTGCAGTATCTGACACTTTTCGAACCTCCTCCTGAGAAACCTTCTTGACCTCCTCTTCTGCTTCTTTATATGAAAACAAAGCTGCAACCTCAGCTCTTTCCTGTTAGGAACAAATGCTCATCAGGGAAATGGTCTTCCTTTAAGCATTTTGTTCTTCACTAACTGATATTACTATCTACAGTCCAGTTATCACCATTTTATAATTTGTTAGATATGCAATGGTGGGCTAAAATGTAAACCAATTTCTTGCTCTCAGATGTCCTATTTTCAGATGATATTACGGTTAGCTCACTGTAAATTGTAGCAAAAACAGTAACTCTAACTGGGCATCTAGAGTAAGCAACAATGGACAGTGGCCCATCTAAGTGCACTATTTGGGTCGTTCGGTTAGGCCCATTATCCCATTCCTTTATTTATGAATTAACAAAATCAATTAAACTGGAAAGGACTAGAGAGCGATTGAATCTTTTCATCCTCGTTCTTTCCAACCCTAATCTAGGGTTCAGTCTCGTTCGCTTCCTCCTGTTCTTACTTCTGCCGATTTACGTAAGTATTGGCTTCAGAGACCTTGAAATTGAAGTGCGTTTGGATCATAAATATTTGAGCGAAGATGAGGATTATGATTAAGGGAGGTGTGTGGAAAAACACCGAAGATGAGATTCTTAAGGCCGCCGTGATGAAGTATGGTAAGAACCAATGGGCTCGGATCTCGTCTCTTCTCGTTCGTAAATCTGCCAAACAGTGTAAAGCTCGCTGGTACGAGTGGCTCGATCCGTCTATCAAAAAGGTTAGTGTTCTTCGCGTTTTCCTTCTCTTAAGTGGTGTTGTTGGATGACTTTTTTGGATCTGGCAAACATGAAAAATAGTTGGGAATTTAGGCCTATAGGTGGTGGTTTGTTAGCTTGTTATTAGGATATTTATTTGTATGTATTGATTTGGTTCTGAAATCCGTACTAAGTGTTGGCAAATGCTAGGACTTTAGAGTATTTTGAGGTTACCTTATGTTTTTGAATTAGAAACTGAGTTGTTTTTGTGAGGCTAATGTAGACTGAATGGACCAGAGAGGAAGATGAGAAGCTTCTACATCTTGCTAAACTTCTGCCTACTCAGTGGAGAACTATTGCACCTATTGTTGGCCGTACACCATCTCAATGTCTTGAGAGGTATGAAAAGCTCCTTGATGCAGCATGCACTAAGGACGAGAATTATGATGCAGCGGATGATCCACGGAAATTACGTCCTGGTGAGATTGATCCAAATCCAGAATCTAAGCCTGCTCGTCCTGATCCAGTAGACATGGATGAAGACGAGAAAGAAATGCTTTCTGAAGCCAGAGCTAGATTGGCTAATACTAGGGGAAAGAAGGCTAAAAGAAAAGCTAGAGAAAAGCAACTTGAGGAAGCTAGAAGGCTTGCTTCTCTACAAAAGAGAAGGGAACTTAAAGCAGCTGGAATTGATGGAAGGCATAGGAAAAGGAAGAGAAAGGGAATCGACTATAATGCAGAAATTCCTTTTGAAAAGAGGGCACCTGCAGGATTTTATGATACTGCAGATGAGGATCGTCCTGCTGACCAAGTGAAATTTCCAACTACCATTGAAGAACTTGAAGGGAAAAGAAGAGCTGATGTAGAAGCACAGTTACGCAAACAAGATGTTGCAAGGAACAAAATTGCTCAGAGACAGGATGCTCCAGCAGCTATATTGCAAGCGAACAAGCTGAATGATCCAGAAGCTGTTAGGAAGAGGTCAAAGTTGATGTTACCACCACCGCAGATTTCAGACCACGAGCTTGAGGAAATTGCAAAGATGGGCTACGCTAGTGACCTGCTTGCAGAGAATGAGGAGTTAACAGAAGGCAGTGCTGCTACTCGTGCACTTTTGGCAAATTACTCACAAACACCGAGGCAGGGAATGACACCCATGAGAACGCCACAAAGAACTCCTGCTGGTAAAGGTGATGCTATTATGATGGAAGCAGAAAACCTGGCAAGATTAAGAGATTCTCAGACACCTTTGCTAGGTGGAGAAAATCCTGAGTTGCATCCTTCTGACTTTACTGGGGTCACTCCGAGGAAGAAGGAGATTCAAACGCCTAATCCAATGTTGACCCCTTCGATGACTCCTGGTGGTCTTACTCCAAGAATTGGCTTGACGCCATCAAGGGATGGGTCTTCTTTTACTATGACACCCAAAGGGACTCCCTTCAGGGATGAACTTCACATAAATGAAGACATGGACATGCATGAAAGTGCTAAACTTGAGAAGCAGAGACGAGAGGAAGCTAGAAGGAGTTTACGCTCTGGTTTGACTGGGCTTCCTCAGCCAAAGAACGAGTACCAAATAGTTGCACAACCTCCTCCTGAGGAAAGTGAAGAGCCAGAAGAGAAAATTGACGAAGACATGTCAGATAGGATAGCTAGGGAAAAGGCTGAGGAGGAAGCAAGACAACAGGCATTGCTTAAGAAGAGGTCCAAGGTGTTGCAGAGAGATCTTCCTAGACCTCCAGCTGCGTCATTGGAACTAATTAGGAATTCGTTGCTTTCAGCTGACGGAGACAAAAGTTCTGTTGTTCCTCCTACTCCGATCGAGGTTGCAGATGAAATGGTAAGAAAGGAGCTTCTACAGTTGCTGGAGCATGATAATGCGAAGTATCCGCTTGATGAGAAAGCTGAGAAAAAGAAAGGAGGCAAGAGCCGTAGCAACAAATCTGTTTCCCAAGTTCTTGCAATTGAAGATTTTGAGGAAAATGAACTCCAAGAGGTATTTATATGAATATATTTTCCCTATGTCTGTTTACTTTTGTTCTTGTTCAGTTGATAGATTGCTTGATGGACATCTTGCGCCTGAATGCAATTCCGCATTTAGTTTTAAGCAACATCTTTAATTTGGTATACACTAGGAGGATTCTTTTTTGTCAAACTCACTAGGAGAATTCTAATGAAGGTTTTTTGCCCATGTTTTTTTTAGGCTGACAGAATGATAAAGGAGGAGGGACAATTTCTTTGCGTGTCAATGGGACATGAGAAGGAGTCACTTGATGATTTCGTAGAAGCTCACAACACATGTGTGAATGATCTCATGTACTTCCCCACTCGAAATGCTTACGGGCTCTCTAGTGTTGCTGGGAATGCAGACAAAGTTGCAGCTTTGCAGGTGGACATGGAGAATGTGAGGAAAAAGATGGAGGAGGATGAGAAGAAGGCAGAACACATGAAGGCTAAGTATAAAACTTATACAAAGGGTCATGAGGTATAATATAAGTCCACATTACCTTGATGTTAATTCTCAAAACTATTTTGTCGAACCACGCTCTTGTTTGGTGACATGTTTAATGGGTTTGTTCATTTGACAGAGAAGGGCAGAGACCGTGTGGACCCAAATAGAGGCGACTTTGAAGCAGATTGAGATTGGTGGAACAGAAGTAGAGTGCTTCAAAGCATTGAAGAGGCAAGAAGAGATGGCTGCATCTTTTAGGAAAAAGAATTTGCAAGAGGAAGTGTTAAAGCAAAAGGAGACGGAGAGAAAACTGCAAGCGCGATATGGGAATCTGTTGTCAACGCTTGAAAAAGCGGAGGAGGTCATGGTTGGGTTTCGAGCACAAGCATTGAAGAAACAAGAGGATGTCGATGATTCTCATAAACTGAAAGAAGCTAAGCTAGCCACTGGAGAAGAAGAGGATGTAGTCATAGCCATGGAAGCTTCTGCATAAACATCTCTCGGAACTTAAGTTTTGTATTGGTTCCAAATTTTAAGGAGACTCAGCTTGACTTTATATTGGTAAGCTTTATATGAGTCATGACTTTGTAAAGGTTATGATATTCTCTGTTGTATGCTTTTGCAAGGGTCAGGAAATTTGAATGCTTCAGATATGTTTGGTTAATTTTACTCTACTCTTGGCCAGAGATTGTATGGAAGAGAAGTAAAAAGCTGACATATCATTTAAATGAGATCAACGTTTTTGGCCGAAAGCCAAAAAAAAACAAAAGCAAGTGTGTAAAACCTCGTTATTAGAAAGCAACATTACATAACTAGAGAGCAGCCCTCTCTTCAAAACTGAGTAGGCCTCGATACTACACTACTTCAATGAGGGTGGGCTCATAGTGAGAGGGAGCCACAAATCCATGGAAGTTCATCACTGTTGCAGCTACATTTGCAAGCCCCGGTGTTTCCAGATCTTTACGGAATCTCACTCCTTGAGACAAGCCAGGACCTCTAATGGCAATTGGCACCTACAATCAATAGCCAAACTGTCATATCAAATCTAGTCCAATGTTTTACGTTATGATATGACTGGTTTGGACTTACTGGCTTGAGTGTGTGAGACGTTAGAATCTGAAGTTTAGCCAAACTGTCATATCAAATCTAGTCCAATGTGTTATTGTTTAATGGATTTACAAATACATTGCTTTCACTATTGAAATTTATCAGCCCAAAGCACATTTTTTGGTATGACTCGAATCTCAGATGTTTGTTTTGGGTGATGTCATGAAATGTGATTGCAGGTGGGAGGAAGTGGGGTACTGGTTTCACCTCTAAGATACATTTTTGATGAGACTCCCAGATGGAGCCAGTTTCTGAGTAACCTCGGTCTTTGATGCTGCTTCATACATGGCTGAGACATACTTTGGTTTAGCCAGATGCATTCGTAGAAGGCATTCTAAGTAAGAAGATCCTTTGGGTCAAATACTCCAGTGTGTTCTTTTCTGGTTTATCTTTATGGATCTTTTAGAAGAAAAACTGAGGTCGTCTCTTTTAAGCCTTTTTCTGAAATCAACCTTCTTTCAGATCTAGTTCCGGATGATAGCCAATTAACACCAGTTTTTAGATTCATTTCGGTTTTCGAATCAGTTTATCTACTTCAATTGTAATCCAAAAAGAGCCTCCGTATATCTCACTTGCTCCTTAAAGGAAACGAATAGTAAGGAGATCAAAACTTATATAAGAAAATACAGTGAAAGTCGCACTATTTCCATTTTATTAGATTCATGAGTCAGGTTCTACATAAAAACTGGGTATCTCTAATCTATCAGCTTCTGAATTCTCTGACTCCTCACCCACTGTTGCAAAAATGAAATGAACTTTAATCTTCATGGAAATTCATATTTGACACGTGCAAGATACAGACCAGATGCAGGTGCCATGGGTTTGGCTGCAGTCACTGTCTTCGCCTTCAGGATTCGTTCAACTGAGGCAGAAACATAGACTGAGCGTTGTGAGCATTTTGTTAAATTTTAAGCAAACCTACTACTGTAAACTCTACAAGGAGAGAGAGAGACATACCGTCTGGGACGGTCAATTCTCCAGTGCCTACACATTTCAGTACTCCTACAAGCAGTCGAACCTGCACAGCATTAAGAGACTATAAATCAACATATCACAAAGAGCATCACTAATCCTCTCTTTAATTTTTCAAATCAAACTGACATGCTTCTCACTTGAAGTTACACATGCAACAAAAACAGGACATGTGGGAACTATTACTATATATATTAATCAAGAGAATACAATTGATACACGTGATCTACCAAGAGAGACAATGGATACAAATCAAACCTGGTGATACAGAAAAGCGCGGGCACGTGCTGTAACTACATAGCAGCGATGCTGTCTCCTTATACCAAAAGAATCACCATTTGTAGACCCCACCATGCCGCCAACATTTGTAGTAACACCAGCAGTCTCAGTCTTTGGTTGACTGGAACATGCGAGAGGATCTCCATTGTTTAGGTTACCCCATGCCCTTTCTGTGATAGATGGAAAATATGGAGTTGATGGTACTTCAGTGACATTTAGTTCGTCTAAAGATCTCATAGGTGACTTGGCCTGCATAACAACGATTCATCAAATGATTATCAGGTTTCGAAAAGAACATCAGTCTACATATCAAAGTAACTTCTCATAGAGATGACAAGCTATCTTCCCTTTCCCACCAATCACTGAGACGAATGGACACATATGCATATTAAAGAACCAAGATTAACTTGCACAACTACTGACTACAAAAAAGCGAGAAATTACAAGGGTAGTTTGATATGCTGTGATGGCTGAGAATACTACAATCTAGCTAGAAAGGATTAAGGAATCAGCTACTGCCAAACATAGATCAGTTTTAAACAATTTGCATTCTACAGGAGAGATCAATCTGCTAGAGTAATCATACATTCATATTTGCTCAGAAACAAATATTTAAATTCTACCATGCATTGATCAGGGATTCCATGAATGGGAGTGGGGAAGATACTTAACCATTCAGCACAATTCATATTAATCGTGTATGACATAGAGAGACTTTTAAAAAAAAACATACAAAGAAATTTGACCTGGCAACCTGCTGCCCTGAAGGAGCTAAAATCATGAGATCCAACAAGGACTCTGCATGCTTCCTGTGAACCAATCACTGGCGATAGCCGTTAGCGATCTCTTATTTATAGTGTGGTAAGGAGTCATCTTTAAAGGGAAAATAAAATGTTTGGATCACACTATTGATATTGAGCAAAGAAGAAGTAGGTGAACCTGCATAGAGCAAAGATTTAGCTCCTCAGGAATATGCCAAGCACGGTCTTTTTCAAGGATGGATAAAGGATCTGACCCCGACAGCAAGCGATAGAAATATCTACAGTGAGTGCATGGAAATATTCAGTATTGTCAATTGCAGGGACAGACCCATTCCATTGAAATCAGGCATCTTTGATCCCAAAATACAAACTTAAAAGTTAGCATAATAATACTTTTGCAGCATAACATAGTACTCAGGATCAGCACATATTTGAACATTAAAACCTCTAGAACAAAAAAGTATTGGCCTCTCTAATGAATGATGTACAGAGAATACCTACGTGCGCTCCCGGGCCTTATATCTGGCATGATAATTACTTGGAACACACCGAACATCAATCACCATTACATCGCCATCACTTTTCTAATGAATTCAAACATAAGGATTTAAATGAGATGTTCAGTAGTAGACAGATTAGAGAAACTCTTAGCGAAATTGTCAAGAGACTTCGAGTAAACTTTGTCAAGATCACTACAATTACATGATACATTTGGTTGAGTAACCGTGAAATGAGAGAATAACCATTGTAACCCACTGTAAATTCCATAAATCATCAAATATTGACCTGTAAAAAATGGTTCACAGCTCTCTGGACCACACCCGGGTCATGAGGTGGTAACTGCAATTAGAAAATAAGGTTCAGTGAGAATGCTAATATATCTATCCTTAATAGTTGCCAAGAACATTAAGCATAGAAGGTAACAGATGTTTGTGAATGTAAACATTGGTGATTTTAACCGTATCCATGAATAAACCAGACTACAACTGGAACATATGATCGTTGAAACAATGGATCAACCAGACTACAACTGGAGCATATGATCTTTGAAACAATGCGGATAATTCCAACTACATGAAGGAACACCAATAATTCCAATTGCTAGCCAGAAGATAAATAACAGTGGGTGAAAAAGAAATACAATTTCACCAGGCTTCCTTTTACTGATGCGTTCCACATCGACATGGCAAACATTTGATAATGCATGCACTCCTGCATCCTAGAGCAATAGATGAAGCCATAACAATGTCAGCTAATATAAGTCAAAATTCATTAACCAAAATCTGCTAAACCTAATTCATCGACTGTGAAGCATGCCCCTATAAATCTATTATAGTGGCAAAGGCAAATCCAAAACTGGGTGAAGTGAAACGTTTCTTAAAACTTTTAAATAAATTTACACTTATGAAAAGCTCTTACCGTTCGACTTGAGCAGAAGATCTTAACTGGCTGGCCAATAAATTTATGAAAAGCCTCCTGCAAATGTATCAATTCACAATTTGAATCCTTGTAGAAAACTTGTTAGCAAATATTAATTGAACTTAAGCTCCGCTCTATGTGACAGAAT
This sequence comes from Cardamine chenopodiifolia, assembly GCA_963922655.1. Classification (NCBI taxonomy): domain Eukaryota; kingdom Viridiplantae; phylum Streptophyta; class Magnoliopsida; order Brassicales; family Brassicaceae; genus Cardamine; species Cardamine chenopodiifolia. Next base: position 1,949,886 of record OZ000467.1, read on the forward strand.
TAGCTACGAAATCAATCTTAACATTGATTCACTTGGAGAAAACATTTTATCGGCGGAGAGGGAATCTAAGAAATCACAAACTATAACCTGTAATACACCAACGACGGTGCGGTCCGTAGCCTGCTGTTGTGAACCCGAGAAACGCGTTCCGATATACTCAATGGCAACCAAGTAACGCTGCATTCTAGGGTTTACTGGGTTCATGGATAGCTCCAACTCCGAGATGACCAATCCTTGTTGATCCTCTTCCTCGTCACTGAAGCCCTCGATTCTCGCAACCTTCGAGAGTCTCTCGAGTGATTCCTGAGAACTTGTAGAATCGAGAGGATGCTTCAGATTATCGGACATTATCACTCACTCACCCACAGATTTTTGTTTTCTCACCGTCTAAAGTTCAGTTCCATTGCCTAAAGGGCTTTATAAGAAACAAATATACGCGTTTGGATGTTTTTTTAATTTCATTCTCTTACTGGTTAGTTTGGGTTTGCCCAGGTTCAGTTCTACATTTCTCAAATATAAATCGGACTTATAGTCAAACATATTATTAGATGATTCTTTTATCAAGCGATGGGCCGGGTTAGGTTTGTACCGGAAACTAAACTATAAAAGATTAAACTGTTAGTTGGTGGGTTGAGCCAGGCCCGTGCAGTAGTGCAACACGCACGGGCAACTCGCGAAAGACCAGATAGCAAGCTGTCTTAGCGGTCGTTCCCCCTTAAAAAAGAGTTAATATCGTGCGTGTGGCACGATGGCCCACATATCAGATATTAAACTGATAAGAACAGATACTACACTTGATCTTAGCCAAAAGGCCGAGAGAGGTATAATTTGGAAGAGAGACCCAGCTTCCTTTTTATATTATCAGACATCCAAAATGTTCTTTTCTACTTGTCGATGTGGGACAATTTCCCAAAACATATAAATGAACCTTACGAATTGGTTCCAGTAAATGCAGAATACCAAACGTGTTCATCTTCATTATAATCCCAATATCATTATTTGTTTATTCCAATCTCTTCATTATATCTGAAAACTGATTAATTTGTTATTGAAGTAGTGAAAATGAATCTGTAGCCTCACATCTAAAGAGGAAATAAAAACCAAACGCCCTAAACAAGGGGAAAAAAAAACCTAATGATTTCTGAACTAACTAAAGCAATTCAGAAATAATAAATAAAGCAAACAAGGAACTGAAGATCCAAGAATGTCGCATGTTGAATTGCCAGTGTTCTTTCTAGTAAGCAGAGTAGCCTCTTATGGAGAGATTCTTGGTTAGATTGACAAGAGATGCTTCTTGTGTTTTGCTACTGCTACTTCTGCTCCAATCATATCCTCTTTCTTGATCATTCATTCTCCTGTTGCCTTCCATCTCATACTGATTCAAATAAACACAAAATCGGGTTTCAGACCAAAAACACAAAGTTGTATGTACCAAGAGGATTAACAAGTTAATTAAGGTCATGAGCATTTTTACATCATAATCTTTCTCTTTGAAAAGATCCATGCGAAGAGTGGCCGGTTTATTATCCTTCTTCATTCGAAGAGACTTCTCTCGTTCTTCGTAAAAGTCCATGTCGTCTAACAAAGAGTTACCACAGGGTAGTTCTTGAATATCGAAAGGATTTGGAGACCTTCTTTGAGTTTGATCTCGTGAGTATCCCTCTATGAGTAACTGGCTTGTCCTCATTGTTGTCGAGGATGATATGGCGTAGCTCCCAGTTGGGGATATCTTTAACCACATGCCATTCAACCGGGAAAAAGCCGCTCCACTTATCAACTTGCCAGAAATCTAAATCCTTGTTGAAGTCCACATATCCAACCATTTCAGCTAATCCCACAAATTGTCTACTCGCATTCACCTGAATAAAGAACCCGTAAGAAATCAAACATGAGACTTAACTAGACACCCTTAATCACAGAAGAAAAGAAAGACACATCTCAAAGCTCACTCACAGAGAAGAAGAGAAAAATTGGACGTTTTTTGCCATCCTCGAGTGTTTTTGTTTCAGCATCACGGTAAGCTGCATCGAGTTTCTTGTTTCCGTGGGGAGTGCTTGACCATACAGAATATTTGATACTCTTGTGAACATCATCTTCTCTGTAGGACTTGATTACGAAGAACTTGGCGTCCTCATAGTCTGTCTGAAAATCTGGGAGGTTATACATCTCTCTATGAAGAGCCAAGGCAAACGAATTGTTGTGCTCGAGTGATGATGGTTCAGAAGGACGAGTCTTTGCATGGCTTCTCGGACCACATTTCAGTTCAACCAAAGAGTCAGATTCTCCATTTCTCTCAGGTTTCCTATAATGATCTCTCTGATCCCAGAATCCACTATCTGAGTTTCCATTAATGTAACCACTATATGGGAAGCTTGTCTTTTGATTGGCAAAGCTTAAGAACTGTCCTGAGGCTTGCTTTCCTTTCAAAAGGCATAAAGAAGCAATTTAATCAAACCTTTTACATTAAGAGGAACCAACAAGTAAGATATTGTCATGCAAAAACCTCGATTTCAACTATTTATATAGATATGTGTAGATACCTTAAATGGCGGTCTGGATGCATGTGCTTGTGTATTGGGAGGAGGTCTAGCAGCACCATTGAAATTTCCAGGAGACTTAGGAGCTGAATAATAAGTTTGTTGTGACCAATCATTGCTTCTTTTTATTCGATCTCCACGCAAAGTCGAATCATAATTGACATATGAACTGTATATGTCACGGTAACTTCCCTGTATATAACCCCGCGCCTAACATGATAGAATGTCAACAGTGAAATTATAAATAGCAGGATGTGCTATAAAAGCCAATGGACAAAATCATACTTTAGAAAAACTGTAGCACGTCGTGCTTGACCATTGTCCTTAGGCTGAGAAGAGACTACATTTGATCCTGAAAAACGAATCACAAGCCACAATCACTTGAGAAAATAGCTATAGATGATTCACCACAGAGTCATAATAACTGATTATGCAAATAGAAAAATGACGTTTCTTTTTTTGCACCTCATAGAAGAGTATATCCCGAATAATAAGAAACTATCAGACTTATTAGGTGGTTGATAAGAACCAAACCGTTGAGAATCTGTCTTTACCATTAACAGACGAGGTAGTCAACACAGTAACTGTACGATTTGTGTCATCTGTCGGAGGAGACTGAAAAGATTATCAAACATAAAGTAAATATTCTTTGCTACCAGGAGATTAAGAATGTGGCTAATAAGATTTTGAATACCTCATCATGTATCTTTGGTGTAGAATCTGGATCTGGTATTGTTTGCACAAAAGTAGGCTCGGCTAATAGTTAAAGTTAAGGGGTAAACACAAATTGATATTACAAAGAAAATCCACTTCTTGGAAAGTTTACAATCCTTTGGACCGCCCATTGTCCAGAAATTTAGATTTGACAGCCTATGCCAGATAAAGTCTATAGAGAAGATCAAAATAATCTCAAAATTCAAGAAACGAAAGGAATGTGCCGATACTGTCAAAAGGGCTTACAAGAAATTACAAAATCAGCAGTGTCGTTTCTCATTAAACAAACCATCATACGTGTAAAATACCCAAAAATCTATAACACAAAAGGCATCTGAAAGCAATCACAATTAGCATGATCTGAATCAAAACTCAATCAAGTAAGGAAGTACAGAAAATCCACAGCGCTTGTTTCAGTGGCCATTACCAAATTTTAAGATACACTGCAGCCCTTGAAGGTAACAAAGAAAAAGAAAAGGTTAGTATGAAGAATCATAGAGTCTTCTTATGGGTCAAGAAAAAACAATCATTTACATGCATCACTTTCTCTTTAAAATAACATAACGCAAAAGAAATAGTCATAATAGTATTGATTTTGCACACAAACATTCTAGACTAAAGAAAGTTCATTGGGACGTCAAAATGACAAATTGCTATTGTGCTATACACTTTAAGTTAGACAGGGATGCAATAATACAAAACCAAAGGCCCATCAAAATTATGGCTAAGAAGGATAGCCACAATTAGGTACTTTAGTCAAATGGACAAGATATAGAATGTTCCCTATGGTAAAGATCACATTACTAAGGTCCCTAACAGCACAACTTTCTGCACACTGAATCAAAACCTATAATTCATATAACCATTAGCTACAAAAGCAAACATGATGCCAGAAAATATTCGGTCGCAATTAAAAATAGAAAGAAAAATACATTAACCAAAGCTTACTCATATGATCTAATGACACCGGAACCCGACCAAACAAAAAACCACCATGTCAAGAAAAGACAAAAACTTTGGAAAAGATACAAAAAAATTACCCTCTTACTTCATCATAAGTTCCCAAATATATACCACAATTTTTACAATGGAGACCAAAATTTCTTCATCGTAAAAAAAAAGAAAAAAAACAGAGATTTATGTAATACAATTGGAGCAAAGGAATCCAGAATTTTCCAAACGCCAAACAAATCAATGATTAGTTGCAGTCAGAAATCCAGGAAATCTAGACGACAAATAAGAAGAAAACCTGGGAGTAAGGGTTAAGAGTAGACGTGAAACCAAACAGAGGAAACTGCATGAAGAGGTTGGGGTCTGTGTGGACTCTGGAACACAAGTGGGAAGTTGCATAGACGACGATGAACCCTCACACAAAAAAAAAAAAGAAGATTCCGACGGGTATCTGAAGAGGAAATCTTGACCGTTGGATTCTGTTGTTTTCGATTTGGGCCTCGAAGGCCTGGCATATTTTAGAATTATATAATTTTCCCATCAAGATCTCGCAAAGTAAGCAACAACAAATTAGTAACGTTCCCTGTGTTTAGGTCAAAATAGTTTAATGACCCACTTTCATAGAGTAAATAAATTGTGACCTGCTATATTTCATATAGTAGCTAGATGGTAAATAACAAAATAAAAGTAGATTTTTTTCCGTTAAAGCTTTTTGTTTCTTTACCACTACACCATTGAATCTTACATACTTGCCTAGAAAACAAGGAGACTTTAGGGATTCACGATGCTAGGAAAGTTATTAAGGAAAAAAACACAAACAAACTTTGACTAACATATTAAAGAACCGTTACTCTCACAAACTTAACTAATCTTTATGCAATCTACTCCAAGTGGTATTTGATCATCCCCGATTTTAGTAATTAAGGTATTGAATGATCGCACAATCAAATAATCATTTTCTCAACGTTCCCTAATTATCATACTTTACCAAAAAAACAAACGTTAGTTAAAATTTCGCTACTAATCTCTTCATTTTGTGGAATTGCAGAATAACACATATTTGATTTCCACAATATAATATAAATATAGAATACATCATTTATTATATTTATGTTTCTAAATCAAAACTAATCTTCTTTCATGATTTTTTCATCCATTTTTTCTACATATGTCATTCGATACTATATCTTTTTGGAAAATTAGGTTGCACAACCATAGAGATATTAATAGTCAAGTTAATGCCACATAATCTCATAAATTGGATCGATGATTATCAGTCTATTAGGGAGTGTGAATAGTGCTCTTGGTGGCTGACATACATATTACTAAATTTGATATAACATTCCGTGAAATCGAGTACAAATGTTGTATGTCAATGGTGTCAGTCTTCAAAAATGAAAAGAAAACAAACACTTTTTAAGAATTTTAAAACAAACAATTTATTGTATATAGAAAAATCATTTATTTTAGCCAAAGTTGTTTCATCCATCGCTGATTCGGTCAGGTTGAATAAACTTCTTTAGGACTAAACAAAAAGAGAAAGAAATAAAAGAAACGGTTCAAATAAAAACAGCAAAGGAAAAGAAAAGCTAAAGGAGTGGATAGAGGTCACATGATGCCTTTTTTTTTTTGTCATGAATGAGTCACAAAAGGCAAAAGCCCCAATTTCATTTTCTACATTAAAATCATTCCTACTTTTGAATTTTTATTTGCTGTAATTTCACCTTAGCCTCCACTATTCTGTAAATGCCAAAGTTTCTTTTAAAAAATAGGCCCCTAATAATTAATACAGATTTTATTCACCAACTCCAGTTATAATAACACATAGTACCAATTTTCACAATCAAATTTGGAGAAGACATTTTTGGGGTAATTAAAAGTTTATACATTCTAGTAACAACAATGCTTTTATTGATATCTTATTTTTATAACATGGTCTGAAAGACTGAAACAGTCGCTCTGGTCCGTGAACTAACGAATTTGCTTATAATCGGAAATTTGCTCGTCTACTTGATTTTACCTCACTCATAGTTAGCTGTAGGGTTCAGACATATAATCCATGGTTCGAATTAATTACAATTTTTTATCGTTAATAAAAAAACATATGTTATGTCACTTATGTGAGTTTATACATTCGTCTCACGTACATGGTTTTAGATAGGTCTGAGATCTCTCCGCTTTTGCCGCAGCAAGTTATGCTATTTTTCTTTCTTTGAATATTTGTTTTGCCTATGATTATTTTATTTTAAGAAATTCATTCGATTGCGATAGATTTGAAGGCCATCATTTCCAACCAAATGCATGTGTGAGCCTTTTGTTCATATAATCTTCAAATCCCTGAAAAGCGGTTTAGATTTTCACCTAACTTATAAGGTTTCACTAACTTTTACTAGAATTCAATCGTTTGGTTACATTCACGACAATATACAATTATGTTCGTACCAAAGAAATTTATGTTTAATGTGTTGAGTTTAAATTATTTATCTATAAATATAATTTCAATTTTGTCCACAATGGTAGAAGATATTAAAGAGATGATGCGCTAGTACAATGTTTTATCACCCATTAAAAATAACTAAAACCCTAATAAAGAACATATTATATAAGTCTCTTCTTATAAACTATATTTTTCATAACGGAACATAAAGATGTAACAATCAAAGACGGACGATTGTGTCCACAAAAAAAACCTTTAACGTGCATGTGATGTGAGGTATTTCCTAATTAATTAAGTTTTTTTTAAGTATAAAAAATTCTCGAAAAAGAAAACAGTTTTTATTGAATTTATTGGGTAGGCTATTAATTATTTTGGCCTTCAATTGCTGATCGTGTAAATAAAGAGAATATTTAGTTGTTGTACTTGTTCTATAATTAAGAACTTTAGGTTGCAGACGTCAAACAAACACAAGAGCTTTAGGTTTGCATTATTATTGAGCTTAATTAACTTATATATTGAAATAAAAAAAATTCTCGAGACATAAATGAATCTCGTACGCTCATGCAATGCAGGTCAACATTACATACAAACTGTGGTCCGTGGAGCTAGAGATTAAGGGCTGGACAGATTTCGAACACCCGGTTAGCGAGAATAACTTCTGTATCTGCCATATATATTAAAACAAAAACTTTTGTAACTGTGTGGATTAAGCAATTCTCTGTTGTTGTTTTTTTTTTTTGTTTTTGCTGATAAATGACCCGTATCATCGTATACAACTAAAGTGGGTTTAGCTGCAAATTATTACGCATCATTGCTTCCTTAATTAGGATAACTAATTGAAATCTTACTATGGGTAATTAATTCACAAAACTAAGGGTAATTAAACGTTTCTTAAAGCAGTCTTTCTTAAAGCAGCCAATAGGTTCTCTTTCTTGTTCTTTTCTGATGACACGTTGGCCCCCATACTCAATTATTATTACGAAATAACAACAAAAATATGACACACTACTAGTAAAAACACCATTATCTTACATTGCAATTTCGTAAAGTAGACAACGAATATAAACCGTATACAATATATTCTGTCCATTTCATTAATAAAGACAAATTTTATCAAAAAGGAAAGAAAAACAAACAGTTGATATAGCTTTTTCTTTACATATGTTTATGTTCCCCAATTATACCAACTAATATTCGTAATCCTTTATCATATACAACTCAATTTCAAGAAGTTTATTAAGTAAGGATTCACTTAGATATAATTACATAGAAATTGTTAATGAGGGTCGTCGTCATCGATATTATAAATTTTAATACCTTGAGAAAATATAATGAAGTTAAAACGGAATTTTGGGAAACTTTTACGTGTGAATTTAAAATCCTACGGATTTTTTAGGAACCCAAATTAAAATAAGTTATGGTAAGGTACAATAGGTTTTAGAAAATTTTATTTTTTATTAGGATTGTATCGATGTTTATATAAAAAAGTCTAAAGGTTATAATAATTTTGATTTGATTAATAGAAAAAACCTTATAAATAAATGATATTTGCTTCAAAGAAACTTTCATTCTTTTTTTGTCTTTCGTTTTTTCATGAAGTTTTGATGTCCTATAACTTTCATATCACATGTTAGTATGATTATTATTATTTTGACTTTTTTTTTGTCACACAGTTGTCTTACCATATGTACCGTTATTTATCACCGTCTTTAACGCACTGCCTTTTTCATAATCAGCAAAAACGTGTTCACCAGATTATTTAATAGCTTTAATATGCTTTACATTTCAAACCTAATTAAGTAGGATCTCTAACGCATATGACCTTCATCTTGTAATGGACCGAGTTTTTGACAAGATATGTATAAATAGATAGAAAAAATCAACCACTATAATCCTACTTGTATAATAGACTATGTCTCATCTTATACTTCCTTATTCCTAATGAACAAGGAGGTATAGGAGAAAAGAGAGGGTAATTAACTTGGAAAAAGTTAGAAGTGTGAAGTTGTCAGTTGTAGCAAAAGACAGTGAAGGTCCTAAAGGGATGAGATCATAGTAATATAGATAGGCTCGAGGGACCAAGATTTATGTCTGTTCCTACTACTTATTAGGGACCATTATCACACTAACTCTCTGTTAATTCTCCTTTTTATACTTTATATACACAGAATTTTTAGAATAATATATATAAATATATATGCAATTTTTTATAACTATATATATACATATACAACCCATTATCAACATAGTACAGAGTGTGTTTTTTTTGTTTCTTCTTCTGTGCTATGCTTTTCTCTTCCTCCACATAAAATCAGAGGAATAATAGACGAGACTTCGTCGTCGTTCACGTGAATTCATCTCAATTCTTTCTTTTTCAGAGAATCATCCAGTTTCTGATTATCATTTTTAACTTAGATTACGATTCTTTATCTAGAGCTCTGAGTCTTTTCTTTGGTGAAAGATTCCTCTGTTTGAAGGAGGAAGATCTTTGATTTAAATTCTCCACACTAAGAGAATCTATCGACCTCGAATCCAAAAAGGACCAAATTTCGCATGCCGCAAGGAGAAAATGAACGAGTCAACGTCGTGGAGCATATACAGTGGCAGAGATGGAGAAAGTGAAGGGCCATGGAGATCGTCGACGTCGATGAATGCGATTTCCTTTGGGTTTGTAGCGACGGCGATACTCATCTCCATGTTCTTGATCATGGCTATCTTTGAGCATCTATTCAGGCCTGAGAATTCTTCATTTGATTCACCACATCGGATCAGACAAAGACAGAGAGATGGGTCCACTCAGCTCCAGAAACTTGCTAATCAAGCATCCATGGTAAACAAAAAACAAAAATAAAAGTTATTAAAGCATTTCTCAAAAGAATTTTTGTCCTTTTTATAAAGCCGAAGCGCATTAACTTGCCACTGTAGAGTTAGTTTTTTTTCTGTTTGTTCTTTTGCAAGATAAAATTGCTTTTCTTTTCGGTGCATAAACCTGTGAAATATCAAAACATTCGTCAAAATTAATAGAAAAATAACCCAACTTTAGAAAGTGAAAAGCATGGCCCAAGTTGTAATTTATTCTTTGTTTTCTTATAGAAATAACTCCTTTTTAACTGCATGTGGGCTCATGGAATATTCAAGATGTTTCGTACGAAGTTTTTAAATTGTGTCATTTTCATATGTTTTTTTATCAAGGTAAAAAAAAAGCATATAGTTTTTTTGGTCCCAAAAACTAGGATTAAAAATTTGAGACCCATAACTTCTTTAAGTTAATTATAAAGATTGTGACGTGGCAGGTTCCGGTGAATACGACGGTGGATGTATCGGTAGTGATGCCGGGGGAGAAGTTGCCATCGCACATAGCTTTGCCGGCTCCGTTACCTTGTCGAAGAGAAGGCATTCACTAGCCTCTCCACCTCTAAATCTTACATCTTACTACTACTCTTCTTCTTCTTTTGTTTTATTTTGTTTTATTTTATTTCTGACTTGAGTAGACTAGTATTCGTAATTTATTTTAAGAAGTGTTTCAGCCACGAGATTGGTCGACCAAAGAAATTTCCTTAATTTTTCTTGTCGAATTAGAAACACCGAAAATTCATTGTACAAATAGAAATTCCTGAAAATTTTCATATCAGTTACTACCCGACTCTTTGCCCGAAGTTGAAGAGGATTTTTTAATTAAATTCTTGTTGACTTTCGTGTTTCGAAGCAACAAGAAAAGGATAAATTGGGGCCGAAAAAAGGAAATGATAAATTGGGCTGAGAATCAAGCCCATTAACATCAGTGATCGGATTTTATAACACCCGACCCGAGATAACAAAGTTACCTTCTATCTCAACCGTCGCGAAGAAGCCAAAGGAAAGCTAATTCAAAGATTTGAAATTTGAACTGAAGCGAGAGTCTGAGAGAAAATAGGTAATGGCGACCACGGCGAAAAATATGAAGGGTTTCTACAAGCAGACAAAAAAAAATGTCACCGGAGGTATCTCCAAGTCGAAGCCTTCTTCTTCCCGGAAAGTCTCTCCCAAACACGCCGCGACTCAAGGCTCTGGAGCTGCGCAGCCCGCGGCGTTGATTTCACACGGCTCCATCGATCTCAATGGTACGGGGTTTACTTCTTTATGTTTATAACAAGTTTCTCATTAGGGTTTTCTTTCTTCCTCCCTCTCTGTGATTTCCTACGCATTTGTTTCGATGATTAGATTCCCTAGTTACCCCTTCTGTTTATGAAATTCATCAATTCGGTGGAAAGGAAGATATGGTTTTAATTTCAATGCACATATGAGATTTAGCTTCAATCTAAACTTAGCCGTGAAATCATATAGCATATATTGATAACCTTTACTTGCCAATATTAGGGGTGGGCATTGGGGTTTGGGTTCGAATAAAATTTTTTGGGGTTGGGTTTTGGGGTTTTTTCGGATTTGTGTATATTATAGATACAAAACTCACATTTAGAAGATAAAGTTCTCGAATTAGGATATTTTTCATGAGTAATGTATTTTCAAGTTCTCAGATCTGATTTTTAGTTTCGGATTTGGATCGGACTCGGGTACGGATTTTCGAGTTTATAACCCAATTAGAATAATTTGTCGGGTTCGTGTATAGGTTTTCGGGCCGGGTACGAGTTTTTTGCCCACTCCTAAATTGAATTGACCAGGTGTGATTTTTTCTTATTGATAACATTTTGTGGTATTGTTGTGTTTCAATAGGCGATTATAACGAGGAGGAGGAGATGCTCAGACAGTTTGACATAAACATGGCTTATGGTCCGTGCTTGGGTATGACAAGACTTGATCGATGGGAGCGTGCACTGCGTCTTGGGATGGATCCTCCCAATGAAGTCGAGAGGCTTTTGAATACTGGGAAAGTTCAGCAAGATTGTCTGTGGCAAGGTCGTGTCTAGGTGTTCTTTAATCTTTATCTATGCCCTTGTATGATCCAGTTATGACTTGCAAAACTTTGTCTTTTGTGGCTTCTGTTTGGGATTTTTGGTTCAGCCACTGGCTGGATTACCCACATTCACCTTATCCTCCACCATTTCCTTCAAAACCGCGTCTGCTTTCTACATTTTCCCAATTCCCCCAAGCTTGCAGTATCCATCGATGATAGTGTTATAACTGACTATATTTGGAGAAAATCCATACACTTTCGTGTCCTCCATAACATCCCTAGCTTTGTTCATTTTCCCCGTTTTGAACAACGCATTGATCACGACATTGAAAGTAAACACATTAGGTTGAATCTTTCTCCTAATCATCTCTTTGTATACATATTCAACAAACCGATTCTCCTTCAACAACGCAATCATCAAAGGCTTACAAGACAGCCGATAACTTATACCCATAATAACCTGCACGCTTAAACGCCTCAAATCCTAACTCGAATCTCGAATTATTCGCAAAAGCCAACACCAACATATCAGCTATAATCGAATTGATGCAAACATTATCAGACATTGAAATGGCATGGAAAATCGAGTGAACTGGATGATCCAAACCTTTTTTCACAAACTCATCAAAGAAAGATAGGATTTTAATTTACCTTTTCGCATTCGCAAGAGAGTGCAAGAGCTTAAATGTGAGCTCTAGCGAAACTCAGAACTTATCAACCGTTGAAACAGTTCATTAGGGTTTATGTCTTTCACATGAAATCCGAGCTTTGACCAGTGTTGCTTCTCTATGAGTCAGCGATGACAGCTACGTCATTTCTAGGTGGGCAAGGGCTCTCGGGAATACTTTTATGAAACTCGAGATTTTTCTACTTACGGCTAAGGATTTAGGGAACACTGATTCGAGATGGAGAAGAAAATTTAGGATTGAAAATTTTCTACGGTTTGGGAATTTTGCACCCATTCGCATCTCTTTCTAAGGCTACATAAATAATAATGGAACAGAAGGAAAAGAAAAAATTTACGGAACCGATCCGAGTTTATTTCACACTATTTAATTATGGCTTATTATGAAACTTACGTAATTTATATGCCTACACAGACTAGAATCAACTGATAAAACATTGGTTATCTTGACCCAAAATTATGTAAAACAAAATGACCTATTAATAATATCTAACAGATTAGAGCGACTCTTTATGTTTTGGTTTCTTCTTTCAACAAAATTCTTTCTCGTCACTTTTCTTTCGTGGCCACTTGTTTCTGTCGAAGCGCTCTCCAGCCAATGTCACGCCTAAAGAAACCTCCAGGCCAATTGATCTGTTGGACCGCCCAATACGCTCTTTCTTGCGCTTCTTCAATGTTTCTCCACGAGCAACCGTTTCAGCTTCTTCAATGTTTCTGATGATCGATCCTTTCTCATAAGCACCGGGGTAACCTTTACTTGCCATTACAACCACCATGGCTGAATCTTTTGACCAATCAAGCGATACGCCGCTTAACTTGCCTCTACAAGCCGCTAGCAAAACTTTTGCTAGGTCAGACTCTAGACGCATCATCAGTACCTGTGTCAAACAAGAATTTTCATTTTTTACAACAACAATCAAACCGAGACTAAACAGGGTTTTTCTTCAGTTTCTTACCTGACATTCTGGATCTCCAAACCGGACATTGAACTCAATCAGCTTAGGTAAACCGGATTTCTTCTCGATCATGAGACCCGCAAACAGAACGCCAATAAACTTACATCCTTCTTCTGCCATTCCTTTAACAGTGGGATGAATTATAGAGTCCATTACCACATCCTGCAGCTCCTTGGTCAAGACCGGTGCAGGAGAATACGCTCCATTCCGCCCGTGTTAGGACCGGTATCTCCATCTCCAACCCTCTTGTAGTCCTTAGCAGATTCTAAAGGAATGGCGTTTTCTCCATCCACAAGTGCAAAAAAGGAAGCTTCTTCTCCCTCGAGAAACTCCTCCACGACCACCTGACATCCTGCAGAACCAAACACACCTTTGACCAGCATCAAATCAACAGCTTCAAAAGCCTCCTCTAGTTCCATGGCAACAGTGACTCCTTTTCCAGCAGCTAATCCATCTGCTTTAATCACAATCGGTGCCCCTTGTTCTTGGATATATTCTTTCGCAGCAGATGCATCAGAAAATGTTTTATACTGCATTCGTGCGAATATGTTAGTGGTTTTAACAAGATCAAACTAGAATTATCATGACAAGGTCAAAGCTACGAAACTGCCATTCTTTTTCCATCAACACCAAAAGACTTAGTTAATGAGTGACTGTCAACTCTCTCTATACAATCTACTAAGACATTCTTAGAAACCCAGCCCTCACTAACCTCTCTCTAACCAACTCACAGTAGCTCTAATCTACTACATTCAGTCCTAGGCTAAATACAGTAGACCCATCGCAAAATAATAATCTGAAGACCTTATGGATTCTTAAACAGAGCGAATGGGAGAAATTGGTAATCATTAGGAATAAGAAAATGAAAAAGAGCAAGCTGATGCAAACCTTAGCAGTAGGGATATTGTACTTGTGGCAAAGATTCTTCATAAAGTTCTTGGAACCTTCTAAAGCAGCAGCTTGAGAAGAAGGGCCAAAGGTAAGAATACCGTCCTTAACCAGATCATTGGCGAGACCCGCAACAAGAGGCACTTCAGGACCAACAACAACTAAACCGACATTCCATTTTTGACAGAAAGAGATGACAGCAAAACTGTCTTATATGACAAGTTCAGGTATGCAAGTGGCATCTCCGGAGCTTGTGATACCGGAGTTTCCAGGTGCGCATAACACAGAATCACAACAAGGAGATCGTCTCAAGGCGTGACAAAGAGCGTGTTCTCTCCCTCATCCACCGATTACAAGAACAATCACTCTCTCTTCTGCACCAAAATTGAAACGAAATTTACTATAAAATATAAATCCATTGGTTTATAATCAAATCACCTGAGTTTATTTACACATAACATAATATGATTCTATCTCAAACCAAAATTTGTTTTTTCATCAAAAAATTATAAATTCCACTGAACGTCATCAAACTAAAGAGAGCAAAAGGGTGTCCCTGGATTTTACCAGAGCCGCCGGGGGCAACCGAAATAGACGGCTCAGATACCTCTGAGACGCAACGGAGCAAAAAGTGGCGTCTTTGGGATCGGTTCGAAGAGATATGATTGGAGGCAGAGAAACTGAGAGGAGTAACAAAGGGAAGCGAAGTGGAGGTGGCGAGTCTGAGAGAGAGAAGGGAGGGTTTAAGTGAGTTGTAATTGGAGAAGAGGTTGATGGAATAAGAGGAGGGATGAAAAATACATGTACACAACGACATGTCGTTTGAAATTCAAAGAGAGGCAAGAGGCAAGAGGCAAGAGGCAAGAGACTCTATAAGTTGCGGAGTTGAGAGTTTAGTGACTCGGACCCAAGGGTTTTGACTGTTTCTCCAATCCTTTCTTTTTTGTTTTAATTTAATTAATTAAAGAGTTTGACAAAAGAAAATAAAAACATTAAAATATTATATTGACAGTTGTGGTTATTTTTGTTTTCTATTATTTGTAGAAAGAAACTAACCAATTACAATATACGAACTATGATTAATTAATTATAATGGTTATATATATATACCGGCTCTCAGATAGGACTAACCAAATACCGACGAATGATGATTCCCATGGCTATGGGTAATTGGATATGCAGGGGGGTATTCAGAAACATAACTAACCAGGGGCACAATATATTTATATATATTTTTACATATAGTTTCAATTTATTTAACAGTTTGGGTGAGGCATCGAACCAAACATATATAGTGAATTAGTGATTGAGCTACGTCCATCCCTTTCAGTTTATTCCTGCCTCGTCTTTTATGTTATGTCATGTTTTATCAAAAAATTATATTTTCTTTAATCCTTCAAAACCACCCCAAAAGAATAGGTATCATTTTGTCCTTTCTATTTCGTCATTAAAAACACTTTACAAATCAAACATCCCAATTCCTCAGCCACATTTACATGCTTAAAAAAACATCCATTTTGCAGTTGAAAGGTTTATTAACTGGCCGTGTAATAAACAAGTTGTTTATAAGCAGCAAACCTCAAGTACTGTTTGTATTCATGTATCCTCATTTCCATATAACCAACCAAACGAACTCACCAAAAACAAAGGCCATGAAGGCGGAAAATGCCCTCTTACGAATGCAAAGCCATGAAGAGGTTCTGCTTACGGGCATGCTCTGGGACAAGCCGGTCCACGATTTCAGGAGGAATGCCAGATAGCTCTGCAAACACAAAACACAATATATCACAGATTCATACATATTGAGAACAAAGCGTTTATTATTGCTTAGCGTTCAAATATGTCAGAGGCCACAATGTTCACCATACTTGTGACTTCAATTTATTAAGCATCCTTCATTATTCAAAAAGCATCTACTAACATTTAATGAGGTTTTGAGGTTTATATTTTTTAGCAATCACGAGCAAAAGCACAACATGTCAACAACTTACTAGAGCATATGTATGCTAGTCTCCTAATGGGCACACCAAGAAAAATAAGGAAACTGTACCTTGCGGTTTGAAGTTGAAAAGCGGAGGAAGTGGCCGGCCATTGGGGAGACGAGTGTTTGGGTCCCTTAGCTCATCAAATAACGGATGAATACAAGCTTCCAACTAAAAGAACACCAGAAGATTTTTTCATGAGTTTAGATCCTTAGGTGCTGATACGAAACAATAGGAAAGTAAAATACACAAAGAAGAAAGAAGTATTGGATAACTTACAGCTGTGCATCTCAAATTAGGGGAATATTGGAAGAACCTACAAAGAAGATCAACTGCTTCTGGTGGCAAACTTTTTTGGAGCACCTGATAGACACAAATACATTATTCATGCAGTACTATGGATTCAGAGAGAAGCGAAGCTTTCAAGGCAATAATCACTTAAGCCAATTAAACTTTAATTACTATTGGAAAATAAAAAGCCCAAACAGTTAAGTGCAAACCACCAAGTTGTAGAATGGCAGAGTACAAAATCCTGCAGAGTATCTTCCACCAGATAGAAATATTCAAAATAGAACTGAAGCTACAATCATTTAGCCAATTGTTTTCAACTCTATGATACAGGTAATTCCTTCTTCAACGACCATTCCATTACTCCTTAAGACTATAAAGATAACCTTTGGTTTACTCCCACAAAAACTTTCATAAGTTCAAGACTCTCGAAAGCTACCATAGATAGTGTTATAAGCCAGAGGAAATGACAAACATCACTAAACTTTTGATACATATCTTGAATGATTTGTATTCCAAAGCATCACAAATACCAGACCACCTCTTTCAAAAAATTAATTCACCAACAAAACCACTGATTTAAGAATATCCTGGTAGGTGATTGTAATCAATAACACTAGAAGGCATACCTTGTGCCATGGATGAGGCTTTATCTGGGGAAACTTAAATTCTGTATAGTTCGGATTCATGCACTTGATTTCCTCCCTTGTTGGTGTACCTAAGACCTGCATGACATATAAAAGCACATGAAATAGGAAAAATAAGGTTTCCTCGAAATCAAACTGAGCAGTTCAAAGTTTGTTGCTTTCTTTTATACTGAATCCGAAGTCAACAATAGACGTAACAAATTGTGATGTGGAAGCCTGGTATTTTATCAGACATGTATTTGACAATCTGCACCATATTCTGATATGTAAGGGTAGATGACTACTCCCTAAACAAAGTTCTAAAAGCAATAATCAGGCAACTGCCAAGCCCAAGACTTTGATTACTCCATATTTTTAGATAATTAAATAAAAATGCTACCTTAATGATTTCAACAAGCTGATCGACTCCGCTCTCACCAGGAAAACAGAGGCTGTACGACAAGTTAGCAAGGGCACAAAAAAGTAAGACAAGGAAGAAACTGAATGAATAGCACAAAAACAAATAGCTAGTGCAAAATTGTGCTTTTACCTGTCCAAGAAGCAGTTCGGCCATCACACAACCAGTGGACCATATATCGATTGCAGTTGTGTATCCACTGGCACCAAAATGAGTTCTGGAGCACGATAGTATCTTGAACAGATGTAAGAAACATTGGGTTCTCCTTTTACCTACGGAGAACAAGAACGTGTCACATACTCCCAGAATAATTCGTTAAAAACTGTATCAATAAATCTTACCAATACTTTTGCACTCCCGAAATCACAGATTTTTAGCTGATGCGTGTGTGGGTTCACCTGCAGATCAACATCAGTAAAGTCAGATATAAATGCAGTAAAACTGAAGCGGACAATTTGTTATATAAAAGCTCTAATTAGACGCAGACATGTTACTTTAAACCAAAACCAGCAAAAAAGTACAACTATTTTCTCAAACTTAGTTTTCAGAATCCTGTTTCAACAACGAGCTTTCTTGATAGTATAAACTCGAAACACACATTTATCATGTCAGAATCTAAACTCAGTATGACATCATCAAATTTAAAGAATGTAGGATAGTGTCTTTATATTCCTAACTCGTAGAGGCTAAGAACTAAAAAATTAGAAAAATATTCAACCATAAATAGGTTATAGCAAAAATAACTGTCATCTGTTATATATTTCTTCTGGAAACAGGGTTTCACAACCGGAACTTACTAGCAGGTTTTGAGGCTTAATATCACGGTGACAAAAACCATGGCAATTATGCAACCATTAACAGAAATTTGTCAAAATTCTTTGGAGAATGCCCAGCAAATTATCAGTCAGGCATACAGTTACGAATTCATTATACTTTCAAAGCATTCCATTATTAACACATAAATACACAAACCACTTGAAGAATTAGTTTTTGAAGAAAATGAAATTGTCTCATGCTGTTAACTGATAGAAAGGGAGTCAGAGATTATAATTTGCAAGGAAAAAAAGTCATAGAAGAATAATCATAGTAATAGAAAAACTTTGAAGCATTTTCTTACAAATATACGTTTATAAGCAATGTCTCAATCACGGAAATATAGATGGCAGGACTAAAAGAGGCTACTTCCTTTGTTTAGAGTGGACCTCCCAAATTCAAGGTGAAAATTAATTGTCCAATAGTCTCTTTTCGACTTCTAATGCAAACCAATCTGAATATTTATCAATTATCACATGATCAACCAAGAATGAAATTATATCCACCTAGCAAGTCAAGGAGAAATTTCCACCCACCTATTCTGGGAAGAACCAGAGGACAAAATCTCTTGATACCAATAGAATTCAGTGAAACAAAAAAAGCCTCAAATTTTAAGTGAGTGCTAATGACACTTCATGAAACGAATACTAAAACAGTTCAAATCCAAGAAATAGTAACCTGATAGGTGTAGAGTTTAACGTATATCAATGGCATCAGCTGGTTCGTCCTACTGTAACTTCTTGCAACACGATTGACGGTCTCAGGCACAAATTCAAGGACAAGATTCAAATAAACCTCTTCATTGTCTGTTTTTGAAAAGAAGCTATGCTTTAAACCAACAACGTTGGGATGGTCTAGCATCTGCATTATTTGCAGCTCCCTGTTCTTGTAGCGCTTGTCTTGTAGAACCTTCTTTATAGCAACAACCTCCCCAGTTTCCCTACATTTGGCCTACCAGAAGGAAACATAAATGTGCAGGGGGTGGAGCCAAATCAAGAGTAAGAAATCAGGGATGTTAAATTAACTTACATGGAAAACCATTCCAAAGGAACCAGTACCGACAACATGTTCTGATATGTAACTGACTGTCTGCCAATCGAAATAAATATCTATATGAGAAACAGTTAGATAACTACGTTAACAATTTACACATACAATTTTCAATAACCATCCAACCTGTCTTGATTGACCATTTCGACCACGGACTGTAGTTCTAATCACACGACCAGGTTCAGCACCAGCCCCATCAATAATATCTGGTTCACTATCCTGCAAGTGCAACATAACAAAAACCTCAGACATTGTAAACTACTCCATAACATATATAAGCTCGTGATAAGGAATTCAAGCTAAAAACAGTTGAATAAACATGAAAAAGGAAGGAATGCAAGACTTACTCTCTCATCATCGGTCTCTACCTTGTCCCTGATCCTCGTCTCGGCCAAATCTCTCGTCAACCAATCGACTGAACTAGAAGAGCTCTTTAAAGCTTTGGTAGATCTCGAACTGCCTACTACATTTCCCAGTCCAGAAGATGCCATGATATTTGTTCTGAAGATAACACGTACTAGTATTTGATAGCATCATAATTCTTGGTGATTTGGTGTCCCATCCCATCAAAGAACCGATCTTCCTAGTAGAATTTTCAAGGTCATTTGCATTAGATAAAGGTCTGTATTATATCTCAAGGATCTTGATAATTAGAAAAGTCATGAACTGATACCAACAAAAAAAAAGTAGTCAATTAATAAGAAAAAATGTAAACTTCTGTAAACACTGATGAACTTTGAACCAGTGGTGAATTGATACACTATTACAGGTTAGGAGTAGAGATGAAACCCAGCTCAATTGAGGCGGATCAGATCTACTGCCGACTAAAAAGTGATTTTTAATTGACAAGGTTTGATTTGAAAACTCAATTTCTAGAGCAGCTTAGAAAATCAGTAAAACAGTTACTACCCAGAAGAACACTAGTTTGAGAGGATAACGAAGGAAATTTTCAGAAAGATTCGCAACGATATCATTTGATAGAGGAGCAAAAATGATCATCACCTTGAGTTGTCTTGAAGAAGAACGGAAACCAAAGTCGAGCATTTGACGATTGTCTTCTTCTTCTTCTTCGATTGATGAGCTTCACATGGAAAAAATCTAAAGTATTTTTCTCGGTGATTGATCAGATGGAAAAAAAAACTAAATCTTTCGACGAAATTTTTCTTGCTTCTGCCTTAATTTTTGTTTTCCTCTCTTCTTCCTCATCACTCTTCTTTGTCGTTTTCTAGTTTTCTACCGTTTTGAATCAAACGATATTACGAAAGGACAGCTCATCATTATAAGTAGCGCATGCTATGTATATTATTTATATGTATGGGATTATTTTTGTATATTTTTTTAATAACACATTGACGATAACAGTAACACAAATTGACGAAAAAAAACAGTCTGACACAAACCACTCCAAAAATTTAGGTCTGCTTAGACTATCCAAAGTGGAGTGTTGTAAATAAAATTACAACAACTTAAAAGTTGTAATGGGTAATTGTAATAAAGTGTTGTAAAAATGGAGTGTTGTAATTTAACAACACTTTTGAAACACAAAAAATAGGGTTCATTTGTGCCATATGTCACGTTTTCATTAGTTATTAAGATTTTTAAGATTTTATCTATTCTAAATTATTTAAACTGAATTATTGAACGTAAATTAATATATATTTTTAATTTTTTTATATCAAAATTTGTCATTTTTATCTTCTATAAATAAACACTTGTTTCATTGGATTTAGACACACAAAAAACACATTTAAGCTTCCATTAAACTTTTTTTTACGATTTTAAACATCTTTTTTAAGAAAAATGGATCCCAACAATAATCTTTTTAACTCCCAAAATTCTTCGAATTATCCTTTTAATTACCCAAATCCCAATAATTATCAATTTCAAAACTAATCTTCCAGCCAACCCCAAAATATCCCAAATTATGGTTTTACTCCAAATTTCTTGATGTGTTTTATCAGTGTGTTTTATTAGTGTGTTTTATCAGTGTATTAGAATAAGTATTTGGTGTGTTTACCAACACATTTTATTAAAATTTAAGTTGTACATAATTTTATTTTTTTAAAGTACTAAATGTTTTTAATTATGTGTCGTAATTTTGTTTCAAATTTATTTTAATATTTTTTAGTTTAATTTCGATTCATAACAATAGAATTACAAAAACATAAAAAAATAAAAAATAGAAAATAAAAATAGTATGGTAGGGTGTTGTATATTTTAAAATAAAACTATTGTAAGTGGGTGTTGTATAAATGAGTGTTGAATAATTAGGTGGAAGAGAGAGAAGATGATGCAGAATATTAAAAAGTGAAAAATTATGATGTTGTAATTTAAAACCAATGTAGATAGTCTTATAATATCCGTATCCAATTATCCAAACCGACATTGATCAAAAAAAGAGTTCATGTCAAATTCGGATATATTCAATTTATTTATCAGATTTTAAATTTATATGCATGTGAATATTAGTTTGGTTCTGGATATTATCCGTTGTCCGATTAAATATCAGAATATTTGAAACCAAACATATATTTTCAGATAATTTTTAGTATTTTTAGATATTTCAGGTAAAATTTATCGAATTTACATGTAATATATCTAAAAATACTCAAAACAATTTGTATTCAAAAATTTCAGATTTTTACTAGTAACAATTTTTTTGGAATCGAACCCAATTCAAAATTTTGTGGATATCTATAAAAGTCTAAAACTTCTTTACCCAAAAAATCAAATATGATCGATTCCTACCCAAATCCAACTCAAATATCCAAATACTCATACCTACAAAAAATATTATAAAATGATATTCTTTTTCTATTGGCCACAGATTGATGTTAAATACCAAGTTTCAATATAAATTACAGCATATAAATACAAACTAAACAATATCTGCATCATATTTGAGATGGTATCACAATTAAAAATTAATGTAGTTAATAATCTATGCAATACTATATTTTAAATACTAATATGTATAATAATTAAGGATTTTTTTAATTTAATTTTTTTATCGGATGTTCCCAAATATCATAACATGAAAATTCAATTTTCAAACCTCAGCCTACCTAATAAAAAAACAGTAACCGAATATTCAAACTTTTGGTCTCCAACTTATTTCAACTATAGTGGAAAGTGGAAACTTACAAAAGAAAATAACATTTTGTGCTCATGCGTTTTTTGTCAACACATCCCACCCTCCACTCCAAAATGCATCTATATGGAATATTTTCTAGTTTATGCCTTCCATGTTTTCCATGTTTTGAGATACGATAAAACAACAATACGCTCTAGGAATTTTCTAGTGAATTAAAATACTATTGTAGGGAAAAAAAAAAAATATATATATATATATATATAAGCCACTTTCGTTCTTGCTGGTAATTTTTAGTAAAAGAAGTCACCTTTGCTTGTCGACAGTTAGGCAAGGCTGAACGCCACACTCTTCTTTTGTGTGGCCGATGGTGGTTTATGATCGGTGATTTTTTTTTCTTTTTGGTGATTAAAGCTTCAATAGTGTAATGAGAATGAGTTCATTTCTTTGTCGTTGATTCTATCATATATAGTCACTATAAGATGAAGGTTTTTAAAATGTGTGTTGGAAACAAAACTCTATACGTTAGATAACATGTGAAAAGATATTAGAATGCGAAATTGAGAAACACTCATCGATATTAACAGAAAATAATGAAAGCTTTTTGGAGAAGAAGATGAAAGAAAATCCTTAAAACTTTCTCGGGAAAATCAATTGAAGAAAAAAAAAAATGGAAAACACAGAGAATTTAGCTCTGATACCATATTAGAATGCACAGAGAGAGAAGAAGAAATATAATTCCATTTACTTGACTTGTTTACAATGAGGTCTACGTTACTTATATACACAGTGTCTCGTTACTTATATACACAGTGTCTCAGTAACTAACTCGTAAACAATACTAACAACACTTAACCGTATTAAAAGATTAGTAACAACCATTAGTAACAATATGTAAGCTCTAATAAAAGATTGATAAAATATGTTCCCGTTTTAGATTGGTTAATATTGATGAAATATATGTGAAAAGGATTTACCTGGCGTAAAGATTTTAATTTATCAGAATTTCTTAGCTATTTACTGGTTTAGTTTAAAATTTGTATTTTTCACTTGTCTGTGAATTTTTATTTTTTTCATCCATGTTCCCTATATATATATATATATATATTGTTTATACATACCCAAATATGCTTTAAAAGTTAAGATTATAAAGAACAAGGATTATTGAAACTGAAACGCCATATCCTCGGAAATAGAAGAAATTGAAATGCATATGTAAACAAAGAATCGAATCAGGCAACAAACATTTTAAATCAAATATGGTTATACTTTCTGAAACAATGATGCAAGAAAATTTGATTAGTTGGGAGCTTCGAATCGGATGTAATCATACATGATCCCTTGGAAAGGACTTGTGGACCTTGGCTGTGTGAGAAACAATGTATTCTCGCCTTCTACAAGCTTAGAGCCAGCCACTTCCACATTGAACAACCAGTACAAACCATGTTTCCCATGTCTTGCTATCGCGTTGTCTCTCCCGATCAGTCCGCTCGTGAACAAAGGGCTTGCATTTGCATCGTTCACACGTATCTTCATCCCCAAGTTTTGAGTTAAGATTCATTCAGTTTCGTCAGATTGTCTTTCTTGATGTTCAAATTAAATGTACCAAAAAGGTCATGGAGGATTGATAAAGATAACCTACTTGGAGTTCGGAAAAAGTAGCGGATGCGATGGCTACTCGTAAAGTATAGGAGTGATTCTTATCAACGTTATTGAGTTCGAATTTGATTTGCCATGTTGTTCCTTGATATGTTTTGCTATCTTTTTTTCTATGGAACGAAAATGTAACAATGTGGTTAGAGAGGAGCGTAAATGCAAGAAAAACAAATGATTTGGCCGGAGAGATGATGAGAGAAACCTAGTGACTTGAGCGTAAAACCAGTCTTTTCTATAGTCGCTAGAGCCAACTACATATACCAAGTCTTTATCCGGATATAACTCTGCGTATCTTTCCCATAATCCATATTGTCGGAACCTGCAAGAGATTAGAAAATCAGAAATCATAAAAAAAAAATGCATTTTGGTTATATTTTCAATTTTTTTTTTCATTTTAGTTCATTCAGAGAATATAATATATACTAATCTTCTGTATCAAACAATTTAGTTTCTCTTTATATGTTCTCTTACTTTTGTCTACAATGTAGTTTATAGTAGATTTAAACATTGATTATCTTATTAACACTCTCAGGAAACTTTCTAAATGTTTTGGTAATCTTTAAGAGTTTAATAATATTTGTATGTGTGTGTGTATATATGAAAAAAACCTGTCAGGATGGTTTTGATAAAGTTTGTTGACATATTTTGGATTGGGATCGGGAACATAAAACTCTGCTGCAGATCGATCTGGAAAACCGATCTCCCATAACGTTGCTCCATTTCTTGGAGGCTGATATACAAGATCTTCCACATATGTATAACAACCTGAACATACAATGAAGTATTAACTCCGGTACTATATTTGGGTTTAATTGTAACAAAAATATATTTTGGGGAGTTAAATGAAAAGCAAGAAAAGAAGTGAGGACCTGGGGTGATGGTGATAATATCATCGTATTTATAGTCGCCAATAAAACCAGGAATCCATGCATAAATATTGTATTGTCCTGGCCTTATACCACTTATGTAAAAGAACCCTTCTTCATCTGTTCTTGTCCAAAATTGATACTCCTGCAAGAATTTCATAAAATGATCATAAGAAAATTATTTTCATTTCATAGTTTTTAGAATGAGGCCAATCAAGTCAAGAACTAATTTTAGTTTCAAAATCACCTTGCATTCTCTTTGCCATGAACCAGCAGCTCCAGGTACAGCCAAACCAACATAACCTCTATTGGCTGCAATGAAATCTTTATCTACGTACCTTAACAACATAAATTAATGTATCTTTTTAGATTATTGTGTATATGAATGGAATTTGAATTTTATCAGTTGACCAACAAGATGATAACACTATTAAGACTACCATCATTTAGTTTCTATGTACGGATGATTTTTCGATAAATCAGTGTTAACACCGACAAACTAAGAAGGCGTTGGTAATTTAGTATTCAATGGGGCTCTCTTAGTAGTGTACCTGTCTTGGACGAGAAGTCTGCCAATAACATTACCACGTTCCTCTGCTTTCACATAATCCTCTGAAGCTGGAAAACTGTAAGGCCAGCTTTGCACATTCATCTGAAAAAGCAAAATTTATCAATTTTGTAATGAAGAGATCATGCCTGATTTGTTCTTATAACTATCTAAAGAAGAACCTGAGATTGAGCATCTTGCCAGAGCCAAAGAGGGTCATTATCATCGTCAGTAGACGAGTTTAAATAGACGAAAACCGGTCCAAACACCTTCTTCCATGCCTCTCCTTCACTGAACTTTGGCACTAGATCTTCCCCTGTGTAGTGTGCACTCATAAATACCTGAAGATCCGGCGTTAAAAACTTGTTGACATTTTTAACGATTTAAAGAAAACATTTATATTTTCTAGCTATGGACTTACAGCAAGAGAAGTAGGTCCAACGTGAGATGTCAAGTTCTGTTTTTGAGGTCCACCGGTTCGGTACTCATAGCTAGGAGTTATGAGCCAGAAACCAACAGATGGCTGCTCTGTGCATATCCATCCATGTACAGTAATGTCTTCGTTCTCGCACGAATATTGGTACTTATCGTCAACCTGAAACCCGGTAAAAGCAAAATCAACTTCTCTTTAGTAAGCTTGAAAAGGAAGCAAAATGAATAACATTTACCTCCCCTTTAAATTGAGGCTCTAAAGGATTAACAAGTAGAACAGCTTCAGGGTAAGCCAGAGCTTGGCCTCTGTCTGGTAACCGGTCATCAGGCAATGGCATGAATCTCTGCCTATCGTCCGTTACTGCCATGTAATGAAACCTGCAATCTCATTCAAAATTAATAAAATGTCAAAGATGTTTAGGAAGTGAATGAGTGATTTTTTGTTTTTGCTTACTTCTCTTTTCTGAGCTTGAAGGCAATCCGGGTTTCAGCAAGTGAGAAAGCAGGCCATTCTTTTAAATGCTCATAGATGGCGTAAGTATAGAACCCTGACGACCCATGAAGCATAACAAATCTATCGGAAGCAAATATTTCAGGTCACAATCTAAAAAACATGGAATATGAAATATATGCATCTCAAAAAAAGTAAGTACCTTTTGTCAATGTTCAAAGGGACTGCTTTGCCTTCTTGTGATGGATCCCATTTTCTTGTGAAAGAAAGCTCAATCTGTTCTTCGTTCTTCTTTATTACCTCAAAGTTTGTTCCTTTGATTCTGTTTTCCCCAAAAAAGTAAACTTTTATTGAATCCCTTGGCTACTTCTATGTAAGATCAATTCTATTCTTCAGTTTTATGTGCACAGAGAAGACTTACACATCAAATGCACCAGTGGTTCCTGATCCTCCCCAAACGAGATCCCAATACCTGAAGAAAAATACATTTACTTTTATATCCAAATCAGAACTTTTGGCGCCAAAATTATGAAATTAAACTAGAACCATTTAATTTGCATCGCATTACCCTCTATTGGATTCTTCATTAAGAACCTCGAGCAAGTTATCGATTCCATTATACTCGATTCCGGTAACAATTCCATCAGGCTTTGATAACGTAACCCGTGCAATGCCATTGTCCATCACCAACTGAATCATTCACACACCACCAATACATAAACTTTCATGAAAAAATTGGTAGTCTTTTTAAGAAAATCTGCAGTTACATGAACATAGAAAGATCATAAGAAGAGTTAAAGTAAACCAACATGATTGCCCTTATCTTGCAACTGCAGTTTAGCAGACGACATTGATTAAATGTCTTGAGGGTTTTGGTCTCAAGCTCAAAGTAAATGTACATGTTTTTTTCTATACGCATATGTGTGTATGTATATATAGAAAGATCCGATTTGGAGAACTTAGGTTGCCTTGGACGGTAGATAAAGAAGAGGGTATAGTGGAGAATCTCTTGACTTTGTCGTCAAAACAGTTCGGTTAGTGTTTAACGAAATGCTTAAGGGGGCCGCAATATTCAACGTGGTGACACTCGTGTGTCTCAAAGCTTTCACTTACGTCTCCTTCTAAACATTTCTCTTTTAACAATTAACGTTATTAACAACGAATACCACTGTGATTCAAAAGTTCAATAATGAATTATGTGTAATTATTTAGGTAACAGTAAAAGCATTGTCTGAGGATCAAAAGCCCTAGAGCTCAATCATAAAGAAGATCAATCAAACGAGTTTCAACGACAAAACCCTGTGATCCCAAATCCTTCATTTTCCTTCTCATCTCACTTGCTCCTTCCCTTTTCCATCAGCAGTCTACATATATTTGATGGAATCACATAATTTGAATGGCTTTTCATGTTAGCTGTGGGATTCCTCAAAAACACACAGTGACCAGATTAATGAGCTACAGCAATCAATTATCATGTGACAAAACTAGAAACAGAGATATACGTAAAAAGGAATATATATATATATATATATATATATATATATATATCCAGAAAGACTTCGAAAAAAGGATGGAAAAAAGGCAGTATCACACAACATGCTGGACTTGGTTCATCCTGCAGCTGCAAGCCTGAAAAATGATGTTATGTTCTAAAACATACGAAAACTTTTGAGGAAACGTTTTATCATATGCTAAAGCCACTTGTATCAATATCCAAACCGGAGAACAAACAAAACATCAAATGAGGAAATCTTACCTCTCCACTTAGGAGTTCCTCCTCATACACAAATCACACATGCTACTTCATCTCAGCCATGAACTTCTCATATTCAGAATCTCCAACAGCGGATGGACTCTCTGCAGGTAGCTGTACTGAAGGCTTGGGAGCCCAGGGTACGTTCCCCATGCTCTGTGAAAAGCCAACAGTGGACGGCATAGGAGGATTAGGCGCCCATGGTGCATTACCTAGACCTTGTGAGTGATCAGATGTTGACACAGTAGGATTGTTGGCCCATGTCATGTTACCCATGCTTTGGGAATGATCAGTAGAGGAGACCGGCACCGGAGGTGGAACAGCATTGTAATAAGATGGATAACTCATGTATGGAGGCTGTCCAGGGATACCTATAACTGAGCTCACATACACATTTGGTGGCCCAGATGACGCAGGAGCACCATTTTCTGCTTGTACCCCTGGTGGGGAGGCTTTGTTGCCTTTCACCAGATGATGGTTTTTGAGGAGCGGTGCCAGGTGGAGGAGCTTGTATTACATGAGGAGGAGGTGGTGGTTGGTAGTGCATTCCATACGGAGACAAATGTTGGTCAGAGACAGAATGGTAAGAGCCAGGAGGAGGAGCATATGAAGAATAGAAAGGAACAGGAGGACCCCAAGGAACTGGAGCTGTTGAATAGCTTACAGGAGAAGAATATGGCAGTTATCCACCAGTGGCATATTGTTGTGAGGGATAGGCACCAGGCGGCTGGTTTGAAGAAGGATAAGCTTGAGTTGGTGGCTGAGGGCCTAGAGGTGCTGGGGGTGCAGTAGGTGGTGGCTGTTTACCTGCAATCCTGACAGCAAGTGATTTACCTTCCAACATATAGCCATTCATTGCCTGTATAGCAGTATTGGTCATCTGGACATCAGCGTATTTCACAAAACCATAGCCACTGCTCAGACCAGACACATGGTCCTTGATTACCTTTGCCCTCACAATTTCACCAAAGGATGAAAACAGATTAATCAAACCATCGTCCTCAAGCATTAGAGGTAAGGACCCAATGTAGAGATTTGTTTCATCATATTCTTTGGGGGGTTTCACCGGAGTTGACCCTAAGCCAGAACAAAGAGCCAAGGTAGTGCTCTGTTTGAGAGAAGATTCAGGCACAGTTCCTCCAAACTCTGCCAAGAAATTGCGATATTCATCATCCATTTTGTTCCCAGTAGTACAGTTCATCGGACAATCTATAGTAGGATGTCCACCATCACCACAAATCTTTCAAAGAACATCACTCTTAAAGGTATTCAAACTACGAGGACATGCATATTGTCTATGTCCTAGCTCACCACACGATCTACAGAATTCTTCATCCCTTATAGTTCCCTTCAAGGTGGAAAGTTCCCTGAGCTGTTGCCTCTTGTGTTCATTCAGAACTTCATCAACAGGTTGCAAAAGCTTCTCAATCATAGCAGCAGCAGCTTCAAGAGTTCCCTGAGTCTCAGCCTCGACTAAAACATGCAAGTCCTCATTTTCTGAAGGATCATTTTGCTGTAGCCTGCGTTCTTTAACAGAGCCTTTACCCCGAAAAACAATTTTAGTACCAGTTTCCTTCTCCATTCTCTTATGAGTATTGCCCCTGGGACCAATAATAAGGCCAATAAAGTTGTAACCTGGATATAATTCCTTTCTTGGGGCGAAAAGCTTCTTCTGAAGTTTGGGAGGTCTATAATCCGCTGGGGGTTTAAAGGCTGGATTTTTCTTTATAATCTGAGAGATAATTTCTTGTCTTTCTCTATTCAATCTCTCCCTAGCTCTGTATTCTCTAGTGTTTATCCTAATTCCTATGTTATCATAGGTAGGCTCTGGTGAAGGAGACCTTTGTGATCCTTCGGGTCTATCATCCAAAGGCATACCAGACTGCAACATTATACTGATCTCAACTAACCTACTATTCAAAACCTGAGTCTCGGGATCAAACTCCGTCAAATCCTTGATGAAATCGGGTAGCTTCGGCTTATCATCTGCCCATCTGGAGTTACGGTTTCTGCCAATCGACTCAGAAGGTGGAGGACCCCACCGTCTCCGATCCCTCCTCCGGCTTGTGGTCTCATCCTCTTCACCGGATTGTTGCGAACAAGGATTGGAATTGTTCAATTCGACGGAGTCCATAGCGAATGTTTCAAATTCTGTAATGTGAAGCTGACTCGGTGGTGGGACGATCAAATTTAGTAAGATTTGGGAGTTAAAAGCCCAAACCCAATTCTATGAGCAAAGTTAGGCCCAAATTCACAAAAGTCCAAAAAAACGAAACAGTACCATATCCTTTTAGCTCACTGCTTCAACTCGCCACCTCTGTTCTTTTTCTTCTTCCTTTTTCTCTCTCTATTCGGTGTCTGAAAAGCAATAGTTTAGAGAGGATTAAGTTATTTTTGTCTATATCTGTGTAAGTTCCCAACTTTGGTAGGGAAGATTTGTTGTTATATCTCTCATGGATTTGATGGTGTCCAGCAGTGGTCAGGAAGGGTTTTGCTTTATCCAACAATTTCATCGTGAGGGTAAACCAAGTAATAAGCTTGACGTCTTAGGTCGTGCGAATAGTAATATTAGGTCTAAGTTCCCTCTTGGGTCACGAAAAAGGAATCGACTTGTTCTTGTTTTCGCTGCCTCTAAGGTGGAGAGTTCTGGTCTTAATGGTAGAGCTCAAAAGTTCGAAACTTCGGCTTCTGGGCATTGCAGTAGTGTCGGAAATGATCATTTCAGCTCTGTGAATTCTTCTTTTGTGTTGGAGGATGTCGAGAGTAATAACCATTTGCGGCAGCTGGTTAGAACCGGAGAATTGGAGGAAGGGTTTAAGTTTCTGGAAAATATGGTTTATCACGGCAATGTTCCCGATATCATTCCTTGCACCACGTTGATCCGTGGATTCTGTAGGATGGCTAAGACGAGGAAAGCTGCAAAGATCTTGGAGATTCTTGAAGGCTCTGGTGCTGTTCCTGATGTTATAACCTACAATGTCATGATTAGTGGGTATTGCAAAGCCGGGGAGATCAATAATGCTTTATCGGTTCTCGATAGAATGAGTGTTTCGCCGGATGTTGTTACTTATAATACGATCTTGCGTTCTCTTTGTGATAGCGGGAAACTAAAGCAAGCCATGGAGGTTCTTGATAGGATGCTTCAGAGAGAGTGTTATCCGGATGTGATTACTTACACTATATTGATTGAAGCTACTTGTAAAGAGAGCGGTGTTGGGCAGGCGATGAAGCTTCTTGATGAAATGAGGGATAGAGGATGTACTCCCGATGTTGTGACTTATAATGTTCTCGTGAATGGTATTTGTAAAGAAGCAAGATTGGATGAGGCGATTAAGTTTTTGAACAATATGCCGTCGTATGGATGCCAACCGAATGTTATTACACATAACATAATTCTGCGGAGTATGTGTAGTACCGGGAGATGGATGGATGCAGAGAAGCTTCTTGCTGATATGCTCCGAAAAAGCTTTTCACCAAGTGTTGTCACTTTCAACATCTTGATTAATTTCTTGTGCAGAAAAGGTTTACTTGGCCGAGCAATTGACATTTTGGAGAAAATGCCTAAACATGGATGTCAGCCGAATTCATTGAGTTACAACCCACTGCTTCACGGGTTTTGCAAGGAGAAAAAATGGACAGGGCTATTGAATATTTGGAAAGAATGGTCTCTCGTGGTTGTTACCCAGACATTGTGACCTACAACACTATGCTTACGGCTTTGTGCAAAGACGGGAAAGTTGAAGATGCGGTTGAGATACTTAATCAGCTTAGTAGCAAGGGATGTTCTCCTGTTTTAATCACTTATAATACCGTCATTGATGGCCTTGCAAAAACAGGTAAAACAGGCAAAGCGATTAAACTGCTAGACGAGATGCGTGCGAAAGATCTGAAGCCTGACACTATCACCTATTCCTCTCTTGTTGGAGGTTTAAGCAGGGAAGGAAAAGTAGACGAAGCTATTAAGTTTTTCCATGAGTTTGAGCGGATGGGTGTTAGGCCAAACGCAGTCACCTTTAACTCTATAATGCTTGGACTCTGTAAGACTCAGCAAACAGATCGTGCCGTCGATTTCTTAGTTTATATGATCAACAGAGGGTGTAAACCAACTGAAACATCGTATACCATTGTGATAGAAGGCATAGCGTATGAAGGTATGGCAAAGGAAGCTCTGGAGCTTCTTAATGAGCTTTGTAACAAGGGACTCATGAAGAGAAGGTCCGCTGAGCAAGTTGCGGGGAAGATGTAGCATTAAGTAGTTCACTCACTAGTCAAATCCTCTTCTGTTGATTGTTCTTAAGAGAACATTTCACTGGTTCCTTTCTACTTTTATGTCTTAGTTTTAGTTATGATTTTGTCAGAATTTTGGTTTTTGGAGTTGGCATATCAAAATGATTCAGTTGTTACCACTACCTTTAGGTGTTAATATACATCTATACATATACTACGATATGTGATTCCATAGTAAGCTAAGGAGGGCCTTCAAGACGAATGTAGTCATACATATTCCCTTGAAAGGGACCATTGCACCTTGGCTGTTAGAATATAGTGTTATCACCTTGCACAAGCCAGTTTCCCGGTATGTTCACCGCATACAGCATGTAAACCCCGTGGATCCCATGCCTTGCTATTGAGTTGTCTCTCCCAATGAGCCCAGTTGTGAAGAGAGGGGTGATCAGCATCATTGACTCGAATCTGCAAACAGAAAGTGGCATCAAAACTTTACAGCTTTAACTTCTTCCTCTCGAGTAGCAAAATGAAGTTTCATTTTCACCTGCAACTCGGCTAAGGTTGTAGATGCTATTGCGATTCGCACTTTGTAAGTCGCCTTTTGATCGATATTTTCAAGTGTAGACCTAATCTGCCAAGTTGTTCCTTCATGCACATCTCCTTTCTTCCTGGGAACATGAGCAAAGAACCAGTCTCTGCGGTAATCGCTTACACCGACAGTGTAAACAAGGTCATCACCCATTTCAATCTTGGACCCTGTGTTGTTATGTCCATCAAGAATTGGCTGGTATAGAGGAAGCTATAAACTTTGATAGAACTAATTTACCTGAAGTCACAGAAACAACTGTGCCGCTATGATAATCTCCAATGAAACCGGGGACCCAGGCATAGAGATTATACAAGCCAGGACGCACGTTCCCTTTTGAGAAATAGCCAGCCTCATCTGCTATCGCCCAAAATTGGTATCCCTGATTGGCAAAGTTTTCGAGGTTATATTACGGTCAAATGTGCTACTCTTTACGGACAAATATTTCTTTTGATTTATTTTGTTGGTAATTTCACAATAGAGCTCTTTCTTGATGTCTTGAACATCTTCGAACCGACTTTTTATTTTCCCTTGTGGCAGATAATTAAGAATGGAGAAGGAAGAAATCACCTTGCATTCAATTTGCCAAGAACCAGAATCACCAGGTGGAGCCAAACCCACATAAGCACCTACTGCTGAAATCAAATCATTGCTTATGAACCTATACAAAAATCAAAGTTAATATGTAGCGATTTGGTGGAATGTTAACATATTTAGAAAACAAGTACAGAAGCAAAATGAAAAATAAAGGAAGATGCAGGACATACAAAAAATGAGAATGTAAAAAACACTAATACCTGTCACGGATAACTAATCTACCACAGGCCATTCCACGTTCTTCAGACTTTGGGTACTCCTCAGATGCCACAAACCTATAAGGTCAACTTTCAACCTCAGCCATCAACTGCAGATTAACTCATGCAAGTGAATACTTACATCACCACAAATCTATTTTGGAATTTAACAAGTCTGATAGCAATTTGCTTCCCTCGTACCTTTATCTTAGCATCGTCCCATAAGCAAAGTGGATCATCTCCATTGGCTGTGGAATTAAGGTAAATGAAAAAAGGGCCATAGACTTTCTTCCAAGGCTCACCGTGTTCAAAGCGAGGCTTCATGGTTTTTCCGGCGTAATGGGTACTGTAACACCTGAAATAAACATTATTGGAACCAAGAGTAAGATTGTACTTGGGACTAATACATTGATATCCAGCCATGTACTCTCAAATCCTTATCCTCACACGAGTATTGGTATTTGTCATCTACCTGTCAGAGAAAAAGGAAAATGATTTAGTTATACGTGAAGCAGTATTTATAGCATTCATATTAATACATCAAAGAAAAGAGAATAAGCCCATACTATACAGATAGACTGTTTTGTATCAGTAGAAAGAAGAAAAAAAACAGTTCAAACTACTGATGAGATAGTATAAAATGCACTTGTGATTTTAAAATGATAGAAAAATATGGAACTCATATTTTGAAGATTGCATGGAGCAGTGAGCAGGGAAGCTTCCTGGCAATCTAGAGTTTGAGATCTTCCTTTGCATAGATCATCCGGAAAAGGCATTATCGTTTTTCTGTCATCTGCCAAAGCCATGTAATGGAATCTGTAAAAACAGAACCGCAAAGGGAAAATACACTTGTGTTGACGAATGATTAAACCCAATAACTAGATATCTGACAATTGCACTATCCTTCTGCTTGGGATTTATGCTACTCTTCACATGGGAGGGCAACCACTAACATTTGAGGTTTTCTTCTCAGTACGCAAACATGGATCATTATAAACCTGAAAGAAAGAGCTTCTAGTCAATATCTCTTCTACACTTTTGTTTCTCGTCAGAGGAACTACATAATGCAATATAGACCTTTTGTCCATATTCAGGGGAATGTACTTGCCCTCAAGGGATGAATCCCATGTTCTGAGAAATGACATCTCAACCTGATCTTCAGTCTCGACTATGACCCTGAAAGTCACTCCACTGATGCTGCATAAATACAATCAAACAATCCATCAATTAGTACAAATCATTTACCATCCAACAATTAGTACGCGTTTTATACCATCCAACATTAGTACACATCACATACAGAGGAGATCAAAGATAAAAAGCATTGAAGAGAGGATTTTGATGCAGTGACAATTTCAGTTGGGCAGAGAAAAGTAGTGTTGAGACATACATCAACTAAAGTCCACCAATACTGAAAAATCCCACTAGTAGCTGTTTGCAATCAATAGCACGATGATGACCTACAGAATATTAAGGTAAATGCATAGAGGACATACACATCAAATATTCCCTTGCCTCCAGGTTCATTCCAGTGTCCCAGTACCTATACATTCAGTTATTATCGATTAACTTGACTTCTCATAAAATTTGAAGAAGAGAAAGCATATTTTTTGTCAACCAAAGAAAGCAGTAAAACTAATATCAGATATTAAACATGGGTCATACCCTCTGTTAGTCTCCTTGTTACGAACTTCGAGCACATTGTCAATTATAATACCTCCTGGCTTTGACAGTGTAACTTGGAGAATTCCATTGTCCATCACAACCTGAAACATTTCTGTCTTCAGTCAAAACACATTTAATAAGAGACGCATAAATGGACACATTATACACTGAGGAAGTTGCATTACATATCGGTCATGGATATGAAGATGGACACCCTGAGAATGCGTCCTGTGATGCTTTCTATGACTAAGACCATTTTTACCTTGATCTGTCCCTTGTGAGCCTGATACTAGTTTAAGACAAAAATTCAACACTTTTGCTTGTAGAAAAACTTAAGAGATGATCAAAGAACGTAAGTAAGTGTTTCTGTAGAAGAACAAGACTTTTGAAGCGGCCATATATATAGGATCTGTAGAACAGGTCTTTAAAATAAACTGCAAAGGCGTTTATCTCCGATAACCAAGCAAAATGATATTCAAGATATCTTTATCAATAACTTGTAACTCTCTGATCGTTCAAAGCGCTTCGGTGTCTTGGTTTTGGTGCGACTGCGTTTGTCTTTCTCTCAAGTGTCAAGGCATTCCCTTTAGGATCAGTTTTACTTCTAATAGAATCTCATTAATTTAATTAGATTAACGTTCGGTTTAGTTCCATAGAAATCTGAAATCTCATTTATTGAAACCAAATATATAAAAAAAAAACAAGTCTCATGGTGACCAGCTCACAGATCTCTGTCTTGGTAAGCATTAAAATGTATAAACCCGAATTCCTTAGAATCTGTCTGAAGGATTTGAGGCAAATTTACAGAATTATACACAAGCTATGCCTCTACTCAGGCTTCCTCTGGAAGAACAACGATCCTATTAAGACAGCTATTCCCGTTATCGCTATTGTGAAGAAAATCCTTTTGTGCGAAACACCGTTCCCATCTCTTCTTCTCCTACCGTTTCCATCTCCTTCCACTGCTCTCGGGATCCTTCTGTTGAATCCATGCCCAAATAAAGAGACTAATCTCTGAATCAGAGTTTCAAAATAGAACAATGCAGAAACGAAAAGAAGATGTACCTGGATGATTCGACATTGTTGAGCACAGTACCAGGGCATTTGGTTTCATGGTTATATCTTTCTCTCAATCTAACATAGCTGTTGCATTGATAACAGAGTTCTGTCCGGTTTCCACATACTTCCTAATGATCGGAAAAAAACCGAGCGGATCAGAAAATCCTTTGGCAAATTATTTGTGCAAGTTAAGAGTAAATACCTGATGCTCAGCAAGATCAACCGCAGGCAATGGAAACTCACAGAACTCACACGTTACAATCCTCTTTGGACAAATTTCTCCTTTATGACTGTCAAAAACCTCCCGTTCTATGGTCTCTTTGCACATCGAGCATGCTACCTTCTCAATTCAGTAAAAGAGGAATATCGTAAGAAAAAGTAGGTCATATCGGTCATCTAGCAGCATCTAAAACCCAAGAAATAAATACTGAGACTACAACAGAAACAGAAGAGATTCCTACTTGTTATATTCGATAACGAATCTTGACCTAGTAATTGAAAGTATAGAAAATTCATGGAGCTAACAAAGAGAAGTTCTTCAAATCAGAGATGATAGTTGTGGAAACTAATCAAACAGAAAACAATTTAAAGACTGGTGAGAAAAAGCAAAATCAGCTTACCGGAGCATGTGTGTTCAAGAAGTGTTCCTCAGCATGCTTTTTGGGTACCATATCACCACAAATCTTACATTTTTCTAGATTCCGGGCACAATGTACACGATGCAGATCGATATTTGGTGATGGAATGTCTCTGTCACTGAAAACATAAGGATTATCAGTACCCAAAGCTTATTAGAGCAGTCTCAAGGGATCAACCATCCAAGTAGATGCTACCATTGAACAGTTACATGCATAAGGAATTAGGTTTACTGATCCCAATAAGAATCAGCATTCGAAAATTCCCAGACTCAGCCAGCTCCACGATACAATAAAGAAACAAAAGCTCACATAGCCTTCTAGAAACTAAGAAAACCATCAGAAGTAACACCGTGAAGCTGATGCGTACAAACAACGCCCAAGAACTATGGAAGCAAACCTCCAAGAATATTATGACATTAAACAAGCTTTAAACGGTTTAAGAGAAAAGAACTAAAATAAAGGGAGATGAAAATTCTAGCAAAGAGAATTATTTCTCAACTTTGGAATTAGTTTTTAGTATGTGGGTAAATACAAAATCTATTAATCTATAAACACCAAGCATATCAAAGTAACGGAATAAGAAAACTTCAAATCCAAAACAATTAACGAGTCATCCATAGTCTTGGAACTCTAAAAAAAAAAATCAAATATACATAATCAATTAATGTGCAAATCATGAAAGTAACAAAAAAATGAAGCTTTAAGTAGGTGACCAAAGAAAAACCAACACTTTTTGCATAATTGACTAACCCATCTCTCCCAGTCCCTAGTTAATATTGCTAATCACCGACACAAACCTAGATGACTCTACATATACATCTAGAGATTGTGGAACCAAACTCAATCACACAGCTCACAAGTATCTTCAATGTGACAACAGATGTTCTCACTTGCAATCACCGCCCAAATCCAAATTTTCATAACCTCGAGTCCAGAATTTCGAGTTACAACAGATAAGCAACAAAGAGAAGGCAACCAATCGCTCAAAACTCTGATCAAATTATTAAAAAAGAAAAAGAAAAAGTTCAAAGGCAGAAAGAGAAATCAATTGTTTAGGGAAACGTACCAGTGGTTGCATACGATGGTGATCTCTCCAGTAGCAGTCTCCATCGTTGATTGAGAAACAATTTAGTTGCAGAGATGAGAAGCAGGGGACGATCAAAGACCTGAATTAGCGAAATTTCAGAATCACGGATCTTTAACCTCGTGGGGCCGATTTATTAATGAAAAATATGGTATGAGAATATTAAATTATTTATGAATATGGTTGAACCAAACTTTCATATATATTAATGAATGACTTTTGGCGTCATTCCAAATTGATAACCACGACAGTATATTGTCTTCGTGCCACGCTCTTCTACTCGAGTATTGTAGTCCACGCGCCCGATTGCATTAATTTTTTTTTTAATATTAAATTTTGGGATTTGTCATTATGAGATTTTAAAAGACTCAGATACGATCCAAATTTCAGTATAACAAGATTAATGGATAACAATGAACAAATCGGAAAAATATCTCAAAAAAACTGTAATCTAAAAGAGAAATTAGAAACTATTCTAAAAGTTAAAAACAGGACAACCTTCAACTTGAACACCAGGAGCAGTAGGACAAGAAGCAAGAGGACAATTCTCACCATTAGCACTCCACCAATGACCAATCGATATACCATTCATCGTCAAACTAAAGTATAATAGCACTCCCATGAAAACCAAACCTGCGTCTAATGCTGCTGATAGCACGTAATTATACCTCTGCCACAACTTTTTGTAGTACTTAAACACATAGTAATTGAATATCACACCAACTATGATCCAGCAGTTCAAATTCAGACTTGTCGCTGGCGGCATTACAACTGTTGTGCCTAAAAGAACTGGGAGATTGATCTGTGAGATCCATGTTTTGGTCGGGAACGCTCTTTGGAGAAGCCATACGAGTATAGGTCCTATTAGTCCACCTAAGAAGAACCAGTTTAGCGCAGAGTAGTTCCCTAGCCGACCAAAGATTCTCTTGGGTCCCACTAATCCCCAAATCACTGATGCGTCAAAGAAAACTCTGTCACTTGGACATGTCCATGGACTGTTTGGAGGAAGCAACTCTTTCTGGCAGATGTTCTCTACTGATGTAAGCAAGTACCATGCCACTGATATATTCACTGTTCCTGCTATCACCGTTCCTATCAACTGGACTAAGAACATCGATCTTGGCGGTATCTTAATGTAATGGCCTAGCTTGAAGTCGTTAAGGAATGAAACAGCCTGTGCCATGCTTATGTACCCGTAAGTTTTGAAGACGACGTTGGCTATTGGTCTCCCCGGTAACAACACACCCATGAGATATTCTGTGATAATGTTCAGACCTGGGTCTATCACAACAGTTTGAAAGTGAGAAATAGAAAAGATCCAAATCATGTTTTGAGGATCAAATAGTGGAAGTTGTGGTACCTGATTAGTTGTAGCTGTGAGAATGCTGACTGGTACAGTAAAGGTTACAGCCATGAAAGATGCTAGGAGGAGTCCCCACCAAGGCATTTGGATCTGTTCTTCCATGAAAATGCAGAGAACTAGAGATAGTGCTAAGGAGATAACGAGCAGACCGTAAAACCACCAACTTGGTATGTCTTTGTACTTCTTCATCAACCTTGTGTGTATGTCCATTTTGGCCGAGGTTGAAGCTCGTACTTGTTGCCAAATTCCCCTAAAGTAAAAAGAATATTAGTAAATATTCAGCATTGTTTCACAAGTTAATCCATAAGTTCATTGTTGATTTCCCAGCTTACTTTCCATTGAATAGAGCAACGTGGGTCAGTGTGGAAACGATTGCTGCAAAACCAATCCCATAAGTGACAGCAAATAATGTGCTGAGATAAACCCGACCTTCTTGATGATACATCCCTTCGTCCAATTCAAACTTATTGTTGACAATGGTGGAGATATTGTAAACCTGCCCTTCCTTATCAAACAGATCAGATGAGAAAATTGGAAACTTTTGTGCTTCATAAACATTCATTCCCCAATATGATATTGGGATAACCATATACATGACCAAAATGTAACCAACGAAGACATTGACCATTGCGAAAAAGGGAGGCACGAGAGGGCTTAAGGTAAGAAGCTATGACAGACCAATCTAGCGCAAATGCACCAATCCCAAGTCCTGACATTCCAGAGCCTAACTGTTGAGCTGTGATAGACTCAGGAAACGCCCAGCAAACCCAAGAAATTGATGATAACGTCAAGAACAAGTATGCCGGGAAAACGTACCAAGCGAAGCTACAAACAAACGCAATCACAAAGAACTTTCCTCTCGACATTCTTAAGCTGTCCTTCTCATGAAGAGCACTGAATAAAGATAAAAGGACAGTGTTAATTAAGCATCTAAAAGGAACCAATAAGAGACACTAAAGAAACGTAATAAAAACAAGTGTTATGCTCTAGCTAAATGCATCAATCAACATACCGAAACAGAGAAACCTGAAGAACACTCGTTGGCCACCACATTTGTGCAGGATCTACCACTAGCTTGCTCATGATACCAGCCCAACCATACCCAAGAACCTAATTCAAAAACAGATTATCATTAACTCAGAACTTTATAGAAAGGAAATCTGAAAATATTGGAATTGAAAGAGACCTGTGTAGTGATAACAAGAATCCAACTAGCCAAGAAACTAATCTTCCTTTTGTAAAAAGCCATGATGATATCAACAATTCCAACTGCATAAGCAGTACCAGATCCAAATCCAGCACCAGCATTGGCAAACATCGAGATCAACGCATGTTCCTTGACGTTAAACGGACCCGGGTTAAACGAGAACTCCCACGACAGGATCTGATACTTAGTCTCCGGCAAAATCCGAGCCATAAGCTTCCCAAGAGGCAACGTGACCACTTAAAAAAAGTGTTGAGAAACGAGAGGAGAATACAAGAGAGAAGCCGTAGAAACCACATCCGAAACGTCCACACGGGCAAAGAAGGATCGTCGTGGTTCGATACAGTGAGACGAACCTCCTCAACTGGAGATTCGTCGTCGTGGTCGGCATCGGCGTTAACCTCCGGCTTGTATGATTGAATCGCAGCCATTGTTGTGGCGGGTGTGACCGAATCTAGGGTTAAGACAGGTGAATGAGTCAGAGAATATTGGAGGAATCTTTAGAAGAGAATAATGAATCTGTATATGAATCTTAATTAATTATTCGGAGATTTGAGATTATTTTTGATAGAAATAGAAAAAGGAAGAGTATCTAAAATGAGACAGTGACCCCGATAAATCCAAGTTTGTTGCAAAAGACACGTTATTCCTCGCCTCTTAAGCGGGAAACAATCCTATTGGTACTTTGAAATTTTACTTAGACCATTTAAGATGGGAATGTTGAATTTTTTAATTCAACATTGAATGAGTGCAATGAATGTGTTGATATTGGATGATTAAATGATGTGGCTTATTTGATGTTGAATTTAGTGGACGATGAGAGAAGAATGTCTCATGGCAAATTTTTATTAGATGCTGAGATTTTTCATATATTTGTTTCCATTCTAACTATTTTAGATCAATTATTTCATAATAAATTAAATTATTTTTTAAAAAGTGTTATACCAAAATTCATAATTTTCATAATCTATAAATAGAGATTTGTTTCATTTAATTTGGACCAAAAAAACTATTTTCACTATATTTTTTATTAGCCTCCAATAAACTTTTGTTTATAGTTTTAAGCATCTTTTAAAACAATTTTTAATGAAATAGATTTTATAAAACTATTTTGTTAGTTTTAAATTTTTTTTTAAATATTATTTAACTTTTAGTTATTTGAATATAATTTTAATCATTAATTATGTAATATGTAATCACAAAGAGACATAAAAAATAAAAAATAAAAAATAAAAATGGATGTTGGATTATGAGGTGGATGAGAGAGAAGCTGATGTGGAGTAAAAAGTAAGGTGTTGAATGTGAAACCATTGTGTATAGTCTTATAGTAATAAAATCTCATCCCGATGTTTTTTTTACCTTATCCCGATGTTTGCTGGGTTTTTTTGAAAAGAAAAATAATATTTATGACTTTATTTAATTATGCATTAGGTAATTTCCGGCAAATTCTACGTGATTCAATAATAAAAAAAGATCTACTGTAAGTAAGTTAAATTTGTCTTTCTTTTGTTAAAATATGTTGGATTTGAGTTCACATCTAAAATCATCATCGTTTTAAACCAAACTGTGTTATACGCTAGGCTTTTTAGGTGGAACGACAAAATCACACATTTTTTGTTAAATTACACAACAACACCTTAAAATATTACAATTAAAAGAAATTAAGAAGAGAGGTTCACACACATGCATAGGTGGGTTAGTAGTAGCTTAGTAATGGGATATAACTCACACAATCTTTTTCATGCCACAAACATGGCGTCTCAGACTTGAAAATATCGAAGTTAATATGATAATATATTGAAAAGATCGAAGTTATCATATGAGACGCCATGTTTGTAACTCATACGCACATTTTCTGTTCGAGTGTGTGGATGGGAGTAGCAGGTGGAGTAACGTAATCTCTACAGTCAACAAGTCGTTAATGTATCCGCTTCCATGTGGCTGCATGTTACGACTTAGGAGCAATGTAGACAGAACCGATAAAAGATGAGTTGAACCCTTTTGATATTAATGTGAAAAAGGTTACGAATTAAGAGAAATGCTTTAGGAAGTCTCTCTCCTCTCCAATACGACTTTTCTGTTTTTTGTTACCCTTTCACACATTTTTTACGCTCTTTCCTTATACCGCTCTTTCCCATGTGACTCTAGATAAGGACTTAAATTTACTGTGGTTAATGTTTATTGACCCTAGATACAAAGCCTTTTTTTGTAAACTCACAACTCCAAAAAATGTTTGATTCCATTTTCCCTCTGTT
Source organism: Cardamine chenopodiifolia (assembly GCA_963922655.1). NCBI lineage: Eukaryota > Viridiplantae > Streptophyta > Magnoliopsida > Brassicales > Brassicaceae > Cardamine > Cardamine chenopodiifolia. The sequence continues at coordinate 1,992,793 of OZ000467.1, forward strand.
TTAAGTTTTTTGGGCTTTGTTTCTCCTTTTGTATTGATAAATGATGGGAGGGTGCTTAGCTTCATATATAACATTACCCCCTCCTTTGACAACCAATTTGTCCTCAATTTTGAAATGAGGAAATTGATCTTGTATTGTCTGCTTCCATTCCCAAGAGCACTCATAATCCGGTTGAGTCTTCCATTTAATTAAGACCTTTTCCTAGTCGCTATTAGTATTGATCATGTGTCCCAACACTACTTCTCGTTCAATTTTCATTTTGTTTTCTGCATCCAGCTGCGGAGGAATCAATACATGTATTCCCGGCTCTCCTACCTGTTTCTTGAGTTGTGAGACATGAAAGGTGTGGTGAATTTTTACCTCAGGTGGCAGTTTCAGGCGGTAAGCAACTTTTTCCACCTTGGCCTCAACTTCATAAGGTCCATAGAACCTTGCCGCTAGCTTTTCATTTACTTTTGTGGATAACGAACTTTGACGATACGATATTATTTTTAAGAACACCTTATCCCTGACCTCAAATTCAACCTCCTTTCGATGACCATCCACTCTATCTTTCATCCTCTATTGTGACCTCTGTAGGAAATCTCTCAACAAATCCATCATTCCATCTCTTTCCTTTAATTTATCTTCCAGGCTGGCATTGTTGCTGGAGTCATTCTCATACTTTAAGATCTCTGGTGGTTCCCGACCATATACCGCACGAAAATGAGCCATTTTAATAGCTGAATGAAACGAGGAGTTGTAATACAACTCTGCCCAGGCTAGAAATCGAGCCCATTTTTTTGGCTGATCACTAGAAAAACATCGCAAATATGTCTCTAATCCTCTGTTTTTACTTCCGTCTGGCCATCCGATTGAGGATGGTAAGTTGTACTGAAGCATAATTTGGTACCAGACAAACGAAACAACTGCTTCCAGAATAGGCTTAGGAAAATTTTGTCTCGGTCAAACACGATCGTCCTCGGGAATCTATGTAGCCGAACTACTTCCTGTATAAAGATATTGGCTACTCCTATAACTATGAAAGGGTGCTGAAGACCGATAAAATGTGCATATTTAGTCAACCTGTCTACCACTACTAGTATCGCATTGTAACTTGCTGACCTAGGTAAGCCCTCCACGAAATCCATGGAGATATCCTCCCATACCTTGTCCGGGATTGGTAGTGGCTGCAGCAGTCCCCTTAGAGCGAGAGTGGAATACTTGTGCCTTTGACACATCATACAAGTTGCTACATACCTTTTTATGTCGGTCAACATCCCTTCCCAAAAGAACAGTTCACTGATTTTTTCTAAGTTTTTAACACTCCTCCATGGCCCCCCATTTTTCCATTGTGAAACTCCTCCATGATTAGACCTGTCAGCCTGGAATGTTTGGGAATAACTAGTTTCCCTAGGCGTATAAGTCGACCTTGTACCAGGGAGTATTCCGGTTGTAGCGTGGAGTCCTTCTGAAGATCAGCTATTATTTTCTGGAGTTCTGCATCTCTATCAACCTCATTGTAGTCTCCTCAAGCTGAACTGCGGCTGGTACTGTTAGGGCCAGCAGCACGAGCATTGCATTTTTTACTCGACAGGGCATCGGCGGCCTTGTTCTCTAGTCCTGGTTTGTACTGAATATCAAAATCGAATCCCAATAATTTTGTCAACCATTTTTAATATTCCAGGTTGATCTCTCTTTGCTCCATTAGAAGTTTTAGGCTTTTCTGGTCGGTCCGGACTAGGAACTTCCGCCCCAGCAAATAATGGTGCCACTTCTGAATTGTCAGCACTATCGTTATAAGCTCTCTTTCGTAGACTGACTTCATCCTTTGTCTGTCAGTTAGCGCTTTGCTAAAGTAAGCAATCGGTCTTTGAGATTGCATCAGCACAACCCCCAATCCATTCCCGGACGCATCTAACTCTACCACAAAGGTTACCGTGAACTCTGGCAGAGCCAACACTGGAATCGAAGTCATAGCCCCCTTCAGCCTTCTACAGGTTTCAGTTGCGCTATCACCCCACTGAAATTGGTCCTTCAATAAATCCATCAAAGGACGCGCAATAGCTCCATAGTCTTTTACAAAACGACGGAAATACCCGGTGAGTCCAAGAAACCCACGCAACTCTGTGATGTTCCTAGGGGTCTGCTAATCCGTCATTGCTTCCAGTTTCCCGCTATCAGCTGCTACCCCTTCTGCTGAAATGATGTGTCCCAAGTACTCTACTTGGCAACTTCCAAATTGACATTTTTTAAATTTGCATAGAGTTTGTGTTCATGTAAGACCAGCAACACCTTCTCCAGTTGCCCCCTATGCTCCTCTAAGTCTTTACTGTAGACCAGAATGTCGTCAAAGACGACTAGAACAAATTTACGGAGATAGGGCCTGAAAACCTGATTCATTAAGGACTGGAAAGTGGTTGGGGCGTTAGTCAAGCAGAAGGGCATGACCTGGAACTCGTAATGCCCATCGTGCATCCGGAATGCTGTCTTCGGAACATCCTCTTCCTTAGATCGAATTTGATGGTAGCCGGAGCGTAAATCTAACTTGGAGAACACCACTGCCCCTTTCAGCTCGTCCAAGAGTTGGTCGATCATTGGAATCGGATAACTATCGGCCACCGTTACCTTGTTGAGTGTGTGGTAGTCTACACAGAACTGCCAGCTTTTATCCTTCTTCCTCACCAATAGAACTGGACTCGAAAACAGACTTTCACTCTCCCTGATGATACCAGTTGCCAACATTACTTTGATCTGCCTCTCAATCTCCTCCTTCTGGATGTGGGGATAACGAAATGGCCTGACAATCACTGGTTCGGCGTCGGGTTTCAGGTTGATGGCATGCTCTCTTCCCCGTGATAGAGGTAGTCCCTGGGGCTATTCAAACACCTGCCTGTACTTTTCCAGCACCGGTAACCACTCCCCTGAAGCGGCTACGGTATCTTCCCTCTTCCCCGTTTGTAACACTCCACATTCAACCCACACGCCTTCACCTTCATGTTGTAGAGTCTTCCACAAGCACCGCATAGAGACAGCTGAATTGCAGAGGCTAGGATCCCCTCGAATAGTCACCCATTCACCCTTTACTTTAAACCTCATCACCTGCTGCTTCCAATTAACCGTCATCTCTCCCAACGTTTCTAACCACTTGATACCAAGAATCACGTCGGTCCTCCCAGTTCCAGCTGTAAAAAGCTCAACTCCACCTTATACTCCGGTAATTTCAGGCCTCACGATGGCACACCCCTTTTCCCTCCACCGTCAAGCCCGTGCCCATCAGTACTCCATATCCATTTGTTCCAGTGGTAGTGAGCTTTAGTTCCCGGACCAGTGTGTTTGAGATGAAATTGTGGGAAGCGCCGATGTCGATCAGTACCACTACGCTCTTCCCATGTATTTTACCTTACAATTTCATCGTCCCCGGCAATGAAATTCCGACACTGGAGTTGAGCAAGAGTTTCGCAAGCTCTGAGATTCCCTCTATAATTTTGTCGTCCTCGTCTTCTTCTTCCTCTCTCAGCTCGCTCTCCGTCCCATCTTCTTTTACCACGATGACATGTAAATCCTTCAGACGACATTGATGACCAGCGTGATACCTTTCATCGCACTTGAAGCACAAGCCTTTAGCTCGCCGTTCGTTCTTCTCATCTTCCGACAGCCGGCGATACGGCGTCCAACGGCTCTCACTCACCCTTGTCGGGTTCGCGAAGCTTCTATCCCTTTGAGTACGAAACAAAAACGTCTGGGTCTCTTGACTTTTTGGTAATTTAGCCTTGGACGAAAATACCCCTCCACTCGGCACATGGTCCCCACGTGTGTAAACCTCCGAGTATCTTCCATTCGACACATGCGCCGATCTGTTCGTACTTCGCCCAACATTCTCTGACAGAGCGTCCTCGTGATCGGTCCAATCATCCACCATTTTCGCCAGACTCATCATCCTTTTAAGGTTCCTCGGCTCGAACATTCTCTCCAGCTCTGGTTTTTGGTTTCAGACCTGTCATAAAAGCCATCTCCAGGACGTTTCCGGTACATCGGGAGCGTTGGAGGCTAAGGCGATAAAATCCTTACAGAACTTTACTGCCGTGTTGTCCTGGCGGAGAGTGATCAGCCGTTCTCCTGGAGTCAGGTCCTGGGCTAGAGAGAAGTTCTCCATAACTCTGATTTTCATCTATTCCCAATTGAGAAAAAGGTTCTGATCTCTCTCCCAGCGGTACCACGTCAAAGCTTCCCCTTCGAAGCACATTCTCACCGCTCTCAGCTTTTCTTCCTCCGTGAAATAACCCAGCTCGAAGTATTGCTCAACCCATAACACCCAACTCTCAGCGTTTTCTCCTTCGACCACCAGAATCTCAATTTTTCTTGTCAAGGGTTCATTCCTTTCTGGTGATCCTGTCTCCCGACGTCTTGTCTCTGGGTTGATCCTTTTCTGCGATCCTTCTTCCAGACTGGCTAGCACCCCTGAAGTTCCGGTGTCCTCCCGCGCTTGTTTCCCATACACCATTGAACATCGCTCATTCTCCATCATTCGTTTTTCCCAACGTTCCAGGATATTCAGCTTTCCCATTTGTTGTTTCATCTCCTTCACGTTGTCCTCCAAAATAGTAAGTCTCTCTCTGTTTTTTTTGTAAACATTCTACTGCTTGGACTAAGGACTCGTGGTTTTTTTAAGTTTCTCTTTTAGGTGCCATCTTCCCAATCTCGTTTTGCTTTGATACCAAGTTGTTACGACTTAGGAGCAATGTAGAGAGAACCGATAAAAGATGGGATGAACCCTTTTGATATTAATCTGAAAAAGTTACAACCTGAGGAAATGCTTTAGGAAGTCTCTCCCCTCCCCAATACAACTTTTCTGTTTTTTGTTACTTTGTTACCCTTTCACACATTTCTTACACTCTCTCCTTATACTGCCATCTCCCATGTGACTCTAGATAGGGATTTAAACTCTACTGTTTTTAATGTTTATTGACCCTAGGTACAACTCCAAAAAATGTCCGATTCCATCTTCCCTCTGTTTTAAACCTTTTGAACTTTATTTCTCTTCTTGTGTTGATAAATAATGGGAAATTTATTTCTCCTCTTGTATTGATAAATAATGGGAGGGTGTTTAGCTTCATATGTAACACTGCATTTAAACGTGTGAAACTTATTAGAAACCACACACAACTTGTAAAATTCCTTCAGTTTCCTAAATTTTAGCTACCTCTTATCTATCTGAATCGACCGGAGTTCACAATTGCCAAACCTAAACACCAAAAAAAAGAAAGATATATATTTTTTTGTGTTAAAAGGCATTCAATTTAAATTTCAAGGAAAAAGAAAATTACAGGGTATATGACTTTTACAGACACAAGGAACAAAAAAAGATAATTGAAATCTATTATTATACTTACGGTTTTTATGTATCTATATAATAACTTGGAATCGATTACTTTCATTACACATTAAAAAAAAAAAAAAAACTGATTGATGATCTCAGTTATCTAAATTGAAAATTTATGAGAACGGTGTACGTAGACTCGTGAGATCAAATGATTAACATAATTATATAAATATTTATATTGGATCATACGTCCAAGGTCTATTAAAGCTTTGACTGGACCGGATGATTTTTTCTTTTTGATTAATTACTGGCGGATGTTGTTAGGTTTGCAAAAACTCAAAACAAAACCAAACCAGTCTATCATCTACAGAACTAAACCTTTCAAAGCCAAACAAGAGTCATCAAACGAGTCGTCTTTGCTTTGTATTTGATGGCTAATATATCATGGATTGGTTCTAATGATACGTAAAACCACACTCCCGGTTTAAAATTATTGGAGGCTGTAGGACAAATTGTTTTTGCTCTTTTAATAAAAAAAAATTTAGAACTTCGAAATTTTTAAGAAAAATAGACCAATCTTATCTTGTAATTAAAAAAAATCAAATTTCCAAAATTTTTTAGTTAAAAATATCTAAGCTTTTATCAGTTGACCAAACCGTCGCATCGCTCGCCCACTCTAATAATGGGTCTATCAGGACCGGACTAGAACAAATTAGCTCACCGCGACTTTCAAATGATATAAGACCAAAAGAGTGATTAGATTAGGGAGTATTAATTATAATCACCTTGTAAGGTGACCATCTTCAAGAGGTATGCCTTTTTCATGCAGCGCACGAAGAGTTTCTTGCAAGAAAATCCCGTGGCTTACGATTGCTATTTCTTTTTCTGGTCTCTCCCATAACCTACACATGTTTATAAATTAGATTATTAGTGAAATTTTGGGAAAGGCAGAAATTGCACCACTAATATGAGAAAGTTATTGATTATGTTTATGAAAATATAAAAACTAACCCCACATAATTCTCTGAATTTTGAATATATGCATCGAGTTGTTGATTCCAAGCAGAACAACTTAATGGAAAATTTACGTAAAATGTCCCACATTAGAAACTAACATATTTTTAACTTAATATAAAAAGACATGTCACTTTATCATCAACTGGTTTTGGTTTTGAGTTAGAAGTTCGTAATTCCTTAACAGATACTAGAGTTCAAGTAGCTTGTCTTATGGTGATATTTTCGAGATGATGGAATGTTTCCGTCTCGAGTGGAAATCCATTTAATATAATGAAATATGTGTGAAAGTCCAAAGAAAAGAAAGTTCGTGGTCACCAATTAAAAAAGTGAAGACCTCTAGTAGCAACATCTCCTAGTTTTTCTCTTTCCTTGTCTTGCCACAGAGCATCTTCATCACTCTCAATCTATAACCATATGAAAACTTAATTTATCAAAATTTGATAAAGAAGATCAATTTGAGCATCTAGAGGAATGGTGAGATTAACTACCATTGTAAAGTCGATTTCAGGGAAACAAGTGCGGCGAGTAGTTATACTTGCTCTACGATCACACGGATAAATTCCCTGAGAATATCAAACAAATAGAATGATGATTTATTATTAGAACACATATTAAGCATTTTACCCAAAATTTTGGGGTATTATATAATCATTATAAAATCGATAATTTTTTATAACAAATTCAAGCCCAGAGAATGAATTAGATATGAACTTTCATTTGTATCTTGATTAAAATTTCTTACAGTTTAAAAGAAAAGCAATGAATATTTTAAATATTACCATGCGTTCTCTACAAATCTCAAGTGCTACAATTGGAGGTAAGTTGTTAGCTTTTGGAAAGTCGTCGGATATATTTATATCTTCTTGTCCCCTAAATATTCCAATTGAAGTTTGCATTGCTCTGAAATTAAATGGAACGGTGTTACAATTCAACTACCAAATGTATAACAACTCCAACGTCTTCAAATTACATAAAAATTAAGAATTTTATTAACATTGACCGACTTGTTTGGTGGAGACTGGGAACCATATTAGAAAAAAGAACTTCAAGATTTGAATTTTATATAGAATATATCATTCATCATCGTTGAAAAATATGAACGTTAGATTTGTCTAGCCTTAATTATGTCTATCATTTATTTTCATTGATATTGATGCTTACGGTTTACCAATTCTTTAACGTAAAATCTAAATTTCTTAAGGTTCTACCGGAAAATACTTGACAAAAGAAGAAATTGGTGGGTATATCAGTACCTGCGCAGCGGAGAGGTAATCACTAACTCGACAGTGTTTACTAATCCTGATTTAAGGATTTGCTTGCGCTTTTCAAAAGCCTGCAAAATTATCGAAAACGTTTCATATGTGCAAGAGAGTGTATCTCAAGGTACTATATCAAACCCTAAACATTTGGTAATAATATAGATGTAGTTATCTCACCTGTTGCAAACCCTTTTTAGAAAGGTGGGCATCAAAAAGGTTGTTTGATTCAGGTTTCTCTCCAAGCTCTTCTAATGCTACATTGTGGATTCCTTGGGCATGCCTCACCTTTATTCATTTCCAGTCCAACACAAATTATAATTTGTCCATATATGAAATGTAAACGGAAGCACAAAAGTGAGTGTTTGAAACAATCAACACCTATATCTTTAACTTTAAACATCTTTTTGTTGCAATGACTAATCAGAATCAAAATCAAAAGGTCCTCAAGAAAAACCCACGTGAATACGTTACTTATGTACGTAAAGAAAAGCAATTGCGAGCATTTCTATACGATCGAGATTAAAATAAATAAATGTAAGACTAACCAAATGAAAGGTTTTGACATTAGGAGATGTGAGGCACGGCGTCTGAGCTCCACATAAATACATGTATGTACGTAGTGACATCCTTATTAAACTACGTACCTACAATATTTACAAAACCAATTGTATGGTTCTTCTTATTTGTTCGATCGTGTTTGTGTCATCATATCTATATATATAAATATACAAAATCTATCCACTTTTGCCGAGTCAGCTTCATGGAAGCCACTCAGAAACCACTAGGAAGTATGGAGTAGGTCTCGCGTCAACTCTCATACCGTGTTATTTGGGCTATTTTCTCTTTTGATGACGAGTATTATTCTAAAATTAATCCCCCTTGTTCCTCTCGTCTTTTACATAAAAAAAAATAATTCTCTCTTTTTGATCAATTAAAATGTTTATAGCTCTTAATTCATCTGCAGGTGGTAAAATAGGAATCCGATGCTAAAATATGGGAATCATTAAATGGTAGTATATATCTTGAAAACAAACTTTCATCCAATGGTTCATATTATTTACTTTTTTAAAAGCACCTCCTTCTCCTTTACGCAATCCTCTCTTGGTTCTTGGATATCAGAATAGCCGTTCGACGAAAAAATTAAAATGCTAAAATCCTTGATGTCATTTCTGACCCAAAAATAATAATTTAGTAATTCTAATAAAACAGTAGTCTATATAACTCCTGATTAAGGCCTAATTAGTACTTCAATTAACGATAGAACAAGAGGATTAATTATTTCATATATAAAAAATAGATAGGGGAAGTATGCCTCTACTTTTAATTTTTTGATGTTTCTAAAAATTATACTCGTAACTCGTAACTTTTTTTTCCTTAAGCAAAAGAAATGTTAGATACTTTACAAAATATGAATGAGAATTTTAGAGAGGTATTATTCACCAAAAATGTATAATAGTAGTTGTCTGCATAATTTTCGAAATTGTCATTATTCTGTTGTTTGTTAGATCGTTAGAATCTTTTCGTAGTGAGGATACGATCGAGATCATTTGGGATAAATACTAGCTTGAAAATAAGTTTTGATAAAATTATTTGTTTTTTAGGAAGTGCAGTCAATTATTCAATCAAAAATTTGCAATAGTTTAGTTAAAAATGGCAAATCGTCAATTAAGAATTTTTAAAAGAACTTTCTGAAATAAAGTGTTATTAGTAATAATTTTTGTAGATATCTATTAAAATCTAATGTTATTAAACTACTAATTTGCAAAACTACCATCAATCCATTATTATTAAAAATATTTTAAACATTAAATCTTTCAATGAGTTGAGTATGTTTTAGAGGATTTTTGAGTTAAATATATAAATATCTAAATCACACATAGTTTTAAGTGAGATTAAAGAGTTCTAATAACAAACTCATAATAACTTATCTAAATTATCTAAAATCTTAATGAAATTAATCAGCGAGGGGTTCACGCAGATAGAAGAAGCTCACTAAGCTTGAAGAATAAAACAATAAGGTCAATAGCACGTAATTTCCTCAACGTTGATTTATTAAAATAAAGACTTCGTCAATTCTTTGAAACTTCCTCCGTGGAATCAGTTCTCCGTAGATAAACTCAGGCTGAAAAGTAAAAGAATAACAACACTAATGAAAGGTCAAAAAGTGGATAATCACAATAAAGTAAATGAAGATTACACTAACCCTTTGTCTACAATCACGACAGTACGAATTTCGCAATTAGCAAACCTGTATAATGTAACATATATATTAGTGATGAATAGATTATTATAATTATAAAAGAATTAACAAGTTGGACAAAGTTCCTGTCTAATTGACTCGTCACAATCGTTTGCGAACACATACAACATATGCTGCAAAACTATTCCACGGCTAACAGCTGCCACCTCCTTCTCTGGTCTCTTCCATAACCTAAACATAGGAAATTCATCAATTCTATAACAATATATATATATATATATATATATTATTTACTTGACGAAGTTAAGATTCAAAAGGTTACCATTACATGAACTCTAACCCTCTCGCCAAAATCTCTTCTTCGGACTCTCTAACATCCGGCCTCCAAAGGTTGTCCTCTTCACTTTCAATCTATAATATGAACCAAAATATTAGAGAAATCACCATGTGCATCCTTACATATGTTGAGAAAGTTTATATAGATTATAGTTTTCCAAGAATATGATTAATTTATGAAGGAAGAGTGTAAAATGCTCTTTGCCTGAGAGAAATCAATGGTGGGGAAAAGTGTTTGATACTCGCTAACGTTTCTTCTCATGTCAGGAGGACGGACTCGCTGCGTGCACACATACATATCATGATATCAAACTGCGGTTGGAGTTTTTGGAAATGAAGACAAATTAACAACCGAGTATGAAAAGTAGTCCTCCCATTTTGGCACTTGAGGTTGGTCGAGACCGTAATGTATGTTGGATATATACATGGAGAAATGTATCATATATTGTCGATCAAACAAACTCATGTTAACGAAACATTAATCAGTCCAAATCATTATGAAACATACATGAGATTCACGAGCCACAATATCTACTATGCAAGGATTTATTTTATATATTTGCTTCATCAACGAAACTTATCCCGCCTACACCTGTAATTGGTGCACTATCTTCATTCTTCGGATTTGAGAAGAATACGACAGATTTTTCTAACGTTTCCAACAATTTTGTGTGATCTTTCCCTTTAGAGCGCAACCCCTCCCCTTCATCACATATGATAACTTAGATTTATCCATTTCAAAGGAGGTGAGAAAGTTCAACTTTAGTTATTGATAGGTTTTACAATTAAGTATGGATAATAATAAATGTATCATTAACCCTTAGAAAGCTTACGCTAATTATATTTAGTGGACATGTGGCAGATGTTGGAGTGATGGTGTGGCACTCATATGGAGAGAGTTAGCCAACTGTCATATATGTGATCTGTAACAAACAAAATGCAATTAAACAATTATGGTATGCTTCCCATCAAGGACATGAATCAGAAAATCTTCTTTCCCAGAAGCTACCTTCACTCTCTCTACTCAGGTTTGTATAATACAGAGGCGCCGATTTTTAAGATCTACGAACCTAAAAAATGGTTGAAACAAAGGGTCTCTCTCTATTTTTTCTCCACCTTCGCTCTAATCTTCTCCTCGAGTATCTCTGCATCAAGTCCATACATCCTGTTCAGAGCCTGCATATTCTCCAGTGTCTCACTCAGTGTTCTGCTATCGCTTCCATCGCATCTCAAATGCTGCATTGGGCCGTGCAGGAGCTTGTTCGTTATACCTCGGATTAGATCATCTGCTGCTTTCTTCATCTTCTTGTCCATTTCAATGCCCATTTTCGACGAGATTTTCTCAAACTCTGCAGCTATAATTCTCTCTGTATATCCCCTTAATTTCTTGATTGTTGGAACCGTCTCCAGGGAATCCCTCCACGCTTCAAAATGTTTCGATTCCTCTGTAATTATAGCCTGAGCTTCCATTGCTTTCCTCACCCTGTCTTCTTTATTCGCAGCAACGACTTCCTTGAGGTCATCCACGTTGTAAACCCGTGCACCGTCTATTTCAGCAACACAAGACCCAACGTTTCTAGGAACAGAGATATCAACAAAGAGCCTTGCATCTCCAACAGGAGGGAGAGTCTCTACTTGCTCCTTCAAGAACAATGGTGTCTCAGATGCTGTGCTAGTAAAGACTACATCAGCCTCTGCAGCACAAGCTAGCATCTCATCAAAGGGTTTATAAATAATCTCAACGCTAGGCGGCATCTCCTCAAGGATAGCTGCAATTTTCTCTTCGGTTCGGTTCACAACCACCATTTTATTGCAACCTTTAGCAACCAAGTGCTTAATTACAAGCTTCCCCATCTTTCCAGCACCAATTACCAACATCCTAGCAGATGATGCTCGTGAAGATTTTGGAAGCTTCATGAGAGCAAGTTCGACGGCAGCAGAGCTAACAGAAACAGCCCCAGCGGCGATAGTTGTCTCTGTTCTGACACGCTTTCCAACGGTGATTGCGTGTTTAAATAGCCCACTGATATTCCTCCCAAACCCAGTGACTCCTTGACCTACTTTAACAACTTGTTTAACCTGTGCAAGTATCTGACCTTCTCCAAGGACAAGGGAGTCCAAACCAGCTGAGACTTCAAATATATGTTGTGTGACGTCCTTGTTGTATAATAGGAAACGGTGCTGACAGATCTCAGAAACTGGGATTCCACTGGTCTGGCAAAGAAAGACCATTATGTCAGTATATTCCAATGATCATGAGAACTCTTGCAAGAAAATTACCAGAAGGAGAAATGCCCAAAACATTTTAAAAGTAAAGTAGTTACTCAGACATAAATAGAAGAGCATTTTAGTGACTGGGATTAAGCATGGGCAGAGCACGAGAAAGGGAAAAACCTTAGACATCCATTCCGTGACTTCTTTGACTCCACGATGTTGAGATAAAGCCAAAACATAAATCTCCATTCGGTTACAGGTACTGAGTACAGCAGCTTCTTCAATATGATTCAAACCGCACAATTCAGCAATAGCTCTTGGCCATTCGGCTTCTGGAATGGCAAGTTTCTCACGCATCTCAACAGGAGCTGTGTGAATGCTAAGCCCAATCACCACAATGCTGCTTCTTTCCTTTGTGTATCCTAGTACACAGAAACAACAGAGCTTTTAGCTTCAATAAGTATACAATCGATCCCCTCCCAAGTCTAAACCCAGAGTAATCATATGCAACTAAATACAAATCAGGAATGAAACAGATCAGCTAAGAGATCAAAATATAGTAAAGAAGATTGCTTTTGCCTCAAACTATAAATCTTTTGAGTAAGCTTTTCGAAATCCAAGGGGAAAAATGTTGAAAAGCTTATACTGGTCTTCAAAATTCGAAATTCGCAACCAAAGAGGCAAGCTTAACAAAAACCAATCAAGGATTTCAAGTGCAATCAGGAATGCATAACCAAAAAAAAAAGGGCAAAACTGAAATTAGAACAATCAATCGAAGAAGGCATAGATTCGTACTGTCAATAGCAGAAGTCTTGAGCTGTTCCAGAGCCAAGACGCTGGCTGCCTTAGACGCAGAAAGCTCACAACGCGCTTTCTGGATCAGACCTCGCCTGTTCCTATAGTTCATCGGAAGAGCACGAATGCCAATCAAACCCAACGGCGCCGGAGAAGAAGACGTTGGATTATGGTGATTTGATAACAACTTCTCCAGCTTCGGGCTAGAAACCGCCATAGCTTTTTCACAAGGAAACCTCTATTTCTCAAATACACACACAAAACCCCCTTCGCCTTCCAGAATCCAAACCCTAAGAGATCAGGAATCGAGCAGACAGAGAGGGAAATGATGCGATGTTGAGGAAGAGAGATTTGTATTTATGATTTTCAGTCGAAACTGAGGAAAACAAATAAAATACCTCTCCGGTTAGGATCAGGAGCGTGTGTTAGTTGGAGGAAGCAGGTGGATCCGGGTCGGGTTAAGCGGGTGTTATGATCGGGTCAATTCAAGACCATTGACGAAAAGTTCTCTAATCATGTAATGCATTTGAAAACGGAATCTAAAAATCGGCAACACGTTTTACTTATCCACACACACTCGTTAATTTTGGATTTTGTTCTTCCACGCCAACTATTTTTAATTTTGCTTTGTGTAATTCTCCGTTCACTAACGGAGCTTTGATATTTTTTGAATGAGATATTTATCTGAAAAAAGTCTGGTAGTACTACAAAATTATCCGGAAACAAATATGGGAGGTTTAGCTTTGATTTAGAAGAATCCATGTGAAGAACTAAAGAAGAAGAAACTGAGGCCAACAAGTTATGCTTAACGTTTAAGTAATTTGATGCGTTGACATAACATTTGTATTTTTTTTATTTTTTTTTTGAGAATAAGATTTAAAAAATGACACGAGTAAACATATTTAAACAAAAAACAATAGTATAACAAAATAAGGCACATTCTATAATCATTGGAAATTTGTTTTATAATTGTTAATTTTTTTCGTTGTTTCTATGATTGTTTAAATTAGCAACAGCGCCATGCTTTGAGCCTTTGAGTATGTATATACCTTTTCGATCTGTTATTCTTTAAAATCAATAAATTTCACTAAATTGGAATGGGCGATCCACAATTTAGATAGACTTGTGAAAATTATAATCCATCACCAACAATACTTGTATGTAATTTTAAACTAGAAATGGAAAAAAAAGTCAATAGATTCTTCAACTACAAGATCTAATGTATAGTGATAGTCATACAAAGTATTATAGGTGATATCAGAGTTTACACCACTATTTTTTTTTTAACATACAGCATTGAAAAAGAAAAAGCATGTTTATTTTCGTAGGCTTTTATGAAAAAAGCCTATCAAAGCTGACTTTACTCCTTAGCTGGCAATCTCTGGGATGCCTCTTATGTCAACGGCAGCCTAACGTTGACTAGTAAGCCACGAAAATTAATCATCCTTTGAAATGGCGAACTTAAAATTTTGGTACTATATATTTGTATTCGATTTGCAGATCTGTGAACTTGTAGTCGTAGACTTGTCAATCAGATATTCAAAATCAAGATATTTGGATGTTAACTAGGTTTGGACTAACCAAACTATTCGGTTTAAATGGAACCGTGATGTGTTTATACTTTTTAGCCTCTTTGTCTTTTTTAGTGCGCGTGATGAACAGATTACATGACAGTAAAATAAATGATGTGGCACCGACATAGTTAGGTACGTAGGATTTTGTAAGCAAATATTTTTGACTTTTGTCGATTGTAATAACTGATGATAACTGATGAGAGATTGTGGACCAAGGAAGAACCAAAGCCAAAAGCATTATATCACACCACTTTAACCACTACAAAACAAAAAGCCCAATTTTCAAATCTTTTTAGATCAAAATCATCATTCATAGGTAATTTAAATCTCAGGATCAAGTGAATGCTTCCAAATCCAAAATAGGCCCAAAAGATGGAAATTATTAAGTGACTTCATTGTTGTTGAAGAAGCTGAGCACAGCAATTAAGCTCTTTCGTGGTCTCTCTCCAAATTCAATTCCCTCAGACGAAGGTGAAGCTGTCCCATAGTCCTCAACACCTTAATCGCCTGCGACGGAGTAAGAATCTCCACCACTTTCCCTACCGTCGAACACCGAAGCTGATCAGCGTTGTTCATTGCCGCCACCATCCCAGCTTTAAGCACCTCTATCGCCTCCTCCAAATCCGATTCTTCTCCGTCCACCATTCCCACCGCTCCGATGCGCCTCGCCGCGAGCATCACCGGTGGATCCGCCACGCTCTGCTGCACGAGTGCGTAATGTCGCATCACATCTCTCTCTCTCCTCTTAGTTTCCGACCTGAGAGACGATATCCGGTCTTGCTGGTGGCGCGTGAGGTCATTTACGGAAGAGGTTGTGAGTTTGAAGATCAGAGAAGGCTTAAAATCGCCGACCCAGAGAATGAGTTTTGCGTAGGAGTTGAACCACGGTGGGCAGAAGAAAGTGAAAACGCTGTCTCCGGCGACGGAAACGGCGGCAGATTTCTCTTGGTAGTATTGAAGACAGTGGGAGAGAAACTGGGTCACAAGAGATTGTTGTTCTTCGAGAGTGATACCATTAGTTTCATCGAAGGAAGAAGCGCACATAAGCTGTTCGACGAAATACCTGTGACGGATGAGCCAAGCATTAACAAAGCTAGTGAAGCTTTGAGTGCCGCTAGTGATTGGCATGTCTTGTATATATATATATATATATTTGTAGTCACTAAGTATTCAACTATTGGAGGTGAGACGTGCTTGTACTCGGTGTACATTGTACAATGATGATTTATACTTCTTTGGGCTTGACCAAAAAATTTTTTTTAGTAATTAATTACTTTATAATTTGTCGGTCCATCAACGAAAATATTTTGGTCGGCTGGCCAAAGGAAGTTTTGTGACGTATGTCTTTGTCTTTGTATGAGTGCAGTGCAGTATGTAACAGAGTCAGATAATCACAGCGCCTTATCATCATTTACTGTAATTCAAGTCTTGTTTTGGAATCAAGTTCGGGTATCCATCTGTCTTAGATACAGCAACAGTAGAAAATAAGAGTATCAGTGTTATATATAAACAATCTAAATAATCCTACATATTTTGAAAGTTAACCAACACAAATTGTCTAACTAATGTTAGAAATACATTGACCGATATGAAATATATTTAGATTTTAGATACAAACCAATAGTTTGATATACAATAAAAAAATAATTAGAACAAGTCAGTCCAAAAATATAAGTTCGTATTAATTAAAAATTGAGTAGAATGTCAAATATTATAAAACACTGAATAATTTATAGTGAGATAATGATTAACCATATAATTTTAAATAAGATAACAACTAATCAAATAGTTAAAGAAAGGTACATGGTATATGTTCTATTTAGAGAAAACTTGTTTAAAAAAAAAAAGTTATGTGCGTTCTTTAAATCTTTCAAAGTATATTTAATAAAATTTAAATATACTTTTAGTTGTTTACTATTTCCAGTTGGATTTCTAAGTTTCTCTCTGTTTCCTATCTGGGATTATGTCAGGGTCACATCTCAATTTGATGGAACTACCCAAAAAAAAATGTCTGAGAAGCGACACATGTAACTGAAGTAAGAAGGCCCACGTCACGAAAAGAAGACGACTTGTGTAAGCAAAGAAACACATTTACTCTGAGAATAATAACGGTTCATCGATGCTCCAGTTATGCCGCGCGCCATCTTTCCTTCTTTCCTAAGAAAATTTCTACATTAATTTTAATTTTTATAGTTGTCTACTTGTCTCACACTTATTTTAATCTACAAAAAAAACTATTATTTGCGAGTGTTAAATATGTATTAATAATTTCAAGCAGTCAACGCGTCAGACCGCGATGTAAGTGCACGTTTATTTTTGTTCTCTTATGTAGTTTGTTACTAGATTAATCTTTCGAGGTGCATAAAAATTTAGGCTTTTTTATTTTTAAAAATATTTCTAGGTGACCAACAGTAACTGAAACTACAGTGAGCGAGTTCAAACCGTGCCAAAAAAAACATTTAAAACAAGTCTTCGACCACTAAACCATCACTAATTAAGTTGTTTAGAGTTTTATAATTACTTAAAACTTTATTTTTGTCTAAATTTTTGATTTTTTTCTCCCTTGGCTAAAAGCTTAGATTGTCTTTTCTTTTGAGTAATAACGTTTTTTTAACAGAAATAAGTATTTAACGTCTGAAACCAAGGCAAAATTAAAAATACATCCGTATGGTTTAAATTTTATTGCGATGGGTTGATCTTAGATTGTCTTTTCTTTTGAGTAATAACGTTTTTTTAACGGAAGTAAGTATTTAACGTCTGAAACCAAATAAAAATAGAATGAAAATAATAATTTAACCGTTTTTGTAAATTTTCATCGCTAATTTAAGATAAGGAGTAAATATGAAAAAAATCATATGTAAAGAGAATAAGCTTTATAGTTGACAACTATAAATCTAGATGAAAAGAAGTGACGACAAAGAACTGATAAAACACGTTTTGCCAAAAGGGTGAAAAAGTTTGGCGGTGGCACATGTTGGCTTTGCGACGCACGGACGCGGATCCTTCTCAACTCGTTGCTTACGGGGCCACGTTTTCGTTTTCGATCATTTTTTCAAAAATATAAAAATTATGAAAACTGTCTAAGGCGGTCCAAAAAATAAACGAACTAAAGTTGGAAAGTTATTTTTTTTACTGATCCATATTCCTCACTTCTTCTTTTTTTGAATCAGTTAAGTGATTATCTAAAACTGAAAGTTAAAAACTACCCTAATTAGTACCTTATAGAAGAAAGGTTCGCTTACTTGAGTAAAAGTAGAATATTTAGGTAAAGCTAATACGTATATGTGACATAATTTGGCCTAAAAGAATCACTAAAAAGACGCTACTTTAAAGTGGAACTGGTTCTAGTTCTAGATAAATATTTTGTCTTGGGGTTTAATGATAAGTTAAGTTGTAATATAACGGGCGTGAATAATAAGGTACGTGTACGGGTCACACTGCCCCCTTGGTTAACAAACAATAACGTCATTCATACATACATACATATATATAACAATAACGTCATTTTCATATCAAACAAATGACACGATCACCTCAAACAAATTTTTGAATATCGTATATAAAAGTAAAAAAGATATATAACTCAAAACCAATCGACAAAAAAAAAAATAGATTCGTCAATATCCACATTAAGTCATATCTCATTTCAGATTTGCGATAATTACTAAAATGTTTGGTTGAATGAAATTTAGTTTCATATGATTTTGTTTTGGAACGTATAACCCTAGTTCTTAGGCTAGAATCCAACGTTTCGTAACAAGAGTTACGTAATTGAAAGTTTTATTGAAGACTTGACGTCGCTCTTGCCTCTTGTGCCTACGTAAGCGAAAGTACTTCTGGGGCATGGTCCTTGCCGAAAGTGACGATTTCCCTTTTCCCAAATTATTTCATCCCAAAACTGTATTTGATGATTTTATCAGTAGACAGCACAGACCAACCTTTACTACACGCACTAGCCTCTTTTCACGTACCCAGTTTTTGGTATTTACAATACTGCCCCAATAAATTTAAAATCGTTTAGAAAACGCACCTAATTTTCTAAAGTAGATTCGTATGCAGCCCCAGTCTCAAGATTTAGTCCAATGGTGTATTACATCTTCTTTCGCCACCTTTTTGCTCCACCTTAGCTTTACTCTCTTTCTCTACTCTTCAAAGGCACGAATCAGTATCAGACGGTGAAGAGAGGTGGCAACTTCCGATCCAGATCGCCACCACCGACCTCATCGCAACCGTCCACCTCTACCACGACCGCATAGTTCTTCTCGTCCCGTGGTTGCTCGATAGAAAGTTTCGAAGCGTGTACTTCTCCGTGTAGCTTCCGTCGCGTGCGGGATTCAATTCGGTTGGCGCTGCAGCTATCTCTGCAATGTGGAATGTGCCAATCTCAAATCTGCTTTCTACATAGATGTCGTCTTTATTGTCATAACTACGATCCTAAGCGTCTCAGCGGCTCATGAGGTGCCTCTTGCTTCATTGGCTTCTGAAGCACATGGGCAATCCAGTAGAACAGACGAAGCTTTTCTTTCTGAAACTTTTGGGACTTTCAAATATTTTCCAGGAAATGTTTGGATAATCTTGCTTGTGATAGCGTTGACATGGGTTGGTTGGTTTCCATATATTCTGTTTGATACTGATTGGATGGGTCGAGAGATTTATGGTGGTGAACCAAACCAAGGTACTTCAGTGCCGGGGTCAGTATGGGTGCATTTGGTCTGATGTTGAATTCTGTTTTTCTTGGAATCACTTCGGTGCTCATGGAGAAACTTTGCAGAAAGTAGGGAGCTGGTTTTGTTTGGGGAATATCAAACATCTTAATGGCTATTTGCTTTCTCGCAATGATTATCACCTCATTTGTTGCATCTCACCTTCGCTACATTGGCCATGAACAACCACCTGCCAGCATCGTATTGGCTGCTGTTTTAATCTTTACAATTCTGGGCATTCCATTGGCAGTAAGTTCCTCGTGCAATTCTGCTTTCATGTTACTTACAGTGAGAAACAAAAAAAATTATAGTTTGCAGCTAATCTTATATTCTGGTGCCTATTGGCTATTGCCAAGCTGCAGATATTGTGACACTATTACTTTGATATTTTTCCTTCTCATCTGTAACCACATGGTGAAATTGATTTATGCATATGCTGTAACTAATGCTACTGTTACTCCTCTGCAGATAACTTACAGTGTCCCATATGCGTTGATTTCCATACGTATTGAATCCTTGGGCCTAGGTCAAGGTGCGCATCCTTTTAATATTATGCTCACTGATTTTACTCTGCAAGTGAGTGGTGTTTCTTATCAACGTTCTGTTGTGGCAGGCTTATCTTTAGGTGTGTTGAATTTGGCGATAGTCATCCCACAGGTCCGATTCGTTCCACCATCCTTCTTAGCATTATATTTTGCCGCAAGTCAGTTCCTATTCTTGTTTGAATGTGTCTGCCGATCATCAAGAAATCCTAAAAATGGAGTCCATAAGCATAAGTGAAAGGAGAGTTACTTCATTATTGGTCATTAGTAATTGATTTATATGTTTTAGTTATGGCCAGGGATGAAAGGAAACTATTAATTTCTCTATTTTTTCCCGCCCTTTGTTGGTTATGATTTTTTGGCATCAAAGTTAATTGTGTTGTTAAATAATTATATGTTTGCAAGTAATTGTGTCTGTAGGCAGTGGCCCATGTGATCAACTGTTTGGAGGTGGTAATTCACCGGCGCTTGCAGTAAGAACAGCTGCAGGTTTCACTGGCGGCATTGTAGCCATCTTGGCTCTTCCGCGAACAAGGATCCAGATGCCCATCCATCTCCCATGACATCCTTTCTTTGTTATAAGGTTATATTGCGATTCTTTTACAAAATTACAAAGTAAACACAAAGTGATCACTGATTAACAAAATTGGTTAAAGCAAAATAGATGAGTTTTAAGCGAGGAATGCATAAGGGGAGTGTAAACGCATGCTGGAAAATGGCAAGAAGATGGACAAGTTACTGTGATCCTTCTTGAAAATTCATACCTGATCCCCATTTATTTGGGAGTATGATCCTTTGTGGCCACTAGGAGCCATAGAAGTGTTTAGCAAAGAAATAACAACACTTGATTCAGTTGGTGAGATATATGCATCTCTCCTTTGTTGGAAGCCCCCAATTCGGGATCTTCTCTGTTTCTTTGTTGTATGCCTAAGTGTTTACCATATACTTGTAAATTAAAGTAATAACTTATGTGCAATGGAGAGTCTGTAACGGAGCCTTAGTTTCAGGGTACTGAAACTGTTATAAGTTGATGTTCTTTATATACTTTTGACAAAGACACCTGAAATCTAAAAACTTGCATGCTCTGTGTAGCAAAAGTAGAAGGAAACTATTACTGCGTTGCTGAGTAGTCTCTTTGCTTGATCGGGAATCTCTTAGTTCTTTAAGTTTGGCATCTGAATCACATTCAATGTTTTTGTATGTTTCTGCAAGTCAATGCTAATAAGACACCTTAACTCCAGCTTCAGCAATGTTTTGTTAAGATTTCACAATTGATGCAATTTTACAAGTTTGCAAGAATCATGACCTAGTTTGCAATCAATATTTGGTGCCATGAAGCCGCACATTATAGTGGGAGACAACAATATCAAATTGACTATTAAGAAAAGTGAGATGTCAAATCTAATTCCCAACTTTAATCCGTCTAGCATAAATTTCCAGTGTGCGGGGTCATCTGCATAAACATTTTCCACTATCACCACCAAAAACAGTGGGCTCTTGATGTATTAAGCCCACCACTAGCAAATCCAAGATTTCCTTGAGATGCATTTTACCGAGTGCGCGAGAGTTTTGTTTGAGATTGAAATTCGTTGTATATGTTATTGAGATACTAAAAGTAGTGTCCAATAGTTGACAGAAAACAAGTGGCTACTAACACCACTTGGGCTACTTATATTTTCTAAAATTGTGAATATTCCATAGTTTTTTTCTAATCAGAAAGTTTCAGATTTTTACCACCTAACTAATTCTTCCAGGGTGAGTAGAGCAATCGAATACTCACTTACCGGATTTTCTAAAGGATGTAGAACATGTCACTAATTCGACTCGTCAAATAGAATGATTTAGATAATTCTGTGTTTGAAAGAAAAAGATTTTTGGTTTAGACTAACATAGTAACTCTTTTCTCAAATAGAAACCACTATACCACCATCACTTGATTTGAATATTCAATAGTTACTACATTGACCATCCAATGGAGATTGTGCGAGTCTGTTTTATAGAACTAATCTAAAAATAGCTGTCTAAAGATAAATATACCAAAACACTGATATATTTGTAAATATCGACAATAATAAACTCCTATTCAATTATAATGCTCTCGTTGCATCATACCATCTGGGTTTAAACCTCCACCACAATCTACAAAATATATAATTTTTTTTGCCATGTTGATTTAAAAACAAAAATTGGAAAACTACTGAATAGTTAAAATTTTGTTGAGGTTGAGGACAAATATATTACAACACTTGCCATTAAATAAATACACGTGTGGAGCTTACGGGACCTAAAAATCTGTTGGAATTGGAAAGGCCTAATCTTAGAGATAAAAAAATATGGTGTTGCCGACTCACAGTGGAGACCTCTCATTCAAAGTCAACTACGGCGGCTTTCAGACCTCCATGCCTCTAGATGAATGACATATCTAACATGTCATTATTAATACTAAAAAATCGAGGTAGAGAATCGAGTTGCACTACGATTTCAATATTCTGAATAATTAAATTAGGAGTTTTTTTCAATATTAGGAGTTTTTCCGTACTCCACTAATTCTGTTTTATTTTTTTTTTTATTTTTTTCTAATATAATCAACTACAAAAACCTGCCGCCCAAAAAAAAACCTACATAAAGCTATGAAAATGAGTCTTTAATCTCAAAATTTTTTTTTTTTTGGATGACGGTTCATAAATTCACTGATTTGTGTATAACAATTTAAAACATTTGGACGTAGAAATAGAGAAAGATGGTTTTAAAAGAAAAATGTTAAAACCCAAAATTTGTAATATAATAGGAAAAAGATTTTGGTCAACAAAGAGCAAGAAATTCGATATAAAATTTTATGTAGAGTATTTATCATGGTTCAAAGGAAGATCTCGAGTTTAGTACTCTTCAGTCTTCATCTAAAGGCTTGATCAAACAAAACTAATTCATTAGTTACTTCAACTTCAAGATTAATTCAAGAACAAACATGTGAGAAGCACACATGTTTAATTGCAGGAATGTAATCATTCTGGCAAGCTCTTAAGATTGTTAGAATGCAAGTAGAAATATGATAACCTTGACTCTTTTAATTTAGATTATAGTATCAAATTTGAGAAGTCTAATTCTATTGTTGAACTCACTACGAGAGAGACTTGGGGATATACTCTCAAAGACGGGAGAGAATTGACCTCCCAAGTATCTCACATGAGCATTTGTATCAATAAAGGTGGTGTTAATTGTATTTTATCCTGGTATGTAACATTTTTACACTATAGTACATTTTTTGGATGTGCAGAAAATCCCATATGTTGGTATTTTTTATCCCTAAATGTGACAAAATCTGTTTGACGAAAAAAGAAAGATGCAATGTCCACTTTATGTCATATTTAGATTGCATTTCTAAAGAATTGAGTTGTTGAAAGCATTCACTGTTGGCCATTTGATTCTTCCCATGTCGACTTCGTATTTACATGTGGGGAATTTTTTTCTTTAATTAACCTTTTTAGCTTTAGCTGAAAGAAATAAAGTAATTACCTTTTTGTATGAAACAAAGCAATTATTTTGCCAAAAGAAAAAAGAAACAAAGCAACTAACTTTTATATTTCAAGATTTTCATATCACAAAAAAAGTTAAGTGAAGTCCACCCTGTATTTGTTGATGAGTACATTTGACCGTCATGTGCATGCACAAGCCCTATCATAAACCAAATTAAAAATTAAAAATTAGAAACGAATGATTTGTCTTTTCTTAGGCTTCAATTATTGGACAAATGTTTCATGTAAACTTTTTTTTCTTTTTGGCGATGCCCTCTTTTCCCATGAAGCTTCGAACGCTTTTGACTAGTAATATGCGAAGACTTCTTCTTTACCAAATATATATATGTGAAGACTTCTAAGCTTTTCATTCATTGATTTTTTTGAAAGAATCATAAATGTATTTATCGCAGCTATTGCGCATAGTATCGCAGCTAAATTCAGACGGTAAACACATATGGTCGCTAAGATGCCGAGAACCAAATTTGTTCGAATTAGGTATAATTTTTGAAAACATATCAAACACTAGATTGCTAGAGGTAACTCAGCTGTTCTATTATATATGGCACTTTTAATATCTAGCTAAAGAACAAGCTATTAGTGTAATTCTAGTTGTACGCCTAACTAGACCATCTTATATTTTAGCTCTAGTTACATCACTCGAATCATATGAACTCTATACTGGCTAAGGACAACAATACCAAAAATGGTTTTCCCTTGCGAATTTTCAAAGTTTGAAAACACATGTTTTTGTTTGGACTCACTAGTGTCTGCTTCCGTGGAATCACTTATTAACTGTCACCACCTAATCAGGATATGACAAATGAATCTCCATTTTCTTCCTCGTTAACATATTACCAAAAAATAAAAAAACTATAATTATATTTCTTTTTATTGTTTTATGTCAGAAAAAGAAGTGCCCACCCTAAAAGAGTCCACAAAGACTCTATGAACATGGCACTTATGGAGCGGCAGGATTTTAATTATCATTTATATAGGCCATATTTATGTATATTATTGCATTACCTAATCGATACACACGCATAGGGTTGGTTAAATTGGTAATCAAAACTAATATTCTAGAATGAAATTTTCCTTATAAATTAAAATAGTCATTTGTTTTAAGTTTCAAGTTAAGACATGTAACTACTTCCTCACTAACTCGGAAAAAGTAGATGTTCAACAAACTAAATGTTAATAGATGCTGATGCGTTATCAACAGCTTAATTAATAAAATTGGAAGCAAAATTTTGAAAATTGTTACTATATTAATAGCAGTAGTATATTAATACTCACTACGGCCGTGCACAAAATATTATATAACACCAAAAACATTACAGCGGTGCATAATATGAAATCTACATCTACCTACTATATAATGTAGTCGCATATAAAGACGGTTCATCTCATGAAAATTAAGAAAATTGAATTTGATTGAATCCACAGCCACACACTTACTATATTTTTGGAAGCCACTTTTGGTGAAATCCTGGGTTAAATATGTTTGATCATATAATAATTTTAGAATGAGTGGTTTAAAAAAAATAGTAATATAAAAAGACTGGTAAAAAAATCTTGCAAGCTTTCTAGATTAACGAAATTTCGTAGCTAACCGAAGATAAATCCACAAAAAGATTGGGCCCTATAGACGAAGTTGTCTATACTACATTACAAAATAGAATAAGTACCTTGAATGTAATTTTGTATTTTTTTGTTTACTTTGGTTTGGGTTCTTTGTTTTAGTTAAACTTTCCTTTTGATTAAGTTTTGTTCAGTTTCCGTTTTTTCATTGTAGGCTCTAGCATAATTATGTTTTTGCTTGGTCAATACTCTGGTTAGTAAATGTCGATATGGTTTCAATTTTGGATGTGACATTCTTTACTATTTATAAATTTCTAGTAAGAATTTTTTTTTAGTCAATGATAAACAAAAAAAATATATACTACGTAACAAGTAGTATAAAGTATCAAGCATGGTCGACAAAAACATATATATATATATATATATATATATAATAGTCGTATATTCCACACGTTGACTGTATAATATGAAAACTAAATAGTATGGTTATCAAGGGTCCCGCTTAATAAACCCATGTCATTCAAGTAGCTATAGTTTGTTCAAAGATAATTATATCAGCGGCAAATAATTGTGATACCATGTTTATTTTTTCTGCATAAAACAAATATAAAAGGAAAGAAACAAATAATGATTAAAAATTACAACGTAATCCAAATTTGAATATTTATTAGTGGTTACGAGACGATAAGACAAGCTTTGCTTCAAAGCGGCAAAGCAAATCTGTTGCCAAAGCTTTTCTCGCGCCCGCCATTATCAAAGCTCTCTCCTCCTCTAACCAAGTTTCCCGATGTGAAAAAAACAATCTTCCGATTAAAAACCATCGTCACAGCATCCTCCCTCACTAACATGGCTCCGGCGTCGCGGAATTTCAGCTTTTTTCACCACTTCTCCTTCCTCATCTTCTCTCTGTTCTCTGTAGTTTCGTCTGACGATCTCCAAGTCCTACTCAAGCTCAAATCATCATTCTTCGATTCGGACCACGTCGTATTCGATTCGTGGAAGCTCAACTCTGGTACCGGTCCATGTAACTTCACCGGAGTAACCTGTGATTCTAGAGGCAACGTTACGGAGATCGATCTCTCACGTCGAGGCTTATCTGGGAATTTTCCATTCGATTCGGTTTGTGAGATTCAGAGTCTTGAGAAACTCTCACTCGGATTTAATTCACTGTCTGGAATAATTCCCAGTGATTTGAAAAACTGCAAGAATCTAAAGTATTTGGATCTTGGGAACAATTTGTTCTCAGGTCCTTTCCCTCAATTATTATCCTCTCTAAGTCAGTTACAGTATCTGTATTTAAACAACAGCGCGTTTTCCGGCGTCTTTCCGTGGAAATCGCTACGAAACGCGACGAGTCTCGTCGTTTTGAGCCTCGGCGACAACCCTTTTAATGCGACGGCGTTTCCGGAGGAAGTTGTGTCTTTGAAGAAACTCACCTGGCTCTACTTGTCCAACTGTAGCATCACCGGGAAAATTCCACCGGGGATTGCAGATTTGACGGAGCTTCAGAACTTGGAGATTTCCGATAGCGGACTCACCGGAGATATTCCGTCGGAGATCGTGAAACTCACCAATCTCCGGCAGTTAGAGCTCTACAACAACAACTTGACTGGGAAAATTCCTACCGGATTCGGA
The DNA here is from genome assembly GCA_963922655.1 of Cardamine chenopodiifolia. NCBI lineage: Eukaryota > Viridiplantae > Streptophyta > Magnoliopsida > Brassicales > Brassicaceae > Cardamine > Cardamine chenopodiifolia. Next base: position 2,019,463 of record OZ000467.1, read on the forward strand.
AACTTGAAAAATCTGACTTACTTAGATGCTTCCACAAATTTTCTAGAAGGCGATTTATCGGAGCTCAAGTCTCTGACTAATCTCGTTTCTCTACAACTCTTCGAAAACAGTTTCTCCGGTGTGATTCCACCGGAGTTTGGTGAATTCAAGGACCTTGTCAATCTCTCTCTGTATACAAACAAGTTAACCGGTTCTCTTCCTCAAGGACTCGGTTCACTTGCTGATTTTGATTTCATCGATGCATCAGAGAATTATCTAACCGGACCGATCCCTCCAGATATGTGCAAAAAAGGGAAGATGAAAGCTCTGCTTCTCCTGCAAAACAACCTCACAGGCTCAATCCCGGAGTCTTACGCCAACTGTTTGACTCTCCAACGGTTCAGAGTTAGTGAAAACTCGCTCAACGGAACAGTCCCCGCCGGACTTTGGGGCTTACCAAAGCTTGAGATAATCGACATAGCCATGAACCACTTCGAAGGTCCGATCACCGCCGATATTAAAAAGGCTAAAACGCTCGGAACGTTGTATCTAGGGTTCAACAAGTTGTCTGATGAGCTGCCGGAGGAGATAGGTGACGTAGAATCTTTGACCAAGATTGAGCTTAACGATAATCGGTTTTCCGGGAAGATTCCAAGCTCCATTGGGAAACTGAAGGGACTTAGCAGTCTAAAGATGCAGAGTAATGGCTTCTCCGGTAACATACCGGACTCGATAGGATCGTGTTCGATGCTCAGCGATGTAAATATGGCTCAAAACTCGATATCCGGTGAAATCCCACACACACTTGGATATCTTCCGACGCTCAACGCTTTGAATCTTTCAGACAATAAGCTTTCTGGGAGAATCCCAGAGAGTTTGTCGTCTCTACGGCTTAGCCTTCTTGATCTGTCTAACAACAGATTGTCCGGTCGGATCCCTCTGAGTTTATCATCATATAACGGTAGCTTTAATGGCAATCCTGGACTCTGCAGCATGACGATCAAATCTTTCAACCGCTGCATAAACTCTTCAGGATCGCATAGAGACACTCGCATCTTCGTGTTGTGTATAGTTTTCGGCTCGCTGATCTTGCTTGCGTCTCTTGTGTTTTTCTTGTACCTGAAGAAAAGCGAGAAGAAGGAAGGTCGATCGCTTAAACACGAATCTTGGAGTATAAAGTCGTTCAGAAGGATGAGTTTCACTGAAGATGATATCATTGATTCCATCAAAGAAGAGAACTTGATCGGTAGAGGAGGTTGTGGCGATGTGTACAGAGTAGTACTCAGTGATGGTAAAGAAGTCGCGGTCAAACACATTCGGTGTAGTAGTAATCAGAAAATTTTTAGCAGTACAATGCCGATTCTCACTGAACGGGAAGGAAGGTCGAAAGAGTTTGAAACAGAGGTGCAAACACTAAGTTCGATACGCCACTTAAACGTGGTGAAACTCTATTGTAGTATTACAAGCGATGACTCGAGCTTGCTGGTGTACGAGTACTTACCTAATGGGAGCTTATGGGACATGCTTCACTCGTGCAAGAAGTCGAATCTCGGCTGGGAAACACGGTATGATATAGCTCTTGGTGCAGCGAAAGGGCTTGAGTACTTGCATCATGGATACGAGAGACCGGTGATTCACCGTGACGTTAAATCAAGTAACATATTGCTAGATGAATTCTTGAAACCTAGAATAGCTGATTTTGGTCTTGCCAAGATTCTTCAGGCCAACAATGGCGGTCCAGATTCCACCCATGTCGTTGCAGGAACCTACGGCTACATAGCTCCAGGTAACAAGAATTCATCAGCTTGTAATGGTCTTTCATTTCGATGTTACATTAACATTGGAAATTCTTGTTTCAGAGTACGGATATGCATCCAAAGTGAATGAGAAGTGCGATGTGTATAGCTTTGGGGTCGTGTTAATGGAGCTTGTCACAGGGAAAAAGCCAGTAGAAGCGGAGTTTGGAGAGAGCAAAAACATATTGAATTGGGTGAGCAACAATCTGAAGAGCAAAGAGAGTGTGATGGCGATTGTGGACAAGAAGATAGGAGAAATGTATAGGGAAGATGCGATCAAGTTGCTGAGGGTTGCGATCCTCTGCACCGCGAGACTACCTGGACTAAGACCGACAATGAGGAGCGTGGTTCAGATGATCGAGGATGCGGAACCATGCAGATTGATGGGAATTGTGATCAGCAAAGAGAGTGATATCAAGATCAAAGAAATGAGTTGATGATTGAGGACCAAATCTACCTTTTGGCTCTGTTTTGGTAACTATGAAATGTAAGAGTAAGGACCTATGTGGATCATCTAAAGTTAATACGACGTAAGAGTTTATATGGAGAATGTGATTCTAAGTCTTGGTTACGAAATCTTAGGTGATGTAATGATCTCATGTAAACTATCTTGTAATTGTAGAAGATTCTCGATTTAGATAATGAAGGTCCAACTACTAAGTGAGATTGGTTAAGCTAGTTGCACTATACTTATTTGTTTAGGTAAAAAAAGATGCACTATTGTCTATACTTTGCCTAAAGACTAAAAAGTAAACCAAAGAATTATATCCTCCCGTGTGATTTCTAAGAGTTAGTTAAATATTATATCCTCCCGTAACTTAACAATATTTCAATCTTATTACAGACAAACATCATCGCATCACTTTCCAGGATTGCATTAGTTACAAAGCTAAAATAAAAATTGATAATAAACTAATTCACCATTGTTAGTTTGTTATACACTGTACCTAACAGATTGCCAGAAAATTAATCTTACAGCTTTAACAAATTGAAAGCTGTCTTCCCCATCTATTGCTTCCATTGGTCTGAAATTCAATCCAAGGACTGCATTAAAATATAAGTCAAATTATTAATATCACACTCACAAGCATTTAACTAAGTGATCAAGATGTTTTGCATATGATCCGATTATCCGTATAGAGTTTGGAACATCGTTATGAAAACAAAATTCAAAGACAACTGTAGTGAAACATTAAAATATGCATTAATTGGAGAATTTGTGATGGACCAAACCCCACTAATGGCCTAGCCTTGATACAATGCCAGACCGGACTAAACCAATCTAATGCGTCGCACCTTAACGATCCAGAGAAATGCTTAGAAGTTCAAAATCATACAGAGGCCAGAGTTGAGATAACATAAAAATTAGCTTCTGCTGTTAAAGAACACCCGATTGCTACACAAAACTAACAAAAGAATTGTCCTACTAATATACAACATTTGCCGTATCTTTCTCTATCTCAAAAAATTTCTCCATCAATAAGATTTGTCAGCGGAATAGATCTTGGAATGGCCACATTATGAATCTTGCAAAGATATCAGACTCCAAGAACTCAATGTGAGCAGCGCGATGAATGAGTTCAGGTTACGACCATACAGGGTCGTGTCAAAGTTGACATCGCAGCGCATGAATACTCTCTGGTGGTGAGGAGTCTCAGGGGATGGCCCACGTATTTGGTCCATACAGTTGTTAAGCATCTCCAAGAAAGCAACGCCTCTTTTTGAGTTGTCCAAAGAAGCTGGTTGGCAAGACTCGATCCTTGCTGAGTGATATGGAACATACCCATCCTGAGATTGCAAAAGACATGGCTCTAAGTACAAAATAAAAAAAATAAAAATAAAATTCTTCTGCATCAGAAAACTATCGCAACTAGCATCACATCTAGCAAGATCTTTGTATTTTATGAAAAAGTAGTTTTTCCTAGTGCTAATCGCGATAATAATTGGCCAAAATGGTTATTTATTTTCTTTACCAGTACTAGTTTTTCCTAATAATAATAATAATCTAATTTACATAGCTATATAAATGTCAAAATTGAGAAGTTCATTTCGAAAGTATAATGGAATCTACCTGAGGCGAAGACAGGAGTATTATATTCGTGAAACTGTCCAACGTCTTTTGCTGAAAAGAATTTCAAAACCGACATTAGAACCACAGAACAAAGACATGTTCGTAACTATGGTGCAAAAACTTGATGAAATGTTGAGATCGTTTTCTACCTTGCAGAGCTTGTAAAAGAAAGTATTCTGAAGGTCAGGATCATCAGTGAGCGTAAGCTGATGAATAACCTGAGTACTCTTTAACTTCTTCAGGAGCCAAAGTCCAGAATTAAACAAGGAATTTGAACTGTATAGATAACCCAAGTGTGGACCCGAAAGCGATAGATATGTATGTAAATACTTCTTGTATGGTTCCATCAAACTATCTGCAACAAGTACATAAGTAGGGAGACAATGATAAATTATCAAAACCAAACTAAGAGTCGTTTTAAACATTTTCTAAGAGATTCTAAGAAAATACCAGCTATTGCAGATCTGATGATGACGTTACCGATTGAATGACCAACAAAACTAAGCTTAATGTTTTTTCAAGCGCCCGTATCTCGCATGTTTATCCTTTTTCCTCTTAAAGAAATAAACAACTTCCTGCGCCAGCCTCTGACCCATTTCCCTGAAATCGCCATGTGTTTCTCCTCATTTGCCTCAGACATGAGAAACTCTATCTTTGATTTAATCAGGAGCCACTGATTCCGGATAAGCCTTAAGTCTAAGTGATGCCCCTATAGTAGTTAACAAAAATCTATCATGTAAATAAATAACAAATTGAAAAGATAAAAAGGCAAACTGTAACCGCAACAGTAAAACAAGAAAAAAAAAGCTCATCGATTTTGGTTTTTACGAACCTAACTAGCTCATCGATTTTGCCAATGCGTGCATTGCTCTCCACCTAATCGCCGCCTATCAAGTAACTAGTCCGGGTTTTGACTTAGGGTTAATTACTCAAGTTTATATATATGTATATATATATATAATAAAATAAAAGAATTACTAGTAGTATCCACCACGCACAATTTTCAAATTTCTCAAGAAGAAAGCAAACTATTAATGATCCTAATTATATTATGGATCAGGTGTTTGCGCAACCAACTTTCCAGTTTGTTGAAAACAAATGCAACAAAAAGTGGTCAGAAAGCAATTTCATCACCAGTGAACATTCGATTTACATACCATTGCTCGGAAAATGTCGCATCAACCTTTTCAGACTGGTGTGGAGGACAGTCTATGTGGTTGGGATAACAGTTGTAGCAATGATTTTCCCTTTCTTCAACGCGATCTATGGCTTTTATTGGAGCGGTCTCGTTCTGGCCACTAGCTAACAGTTTACTTCCCCGTGGAGATGCACATTGCGCAGAAAAAGTTTAAGAAGCATTCTCCTAGATGGATAGGGCTGAAACTCCTTGTATCGCTTTGTTTGATTGTTTCGCTCCTAGCCGCATTAGGATGCATCGTCGGCTTGATAAATAGTGTAAAGGCATACAAGCCTTTCCACAATTTAGATTAGTGACTAGTGATCTATTTGAGTTTTAATTATGAGAACTATAACTTCTTTCAAGAAAAATAATTTTTACGTTGATATACAGTGTTCTCCAAACAATGTTGTGGGTTCAAAACATGTGCTCTCTATCACTTCGATGTTAACCTTTCGGCCTCACACATTCATTATTTGATGATGACATATTATATGATTTCATCAAAGGCTTTTCAACTACTAGTGTTGACGGTGTAATATCTGGATTTTAGATATTTGAGTCTGTCTCGAGGATAGGAAACAAAAGTATTTGCACGTTTTGAAAATATGGAAACAAATCTTGTAAAAATGATAAGATAAGTATAGCAAATCAAGAAGCCAAGAAATGAAGGAAATATTTCTCTATTCTAGTCATCTAATTTTATCATTCACCTAATTTCAGTTATTCTCACTGTCATACATGTAATTTATCTTCTTTTCAACTTCCACATCAGTTTTTTTTTTTTGAAAACTGCTATTAAAGCTAGTCAATGTTTCCTAAATAAGCAGTAGCAGTTCTACCGCACGACTCAAAAAGAAAAAATAATCAAAAGAAATAAATCCCAAAAATATAAGATTCTCTAAGAAAAATAATAAGATTCAACGTACCGAGATTAATTCTCTTTCCATGAAAGCATAAATATTTGTGTATATATATATACATGTAAATGCGTGTGCCGAGGACTCTAAGACGACCTCTGTCATTTACACTTTTTTCTAGCTCCTCTCTCCTCTCTTTATTCTCTTACAATGATAAGCGTCGACGCAGAGAACACTCCCGCAGCGGTGGAGTCCGGTAACGCCGCCATGAAGAATGTCGACGACGATGGTCGAGAGAAGAGAACGGGGACGTTTATGACCACGAGTGCGCACATCGTCACGGCAGTGATAGGTTCCGGAGTGTTGTCGCTGGCTTGGGCAATAGCACAGCTTTTTTTTGGTTGGGTGGCAGGAACCGTAAGTTTGGTCATGTTCGCCATCATCACTTACTACACATCCACTTTGCTCGCCGACTGTTACCGATGGCCGGACCCCGTCACCGGAACACGCAATTATACTTACATGGTATGCCTTTTAAATAAATTTAATTTTTATTTTCTTTGTCATCACTATTTTTCCAAAGATTTTTCAATATTTTATAGACCAATTTTTTTTGTTCTAAGATGTTTTTCCCTTTTTGATCACAAGGATGATTTGTGGAACAAATAAATAATAGTAATGTTATCTAAAAATATTTAAAGTTAAATTGAAAATCTACAGTAAGTGACTCTTTTCTACTATTTTGTTAGTATGCAAATTTGTCGAAGAACAGTATTATTATGGTTCAAACAAAATCTAATTTTAAGACTTGTTAAGTGTGCATGCTCTTTGGGAAAGATATTAAGTAATTATCAAAACTCTACAAAATTGAAGAAAAACTTTGAAAATTTTATTCTTTCCTAAGTTAGTTAATAAATTGAATTGACTGGTCTCGATCGCGTTAAAGGATAGCAATCAATAAATTCGATTGTTGACCCTAAAATAAATTTGAATTGAAATGCGGGAGTTACCAAATTTTGCCATAAAACAAGATTACTATTTGATAAATGAGTAATTATTTTTGAAAAACATAAAACGACAGGTGGTAAACAGGTGCAGCTATGTGGACTGGCGCAGTACGTGAATCTCGTGGGGGGGGGGGGGGGGGGTTTGTATTGGTTACACCATCACTGCTTCCATAAGCTTAGGGTAAGTATACAACTTGTGATTCATTTCGATTATTATGTGATGTTGTGGCTAAAATACTAAGTTTTGGTTGATGTTTTACGTTGGTTAGAGCAATTGAGAAATCAAATTGTTTTCATAACAAGGGACATAGTGCGAAATGTTTCGTATCACATTATCCATACATGGCGGCATTTGGGATTGTCCAGATTATTCTCAGTCAGATTCCTAATTTTGACAAGCTCTCATTCCTCTCCATCATTGTCGCGGTTATGTCCTTCTCTTATGCGTCTATCGGAATCGGTCTGGCCATCGCCACTGTCGCAAGTAGAGTTTCTTATCCCTTTTCTTTTTATTTTTCAAAACATACAATAAAATCGTCTCAAACTATTAGGAAGCTATAAACTTTACCAACGAGTAGAGATAAAACTGGTGTTTGGAGCAATCAACGGTTTACATGAATCTTCAAAGTTGAAAATGTTATAATATGGAAGGTGGGAAGATTGGTAAGACAAAATTGACAGGCACGGTTATAGGAGTGGACGTAACTGCATCTGATAAAGTTTGGAAATCGTTTCAAGCGATTGGGAATATTGCGTTTTCGTACGCTTATACTACTATTCTCACTAATATTCAGGCATGTAGTACTGATTCCTAGAATCTTTCATTTATTCTTGTTTACATTTGCCTGTTATTTGCATTTAAATTTTAGTCTTATGTTTACAACATGGATTTATTGAGGTTTCTTTTTTCATGGTTAGAGATTACTGATTTTTTTTTGGGTTTGCAGGACACATTGAGATCAAGCCCACCAGAGAACAAAGTCATGAAGCAAGCAACTCTTGCTGCAGTGTCAACCACAACTGTTTTCTACATGTTATGTGGCTGCATCGGATATTCTGCGTTCGGGAACCAAGCCCCTGGTGACTTCCTTACTGACTTCGGTTTTATTGAACCTTATTGGCTCATCGACTTTGCCAATGCTTCCATTGCTCTCCATCTAATCGGTGCCTTTCAGGTATAACTCACAAATAAAAGAAAAAGACAAGTGTGTAGCATTTACAATGTTCAAGTTTTTATTAAGCAAACTTATCACTGATGACCTATATATATAAATCTCATGAAGGATAACTTTTTTTCTAAATACTATATGAATATATTTTATCTCTATATAATTTGCAGGTGTATGCGCAGCCGGTTTTCCAGTTTGTTGAGAACCAATGCAACCAAAAATGGCCTGAAAATAAGTTCATCAACAAGGAATACTCGTTGAACATGTCGTGTCAACCTCTTTAGACTTTTTTGGAGGACAATGTATGTGATTATGGCAACAATTGTAGCAATGATATTCCCCTTCTTCAATGCGATCTTGGGTTTGCTCGGGGCACTAGGGTTCTGGCCGCTCACAGTTTATTTTCCAGTGGCAATGCACATTGCGCAGACAAAGGTTTAGAAGTATTCTCCTAGATGGTTGGCCCTGCAACTCCTAGTATTGGTTTGCTTGGTTGTCTCGGTTCTAGCCGCGGTAGGATCCATCGTTGGCCTGATAAATCGTGTCAAGACATACAAGCCCTTCACGAACTTAGGCTAGTGACTTGTTATCTATTTAAATTCTATGTAAACCTGTATTTCTTTCAAGCTAAACAGCTTGTAGTTATTGTTTCCTCGTATAATGTTGTAATTTGTAAGTTCTGTTTTGCGCTACGGCAAAAACCAACAAAAACAAAACAAATCCTATGAACATCAATATATTAGTTTTTAAATTATCTTAGGACTATTAGTCTACATTGGATGTTTGAGTACCATGAGATACTTTATTGCTCATCAAGCTAAGCTTGTCCGAGCCAGACCAAAAAACTTAAAAACATGAGTTTGTGACTGCAAGACATTCGCATTGACCATATCAATAATTAAAAATATAACAGAACTGGACAAGCTAGCCATACAAGTGTGTAGAGGAGATGGAAAATAGGTAGTGGAATTGATCAGAATATGAAGAAGATGGACTTCAGTTCTTCCAAATTCGTGTGGATGAGATCAGTTTCGAGTTATTATTATTTATTTTTCTTAATGGAATTGTCGGGGAAATCTTGAAAACACACACACACAAAATTGTGTCATCCGTTTGGTTTGGTGGATCCTACATAAGTTGCTATCACTTCCTATGTATTGGGCAATGGATCAAGGCAAGTTTGGTCCTTGCCAACGTTTCTTGTTGTTTACTAGCCTTCTATTCAATCAAATGCATTTATGTGCTTCTCTCTTATATTTCTATTATACATTTGGTCCATATTTTTTTAATAAAGTCATTTTCAAGGTTTTGTGGTCGTCCGGTAACCGGCGACTGCCATCATAACCACCTCAGTAGCCTCCGTTCAACCAGATAATTTCCTTGCGGTTGCCTAACCATTTTACGCTTATGTCCATACATTCTCTGGCCAAGATCCCCATCCGCTAAGCCCAGTCATTTGCCTTCTCACTACTAGTCTATTGTTCAATCTATTATTATGCATGATTTACCATCAGATATAAACTACAATCACAATGTTATTCACAATACAAACCAAATTTTAAATCCCCTTGAAATTATTTAGTTAATTGACCAATACAGGTATTTTAATATCTCAATTAGATTCGAAACCAAGCATTCATATTTCATGACTACAAATTTGGATATAAGAACAATCAAACAGTTTTAAATGCGGTTGTAGCACACCTTTGCAAATAGGCCATGTTCATTTTCTCAACCACCAATACCAACACAGTTTTGTAACTAACTTACTTTCTAGCCAACTAAAAGTTAATTGTCTCAGTCCCACCATTGACATTGACCATCCAACAGACAGAAACAACACAAGCAACAGAAACAACACAAACAACAATCTCATGTGTTTTTTATACCGGAAATTCTGAATTCGATTTTTAATTTATACACTTACACAATCAAATCAAAGACAAAAGAAAAGTGACAAAGAAACTCACTCTTCACCTCACTTGTAGAACCCAGACCCAAACCAAAAAAAAACCCAGGACGAAGTCCAAAATAGAAACTCCCAATATACATCCTATTTTGTTAGTGCCTTTGCCGGAAGATTCTTTCAAAAAGAAAAAAAAATATACTCCCAAGGCAATGTGTGACTCTAAATTTTCAGTAAAAAAAGAGAGATTTGTTTTTGAAAATCCTTATCTTTTAATCAGGTCAGCGACTCATGGCAAAGCTCTTTCCTCATCCGTTGATTAAACAATCTGCAAGCATCCATACTAAGATCAATGGCTGCGGAAAGCGCCACGTAAGCAGCCGCATCTTCCATACAGCTAACGTGCTGCACACTAACCTCTACACAAGGCTTACTACATTTCCCTTCCCCTTCCACACTTGCTGACATCACAAACCCTTTATACACGTTCCATGGCCACAACCCGTAACCATAATCGCCGCTCCCTCCTCTCGGACTATTCGCCGGCGACGCTCCACCACCACTTCCTCCGCTCCCACGGCTTCTCGATCGGTTCACGCCACCTGTTGGGGAAGATGATGACGACGATCCCAATTCGATTGAGAACTTCCCACCTCTGTGAGAATTTATGGTTGATTCCGCAAGCACGATTCCTGCACCACTTGATCTATCTGGGATGAGTTCGAATCTGTAGCCGAGACCGTCCGAGGCTCCGCCACGTTCCCGCCATGCCTCGAGTCGCCCCCAGGGTCTCCAAGTGCAATCTCCGGGACGCAGGATGAGCCATGACCCAGGGTTTGACCGGCTCACACGATCGGTTCCAGGAGATGCAACGAATGGAGTGACGATTGACGCCATGGCTACTGGAGAACCGGACAAGTCGTGGACCGTTACGGACCATCCTTTTCGCTCTTTTCCCGGACGTTCTCTCTCGCTCCCGAACGAGTTTAGCCAGCTCCGTGGAATACTTGTCTCAGTCGGCAACGATCTGATCAATCCAAAACCCAACTTTATTTTAATCTAACCATGTATAATTGCTTTATAGAGTAAAGTTTATAGCATGAATAAAAGTGGTTAAATATCATTAGTAAAGTTTATACTATGAATAAAAGTGGTTAAATATCCACAAGAGATCCATACTAAAGCAAAAATTAATACCAGGAATGTGATTTTAGTATTTGGCGTTGGATCTTATTAAAGCGTATTTCGATTTGATTCCTCGGGAAAATATATTATAAGAATTTTTTAAAAAGATACTCCAATTTCCGAGAAATATGGTGAAAATTTGATTTGATTGGCCGGGAAACTGACCTCGATCTCTGAGTACGATCACCGGTGTGCCGGAAACTGAATTTGCATGTGAATACCGGTTGCCGGATATTGCCTTGAATCTGAACGACTTGAGGACTACATTCAGGCTCGCCGTCGAACTGGAAAACGAACCTAGGATCAGGCTCCGCCTTCACATTCAGGTGAAACTGAGCTGACGACGACGCTTTTCCAGCTACTTTCCCTACCGATATCCAGCCGTTGTGGAAGACGCACGGCTTCGATTGCGTACCAGCTAGATCCAACGGCATGGAGACCTTCGCGAGGAGACGACCGGAGTGTACACCGCAAGCAGCGCCGGCGCTTCCCGTGTATATGAATATCTTAAGACATGGCTTAGAAGCAAAGATAGATCTGGAAGCTAACCGTTGAATATCGGAATTGCTGAGATGAAACGTGGCGGCTAGGGTTTGGATCTCCGGAAACTGAGTGATCTCCAATGGAATGTACGGGATAGCGGCTGTTTGTGGTGGGAAGTTTTTCAGTTTGATTTTACAAAAACAAGGAGAAGACGATGGATGCACGACGGAGCTCGTGGTCTTCGCCGCGAAAGGAACTTTCAAAGCTAGATTCCCGATCGTAAGACGGATGAACGGACAAGGATCCATATCTCTTCGCACCAGAAAGAAGATCAATTAGGGTTTTCAGGAGACGGAGAAAGAGAAGAAAATGTGACTAAGGGTTTAAGGAGAGCGACATTAATTGCAGGAAGTGTTCTGGAATTAAGCGGATGAAAAGGAGGTGACGATAAAACGCAGCGTTTTAATGGCGCCGTTAGATTATCTCAACCAGGCACACAGTCATCTTCTTCCTTCTCTGTAATGTCTCTAGTTTTAATATGGGGACAACAAGGAAGCACATATTACATTTTTTCCATTTTTGCATTCGCTATTTTGTTTTCCTATATTTTCCAGAATTGTCCAATACATCCGTATTCTATCCCAAGTTAAAGATGAGTACCAAACTTTTTAAATTTAACACTTTTAACCCCATAATCTACACTGATATAGATGAGCAGCTTCTAGTCTAGTTTTAAAAGATAAGGAAAAATGTCGCTGGAGCATAGCTGGGAACAGGCTGGCAAGAAGTGCCAGCTCGGAGAGAGGTTGACGCTATTCTTCTCTCTCTACCTGGTCAGTGACCAACCACACAAAAACATAGGGCTCCACTTCCTTTAATTTACCAAATTGCCCTTCATGGCTTACGTGTACGTTGGCAGCTTTTACTGCCTTGATCCGGGGAATCTTTCTGCGGTTCCGCCTCTATGCGGAACTCACGTTTTTGTGCCAAGTCATTTTTCCTTAAATATTTAATTTTAATTTTGAGAAACAAATTTAGAAAAACAAACAAACGATAATGTATCCTTTTCACTATGTCAAATTTTATTTTACTTTTAGCTTTGATTAATTATTGGCGTAATGTTAAATAAATCTCCATGCAGTGATCACTACTTTCCCAAAATTGAAAATTGGAGTTTGACTAGTGACTACTTATTTCCACATCCAATCAAAATTTTGAATATTTTGGATGTACCAACAAGAGAAACGAACGACTAAATCATATTTGTGTGTTCCGGACTTTGGTTAACTTATCACATCAACTAGTCATAGTTTCTTTAAATGCGAAGTTAATAATCGCCATTTCGATAAGAATGCAGTGTTTTTGGGTTATGGAATGCAATTTTGTCTACAACAATAAATTAATAATGCGGGTCAACAAAATAAAATAAAGTGGAATTCTTTGGGGATTGGACGAGAGATATGCGTGCACGTTTACGACAAATTAGATTCAATTAAGTAGTTGGTTAGATAAGTAGCTTAGGTGAAGCTGAACGAGGATCGTCGATGAAAGCTGGATTTTGCTCTCTTTTTTCCTTTCTTTTTTTTTCTCTTTTAAATGACATCTTATTTCTTCTTCTTGCCGCATCATCATACGCACGTGCACTTTTTAAATCAATCGACAGAATGTCAGAAATAATTGAAAGCCCATTAGAATATTACATAAGCCCAATATAAAGCAAAATAATTGAAAGCCCATTTCAAGAAGCTCACACGCAGCTGCAGGTTTGGTTTGGTCGGAGAAAGTAGAAAGGCAGCACGATTTGGCACAGTTTAATCAATTCGGAGGAGACGATCTTGGTGTTGCAACAAAGTGGTGCTGCATTACACGGAAGAAGCCTAGCAAAGCAGTAGAAAATTAAAGGAAGGAGATGAAGGCGTTAGGGTATTGGTTAATGGTGGTTGGTTCACTGAGATTAGCTTCTGTTTGGTTTGGTTTCTTCAACATTTGGGCTCTTCGTCTCGCTGTCTTCTCTCAGACCACCAGTTCAGTTCTTTTCTCCCTTTAAGCTCCATTTCTTATTGTTCTTAAATCAATTCGTGTTTGGATTTCGTTATTTTCGTTACAGTTTCCGTGCATATTTGCTCGAATGATCTAATGGGAAATGTTGACATAGAATCTGCAGTTACTTCAGATTTCTTCTATCAATTGACTTCCTTAGTATCAGTGAGTCAATGGTGTTTTGTTGTTTCAAGGAGAAATGATAATGTCTAAGTTTAGAGTAACAATTTGTCGATCTCATTTGTGCGGTAATTTAGGATTGAATCTTCCTATTTGTGTGTGTATGATTTGGACGTGCATTGGTTCATCCAATACAGATCGAATTTGGGATCCCTAAGCTCTGAGATGTTGAAATATAATGATGAATTAGATTATGAATTTTATTTTTTTTCCTGGATTTAATCTTGATTTTTGCTAGTACATTGTATTTAGAAGGTCAATGGTTTGTGCATTAGAAGCCAATTTGGATTTTTAAGAAGGAAAGTCTAATCGGATTCTCTCAACATATTTCTTTAGCTATAAAGTTGAGGTAGCTGGAATTGAAAGCAACACATGCCCCATTAATTGATTTACTATTGCTCAAGGGCTCGAGCAAATAATCTATGTTCCATGAAAGCTGTTTAAATCGATTTGATTGCTACATTTTTAATAACTCAAATAGGTTTTACTTACAAGTAACCCAGATATAAAGATGGCGCGACTAGGGTTGCTGTTTCCATTATTATAGAATTGAAAGGGAATCGTTTTGAAGAAAGTTTTTGTGTTGTTGATTTCTCGGTGTAGTGCTTCCCCTATGCCTCCTATTGGTATATTGTATTAGTATTGTGCATGATTTTCCGTAAGTTCAACTTAAGCTAAATATCAGGAAGGGGGAAAGTACTTGGATCTAGAATTTGGTTGGCTTTGATTAGAGTTTACAGAGTCCAATGCATAACCTTTTTTGGTGGGATCAATATGCAGTTTTTCTTAAAATACTGTTGAAGTAAATCAATGACCAAGTGAAATGTATCAGATGCTGTACATGTTTTAGACTAGAAGTAACTTGATGTTTTCTTTTCCTTTAAATGTATCATGAAGTTTTTGGCTTGCAGCAACATGGCAAGTGTTTTGGAACCTTGTTATTTCCTGTGACTGTAGGGCCACCGAGATGTTAAGTTTCTTGATTTAACAAAAAAAAGTAATAAGTTTGCATCAAATTAGCTAGCAACTTGAGAACAGGAAACAAAAATGGTTTATCCAGAAACAACTAATTCACATTGTTGAAGTCTCTATCTTTATAAGTTTTCTCAAGTGGTGGCTCCTTTCCGTTCATAAGAATCATATATATGTCGTCATGAATGAAATGTTCATTTTATTTGAACTGTTTTGCAGTGAGTGAAGTTCATGGACGGACATTCGGAGTATGGACTCTCTTAACCTGCACTCTCTGCTTTCTTTGTGCATTCAACCTCGAAAACAAGCCGTTATACTTGGCTACCTTTCTCTCATTTATCTATGCCTTAGGCCATTTTGTGACCGAATACCTCTTTTACCAAACAATGACCATAGGGAATCTTTCAACAGTGGGCTTCTTCGCAGGTATGACTTGTGGCAATGACCACCACTCACTCTTGTTTCAAACCAGTTAATATAGACTGCATTTATCGTGTGAATGACCCTCGTGTTTAGTTGCCACCGTTGAGTTTGGAACCCTGAACAGACTGCCGGTGATAAGCCGGAGGACTAAAGAATATGTTTTTTAACAGGCACATCAATTGTGTGGATGCTCTTGGAGTGGAATTCATTTGAACAACCGCACTCCAAACTTTCTTGATGTTTGTCTAAGGGCATGTAACCGAGTATTTCTTCTTATAAGACTGAAAAGTTCGATTGTTTCATATATGTTTGGGCCCCTATATATGTTTCTGACATCTCTGATGGAGTCGTAAACCTGAGACTTGGTCAACTTGATCTATGAGAATACTAGAAATTCATGGATTTTTTTTCTCCAACTCAACCAATTCATTGATTGCTTTAAGTGTTGTTAATGTTATGTTGAGTTTGAGACAGAGATTGAGTTTAGTGTATTTTTTGCATTTATTAGATTATGATTATAGCATCTATGGTCAATACTCAATAGAGTCTGACATATAGAAGCCTCAAGCCTGTTCCTCTCCGGGCAGATAACAGAGCCATTTTTTGCTTTCCTTTTATTTCTTGTGCTATACTAGTTGTAACCAAAAGAATTTAATTTTTCTTCAACTAAGTCTCTAGAAAAACTGGTAAACCTAATAAACTTACTAGATAACATAATTCTATTTTTAGCAATATGTCTAATATTTTTCCCGCCATCTTCTGATAATTACTTCACACCTATGGCTCAAAATTGTCAACCATGTGTTGTACAACATCTGCTCCAGCTGAATTGATCATTTTTGTTTTCACCTGCAATGTTTTCCAAATTTGAGTAGGAAGGTATTAATGGCATTGATGATGATAATGACATCACCATAAGAAAAACGACCATGATGATTGTCTGGTTATGACGATGATGATGAAAACTTGCCTGAATGGTATTGTGAGCAAGAAATCTTTGCAGGGTTCCTCTGAAACTAACATCAACTCGTTCCCAGCTCAGTTTTGTTAATTCTCTTATCATCTCCTCTGCAAAAGAAAATTGTTCAACTATTATGATTAGAAATAAAGATAAGAATCCCGAAAATGATAAGTCGATTTTCCACTGAACCAACCTTCTGTATCAAATTTTTTGAACCCGACAGAATTGGTCCCTGATCGAACTTCCTCGCGGTTATTTGCAGTAACTGCTGCTTCAACATTCACAATGTGAGGATACTTCTCGTTGACTGGAGCGCGCTGAAGCTGAGAAAGTCAGTGTGAAACTAATTCAGTATAACACACAACACTATAATATTAAACACTAGAAAGTTAACCTTAGGAAGCTGGTTGTGACGCCGGATAGACGATGTACTCCACCCAACAAGGTCTAAGAACAAGGGAGGTCAAGGTTTCAAATGAATTGCAGTAGCCACAACAGTTCTAAGTTTTTTTTAGCTTAATTCACATTGTAAGATCAGTGAACAAGTAGTGAAATAGTCTAAAGAGGTCCGAGAAAGAAAGGATACGGTCAAAACTCGTATTTGCATAAGCAATACGTCGCTTGAAGCATCTCAAAGCAGAACTGTTCACAAAAGCAGAAACAAAGTAATAATAACAACATTAAAAATCATCTGAACTATGCAAAGCCTCAATAAGCTATGAACTAAGGAAAAAAAAAGAAAAAACTTCAGTAAAGGAACTCACATGAATTTAAGTTCTCTAGAATCATTAACCATTTGAATGAGTAATGGAGGCTTTCCACCATCACTATCAGCCAGAAAAAGATGTTTCCCGGTTTTACCAAGACACCATGACATGCGCGTAGCTAATCTCTCCAAAGTGTGAGATCCAGAAAATAATGGGACCTGATGCAGTCAAAATGCAACACCATTAACCAAATTGTAAGTTTTCATGTTGCAAAATTCTACAAATTGCAGCAAGCTTACAGGAGGAAGAGACATAAAACTCAACATCGAAGTCTAGTTCATAGTAGATAGTGATGCATTTTTTCATTTATAATTGAAATTTATTAATTTCAATTACTTTACTTTTACTTAATAATCTTAGCAATTGCATCGATATGCTTTGCTTACTCTGAATAGAAAATGAACTATTAGAACATTTAGGATCTCGGCTCTGCTCTAAACATATTGATAGCAGATTCAAGTGTTAGAAACGTAAAATAGAACTGTTCTCAAATCACCTGCTTATGTCCTCTTGAACCAAGGTGTGGGGTTGCAGAAGTTATAAAATACACAGGCTCCAATCCAGCGATTCTCTCTATAGGTTCCTCTACCGGGCATTTATCCCCAATGTCGTCACTGTTTTGTGGAAGCTCTTCTCGGGGTTCTTGCTCATAAAGACGCCCAATAGCATACCTAGCAATCAGGCCACCTAAAGAATGTCCTACAAAGGAAATCTTCTGGAGTCTTGGGTGACGTTTGATCACCGACCTAACCTAAACAAAAGAGACAAAGAGTATTACTTGAGCTGGAAAAACTTAAGCAGAGATAAAGAAAGCAGGTTCTACATAAAAGGATCTAGCATTCCGATTGAAACAAGGCTGAAATATAAGCAGCATTGAGACAATAACACATACATACCTCTTCAGCTAATCTTTCTCCCATAACATCAACACCAACAAATGTCTGTGTCGAATGGTTGCGTTTACTGCCTGCAATGATTGTAAATTACCACAAGTTAGTCTCTGCAAATGTAAAATCCAACGTGGTAACAAGATGTAGAATTGGATCGTCATGATAAAAAACCAGTAAAGTGAGATAAAATATCTTAGCATTTGCATCTAAAGTGTGGTTTCTTGCATGAATCGATCTGTTCTCAAGACCATTACGAGTATACTCTGTTTGATTGCAAAATCATATGGATGGAGAAGAACTCACAGTGAACGACGAGATCTTGTGGATACTTCTTGAGCATCTGCTTAGCTGCGAATCTCCAATCCTGAGCACTGTAAACACATAAATTTCAGAAGAGCTTCAAAATTGAACAAAATGAAGCACATAGCAAAGGAGACACAGAAGCCTAAGGACCTCCCGATGAGACCGTTGACCATGACGACTAGGTGAGTCGGCTCAGTGAGTTCGCCAGGGAAGTCCACAGTCAAATCGACGTTTCCACTCTCGTCTGATTCAGCTCTGAGACAACCCATCCAATATTTGTTCTTCTTCGTTGACTTTGTCTCTTTATCCCAACCCTTCCCGCTTCTCTTCGTGTTCATCTTCTTCTTTGACCCACCTCCTTCGAAATAACTTTCAACACGCTCATCATCTTCTGTGTTTCTTGAAATCGGGCTGTCTTCTTTCTCCATGATTACGAAACGAAAAAGGAACTTTGAAAACTTTCCAAAATTGGAAACTTTATGCGGCTTAATTCAAGGTCGCCATGTTGGGAAAATTCGAACTCTTGCGTGTGTTTTGGACTTCAAACGTCAAAATTTCAAACGTTGTTTTTCAGTCGTTGGGTCGGTCCCCATAAACTTATTCGTCGTTGAAACGCCATTGACATTTTCTTTCTTACACATCTGAGAACGATGTGGCAACTCTTTGCTTTTTCTAGAACGCATGTAATAACATGTCGAAATGAGCCAAAAATGTGATTTTGGGAGTGAAAAGCTTATTTTAGAAATGATGATAACTTTATAAGACAAAGCCCGGCCCAACTATTTTCAAGTATTGGATCCCAGTTTGCCCAGAAGCTTCGTGAGTTTCTTCTGTCTGTTTCATCTGGAAGAGTCAAACCACAATTTTGACTTTTTGTTTTTTTTTTGAATAATCAGCCACCCAAACCCAAACGTCGAAAACAAGAGAAGAATTAATCAAAAACATTAAACAGAAAAAAAAACCTCCAAACGGGGAAGCACGAAACAATGATCCGATGAGATTGTTTACCATTCTTCTCCCAACTCCAAAGTCTCGCTGATTGATGTCTGTTGGACTTCTCCTTCAACTAATCACCTTCCTGTTTCTTCTCGCTCCTCCTTTCTCTTCTTTCTTAATCAAAGGTGAGATTTCTAATTGACTTTTTTTAGGGGGTTGACCTACGAATGATAATAAGTTTTGAAAAAGAAAATGATCAACTCTTAACATTGTGAGAGAGGGTTAAACATGAACTAATATAACTCCTAAAATTTTCAATAAATTGGGGCTTTATTTTTTACTTTAAAATAAGGGGTTTTAGGCTAATGCCTTATTTTCATAAGCATAGGCACGCCTCTCTGTGTAAGTGCCTCTACTTTCCCCTCCACTCTCTATATCAATCTCTCTATCCCTCTTTGTAATTTCTCAAATATTTTATTCAGAGTTGGCACGAAAAGAATCTTCAACAACTTCTTAAGAAACTATCTTCTTCAGAGTTGGCACAAAGCCGTACAACATTCTTCATATATGGCTCTTCGTTGCTTACTTCAATCCTCAACAACTTCATCTTATCTTTCTAATGTTCGTACTTTCTTCCAATACAACAAAACTACAACTTACATCATTTGAATTTTTTTCAAGAATAAGAAGAAAAGGACGTTTGCTTTGGTTGAAATAATACAGATCTGGGGATTTCGTATGCATGGGACCAAGGCGGCAGCTTCTGTTGTAGAAGAATATGTCTCGAGGGCAGAACGGTAGTCCTACCCTCCTATCAAGTACAACATTTGTCCTTTCTTTTTCATTGTCACCACTCAGATTTACTAGGAACATAAAAAACCAAAATTGGTAAAATGTTAAAAAAAAAGATTGTGTGATGGGAGCTCTTAATGTGGTGGTTGCACCTTCAAGCTACTAACCCGGTCATGGGTTTTAACCAATGGGGTAAGAAAAAGCCAATTGTGTTACTAGTTTTTTTTTTCCAGTAAAAAAGAGCTGATAGTGTTTATGTTTAAAAGTTATCTTTTGTTCTGAATACTCTGATATTATAATAGTTATCACTAAAAAGAATCATATATGAAACGAACCTTCAAGAGACAATTAAATTGTTTTATTGTGTTACAGTGAGGATGAAGAGAAACTTCGATCAGGGTTGCCTTAGCCGTTACGGCAGCATTGAGCTAAACCCTGCTGCTGGAATTCTCAACTATGGCCAGGCAAGCTTCAAATGTCATCCAAAATCTCACAAAATATGCGATGATATTAAAACGATTTTGTGGTGGATTTTGCAGGGACTAATCGAGGGAATGAAAGCGTACAGAGGAGAAGACGGTAGGGTTCTTCTCTTCCGTCCAGAGCTAAAGGCGATGCGTATGAAGGAAGGAGTTGACAGAATGTGTTTGCATTCTTATTCTGTTCTACAGTTTATGGAAGGTGTTAAGCAGGTTTAAAGCCTTTGTTGTAGTCAGAGATGGTAATGGTCATGTTGGGTTGGGAGTGAAGTGTTCCAAGGAAGTTGCTACAGCTATTAGAGGAGCCGTTATTCTCGCTAAGCTATCGGTGGTTCCAGTGAGAAGAGGTTATTGGGGTAACAAGATTGGGAAGCCACATACAGTGCCGTGCAAGGTAACTGGGAAATGTGGTTCTGTAACTGTGAGGATGGTTCCAGCTCCAAGATGTGCTGATATTGTTGCGGCTAGGGTTCCTAAGAAGGTTCTTCAGTACGCATGAATTGATGATGTCTTTATTTCCTCAAGGGGATCTACCAAAACCCTGGGAAACTTTGTCAAGGTTGATTTTTTCCCCCTTTTTATAGTAATCGCTTGAGAATCTGTAGTTAACTTGACAATTTGGTTAGTCTTATTGTTCACAATGTAGCTTTGAGCTCTGAATTTCTATGGTCTGTGAGCATGAATGAAAATTGCTCTTAATACTTGACTCTGCAGCTCGGTCAGTAGTTCTTTTAGTTAACTTGTTTGCAAATTTCTAGTTCTGCAAGCTTTGAGCTTCTATGGTCTGTGAGTATATGAATTGTGATTTCTTCTCGCCGGTTATGATTGATCATTGTTGTTTCTCTGTTGCATACAGGCTACTTTCGATTGCCTTCAGAAGACTTACGGATTCCTTACACCCGAGTTCTGGAAAGAGAGTAGATTTTCAAAATCACCCTACCAAGAGTACACTGATTTCTTGCCAATGCCTGTGTCGAGCAGCAAGCATATTACCGAGGTCGAAGACCAAGCCTAGATTAATAAAGCTCTTCCTTTTTTTCTCCTTGATGAATTAAGATCTTTTTTTTTTTTTTTGTTCGAAATCATGCTTACTAGTATAGGTTGGCATTTTTTTCCAAGTTTTCTAGTGAATTTTTCATAGACTTATTTTTCTAAACGTAATGGTGGAATTTGCAGTAGCTATAGTGAATGGAGAAATGGTTTAGTTTGATGCTTCAAAGACATGAATCTGGTCTCCTCAGTCGTATGCATTCTTTATTCGGAGATTTTTTTTGCATATAACAATTCCCAGCTAATCGTTAAATCAAAGGTCTTGTCGTAATCAGTAAATTAATCTACTTGGATTCTACTTGGCCAAGTTACGTTTGCATATTCGTAGATTCGCAGCCAAAATTATCGTAGATTCTTTGAGTAGACACGACAAATGATTAACCAAGGTTCAAAGCAAAGAAATGAGGATCGTACATATTCCATGTAGTTTAATATTTTTAAATTTCCAGTTGGAAAAAGATTTATTTCGTTACTTTCAAATGGAAAAAAATACAAAATTAATATTGTCTGTGTAATTTAGGCCGTAATTGTGTGCTGAATAAATATTCTACTGAATTGATATTTATATCAATTTACAAATATTTTATAAATTCAATTTCATTTGAAGGTTCCTTTCATTTACTTTTACCCCATTTAAAACGAAACAAGAACAAGAGTCCGTTGATATCGTTAAATTCAAGTTCGAGAGAGACACGTCTAGATCTGATCAGGTAGGTAGACACAAATGACGAAGCAAAAGAAAATAATAACACAAGACAAGATCAGAACTCCTAACCAATTTCCACTTGAGACATAAAAAAAGAAAGAAAAAAAAAACGATTTGCCAATATAAAAGCAGACACTTCACATAAGCTTTGCAATCACTTGCATACTTAATTTGACACTGTGCTTGGTGTTTCCTCACCTTCTTCTTTTTGGTAATCAATTAATCATCCGAGAAATTTCTCTCCTCTTTTTTTTTTGTTTTTGATTTTTAATTAAATCAATAGAATCCTCTTTCACAACCAAAACAGAGGCTCTGCAATTGTGTAGATGAACCAAGCAATCTCATCTCTACGCAAAAGTCTGGTTCTACCTCTTCATATACATATTCGTCTGGTATAAACTGGAAATATTGTTTCTTACAATCTAATGATCTCTTATTACTTAAGACAAAACTCAAATCTCAGATGCAAACATGTTTTGTTTTATGATGAACAGCTACAAACTTTTGCTAAGTACAACGCACAAGCTGCCTCGGCCTTGCAAGAAGAGCGTAAGAAACCTGTTGATCAGTAAGCTTTTTTCCTGATCCAACTCATACTAATATTGCCTTTTACCATTGGAATGCTCTGTTTCAAAATTGTTGTTCTGTATCATATAGAAACGATGAGTATGCGAATTTGGATTGGGATAATCTCGGGTTTGGTCTAACTCCAGCTGATTACATGTACGTCATGAAATGCTCTAAAGACGGCGAATTCACTAAAGGAGAACTTAGTCCCTATGGGAATATTCAGCTAAGTCCTTCTGCTGGAGTCTTAAACTATGGACAGGTAAGGCTCTTGTAACCTTAAATGTTTCTTGTTTTGCCTCTGAAATGTTTGATCAATGGAGGTTTTGGGATTATTTGCAGGCGATATATGAAGGTACAAAAGCATACAGGAAAGAAAATGGGAAGCTTCTTCTCTTTCGCCCGGATCTTAACGCTATCCGAATGAAGCTTGGTGCTGAACGGATGCTCATGCCTTGTCCTTCGGTTGATCAGTTTGTCGATGCAGTTAAACAAACCGCTCTTGCAAACAAGCGTTGGGTAAAAAAAAAAAAGCTTTATTGTAACATATATTATCTTCTGATGATGTTTCTTTTGGGATCTGATTAGTGATGTGAGTGGTGTGTTTGGTCAGGTTCCTCCTTCAGGAAAAGGATCTTTATACATTAGGCCTCTGTTGATGGGAAGTGGTCCAGTTCTTGGTTTAGGTCCTGCACCAGACTATACATTCATTATCTATGCATCTCCAGTTGGTAACTACTTCAAGGTATCTATATGCTCTCTTTCTCTTCCTGTTTGAACTTTTTCTCTGCGGCAATGGACGAATAGAAAAGGTTTTCTCCTCTGGTTTGTAGGAAGGTATCGCTGCTCTTAACCTCTACATCGAGGAAGAGTATGCCCGTGCAGCTCCTGGTGGAGCTGGAGGCGTCAAGAGCATCACAAACTATGCCCCTGTAAGTGTTGAAACCAACTTAGTTTCAAGGTCACATTGCAAAAGAGTTTTGATAACCATATATGTGTGTAGGTTCTGAAAGCACTGAGCAGAGCCCAGAGTCTTGGGTTTTCAGACGTTCTTTATCTCGACTCTGTCAAGAAGAAGTATCTGGAAGAGGCTTCTGCTTGCAACGTCTTT
Source organism: Cardamine chenopodiifolia (assembly GCA_963922655.1). Taxonomy (NCBI): domain Eukaryota; kingdom Viridiplantae; phylum Streptophyta; class Magnoliopsida; order Brassicales; family Brassicaceae; genus Cardamine; species Cardamine chenopodiifolia. The sequence continues at coordinate 2,043,273 of OZ000467.1, forward strand.
GTTGTAAAGGTAGATATATTGTAGTGTTTCAAGTAAAATCTCTTTGTTGCATCCTAATTGTGTCCTTGACATTGATTCAGGGTCGCACAATCTCAACTCCTGCAACTAATGGAACAATTCTTGAGGGGATTACGCGGAAAAGTGTGATGGAGATCGCAAGTGATCACGGTTATCAGGTAACACAAATCAAACTGCTTCACTCAAACACACCAACATTAGTAATAAACTCAGTTAAGTTTTACACCTGAGATGTGATCAGGTAGTAGAGAAGACAGTTCCTGTAGATGAACTAATGGATGCAGATGAAGTTTTCTGCACTGGAACTGCTGTAGTAGTTGCTCCTGTAGGCACTATAACATATCAGGACAAAAGGTAAATACTCACATGGCCTGGATCAAGTTTTACTCTAACCTTAACCAAAGATTTGGCCTGATGCAATAATCCTTCTGAAACATTCAGGATAGAATACAAAACCGGGGATGAATCTGTCTGCCAAAAACTGCGTTCGGTCCTCGTGGGTATCCAGACAGGATTGATTAATGATAACAAGGGATGGATCACAAATATCAACTGAGAAACAAATCTTCAACCTTTTGCCACAAGGAGATTACTTTTCATTTTACACAAAAATGAACAACACTTTTATGTAAATTTATGTACGAAACAGAAACATGAAAGCTCTTTTGCTCCTTCGTATTTAGTAATAATCATTGTCTTCCACAAATTTACCAAGAAAATGTCATCTACGTGTACAGAAGTGGTTTGGACTTTGGAGCATAGTTTCATTTCCTCCTGCAGTAAACTATAAAATTCACATTTTGTTTTAGCAGGCAGAACTGTAAATGTTTCGATGGCTTCCCCATTTCTTACTTTCATCACCCATAAGGGTCTCAACTTCTAAACTTTTGTAACTCAATTGGAAACACTTTCTCATGTGAGGAGTCAAAGTATACATTGTAACACAAGTATATCTATGTTCGTTTGTAGATCTCGACAAATCCTGGGGAATATCGATTTGGTGAAGCACTGGGACAGGACTTCACCTCAAGATCTTGACCAGATTTACTTGTCCGGAAAGCCCACATTTCTTCAGCTTTAAGATTCTCTTTCTCAGGCTTAAATTGTTCAGAATCTGATAACACCTGATCTGAGCAAGGGGAACTGCATCCAGCTTTGCTAGATTCCTGAGGGCACGATGGTATCTGAGAGTATGCAGCTTTCAAGTTGTTATGTATCTCTTCCATCTTTCCTGTCATCTCATCTGCTCTGTCCATAGCGATAAGAACCTGAAAGAAACTCACACGTCAAGATCACTCAGGAGATGCAAATCGAGGTTATGTGAGAATGGGCAATTTATATACCTCAGCTGGATATTTCTGGAATATGGGTGCAAACCTCTGTCGGCAATACTCACTAAATAGAAGAGTGAGAAGAATTAATGGGATGGTGAAACCTGAAGCAACTGTTGATAGCTTTAGACCGAAAAATCCCAGAGCTATAATTTGTGACAAGATCAGTGAAAAGATTGTTGTGTTGTGAAAAACAGGCCAATATTGTCCACCGCTTTCATATTTTGTAATGTACACGTTGATTATCTGCAAAAAAAAAAAAAAAAAAAAGAAAAACTTGATTGGTTTACCTAGTGCTAAGAGCCTGGCACTACAACTACACAAATACATAGTTAGGTCTCTATGTCACAATTTGTTGAAGTGGTTTTGATCAGAGCAGATATGTGTCGCATGCGTACCTGATTTTTGTATATAAGATATGCAAGAAAAAAGTAGAACAACAGAAACGGCAGTATTAGAGGCGCTATGACTGCATTAGTGAAACCAAGAAGCCCGAACAAAAGTAGTCGTGGGATTTCCGTATGGAATGGAAACCTAAGTGTTTCATATGAGTCATCCTTGTTCTTCACTATAACTTTCGCTACCAGATTCCAGATAAGACCCACAGGTTGCATGATTTCACATGCTAAACCAGCCCAACCAGACGTGAAACAATAGGTGATGAAGAAGCCAGCCTGCATATAGTCAAATGATTGTAGCCATATTCAGAATCGAAATAACAAGGTGACCACGCATGGTAGGTCTAAAACTGCAAGAAAAGCCCATTTCAAAAATGAGCTATCGCATGGGGAAAAACACAAATCTTACACGGAATCACAAGTCAATTTGAAAGATGCCATGAAAGATAGAGAGGGAAAGATCTCAATGCTAGTGTACGGATGTATCCAGGAAATGTACATGTGAAGGTAAAAACTTTTTAACATTTTAGAAAATAAACAAATACACAGCGTACAAGGAAAACTATGAAAATTACCTGTGTTGGAACTGCTTTAGCAAGTTGTGCAGGTATGTCCCTCACACTAGAAAAGACGCTCAACTGCCTGATAACAGAGCCTGATAGAATATTGAAGAAGAACACATTCCAGATGGTGAAGTATAAAATTTTGATACATGCACTTTTCTTTCTTAGACTCCGAGAAATGCATCCCTCCAAGGTTGAAAAGTACATCATCAGTGGTGGAACGGTATAAAAGAATAAAACCAATATCACACTTGGTAAGTACCCTGTGATGACCTGGTTCATAAACTTGTTCCTGCAATGTTTTTCAAAGGGATGATTAAACTGAAAGATAATAAAAATAAATCAATTACATAGACTTTGATTGCTCTAAATTTAATATCAACTGCTTAGCAGGCATCTTGCAATTTTCTAAAAGCAACGTAGCTAGACCTACTTTTTGGTGCAGCTCTATGTCATGTTAAAAAGAATACGAACAAGAACCTTCTATTACTGAGCACACGAGTAAAGTAATTGCTGGATACTCACTCTTTCAGGACGCCTCTTAGAAAAGGAAAATTCCGAGATAGCGTTTGTAGTTGTGTCATCCCTTGAATAAAGGTAACAGGAATAAGAAACACAAACATGAAGGCAACAGCACCAACAAGGGTTGCTATTTTTCGCATCCAAAGTTGCCGATAAGGTATTCTGATATTCCTCCAGTGAACATCATGAGGCTCTGGAGCTAAGTCTGCCACCCATAACATAGGATTTGGTGTTTGAAGAACCTCCGAAACAACAAGAGCATCATAACGACTCTTGAAAAACACAAAAGCAACGGGACGTTCCTGCAAATGAGCAGAAAAGTGTAAGCCTTACATACAATACATATTCAAAGTGCAGATATTCATAGCTCACACAAAATTAGGAAAACCAGAAAACGTGTCAAGATTATCAAACTATATGGTAAATCATCAAGCATGGTTTACAACTGCAGTCATGCTTCAACTGAATAATCAAGATTTTAAAATATCAGTGCTCAGGCCATGAATGGAGGTATATTTCTTTTTAGTTTTGGCTTTAAAAAGTTAAAAAGTCTTTGTATCACTTAGTCAAGATCCATTCAAAGTCTCAATGTATTTTTTGGGGAAGTTCCCCTGAGACTCAATGTTACTTCTAAAGATCAATTTGTGTCTAAATAAAGGAAATAAATAGAGTCAAATCTCCAGGTTCAGAAGTAAAACGGTGAAGACTAGAAAGTACACACTGTGCCTAGATCATGCAAAGTACAAAGTTCACCTATCAAAGTCAAAAGAATTCCTTACTTCCTCCGTCGTAGCCAAAGTCAACTCACCAAGCTCCAGTCTTTTTACACTGTCTGCCTCGTTAGCAAGGATTTGAAAAGAATTTGTGGCTGTTGGTCCTCCACAAAAGTTGCATGACTTCAAGCTCGGATTACAACTTAAATCAGGAGAAACATGTTTTATAGCCTGACACATCCTCTCCGTCTCAACCTGAGATAGAAAATTGACACGATTAGTATTAGAATCTAATTAACTCAATTGTGTTCCCAAATAGATCACTGCATTTTTCAACTGTATGTTATCATGAGCACACACCATCCACATGTTGGTTAACAAATTTCTTTCGATTCAAAAGGCTGACAGATAGCCAACGAGAAACTGACGTAATACTAAAAGAATAAATCAAAACTCATACCAGCATTCTTTGAATAATGCCATCATGGTAGACCATTAGGTGCGATACATAGCTTGGTGCATAGTAATTTGTGAAGTATTTGCTCACTGTGTCGCTGTAGGACTGCTCAGGAGACTGAGGAACAGCACGAATCAGAATGGTAAAATGACTTGGCTTTGAGGCAGATGCAGTAATATATGCAAGCCTCTTTTTGGCTATGTTCTTATACTCCTACAGCGGCGAAACACATATAAACAGAGTGTGTGTGAGAGAGACCAAAATGATAGAACAAAGAGAGACAGTACACGTGACGTGAGCCAAGGTATGAGATCCTCACAAAGTAAAGAAGAGCACATGCGGCAGAGGATATGATGTACAATGAGAGACAATGAACCCACAACCTGGAAATAAAAAGAGTAGAACTAGAATCAGCACAATCTATCTCCTGCATAGAGAAACATAATCAGGTAGAAATATAGGCTACGGATATTATCTGACAATATTAGTGAGATATGCCATCACTTTACCATCGTGAACGTTGATTAAGGTTCTCAATTGTGAATATTCCCAATGACTCCAAATGGACTTCCTTGTGCTCCATCCTTTGTCCATAATAGTTAACAGGTAGCACAAAGACAATGCAAACGACTGCAACGACTGAGAAAATACGAATGCTGCAGAGTTAACAAAAAGGTAAACTAACTGTGAGAGTTGTGAAGAACGAAACATACCCAAACACCACAGAGAAATTAAACAAATGCTTGTCTATTCAATCACAGTAAATAAAAAAGCATGTTTTTTTTCCTAAGTATTATAAACCTGCAAATGACCATCCTGATGAAAACCACAGCATCTAGACCAGCAGCAGCCAACATCTCGTCCTCAGTAGTTTCCCAAGCTTTCACGAGCCAACTTGGAGAGGGCACAAATCTCTCATACCAAAGAGGATCATGACGTTTAACTCTTCCGCAAGAAAGCATTCGGCCAAAGTAAACACAATAATTGAATGGCTGCTTTCTTAGTATGGAATAGAGCGATACAAGCACTACGCATATCGCTATATTAATCCCAGCGGACGTAAGAAGTGCTGAGACATCCATCTAACTTTTTAGTTCAAACCCTGTCTTACTAAATAATGAAGACAGAGAAGAACATAATAGCTGTTCGAAGTCCACAGGCACAGACAGATGACTGACTAAGAACACAGCAACAATTTTGGTCGTCAAAAGATCTGTAACGAAAAATATATACATATATCTCAAACGCTGCAAAGTAAAGAACTTTGAACTTTCAGACCTAAAATTACGAAGGGATCATTCCCAATTTGAGAATATATAAAAAGACGATTAAACCCTATCGTTTTCTATAATGAACTATCACGACCCACAATTTTATAGAACCTAAAAAAGACAATGAAAACCCAGAACACCAGGAACAGGGGAATCCAAACACAGTATTTCAATCGAGCCGAGAACTCTCTACAACAATCGAAACTATGAGATTTGATCAAAATTTGAAGATGAATCAACAAACAACGAAATCGTAGATAACTCGAACCAAAGAAAAAAACAGTAATTCGAACAATTGTGACTTACATGGACGAAAGGTAATACACTAATACTTTGCTTTGACCTGAAAGGAATCGAGTAGGCCAAAAACCCCAAGAATCAGAAACCCTAAGTATTCGCTCGCTCACCATAATTTCCCATTACTCCTTTTAACCGAATTCCGCGGAGAGTTCGCGTTTCAAATTCGAAAACTTTGCAACCAACTTTTTTTTAAAAAAAAAAGACAATTATTAGGTGAAAAGATATTTATGAGTTGAGGATAATTTATTATTAGATGGAAAGATAACTGAAAAATCATTAGACGAAGGATTCCACGTTGTGTGGTGTAAATGTGGAAATGGCCAGATCATGTGACGTGGCATGACGAGAATGGCCCCAGATTAGTATCAACGTTGTAAAGGTCTTACCTGCCTCTGATACTGACTACCATGTCGGCGAGATTTTGACCGTCCGATCTTAATAAATTGATACGTTCGTGACACGTGGAACTACATCGACAGTTACAAACTGTTTTGCCCGGGAAAATTAAAAGAGGTTGCATATCTAATCCATGTATGTATAAATCGCGTGGTGAGAGTGTGAGACCCATAACAAAGGACCGGACATATTATTAAATATTCCCGTTGGCTCATACAATAACCGGTTTGCTGAGATTTATACATGCTTTATGCGGTATGAATATAAACGGTTTGCTGAGATTTTATAAACGGCATGCTCGGGTTGAGCTTTTAAACTTTTTTTTTTTTAATGATATTACCTAGAAATATCTAAATTTGAATCTTGAAATTACAAAATAAAAGTAATATACGTTGTTACCTTTGTGTCTTTTTTCTTCAAATTTGTTACACAAAAAAATAGTTATTCAGTTTATGATAATAGTTGGATTTACTTGAGGTTTTAACTTTTAAGAGTTGTAACCTGGTGTCGGACAATTAAGAGAGAGAGAGAGAATCGCCGATGAAGCCGTAGGATTTGAAAGATAAAAGTGTAATAACTCAAATATGTACTAATCGGTCATCTCTAGAGTAGCATGACGACAAAATGTGTACAACACTATCTTTGTCAACCCTTTTATCAAACAAAAAAATAACTATTTTTGTCAATCAAACCACTATTGGCATGATAAGCGAGAGATAAATTATCGGCTAGATAAGATTTTAGTCTTTGGTCAAAGGGAACAAATATAAGGCCAAATAGACAAACTCATTAATATTTGTCACCACTCAAAGACACGTGTAACACTCAATAACAAAGATTTGTCGGTCAACTTCTTCATTAACACTGTCGGCAAAGGAAAAAGATGTTAAGAGTCAAATAGATTTGAGACATGATTTCAGTACAATTTATGCATTATGCAGTCTTCTAGCTATAAACGTAAAAGTGCAAAAGGATATAAATGCAATCATCTTTGTCGCTGAGCCAAAAGTCTCAGAATAATCTTCAGACATTCACCAAATGTTGCAAAAGTGAGGGTCTCTCTTGAGAAATTGTGCTCAGTACACACTTCAGTTTCTCTGCTCCAAGCTTCTCCTCAAGCATTCTCCACAATTCTGGAATATTCTGCTCATAAAGGAACGCATATCAGAATAAGAAATCAATGAATCAATAAAGGAAAATAACTCAGAGAATTAAAAAAGGAAGAAAAATCAAGTCCACCATATTTCCGACCTGCATCATTCTGCTATACCGAAAACTCTTTAATCTATTTTTCTGCAGTTACGTGATCGGCAATAGTGGCATTTTTTTTTATTGACTTTATTTGGACAATACACCGCTGTTACCTTTGTCAGCCATAGCATGTAGACAACAGCATACAGTGATTGAGCTTGAAAATCTTCAAAATTGGTATCCGGAACGGTCATAGAAGATTCTAGAGATGAACCTCATTTTCAATGAAGGTGACAATTTCTTCATTCGTAATGATACTCTGTCCGGTTTTAGATAAAACATCTGAATGATTGCAAGCGAAATATATTATCCAATTAAGAGAGAGGAAGCGCCGGTGAAGTCATAGGGCCTGAAAGAAAAAGTGCAACAACTCAAATAAGTCACACTAATTCAGTAATCTTCATAGTAGCATGACAACAAAATCACAAATCTATCTCTGTCATCCAAACCATTCTACTTGGGTTTAGGCTATGCATTTACATAATCCAATTTGGTTGTTTCTTTAATAACGGATTTTTATGATAGGGCTGTTGAAAACTGTAGGAAAACTCGATACCCGAAAGCCAAGAGGACAACTTGGCTGTCCTCTTCTACCAGTAAAGCGCATTGTATGATATTTTACCACCTTTTACTACAGTACAATACAGATATCGGTGCTAGATCTTCGTAACGTGCTCATCTCTACACTAATTGATTTTTGAAGACCAAAGATAATCATACCTCTCGTCCCACATAACGTTCTATCAATTCTTTGTTCCAATCCAGCTCTTCCTGTCAAATAATTGTAAAGAGGTTTTAAGAGCCATTCTCATTTCCAGCACAAATGTACAAATAAGATTTACCCAGCGTGATAGTAATGGTACCGTAACAGGGATGGGTTACCAAGGAAGACAAAGCGTACCATCCATATTTTACGTGCCTCAGTTTTATCAAAAGCATTGCTTCCTTTCACATTAAGTGACTCCAATATCCTGAGCATCAGCCGCTGGACATTCATTAAAATAATCAGTTGTGAAGCTGTATGGAACACTTCACCAGATTGAATGGAGAATGATAGTGGGACTTTATACTTCCGAGACCTAACATAACTTGGAGAAAATTCACGACCGCATTCTTACTAGATTGATGTACATTCTAGCTTTACCAAAATCACATAAATGAAATATGCAGCTCTTACTCTGCGATAATGGAAGCAAGAACTATCAGCTACATGCAGCGCTGCCCACCTTTTAGATTTGTTCAACTCTTGTAGCACCTAGAACAACATATATATGTTATCAAAGCCACATAGTAGAGAAAACTTATGGTGGCTCACTCTTTGGAGAAATTATGAAATCTGACTAAACGAAATGTTCACAAGTTCAGACTATATGCTCAAAATATCAGGATATCTGAAGAAATGTAGAGAATGATTTACCTGCTCAATTGCCATGTACGAGACCAATCAGCAACGGTGATACCATGCACGATAGTTAAGGAGCCAGTTTCTTTTAGGAGCAGAATACGTGCTCATGCGTCATATGAGTAGGAACTGTAATGAGTGATGGACTTTTGAGGATAAACAAATAAAAATCTTGGAGTGACTGACATTTATAACATTTCATGTCACAATGAAATAAAAATCTTGGAGTGACCGACATTTATAATATGAAAGCCAAATTGTGAAGACTAGGAGAAACCGATATTTATTTCAATAGATATATGATGAACTTTCATTATTTAAAGCATCAAATCTGGAACTGATCTAAACCTCGCCCATTGATTCCACTAGCTTGGATTCTTTGGTGATAATCACTTGTGGTGTCGAAAATCTCCTAGAATCATCATAATTATCCACCTTCTGATACAATAAAAACCAAATATTATGAGATTTGGGAAAATAATTGGACAAGAAAAGTAGGATCTATTAAGGCTGTAACAGAAACTAAAATGTACTTAATATCAGAAAGTGTGTTTGCATTACTGAAAGATAATAATGATGGGAAACACTGATTCTAATGAATATGTTCCTTTTTCTCTACTAGTCATCGTGACACAGAGGACATATTTGAATAACAGAGAAATATGAGTAACGAAATGATACTGAAAAGTCATAAAGACCGACCTATGGCTCCATGTTGGCTCACTCTTTGGAGAATTTGAAAGAATGAGCCCAGAAAGACGAAGTTCTTCTGAAAATGCCGAAAGTTGGTCCTTTTTTGACAATATCAACTTCCTATCTCCAGGACACACATTCAAGATGAGGTTAAACACTAGGAAACATATCAAGCCAATTACAACTTTTTTACTTACGAGTACCTGGCACTCCATGCAGTTCTGAAGTCTGAGCTTAACAGCAAAACCGTTTGGCTATGCTTCATAACTTCACTCTCCAGAGTACGGGGGGAACAAGAAACCTCAGATGAGATATTGATAATTTGAGACTCATTACATGCGTTTCCATGGCATTTGTACTCCTCAAGCGCAGCCAGAAACACATGTTTGGCATCTTTACATAATTCAATAAGTATATCGGTTGATATTCCCAATTAGTGATCTTGATTCCAGAATTTTCTTGAGGTTCTGTGATTAGGCTGACGTGCTTCTTTATCCAGCATGGTGAACTGTGAGGGGTGAATAAACCCTACTTCATCACTGAATTGAAAGAGAGAAAACACAGTAAGAGGAAGCATGAACTGAGGATAATAGTAAGAGAATATCTAAGCTGAATCAGGAAAGAAACTTATACATGTCTTGTCACCCAAATGCAGTTAGAATCGTATGAATCTAAAATCCTAAACCCAGCTAGTACTATGATCAACAAGAAATGAATGAAACGAATATTATCTGATCATAACTTAAACATCTAATAAGTAAAACAACTCGTAAAAGAAGTTGAAACTTGAAAGGAAAAGCAGAGATTCTTTCATTTTCCAAGGAACCAGAGAAAGCTGTAGTGAAAAGGAAGAACATTATACTGACATGAGAGGGTCGGATTGAAGAACATGCTCGAACTGATTCAACAAGCCAAAGCAATCTTCTTCAGAAGATGATCCTTGTTCCATAATTCCTCCGGTCTTTTCAAAACTATATCTTCCCCGCACTTTCGATATCTGATCAAAGCATTTGAAATTTAAAACAAATAAGCATAAAATATTCAAACTCGATACTGACATATTCCGGGTAATACAAACTGAGACCACACGCAGACATCCAAAAATACCCAAATGAGAAATCAAATTAGACGCAAAAGTGAGTACTTTGTTGTTCTCTCCTCCTTGCCCAAGTCACCACCACGCCACTGGAACCCCGTCACTATCTTCGAGTCCTGAATCCTCGTCTCTCGTTGGCCACAATTTGGAGTTTTCGGTTGATCATTGGTTGGGTTTCGAGGGAGACTGTGCCGGTAGATTTCCTATAATTTAGGGATTTCGCTGGCAAGAATTGAGTTGTTCTCAGACTTCGCTGGGAAAAATCACAAAAAGGATTAAAAAAAATTAAAAGTCAAATATATCGAATCTGATCTATGATTTTCCTTTTTTTTCTTTTTTGATATAATAAGATTTCCTTTTTCCTACAAATGCTAACAAATATTGTGTGATTTACAAGTAACCTATATATACAAGTGAGGCATAGATACATACAAAATCAATTAGAGCAATGGCCACAGATAGTTGTCGGGATTGGTCGGAACTTTATCAGATGTCTGCTTTTTGGTTTTGAAAAAACTGACCGTTACAGATTTTGCTCGAGCCAAGACCGTTTGTTCCTCGTGGTATTTAGCTTCGATATCAACATCACCAAGAGAAAATCAGATTCCGTGGTTGATTCTCTACCAAGATACGTATTGGGAGTTGTTTAATTCGGAAGAAGGAAGGTTTTACAGAACGCAAAACCTAGGTCGTTTTGCTGACTGTCGTGGCTTGGCGACTTGTGGGAGTTGGGTCTTGGTCATAGACAAGGAAGCATATTTCGACATCTTTAAACCCTTCACGCAAGAGATCATTCACCTCCCACCTCTAGAATCAAACCGCAGCACCACATTCTGGAGACGCGGCAACTTTTCATTCGACTTAAACTTCAGCACTGGCATAGGACGGAATGTAATACTGGAGTCTGCGGTTTTGTGGATAGATGAAAAAACCAAAGACTACTTGGTTGTGTAGGCCTACAAAGAAGGACTTTACTCGGGTCGCTGCTTATGTTTTTGCAGGAAAGGAGAGAAAGAGTGGTTTGAGATTCCGCAAAGCAATGTTGTGAATCTACGCGGCTGTTTGGATATGGGCGTACAAAGACAAGAAGCTTTAGATATATACTCACTTTGGTTGCATCAGAATCTTGGACTTTTCTCTTGGAGGCTTGCCTATAGACATCCCCAATAATCCATACGCCGATCGACCGTTTTTGCACAAGTTTCGTCATCCAGCTAATGTCGGAATTAGACTAACCACGTCTGGGGATGTTCTGATGATCCAACGCTTGAGGATACGTACTGATGGAAGTATCCGGTTCCAAATCTACAAGATGAGTACCACTACCCAGTACTGGCTGAAAGTGTGTTCTTTGAAGTTGGAGGAGACGCTGCTTTGGGAGTTAAGCGATAGCAATGGGCAGGACTGGGAGAGAGTGCATTCTTTGGAGGAGAAGGAGGCGCTGATTTGGGATTTCAGCGTCACTTTACCAACCAAAGGGGGAATTAAGAAAGATTCCATATATTACTGTCACACTTCTAAATCATTTAGTCGGGAGGTCGGTGCCTTTGAGATTTCTACGCAGCAGAAGATCGCTACCTATGAGATTCCTCAGCAGACTATCCAACCTATTCTCCACATTGGCAACTTGTTTGGAGATGCTCGTTGGTTCGTTCCTTGTTTTGGTGCTGCTGAATAATCTGCAGTATATTGCTCTGTCTCGGTTAGGTCCGTCTTTACAATTTGTACATTTCTAGGTAGAATACAAGGTTTCACCGAGTAACAATGTTTTCTTTGATTGTTCTCTGTCTCCACAGGAATTTGAAGTACGTTCATATGGTAAACACCATTAACGCACCGATGTGGAGATTCAAATGAGCGATGCAGAATTTTATTATGTAAATTTTACTTTATTTTCTTAGTTTTGGACTCCACAACTATGGGTTTTTTTTAAAGATTATGTTTGTAGACTTGGATATAACAATATTTTCTGATTTCAGTATTTAATAAACGCATTCTTCGTTGAGAAAAAACAACAACAACTGAGAATCCAAATCCTTCGCTTTAGAAAAAATAATATGGAAGAACACATATGATACTTGGAACCAAAGCCATCTTCTATACAAACGCCTGCAAGTTTTTATACGATAACTTGTCCTTAAAGTACTAAAGCTCTGGCTTCAATCGACCTAATTAAGAAGAAGATATTTTAAAGACAAAAACAAAATAAACGACAGAGAGATGAGAGAAGTAAGTTTGTGTAGCTTTGGTTACCATTAGGTGAGAAACTGGACATAGTCGATGGATTTGAGACGAACCCCATTTGGTAAAGGTTTTGTAGTTCACTCTCTAGTGTTGTCTGCAAGATGAGATAAGAAAGAGATGTGTAAGTGAACTTATGGGGGTGCCAAAAGCCATTGAACATGAAATCTTGTTTCTTCTAAGCAGTTGCTTACCTGAGGCAATGGGTTGTATTGCGGATTTGTGGTGGTAGAAAGGTTCGGTATGGTCCCTTGAAAACTGGTAAAAGGATTCAGCCCGAGTGTAGGAGTGTTTCTGTCTCTTGATTGCAGAAGCTGCTATTAGAAAATGGCAGGTTTAGTACTTATGCATCATAAAACTTGCAGACTATTAATTTCCATGTAAAGTTTTGGGGGATTTCGAGCTCTTACATCTTTGTCAAGAATCCTGTCTATATCAATGTTGATTTCTGGATTCACCGTCGCAAGTTTCATAGACAAAAACTGAAGAAAATAAAAGCAGTTTTTCAAGAATGAAAACCTCTTTCACACCAAACCGTGACCAAACTAACTTGAGCGCTTCAAGAATCTCGCATTAATTCTTACCTCAACTTGCTGTTGCAATGACTGAACATAGTTGATGATTTCATCGAGCATAACCGCTTTCCCAGTGATCTAGTTGAACAATTATCAACAATGAAGACTTTCAGCAAAACTTTCTCAGAAATCAGAGGAAGTTAAATCGCTAAAATTAGCCTCTAAGTCCAATACCTTGTTGCATCCTGGAACAAGTTCTTGAAGCAATCTCATCCTTTCACTGATCTTTTCTCTTCTAACCTTCAAACAAAAAAAAAAACGAAACAGCAAACTTCTCAGAACCAGTGATTGGCAGAAAACAAAGAGCGGAGTGGATATATCAGTTAAAAGAGTCCTTACCCTTTCTGCAAGACTGTGACTATTAGTGGCTTGACCTCTTCTTGCCCTCATATGAATGTAGTTTTCTTTCGGTGCTTCTTCGCTCTGTGAGCTCTCCTTGTTCATCGTCTCTTTACTCTGATCCGTTTTATGTTTCTTCTGGCTCTGATCACTTCCCCTTTGAGGGTCTTCTTGATATTCCTCCACAGCTTTCTGCCAATATAACAACACTCACTTGTTTCAGACACAAACCATCAAAAGCTTCTCTCTTTTTCTAATTGTACTTGTCTAATGAGAATCATATCTTGAACCTAAATGCTACCAAACCATATTTACCTTGTTCCATTGTGATTCGGCTTCAGGTTGCCTTCTTTTTCCAGTTGGGGAAGTACCAAGAACACCATCATCTGAAACCTGATGAATTTCCTCATGAGATTCTCCAGCTCTGATCAATCTTCCAACACTTTCCCCTTTCTTGTCTGAACCAAGAAAATGACCAATTTGACCACTTCCACAATCACCAAACGGAAGAAGACTCGCAGACATGTCTACTACATAACCCGAACTGGGTTGGTAATGAGGAAAGCAACTCATCCCTGGATTATCCATCACCATTGAAGGGTAATGAGAGCTTGAGGAACCACCACCACCACCACCATTGACAACTGGATCCCAATCTGTAGAAGAGAAGAAAGGATCTGCCTTTGCATACAAGGGCATTGATGCAATTCCAACTCTTGATATCCCACTCTGATCATCTCCATGCTTAAACCCCATCTCTCCTTCATTACTTTCACCACCCATTCCTTTGATTCAACCCCTCAAAAGAAAATTTCCCAATTTCAAAACCAGTTTTTGCTACTTTGCAAGACTTGACAAGGAACAACTGAAGTAAAACTAGTTTGCAGATTTTATACAGTGGGAGGAAAGAGGAAGAAATGAAATAAGAGAAGAAAAGATAATAAAACCAAATCAACAGAGCATCAAATCTAAATGTAGCAGAAGCAAGTCACAGGTTCTTTTAGGAAAGAGAAGAGAAAGAGAACCCTAGGATAAATGCTTATTCGTACTCAAGTCAAGCGAAGAAAATAATTAAAGAGAACAATAGACTTATCATAGACAAAGAAAGCTGAGGACTTTCAGAGTATAAAGTGGTAACAAGCAATGGATTTAGCTAAGTTACAGCTCATAAGATCTTAACCAGGGAGAAAATAAATTTTAAAAAGGAAAAGAACAAAAATATATAGCAAAGTCACTGTCTCATAAACCAATCTCTTCAGCTTCAAGAGGGAGGGAGGGGAAAAAAAAAAGATTATATAGGCCTTTCACACACAGACAAAAACCCAGATGAATGTAGTAAGCTTGTGAGATCAGAGAACCAAGAATTTGGAGTTTAATGTCACAAATTCCATTAGAAAGAATCAAGTTTGTAAGATCAGAGAATTAAGAATTTTGGAGATTTTAATGGAAGGAAATTGAGACAGACCCTGTTTGAGATACTCCAAGATAGTGGTGACTGGTGACCATTTGAGAGGAGAGAGACTTGTTGAAGTTAACACTAAACAGGGGAGACATAATATGATTATTAAAAACAAAGACAGAACAACTATTGCCAACTGCTTTATTTCCTCTTTTCTTTTTCATTATTACTTTTTTCTTTTGATAAATACACGTCTTAACTTTTACACCTTTTTCTTCACTTTTTTTTTTCTTTCAACACAAGAAAGGCCACACCTGTGTATAAACCGAATTGTAACATTATATGAGTTCAATACGTATTTAACATTAAGTAAAAATATCAAGATTAGGTAGATTTGACAATGTAAAATGGTAAAATGTTAATTTTACTTGTTTTCTCTCAATTTCTCAAAAGAAATATTATAATGTGTAATTATTTTTTCTTATTATCTGAAAGTCTCAAAGCAAGTGGTTCTTCTCTTCATGCCCAAGCTTTGCTTTCTAGCTTCTACTCTGACATGTGCTTTAGAATATTATACTATACAAGTACACATACATGCATGTATATACAGCATATATATATATATATATATATGTGTAGATAATATTATTTTTACTGACACAAATTGCCAACTATATATTCTAACAGAAGACTCTTTGCTGTGACACACTCATATTTTTGTTCCGAGTGCCAACTAAACCCTCTTTTGGAATAATTTGCCGTTCAGCTTTTGTAACAGCCGTGTGATTAAACCACTACCTTTAGATCTCATCTCTACGCCGTTGGATCTAAGCAACATATTTATATTATTTTTTTTCTTTTTTTTACTATTTCCCAGTCTCATTATAATAAGATTTCTTTTTAATTAAAACTCATTCTAATAATGTTTGTGATCACAGGATACTTTCTTAATTTCTCAGAATTAAAAGGTAGTTCGAAATTTCCTAAAAGATTATGGCAAGAGGGAAATATTGTTTTTGTAAATTCTATCAATATTGCAACTTGAAAAAAAAAACATTTCATCAAACAAAAAATGGTGCTTTATTGAAAATGCCGTTATAGATTTACAGTGCGTGAACTTTATGAGGATCCTAAAATCTAGGTGATACTATTTGGCTGTGTTGCCCTTTTCTGAAAACAAGCAAAGTTAAACCGGCAAGACCTTTGACAATTTCTAATAACTTACTTGTCTTTT
Organism: Cardamine chenopodiifolia; assembly: GCA_963922655.1. Taxonomy (NCBI): domain Eukaryota; kingdom Viridiplantae; phylum Streptophyta; class Magnoliopsida; order Brassicales; family Brassicaceae; genus Cardamine; species Cardamine chenopodiifolia. Next base: position 2,059,472 of record OZ000467.1, read on the forward strand.
TATTTCCAAAACAATACCTCTTTTAGAATTATTAATACTCACTGAAATTAAACACACGGCTTGAAATCAGCTAAAAGTTAGTTGCCTTAAACACTCTTTAACTAGGAAATGTTAAACTTATAGAACCCAGGTCTTTAACTTTTATCAACTTAAATATAAAGTCGGCAATAAGTGAAAACTCCATGCTGTAACTTGTAATGACCCGTGATTGTTATAATTCAGAATAGAAAAGTTGGTTGACTGATATTGATGTAGAAACTCATAAGTGATTTCTATATACAACATGAAACAAGCAAATGTTTTCACTTTGACTTTGTTTCATAAATAGGCATGAAAATGTTCGATCTCACTCATTACAAAACTAACGTTGAAAGATTTTTTTTTCTTTCTTTTCCCCTTCTAAACGAAGAGTAGCTAGCTCACTCTTACAGTTGGTGGGTAAATCATTTATATAAAACTCGTTAATCTTTTTTTTTTTACTCATACAGAAGTGAGGATGTGGTGGCAGAAATTAACAATAACATCTAGTTACGGAATGATAATTAATGTTTTGAAACACACAAAGCAATAACTCTTCTATTTTCTAATATCAACAAAATATTCCTAGAATAGTACAAGAACAATATATATCATTGTCATTGGAGGAAACATAAGGAATAAGTAATTCGGAATCTAATCTAACTCATTAAAAAAATGAATATGTATATATATATATATATATAACTCCTAGCTGTTAAAAAGACTTGCACAACCAATAAATCATATGGTCAAACCAACCTTTAATTATTCGGTCAAAGCTCCAATCTTGGTTGTTAACTAGCTGTAACTCGTATTATACCAGGTGAAGCCTCTCTCGTATATAGACGTGGTTGACTATACATGTGTTTTATGCTACTAAAACCTTCTGAAGTTAATATTTGATAAATTCATTAGTATTAGTATATGATATTCTTCTGATCTCAAAATAAATTAGTTAAAAGACTTTTCCAAATTTTGAACTGAATCATTTTCAAGCCCTATGCAAATATATAGTTTCACTATTATAATAAACTAAGATAATTTACACAAATATTCTTTTTATTAATTGAAATTACGTTGGAGATTTCTGATTTTTTTCACATTCATAAAAAAATATACTTACAGATGTAGTTAGGTTAGGAAAAGATAACTTCTTTATTCAACTTGGAAATGCCTATCATCATTGCAAACAAGCAGAAGATTTAAGATCCAACCAAATTATGATAAGTGAGACTTGCACACAACTCTTTCTACATTACTCGAATAATTATATGGGACCAGACTAGATTACTGTTTCACTAAACGCACACACAAACTGATGCACACTTTCATCGGAGGAAACGTAAAACTAAATAATTATGTAGTAATTCTTTAAAACAAAATTATGACTTTTAATTATAAATTTATGAATTATTTCCAATCAGTCAATAGTGAAATTATTAGTTTGTAAGAAAAATGTTGTGTGGTTTAATGTTTTAGATTTGTAATTTTAAATCGAATGTTTTTTAATGGTTGCTGATAAAAGAAAAAGAAAAATTATCATCACATCAACCTTTTTCAATGGACTTTTCAAATTACAAACATCACATACTAGATGTGAATTATTTATAATAACCAATTAACCCATTTATAAATATAACTCTCTAATCTCCGTTTTATGTGCTGTACAAGAAGAATGATACACGTAGAAAGCTAGTAAAAGGAATGATTAAGAAACCTTAATGGAGTTGGTTAAATTAAAGACATGAGTTCCTTATTAAAATCCTTTTTAACTAAAAAATGCCAACTTTGATTAGAGTGAAACCAACTAAAGCGAGGAGATCCTGCGACCACGCCCGCGGACTACTTATGTGGACCCTCTTTTAACTAAAACTACGTCGGCCCACATGAGATGGAAGTGGTCCACACTCTTTTAGTTGCAATGATGCTCAAGATTCCTAGGATCTTTATTATGATCGCAAATCATAAACATATGTATTTACTTCCAAATCTAATCGTGTATTTCTCAAACCATAACAATCCTTTGTACTGTACCTATAAATATAAGTAAATAAGAAATCGTATAGTTAAGAAATAAAGTCTAGAAACCAAACTAAGAGCACATAGACATGTCAATTAGAACTTGTGTCCATAAAAAAATGTGTTCGTGAAGGTTTCTTGACCAACTGGACGTCCGAGAAGTAAAAGCGCAGTATGTTTTCATTTTATAAGTTGCATATAGTCATTGATGTTTAGAATATATTCGAGCATTGTTTCAACTATCGCTTCAATTGTTTGATATGTCTTCTGTTCGGATTGTCGTAGGTCGAGGCTAAAATCATTTATATGTCAAGTGACAAGTGCCATGTTTGAGCTGGCACTAAGAGGTTTGAGTGAAGTTTAGAGGAACTCATGACTGTGCTGTAGACGAGACTGTGTAAGCACGAGACAAGGCTCATATTGTTAAGGACGTTGGAATGAAATTGTGTAAGATTTTATTTCTGGTGACGATATTTGAAACGTGGTAATCACAATACTCTAAGGAAGGAGCTCTGATAGGTAAATATATAAATGATTTTATATCTTCTCAAAATTCAGTGAAAGCTTTACATAGCAATTTATACACATTAGTAGGGTAACATTTAAAGGATATATTTTAAGAAACGTCAAAACGGCTAATTCATACAAGAACTATGGCTCAGAGTCATATACACCAACTACTAAATTTGGCCAATACATACACGAACAAATATAAATTAGCTAAAACATACATTGATTCTAACATAGTCAAATTGTCTATAACCATTGAGTCAGCTCAGCTGTGATGTTTTAAAAAATGAAATAAAACCTTTCTTACAAGAAAAACAGAAAATCTCTATATTTTATTGAAATCTCACATTTATCAATTTCATGATAGTAAATGGGCCTCACGTGAGGAAGCCAACCCGCTAATTCATGTAAAGTGTCTCTCAGCACTTGACTTTCACTCTCAGCGATCGGACGGAGATGAAGCTCATGGAAGCTGGCGTTACAAGTTCTCATCTTCTCTAGTCTTTACCTTTCAGCTCACTTTCGTCGCCGACCCATCGACGTTTTGGGAACTTCTACCTCAAAAATCAGAAATCCTAGGGTTCTCCAATATGGAAGACGCCTACGCCAGATCTGTCACAGAGGTGCTTTGCATTTCACTTCTCAATCTTTTCTTTTGTCAGTTGTTATCGGATTTGAAATGTGTAATATTTGTCTGGTTTGATTGCGATCGCGTATAGTGATAACAAGCCGGTGATGATGTTCATTGGAACTGCTTCACTGTGATTGAAGTGAATTTCTTTTCTTTTGAGGCCTCTCTTAGCTGTTGATTGGATTCTGTTGTTTGTGCAGGTGCTTGATTTCTTTGGTGTAGACCCAACAAAGGGTCTTTCTGATTCTCAGGTATGATTCTGTTGGTTTTCTGAACGGATTGAGATCTCTGTTGTTGGAGAACTTGGAATTTTGAACTTTAACCTGTAACCGTCACCTTGAAGCTTAAATTAATCCTTGGTTTCCGTATATGTAGGTTGTTCATCATTCTAGGCTTTTTGGCAGGAATGGTATGTATTACTTCCACTTCACTTGCACTTCTAGATTTGGTGTTCATTATATTGGATCACTCAAGGTCACAGGGAGATTCTATGTAGATGGTGATGATAGGGTGTCTTGGTGTGTTTCTTCTTTTCAATTAAGCATATGGGACTTGAGAAACTGTAGATTATAGTTTCGGCATGCAATTTAAAGTTCTAGCATTGTAAATTACGTGTCTGAGTACACAGGCTACAGATTTTCTGTTACCTTTGCTTGTGCAGTCCGTAAGAATTCCAATATTGTTGCACGGTAGGAGTGTGCCTCAGTCAAAAATACTCCATTGATTTTGTCTCTGCCCTTAAAAATTTGGAACTTTATGAAATTACTGGAGAGAGCATACCTTTTCCATATAAGTAATAGGATAGCAAATCAGCACTCCGTTCTTTTAATCTTTTGTTATCTTGTTTAGTTCTGATCTTCTTCTTTTAATGTTTTTGCATGTTTTTCGCATGATCTGCAGTACTGCCTGAAGAGAAAAGTAAGTTTGTTAATAACCGTCTTTGATAATGGATCCTTACTTTCATAATTATTTCGAAATGACCATCATGGTTGGGGAGCACCTAAATTGTATTAGCGCTCTGATGATTTGTAATATTTCAATTGGATTTCATTTTTGTTTTCACATTTTCATTCTGTTTCATTTCTCTAGAGTAGAGCTGTTCTATTCCAAAAGCATTTTATGTATCTTTAGCTTTGTTTTAGACTGTCTTAGCTGATTGTGTTAGATCTTCCTTATGGCTCTTCTTAACACATGAACCTAGCCGTTTTTAATGAAGTTATCTAGGAGTAGGATTTAGTTCTCATCTGACATGTGCCAAAATTTTCTTCACTTCTTAACTAAACGCAGGAACTCCATTCTGGAAACTGGTTCTGAAGCAGTTTGATGATTTACTTGTCAAGATATTGATTGTGGCTGCCATTGTTTCTTTTGTATTGGCTTTGGCCAATGGAGAGACTGGTTTAACAGCATTTTTGGAGCCTTTTGTAAGTCGCAACATCTTTTTTACTACTCACAGTGGCATACATATAATTGTTGATAGTTGAAAGCTTTCATCTGTTCATCTGAATTGGCTAGTGAGTTTTTGCAGTGGAGTTTAAACTTGAAAACTTGTTTTACCTTTCTTCTCTCTGGTCTTTGTGAAATATAATTATTTATGTTTCTCTTTTTAAACTGACTAGTTTTTCTTATAGTCTAAATATAATATCTATAAGCAGACTAAAATCTTCACTGGCGGAGGGATTTCAGCATTTATAGGATTTAGATTGTTATATGATTCCATTAGTTTATTATATAATGCACCTTGACCAAGACTTCCATGAACTAGATTTTGCGTGTGGAGTTTTTTTTTTGGTTTCACAATTCTTGTTTGAATATACTATTCCATCACAGGTAATTCTGCTGATATTGGCTGCAAATGCAACAGTGGGGGTTATCACGGAGACAAATGCTGAGAAGGCTCTTGAGGTAGCTTTTATGCTAGGTTTTAAGCTATGACATTGCAGATATATCAGATATCCGTTAAAACAGTTACTTTTATTTATACCGGGCAGTACAAGATCAGGTTGTTCTCTCTTTCCAGTAGGTCCTAAGATCAGGGGTACAAAAGACACTAATGTGCTTTAACATTATGTCAAGATATTTCTATTTTGGCAGTAAAACTGCATTGCTTATCTATCTTGTATGTTCACCCTTTGTCCTCTTGTAGGAGCTACGTGCCTACCAAGCAAATATAGCTACTGTATTGCGAAATGGTACGCATATAATCTGTCGAGCGATTAGTATTACTGCAAAAATTAAGCTAAATTTTATATAGTTCAATTATTCTTACACCAAACTATAATTTAACTGCTTATTATCACGAATTGCTATGCTGTTGATATCTGCTCTAGAGACACTTTCTATTTTGTGTAGCAAACTCTGCTTCTGCCAAGCCAGTATCGTAATGTTTTATGCTCACAACTCTATGTGTTCTGTCGTAAATGACAGTTATTGACATTGAGAATTAAATTTTTGAAAATGTTTCTGCACATTTACTATATTTTTTGGGGACATTGTTCCAGTTGTAGGATATCTGCAAGTTTTTTCTAGTTTGATGTCATCCCATGATAACATGTACATAATGGCAGGGTGCTTCTCTATCCTACCAGCAACAGAGCTAGTGGTAGGCGACATTGTTGAAGTTACTGGTATGTTTGTTCTATTTCACCTAAATGCAATTTCGTGGGAATGGCTTAACTGTTGTTAAATTCTAAAGTCTGCTTTTTTTTATGCATGCATGATAAACAGTGGGCTGTAAGATTCCAGCTGACCTGAGGATGATTGAGATGTCTAGCAATGAGTTTCGAGTTGATCAAGCAATTCTAACTGGTATGTCGTCTGTGTTATTCATTTTTTGCATAGCCACAAGAACTACATATGCCAGTTGCTGATTAGTACAACTTCTACCTTTTATCTCTGGACTGAACATGCATTCTTTTATTACATTATAGCTTGAACCACAATATTGAACATTTTTCATGTAAATTAAATTCAAAAGTGACCATTTACGGTTCACTATTGTCATACTCTCACTACCAATTGTGTTCCCTGGAAATTGCAGGTGAAAGCTGTTCCGTGGAGAAAGATGTTGACTGTACTTTAACAACAAATGCTGTCTACCAAGACAAGAAAAATATTTTATTTTCGGTAGGAGTTATAACTCATAGCTGCATTAGCTAGGTCCAAATTTGTGTGTAATGGTGTTCTTGTCCTTGGGCTGTATACTATTGCCTTTTCATTTGATTTATCTATAGATCTAGTGCTATTTCATCCTTACACCTAAACTAGCTAAAATATTCTTACTTTTCTCTCACTATTAAAGTTTAGGCTCTACAACCTGTTGTAGTCACCTATTTCATTTTCCAGTTGCCTCTTTATGTATCTATCTTTTTGTGTTTCATTTGGTAGAATATACTATGATTGCCAGGGAACTGATGTAGTCGCCGGTAGGGGGAGGGCTGTTGTCACTGGTGTTGGTTCAAACACCGCGATGGGTAGCATACACGATTCTATGTTGCACACGGATGATGTAAGTTATCAATATTCTTTAATTTTTATATGGAAATGCACCATTTGCACTTTTAATATGCTTTCTTGCTGGTTAGAAATCTTTTACAAAAAAGTTTATATTGTACCTTTGATTGACTCAAATTTTCTCCAATCAGTTTTTTGTCACTTTGCACGTTTGGCACGGTATACTTGTTTCCTGCTGTATAATTTAGTTTCAGCATTCTATCTGGTGGTTCTTTTCCATCTATTTTGAAGTGCATTATAACTACTAGGTTTTGATTTATGACTTGTAAATGCTATTTTCAAAGGAGGCAACTCCATTGAAAAAGAAGCTGGACGAGTTTGGCAGCTTTTTGGCTAAGGTAATAACCTTTTTTATTTTTGAAAATTATAAATTTTCCTTGGATGTCCAATCGTATCAGTTATTAGCATTTCTTAATTGTATCTGAGAAATGTAATTAATTATACTAAGAAAATCGATTTTTCAAATGACTGGTGTGACCGAGATCTCTTGCAGAGATTATACGTAGTTAATTTCATCGATATATTATATATGTTACTCAACATAACTTACGGTTTTCTCAAAATGTATTTATCTTTTCTGTTTGTATAGGTGATTGCGGGGATTTGTGTACTTGTGTGGGTTGTCAACATTGGTCACTTCAGTGACCCTTCTCACGGTGGATCTTTTAAAGGCGCAATTCACTATTTTAAGGTAAAAAATATCTTCTCTTATGATAGTTTTGAATTCTTAGGTAAGGAGTACATAATCAGTTTTGGGTGTTCCACCCTTGCTGGGATATCAAAGGATAGATGTTCCTTCTCCATTCTTTCGTTGTCATCCTAGGAGCGCATGGAGGTTCAAAGAAATAACCAGAGAATTATCAACACACTATATCGACTTCCAACATCTGAATAGTGAAAGTTACAAAGTAATAAATATTCCTTCTGCAATGGGTGGATTTTATCCTTACTTATTTGACATATCTGAGGATGGATGTACCGTCGTATTAAACATTGTTGAATAATAAGTAAAAGGCTGAGTCACAAATTATGGTTGGTTTCTATCATCTTCAATCAGTAACACATTTGTAACATATTCAAGTTCTGGGCCATGTATTACCCCATAATTGTGATATAAAGCCTGAAGCTTGTGACCAGATCCTTTTGCCAACTTAAAATATGCCATATAACATATGTTTGGTGACAGGATTGTTGCTTTGCTTTTACTTTCCCAGATTGCAGTTGCTCTTGCTGTTGCAGCTATACCTGAAGGACTTCCTGCAGTTGTTACAACGTAAGTGTTCTCAATTCCATTGTTAGCAAATAGCAATATTATGAAAAAGGTTAATGGTAGTTGAAACTTAAGATGATTTCTCTGGAATGTTAGTGATATGTTGGAAACAAGGAGTTTCTCAGAAAGTAGGTGGTTCTTTTGATCATCAAATGACAATGTTGTTTCAAGTTCAGTTCGCTTTAATGTTGGTTGAGTCCAAAATGCTTTGAAAAATTTAGCTTTCGTATTAGGAGGCTACTCCTAGTAATGTTATTGTGGCTTGAATAGGTTATGATGCTTTTGTTATCTAGGTGTTTAGCTCTTGGGACAAAGAAAATGGCTCGTTTGAATGCCATTGTACGGTCATTGCCATCTGTCGAGACGCTTGGATGCACTACTGTAATTTGCAGTGACAAGACTGGAACATTGACAACCAATATGATGTCGGTGTCTAAGGTTAGCAATTTAACCACAGTGTGCGGGCCTGTTAACTACTGTAATTGGTATCAGCCACTTGCAATTTTCTATTTGAATTGTTTCTAGGAAAGGGTAAGCAAATCTTGGCAATGTAGTTCATGTGTATACACATGCCCATATTTGCAATTTTACACGTTTGGGAAGTAGTCAAATAGAGCTATCTAATTAAGAAGGATTAACAATTTCGCTTGTGGATCTTGTGATTTTGTGAATAACTAACTGCAACTATTTACATTCTTGCATATAAATTTTCTCACTGTGGTGTCTCAAATGGAATAATTGAGCAGTCTTTCTCTTCTGCTTGTATGTCAGATATGTGTAGTCCAATCTACAGACCATGGTCTTATGATTAATGAATTCAGTGTTAGTGGGACAACTTATGCACCAGAAGGTACTGTCTTTGACAGCAATGGGCTGCAGGTAATTATTACTTCTCCTCTGGACTACGTAAGTAAGCAACTAATTCACACACGACACTTGTGGGAGTGACTGATAGTTGTTTACCTACCTACTTACAAACTGTTACCATGCAACTACACAAGAACAGCTTGAACTGAAAATTTCAACTCAGGATTGATTGATAAAGTGATCTAGATACTTGATGACAATATAACCTAAAACAATTGACAGTCTACATCATGGTTCTTTCTTCTTTTATGCTCTATATATTTTTGTATTATGCATTCCTCATATTTCTTTTGTCTCTTAGATTTCATAGAGTTCCTTTCATTACTTATCATATTAATCAATTTCTAGCAAATCTCAATGATTTATTATTGTGAAAGATAAAAAACCAAAAACTCAATAGCAAGGTTTAAACTATGCACGTCCCTTGTAACAAAACACAACATTCTTAAGATAATATATTCTCTTGTTTTGCAGCTTGACTTACCGGCTCAGTCACCTTGCCTTCATCATTTAGCGATGTGCTCGTCACTCTGCAATGAATCCATCTTGCAATACAATCCAGATAAGGATTCTTATGAAAAAATTGGAGAGTCAACTGAAGTTGCTCTTCGAGTTCTTGCAGAAAAGGTTTGTGTTTCTATGAAATCTTTCTTTAGTAGAATTTGTTTCCACTACAAAAAAATCTTTGAACACAACAGTTGGTTTCTCTATTAACTTGAGTGACCATCTACAGGCTCATATTGTTTATCAGGATCTTTAGGTCCTGTGAACGTCCATTTATTGTCATCTTACGATACACCCGGCACAGAGTTTGAACTTACTAAGTCTAGAATATCTGATTGACTGTCCCAAGTTGCTTCTGTTGCTTTTTTTCAGGTTGGCCTCCCTGGTTTTGATTCAATGCCTTTTTCTCTAAATATGTTGAGCAAGCATGAGCGTGCATCATACTGCAACCATTATTGGGAAAACCAATTTAAAAAGGTGTGACTCTAGTAAAACTTAATTATTTTGTTGTGTTGACCGTCATTTTACATGCTTTTAACTAGGAGGAAAGAAGAACCAGTGTTGAACTACGTAGATTTTTGTACCAGTTTTACTGGCCATCTTTGTCTTTTACGCATACATATTCTTGTAATTTTCTGGAGCCGCTATGAAATGGAAAAATACTATACCCTGAATTTGTAGTAGTCAATGCAATACACATTTTTTTGTCAATGTTGAGCTCTGGGATCAACTTCATAACTTCCTGAGTATATCTGTAAATGGTTTTCCTTCTGCACGATATATTAACCTAGAAAAATATATTTCAAATAACTCATAGTAATTTAGTATAACTGATGGTCATCTTTGTCATACATCCACACAGGTTTATGTTTTGGAGTTTACACGTGACCGCAAAATGATGAGCGTCCTATGTAGTCATAAGCAAATGGATGTAATGTTTTCAAAGGGTGCTCCAGAGAGTATAATTGCTAGGTGTACTAAACTTCTCTGCAACAGGGATGGCTCTGTTGTTCCTTTAACTTCTGCTGCCCGTGCAGAGCTTGAGTCTAAGTTCCACAGGTTAGACATCAACTCGTTTAGTGAATAGTAATTAAATTTTCTTATTAGTTCATGATAGTTATCTTTTTATGCTTGTAGTTCCGCATCTAATATTGATTTCGCTGCTTAAGGTTTGAACGAAGTGGTTATTCCATTTTCTAACCATGTCTCTCTGCAACAGTTTTGGCGATGAAACATTGAGATGCTTAGCATTAGCATTTAAAACCGTGCCCCAAGGTCAACAAACAATTTCCTATGATAATGAGAACGACCTGACGTTTATTGGGTTGGTACGCCTTTCTTTCAACTATGATGGATTCAAATGGGTTCACTTAAGATTCACCATCTTTCACTATTGAAGACTTGCTCATCTTTTGCTTCCTTTGAAGGTGGGAATGCTTGATCCACCAAGAGAAGAAGTGAGAGATGCTATGCTTGCATGTATGACTGCTGGGATACGTGTTATAGTTGTAACTGGGGATAACAAGGTACTAGAAAACTGAGCACATGCGGTTTTTTGATAATCTCCATCTTTTGTACTTATTCTGATTAGCATGAAATTTCAGTCCACAGCAGAGTCACTCTGTAGAAAAATAGGGGCTTTCGACAACCTGGTCGACTTTTCTGGTCTGTCCTACACCGCTTCTGAATTTGAACGGCTTCCAGCGGTGCAGCAAACTCTAGCATTGCGACGGATGACACTCTTTTCAAGGTATTTGTTCATCCGGTGTTTTATTGATTGTGTTTTTAGAATCAAGGAACTGAATGGTTAATTATTATGTGTTTTCTCTTTTCTTCTCCAAAGTTTGAGTTATAGTTGTTTATGGGAAACCATAATTTTCTGCTGTTTCTCTATTTGTATAGGGTTGAACCTTCCCACAAAAGGATGCTTGTTGAAGCATTACAGAACCAAAACGAAGTGGTAATTCCCTGGTCACTAAGTTGTCATTCATTACACTTTTTTTGTCTGCGTTTCAGTTCACATGCATTATTATTTTGCATTCATGGCTTTGTTTCAACATTATAAGTCATGTAATATATTTACTTATTAGAGAGAAAATCTTGCTTCCAACCATTGCACACATGAACCTTACTCTCCTAGGTTGCAATGACTGGTGATGGCGTCAATGATGCCCCTGCATTGAAGAAAGCTGACATTGGCATTGCCATGGGTTCTGGAACAGCTGTAGCAAAGGTACATACCTAGTCTTTGTCTCAGTTTGCATCCTATATTCCTGTGGGACCTGATTTTTTTGTACTTTTAGAACTTACTATCATCTATAAATAATAGTCATTATCTCTTGTCCATGTACTTTTATCTTGATCGCTTCCTCTCGTCTAGATATGGTAATCAATTGACATGGTAGCCTTGTCCTACAATTATGAGGCCCTTGCACAGTCGTTACTTTTTATCCTTAAGTTGCAATTGAAAACAAAAAATATAGCGAAAATGTGTCTGGTTATTTCTTGTGCTATATTAGTGATACAATACAACGCAACTGCTATACAGAATTCTTCTGAGCTAGCAGACTAGTAAAGATACTAATACTGGACTGGTCATTCCTTCAATAAATTAGCTTGACAATGGTTCATATCTCTACACTCTTCTGTGGCTAATCTATTTTTCTCTAATTCCTCCGAACCACAGAGTGCTTCAGATATGGTTTTGGCTGATGATAATTTTGCTTCAATAGTTGCGGTATGTCTGTTTCCTTCAATTTATATTACAGTTTTTCCTTAATACTTGATTCTGGCACACACTACGCATTTTCCTACATCACATCTATCAAATTATGCAAATCTTAACTGACCATCCTTCTCCCCATTTCTGATATAAAAAAACGAGGCTACGAATCACACTGCAGTATCTTTGTTAATGCAACACCTAAATTATTTATTTTCTTGACAGGCTGTTGCAGAAGGAAGGGCTATATATAATAACACGAAGCAATTCATTAGATACATGATCTCTTCAAATATAGGTGAAGTGGTCTGTATATTTGTTGCTGCTGTTCTGGGAATCCCTGATAGCTTGGCGCCTGTGAGTTTGTTTAGTCTGGAAGTAACTTTTTTCTTCGATTAAGTCTTCAGTCCCATCACACCAACTTTGTGATGGTCATATCTGCAAAGTTTACTTTTATAAAGCTTGTCTAAATTTATGATTGTTATCGTAAACAATTGTAGGTTCAACTTCTGTGGGTCAATTTGGTGACGGATGGATTGCCTGCCACTGCCATTGGCTTTAATAAACAAGATTCCGACATTATGAAAGCAAAACCCCGAAAGGTAGCAGCTGTAACTGTGCAGAAACTTCTTGTGGATTTTAGTTCATGGAGAGAAGTAATTTGAAAAATGATTGCTGTCGTACGATTTGGCATCAGTTTGAATTCACTAGGAGAGTTTCATTATACTATATTACTTTTTTAGTAGGTTTTGTGATGCTTTTCACTCTCTTTGCTGTTACAAACATTGTGGGTTTTAATGATGATGGTGTGTAGGCTTTGTCATTTAACTTGAAGAAGGGAGTTAGAACTTCTCAATTAAGTATCTGCCTGCAATGTGTCTATATGTTTTCAAGCTACTCAGACCTTTAACTTCATTATTTTTCTGATTGTTGTTGAGTTCCAGGTTGGTGAAGCAGTGGTCACTGGATGGTTATTCTTCCGCTATTTGGTTATTGGAGGTAAACTAAAAATGATGGCTCTCTTCATTATGCGAAACTAAGATTTTGGAATCTTTTTGTCAAGTATTGAAAGGTGAAATTTGTGCCTTCAAGCGTCTATCCATTTAGAGGAACTATCTGCTTGATTTTTTTATCTTTCTTTGCAGTTTATGTCGGCCTGGCAACAGTTGCTGGCTTTATATGGTGGTTTGTTTACTCTGATGGGGGTCCTAAACTTACTTACAGTGAACTGGTTAGGTTTATATCTCCAGATACATCTTACAGATTATTTCATCATTCATTTGTGTCATTCTCCGCATTTTCGAAGTTATTGCCCAAGTTTCTGATCTTACGATTCATATCCAGTGTTACTATCTCTAACAGAATCTGTTTTCACTGTGTTTATATGACAATGAATAATCTCATTTCAGATGAACTTTGAAACATGCGCACTTAGAGAGACAACTTATCCCTGCAGCATATTTGAGGATCGGCATCCATCTACTGTGGCTATGACAGTACTTGTTGTTGTAGAGATGTTTAATGCTCTAAATAACCTTAGCGAAAATCAATCCCTTCTGTAAGTGTAGCTTCTTCCTTATCGACTTATTTCTCTTATGATTCGCTACAGCATCATAGAGTCTACAGTCTACTGCATTAGGGAGTCTTCAACTATTTTAAACAATATAATGCCATTGTATAGACTGAGTGGTAGAGTGTCATCCACGAACAAACTTTGGATCATGCTACTTGATCATTTATATTAGCTTTATTAAAGAAGGTATGTGATTGCAGGGTTATAACCCCAAGGAGTAACTTATGGCTTGTTGGTTCAATTATCCTGACAATGGTTCTGCATGTGCTAATATTATATGTTCCTCCACTGGCAGTCTTATTTTCTGTAAGTTTCCTCTCTTCCGAAAACCTTGTAAAAAAACTGACGTGCCCGGTTTCTTCTTTTTAATCTCATGTTCACTGCTTTATAGGTCACACCATTGTCCTGGGCCGAATGGACCGCCATTCTGTATCTTTCGTTTCCAGTAAGTATTTTCACATTTAGCAGCTTTCGGTATAGTACTAGAACTCTCGTGAACCCTCACAGTAGAACCTTACCTTGCTGTAAACCACCTTAGTTCTCATAGGGATGCAAATTTGTTTAGGAAAAACCATGACAGTACGCGGATTTTGCAGATATGAGACTATGTAAAAAGAAAAAAGAAATTAAATTTCTGGAAATGATCATCTAATATGTATCTTTCTGTAAATACTGCAGGTTATCATCATCGATGAGCTTCTAAAGTTCCTCTCTAGAAATACCGGTAATGTTTACTATGCTTATTCAACGGTTTCTAAGACCATCTATGGTTTCAACTGAACTAAAAGTTAATACGGAGGCCTTGAAGTTTAGTCACTTATCGATGGAATTCTGAATATAACAGAGGAACCGCAAAATTTGATGGTGGTGCTGATTCTTCTGTGTTCTTGATGTAGGCATGAGATTCAGGTTGAGATTGAGGAAGGTTGATTTACTCCCCAAGGACCGGCGTGATAAGTAGGATAAGAAAAGAAGAGATGGCTTTTCTTTCTTCATACAGAGTTTTGGCTTTATAGATACAGCAACACATAGAGGAGGGAATCTTGGGAGATTCCTAATGCTCAACTTCAAGTATTTAGGATTTCTATTGGCATTCCAATATTTTAACAACTTAAAAGTGTTTCGTAGATTTTTTGGTATTTTTCGACCGTTGCATAATCCTTAGACCTGCTTTGGTGTCGGTTTCCCAATTCCCCCATTCATTGATGCTCCACTTAGGGGAAATTCAGGATATGGATTTATTCATAAATAAAGCAGGATAGTTCGAAATCATGTAACAAAAAAAAAGGTGAGAGCATCTATTTTTAAGTCCAAAAAATCGTAAAAGATATTGTCCTTTATCAAAAAACGTAAGATATTTTGATTAGGTGCTTTGTATTTGTCGATCCTCGAACGAAAACGTCATTATTAGGAAAAACTTTATTTTAACAATGAGCAGCCATATGATTGTATACATAATATTTGTTTAAGTAAATTTAGTCGGCAGTGGACAGTGGGGGACAAAACAACCATAATATAATAATCAAAACACAAGAAAAGTTAACAAAACTCGATGATTCATATAAGCTTTCGGTGACTTGGCGGTAAACAAAACGCATCCTTGCTTTAGTAATCATCAAAAATTTTGTCAATAACATGATCAATACAAAAAGTGTAAAAAAGAAGCGAAATCCAAAAAATGGGATTCATTTTAGCAGAACAAACACTAGTAAAATTGGCTCTAGAAAAAGAAAAAACTTATGAGATTAACTGATTAATTTTCGTATCTTAATCGTCGGTTATAATTAGGGATAGACAAAATATCTAAAATTCAAAATCTGATTTGGAATCCGCTCCGTTTCGATCCAAAAAACCAGAGATTCGAAGTCTCCTAATCTAGATTCATATTTTGTTTTGAAAATCCAAATCTGTTTTTATATATAATTTTTATTTAAAATATATATATAATATTATAAATATATATATATATATATATATTATAATAGATAAATTTTGTAATTATCACAAAAATAAATTTTATTTGAAAATTTTGTGCATTTTAAAAGTTTTGCATAGTAAACATATTATAAATTTTTATAAAAAATAATTTAAAATATTATTTATGATACATATATTTTAATTTTTAGTTTTAATTTTTTTTTAATAATTTATATTATTATTTAAAATTTTTTACCTATTTTTTGCGGATCCGGATATCCATAGATAAGGCGGATTCAGATACCACGGATATTGACATATCCGAATTGAAATAATTAATTTTTAAATCCGATGAATCTATATCTCAATCAGAATATCTTAAATTTTCTGAATATCTTATCCGGCTCTATCCCTAATTATAATATTCATGTGTCGAATAGTTATTCTACCAAAAAAGTGTGAACCATGGTTAGAAAAATTAGTAAAACTAATACCCCTGTGGAGTAATAAATTCAAGTTCTATAATCAGAATTTAAACACAGAAGGTTGTCTTATATCAGTGACATAATGCTTGTTGGTTTTCTTTAGTTTCTCCCAAAAAGCATTAAAAATACTTAAAACGAATGTTCAAACTTAAATATTAACATATACAAATGTAAACATTCGTAGAAAGAAAGAAAAGAAGAAAAATAAGAGAGCGAGTCGGATTTACGCTAAACTTACAATATAAACCAAAATTGAATTCAAAGCGAGAGTAGTTTATCAACTTGTAATATTATTATTTGGGAATTTTCATGTTGCACAAAATCGAGCTAAAACTATTAGGAAATAATCAATCCATAAAATACTAAAATCAAGAAGAAGAAAAAAAAAGAGAGAAATTAAAATTTGGGGCTACCAGTAACAGCATAGGATTTGCTACGAGGATACAAGAGATCAGAGACTTTCTTAGCCTTCGGATTCACAGAGCCTTCCTCTGTTTCTTCCTCTTCCTCTACTATCCTCGCCATCCCCACGCTCGAGCTCTTCGGCAACCCTCCTTGCTTCTTTTGCTTCTGCTGTTGCAGCTTCTCTTGTATAAACATGTCGATCTCATTCTTATGCCCTAAAGTCCTAACCGACGCAGCTCTCACTAGCTCGCTATAATCTTCATCAATCCCAAAATCGGTTGTTCTCCGGGAAGATGCGGAGGAGGAGAAGGCAGCGGAGGAAGAGCTCCGGCTTCTTGGAAAAGGAGCGGAGACGGAGGCGGAGGAGGAATAGTGAGTCCGAGCTGCACAACCGGTGATGCTTCTCACGTAGAAATCACGTGCCTTGCCTAAAGCTCTTAGAGGTGCTGAGATTAGTCTCAAGAACTTGTTCTGGTTTTGTCCTCCCGTGTTTCTCATGCTCTGTTTTCTTTTTTTATTTTTATTTTTTTGGAAAATGGTATTGTTTTTGTGTGTTTGTTTGAATGATGGGTTTGGTTTTGGAGGATTATGTGGTTTTAAGGGTTTTAAATGTTGAAAATAATAAGAATTTAAACAGTGTTAAAGGAGAAATCATTGAAAGAATCAAACGGGACTTTAAGGATTTGTTTTAAGATTTAGAGTATTCAAAAAAAGTTGATTTCCGAAAATAATAGTCGAAAGAGTGTTGGAGAGAGCAGTCACAACTCACAACTCACAACGTCCGTCGGTCGTAATCAAGTCATTAATAATTAACATAGAAATATTGATTGGAGTTTATAGATGATAGTAATATATGTAGCTTTCAATTTTCACTAGTATTATTACTGTATCGTCACATTAATACACCCAGTAGTTTATATGAATATGTAAACACAATTAGTTTAATAACGTAAACACGTTTTGACATTATCTACATTTCTAGTAAAAGATATATATATTGAATATGACAAACAAAAGTACCTATATTGGACAAGTATGAATTACTAACACGCCGCCTTCGATTTCTTCATTTTTTCTTTGTTCAAATTTAAATGTCAAAAAAATACGAATGTCAAAAGCCGAATGTACGGGTCAGTCAAGGTTGTAGAATTATATTTATGTTTGTCGTCGAGTCGTAGACATATATAGTTTTTATTGAGCCAATTTTTCTATGTTCTCTCTTCTAATATTTTGTCTTCACGTAATATGAAGATAGAATAAAATATTAGTGTCGACGTTTTTAGAGGTTTGGTAAAAACTTGTGAAAGTTACTAAATATTGCTTTAGAGTTGGGCAAATAAGTTTTTTTTTTCCCGGAACCACTTGACTTGCTAACGGGTATATTTAGGTTTATTTACTAGTTACTAATAATACTCTTTCTTTTTTTCTTTTTTCTTTTTTAATTGGGAACGTGGCGCGGAAGAAAACGTGGAGAAAACATTCATGGTTTGGAGTCTTTGCAAGATATGGCACCTCGAATTAGACAAATATAAAATATTTATTGGCAAAATTAGATAAGAACAACATGTGGAGTCACGATGGAAACTACCGATGCTTCTAGAACTGAGCAACTATACATTTGATGAGGAAATAACTCTTTTTAACACATAAGATAAGAAAAAGAAAACATGGGCTGCGTATACATTTTCTGTCAAATCAAGTAGATAAGAAGTTCGGAACTCGATAATGGTGTTTCAGTTTTCATATTTCTCATATTACTACCTTTTTTGGGTAACATCTGAATATCATTGATTGATCCCCATAGTGTTACGGAGACTCTCCATAATACGAATAGAAACATAAAAATGAAAAAAAAACATAATCACAACCATTAGGCATACATTACAGTCTATTGGGATCCAACGAAATTGCAACTCCTCAAACTTCAATTGCCAAAACTTTAACTTGACGAAGCCAATTATGAACGTCAAAGTTCTTTGTCTTGTCAGTTATCAATTCATGTACAAGCTTGTTATCTCCTTGAAAGATTATTCTCTGGTATGCTTTGCTCCATGAGGAATTAGAGCTTCCAATGGTTTTAGACCACATATTACTTCTCCCCTGACCCGCACCTAAGTAGAAGCCTCTTGTATCTTTCATATTTACTAGTGGAGTATATATTTTGTTGAACTAATATTTATTCAATATACCATTTAAAATTTCACTTAAAATGAAACTTAAAAGAGAAAATTTTCTTTGAACGCTTGTGTCAAGACTCAAGAGATGTTTTTTTTGGTGAGCTTAGAAGTGGTTTTCAGAATAAGTTAAAAATTAGGAAAACCCTTAAAATAGAATTGCAATAAAGCTTTGATTATTTTATATTTTTTATATTTTATATCCACCAGAACGGTGGAAAAGATTCGATAAGGTGGTACTGTAGACAAATCCATTATCCAATCAAACCGATCGAACCGAAATTAAATTAATATTTAGTTTTCCGACTTGTCTTCCTTTTCTTGAGTCTCTCATCTCTCTTTCCCACGCAAATTTCATTTTCACGAAATCGCCATTCCCTGATCTTCTTCTTATCTCTCAACTAAATTCTCTGTCTTCATTCATGTTACACTTATTAACAGATTCTCAATCTTATTTCCCTTTTTTTTTTTCTGGGTTTCATTTTGCAATTGGATTCTATCAGCTTTCTATTTGTTGAATGGACCTTCTTCAATTGGGAGAAAAAGGTCCCTTTTTGTCTCAGAGACAAAGGAAATGGCTGATTTTGATGGCGATTTCTGGTGTTTATGGTTTTGGAGCTTACCAGGTTTATCATCTGCCATCTGTCGCAAGGAAAAGAAAACGTCTTATGAAGATTTTCGGAGCTATCGTCTCTGTAGCTGAATTGATCTCTGAATCAGCTGAGACCATGAGTATCGTGTTACGAGACTTGAAGGGATTTCTCAATTTCGATTCAGACGAAATCCCTAATAGTTTGAAGCAGATCGCCAAGATCACAAAGTCGACTGAGTTCACGGATTCGCTCGTTAGGGTTTCTCAGGCTTTAACGATTGGTGTCTTTCGTGGGTACAACTTCGAATCGTCTAGTAACAACAACGTTGGCGATTCAGGAATTGGTAAATCAGAGTCAAGTGTTGTTGATAGAGTGATTGATAAGGTTTTCTCAAAGGCTGGAACTGGTTTTGTTTCAGTTGTAGTTGGTAGCTTTGCTAAGAATCTTGTTCTTGGATTTTACTCCAATGAGCTTGAGAATGGTGTGAAATGTGATTCTTCAGAGACTCCTCGATGGGTGACTTTGCTTTGTGATGATAAGTGTAGAGAGCTTTTAGCTGATTGTATTCAGAGATTCACCAGTACGGCAATTGCTGTGTATCTTGACAAGACAGTGGAGATCAATACTTATGATCAAATCTTTCAAGGCTTGACAAATCCGAAACATCAGGATAGTGTCAAAGACGTTCTTGTCTCGGTTTGTAACGGTGGTCTTGAGACTCTCGTTAGGACATCTCATGAAGTGTTTACATCTTCAAAGTCTAATAACGGATCGATTTGTTGGATATAAATCTATTTGGTTAGGTACACAAGATTTATACGCTCTATTTGTTTATAGTTAGAGCTGAGGAATTATGTAGAGATTGTGTGCGTGTATGTGCACATCTTGATTCTTATTGATGGAATATATATACAATATAGATTGAGAAAGCTTCTTGGGACATTTCAATCTTTAGAATTGATTCATAATCTCTTTACACTTCTTCAACAAAAGCATCATAGATCAACAAACCTGTCTTCCATTTTCCAGTCCACACTTCATACAAACCAAATTGAAGTTTGGTCTCTTGGTTAATTACTACCTTGGGACTGACGAAGACATCAAACCGACCATCAGTCTCATCTGGTATGTTAACCGGTTGGGTTCCGCCTTTGAGTTTCTCAATGTTATTGTTAACCGATTTGATCCTCTTCCAAATTGTCTTCCCTTTCTTCCCAATTTTCGCTGACATGAAAACCGGAGCTTGGTCCCATCCTATTGCATCAGCAGTGAACGAGATTTTAAAACCGATCCGGTACGTTTTGCCTGGCTCTATCTTGTCGTACGAACCGGTTACTTCTAACCAACTCACCTTCTTTAGTTCGGCAGGCGTCCTGAAAACACCAAAGACAACACAGAAAACCAAAAAGCGGTTTATTCAGAATCAAACCGGTTTTTCGGGTAAGATAATGGAGATACCTGTCTTCTTTAGGGATGACCCAATACCGAGAGTCACCTCCCCATATGAAATTAAGACCACTTGGCTTGAAGACCCATGCTTTTCTATTGATCTATTAATCAAGTTTGGTTATTTTTAGCTATAACAAAAGAAGCAACAAATATAAAATAACTTAATGAAAAACTAATAACAATTGACTTACTATTACATCTTGTTCCATGTTGGATTCTGCCTCGTAGTGAGAACTCTTGACAGCTTTTGGGCAGACATTTTTTTCTTTCTTCTTTGTTGTTTGTTTATAAAAAACAATTCTCTTCAGTGAGCTTCATATAGAGAGATTTGTTTCTGTATGCAAATATGACTGTGACAGAAGAAGAATAAATTAAGTTGGACCCAAATGTTTCTTCTCAAGATTCTCCTTGTAAGTTTTACTTTAGTGCAATGACCATGTAAGAAGGCATAATTCAATTGGACGGCAAAAGCAAAAGCAAATATTCTCAGTTTGTGGCTCTTCTCCTATATATTTATTAACAACTAGTTCATCTAAATGCAATGAGTTCAACGAATGAATATCGTTTCCATGTTATCGGATCTGAGTTCGAGTCTAGTGTTACCTTGGGATACTTAAATATCAGTTATACAAGTGGACAGAGTATAGAAAAAAAAAAGACAACTTGTATCGGTTGAGTGAGAAGTTAACAATTGGCGATTGAGTGAAGTTGAAGTTGGTGACGATTGTTTTGGTCTCAACTTGCATAAGCGTGAAAATATTGAGATTGTAATGTAGCTTTTGAACTAGTTGGCCTTTGCTGTTTTAGATTCCTATGTTCGACTATCCTAATGATATTCTGAATTCTATTCTAGATTACCGTTGTTTTGCTAGTGGGTAAAAAACATTACTTTTCTCAATATTCCTAATGATTTCAACACCTAAACTTTAGTTGCAATAGAGAAAATAATTCCACGATACAGTATACCGATGAATAAATAGCCTTTTTCCCTTATTAATGTATTTATCACTTCATATTGCCTAATTTTGTCACGAAAAAAAGTGTCACAACATTTCTTCAATGTTTAAAAAACATGCCGTTGCACAAAACCCCCAACTGAACAATCAAATAGCTTTTTTAGTTTCTATAACCCAACCAAACGTCAAAGATGCCAAGACAAAAACAGCACGCCGTTGACGATCACCTAAGCTCTGAAATGGGTTTAGACCCAGCTCATCACAGTACTCGCAAACGCATACAATCTAACCTGCCGTCCAACCACAGTCATTTGGCATATGCTCTCTCAGTCACATACCTTCTCCCAATCATCCACCACTTCTTCGCTGGAGCCTTCCACCGGTTGTTTACTAATAGCTTTTGAACTGCTGCTCTCTTCTGCCTGAGCAGTTGGCTCTAAAGTGGATGTGCTTGCCTTCTCAGGTTCAAGAACGCTCCAACGGTTAACCGAGGTAGCTATTGTAGTGTTGCTCTTTGCTGATTTCCACGCAGAGGCTTGAATATCTGTAGATGATCCTCCAATGGGGGAATCTTCAGCTCCCCATGAGTCATCATTCTCCTGAATCACTGCTTTCTTCCATGGATTTCCTTTCTGAACATCCCAGGCTGAGCCACCGGGTAATTTCCCCCACACATTACTGACTGATGGAGATTGCACGCTGTTCTGGACAACCACGGCTCCGTGGTATACTGACCCATGGTCCAGCCTCCTCATGGCAGTGGCAGCTCGGGCATGATCGTGAAACACAGCTAAAGCGTTCTTGTCATTCAGCCAAACAAGCTCACATTCACCCCCAAATCTCAACACCAAGGCGCTAATATTCGCCTCCCTTGGGAGATCCTGTAAAGAAACCACAAGCCCAGGATCCATATCAACCAGCGGATCAAAGGATGGTGGGTGGGATCCTCCTATTGAGACAGCACCACCCCTAGCTCCAATGATCCGTGTTGGCGGTTTCGACTTTGGTGTTATGTGAACCACCGTAAACCGTTTTGGCTCCCACCCTGCATTGCTAACAGCAAGTTTCCACCTCTCAGCTATAAGCCTAACCGTTTCTCGTTTATCCTTCAGCATCGGGCAGAAGACATGGACCTTGAGGGCACTTGTGCCCCCTCTGGCTTTACCAAGTACCAAGAACTTGCAGCGCTCTTCAACAGCCAGTACCCACTTCGGATCACGTCTATAAAGATCTGAAATAATCTCTGTCATAGCAGAATTCTCGCTGAAATGTAATGCCTCCAGATTTGGGGGAGTGATATCAAATGCATTTTGAAGAACCCGCTTACGTTCCAGCTTAGCACACTCATCATCACACAAAAGCTTTCTCTGCCCGAGAGGGATTTGGTTTCCGCTCGACTCAACAGGCTGAAGCGGAGCTGGAAGCTTCTGCAAAATAAAGGCTTCATCATAGGCAGAGTCAATATAAGAACCGTTGGCGCTTCTTCCTCCAGCATCACAAGGAACCGTAGCAGTTAGGCAACCACATGAACAAGTAATCGTGACTGGAAAGTCACATCTTGAGTCAGGGCAAGGCGCAGAAGGATGGCAGATTGCTGCACAAGTGTGTCTGCAATCTCTTCGAGGAGCACCACACTTCTGTCCACATGTAACACGCATACCTGCTTCAGATTCATTGTAGCTGTCACAAGGCTCCGAGTGACAAGTTCTGGCACAAGCATGCATACCACAACGCCTCGTCTTTCCACAAATCTTGTTACATCTAATGTCCTTCAACCCACAAGGTATGTTTCTGAGAACCACATGACCACCTACACATTTCTTTTCCACGGGAGCAGAACAAGGAGGGCAATCTCCAAAATGGCATCCATGCGTAGCAGAATGGCCACAAGGCTGAGGAATCGAGCATGGAAGCTGGCAGCTAGGAACAGATGTCCCACATGGTAGTGGTGGAGGAATCGAAGTTCTTCCACAAGCACATGTAAGATCGGTGAAGATCATCTCGAGACAAGGAGGGCAATGACCACTGTGACATAAAGATTCACAGGAATGCTGCCCGCATCTTAGCTTCTTCCAACAAGGTATTTGGCAGACGTGTGGATCCCAATCTCCAGATAGATCATTCTTCTTCGCATTCAAGAGAGGGCAGCAACGCTCGCTACATCTATGTCTCCCACAGTTCTTCTTACGCCCACATGGCTTAGCGCACACAAACTTTTCCGTCTCTGAAGAAGTTGTTATGTAGCATTCCACAGCCCTGGATGTTGATCCACACTGGCATTTCTGGTTTACTTGGACTAAACAAGGTGGGCAATCACCTGCATGGCACACCTCAATGCAAGTATGTAACCTACAAGGAAGAAGCTTCCTGCATACGTTTGAACAAGAAGGAATGGGGTCCAAGCAACTCTGCCTGACCTGTTCTTCTAAACGCGTTTTCCCACAGTAGCATGTCTTAACTCTACTGGGGAGTAAGTCACAGTCCCCGCACGGTCCAGGATGGCAAACCTCGGAACAGAAATGATTACCACATCCAAGCAGCTTCCCACAGTTAGAACTGCACGAATACACACCATCTTCTGCTTTCAACTCTCCTTTCACATTCATATCTCCACAAATGACAGGCTCCACTTTTTTCTTGCAGAAACATGGGGCATTTACCAGTACCTGACAAGGATCACAAGAGCCAACGTGACATGCCCTTTCACATTGATGACGCCTGCAATTGAGAATCTTATCGCAACGCTGCCCACAAACAAGAACAGATCTCTGCTCGGAGCATCTAGTAGTAAACATCTTTTTACCACAAGGACAGCTACGAGGTGGAGCAAACGCCTTACAGGGAGGACATGGACCAGGATGACACTGCAACACACAGACGTGAGGACAAAGATCCTCTTTAGTCGTCTCAGCTGCTGCAAACTCTTTCTCCAGCGGCTTCCCACATGGTTCCCCGCATGAGTGTGGAGTCAGGTATGGATCAGATGGTGGATCTTTTCTCTTTCCACAAAAGCACCGATAGGATATCTCTTTAGATGATGTCAACTGTACAGATTGGCAACCTGGACATCTCCAATTATCACCTTGATTTTTCTCAGCCAGCAAATCAATTGAAGTTGGTGCTCGAGCCCACCTCTTGATACAATTCATATGGAAGATGGAATAACAGCTGGAGCATGACCAGATATTGGCAGACCGCCCAACCTTGTCATAACAAATCATACACTCAATAGCACTCTTCACCAGCTTCTCCTGTATCTCTTGAACAAGTTGAGGCAAGTTTGGGTCTGTCACTACAATATTCTCCTCTTTAGCTACCCTTTTCCCCTGATTCACAGGCTGCGTCCTAGATGCAACTCTTTGTTGATTATCAGGCAAAGTTCCTGAAGCATTATTCCTTCCTTGACGATTAGGTGGAGGTGGACCAATGATACTACTCCTTTGGTGCTGGTTATAGGGCGGAGGACCAGAACCGTTATGCAGATAAAGAGGACGAGATGCAGCACCGGCATCAAGGCTTTCAGAATTTCTATCAGTATTAGGAGGAAGCGAAGGCTCATTTACCGCCACCACTGAGGTAGATGAGTTTCTAGGAATCCACGTTTGCTGAGAATTGAATCGAGACCTATCATCCTTTCTATATCTCCTGACTTGAAAGCTCATATTCTTCCTTGACTCCACAAATACAGAACCCGTCACAGTTGGATCAATGGGTGTGTAACTATTCACAAAAGTGTTTCTGTACATAGAGAAAGCAAAAAGGAAATAGTCAGATTCAAGCAATTAGTAATTTGATGGCCCAAATATCTATACGAAAACGCAAAATGCGATCAAACCAATCTATGTCACCATTATAGCTTACACAACCACAACGATTTGAATTTAAGCGAATCCAAAATTGAAAACCCATTATATGCTTTACGATTCTGAACTATTCCTCGTTCTTGGGGATCTCAAAAAGGGGTAAAATCAAAATGACCTATTTATTCATATCTAAGAAATTTCGGTAACCCACAGCTACGAACACGTAATCTCGCTTCCAAATTGATGAATCAAAGAACGATTACACAAATGATTTGAAGCTCATAACCAAAGGGGAAAAATTGGTACCTGACAACAAAATACGAAAACAACGAACAATCTCCGGGAAAATCAGGAACAGGTGATTTCGATTTGTCAAAGGAGAGAGAGATACTGTAATAGAAAATGGAGCGAGGAAGAAATATATATATAGAGTGAAAGTGAGAGACCGCCTTGCAGCCAAAGGAAGGAGAGAAGAGAGCGACGCGTACGACTTTTCTTTTTTAATATATTTGTTCACTTTCAATAATTTCTCTGAATCATGTTATGCTTGACGAACACTCACGAAGTGCCTTATCCTAAATAGGCCAAAAATGGGCCATATCTATTTATACAACCATTCTCTTAACCGATCTAAACCGGAAATTTGATTTGTAGATGATTTTGGGTAAGTTTATATATATTAACTTCAGAGTTGAGAGACTACAAAGTACACGGATAAACAAAGTGGTCAGGACTCGCAATCGGTGAAAGAGGGACTCTCAAGGTCAGCCATGCTCGGAGAGGCAAATGCTCAAACGAGTCCACGATAGAAAGTGACGAAGTTTCCACGGGATCTGAGTGATCATCGTTATCAATCTCAGGAAGGACGATGTAATGATCGTCTTCTTCACAGTCATATTCTCCAGGTTCTGAAGCTTCGTCAGAGCCCATGAGTAGCCTGTTGATAGCTGACTTCGCGGCCTCCGTGAACCACTCCGTCTTTGGGAGTGAGATGGAGGAAAAGAGAGACTTTTAGTTACTTCGATATGTTGAGACCTAGTTGCGGAGACTTTAAAGAGTGTTTTTTCTTATTACCTTTGTGGGTTGATGCCTCTTTCCGAGAATATGTTGATGGCTCGATTGATCACCACTGATACATGGTTCTGAACTACTTTAAATGGAGAACCCGCGAACCGGGCTATCTCAACCGTGAAATTCATGTCAAGCATCAACTGAAACTTTTAACTTCTGACCCAAATCAACTTCAACATCAATACTCAATTCTTTTCATTGTTTCCTATTCCAAAGGTTTCAATCTTTGGCTGCTGAGCCTGAGCTCGAAGAAAAGATAAGGTACATAAGATGGTGAAAGAGAGTTTGTTACTACCTGTTGCAACCCAGATAGCTGAAGTGGATTTGACTCTTCCTCGAATGCACTCCAACACTCCTGCTCGTTTGATAGCCAGATTATAACCGTCTCGGTTAATATCGCTAGTAGAATCTTTTGCAACTTCTCTCTTCCAAGCAGAACATCCCCCGCAATTATGGCCAACTGTTGTATCTTAGAAAACAATGCCTGCATAAGAAGAGACGCCGATGATTCTCTGTGCTAAAAATTATCAACTGGGAACTATACAACCAGATCAAAGAAGAGAATGAGACCTGAAAGGGTAAAGAGGGGAGATGCAAGTCATCTGGTGTTTCGGTTAAATAAATGAGTGCATCTAATCGCGTAAGTCCTTCCCTAGAGTAGATGAAACTCAAGACAAACTGCAGACAGAAGTAGTTTCTGAGTTTGTCGAATGCTTGAACCATGTGGCGTTTCCATTCTTTCAATTCAGGCGCAGCGCTATTGTTTAGAGCAGCAAAAAAGGACCTTTTCGGTGAGAGACTGGTGAACGGAATCGATCTTTGACTGAGGAGTTATGATTTCGTTAGATGGGTAGTCTTCTTCTTCCTCGCTGCTCTCCATGTCTTCGCTCTCTCAATTTCCCCTTCACTCTTCCTCGGAGTCTCACTGTCTCGGACACGGTTGCCGAAGATGCACGATAGTGATAGTTTGGACTTTGGACTCTAAAAGACCAAGAAAATATTTTAACCATTTAAACCAGAGGATGATATTTGTATGAAACATATTATTTTTTTGTTTTTTTTAAAAAAATGTATGAAACATATTATTACAATGAACAACATAATTGCAGCAAAACATATCTTTATACAACGAGCGGGTAGTATTTTGTTGAAACATAGACAAATTCCCACTTCAAAATTGACTAGAAGATCAAAACATATTTACTCGGTGGAATTGATTCTCCTATTAGGTTTGATTTACGGAATCGAGATATCACACTCCATCCATCAGTACGAAGTTTGCAAGAGTACTTACTCAATAGCCATATAAGGAAAGACTTTTTCTTGTTCTTCGCGTAATAATCCTGATCAGCTCGAACGTTATTTCCCAATGAAGAGACACGAATGGGGCTACGTTCCAAACATTTTCTGTAAGCTTCAAGAAAAGGGTCGTCTTCTTTCTTCCTGAAACTCGATAAATTGGACCTCGAAATCCTGACAAGATTTGAAGGCGTGAACGGACAAATAACAAGAGGACTCAACACCTGCTCACTATATTCAATATATACGAGGACATGGAGGTGGCAAGAGCTTCCATTGTAGCTGATCTCCGGTTTTGTTGTTCTTTTTTGAAACTCCAGGCTTTAGCTCCCATGAAAAGGGAACTTTGGCCTTTGAAGTTTGATCGAACTTATAATTTCTTGGACTAAGCATAAATCGTAACTATGTGTATAAAGACTTTTTGCGTGGTGTTGGTGGCTTCGTTTAAACGGAGTTTAGTGTTATATGAAATTTTATATTCATTTGTGATATGGTGGTGTGTTTATATATATATATATATAAAATTTAATTTCATAAAATATGATTTGATGTATGTAATTCACCTAAGCTTGGCTATTATACGTAACCTCCTATTTTGTGAGTATATTAATGTTTTTGTCTTGTACTAATTACTAAACGCAGACGTCAAAAATATATTATTAAAACGCATTACATTCTAGCCGAAATTAAGCATCATGTTTCGCACATTTTAAATAATTTATAGAATGAATACAAGTTGATTCATATGTATGCATTTGTTTGGATATATTAAATAGGTGAAACGATTACTTACAATTATTTTATAAGAACTTCTCAAACTTTTCAAATACTTAGCTGGATGTCATATGTGTAAGAAAATATACATTGACAGTCGGAAGAGAGTGCAGTTAGGGCAGACTAGTAATGTTACTATTTGTATCCGAAAAAAAAACGATACAGTTGACATAATTAATTTTCTAATTATGTCGGTGTACTTTTACTCGGTGTAGTGTGTACAGGTAGTAATGTTATCAAAATTAGATGGGCCATATACAGTTCACAGACAGTTAAAATGTTAAAGCGTCCGGATAATAAGCAAAAACAAAAAAGCGTGAACGGCAGGATTCGAACCTGCGCGGGCGAAGCCCACATGATTTCTAGTCATGCCCGATAACCACTCCGGCACGTCCACATTTTGCTATTGTATGATTATAACATTTAGATGGCCTATTTTCCAAAAAATTTAGGCCCTTACAACGCCCAAACACTGGATAAGATGTATAAGGTTGATATCAAAACGCTAACATTGCTAAGTAGCAGAAGCTCCTAAAATCTTTAAGCAAAATCTTATAAATATTTATGTTTTACATACCAGAAAAACAATTGAAATAGCTCATGTAAAAAGGGAACATATGAAAAAAACACCGTATTATACCAAAGAGAATTGATGGCAATTGAATCGATCAATTTGCTGAAGCATGCTCTTCACAAAAATTAAATTATATGATTGATATTTGAACGTAATACAAATATTCTTAGAAGCAAAGATCCCTTATTTCTCTGTTTCTTTTGTTTCATCTCAAGAAACCCAATAAAGAGTGAATACCTCACCCTAAGAGAGAACAAAGATCCCCCCCCAAAAAAACACAAACTTAAGAAGAAAACAAAACCGATATATGTTATCGAATCGAACAAGAGGTAGTGACACTTTTGATTCTTCGATGGTCAACATCACCCAGAGAGAGTGAGTTGTTTCTTTAAGCAGCGACGACTTTGTCCTTACCGGCATTATCTCCTCCTTCGAGCTGGCTCAAATTCCCTTTCTCCTTGATCAGCTGAATATGATGATGCTTGCAATAAAGCTTACCCTCATGAGCTATGTAATTCGAAGGACTAATCGTGCAGCCTCCATGAGTACACTTGAAGCAGCTCTTGTGGTACAATGTCCCATTCACTGACACCTTCACGAAATACACATAATAAGCACTAGCAAGTTATGGAATAATGTAGCAATATCACAGATTTTAATGTTTGACAGTAAATTAGAATGTTTCAGCTATGCTAAGCACAGGTCAGATTTATTAAGGAAACAACTCAAGAATCTACTTTGACACAATTTGATTCTGATTGGGTAAGATTTAAGATTGGATACCTTCTCAATTGGATACACGGTTCTGTCACAGCCAACGCATTTTTCTCGTGTTCCACCAAACATATTCGACACTTTGGTCCCAGCAGGTCTCTGTTAAAGATCTCTCATATCAAATGTTAAAGTTCAAGAAATAATTCATTTTTTGCTGTCTGAAGTTACCTCTCCCTCCAAGGGCCTGTCAGGTTTTCCGATCTTTGGTGTCCCTGTATATACGAATCAAAAAAAAAAAAAAAATCAAACTTTACAGATTCAAATTTCTAAATTTAAAACCTCCCACAATTTTCACACTTTGATTTGTTTATTACCTTCGAAGCTTTTTTCAAGACTTCCAGTTCTCTTGAAATTTTGATCGAAATGTGGTCTGCAATACAGAACTCCTTCAAAGGAGTTGTAATTGCTAAGCTGTAATCAATCAAATATTTAAATCACTCAGATTCATCTTCACACTCTTCCACCAAATTAAAGATTCCTACTTAAAATGATTCGTTTTCTTTAACTATATCTACTAGATCTACCTCTTGGTCTATCAGAAATCATTACATGAAGCCAGAATCAAAAATCAAACCTTAAGAGTTCCTTTGCAATGGTGACATCGGAAACAGGCTTTGTGGTAGACCCGGTTATCGGCGGTTAACTTGTCGACGAGATAAACGGTTTTGTCACAGGCCATGCATTTCTGGGTTGTTCCTGCGAAGGCCATCTATGCTGTTCTGTTTTCTGTGTTATTGTAAGAGATCAGACTAAGACTCAAGAAAAAGAAGCTCGTGAGAGCGATAAGAGGAATAAGATGAAGATGAAAGAGATTGTCAATAATTGTTGCTTGGTTTTTAAAATGGGGACCAGATATGTTGAAGATCAACATGACTCTCTCCTTTTTATTTATAAAGTAAATTCTTTAGGGGAAAAACAGTTGGAAAAATTTGAAACTTCTAATTAATCTGACAAAAATATTCAAAATTAGCTGTGGAAGACTGGAGGATAATGTTTGCTTTCAAATAACAGTAATAAAAAGTTATATTAAAATTATTTTAACAATCTTTTCTTTTTTGGTCAACAATCTATATACAAATATATTAGCTTAAAAAAGTTGGAATTTTTTTTAATTCAAATTCGAATATTTGTTTTTCCGGTTTTTCCTGACAACTCTGGCATTGTTTTTTGTCATTGTCTAATCCACAAAACAAGATAAACGATGAATAAATAAAAGAGACAATGGTACGTTAGCAAAAAAAAAAGGAAAGGTTCAACGTTTTTTTTTTTCTCTTAATGATTTTGTCCGAATTTGAAGTAAAGCACCGTCAATATCTGTCTCCTAGATATTTTGCTTATAGTTTCCAAATTAAATCTATGGTTTTATATCTTAGATAGGTAAGTAATTAGAGTGTACATGCAGTTGCTTGACAATGCTTAACATAGTTAACTTCTTAGTGGCTGTAATATTTAATTTAGTCTTGTGGGTTGAGCTAAACTAAAAAGGGAAACACAACAGGAAAGAATCTTTTTCTGGTTTTTTAGATAATGATTAAAAGTTGTAATGGTGAATTGGTTGGAAATCTCTAAGTATACTTTTTAAGTTTTAAATATATATGCTGTGTGTGTATGTATAAAAAAAATCTGAAACATGCTTTACCTTAAAGGCTTTTGCTGAGCTGTATTATTGACATAATTAGTTGAAGCGAAGGAGTGATCATAATGATACCTAACATCTTTATTTAATCAAACACCTAACGTCATTTGACTTGTTACTGATAGACTCCAACCAATTCATTGAGTATCATTTATACAGTTTCCATGACTTTTTTGTTGCCACCGCTTAGATCTATGGGCTTGCTCTCTTATTCTATATCTGAGTACTTACAAAATTAAAAAATTATAAGAACTTTTAAATCTTTTATTCTATTTTCTTCTCCCATTTTACTAGAGTCTGACGGGTAATAAATACAATGGGGAGAAATGAAAAGAGGGTGATGGAAACGGAAAGTTAAAAGTCAAAATTTGTATCGTGCTCTTCGGTGTTAAAAGTTTTAGTGTGCTCTTCGGTGTTAAAATTTCAGTTCCTTGTTTTAAAACCAAGAAACATAAATGAGATTAACAGATTCAATCAAAGATCCTCATTCTGTTTCAATCAAAGATTCCAAATTTTGTGAAGAAGAACTTAGTGTGCTCTTCGGTGATCCTCCTAATGGGATTAGGAATGAAGGCAAGCATTACTACTCAATGTGGCAAAATTTGTTTGAGATCGACGCTAAATACATGCCAATCAAACTAATTGGTCGTGAGGCATACGGTGTAATCTGCTCCTCTGTCAACACCGATACCAACGAGAAAGTCGCTATCAAGAAGATCCATAATGTGTATGAGAATAGGATTGATGTGTTGAGAACTCTTAGGGAGCTCAAGCTTCCACGCCATCTTCGCCATGAGAATGTGATTGCTTTGAAAGATGTCATGATGCCAATTCATAAGAGGAGCTTCAAGGATGTGCATCTTGTTTACGAGCTCATGGATACGGATCTCCATCAGATTATAAAGTCTTCTCAAATTCTAAGTAACGATCATTGCCAATACTTCTTGTTCCAGGTATGTGATTGATCCTGCTCACCTATTGTTGGTTCTAGCTTTTTGTAGATATTGCTTTCTGCTTAAGTTTTGATTTGCTTTGTTATTTTGTGTAGTTGCTTCGAGGGCTCAAGTATATTCACTCAGCCAACATCCTGCACCGAGATTTGAAACCCGGTAACCTCCTTGCAACGCAAACTGCGATTTGAAAATATGCGATTTTGGGCTTGCGCGGACGAGCAACACCAAGGCTCAATTCATGACTGAATATGTTGTGACTCGTTGGTACCGAGCCCCAGAGCTTCTCCTCTGCTGTGACAACTATGGAACATCCATCGATGTTTGGTCCGTTGGTTGCATTCTCGCCGAGCTTCTTGGTAAGAAACCGATATTCCAAGGAACGGAATGTCTTAAACATCTTAAACTCATTGTCAACATTCTGGGAAGTCAAAGAGAAGATCTTGAGTTCAAAGATAACTTAAAAGCTAAAAGATACATCAGATCACTCCCATACTCACCCGGGATGTCTTTATCCCGGCTTTACCCGGGCGCTCATGTTTTGGCCATCGACCTTCTACAGAAAATGCTTGTTAGTGTCACTGAAGCGCTTCAACATCCAACATGGCGCCTCTATATGACCCGAATGCAAACCCTCCAGCTCAAGTTCCTATTGATCTCGATATAGATGAGGATTTGGGAGAGGATATGGTAAAAGAAATTATGTGGAACGAGATGCTTCATTACCATTCACAAGCTTCAACCTTAAACACTGAGCTCTGAGTTCAAGTCTTTCACCGGTAATTTACAGAGATCTTCTTCTACTTATGTCTGATTCTCATCATATTGTCTATAGAGTCTTGAAGAATAAGAAGTAGAATAACTTGTAGTTTAAGCGAGTAGTGATGCCTTGGAAGCTGTGTTTCTTTTTTTATTACAAGCTTTAAGTGTGTCACATATGTACATAGAGAGCTCTGTTTCTCTCTGCTTGTTTGTTTGTTTCAGAACTTTGAACCCTTTGGTGCAATCCAAGGCCCTTGATAAATCAAAATATCCTTATACTCGTAGTCTCATATAGTTATGTATTTAACTAAATCTAACAATATCAACAATTAAGCATTTTGTATATTTAATGATTACACCATGATCACAGATCTTCAGATTCATATGCTCGGTGTGCCTTCGAGATAGGATAGGCCTTCACACCGAACCTAACTATCCAATTCCGAACCATACAAAGTTCATCATATAATATATCTTAATTAATTCATTTAAAATAATTTTGGTGCATAGTATTATTACCGTCCTCATTCATAAATCACATGATCTGCTTCTTTTTATTGTCAACGCGTGATTTGTTACTTCTATTGGTTAAAGCAATAAAGGCTTAAAGCTTTTTTCTTCTAAATCAACTTTCATTCTCATCGCTTTTTTTTTAATTTTTTTAATTCACTATAGAATGTCAATTAAATCCAAAGTTTGTAAACCAATTAGAAATTTTAAATAACTAATATTCTAACAAGATGCTTATGGATGAATCACTAATCATAAACCAAAAAAATACGATTACACCATCGTGGGAAAAAAAAATTCCAACTTGTCCGGCAAGAAAGTCAATCAGTAAGATCAGCAAAAATACATCTGGGATGACGTTTCTTTTTGGTATAAACGTATCTTCTATTCGTCCCAAGGAAAAAACAAGTGTCTAAAATACGTGATCTGATCAATTTATCAGATTTAATGAGATATGGTCAAATCATCAATCCATTTGTTTATCTCAAAATTCACATTAAATTTAAGACAACTCTCATTACGATAACAATAAAGCCGTCTCTCTTGTCCAAATACTAACTCCGGCCTAACAACTACTCCATAACCAATTTCCTTCAAGCTCTTCAGTTCTCACAACCCCTCCCACACACAAATAACTAGCCATAAAACAGAGGATCTCGTTGATTGGACCGAATGGTGAGTCCCTTTTCGTCACCGAGGAGATCGAGGAAAGGAAGCAAAGAAATCAAGAATCCTTATTCAAATCAAGGACTTGAAAAGTTCTCTGCACTTCTCTCTGAGCTCGATGAGAAAAGGCAGAGCATTTATGCAAAGAAGCTGGACTCTGATGGACCACCTCTTGTTCGGTTTGTGTTCACAAGCTCCGGAGAGTGCGTTCCTATCATGATCAAGACAAAGAAGACAGCGAAGAAGAAGGATGCTCAGGATGATATCAATGTTAAGACGGAATCAAAGGCAGAGCAGGAAAAAGAAATAAAGAAAACAGAGTCAGAAACAGAGCAGAAACAGAGCTGTCTATTGAACGAGAATCTGAAGAAGATTTCGAGACCAAACCATTTCTTGCCCGTTACAATGATCTTGGTTCTAATCTTCTTGGTATACTTCGGACGGACCGTCTCGATTATGTGCACTTGTATCGTTTGGTACTTGGTTCCAATGATCAAGGAACATAGTAGAAACAGAGGATCAACATACGAGACGAAGAAGAAAAAGAAGAAACCAGATATCGAAAACAGAGAATTGTTTGTGCAGAGGACGGCTCGTGACCAAACTGCCCTTAAGGAGAAGCTTCCGCATCTGGCTGGTCCTCCTAAAACCCGGTGACAAAAATTGCAACTTTTTATTGTGAAAGTTCGTCTATGTTTCATCTGACATTCCTTGATTTTTTTCGTTTGCCCCCTCCTTTTCTTCGTTTTGTTCATAGTTGTTAATTTTGAAACGGAAAAATCTGTAACTTAATTCTTTTTTTCCCTCTCTTCTAATGCTAGTGAACTGAAATGTAACTATTCAAACGGAAAAATTTCTTGCTCGTGGTCTACTGTTTCTTGATTCAGTTGTGCACAAATCTCGTCGAATTGATCATCTAAATGGGAATTTTGAGATTTGGATTTTTCTTGTTTTTTTGGACAACCTTGTTATACGCACGTTTAGTTTTTTTTTTTTTTTTTTTTTTTTAAGGAAATGATACGATACCGTTGGACAAGAATGTTAAGTTTTAGATTGCAATCAGAACTTCATGACCTAGGAAAATGAGTTTTCATCACAGGTCGATAATTCGATTGCACCAGTTCAACTGTGCTAACTTTGGTTGGCTAGATTATGTAATTGTGCACCATAAATGGTTTAATTCCCCGTTGATGATGATCTTTTACAGAATTTAAGTAGTGAACATTATTCTTTTAGAAGCCAAGTCATCTTAACTCTTAAGGATTATTAACTAATGAAATGGGAAGACGCATTCAGTGAGTTTTAGAGGAAGGCAAAGTATAATAATCGTTAATCATGGTAGAGGGCGAATACGTAAGAAAGTGGAACTTAAAAGGGCCAATTTGCAAAGATTTGAGGTTTGCAGTTATGGCGTATCAGTCAGTAAGTATATCAACTCGTAAGAATAGAGTATGTCCTTTTAAATCCACGAAGTGTTCTGAACAAGAAACGTTTCAATGATGATTTCAATAAAAGTTTGAGCCAATTTTTTTTTTGGTTCAACATTAAGTTTGAGCCTTTATTTCAAAAAAAAGAAAGAAAGTGGATGGTGTAAAAATTTTATCCAGTGGTCCTACAATATTACAACGAAAATGGAATGGAGTGTTACTCTGTTTCCGGGGCATTGTCATTATAAATTGCCAAATTAAAAGAATAAATTTTTTATTTAATTATTTATAAAAATATGAGTAATTTATAAATTTTTATTTGTCAAAAAATTTTATTAAGGTAGACTAGATCAAAGAAAATTCAAGTAAGATTAGTTTTTTTTTTGGGCGTTAAGTTAGATTGTTTAATTAAGTAAAATATATGTTAAATCAATGAAAAGATCAAAATGATGTTAATATGATGATAGCTAAACACAATATATAATTTGCTCATTACATCAAGCTAAGCCTCTCTAAAGCCATTTCATATTTACTTGCACAGTTGCCTCCACAAAATCTTTCAGAAGGATATGGTAACTTCATAAGCAACTAATCCTATCTAAAAATTCACCACACATGCATGGCCATTGCGGTATCAAAAATTCCTCTGCACCGAAGAGATGTTTCGGAGAGCAAGTGAAGAAACAGGCTGCTCTCTGATGCGGGATAAGAGGATGGAGGTCTGCTCAGTAGCAATCTCTAGCCTCTCTTTTGATTTAGATGATTCGGAGACCAGAGTCGACACCAAATTCTGCAGAAACTGAACTCTTTCTCCATGATCATCAGTGTTACTTCTGAACGTCTTGCTAAAAGACGTATTGATCCTGCGCCACCTAAGAGGAAGATACCTATCG
This sequence comes from Cardamine chenopodiifolia, assembly GCA_963922655.1. Taxonomy (NCBI): domain Eukaryota; kingdom Viridiplantae; phylum Streptophyta; class Magnoliopsida; order Brassicales; family Brassicaceae; genus Cardamine; species Cardamine chenopodiifolia. The sequence continues at coordinate 2,096,217 of OZ000467.1, forward strand.
GGGACTTGAAAGCAGTTTCCGGTTGAGAGAACACGGAGTGCGTGCCTACAGAGAAACCCAGAGAACTCAAAAAGTTGGCAACTACAGCTTATGATGCCTTCTTGAGGAACCCAATAAACTTTTCTTCCTCCATCGAGTTTTGTGTGGTGCCTTACAAGATACCCGTCATCCATCTGGAATGATGCGTAGTGAGCTGCAAGCACAAGCTGTTCTTGGAGCTTGGAAAATGCAAAAGGAGTGAGGACCGAGGCGGCATGAGATTCCATGGGGGCACCAGTTTTTAGGCTGATATTCTGGAGATTCTGTTGCATTGTTTGCTGTTCTGTGGCTTGGTCTTTGAAATCCACAGCAACAGCCACCTGCATTCACCCCGTTACTCAAATAAGTAACAAGGCAAATTCAACATGAGATAAAATGCCTAACCCCTATAACATAAACGGTTGCACTAATATTGAATAGAGGGCCTAAGAGTTTGAAACAGCTCAGTTTACTATCCATAGCTTTCTTCTTACTGTGAGTAACATGTTCAGTTCCAATTCAGAAGTTAAAGATTTCATCCAGACTAGTCATGAATAAACACTATCAGAAGAAGAAGAAAACATACTTGTTCTACAAAGTGAGCTAGCCTGGTTTGTGCACTCAAGAATCTCTGAATAAAGGCATTAATGGTTTTGGATCGTCCAGTCAACGTCATTCCTGCTAAAAAATGGCTTCTCAGGTATGGTAAAGACCACAAGGAATGTGAGGCATACAAGTTGTTTATGTGTCTGTTTGTATGCAGTCCAAAAGAGTTGACCATGTCTCTCCAACCCAACTCGAACTCTTCAACAGATTCCAGATGGTAGAGGCGATAGAACTCAGCTTTCCAGTCATTGTACCGCTCCCCAAGACCAGCATTAAACCAGGATGGAAACTTTCCAACAACCATCCATATGCAGAGTGCATGCTTAGTGGTTGGCATTTCTCCAGCTATGGCTTCTTTGAGACACATATTATGGTCTGTTAATATCGTTTGAGGAGCCTTCCCATTCATGACCCCTATGAATGCCTTCCATATGAGACAAAGATAAAAAAAAATGTCAGAATAGAAACAAAATTTATTTCCTACTCGCAGACAATTGCCAAGAATTCAAAACAGAAATAAGTGAAAGGGAACTTTATTAGTTAGTGTGCCATTTAGTTACCTGCAGTGCCCATGACCATGATCTCAAATTTTCATTCCGTAGAAGCACACAACCAAAGAAGCAAGGCACACCGTAGTTATTAACTCCAACCCATATTCCAAGCGGCATCTCAACTGCACTTAAGCGATGAGTTGTATCAAAAACTACAGCATCTCCAAAGATTTCATATGACTGAATGGACGAGGCATATGACCAGGCAATATTTTCTAACTTATCATTTTCATCCAACGTAAACTCAAACTTAAAGTTAGGGTCTTTCTCTTTTATGCTTTGGCACATCCTCAGGAAATCAATGTTCTCATCCTCGTGATCGAGTTTCTTGAATGACTGAAGCAAATTCCTGACATCCTTTTCAGTGAATGGTAAAAAGCCTGGCTCGACACACTTCTCAAGCTCCATGAGCCTCATCATCTGCTGAACTGATATTCCTGTCTTGGAAAACATCAAAATCCGGCTTTTATCTGCATCTGATATGGACCTGTATGCAGGAAGGAAACGAATTTGATTCGGTTCTAGGAGTTCATGATTGTGGTGATTAGCAAAACCCGTAACACGCCATTCCATTGAACCTAACTCAGTAAATTTACTAATCCTTAAGTATGCTTGACATCCGCATCGAGAAGATCTTCTGTTTCTCTGTGGTTTTCCTTCAATTTGAGTTTTGATAGGTGTGTTACCAGCACGATGGCAAACAAAGTATCGCCTGGTAAGTCCTTTGCCAACTCCATCTTTTCCTTCTGTCCTGTGACGACGTATTGAGAACCCGCAACGCTTTGCAAATGAACTGTAAAACTCATAAGCAGCATCATGTGTAAGAAATCTTTGTCCGATATATGGAATGGCATCATTAGCTGCTTCTAAAGAGAGGGTAGTCCCGTCTGGAGATTCCTCAGTACTACTAGCAACGTCCAAAGACAGAGATCGATGATCTGAGGGATCATCATAGATGAGCAACATCTGTCCAGCATCATCCGACATTTTGCTGCTTGCGTATATTTAGCACTCTGGGTCAGCAAGATTGCCTGACAAGCACATAACAATAGTAATGTTATCTTAAACTTTTACTTATGAGACTCTGTAACATTACCATCGTGAGTATGTACCAAAATGCAATGGGTAAAAAACCTCTCTTTGGAGCGGGAGATAAAAGCTAGTGCTTAGTCGAAAATGTACAACCAGTTATCTTATCACAGAACTGAAAAAGAGTCCATTTAAATAGCATTGATATAATGCTACATAAATGTCTGGACATGACTATGTATTCAGATGAAGTTATCGCCTTGGGTACAGGAAACAGATGCATGACTGAACTGCAATTACACTAGCCGTTCACAGAATCATCTCAGCTTAAAAATCCTCAAACTGGAAGCATCTACTCATATGATGAATGTGGGAAGCAACCAATTACTACTTAAGAAATCACAATGCCACTGCTACATTGATAAAAGCGTTAACTTATGAGCACGAAGTTAGAAAGATTCAGAATTCAAAGTTCTCACATAAAGATTGAAACTTTTGATGTTATTAGAAATTTCGAAGCAATTGAATTCGAATTTTCTGAACAAATCACATTTTGGATGCCAATCAATGTTCATAACCGGAAATCAAAGCCAATTCATAATTTCTAACGAAATTTGAATCTCGAAATCAGCTGTTTTCCAAAAGTTTAATTCATCACAAGAATATAAGTTTTCAATAAAACTCGAATGATCCGAATTCCAATTCTCTAATCTTTTTAAACAATTGACTCTTGATACAGATGTGACAAGAGAATAGACGGAAGTTGTCAAAGTAGAGAGTGAGAGAGAGAGAGTACTGATTTAAGCTAGAGTTGACGAACTTGAAGGCGTAGCCCTAATTTGCGCAGGGTGCTGACAATAATCCCTTTGTTTCTCCTGCGCATTTTGTTATCTTACGCCTTCTCTACTCGTCTTTAGAATAGTATTACACGTATTACCAAACAGACCCCATAAACAATACAACGTTGTTTAAGCTGATTTTCATTTCGACATAGTTTTAGTTTTTTTTTTTATTAATAAAAAATCCCATTTCTTCACATCCAAGGGTTTAAGCCACGAGCTTTGTCTACTCCCACCATTGTCTTTGTTCCATCTTCGTCTACCTCTAAAACCCTAAACCATGTCACTCTGCCACCTCCTCCGCCGTCTCTGTACGACCACCACCATTACCCGTAGCCATTTTCCGATCTTATTCCTCCACCAACGAATCCACAACATCTCAGTTTCCACGGAAAATGAAGATCCGGAGACGAACACTAGTGATAATCAAAATTCGGAGACGAACCCAAACCCTAATTCAATTCCAGCCAATGATCCTCCCCAATTCCAGATTCCTCAGAATCATATCCCTCCAATTCCCTATCCCATAATCCCTCCACCGATCCCACAGCGCACCATGGCCTTCTCTTCAGCCGAAGAAGCCGCAGCTGAACGCCGCCGCCGCAAACGCCGTCTCCGAATTGAACCTCCTCTTCACGCTCTCCGACGAGATCCTTCAGCTCCTCCTCCAAAACGTGATCCCAACGCGCCACGGCTTCCGGATTCAACCTCCGCACTCGTTGGCCAAAGGCTTAACCTTCACAACAGAGTCCAGTCATTGATCAGAGCATCAGATCTCGAAGCTGCATCAAAGCTCGCTCGCCAGTCTGTGTTTTCCAATACTCGACCCACTGTGTTCACCTGCAACGCCATAATCGCCGCTATGTACCGAGCCAAGCGTTACAGTGAATCGATTTCTCTGTTCGAATATTTCTTTACGCAGTCTAAGATCGTCCCCAATGTAGTCTCCTACAATCAGATCATCAACGCTCATTGCGACGAAGGGCAAGTGGAGAAAGCTCTTGAAGTGTACCGCCACATATTGGCTAATGCTCCTTTTGCTCCATCCTCAGTTACTTATAGACATTTGACGAAAGGTCTAGTTCAAGCTGGAAGGATCGCAGATGCTGCGAGTTTATTAAGGGAGATGTTGTGCAAAGGTCAAGCTGCGGATTCGATGGTGTACAACAATCTGATTAGGGGATATTTGGATCTTGGCGATTTGGATAAGGCTAATGAGTTCTTTGATGAATTGAAGAGTAAGTGTACGGTTTATGATGGGATTGTGAATGCGACCTTTATGGAGTACTGGTTCGAGAAAGGGAATGATAAGGAAGCTATGGAGTCTTACAGGTCTTTGTTAGATAAGAAATTCAGAATGCATCCGCCTACTGGCAATGTACTTTTGGAAGTTTTTCTTAAGTATGGTAAGAAGACTGAAGCTTGGGCTTTGTTCAATGAGATGTTGGATAATCACACTCCTCCCAACATCCTTTCTGTGAATTCGGATACGATTAGTATAATGGTCAATGAGTGTTTCAAGATGGGGCAGTTTGATGAAGCGATTCTTACATTCAAGAAGGTCGGAAGGAAGCCCACCTCAAAACCGTTTGTGATGGATTATGTAGGTTACTGTAACATAGTAACACGATTCTGTGAACAAGGGATGTTAACAGAGGCTGAAAGCTTATTTGCTGAAGGTGTATCCAAATCCTTGCCTGCTGATGCTCCGAGCCATAGAGCAATGATCGATGCTTATCTCAAGGCAGAGAGAATCGACGATGCTCTCAAGATGTTGAACAGGATGGTGGATGTGAATCTAAGAGTGGTTGCTGATTTCGGTACGAGGGTCTTTGGTGAGCTGATTAAGAATGGTAAGCTCACGGAATCTGCTGAGGTTTTGACTAAGATGGGAGAGAGGGAACCAAAACCAGATCCTTCGATTTATGATGTTGTGGTTAGAGGTCTTTGTGATGGTGGTGCACTTGACCAAGCTAAGGACATAATTGGTGAGATGATTGGACATGGGGTTGGGGTTGCTCCTGTGCTGCGGGAATTCATTATTGAGATTTTTGAGAAAGCAGGGCGTCGCGAGGAGATTGAGAAAATCTTGAATTCGGTTGCCCGGCCGGTTAGAAACCCTGGGCAATCTGGTAACACTCCACCTAGTGTTCCTAGTGTGTTAGGAACCACACTTGCAGCTCCTCAGCAGCCTAGAGACAGGGTCCCATGGACGAGCCAAGGGCCGGGGCTTCCTAATTCAGGTCGGGCCAATGGAAGTGCAGGTCAAACAGCAGGAGGAACTTACAAGGCTAATAATGGCCCGAATCTGTCTTGGTCCAACACTTCGGTTAACCAGCAGCAGCAATCGTGGTCTAATCAGACGGCAAGGCAACAGCCACCATCATGGTCGAGGCAGGAAGGGGGATATCAACAGCAGCAATCTTTGTCACAGCAACCGGGGTGGTCAAGTCCTTCAGGCCAGCGGCAACCATGGACTAATCAGACACATGGTCAGCAGCAACCATGGGCTAATCAGACAAAGCAGCAACAGTGGGCTAACCAGACAACTGGCCAGCAGCAACAGTGGGCTAACCAGACACCTGGCCAGCAGCTACAGTGGGCTAACCAGACACCTGGCCAGCAGCAACAGTGGGCTCATCATAACACTGGTAATCAGCAACCATGGTCCAATCAGACTCCTAGCCAGCAGCAACCATGGGCTAATCAGACAACCGGCCAGCAGCAGCGGTGGGCTAATCAGACAACTGGCCAGCAGTCAGTGTGGACAGGGCAGCAGCAACAGTGGTCTAATCAGACAACTAGCCATCAGCAGTCACAGTGGTCCAATCCCGCGCCAGGGCATGTGGCTAATCAGAAACCTTGGTCAAATTCTGTGGACAGTCATCTTCCTCAACAACAGGAGCCAGGGTCCACCAATGAGGGGCAAGAAAAGAAGGTAATGGAGTTGAGGAATTAATTCAACAGACTCTCTATTTCTTCTGCACCATCATTCTCCTCGTACTTAATTTTCCTTTGCTTTGTGGTTCGCTATTTTTGCAAACTCTAGTATTTATTTATTTAAGGATCAAAATCATAATCTAACAAGTCTTTCTGATCCGTGACCTTTGTCCTTGTTTTACTTGTATCTATGGTTCTCTTGACGTCTCCAATAGCTTTCAAATAGTAATGGAGTTCAAAATCAGTAATTCGATCAAAACACTAATTTCATTTCTTCCAAAAAGTTGATGAAGAAAAATAGATGTTCGTAATCTATAACTAGATTAGCTCTGCAGGTCGGCAGAACTGAAACTCTTACATACAAAAGCTCGACCTTTACACTTATAACCAAAGGAATCTAATAACAAAAAAGAAAGAAAGAAAAAGAGTCCTATGTATATATCTCGCAGAAGAATCTCATCTCATCCCTATAAAAGTAGAAAAAAGAAGAGAAAGAAATAAGTTATTTTCTCAAAACTCCAAGACAGTAGAGCTCAAGTTCATAAGAGGAGCTAAGGCACTAGGAGAGAACTTCCGAGCAAAAAGGACGCATACTGAAGTTGGCTCTTCATTGTAAAGACAAACCGTCTCATTTTTCCTTATTGATTGTAGAAACCCTTCTGTGATATTAGCTGCATCATATGTAGCTGGATGCGGACCGCCTATGGACCAATCAAACCCGTGTCACGCTTCTATTAGAATTCATTGAACCATGAAACATGTTCAATAGTGTCGGGATGTAGTGCTCATCCGGGTAACAAGCTGGTCTGCAGAATTGTTTGAACAATGAGTAATATTTTTAGTCCGAGATGATGTGGATGGCGATTTTACGGTTTACTTCAAACCACTGAGATCCTTTACGCCAATGATGGAGTTTGATATCCGGGAGCATCTTGCGGCTGTAACGACCACGACCATAACGTGTTGGCTCGTCATAAGAGTCCACAAAACTGTATGCAGAGTTTATCAGATAAGTATAGACAGTTGAAAAGTTGTAGACTGGGACACAGCTCTCTGAGAGAGAATAAAATGCTCATTTGAGAAGTCGAGCAATGCGTTGGCTAGAAGACGCTTCTCTGCGTCTGTCAATAGTGGGGATCCCCATTCCACTTTCTGAAAAATCAAAGTATAGCAAAACATCAGAAACCAAACAGTCTTTGTTTGTGATCAACGAGATCAAGCCTTGTGCAGTTACCAGGGTCATTGCAACACAGAGAAAATGAAAGAGATTACTACAGCAAAAGAGGTTTAAGTCATCAAAAGAAGCTCATATACTATCTTCGGAACCCTATCGTACGGATACTCCTCCTTCACCGGAACCATCGAAGCTATCCAGAACAGCTCATCATCACTCATTCTATGGCTCAGATTTTCATGCCGAACAAACCCTTCGATGCTCCAACAATCTCGATCCTTTGGTTTCTCCGCCTTAACTCCTCTTCCGTCGTCACCGTTCTCGTCGTCACCTGTGCAATCTCAGTGGATGATAGTGCAATTGGAGTAATCAATAAGCAAAAACGACAGCGTTTGAGCCAGTTTTAGTATCCCTATGTGCTTTTCTCCTTCATATTTCTCACCCACTCTTCCTCCTCTCGCCATTGTATAACAAGAAGTCAATCTTCTTCACCTAACAACAGAGTGATCTCTCTCGGGCAAATTCGACAGTTCTCCAAAAATAAAATTTCAGGGAAACATCACATGATTCAGAGCCAATCTGACTGTTTCAAGCAAAAATCCATTCCATTCAATCAACCGAGAAAATTTTCTAATTTGTAACAAAGGATCAAATCCAGGGATCAAACAATTTTAGGAAAAAAGAAAACGAGAAAGGTGACTTGAAAAAATAGGAACAACTGCACGAAAGAGAACTGAATTGGATCTCTAGAAGTCTTGGTAGTAAATTTCGAGGAAAGTAAGCAAAAGAGAAACGATGATTGAAACAGATTGGAAGTTGAATTAGCAGCAGAGAGGAAGAAGAAACATCAACAAGTCTGGTCTTTTATTTCTAGTTGAAATCATGTTTGGTTTATTTTTATTCTATACTAGGATAGGATCGGACCGGACCAGATTACATTTGTAACATGAATTTATTTTATATTTAAATTTTAAATATAATTTAATTATAAATGTTAAGTGATATTATATATATATATATATTAGAAACTAATTAAAACATTACTATTAAGGGGTGTTAAATTTAATTTTAATTTGAGTTATTTCAATATATAATCTACGTATATCGATTTTGAAACAAAAAACCATTTCGTTCAGTAATATCAAAAATCTTTTGTTTCATAACCATTTTTTAAAAATAATTATTCGTTTGAAAATTTTTAAAAACTACCCATTAGAAATTTTTTTTTATTAAATATTGAGTAAAAATTTTAAACGGAATACTTGTATTTCCCGTCTGAATATTGAATATTTATAAAATTAATGAAAATTATCCAAAAAACTTTATAATTCTCAACTTTTTTAAATGTTTTCAAAAATTACCCAAAATTTTCTAAAATACCCATCTCGATGTGGATTCTTACCCGTCCTATAATCAATTTTTACCAAAATTACTAAAAATTTGAGACTAAGTTTACTAACCCAAATTTTCTGATCTCGTACCGTTATCCAAAATTTTTGTTCTTTTTTATCGAAAAAACATTCGAGTAATATTTTTTGTTCTTGAATTATTCGTTTACATCTCCTACCCACTATTTTCTGTCTCAATAGCAGAAATATACTGTTTTTATAAATAACATATTGATTTGGTCGAGTAGTAACGATATAAAGTAATCAAATTTTAATTATGGATTTTGAAAGTATATATACTTAATAAAATGAATTACTTAAAAACACTGGTATAATTTAGATAATCAACTTATATACATATGAAAATATATTTAATGTGATTTCTTGGGGCATTTATGTTTTTTTTTTGGTCAAAATGGCATTATTTGACACTTTTTTATAGATTTTAAATATTTTTAAATTTTTATAAAATTTATATATTTATAATATTTTCAACTAAATATTTAAAATATTTTTGTCTTTTTATTCGGTAAAATTATTATTGTAACTAAAGAACCAGATTAAATGAATTTAGATGATCATTAGATAAACTAATGAATACTCTAAATTTAAATAAAATTAGCTAATAAGAATTTTTCAGTTTGATTAAATTTTTATTTGAAACCTTCTCACTGAAATAATATGGGAATTCTAACATTATCCATTATAATTTGAATGGATAAAACAAATGATAAATTGGTAATACTTCTATGAAGTAGTAAAGTAAAGTTATTTTTTTGCACATTCATATCACATTTGGTGGAAACTTAAAAAGGAAAGAAAAAGAAGAAGCAGTTGAGTCCGATCAGAAATTTTTTTTTAGAAAGATATGATTTTTGTAACTCTTTTGAAATTTGAATCTTGTCCCGTTTCTTTGTGATTCTTACGTCCTCTATATGATCTCGTCGTCGCTCATTACTGCATTCCCTAAGGAAATCAAATCCCCAACAAAAAATCTTAGCTTAACACCATCGCGATCGGATTCAAAATTCCGGCCCTCATCTCACCGGGAAATGCACCTTCTGTAGCTGCCGGTTTCGGTTCTGGTCAGATCTAATCTAGTGTCTTCCTTCTTCCTCCAGATTTCTTACTTTGAATCGGTTACTCGATCTCGATTCGCTGAGGGCTTCTGTAAGTCGCGATGGAGGCGATCGATGAGTTGTCTCAGCTCTCAGATTCGATGAAACAGGCGGCGTCTCTGCTCGCCGACGAAGACCCCAACGAGACCTCTTCTTCCAGGCGCCCAGCCACTTTCCTTAACGTCGTAGCCTTAGGAAATGTTGTGAGTTCCTTGCTCTCTCCCCCCTGCTCCTCGATTCGGTTGGTGTTGGTTTTATGCTGTGTTCGAGTGTTTGATGTTGGATGCATTATCATGGATCTTCTGGATCTAAATTAGGTTGTTTTATCGAATTTGGAACGTAGAGATTTGTTAGGACACAATCATCGTTTGGAGCTTTTCTTTTTTTTTTTTTATAAATTTTTGTTAGTGGATATATGGTTACATGAGATCAAAATCCCAGAGAAGGCTGATGTATTTTGATATTTGTAACTTATCTCTCTTTACATATTGAACCAGGGAGCTGGAAAGTCTGCAGTTCTAAACAGTCTAATTGGGCATCCAGTTCTGGTAAGTTGTACATCAAGTTTATGGGAGTTTGTAATGGTTATTATTGGCTCATACCTTTTCTTAAAATGATACTGACCTCTGGTTTTTTCTGCTACACTTACTATGCACAGCCAACGGGTGAGAATGGTGCTACACGGGCTCCTATTATAATTGAATTGAGCAGGGAGAGTTCTTTGAGCAGCAAGGCAATTATCTTGCAAATCGACAATAAATCTCAACAAGTTTCGGCAAGTGAGTCTCCCTCTATGAACATATATAATTTAGCAATAGAATGCAAGGCTCTTTCTGCATCTATAATATAAATCATTCGATCAATCTGATCATAATTTCACCATTGTGTTCTCCATAGGTGCTCTGAGACATTCTCTACAAGATAGACTTAGCAAAGGAGCCTCAGGGAAGAATCGTGATGAAATAAACTTAAAACTTCGTACCAGCACAGGTAAGCTCCTTTTTACTTGCACAATCATACGTGACAAGTCTATCTACTCTTCAAATTGCACATCCTTAGCTAACCTAAGTTGGGTGGATGAATATATCTTTGATAACAGTGAGCTCATCAGCTGTAATATCTTGCCGCCCTTATATACAATCTAGTACACTGGTTAGATCTTATAGCTTTATCTTGGTGGGTATCAGATGATATATCTAGCAGAGCTTTAAAATAAAGTCTCTTTTAAACATGCGTGATGACGTATGATCTGCATTCTCTTAGTGTTGAAATTTTCTTTGATCATCATAATATATTACTTTACCCTTTACATGTTCAGCTCCACCATTGAAATTAGTTGATCTGCCTGGACTGGACCAGAGAATTGTGGACGAGTCAATGGTGAGCCTTGGAACTACTCAATGCCTTTGTCTTACCCTTAATCTACCCTACAACCACGAAACATAAGATTTGACTATTATTACTGGATTTCCCACTGAAATGATAATATAGATTCATTATGATGTTTGCCCTGAAATTGCGTTTGTTTCTTGGATCTCTTTGCAAGATTGCTGAATATGCACAACACAATGATGCAATACTGCTGGTTATAGTGCCTGCTAGCCAGGCATCTGAAATTTCGTCATCCCGAGCCCTGAAGATTGCAAAGGAGTATGATCCAGAGAGTGAGTACATCAGTTTTCCTAGCTGTCTTGTGTCTTATATTGTTTACTATTTTAAACTTAATACTAACTGTTGATTTACCAGTCTATTGTCACTTCAGCTAGCTTAAAATACTCATTAGCTTTCATCACTTCTACCAAATTATAGGTACTAGGACAATAGGCATTATTGGCAAAATTGACCAGGCAGCAGAGAACTCGAAAGCCCTTGCAGCTGTTCAGGCTCTTCTTTCAAATCAGGGACCTTCAAAAACAACTGACATTCCATGGGTTGCTCTTATTGGCCAATCCGTTTCAATTGCGTCAGCACAGTCTGGAAGTGGTGAGAACTCCTTAGAAACTGCTTGGCGTGCTGAGAGTGAAAGTCTCAAGTCCATTTTGACTGGGGCTCCACAAAGCAAGCTTGGCAGAATTGCCTTGGTGGACACCCTTGCTAGCCAGATTCGTAGCAGAATGAAGCTCAGGCTTCCAAGTATCTTGTCTGGGTATTGCTTCTCTCCATATACATAGTTTCTTCATGAATGTCATAATGTGAAAGTTGGACCATTTGTTCACCTATTAATCTGTTACTATAGTTAAGGAGATACTTACATCTAGGCATCAAACATGCAAACTATTTTTCTCCCAAGCTACTGTCTTTGTCTCTTAAATTGACAAATATACCAATCAGTCTTCTTTAGCCTCAGTAAACTAGAGTTTCGAGCTTTCATTCACAGTAGCAAAGTTTTAACAAGCAGGTGTAGAAAGCTTGCCTTGTGTATTTTTTAGGTGGCATGAAGCTAGCTAGTGGGAGTTTAGATTCATTCTAGACAAATAATAATATCTCTAAAGTGAATTTACTAGATTAACTTCTGCCTAAAAGTCATTACATCAGCCCTTATATAGAATTTGTAAAGGGGAAGGAACAATACTGAATATGAACTGTAATAAACCAAAGGGGAAAGTTTTAAAGGGAAAGGGAGTCAGCGAACAAAAGTGCACAAAAAATAATAATATTGTGAAGTAGATGAGAGTAGATTGGATAAATTTCCAACTTTGTTCGCAATAAATCTATCTTGCAAGTTCACTGGCAGTGCTCAGTATGGTATGAGGTCTTTTTTTTTTTTTTAATATTGTTGTTAGGTATATGACATTGGTTACTTGAACACATTACTTTCAAATTCTTTGTACAGGCTCCAGGGTAAGTCCCAAATAGTGCAGGATGAGCTAGCGAGGCTTGGTGAACAACTAGTTAACAGTGCTGAAGGTACAAGGGCTATAGCTTTGGAGCTTTGCCGTGAGTTTGAAGACAAGTTTCTTCTCCACTTGGCTGGTGGTGAAGTAAGTACTTTCCTACATAAGTAAAAGAGAGAGTAAAAGAGAATTCAAGAATATAGTAAAAGAGAGGAACTGTTCAAATATTAGAAATTAGCCATTTCAGATTTGATGCTAGTTTAGTGAAAAGTATCTTGCTAGCCTACTGTTGGTAAGACCACTCATTATATTGTTGGGAATCTCAAGAATCTGGTAGTGGGGGTTTATGGTATGTGTATAAGCCCACTGAGTGTTTATGAGCTGAAGTCCCTCTTGGAGCTGGGTATGTTTCTCTATAACAGATTTTTTTGTTTGTTCAGGGAAGTGGTTGGAAAGTTGTTGCAAGTTTTGAAGGAAATTTCCCCAACCGTATCAAGCAGCTTCCATTGGACAGACATTTTGACTTGAACAATTTTAAAAGGGTGAGTGTCTGCTTCTTTCCTAAATTTTCTGATCGAGAAACATTTTGAGACTGGACTTGACAGAATGATCTTTGAATTTGTCAGGTTGTTTTGGAGGCAGATGGTTATCAACCTTATCTTATATCTCCAGAGAAAGGGTTGAGATCGTTGATAAAGATTGTCCTTGAGTTGGCTAAAGACCCAGCACGTCTTTGTGTTGATGAGGTGTGCCTATTTGAATGTTTTTTTAAGATACATGAACTAGGATTGAATTTCAGAAATTTACTGCATTGTGAAGTAGTCATGGCTCGTCTCACTTTGACACTTCTATTCCTCTGAATGGTGTTGAGAGTTCTGTCAAGTTTTCTCTGGTTCTAGTGCACTTATCTGGTTTATATAAGTATTCGTATACCTTAGTGTAGATGCAGCTATTTTGTTTGTTCCTACTCCAAAAATCATGCATCCAGGTTTTGGTACTGTCTTATTTCTCGGTTGAGCTAACATGGTCTTAACATTTGATTAGGTTTATCGAGTTCTTGTTGATATAGTTTCAGCCTCTGCAAATGCTACACCCGGACTCGGGAGATATCCTCCTTTTAAGCGAGAGGTAATAATGTTTTTTGGTGCTTTATTCGGTAGCATTTTATCTATTGGGTAATAGCTTATCCTTTCTGACTAATTTTCAACCAGGTTGTAGCTATAGCAAGTGCAGCTCTTGATGGTTTCAAGAATGAAGCCAAGAAAATGGTTGTTGCACTAGTTGATATGGAACGCGCTTTTGTACCACCTCAACATTTTATCCGTCTTGTGCAAAGGAGGTATTCTGGCTGTGCCTTTTTTGCATTTTAATTTTGTATTCTTAATGGCTGTATAGTCAGACTTATTGATTTCTCATCCTATTTTTTGTTCTCTTATACATTATCAATTGACAATTGTTGAATCCCATAACTATTTTTAGTTTTCTTTTTGCGTGTTTGTTTGTGAATCATTTAGGGTTTGGATGCTTTCGCTACAAGACCTTTTTTGACATTGATATTTTTGTAATGTTGTTATGCTTTCTTTGTCAGAACCATCTTTTATGGTTTTGTGTTTTTTTCCGTTTCTGTGAGTCAGTACCTGTAGAGGTAAAGCTATCATGCTTTCTGGTTGGTAGGTGCCATATACTTGTTAGCCTAACTGGCAGGGGCGTTTCAGGCACAGTATGCTTAGATTCTATATGCAGATCTATAGCTGCTTAGCTGCATATTTGTTGAACAAGTCCCAAAATATACAACTTTACATGCTTGTTATTTTCACGGCTCATGGCTAAAAATCATTTCTCTTTCTTACCATGCATTGTATTGACTCCATCAGAATGGAAAGACAACGTCGTGAGGAAGAGCTGAAAGGACGATCTTCTAAGAAGGGACAAGATGCAGAGCAGTTCCTTTTAAGTAGGGTGTGTCTTCATTCTAAATTAATTTTAATCCACAAAGTGGAAAATGCTTTCTATGGTTTTGCATCCTATTACATGAAAGTACTAAATGTCTAGATTCTGATACCTGCATGTATATCAGGCTACTAGTCCTCAGCCAGATGGGCCAACAGCTGGTGGAAGCTTAAAATCAATGAAAGACAAATCTAGTCCGCAAGATAAAGAGACGCCGGAGGTCTCTGGTCTGAAAACTGCTGGACCCGAGGGGGAGATAACAGCAGGTTGTTATCCTAATATACGTCTACCCAGTTGCTGTCTAAAAAAATTCATTTTGCTCGTGATTCTCTTTCCTTATGTTGCACGATTTTCTTGCTGCAAAGATTTTCTCTTACTCCAAGTGCATGATTTCTTCATGCCTTGATAAAACTAACTTCCAAGGTCGATAACAAATAATTACTCTTTCATGTAGGGTACTTAATGAAGAAAAGTGCAAAAACAAATGGATGGAGTAAGCGATGGTTTGTCCTGAATGAGAAAACTGGAAAGGTTAGCATTTGAACCGTATATTCTTCAGGTGTTGATCCAAATATCTGCAGAACATAAATCACTCTGCATCGTGATCATTTACTGACTTTACCATTTACCTTTTTCTAGCTTGGGTATACCAAAAAGATAGAAGAAAAAAATTTCCGGGGAACTATAACTTTGGAGGTATCATTCTCTTCTTATGCTTTCTTTTCTCCTGCCAAAGGTGAACTATAATTAGAGGAGAATTATAATTATATGGTTCCATATTCGCCTTCTTATTTTCTCCCACACTGGTTCCTTAATGGAGGGTGATAATATTTTGTGTCTTGTGAAGGTTATGCTTCAAATTTGTAATAATAGTACTGGTATTGTCAATGAGAAAATTTGGATGGTCTATAAAGAACATTGTTTCTTCCATGTTTTTCTAATTGTACTTTCTCATAAACCTTGTTAATCCTCTCAGGAATGCACTATTGAAGAAATTCCCGAGGAAGAAGTAGAAAAGTCAAAGAGCTCGAAGGATAAGAAAGCGAGCGGACCTGATTCAAAAGAACCAGGCCTTGTCTTTAAAATAACCTGCAAAGTTCCCTACAAGACTGTACTAAAAGGTACGTGAACCAATTATTATCAGAATTCAAACTTCTTAATCTTCTGTGCAATCTTTTATGAGCATTTCCTCAATACTGTTATGTTGCAGCTCACAATGCCCTTGTGCTTAAGGCTGAGAGTGTAGTCGATAAGAACGAGTGGATTAATAAATTGCAAAAGGTTATCCAGGCTCGAGGAGGCCAAGTGGGCAGTGTTTCAATGAGACAGAGTCTATCAGAAGGCTCACTTGTGAGTAACTTACTGCCAACTTTTATATTCTATGCTAGATATGTTCACTAGTCTATTGGTATTCATATGTCAAATCTGTGCTAAAGGTTTCTATGTGGCTTGAAAGACTAAATGAAGTATTTTTGGTAGAGTTAAAACAAGTATTGATGTCTTAGTGAACATGGAAATGGTTGTCAAGTTGTTTATTATCGAAAATTCTTTGATGTAGAAGGGTCAAAAGTTTATGGGTAGGCGTGATAAACTTGACAGGATAAGATGGTTAGGAAACCCATCGACCCCGAAGAGGAACTCCGGTGGATGTCCCAAGAAGTACGGGGTTACGTTGAAGCTGTTCTTAACAGCCTCGCAGCCAATGTTCCAAAGGTGGATTATCTCTTTTCTTTTACAGATGTTCCTCAGTCATGTTACTAAGCAATGTGAATTGAACATGAACAGGCTGTTGTTCTTTGTCAAGTGGAGAAAGCAAAGGAAGACATGTTAAATCAACTATACAGTTCTATTAGGTTCAATATATTTTCCTTCCCTGCGTTGAATTTTCATTTTCAGTTGTGGTGTGCTTATTTGTGCTCTCTTGTATTTGATCTCTAGTGCAATAGGCAATGAAAGGATTGAGTCATTGATTCAAGAGGATCAGAACGTCAAAAGACAAAGAGAGCGTTACCAGAAACAATCCTCTCTTCTTTCTAAGCTCACGAGGCAGCTTAGCATTCACGACAACCGAGCAGCTGCTGTTTCAAGTTATTCTGACAATGGTGCCACTGGTAAATTCATCTGCCTTTTTCTATTGAAAGCACGATAGCAGTTCTTCATAAGGGTGCCCAATTCGATTTATGGTTTTCTTTTAAAAATATCTGAAAGATCGTCAATGAAACTTGGTCTGAATATCTTTTTATTGTGGTATCACTTGATCCACAGAAAGTAGCCCAAGAACAAATGGAGGTTCTACAGGGGACGACTGGATGAATGCCTTCAACGCAGCTGCTAATGGACCATCAGACTCATCGTCAAGGTATGGTGCCGGTGGTCACAGCCGCCGCTACAGTGACCCTGCTCAGAACGGAGACGCTGCATCACCAGGCTCTGGTAGCACCCGCCGCACCACCCCCAACCGATTGCCACCAGCACCACCGTCGACAGGTTCTGCTTACAGGTATTAGAACCTGAAGAAGAAAAAACCTGGAAGCGCATTGGGTCCCGTTTTCTGGGACTTACTCTCATTTTTATAGTTTAAGACCGTGATTGGGTGATTGTACTATTGCTTTGTCTTCTTTGTAGATAGATATTATCACACACGTTTGCAGCTAAAGAGTTTGGTCTCATGAGTCGAATGTCTCTGTTTGAAATTTTGTTTTCTTTCTTAATTCATCTTTTCTGGCATCTATTGTTGTGGGAAAGTGTGCTGTGCACCTTTCTATTTTTTGAGCACCTTATGCTGCAGTTATAGACTAAATTTTGTATTTGAGAATCCTATGAATTTGAACCATTTTACGTGATATACTAAATTTAGTAATCGGAGTGTCATAGAATTCCATTGTTTAAGGGAACTTTTAGGGCTAGTTACCTAAATCATTAAATTTCGGGGATAATAATTGGTAAAATAAACATGGACTAGTAGTTTCAAACCAAGTGTTTTTCAAAAAGGCGAAAAGTAATCAAAACGACATCGATTTGGGCTGCAGCCTTTGGCTTAAGCCCTAATTGACGGTTGCTTGCTCGAACCAAATGAGCAACATAATTTCTTTTAATTTATGTAACGTCGTTAAACACCAGGACTTGGATGATTTTTCCCAGAATAATTGGTATTTTTGTAAAAATTTTATAGATGATCTAGCAATAATTTTAAAATTGAAGGGTTATTTTTCATTTTCCCCAAAACTTAGGAAACGGATACTTCTCTAACCCTAATTTACTTGTTTGCGGCTTTACGTTCTATCTCTCAAACACCATCATCGTCTCTCAGATTCCTCTTGATTAAGCTTTTTCGATTCTCCTCGTAAGTTCTTTTTCTTCGTTTTTGAAGGTTTGTGTGGATCTCGAAGTTCAACGGAATTAAGTAGAGAGATTGACAAACTTAATTTGTTGCTCTTGTATTGTAATGCACGGCACCTAGGTATTGCGGGAGATTTATAACTTTATAAGATTAGGAATCGAAGTTTTCGAATCTGAGGCGCATGACGTAAACGTTTTAGCAGACCATCATCTCTACTTTGTTGCTCCTTTTTATCTCTCCATTCCCTAATCTATATTAATATTGTGCAGATTAAATAAGCAAAAACAATGGTGAAATATAATTTCAAGAAGATAACAGTTGTGCCAAATGGAAAAGAGTTTGAAATATCTCTCCATTCGAGCCCGATGCTACTGTTCTAGGAGCTCTTTTGGGTGCTTGCAAGATTCATGAGAATGCGGAATTAGGAAATGAAATAGGTAAGCAACTTATTGAACTGCAACCTCAACACTGTGGCCAGTATGTGGCATTGTCGACGTTAACTGCTTTGGATAACAATTGGTCAGAAGCAGAACAGATGAGGAAAGTCATGATACAAGCAGGAATTCGGAAAAGGCCTGCTTATAGTGTGCTGTCTTAAGGCTTGAGAAGTGAAAATAGATTGTTTCAGACAAAAGTTACTGTGCAATCTCTGTTCTGTTCTACTATGTTCAGTTCAGTTGATGATGTGTGAGTAATATTGATCTAATTTACTTCTGTGACTCTCTTACTTCTCTAGGTTCATGGTTGGGATTTGCAGTGATCTCATGAGCTGAACAATAGGAAAAAGCAAACCAGACATTTCACTCCCTGATTTTAAGAACAAAACAGGAATCTCAATGTCTTAAAAAAAAAGACTTAACCGGTTAACCCAACACATAGACACATACTTTACTGCTACACAGCGGTAGGGATTATTTTACACAAAAACTAAAGAAACTCTTCTTCTTAATAGGTGAAATAGCCTGATTCTATGGAGATGGCCAAATCTGAACTGGTCCTTGCAAAGGAAGGTATATCTCCTACACGATTCATCTTCTTAAACCAATGAACGATGGTCTCAACTCCAAGATAGGAAAAGAGTACCGTCAACGCTCCACCAGCAACAGCGATAATGGCCGGAAACAACCATCGTGTTCCATCGTAACGCGGTATGGTCACCCAAGACGCAGCAACATAAGCAGTTGCCATGAACCCTACAGAAATCCACATCATTCTGTGAGTGGCCACCAGTAATCTCTTCAAGGGTTTCCTCTTGTAAGGTATGATGCTAACGAGAAGAATAACGATGCACAAGGACGTGAACAATGCAATGTTGTTGCATATCGCAAAGACCTTAAACGCGGTCGTTTTGCCCACTACGGATTTCCCTCTCCATGGCCCCTCTTGGTAGACGCCTCCAGGAGGATTTATCCCACCAGCATAAGCAACTGAAGCAATTAAGACAGCCACTATCGCAATCGTATTTCTTGCATTTTGTAATGCTTCTATCTGCATCTCATATTCCAAGCTCTCACGGCTTTTTTCCACTTCCTGTTCCTCTGCTATCTCACGGCCTTCGTTTTGACCCATTGCGTTTTGTAATGCTATCTCTGATGTGTTTCTTCCGATTAGCCTAAGCAACTCTATTGCCTCTTCCTCATGAGAGCTTTTGTGGCCTTCGTGTGCTTCATTGTTCTCAGAATCCAGCTCTTCTGAAGTCTCGGTGCCTAATCTCAGCCACTTCGATAACAACTCAAAGTCTTGGGCTTCTCGAGGGAGAAGTTGAAAAGCTTCTAAACCCATCTTATTCTTGAGCGTGATATCTACTATCTTCTTACCAACAATGTAACGTATAAGCTGCAAGTTACAGTAGGAATATGTGAGAAGAAACACCACAAATACAATTTAAAAAAAAAGAGATAAACACACAAGAAACCCCAACCCGGAACTGAATCATATATTATCATTTCTTTCATTTTTTCTTGATCACCAAGAAGTTCTTAACTTGGCTCATATCAAATACGAGCTCTGCTTTTATGTCAATATTTAAAGATTTTCGGCTCAAAATCAAAATAAGTAAAGCCGGTTCATGTCTCTTACATACATTCTAGATTATGTGCCATGTTATACTCAATGTATTACTAACATAAGAGTATATGGCAAGTCAAATTTTGTAACTAAGAAGTGCTTTGGGATTAAAAATGAGAGAGCAACAAAGAAAACTACTCACCGGAGCATCACAAGCGACGGAGGCAGCAATATGTAAGACTGTGTTGCCATTTTCTTCTGTTTGCTGTAGAAGAATTTGGCTGTTAATGCCCAAACTCTCTACCATGAAAACGAAGGCGTCCATATTTTTGGTTCGAGCAGCGAGATGAAAGACTGTCTCTTTTGACGGCGTGAGAGAGCTGAAGGACAATGGAACCTTGTCCAAGAACTTCTCCAGGATTACAACCGATCCCTTGAGAACCGCCAGATGCAGAGGTGATAAACCATTGGCGTTAAGTGCTTCTTCTAGTCTTTGATCGAGCCCTAACAATATACTAGTCAGTTCAAGGTCTCCTCTATCACACGCATAGTGCAGTAGCGTTGATAGCGAGCCATCTTCGACCACCCAAGCATCTTCCTTAGCTAGGTCTGGCGATCTCTCCAGTATAATCCCTGCAATATCTGATCATTGATCCCGGATAAACTAGTGAGCCAGTGAGTGTTAAAGAAGATTACGAAAAAAGTTGAGCCAACACTGGAGACTTACAAGTGGATCCGCTTGATATAGCGAAATTGAGTTCATCGAGGCTGATTGATTGTGTCTTTTCCAAAATGAGTCTGCCAGCCTCCACGGAATTGCTAGAGAAAGCTAAGTCGAGGGGTGTGTGGTTGTTGTTATTACTAGCGGAACACACTTCCAATCCAGTCTCTAACATCTGCATAACTATGTTTACGTCTCCAAGGAGAGCAGCAAGATGGAAAGGTGTATTTCCGAATGCGTTGCGGGAACATACGAGGGTAGGTCGGAGCTCAATAATCTTGGAGACGATTTCTCGGTGACCAAGCTTCGCAGCCATGTGCAAAACCGTGTTGTTCAGGCCTTCTTCCTCGTTTATTTCCTCCAGCGACGATTCTCTCTCTTCTACCAAACCCAGAAAAGCTGGAAGGTCATTGTGAAGGATTGCTTGGAAGATCGGCTGCATTTTTTCTCAAGAAATCTAGAGCAATAGCAAGAAAATGCTTACTCTGGGAGGGAGATCCCAAGTGGATGTTATATCTTTGCGATGTTGACTTAGCGTAGACCATAAGAGTTGACATTATAAAAAACGCGTTTACGTTTACAGTGTATAACACGTGGGAGAGGCCAGAGGACCAGGCCTGGCCATTGGATTCGCGGGTTTTTGTTTCTTTCCTTCACGCGCAATTCTTTAGCGTTTCCGCAAGATAATCAAAAAACAAAATTTTATTAGCAAAAATATGTGAACTCATCTTCATATATTTTAAGATAAGACGTGACGTACTCATAAATATGGGACAGGACTAAAATTAATATCTTAATCTTCATACTAATAATGGATAAATCCAGTTATATTTAGCGAATAACAATAACAATATTATATATTAGATGTCATTTGTAGGTATTTTCTAAGAAAATTCTGGCTTGCTTTCTAATTTGGTTTTTAAAATATTGCCGATACAGGCACAAAGAAAGTACAACCCCGCATTAGTCTCTTAGTCTCATACCACTACTGTAAATTGAAAATATGACATACAGATGATTAGTATTCGCTTTGGCCTAGAAGACCGGTTATTACAAACAACACTCTACATAAATTATAGCAATATTTTCCAATGTCTAAAGTCCATAGTCATTTTTTCTTATAAAATCAGAATACATATCAATTTCAAGATTGAAGCATCCCTACCAAACCAAACCACAACAAGAAAGCTTCCAGCTTCTATCTTCGCTTTTCAGACCAAATACTTTCTCTCTTTTCCTCTTTCACCATTAACACAGAGTCAAATAGGCCAAGTTCTATATAAATAAATAAAAACCCAATTTGTTCTGTCCATGGCAGCCATTATTTAGATCTCGGATATCCACTGCCTTATTCGATTCGTTTTTTTTACTCATATCAGAGAAAGTTGCAAAATAAAAACTCAAATGTATGTACACTGAATTAACTAGCAGCTTCGTGTAGAATCCGTTGTTAAAGAAGATCAAGAGCTTACTTGAAAACTAAAATGTCAGCTCATCAGCTACCACCAAGAACTCTCTTGAGATCATTCTTCTGTTCTGAAGTTAGCCTTGACGGGAACAAGATCTCAAAGTTGACTCTGAGGTCTCCGCTTTTCAAAGGGTCTTTAGTAGGCATTCCTTCGTTTGGGATCACAATCTCCTGACCCGGTTTTACAATACCCAGAACCGGGATGGTTAGGTTCCTCCCATCCAGAGTCGTTACACTAATGGTAAGACCGGTTAAAGCATCAATAAGGGAGACTTCCTTATAAAGAATCAAATCGTTACCGCTCTTTTGAATACCGAATGTGGTTTCTCATCTACCACGAATAGATCTGCGGGAGTAACACCTGGTTCTTGGTTTCCTTTCTCTGGGAATGTTATCTTTGTTCCTTTCTTCCAACCTGGTTTTATATCTATCTTCAAAATCTCTTGGACTGTCTTTGGCTTTCTGTGATAAACATATCATCAGAAGGACTAAAATTGAAGCTCATATATATTGTTCTTCCACCACAAGATCAATCACAGAGAATATTAGCTAGTATGACAAAAGCTAATAGTGTTCAGATCACTAAACAATGTAAGACAACATCATCAATTGGATCACATGAAAAATGGCAAACCCAGTCATTCAGTGTTCTCATTGAGTTTCCCAGAATATGCAAACATAAAGAAACTTATTGAAAAGCAACAAATGAAATTGATCAATGGCATTAACGAGATCGAGATTAAGAGAAACTAACCCAAAATCGTCGGGAACAACGCGAGAAATTCGCATCTTCTTCTTCGCACCTTTGTAGAGCTCCTCCAATGTGCAAGCCAGTTTACTCTCAATAGCCGGCGCTTTCCTATTCGCCGCCGGCGTCTTTGTCTTTTTCTGTTTGCCTGACTCCCTGCTTCTGCACTTTTAAACCTCCGATCACCACCACCACCGCCATCTCCACGTGTCGTCCTTCCGCTACTCCCTCCGCTAGCTCCACCAAAGGTATCTCCGGATTCGCCGAAGAACTCTGCAAAGATGTCTTCAGCATCACGCGGATAATAACGAGACTCGGAGTTACTAGAGGAGTAGCTACGATGCTGCGCCGCCGTCTCCGCCGCAGTAGGTAAATCGGCGGATTTAAGTCCTTCTTCTCCGTACTGATCGTATATCTGACGTCTTTGCGGATCGCTCAAAACGTCATAAGCTTCGGAGATCTGCTTGAACTTAGCTTCAGCTTCTTTCTTGCTCGTAGGGTTTTTGTCAGGATGCCATTTCATCGCCATTCTCCGGTAAGACTTCTTGAGATCATCTTCGTTAGTGTTTCGATTCACTTTTAGTACATTGTAGTAATCAACCCCTATTGATCTGAATCTTTCACCAAAAATTCAAAACTTCAAATTCAATCGAGTGAATTTCAGAGATGAGATCAAGTAAGCGATTAGAAATTTGGACGTTACAGAGATTGCAGTGAAGAGAAAACGAAGAGTGGAGTGCGTATAAGGTAGAAGAACATGACACAAGAGACTGAGAATGTATTCTAAATGGACCCACGTGGCTTTCATTGTCCACTTTATCTTTAACTTTATCTTATGGTGAATGGTAAAAATTTGATCGCTTCACTTCCTTTTCCTTTTTTAATCAGACAAAATATCCTCTTGAGAGCTTAAATGGAAGTTACATATTCGGACAAATTTGTTTGTTTTTTTTTAATTAATGAAACAGATTAACAGAAAGTAACATTTATAGCTTCGTACATAAGTTAATCCAGAAACAATTATTACATTATCAGCCGACAAACAAAACCAGAGACAATAATTAAACCAAACCAAACCTCCTAATCCAGAGAATTAAAGTATGTCAAAAAATAAAACAGAAACTAGATACTAACTAACGCTTTACAGCGCGGAAAAATGTTTGTTTCATACCTAATTTATATAATTATAAATTATTATTAGTATTTTATTTTATATTTTAACATTTTACTTGTCTTATTTATTATTATTATATATGGTTTGTGTTGTGTTAATTAAGTTCTCCTCAAATTATATTTCTTTTTCTCATCAAGAATGGAGTTAGTTCTCATGATCTTACTTGCTATGTTGTGTATTGTTTTGATTTTGTGTATTGTTTTGCTCAAATCTCACTTTAAGTTTAACACGTAATAGCTGGTTATATGAATCAGACTTTTAATTTTTTGTTTTATTATAATTTTAATTAGTTAACATAATATCGTATAATATAATTTAAAATCTTACTTTTCTAACTGGATAACAATTTTTAAAATTTAATTTTATATTTATTAGGAGACAGAAAATAAATTTTATTTTTTGAAACTAAAAATTATTTAAAAGATTCAGTTTGGATTTTTATTGAATTTTTAAAAATTAATTTAAAATTTTCGTTTCTATATATATTAATTTAAAATTATTTAAAGATTTTTTATGTTAATTTTAATATGAAGGTTAATTTTATTTTTAATTCTTAGATTAATATCAGGTTCAAAATGAATCACACTTTTAATTTTTATTTTTATTATAATTTTGATTGGTTAACATAATATCGTATAATATAATTTCAAATCTTACTTTTCTGATTGGATAACAATTTTTAAAATTTAATTTTATATTTTCGTTTATATTTATTAGGAGAGAGAGAAAATAAATTTTGTTTTTCGAAACTAATAATTATTTAAAAAATTATGTTTGGATTTTTTTATTGAATTTTTTAAAATTAATTTAAAATTTTTGTTTATATTTATTAGGAAAGAGAAAATAAATTTTATTTTTTAGAAACTAATAATTATTTAAAATATTCTGTTTGGATTTTTATTAGATTTTAACCTTTTATAATTTGTTTAATTTAGTCTTAGTTTTATAAAAATATAATGGTAATACGTGTAATATAACACGTAATACCTGGTTAAACTGTTTTTAGAGTTGCTTAAATAATATATATATGATAGGAGGCCGAGTTTGGTCAAGACATCGACTAGTTGGTTATGATTTCTCATAAACCAGAATGTTCGGACAAATCCAGCTTGAATCTTATCCTTGCCGAATGACAATCCTACAGTTTTCATGTTTGGTATCCTCATGCAAAATTTGATTAGAGGTACTATGAATTACAACATTGTTGGATCAGGCCGAGGAATGTGAAGAAATTTTCACAAGTGA
The DNA here is from genome assembly GCA_963922655.1 of Cardamine chenopodiifolia. NCBI lineage: Eukaryota > Viridiplantae > Streptophyta > Magnoliopsida > Brassicales > Brassicaceae > Cardamine > Cardamine chenopodiifolia. Next base: position 2,121,367 of record OZ000467.1, read on the forward strand.
TCTTATTAACTGCACGTGTTATAGCTTTGCATTTAGTTGGACTACAAGATTTCCAACCAATATGCAAAAGACAAATAAATTTGGATGTGCTCAATCATAGGTTTTATTCCACTTGAGTAGAACATAAGTTACATCCTAGTAAACCAGTTTGATTCCTGCAGCCATTTATACATTTGCAATCTCCAGATAATATACTTAAGAGGATCATATCCTTGGCTTTAGGCTTGCGGCTTAGGAAATAGCTTCCTTGCGAATTCAGCGAGCTTTGTAATCTCGGGCATGATAGGTTTCACAGCAGGAACGATACAGAACCGCTCTGCCCATTTGGCCAGATAAGGTGTCTTGGTTTCATCAAGATATTTATGATTGGCATCTAACTCAACGACTCTCAACCAACCCAAGAAGCTCCCGAGGGCATTGTCGAGGTAACCGATATGGTCACGATTGAAAAATGGTTCTCCTTTACTGCAATCGATGAATGCTTTCTCCAGAAGCTCGGTCCTTTCTTGAAGTTGAGCTATGGCTGCTTACTTCTCTTCCTCTCCTTGAGCTGTTAGGATACTTCTGAGAGAGATAAACCACTTACATTCATATTGAATTAAGTCAGAACATTGAAGATTTAAGATTAGCTTATGTCAGTAAGGAAGATACTAAACAAAATGACTAATTTCTCTCAACACTAACTAAAATACCTCCGAACTATGGGGTATAATAGATGTTAGTTTTGCAATTTTATTACGCTAGGCCTTATTTTCTGGTGACTTCGGGACACCTAAAGTAAAGGTACATTAATTTGTTCTTAATCATATACTTTCTTAAATTTATTTTTCTATACCCGTACTTTTTAATTTCTGAATAGATTCCATCATTCTTATCAGTTATTTGTCAGAATGAACCCATTGAACCATCAATTTCACAAACTTCGGTCGACCAATATTCAAGTTAAACAAGGTTATTATGAGAACAATTGTTAGAATGTTCCTCTTATATTTTAGATATACGAAAATAAATTTACAGAAATCCAAAATAAATTTAAATCGGATTGCATATTTTTATATATATGGCAACCAAAAGAATATACAATTCAACATAAAGAAAAAAACTATATATACAAATATTCTTATATTAGCAAACATTTATGCCTATATTTATATAGATGTACAGACATATACAAATTAGTATTCCACTTAGCATTGCACCTATATTAGGTTACATTTACACACTCAATTCATATGTGCTTAATTCACATTTGTGTCTCCATCTTTCTCGAAAACGTCTAGCAAATGAGGTTGAAGCGTTCATCTTCTTCATTCTTTTTCTTTCTCTTTTTCTTCTTCTTCTTCCTTTCTTCTCATGTCTCCTCACAAGCCTGCCAAAAAACCTGCAGCCAAATACGCATAAAATACCCGGTTCGGGCTGCGGTGACCCACGTTTCACACGTTACATCACGTGGGACCCGGACCAACAGACTTTGACGCTGACCACCCACACAGGCTGTTACCCTATCACTTCCGTCGACTACGCCAAGCAAGTCATCTACGTCACCGACCCGTCCATGTCCACGTGTGCTGTACCCGACCTAGCCATGGATTCGGGTTGGATTGGGAAGCTCCTTTTTCTTTCCATGAAGACACCGTTTTCACGCTCCTTGACTGTTCTGTAGACGAATCCCCTGTTTTCACGCCGTTAAGTAACGGGACCGGAGGTGTCTCCCTCTGTGATCGTCAAAGCTCCTCCGTTTGCACCTTCTTGTACTCCAATTGCAGGAAGCCCAAAATCATCCTTTAACCAATTAATTCAACCGGACTACTAATCATATCTAAACCGAAATGTTAACCGGATCCATTTCTCATTTTTGTCCTCGTAAATTCGTAATGTATATCACATAGGAAATGTCATGAAAACCAATTTCTGTTTTGGGGTTTTGCTCAAATGACATAATTTTTAACAATATATATATATATATATATATAAAAGTAATATGGTGGCATTTTTGTAAACTATTACGGCGCATGTTAAAAACGCCATATCATGTGAAATAGCATATATATATCTTCGAAACATGATATTTTCTAAAATGGACTACAAATAAAATAATTATATGATTAATTTGGGGAAAATCTAAGCTTTTAAGTGTCACTTAAAGCCAGTAATATGTAATTTAAAATCCGGTTTACAATTCCGGTTTGATAGGGCGATAAGTCTGATAAACCTCCAAGTATCAACGTGCTGCGTCTACGTGCGTCTAGACCTAGGACAATCGTTCGAAATGGATCGGAAGAAACTCCGGTGCTCTTCGTACCCCGGCTTCTACAATCTTGAACCGGCCCAAGAGTCTCATCCAGATAACTGGAACTATGGGATCGCACTCAAGTACAAGTTCAAGGCAATCTTCCAGATACGATAGTTTTCGACCGACGACAGTGGAGCAGCGACCTTCTTCCAAAGGGGAAGAGAACCGGAAGCCATCAAAATCCGGCGTACGTTCATTTCTTACCGTTGTTGCAAACCCTAATTTCCCTATTACGTCTCAGAACTTTCATATGGATTTTGCACTCGCTAATGAATTATTTTGGGCTCGCTAGTGTTCAATTTCTTTTGGACTCACTAATGTTTAAGAAATAAATATATATTAAAAACGGTGAATATTTTTTAAAAATATCTGTGATATTTAAAAAAGAAATCGGCCACAAAACATCTAATTAAAACCCTCGAACATTTTTAACCTATTTAAAAATTACTTTTGATGGAGAAGTGAAACCACTAGACTTTCACTATTTGTGAAATTAAAAAAAATCTTAACGGAGAAGTGAAACCACTTGACTTTCACTATTTGTGAAATTGTAACCCGGATTGTCGACCTCTAAATAAAACCATATTATCCATGCATGTGATAGTCACTTGGTTTATATATAGAAACGTATTTTGCATTTTTTGTCCAGGTTTAACAAAATGAGTGAAATGTCATAGTGAGCTAAGTTAGGATGTCTGTTTGATCAAATGTTACCCAATCTAAAACGACAAATCTATGTTATTGTATTTGTGATCCATATGAAAGTAATTATGATTTTCAGTTTCAAAAAATATTGAAGTATCTTAAGTATAATCTCTGCGAGATGACTAATACCATGATCATCATTATGATTCTTTGCAAGCTTTAAGCATTATATAAGTTGATTCCTTATGAGCTGGAAAGTGGAGAAAAAGCAAATAAGATTAACGGTGACCTAGAATAATATGGCAAAGAGAGAAGCAATAGAAAATTCTTATACCATGATCTCACAAAGTTATAGAAAGAATAAACAAAGATTCAATCTACTAAGCTTTCTCTTCGAACCGCTCCATCCTTTGATGCTCCCAGATTGAATTGACTAACGCGAAAACCTTTAACTCCTTTAACGCAGACTTATCAACATCCAAACAATTACAACCCATGACAAAGGGTACACTATCCATTCTCCTGCTTTAAAAAAAAACTTATATATATATATATAAGACCAATCAATATACTAGTAAATACAAAAAAAAATGTTGAGTTTTGGTCTGCAAATTCCATTGAGAAGAAAGAAGTTATAGCTGAGATAAGAGTTATCTGCGAAATAGTGTAGTGCTCAATATTAATAATTTGACTATATATATAATAAAAGTGTGAGAGTGGTGCTTACTTGAGAGCCACGGAACAAGAACAGAAGCAGAGTTATAAAGGAAGAAGCAATCCGATGTCGTGTTGATCCCACCGGGACAGTTGCAAACGAACGAGCTGTACAACGGTGGCTGCGCCGTTTTCAGTTGGCGTCGAGACCTCTAAAGCTTCTCCGATCAAGACTGATATATGCGACGGAGCGTCCGCTTATGCTGAGAAGACGAAGGTGGCCTCAAGGCAGATGGAGAAGAGAAAGATTTATCAGAAGCTGCAGTCTCTTACGGTTGAGACAATAGGTCTGATCATAAAGGAGGAAGAGAAGAAGAGTGTTTCCGTCACTCAGGCGGATCTCGTCAGCTAGGCGAAGCGTCTTACATATAATTAAGGACGTCGGCAAACCTGAAAACGCCCTCGAGGTCGATCGACCGAACTAAAACATTGAATTCTTTATGTGATATTTGTTTCAAATAACTAACGAGTGTTTCTTTGTAGATCTTTCGGTGGATGGAGAAAGAGAAGATGATATTTCTCCCACGGAGCTTGCACTTTATGTGGATCTTATAGCCAATTAGGTTAAAGGCTTTCCAGCGGCTCAAGCCTACTTCCACAAAGTAGATCCAAACTTCAACAACATGGACCCTGATGCCAAGAATTAGCCTGCTTACTTGATTATCTTGGATTGGATCGGAAAGGGCTGGAAAGAAACTCCATTAAAGAGATTTGGTTACTACCGTCGTGGATGATCGTGGCGTTGTAGCGGAAAATATTAGAAGTTTGGTACCGGGTGTGTCTTACTGAATGAAGCACGGCTTTCATAAGTTCTTATTAGAACCAAATATTCCCAGGCTGTTAAATTATTGTATCTCTTTTGACGAAATGCCTTTATTGAAGTCGATTAGGATTATTATATTAATAAGCACCAACTTGTACAAATCTTGGATTTAATGACTTGTTTTTGGTTATCTATATGCTTAATGTTCAAGAAATTTTGGATTCGATTTCATGGTTTTGGTTCACCCATAATGAGTATTCTTTACATTTTTATAATTTTTGTTAACGATTAAACGACCGTAAGATCCATTTTCAGTATGACACATGAAAAAAATGACAATATAAAATAGGTCCAAGTGGGTCAAGTGAGACAATAGGACCAAGCCAGAGAAATAAGTACTACTACTTTGCTTCACCATAGCTTATTTTTACTTATGAATTTGGAATACAAAGCTAAATAGTTGCCATAGATAATTTTCTTGAAAGTAGGAGACTGGGTGATAACCCTTTGTTATGGAAGCGAATCTGACACTAAGTGATCGTCTTAAGGTTTTCATGGGCTCCAGTTTCGATCCCGAAGCTTACGTCACCTAAAAATTCCAGCGTATGAACGAAAAGGTTTCCCTCTCATTTCCTTGTACACATTATGAAAGGATTCTCATTAGATCGGAGGATGTAATCATGAAGATCGTTGTATATTGTGATTCTTTTTATAGGTTTAATGTATATAATTAAGATCATATTGAGTCCAGATTAGGTAATGTTGGCGAGAGATATTTCATCGTGTTTCTCATGTTGGTAATAATTGTATGACATTTTTCTCGTCTTTTTGTTACTACATTGTTCAGCGTTTGTCCTTAAATCTGTTGTTTGCTTAGCTCTCCAAGTGTTTGTAAAAGAATGGTAGAATCATGAGATTGATGATATGTTTTTTCTTACAGGAGACGAAACATTTGACTTCTTACCTCGTCGAACTGAAGAAAGCTTCTGCAGAAGAGATGCGTAAGAGCAAACTATGCAGCCTTTATAAGGTGTGTAAATCATATCAATTTGTTTGAGAATAGAACACAGTTTTGTTGCTAATTAAGTGCAAGTTCTTGATTTTCAGGACATGTAAGGAGATATCACCTCTTGAAGGACAACTTCTTTCCATGAGAAACCTTCTCTCTGCTCAAGCAGCTCTTGTTCATGCCTTAGCTGATGGTGTTCACATTAGCTCCTTATGCGCTGATGACTCTGATGACTTAAGCGACGAAGACCTATATGATATGGATAACAAACAGCTGTCTCAAATAGAGACTTGGGCGTCGTGTGGTCATAGAAGCACATGAGAGATGCGCAATCAGCCCCAGCACTCTTCTTTCTCTGAAAAATGCAATCAAATAAAAGATACAGGATTTGGTTGACCAATTAGCAGAAGCTGTAAGCCAACCTTCTACAAGAGCTGGCGAGCTTAGATCAGCCGTCTTGGCTCTCAAGAAACTTGGCGATTGTTCTCGTGCCCACACATTGCTTCTTAGGTCTTATGAACGGAGGCTACAAGCCAACATTCAAAGCCTAAGAGCTTCTAACACTTCCTACGGGGTAGCATTTGCCGCTGCGCTCTCTCAGCTTGTTTTCTCAACGATTGCTCAAGCTGCAAGCGACTCTCAAGCAGTTGTTGGAGAGGATACGGTTTATTAATCAGAGCTTGTGACATGGGCGGTTAAACAATCAGATTCATTCGCTCTTTTACTGAAAAGACACACTTTGGCTTCATCTGCTGCTGCAGGAAGCTTAATGGTAACTGCAGAGTGCATCCAGATCTGCGCCTCCCACTGCTCTTTATTGGAGTCTCGCGGTTTAGATCTTTCCCCTGTTTTGTTGAAACATTTCAGGCCAGGTGTGGAAAAAGCACTGACTAGAAATCTCAAGAGAATTGAACAAAGCAGCGCCGCTTTAGCTGCTTCGGATGATTGGTCACTCTCTTATACACCGACAGGATCACGCGCCTCATCAACCACTCCCATTGCACGTCATCTCAAGCTTTCTATAAGCGCACAAAGATTCAGTTCCATGGTTCAGGTAATTAACATTTCTTTTCAGATACCATCATATTTTCTGCTTCAGTTTATCTTTCTTCTTGCTATAAGTTTAACTTTCTGTGGATTTAAGGAATTTTTGGAGGATGCTGGACCGCTAGACGAAGCATTACAGTTAGACGGGGTTGCACTAGACGGTGTTTTGCAAATGTTTAACTCATACGCCGATCTCTTGATCAATGCATTGCCTGGTTCAGCTGAGAACGAAGAGAATCCAGTTCATAGAATAGTTAAAGTAGCTGAAACTGAATCCCAACAAACAGCTTTGTTAGTAAATGCACTTCTTTTAGCAGACGAGCTAATCCCGCGTTCTGCTTCAAGGATTCTGCCACAAGGTACGAGCCAATCCACTCCAAGAAGAGGTTCATCGGATAGACAGAACCGACCAGAGCAAAGAAAATGGAAGAAAAAACTTCAAAGATCCGTTGATCGACTAAGAGATAGTTTCTGTAGACAACATGCTTTTGAACTCATTTTCACTGAAGAAGGAGAGGTCCGTCTCAGCTATGAGATTTATATCCTCATGGATGAAACCAATGAAGAGCCTGAATGGTTTCCTTCTCCCATTTTCCAGGTAAAAAAACATCATCATCTAGAAAATTTTTTTAACATAGAATTGAGATTAAACCACAAAAATGCTCTGTTTCTTACAGGAGCTGTTTGCGAAATTGACGAGAATAGCGACGATTGTGAGCGACGATACTGCTGATGAGATTGACGGAGACAGTGATTCTGTGGATCTGTGATGATCAGAGTTTTTGGGAAGACATGGAGACAGGAGCTAAACCATTGGGTCCACTTGGTCTTCAACAGTTTTATCTAGACATGGAGTTTGTAATGATCTTTGCTTCACAAAGTTGGATTAATATTATCCCAAAAAAAATCCGACTATATCTTCTTCCTTGAGCTGTCTATCAAAGATGACAAGAAACCAACCAAGGTTCAAGAAATAGCCCTCCACATCATAATTAACAGTAACGTCATCCGTATTCCAATCATAAAGTTTCACTGCCACGCCATTTTTATCCTCAAACTTGTAGGCCCATCTCTTGATTATTTCTGCTTTTCTTTCTTTTCTTTGTAATCGAATTATATTCTATGTATCTTCCACTTTCAGCGCCTTTGTTACGACCCATGGATCGTACTGAGCTAGTCTCAGTGTAGTATCGATTTTTTTAGGCATTAAAAAAAAAAAAAAAATCTCTTTTTGGTTTCCGATCTGATTTTGTTTTTGTAACGAGAGGAATATCAAATATGGCTTGATGAACTGAAAGCTCATGGACTCGCATATTATTTATACTGTTCGGTAAGAGAGAGAGGGGTATGTGGTATTGTTATAAACTTAGAGGTTGCATGCGTTCACTAGTTTATTGATGTTTGATCTTCTTAATTATTTATGATTTATAAGGCTTAGATTAAATGTGTACATTAATTATAAGATTTATTTATATAGACATGCAAGCGTAGATGGTACTGTTGTAATTGCTACTTGAATACAACAAATTAACAAAATTCATAACTTCTTAGTTCTTAACGATACAGATGTTCAATTACTTGGGGGCGGCTTCACCTTTTGCTTTCGGCACTGTTACTTTCAAAGTCTCAACTCTCTAAGTGAATATGTAAAAGAAAACAAACAAACAAATCATAATCGTTCAAATATAGTAACAGATACATTACACAAATCTGACAAAAAGAAGGAGAAAATTACAAGGAAAGTAGAAAAAAACTGTAAGGTAAAAAAAAAGGTATAGAAGAAACACACAACAAATGGAATACTGCACAATTCCAACATTCCCTACACAACACAGCAATTCCAACAAAGAAACACTGAGATAAGATCCTAAACTTCATCGTCGTCTTCATCGCCAAGCTTGTAGCAACTAAAATGCTCGACCCGAAACTTCCACTCGCCTTTCACTGGATCAAATGACACAAACTCAGCTCCTTGTGCCTCAGCTTTCCTCTTAAGCATCATCTTATACTTCTCAACTCTCTCTCCTTCAGTAAACTGTTTCCCTGTCTTCTTGTCAACACATTTTATATTCAGCAATGTTACCTCCGCCGGCTTATTCAAACCTTGCCCAACTGCCGGTTTCTTGCTCTCGTCCATGTATACAATCACTTCCCGGTTATTGAACTGAACTAGCGATTCCAAGTCTAGCCTACGCACATCTGTCTCTCCCATGAACTTTATGCTACCAAAACCATGTCGCCCCACCACAAAGTCTCTCACCCGCCTGCAATAACCCGGTTCCGCTCTTTCCTTCGCTGCTAGTTCTTGGATACGTGGCTCAGTGAAATAATCGGATTGTCGTAGCTTCGGCATTAGAGCCTCAACATCCACACCGTGCTCATAAACAATCGCGGCTTCTCCTGCTCTGTGTCCACTTATTGTTTTGTATGAACGGTCTTTCTCGCTGGCCTGATCTGACTGTGCTGTGCCGTTCGCTTTCTGGTTTGCATTGACTGATGTATGAGTTCTTTCTCCAGTAACACCAAGGTCTCCGTTATCATTTTCTGTGAGTATTGTCTCTCAAGTCAGTCAGAGAATGGTCCAAACATAACAAAACCTTTTTAATACATATGCATATTTTATAGACTCACTGTCATGGTCTGCTGCATCAGTAGCCATGTCTGGCCTCTTCCCTGAAATTTACCGTTAACATTGTAAAAAAGAGCCAGGAATGGTTGAACTCAGTGCCTAGTACCTCATTAGGGTAATCGTTTCGCATAGTCCTCACACTCAGAGGCAGAGCAATAAAGAATCAAAAGAAAAAGCACACATGAACAAGAAAACGTGCTCTTATGAGAGTGCAAAAGTGTAGACATTAAAAATTCCAACTCAAAAGTGCTAGTCTAAGATTTGAATGCTGCCATCTCTATGGGAATAAATTGAAGAAGAGTCTCAAAAAGCTAAAATCTCTATTGAGAACTTAAAGCATGACTCCAGTATATACAATAAGTAAAGGAAGCTTACCATTGTCATGTACTGGAGCAGTCGGACGTTCCCTTGGAAGTGTTAATTTGTTCCTTGAAGACCACTGTTGAACTGGGCGTATAACTAGAGCTCTAGGGTTCTCTCTTGGAATGAAAAGAGCATCCGCTTTTGGTGTACTTGAGCTCTCCTCATCATCAGTGAAAAATGGAACCTAAAAAGACCATTTTAAGATTTAAGTATGTTTCAACGAACCTGTGTACCAAAATTTTAGATTAAATAAAATATTTGTGAACAAAAATTCACAAGACAGAAGCATTGCCTTGGGATCATTGTCGCCAGGACGGTACTTTCTTGCCGGCAACCTGACCCGCCTTTGTAAAAGGTGTCGAGAAGTCAGAAGAGACGATATTCTAACAGGAGCAGGTTTGTCAACAACCTGAAAAGAAAAAGAAAATGATTAAGAACCAAGAAATAATTAACCACTTCTACTTCTATGACTAGTAACTAGCTTCAAGATGCATGTGGAAGAACTTGCAGGGAACATCAAAACAGCTATACGGAGACTATTTGGTCTAAATCTGGAAAAAAGTTAAAAAGAAAAATGCACAGTATGGGAGTTGCAGAAGGAAGAGCAGGCTTACAGGCATGCTGGAGATTCCATATTGAATGGAAGGCGAATTTCCAACTTGATTTATTGAAATCTGAGGCATAGCAGGAAGTGTTCCAAATGGGTTTGTAATAGCAACTGGTTGCAAAACAACAGAGTTCAGTGGAGCAGGCCTGTCAGAAAATAAAAAATGAAGTTCCAATAACACAACTTAACCGAAACCCATTGTAGGTAAATAAACTATCCAAAAAGAGCGGAAACAGCAGTCTTGCAAGCATTTATGTCAGAAAAACCATACGATTGCCCGAAGTTTCCTTGACCCAAAAATCCCAGTCCACCAGCATTTCCCATTGTATTAGCTTTAAACCATAAATATAGGAGAGTTAGCATCTAGAAATAAGATGACAACTATAGTGACTTGTTTGACCAAGGTACCTGCTGCTTGCGTTTGACCGAAATTGTTGAAACCAAAACCATTTGATGCTTGACCTGGCTGAGCTGATTGAAAGGGTGTCATACCAGCAGGCTACAGAAATAATGGCCTTAATTAGAACAGAAGGGAACTACACGTGTCGGTGTCAATCAAGAGAAGCAAAAGAACTACTAACTCTGAAGACAACAGGCATCACCAAAGGAAATGAAAAATATATTTTTTAAAGTGCTTAGGCTTAATAGCAAATGTGCAAATCACCATTGTTTGTCCAAAGGGAGAGCTGCTAGACGTAGTTAATGATGAAGAACTTGAAAACATGTTTCCAAATCCAGTGGAAGGTTTATTAAAAATGGTATTTTGGCCAAATGCAGGAGCACTACTCTGTCCGAATTGTCCAAAAGCAGAACCAGTCTGTCCAAATGCAGAACCAGTCTGCCCGGTGGAAGGGGTTGAACTGAACAGAGTAGATGGCTGACTGTTGCCAAATGCCGGAGTTGCCCCCTGACCAGGAGCTGAACCAAAGATTGATGAAGAAGAGCCAAATCCAGGAGTGCTTGATGAACCAAATAACGGTGATAATGTCGTTGTTCCAAAAGCGGAGGATGATCCGAAAACGGATGTGGTAGTTGATGAAGTTGACCCAAAAAGATTGGAAGAAGTTGTTACACCAAAGGGCGAGGAACCAAAATTTGAGGTAGCCGCTCCAAAACCCGAACTGGATATTGTTGGGGTTTGGGGGGCAAAAGGGTTGGTAGGTGTTGAGCTTGAAAAGGGGTTTGTTGGATTTGTTGATGTCTGACCAAACGCCGGTGACAGAGAAAAAGGATTTGTCTGAGCAGTTGATACACCAAATCCGGCATTTCCAGGAGACTGGCCAACAGGAAGTGGTCCACCTGAAAATTGAAGATGTGGGAGAATTCATATTTTGTAAATAAGGTACAATAATGTAGCGTTAAGCAGATATAATACAAAACTTGTTTGATCAAGTGTACCTTTATCTCCTCGCTGGTAATCTTCCCACCTCAATTCCTCATGGTTTTTATCTTTGTATGCCGGCATGGCAGAAATAGATTCCAACCTTCCAGCAGGCTGAGTACCGCTGCCTGTCTCTGCCTCAACAGTCGGTGTATAAGGCACCGCTCGACTACCCCCTTGTTGACCACCAAAAGGTGATTGACCAAAACCAGAACCCCCAAACGTTGGGGTTGAAGCCTGAGCACCTGCAAAACAAATCATGCAAATATATCCCGTCACCCCTTACTCAATTGACTAATACAATAATTAGAAGTTAATATCTTTTACTGAATGGGACATGCTAAAGGAAGAACCTTGAGCTCCAAAGGGAGATGGTGTAGAGCCAAATGCGCTGCTACCAAACGCTGATGTAGACTGGCCAAAAGCTGGGGAGGACCCAAAACTAAAGGATGAGGTATTTGATGCACCAAAAGAAGGAGTAGTGGATGCCCCAAAGGCAGGAGTACTGGATGCCACAAAGGCAGGACTGCTTGATGCACCAAAAGCAGGAGTGCCTGATGCACCAAAAGCAGGAGTGCCTGATGCACCAAAAGCAGGAGTGCCTGATGCACCAAAAGCAGGAGTGCCGGATGCACCAAAAGCAGGAGTGCCTGATGCACCAAAAGCAGGAGTGCCTGATGCACCAAAAGCAGGGGTGCTTGAAGCTCCAAAAGCACCTCCAGAACCAAAGCCAGTGTTGCCAAACGTGGTGCCAGTGCTACCAAAAGCTGGAGTCGGTGATGCGCCAAATGCAAGTGTGCTTGTGACGCCAAAGGAAGGCGAGTTTGAGGCTCCAAAGGCAGGCGTGCTTGTGGCACCAAAGGCAGGCGTGCTCGATGCACCAAATGAAGGTGTGCTTGTGGCGCCAAAGGCAGGTGTGCTTGTGGCGCCAAAGGCAGGTGTGCTTGATGCTCCAAAGGCAAGCGTGTTCGTGGCACCAAAAGGTGTAGATGAACCAAAAGTGCTGTTTCCAAATGCAGGTTGTGATTGCTGCGGAGTGCTTCCAAAAGGATTTGACTGAGGCGTTGAAAATCCCAAAGGTTTCTGCCCAAATCCAGAAGACCCTGAAAGAGGAACAAACAAATTAGCTTAGTCCCCTAAAGCAAATGTAAAACTGAAAATGGAAAAACAAGGACTAACGAGAACCTGAACTACAGAAAGAAAAACAACAAGGAAATCAGGAGTCAATATCTAGGGAAACCAGCAAAAAGAGAACCGGAAAAAAAAAGTAACAGTTTAAAGAAGTTCAAGAATATTAAATCTGGTAGTGACAACCATTTTTACAAAACAGAAACTTCATACTGTACACTAAAACAAACAGAGCAATTTAATTAAGATCAAAACCATTAACCAGGGCTGATTCTTATACCCTTGTCCTACCAAAGACATTATATATTCATATCGAGGTAAAATCGATAAATCAATGAGGTAATTGACAATCATGTAATGAAACCCATACAACGTACATACCAGCAAAAGGTGACGATGTTGAAGATGCTCCAAAGGCCGGAGTGGAAGTCCCAAATGCTGGTGATGAAGAAGCACCAAAGGTTGTGGTGGAGGCGAAGGGAGAAGAGGCTTGAGGTGCACCAAACACACCAGTTGAAGTGCCTCCAAATATTGAACTCCCTGTCTGTGCAGCAAAGGGTGTAGATGTGCCGAACGGTGTTGCTGGAGCAAAGGGATTACTACTTGCATTGCTCGTCTGACCAAACAAAGATTGGGACCCAAATGGACTGCTACTAGATGACTGTCCAAAAGCTATTAGAACAATACTTCAGAAGGTCAACTTTCTTTTGAAGTATTACAAAAGAAATAAATAGCACAAAACTATAAAAAAGAATAACGAAGTAGAGAAGGCTACCGAAACCAACAAATAAGTATAAGATAGGATCACTTACGATTGGATGAGCCAAACATCTTTCTCTGTATTTTCACAACGGAGGGCCTATCCAAAAGAAATTATACTATCTTGTAGCTGGTAAAAAGAAAAAAAATGTATACGGAAAAGATAACAACAGAACTAAATGCACAAAAGCAATAAACATCTGTAATTCTACTAGAATCCAACATTTATTTCAGGTAAACATTACATAGAGTACACAAAGACTCCAAAGGACCAAGTTAAACATAATACCAAATCAGCTTTGGAACAAGAAAAAGCATAATAAGCTGGTTTGACTGAGAGATGACGAATCTCCAAACTTATTAACTAGGCAATTACTTACAAATGAATCCAGCGATAACAAAGCCATTAAACTAAGCAATATCACAAATAGAAATCATCAACTCGGAAATTGACTATGCAAAACGAAAGCCGAGACTAACGATGATATAGAATTCATTCAGCACAGAACGAGCAATCCAGCAATTAAAATCAAAGCTGGAACTAATCGAAATGTAACTTCAAGGAAGAAGGAAGAATACCTATGAATCCGATGTAAGAAGAGACGAACAAGGTTTCACACGTTCTTCGATCAATCAAATATGGCTCAAAAATATCAAACCACCCTCAAAGAGGCCAAGACCGGAAAGTCCGATCGTCAAACTAGTCTGCGTGGAAGAAATAGGGTTCAGGAGTGAAATCGCCGAGAAGGGTGAGAAACGAATAGGTTCGGCGTCGAATCGAATGTGGAGCAAAAAGGTCAGGGGAAATGGAACCTGAAAAGGAAAAGCTCGATCTGAAAACCGACCAAGTAAGTAGAAATCTCGCCGGAATCGAAAGCGGGACAGTTGCAACTTGCCAGAGCGACGAAATGCGAAGATTGGCCTTTGTATTTTGTTGGTACGATGACTAGGAGTTATATTAGGCTTTCGGGTTTGGATTCGGATAAAACCTAATTGGGTTTGAATTTTTTAGTTTAGAAATTTACAATCCAATTAAATAATTTGTCGGTATCGCTCGGGTAAAATTTTTTGAGTTTGGCTCAGATTCGGATTTTAGAGTTAAAATTCGATCAAAACTCAAAAATTTTGAGTTTGATCGGGTTCGGAATTTATGAGTTTTTTCAGGCTTTCGAGTTTTTAGATTTGATCGGGTTCAGAATTTAGGAATTTTTTCAGGCTTTTGAGTTTTTGGGTTTTTTCGAATTTAGATCGGATTTGTATATATTACACATACAAAACTCACATTTAGAAGATAAAATCTTCGAATTAGGATATTTCTTATTAGTAATTATGTATTTTGAGGTTTTTGGATCAGGTTTTCAAATTTCAGATTCGAATTCAGATACAAATTTTTATATTGGATTTGGATCGAATGCTCGGGTCCGAATTTTTTGCTCATCACTAATGATGACTTCTCTACCGTTTCTGCCTGCGACTCTTATTGCGGAATACAATAAATGCTATCTAAGATTTAGTTCTTCAACTAATCTTTCCTTCTCTTTTTATCATTCATTAGATAATACGATTAATAATATGTGTTTTAACCGTCTTTGTCCTCGGTTTCATCGAATAAAATGAGGATAAAAATTTCAAAAGGGTTTGTTTGATTTACCAAGGACTGAACCGGGATCGGACTGGATTTCGACATATACTCGGTACCACTTCACCAGCAAAACCGTTTTACGGCTTATTCGGTCACATGCCAATTCTTTGCAAGTATTGCATTGACTATTCTTTAATACCAACGTTTTAAACACCACATGGACGCCAATATTGAACAAGGCTCAAGTCATGCCTCAATTCATCGGAGAATGTTTTCTTCAAAGACAAATCATTATGACAGAACAAGTATGTAGGTAAATATTAAAAAGATTGGATATTTTCCAAAAATTTTGTGTTACGAAAACAAAGAAGAAGACAAAATGTTGTTTGTCATAGGAGTTCTTGAGTCAACAGTTCATGAAAAAGGTGGAAACTTTCAAAAGGTATAAGAAGTAAAATATTGGAAAGCAAAACCGTTTGGGTGAGAAATTTATTTACAGATTCTAACAATTTTCTAATGTTTTCAAGTTATTTCAAGAGCTCCTAGCTAGAAAAATTATTTGTAATTTTTTTTCAAATATATATATATATATATATATATATATATATTTCTAATAGCACCACACTCAACTCATTTGAAAAGATTTGAAATAGAGTTGACAACATCATCAAGCTCCATTGTTACAAAACTCGTTGATGAGGTTGTCTAAATTCTTCCAAGATGAACCGATACCTTCCTCCAAAGCCTTCTTCGCCATCTTACCATATGCTTCCACATTCCTCCTCAGTTCTTTCCCTTTCTCTCCCTCCATCAACTCCTTCACTTTCTCCGAAATCTCCTCTCTTCTCACAACTCCTTCACTCGCTGCCACCACTCTCTCCGCCACTCTCAGCTCTTCCACCACCAAAATCGCATTCACAGGTTGCTCCGCTGCTATAGGAAACGCCAAGATTGGAACCTCCGAGCAAATGCTCTCCATCAGAGAATTCCAACCACAGTGGCTCAAGAACCCTCCAACACTCTCGTGCTCTAATATCTTCCTCTGATCAACCCATTCATCTCTCACCATCATTCCTCTTTCTCCCACTCTCTTCAAACCCTTTTCCTACTTCATTTCCTTTGACAACCCACAGAAAGTTGACATTCGATTCTTCCAACCCTAAGGCAATCTCCTCTAGTTGTTCTTTCGAAATCTCGGCTTGTGTCCCAAATGCCACGTAGAGAACATAGCATCCATTGTCTCGTTTTTTATCAAGCCATTTCATCCAACTAGGTTTGACCTTCCCTTCTACTTGATCCTCCAAGCTGTCAGAAAGCAAAGAGGTATGTACAGTTAATACATTCTTATTGATTAGCTCGTACTAGTAGACTTGTACAAAATCATAAAAATTAATGAACTTACAATTTATTTACATAACAAAGCGGTCCAAGTGTCCAGGGCTTGAGCTCGCGTTTACACTTGTAGAAATCTATAAACACGGGCTCAAGGTCGTCAAACGTGTTGAATATGATACCTTGACTTTGATTCATAGACGTGACTTGATCTAGGATAAGCTTGAATCCAGGATCTGTGCTGGATTTTGGATCAAACATATCTTTAACGAAATCACATTTTCTAACCTTAATCCACGGAAAGTCCGGTACAGAAACCGCCTCAGTCTCGGACTTAACCTTAGATAGAAGCTGGTTTTGAAAAAAACTGTCCATTATAGAGGTAGAAGCGCAGTTCATACCGAAGAAAACAAGCCGAGGAAACCCTAGCTTTCGAGCTGACTCTAGCGTCCACCACAAGAAACCGTCTGAAACCATGAAACTCACACGCGGCAGTGACATGAGCTCTCGCTCAAAGTGGGACTGCATTGACTTGGTGGCTCTTGTGAAAGGAACGAAGAGTGAGGACAAAGCAGGGAGCTTGTCAGTGCACTCGACGCCGGGTGGGATCTCCGGGACGTTATCAGGGAAAGGGACGTCGACGATGGTCGCTTTGGTGCCGGAGAATGAGTCAGCAACGAAAGGACGGTTCAAAGGAGTGGTGAAGATGGTGACGGAGATGTCTCCAAGTGGGATAGGAGGAGACGAGCTAATTGGATCATAGGAATCATGTGCCCTTTGGACAAGTATGGGAACAAAACCACGTGAACTTTTTCTAACTCCATTGAGAATTGAGATCTGTGCATAGGCCTCTCCGTTTCTTATATTGTATCTGTTTTGTATAAACAAAGACTTCGTTATTAAAAATAAAAAATAAACAAAGACTTCATGTCCATCTCGATCTCGATCTGTGCATAGGCCTCCTCTCTGCGTTTTTTGTCTCTCTCTATGTTTAATGAGATCTGTGCCTAGTGCCTAGGATTCTCTCCGTGACCGCACGTGGCCAAATTACTTACGAAGAAACATTTGTAAAACCTGCATATAGCAATTTGCAATGTTGACAAGTCTTATACTCTTATTGTATTAGTCAGCATAGATTTATTTTCTCAATATGAACTAAGCAAAAGTAAAGTGTTATTTTTTCTACCAATGAATCCAGTGATCTATGACTTTCATTGCTATCGATCCTCAGAGGTAGAAAAATAAAATTTAAACTAGAAGGTAAATAATTACTTTGGATGAAAGATTCGAAACTTTTATATATTCACTTGAAAATCATCATCACCCTTTTTTTGTGTTCTTGAGGTTCTACAGGGATGCTTTTAGACTTATGTTTCTTTAAGGACAACAAAGGAGGAGAGAAAAAAATGTTGTTAGTCAAAGGAGTTCTTGAGTTAATTGATGATAGTTAATGAAATCAATCCCATTTAGCCTGACGCAACACAGAATCTGCTCCGGTAGCTCCTCCGGTTTGTTCCCCTGTTCATACATACAAATCATCAACATAAGCGATAAAATCCCATTTCCGATCCAAAAATGTTGGTAACAAAATCTACCTGAATTGTGAGGCCAACATCAAGAACACAGATCTTGAGTCTATCTATGAATGTTTCAAACCCTTTCCGGGATATATAACCAAATCTATGCATATCTATATCGATCTCAAAGTAATTTTCTCCCTGCAAAGATTAAAATTTCCAGGTTCGTTTAGTTACTAAGTATATTCCTAATCAAAGAAGAATAACTAAAGAGTTCGGTCTCACCGAGTAGAATTCATGCTGCGGACGCGAAAGAACGGGTTTCTCGTTATAAGCCTGCATAAGCTTTTTCTCTGGAGCACTCAGATGAAGATCATCTACGTTTGCAACACGTCCCAATATCTTAAGCCGTTCTCTGAAAGGCGCGGTTGTATCCATAGGGAAGCCTTTAACTTTCTCAACCTCATCATCTATTAATCTCTGCGCCAATAAACCAAAGAAACACGAATTCAATACAAAGAGCATTATAGTGCGAAACAGCGCCAAAAAGATGAAACTAGCTGACCCGAATGCTTTCTTGAAAATGAAGCGGAAGTTCCTTTGAATAATTATCCGAAAGTTTGAAATATAAAACAATATTCATTCCTTCTCCATCAGATTCGCCTTGAAAGATTGCAGTTGGATACAACGGAATCTGTTCCAACAGTAAACCAAGAGAAACAATCACGGAGAATTCCAGAAAGAAGGCAAAAAACCCGAAAATCAGCAGAGCTAGATCATACCTGAACATTTACAACAAGGATAGATGGGAGTTCTGTGGATGTGGTGGTAACAGGAAGTTGGACATATTGTGCGATATGGTGTATTTTATGTTCCGATAAGAAAACATCGACACCAAAAGGATTATAGGCAGAATGGCTAGGTGCAAACTCTTTCTTCTTTTCCCTTTACCAAAAACAAAAAATAGCTTCTTGTTAAGATGGTTAAACTAGTAATCATAAGTTTAATCAGTATGTTCTCTCCAATGGTTTACCTTAGATAAGTTTTGCCACGAACCCGAAAACTTTTTGGCTCGATAGTTGACCAACAATCGAGCATTTTCTTATCGATTGGACAGAAAGGAACCTGAGAACCCGCTATCGGTCTTTTCAACTGCATTTTCGAAAGAACTGAAACAATTTTTGAGACAAAATGTGAGTTCTTGATATTGAGATCAACCAGCTAATCCAATAAATCAAGTGCTATATATATATATATATATACATATACTTACACAAGGCTCCTGAAGCATGACCTTCTCTCCATTTATAAGATAGTCTAAGAGATGCTTTTTTCCTCGAACTAGGAGGGCTAGAGCTAAGAGACCTTCTCTTTTCAACAGAAGGAACAGTTGTTGGATTCAGACAAGGCAAACAATTACTCGGTAAGATCCCGCAGTTTTCCAAGATCCCTTCATCTTTCTTTGAACAATTATCATCTCCAGATGAATCCTCAAAAACAGGCTGCATTGTGTCGTTTAAGTCACCGTTTGATTTCGATTGTGCCATCACTTCATTTGAGTTTGAGTCAGAGTCCCGTGTTGATGATGAGGTTGTAGTACTCGAGACTGATACACGCTCAGCTCCATTCATAGACAATGTATCTGAAAACATAAACAAAAGACCGATAATTGAAGAGAAAATGAATATCTCCAAGCTAATGAACTTAGTAAAGAAATACATGTATATTTACCTTCAAGGACACTGTGGAAATCATCATCACAGTCTGTTTCAAATGCGGCATTGGACTCAAACCATGCTTCTTCCCCGTTTACTGTTGAGAAAAAAAAATATCGAATCAGAGATTTTAACTCAAACTTTGGTGAAAACATAAATTCTCTCTACTATCAATCAATTCTTCAAATTATAAAATCACCATCAATACCAAAGATAAATATAGACATCAATCAAAACACAAGATCACAAGAGATTTAGTGAGTAATTGTGATTGAGAATGGTTGATTAGCTACCAAACATATATAAAAAAGAGTCATTCATTAAAGAGAGAGACAAAAGAGAAAAGCTTCAACAGTTTGATTGATAAACAAAGATTTAATCACAAACAGTGAACTTTAATCAGAATCTAATCCGAAAGATTCAGATTACAATCAATAAAACATTAGATAAACCCAACAATCCAATCCACCGTTGATTCAAATGAATCTACCATAAAACAGAATCGAGACCTCGGGAGCTGGTGGGATTGGAGAAATTACGATGATGATCGAAAGATCCGTCGGAGAGACGAGAAGAGACGGCAGCTCTCTTCCTTTGATTTTTTCGTCTTTTACGACTCTTCCTTCGCTTACTTGACCTCGCTAGCTTTGCTCCAACACAGCTCTTAGGCGTTGACACGCAACCTCCCATCTCTATCTAGATTTCGAATTAGCTACAATCTTCCATACACGATCATCCAATTTTCGACAACAAAAAAAAACCCAGAAAATAATAAATCAAGAGAGCTACGTTTCTCTCTGTCTCTCTGATCAATTTATGCTGATAGAATCTGTCATCGTCGAATCCATTATAAATGAATAAACTCACAAATTTTGAGATAGAGACAAATTATTTAGTGGAGAAAAAAAGGTTATCCAATTAAAAAAAAAATTTGTTGGATTTTTAGAGATTAGGAAAGTCAATAAAATGGGGGCAATAATATCAAAGTAGTTAAAATAGGTGAAGTTATATTTCTTCCAAGCAATTCTTTGTAAATTGTCTATTTTTCCCCTTTTTCTTTTAATTTCAACCATTGAAGTAAATTGAGTCCTTAAACCGGATCTGATTTAAGTCGGTAGGACTGCTCCGACCATAACTTTGTCGCTAATCAAAACATCACATGGATTTTTAAATGGGGGATTGTGATTTTTATCCGTGCCAACTAAAACAAGAGAGTTATAACCAAAAAAATAATTATTGATACAGAATAAGTGATGTTGTAATCCGAGTGTATTCAATATTTTCTATTTTTCTCAACCATATTTTCAAGATATATAGACGCAATGATGTAATCGTTCTTTATTGAGATGCGGTAATACAATCTACACTTCACATTCACCTTCACTTACCACATCGAGATAAAAAAAAAAACACAAATGTACGTGCTAGTAACCCGGACGAATATATAGGGCAATACATCATAAATTTTATTTTACCGATTTAAAGATTCACCTACTAATACCAAAAGATTCAGAGATTCAAAATTTTATTTTTATCTTAATTATAACACATATATGCCTTTCAAAAATAGGCCTGACAAACAAAATTATCTCCTACAGTTCAAGTAAATATAATCTATTTATTATATCCTGAAATGAGAAAGTTATTTTATTTCTTTGTTATAAATAAGGAAATTTCATCTTACCAATTAAAATAAATAAAACCTCTATTCTGGTGAAATGTGACCAAATATTTGTTTTTCTTAATTTCTGTCTCAGGAAAAAATGGTAATAAGTTAGGTTTTGATGTGGCAATCTTAATTTAGAAAAAAAAAGTTAGCCATGCAAGAGAAGTAGGTCATGTCGGAACTAGTTACGTGGAAACTTTTCAATGGTGGAGCTGCTTAGCGACCAAGTCGATGCGGATGGCGGGGGAGCGCGGCACTGTTTTTAGACGGCCAAACTTAACGGTAGTAATACAGATAACAAAATTAAATCATATATTAAGAGATTTACAGAAAATATTGCTTTCTCAATATTAATTTTCCTATTAGTACATAAAATTTATACGTTTTTCTTTCTTTCTAACATTTTGCATTGGTAAAAAAAAAGTTTCATACAGTATAATTTTATTTAATTCTCCAAAAAAAACAGTTTGCTTATTGAATCCGTTGTTCAATCCTCCAAAAATGATTTTTTTTTCTTTTCAATACTGACAGTTAAATTTGAAAAGTAGTAAAAGACATATACTCCAAACATATAATAAACATTATATATGAAAGTTTGAATTATGGGTAGAATGGCAAGAAATTTACAAAATCAAAAAGAGGGTTGGTCCAACTTATTTCATTTGACTCTGACAATCTTACAAGTTACAATCTCATCTCCATGTTCATGGACCCTCACTCCATCTACATCTCACTTTTTTCCCATGTTGTCTCCAATGTGTGTTATATATGAAGCACAACTGGCAAAATAATTAACTAACAATATAAATTTTGTAAATTTGCAGATTTTTCCACCATAAATTTCTTCATTTTTATTACAACCATACAAACACACGGTATGTCAATTTAATAATGAAAGAAACATATTCGTATTTCTGTGTCGACAGAAACATATTCTTTTTTATATATACCTTTTTGTCAAATATCTTTGGTTTTTTTCTCAACAATAACTCGCTACCGTAATTGTTTTTTGTTTGTGCTATGGTAATAGAAACAAAATAAGAACAGTATCAATGAATATATGATGAAAAAACAGCACACGTGTGGTTGTTTGTTGGCAGAATCTCGTTGTTATTGAAGTGTTTCGATTTGTTCAGAACTGACGCTTTCATGTTCCACACACTCCTCGTAGATTTTCGCAGTCCTTTAGATTATTTACCCAGAAACAACCAAAAAATTAAAATCAGTAATTTATCACATTCTAATTATTCGCTTGTTTTTTTTCTATTTTCGTGTTTGGTTTGATTACATTGGAAATATTTTTAAAAATGGTGTAGATACTACTAATGTTAAACTAATTGGCGTTACACGTATTATCGTATATGTAGAATGAGAATGAATTGATAACATAAATCTCAGTCACAAATTTTATCAAAAGAAAAAAAATCTCAGTCTACCTACACTAAAAGACATTTTGCTATATAAAAAAGTCACGAGTAAACAATGATGCGAAACGACAGCGTGTCAGTCTCAAGCATTATTGAGACAAGGGGCATTTGTGAAAAGCTTTCTCTTGCTTAGGGGATTGTCAAATGTCACAAGTATACATTAGATATTGACCTACCATTCTTTGTGAATATATATACTCATTATACCTAACATTTTTCAATCGGAAAATAAATTCACTATAAATAATAGTAAGTTGTATTCACTTAAAAAATCCAGTTATCCCTTAATTGTTATAGAAACGAGATATGTATTTCAGTATTTGTGTGGCTTTGGATAACTTGACGCAGCAAATTTCAGAACTTACGATTATTGCAATGTATACAGAAGACGAGACAACTAAAACCTCTGTGTGTGTGTAACATGTTCTATCTACGTTAAAGAACACTCCAGATCGTCGTCCTTCCTATAGCAGTCACTGCGTTTTGACTGCAATCTGAGTGAATAACTCCAACTTTCGAAACGTAAGAACGCAGTAATTGTAAATCTAATTTTTTTATTTGTACAAAACTAAAGCAGTTAAAGCATAGAAATAAGGAAAATGATTTTAATAACTGGAAGGAAAGACATGGAGCATTAAATGAAAGGAATGGAAACTTAACAACTTTCGCAACAAGAACCACCAACTTCACTCTCAAGTGAAGTGGTGGGATACTTTGCTTTATGTGTTTTTTAATCAATTCAAAGCGTCAGCCAACACTAGTAAAATATCATATTTGGCTTAATGATTACAATACGTACTATATAAAATATAACATAATTACAAGAGTCAAATTATTGTTATAATGATGAAATGGAATTGCAATTTGTTTCTTAACAACAACATCTATGATAAAAAGGGAGTAGTGTCATATAAACTTAATTTTGTCCTATTAATGTAGAAGCGCAACTGTGAAAGACCCTCGACTTATCTTTATGGCTTAAACATAGAAAGTGTCCATCAAAGATCTCTCATATCGAGTTGGTAAGTTCTCAAACCTGTCTCGATACCAAACTTACATTTGATGGGTCCTATTCCTATCATACAACACATCTACAAAAGGTCTAAATAAAGTTAATACAATCATGGAAAGTCACGTTTTCTTTTTAATTATTTCATCGATGCTCTTTTAAAGCAACTCTCTAGACGTCCTTAGTACTTTTTTTTTTTCCCGTCGGCATTTAATTTGCTTAAATGCACAAAACTGATAAACGTTGGATAGTTGGATCCAACTATGAAATCGAATGGTGGACCATGTGTGCCATCTTTGATGCTCCCAATAAGCTTTATTGTTTTTGTTTCTAATGCCCCCAAAACACATAACTTTATGGAGTATTAAACAACCCACAATCAATAGTAGATTAGTAAATAAATTAATTTACACAAGGTGAAAAGTAAGTCAAGACTTTTGAGTGGCTTCTCCTCTGCTGTACCTGTCTTCTTCCCCACCTGCGAGTACAAACTTTGTCCCCTTCAAATTTATTAAGGCCAATTAACCATAAACTGTACTCTCTCTTTCATATTAAGTATAGTTTTAGAGTTTAAAATTTGATTCTTTATAAGTGTTGTTTTGTATTTCCAATGTAATTTTTGGCAAAACTTTTATTATTACCCCTATTATTTTAATAGAATGACCAATAGAAAATATATATATAGTATATTAACGAGGGATAAAAAAAGATATTTACTGTTTTCTTAATTTGTGTGTAAAACCCTTAAATTACATATAAACTAACTGAAACAAATGAAGTATTTGTTGAGCGTTTAATTTAATATACAGAGAGTCAGATAAAGTTAACAGTAACACAATTACAAGGCTAGTGGCAATTGACAAACTACCATTAGACTACGAAACCTAGGTGACTAACAAGAATCGTCATATATTGTAAGTATTATATAATCACAGTTTCAACAAACAAAAATGATTGATCAATATCAATTCTTTTCACTTATGTATATCCAATTTCTTAATCAATGTTCATTATTTTTAGCTCATTTTCACTTCGAGAATACTATTGCAGCATCAGTTTCACATAAAATATCTTTTCCCCAAGTTAAATCTATATATCTCTTTTTTTTTGTCGTTAAATTTAGATATATTATCCAAAATGAAAATGGATTGTATTGAAAGCGAACATCTTCGATACATATATATATATATATATATATATATATATTTAAGGCCTATATTCCATTTCCAATATATATGAAAATGTAAAAAAAATTACCTTTTGTCTATGTCTAATTGGTTGCGTGCGAATGTAGCAAACTCACGTTCTCGTCGTTTATATGACCGAGTCCCCAACAAATGAACTTTCTTCAAACTTACTGATCGAGATTACATACATCACATATGTAGTCAATAATTTCCACGGTTAACAGAGAAAGGAAAGTTACTTTACTGATCCAATCTCTTATAAATATCTATTTGACGTCTAATAAACATATATTATAAGTCGTTGTAAAATATACTTTTAAAGCAGGTATTTTGGGCTTTGATTGATTGTTTATCATACTTTTTTTTTTATAAATGAATTTACAACTTTTCAAGTATTTAAGCAAAATTATAACCATGAACGATAAAAGCAAATAGAAGGAAAAGCTTTATGTTTGTATTTATCATTTGTGTTTGCTATTATAGAAACAAAAACTGAAAAATGTTTATATTTTAAAATGATTTTTGGTCAAACGAACGACATAAGAGTTAAAGTGATAACCATCACAAATCGTAATGAGACAACTTAACTCTTATACGCGATTCGTTGAGCACTCTGAATCAGGCTGGTTCATCAACTCTTTGCACTTGTCCTGCAAAAGACTAGCAATTCTATTCACTTATGGTTTAGAGTTTGGAAATTGTTTCGTCTACCAATGAAAAAGCTATTCACTGAGAATTTTTATAAGAAGGTTAGTGCAGAAGGTACTTCAAAAAGCTAAGATTGTTTGCAACAAATGCATACTACACTAGCTGATGACTCATGTTGTGAGGATGTTGATTTTAGGGAATGGCATAGAGATAATAGTTGCATTCCCCCCCCCCCCTCCCCCTTATATCAGCAATTGTAAGCAAGAAACAAAGAGAAAAATCGGTTTCACTTGCCTCGATCTCAAAGTGGTCGTGGTTATTAGTACTCTGCCAATGGCCACTGACAGTGTTGTGCTGCAGATACTGAGCCGAATCCAGTTGATGATCATCTTCTTGTATCGAACTGCAGTCTGTGTTTTGGTGCTGACAGCGTGTAGACGTTGATGGAATAAATTCTACTGCAAGTGAGAAGTAACCGAAAAATCTGGCTAGTGAGAAGTTGTAATTGATCAACGCGGCAGGTCATCTAAACACACCTTCTCTTGGAATTCTATTACAAGAAAATCCTTGTTTCCAAATTATTTACATAAATTTAAACACTATCAGATGCTGTGGTTTATGTTGTTTCTAGATTCTGTTTCTGGTGATTTTTTAGTTCTAGGCGAAGAAAATAACAAGGCAACAAAAGAAGAGAACCGACCTGAGTTTTCTTGGGAACGCATAACAGGAGCTTCACGTTGAAGTTCCTCCATTTTGTCAACTGTGTCATTGTGCCTAGTTTGCCAATTTAAGAGAGATAAGTATTGATTTGGGACTAAATTTTTAATTCAAAATCGAGACAAAGCCGCCGAGTTCATCCCAAAGTAGAAACTGAAAGAGTAATGATTCTCTGTATCATGTCAAGTTTATATAGAATACTGCTCTGCAATCTATCTCTCCTTGGACCAGCAAGGAAACAAAAAGATTAGGTGATTTTACAGACCTGGAATTTTTGTCCGTCTCATCGGCACCTTGTTTGGATGTCACTATTGATGAGAACACCCTTCTATCCTGTCATATCACGAGAATGAAAGAAGAATTGAACAGTTACATCATTTAATTCGAAGTTCACTCAACACTATTATCAAAGAATTGAACATTAGAAAAAGTCACCTCTTCGGTCATACGGCCAACAGATTCCTGAATCCGCAGTAAAACCATCTCTAAACTCTTCACTTCAGAATGCAATGCCTAAACATTGGAAATATACTAAGAAGCTGTTGAGGATGCAAAAAGGATCAAAGTCAATAAGAGACTAATGATGTCCTCTCCTACCTCCTTCTCAGAAAGCAAGTTCTCTAAAACTAAATCTTTGACCTGCAATGTTTTCTGAAGGTAAGGCTGGTTAAGTAAACATAAACTTGGAAAATATTTTAAGAGAAATGATCTCAAACTAGTTCCCTTCTTTGAAAAATACAGTAAAAAATGCTAACTCCACTATGGATATCTCTTCGATTTGAAGTTGATATTCATTTTGAAACTTTGCTGCTTCCAGCTGAGTGGAAAGCTCTGATATTATATTCTCCTTGCTCTGCAATTCTGCTTCCTGAAATTCTATTTTCTCTTCTAAAGTGCTGATTTTCTCTGCATAAGTAAAGAAGACAGAAATCATTGTCTTTATAAAGGTAAGCATACAGACTTTGATTCAAAAGAACAATTACGTCGGGAAATCAATAAAGTAGTTTATCAACAATCAGGTTGACAGATTGTATATAAAGAAACTCACCGATAAACGCTGTTTCATATGTAGAGACATGGTTCATTTTTTCTTTCAAGCCAGCCACTGGATACAAAGAAACAACATAAACATGATCACTGCCTTGGGGGAAGCCGTGAATGCATTAGTATTTTGGAAGCATATCCTTAAACAGAAAAAGCAAGAGATCATGGATCTACATGCCTACATCTTCTTTTTGATCCACAAGGCCCTGAACTTCGTGTAGGACCTTTTTAATTACCGATGCTTCCTTCTCAATTGAATCAAACAATGCTAGATGAGAGGTTATCTTCTCGTGTAGGATGGCAATCTTCCTATCTCTGGCTTCAATTGAACATTTCATTTCACAAAAAGACTCCTACAAACACACCACCACTCCACTAACTGAAGTTACACGATTCGTAGAGATTTTCTCCATATCCATATTATCGAAATTCGAATGTTCACCCATCATGGAGATGATTCTCAAAGCTATTTCTATTACCTGGTAAGCATTTAAGAAACTTTCTCGTGATTGAAGCAGATTTTGGATAGTAGTCTTCAATTCGGTCTGCTTGGTTTCCAGCAAACTATAGTCGTTCTGAAGGTAACTCACCTGCATATCAATTGAACTTTCAGTAATCTTATTGTCATAGATCCGCAGAACAGAAGAATCTTCCAAACCTTTCTCTCGAGTGCCTCCTGTGTTTCTCTAGAAGAAGCTAACTGAGCTTGCAAATCCTGCACTTTCCTGCTGTATTCCTCCTCCGTTTGCTTCTGTTTCTGTATCAAAGCACCAAACGACATGATCACGATTAACGACTTAGAAATGCAATAATATTAAGAGCCATGTACAGTAACATTGATTGAATAACCTGATTCACAAGATTAATGTGATCTGTGACTGATCGCTCTCTTTCCTGCAAAAGAGAAGAAGAAGAAGAGATAAACAATGGAGCGAAGAAATACACAATCCATAAATGTATAAACCTCTTTCTTCTTACACGCAGATCTCGCACTTCTCCGATCATTGACTGAAGCTGCAATTTGAATTTTGACAACTTGAGCAGCTCCATTTTGGAATTCTTCTCAGATTTGAATTTCGACCGCCAGAAAATCTGATTTTGATTTTCTCGAGAAAACGACAAAGATGAAAATGAGGTCGTCGGAATGGTCAAAGCACTAGCTACAGAAGTTGATTTACTTAAATTTTATATGGGCCTAATCCAAAATGGGCTTTAACATTTTGAGATTGATGCGAAATTGTGTTCCTTCTTCTCTGCTTCGAAATATAAATTCGGAAGATAATTTCTACAAGCGTGAAGAAGAAGCGTCTCTCTGAGAAATGAGAATAATAACCTCAAAAAAAAGTGAAAAAAGGTTGAAACGAAAGAGGAAGATGGTCCTCTCTGTTTCTACCGTCGGTATAGATCTCACGCTCGGTTAATCGGATAATTCCGAGAGGGTAAAATAGTGAAGCTGAATTTCGATTTTTGAAAGTTGATACCTGTTGGATCCGAATTGTTATGCCCGGAGGATTAAGCGTTGATTCTTCAACGAATCACCTGCGGGCACCGTCTCGGAAGGTGATGCTGGGCCGTATACAACCTCAGGCTCCGACTTACCGTACCGTCTACTGCAATGACCCGGATTCTAATTTCCCCGTCCGGTTCAAGGTACGCCGATGTATAAGTCTTTTAAATGTGCATTTGAATTTTGGGTTGTTATGACTCATCCTTTGTTGATAATGTGTGATATTTTGTTAAAAAATTATTGCTTGCGTTGAGACATTTTTGTGAGCTTCTACTGATGAATGTTGGGTGAAATGTTGCAGGGTAATTCAATTTCTACAACAAAGTATAATGTTTTTACCTTTCTGACGAAAGGTCTGTTTGAACAAGTAAGTGTTTTTGTTGTTAATTAGATTCAGTAATGCAGCTAATAGCTATAAGTAGGAAGAAATTTTAGTTTAAACGGAGGAGAATAATGTTAATAGCTTTAAGTAGGAGGGAAATTTTGGTTTAAATGGAGGCGAGTAATGGTCAAAAGATTTAATAGTAATCGGTTAGATCTATATATCAAGTTTCGATTAATGCTTTAACAATAAAGGTCTACATTATTGCTCTGGCTTTCAACTACAGAATCCTTGTAAGCGGCCTATTGATTTTCATTAAGTTTGTGTATATTTAAAGTGTTTGCAATGTGCCTTTAGGTTTTGAGGAGAATGAAAATCAATATATTTGGGTCATTGTACTGCATTTCTTTCAGTTCTTTGAAGTCTTTTTAATCTGATCTGGGAAATAACGTGCTTTCTGACAGTTTAGGCGCATAGCGAATATCTACTTTCTTGGAATTTCATGTCTATCAATGACACCAATAAGGTATGTGACTACTGAATTTTGCTTGTTTGGTATTCTGGTAACACTTAGCCATAAAGTAACCAAAGCAGTTGTTTGTATACCCATGGGACATCTCAGGAGGTTTATGTGGATTTAGGAATTGTGCCATGTATTTGATTTTAGCTGATCATTTGGCATGCCTTGACCAGTTTACTATCAGGGTTTTTTTGGTACTAGGAAATCATCATTGTCTCCATTTTTCTATAACCAGTTCTTTGTGGTTGAAACAATTGAAAATTATATCTAATCTAACTATGTGAGAATGTGAATTTCGATCTATCAGTCACAGCATACTTTGATTTATGGTATGAAAAATGGGTTTTTTGTCTCATGTTGATGTCAGAGTAATTGTCTGGAATTTTGGTTTAAATTTTCCAAGACTCTGATGCCACCCTATCCCTAGGATGCCCTTCTTTTTATTTTGATTTTTAGTCAGTAAACTGTAACTAGATAAACTGTTTGCCTTGCAGCCCTGTAAATCCAATAACAAATGTGGCTCCTCTGTCAATGGTGCTTCTCGTCTCTCTTATTAAAGAGGCTTTTGAAGACTGGGTAAGGGCATGAATTCCGGTTCATCTCATTTTTGATATTTATAGAAATATGTCATCTCTCCTTGATGAAATAGAGTTATTCAGTTAGTATCCGCAGTGGTGGATCCATGTGACAAGTAGGGTGGTCAGTTGACACCGGTTAATTTTGATAATTTTAAAAGTTTGCTGTAAATTATCAGCTGTTTTGGTTAATTTGGTTTAATATTGATATATTGACCCCGGTATTTCTATGCTCAAGTTTACATTTTTAATACAGTTTATTATGTACGGTTAAATAAGTTTTTGGGTCGGCCACTGAATATCTGTATCGGGTTTGAATAAGTGAATGCTTAAGAGTTTTAGGACCCATCTGGTTCTCAACTTCTAACTCCTTCTGCAAATAATCTGTTGCAGAAACGCTTTCAAAATGATATGTCCATAAATAATAGTTCAGTGGAGATCTTGCAAGATCAACTATGCGTACCTATTCCCTGGCGGAAGTTGCAAGTCGGAGATAATATCAAGGTATATTTTTCTAACAGAAGTAATGAATTACTATGTGATCAAACAAGGTTGCCCTAAAAACTAAAGATATTGTTGACCCACATGTTTTGTTTACAATGCCCGAATTGTAGTAGCTTTAAATTACCTTAATTTGTGTATCATTAGGCTTGTTTAATATGCTGATCTTTTTCAATTGGTAGGCTTTTATGAGTTTTTGTTAGGAATTTTAATTTTGTACACTTGTTTCTTTTCTTGTAGAAAGAAGTGTTAGTATATTAATAAACATCTTACTTTTGATGCCCTGAAACCTATGATAGTTGGAATGAAAAATTCATCCAGGCTAAGTCTGCTTTACGAGATCATGAGAAAAAATTAGATGAGGTACCATATAGTGATATTTTATAATATTTATTGTTACAACGCATATTGCAATGAAAGATAGAAAATATTTTAATCTTATTCTGCTATATGGCAGCCTGCATGGAACATATAGCAATGAGAGTAATTTTTTGTGTGCTTCTGAGTTGTCAGGCAAAATGTTTTAATCTTGTTCCATGCAGGTTGCAGAACTAATTGAAAAGGATCTTATCCTGATTGGATCGACTGCAATAGAAGACAAGCTTCAGGAAGGGGTACCTACCTGCATAGAGACCTTATCAAGAGCTGGGATTAAGATCTGGGTGCTAACAGGGGACAAGATGGAAACTGCAGTTAATATCGCATACGGTAAGTGCCACAAACTTTTTCTCTTGTTTTCTCTTCTTCAATTTTAAAGTCGTGCTCCTTGATTCTTTTATTGTTTCAGCTTGCAACTTGATCACCAATGATATGAAATAGTTTCTTATCAGTTCTGAAACTGATGCAATCAGGGAAGCTGAAGAAAGGGCAAGTAATGCAGATGCCTCATATATTTGTGTATGATTATCATTGACTACATTGACTACAATCCACAATCCTCCTAATAGTTGAAAAAATATCTAAAATTAGGGCGACCAAGTTGAAATTGTGCGTGTTATCAAGGAAGAAGTAAGGAGCTAAAGAAGAGCCTTGAAGAAGCTCAACAGTACCTGCATACTGTAGCTGGGCCGAAATTGGCTCTCGTTATCGATGGAAAGTGTTTAATGTATGCATTAGACCCGACTTTACATATAACTCTGCTCAGCTTAAGCATGAACTGTACTTCGGTTGTGTGCTGTCGCGTTTCTCCTTTACAGAAAGCTCAGGTAATTTCAGATGGCATGTTTTTTTTTTAATTAATACTTACATGGTGGTCTGGCATGAAAAGCAAAAGGTCTTGTATTTTTCTCTGGAAATAAGGGTTATATTATTGTTCTTCTGGGGATTCTGTTACGCAACAGAAAATACTTGGTGGGAACATATGTTCTTACTTAATTTATTATTGTGACCGACTTCTGATTGTTAATTAGTGGCACATTAATGTGAATTTTAGGTTACAAGCTTGGTGAGAAAAGGAGCAAAGAAAATAACACTTAGCATTGGTGATGGTGCCAACGATGTTTGCATGATTCAAGCCGCTCATGTTGTTGTAGGAATAAGTAGGATGGAGGGAATGCAAGCAGTGATGGCTAGTGATTTTGCCATTTCTCAGTTTAGATTTCTTACGGATTTGCTTCTTGTTCATGGACGGTGGTCATATCTTAGAATCTGCAAGGTTGGTTTTTTCTCTCATATAAACTTACTTTTAAAATGTTGCTGTTACTAATGGTACTTTGTTTTGGCAGCTGGTCATGTATTTCTTCTACAAGAATCTTATCTTCACTTTGACTCAGTTTTGGTTCACATTATCTGGATTTTCGGGTCAAAGGTTCTATGATGATTGGTTCATTATACAATGTGTTCTTTACATCTCTTCCTGTGATTCCTTTGGCTGTTTGAAAAGGTACTGAGTTTCCCAATTATTTCTCTTAAAGAGTATTCTAAAATACTAACCATCAGGTGATTGGATCGGTACTGAATTGTGGATTTGCTAGGATGTGAGTACATCCCTTTCAAAGAGATACCCTGAACTGTATAGAGAGGGAATACGTAATTCCTTTTTCAAATGGAGAGTTGTGGGAGTATGGGCTTCTTCTGCTGGTTATGAGATTTGTGGTTATGAGTCGTTCTTTGCATCTCAGTTGGGTATATATGCGCCACAGAAAGCTTGGGACGTGGCTAGGAGAGCCAGCATGAGGCCACGACCCAAAACACCAAAGAAGAATTGAGAGGAAAAGAAAATGGATACATGAGTTGTGTTGTAAATTTAGGCTGTCACTTTTCCAGTCTCTACAAAATACCGGAAGTTTTGTTAGGCCTTTAGTTTGTATTGATATATAGAGAAATCTTCACTTAGGCGTTTTTGTTTGTAATGCTTTTAGTTTCCATTGTTGGTATCTATCAGCAAGGCCATGAGACTTTCTCCTTTATGTACACAAAATTTGTATTCGGCTACCTAATTACTAATTTGCACTGAGGTTTTGCTTCTCTCTCTCCGCATTATTCAATTTGGCATACCACATGCTTGGAAAGTTGACATATTATCGACTAATAGAAACATGAACTTAATTCAAACCAATACTGAAATGAAAATGCGGAGTTCGAAGCCTTCATTCTGAGGTCCGTAAAAAAGAAAAGACGATCCATTTTATGTATAGAAGCCTCTCCTACAAACTTTTCATAGCAATCACCTCAACAACAACAAAATGATGTTTTTTCTTTCTTTTTGGGGGAAATTCGAACTCCGCCAAGGAAAAAAGAAAAGAAAAGGGCACATCTACAATGATGCAAAAACAAGAAACTGGAATTCCAAAAATTATATATGGTCGGGACCAAGAAAACAGAGAGATCACAAAAAATAATCAGGGGTCTTACGGGTAGTATCAGGTTCAACTTGTCGAGGAGCTGGATCAAACTGGAGGAAGTTTTGCTCCATGTTCTCTCCTATCTCTAGAATCGCTGCCATGTTTCCACACCTGTAGCAATAGTTTGGTGCACTAAACACCGTCACCACATTCTTATCCTGTTACCATAAAAGGGAGAGAGATCAATGATTTAATCTGCAAGAGACAGAGTAATCGTATCGTAGAACCTTTAGCAAGAGAGATGACCCCATGAATGTACATACCTGACACCAGTTAAAACCTTCCATGACAAGTTGATGCGCTCTTGATATGAGACTGAGTCCATTGTTGTGATTAAATTGAGTTGCGATATCCTGTCCAAATGTATAACCAGCACCTCGTGGAGATATTCCCCATCCACAGCGATCATCGGGATCAGACCATAGTAAATCACACATTGGTCCTTCATGTGGAACCTACAGATCACACCATACATAGTTCAAAGAGAGGACCAACAAGATCTATATAGAACAATTGCTCTTTGCATTATAAGTAGAGAGAGGATGCAGAGACCGGAAGAACTCATAACTCTTCCAATTAAGTCTAAACTAAGGCCTTTAGCAGAGAAAAAGAAGGTTATACCTCCTGTATCCGATCCAAGCTGCGGATATTATCAAGGGTATCCAGAGAAGGTGAAAGCCCTCCATGCAAACAGAAAACCTGAAATGGATAGAATTTGATGAAGTCAAAAGCTGTACTTAAGAAAAAGATGCCCCAAAACACCAACTGAAAAGGACAGTTCAAACCTGACTCTCTATGAGAGCAGTGAGAGGAAGATAATCAAAAAGGTCTGTAAAATACTTCCAGACATTTGCATTTCCGTACTTCCTTAAGCATTCGTCATAAAAACCATAGCTGAAACAGAGAAGCAAAATAGCGATCAAACTGGATAGTAGTCAGAAATCAAGGGAGAAAAGTATGGTCGCCCAGACTCAGGAGTAACAAAACATTAAGCTTATTATGAACAAAAGCTTACACTTGGGTAATCTGCCGACTCTCGTGATTCCCTCGTAAGATTGTGATTCTATCCCTGTATCGCACTTTCAGTGCCACCAATAGAGAAACTGTCTCTACTGAATAGTAACCACGGTCTGCAAAGAACAAAGCAAGACAATAAGAAACCAAAAACATTCCTTATTAAACTGAAACTAAGTAAATCAGCAACCTTGGATCCTGTCACCAACATATATAACACAATTGAGTGGTTAAAAGTTCAAAGAACTAAAATTCAAAGTCTAGAATAAAAAAAAGGGGCAATTACGAAAGTAAGCAAATGATAACTACATAGCAAAATAATAATAAAAACTAATCACCACAAGATTGGATTCATCCCCTTGAGAAAAGTTTTTAAAATTTCAATTTGAATGGTAAAACAGAAAGATAAGCCACATAACATAATGAAACTAAAAGGCTAATAATAATAAGTCAAAAGATACCAATCAAAAACCCCACTCCACCAGGATTAGTTGTAGCTAAAATGGAGAGATCAATGTCAATGTTATTAAATGAATGATAACTAAATTACTAGAATAAGATCATAAAAGCCTCTTCAATTGAAATAAGTAAAACCCCAAAAGTAACTCACTTTTAATAGAAGAACCAAAAAAAAACGCAGATCTAAAAGTAAAACCGAAAAATGAAGAGAAGAAGAAAGACAGACCTACATAGTCTCCCATGAAGAGGTAGTTAGTATCGGGGGCGTTACCACCGATTCGAAAGAGCTCAATAAGGTCATAGAACTGGCCGTGAATATCGCCGCAAACCGTAACAGGACATTTCACCGGCTGAACATTCCATTCCTCAACAAGGATCGCTCTCGCTTGATCGCAAAGCGTCCTCACATCTGCCTCCGATAGCGGTTTACACTCCATCAGCTGCTCAATCTGACGGTCCAGATCTCCGTTCGACGGCATCTCGAAAAGCTACAGGATTCAAATACGAAGGATGGGACGAGGAAGATTGTATTGACCAGGCTGAGATGTTTGGAATCGGAGATCAAATCCTGGCTCCTCAGGTCTTCCGTCTTCAATCTCTCTCTCTCCTTTTGGCTGAGCAAAAAATGGATATTTATTTTGTTTTTTTAGACTAAAGAAAATTAAAAAAAAGGGCAGTCTAAAGAGACGCATTACGAATGTTTATGACCCGGTTTAAGTTTGGTTTTCTGTTAATTTTAATTTGAGATCAAACTTAATTCCTTTAATTGTTAGGACTGTAGTTTCAGTTTTACAAATGTCAGGATTCTGTTTGTTGGTTTCAAGTTTATTGTGTTTTTCTTAAAATTTGTGAAATTATCAAACAACAAAACAGATAGAATTGAGGCCAAACCGGATAGGGATTGGATTGTGTTCCGTGACACGTGGGGCTTGGAGCCGAGCTGTTCTAGTTTGACTTTGTATAGACAACAAGTATGAGTATCGGACGATTCACATCTTATAGTCAAAGAGAAGCCATGGGGAAACCGCAAACAAAATAAATTTTAAAAATAGGGGCGTTCCGAGAATTGAACTCGGGACCTCTCGCACCCTAAGCGAGAATCATACCACTAGACCAAACGCCCTTTGTTGGATACTATAACAGAGATTTTAAAATAAATATCTAGTTTTAACTTTCATTTCAGCTATTAGTTTTCGTATTAGCGCAAATCAAACCCTCCGTTATTACTGCACAATAATCCCCGAATTCTCGCTTAGACACAAGTAGCCAATATTTAGTTTATTTCCAAAAAAAAACCCTAACTGTGCCCTAATTTGACTTGGTTTTTATTTTAATTAATCATTTTGCTTGAGTTTGACTTGGTCTTTTTTTTGTTGTCAATAGAGTAGTATAATGTGGATTTTCCAAACCACCTACAATCTGAATTGGAAATTAAATTACTCAAATACGTAACCTTCCACTTAGTTCCGAAGGTCTGGTAGAAGATTTTCTGGGTATAAATATACTCACAAGTTCCTCTCGCCTTTCTCCACTGTCCGTTGCCTCACCCCTCTCTTCCCTCCTCCGCTTCCCAAACCACAGAGAGAGAAACAGAGAGATTGCTCCAAACCTGAAGCAATCTCACCATTGAATAATATATTTTCCCGGTGACTTAAAAAAAAGGAAGCTTGTTTAGCTTTTCATTTTGTCAAGGTTCCGTCTAAATCGTTCTACTTGAAACGCCACCGACCAACGTTTTCGCCGATCCTCTTCTTCGTAATCACATCTTTCAGAGTTTCATTTCCTAACCAAGGAACAGAGAAGTTCTCTTCACCCCTCTAGTAACGTGATCCGGTCTACAAAGGTGTTTAATCAAAATTTCTTGCTCAGATTTTTTTTCTTCTTTTCACCGTTAATTTGGTTCCTTGTTCGATTTTCCGATGATAGATCTATTAGTAGAGTTGAAGATTCCGAGCTATTTTCCTGTACTTGGATTATTTTCAGGGTTCTTTGATTTTTTCAGGAATTTGTCTACGGGAGAGGATTGAAGAGATGAAGAGAGCTAGAGAAGATGTTAACACTGATCCTCAAAAGCGAAGTCGGCCTGAAGCTTCGTCTCGAGGAGAAACGTAACTCTCTCTCCCTCTCTCTCTCTCTCTAGTCCCAATTTTTTTGTTGTTCTTTTCGATTTTGATTTTGTTTGCTAGTCAGAAGTTATTTTCTTCAATGTAGTAGCTGCAATTGAAATGTTGAAAGTATTAAGTTAGTTGGCGTTTGTGCATTGCAGAAACGGGCAACCTCGAACAAGTGATGCCCTGACGTATCTCAAAGCTGTCAAGGATATTTTTCAAGACAATAAAGAGAAATATGAGACATTCCTCGAGCTCATGAAGGACTTTAAAGCTCAGAGGTGTGTATCTACTTCTCTTCTCTTCTCGTTTGGTTTCATTTTGTGTTTCTTATAGAGTTCAAAGAAGAAATGCGTGTATTGTGGATCTCACAGTGTGAACTGCGTATATTCATGGTGTCCTGTGTTGCTTGCAGAGTCGACACAACTGGTGTCATAGAAAGAATAAAAGAATTGTTCAAGGGTTACAGGGACCTACTTTTAGGTTTCAATACTTTCTTGCCCAAAGGGTATAGAATAACCCTTGTACCGGAGGCAGAGAAACCTAAGGACCGGGTGGATTTCAAAGATGCTATCGGTTTCGTCACCAAGATTAAGGTATGTATGTTATGTGATAAATGACAAGGTAATGATGATTTTTTACCAGTTAAAGATTTACTGGAGTTTCTACTTTTGCAGACGAGGTTCGGAGAGGATGAACATGCGTATAAAAGGTTTCTAGACATCTTGAACATGTATAGAAAGGAAAGAAAGTCCATCGCTGATGTCTACGAAGAGGTATGCTTTATTGTTAGTGCACCTAGTGTTGATTCTTCAAACTTTCTGCCTCACATGTATTTGTTAGAGCGACCGTTTTTGTGTATTTCTCTGATATCGTCTGCTGTGTAGGTTACTTTGTTGTTCGAGGGTCATGAAGATCTGCTCATGGAGTTTGTTAGTTTCTTACCTAATTGTCCAGAATCAGCTCCTTCTGCAAAGAATGCAGTACCACGTCACAAAGGCACTGCAATTTCTGCCATGCATCCAATTCGTTCTGATAAGGTTATTCTTATTCATCTTCGTAAAGGATAGCAATATCGCAGTTAGTAACGTTTTAATGGATTTTCATGATAGCAAAACTCCATTATGGCCATACATTCTTTCCTCCACTGTTTTAAGAGTCATAAATTAAGATCAAGATAAATAGGCATTACGATATGGAATTTGTA
The DNA here is from genome assembly GCA_963922655.1 of Cardamine chenopodiifolia. NCBI lineage: Eukaryota > Viridiplantae > Streptophyta > Magnoliopsida > Brassicales > Brassicaceae > Cardamine > Cardamine chenopodiifolia. Next base: position 2,159,605 of record OZ000467.1, read on the forward strand.
TAGAGAGTGTTTGAGTGAGATGTTGATACTGTTATTCGCCACAGAAAATAAAACAACGATGTAAGCACGAGGATGATTCTGAACACTCTGATCAACGAGAAGATGGTGATGAGAACCTCGCTTGTTCCGCTGGTAATTCTCTGGGAAGTGAGAATCCCTCATTAATTACGCGTCCTCATTTTGTATACTGTGATCATGCCCAATCTTGTCTTCGTTAATGGTTTAATTGGTCAGTGGTTTATATATCTGGTAGTAAGGTAGTTACTTTTTGCAGACTCCCTTGTTAAAGAAGGTCAGCCTGGATATTTTCAAGATGATGAAAATAGAGAAGATACTGAAATAGATACAGCAGATAGAACCGAAAAAAGTGCAGCATTTGGCAGTAAAGATATCGGAAATCAAAAGTCTACTACCAAGTATGTGGGAACGCCTATAAATGAACTTGATCTTTCTGAATGCACTCAGTGTACACCAAGTTATCGGCTCCTGCCAAAGGATGTGGGGTTTTCCTTTATAATATTGTTCTACTACACTGCAATCTACTGTATCATTTCCTTCTCTTATAATCATATGGTTGGTCTTTTCCCATGCAGTATCCAGTTGAGATTCCAAGCTACAGAAATACACTTGGTAAAAAGACACTCAATGACCTCCTGGTATCTGTCACCTCAGGGAGTGAAGATTACTCATTCAATCATATGCGCAAAAACCAGTATGAAGAAAGCTTGTTTCGGTGTGAGGATGACAGGTATCATCTGGTAGTTTGATGACAAATTTCCTTATCCACTTGGTATATACAGTATAGTAGGTTCTTGTATTCTCTTTCTATATCCATATAGATTTTTCCTATAACTTTGGCATGCTTAATTTTTTTTATATATATGGTTGGGACTTTTCTCCTTTCATTTAGTGTCTGGAACCTATCATATGGAAAAATGGTGATTTTTTTTGCTGATAGAAACGTAGAATCCCTCGGTTTAACATTCCTAATGTGTGTTCAGGTATGAAATGGACATGTTACTAGGATCTGTAAGTTCAGCCATTAAACAAGTGGAAAATCTTCTGGAAAAGATGAACAACAACACTATCTCGATAGACACGGCAATATGTATCGAAAGACACCTATCAGGTCAGTTGTTAGTTTGGAACAAATCTAATGTGGCTATATTTTGTCTATCCTTCGTTTATTTGTGCTAATGAATTTTTATGTGATTGTATCTAATAGCTATGAATTTAAGATGCATTGAGCGGTTATACGGTGATAATGGGCTTGATGTCATTGATCTTTTGAAGAAAAATATGCATAGCGCTTTACCGGTAATACTGACACGCTTGAAGCAGAAGCAAGAAGAATGGGCAAGGTGCCACTCTGATTTCCAGAAAGTATGGGCTGAAGTATATGCGAAGAATCACCATAAGTCACTAGATCATCGTAGTTTCTATTTCAAGCAGCAGGACTCTAAGAACTTGAGCACAAAATGTAAGCTTCTATATCAATTTTTTAATTAGTAAGTTCAATATGTGAAGATCACAACCGACTTTAGGATTGATGAAACTAGTTTTTTTTTGGCTGCACTTGAAATTTCGTGGTAAAAATGTAGGGTTAATTCATTAGCAACTTTTTTCTCTACCTCGTCATTTTGAAGAAAGGGTCCTCAAGCGAGAGAAAATACTTTTTTTTAATAACACACTGCTGATTGTGAGAGTAGAGTAGAGTGAGCCCAGATTTTGTACTTAGTTCGGGTTACAGTTTTGCATCAATGTCATTTTTTCGTTGTCCTTAAATGCAGGTTTAGTGGCAGAAATAAAAGATATCAGTGACAAAAAGCATCAAGAAGATCTGCTTCAATCTATTTCGGTTAGAAGTATGCCCTCTTTTACTCCGGATTTGGAGTTCAACTATTGCGATAGACAAATTCACGAGGACCTGTACCTGCTAATCAAGTATTACTGTGAAGAAATATGTGCGATTGAACAATCAGATAGGGTAATGAAGTTGTGGATAACTTTTTTGGAGCCCATGTTTGGCATTCTTTCAAGGTCTCAAGGTAACCTTGCTATGGAAGATATGTCAAAGTTGAAAAACAACCAAGAATCGCATGATGCATGTGTGGCAGTGAAGGACAGTGCTTCTGGGTCAAACCGTAAACATCCAGTATCCCTGAAACTGCTGAACAAAGATAATCCAACATTGCCAGGAAGCTCTCCTGGGAAAGATGTCTCTGCCAATATAGTGAAAACTGTTCAGCAGGATAAACTGCAAGATGATGCAGCTATGACTAATGAGGTACTCGTTGAGTGTAGTTGTTTTTAAACTCAGGTCGTATGCACTGCAGTTGTGATGAAATTAAAGGAAAAGTTACCTTCCTTAGCTACCAGTTTGACACCTTGATGAGCAATCAATAGAGACCAATCATGATTTTATTTATTTATGAGACGTTATAGATATTACTCTAATTTTTGGTTCATGGTCCACAGGCTATTCAGTCTTCCAAACTGGTGTCACCCCGAAACAATCAGATAATGGAGGATGTAGAGAATCATCAGGTTATGGAAGTATCAGTGGGAAAGCATCAGGTTGAGCGAGAAGAGGGTGAATTATCTCCCACCAATAGTTGTGAGCAAGGCAACTTTGAGGTTAATGGACAGAATAGCCTCAAGCCTTTACAAAGGGTGTTGGACAATGTAAGAAGCAATAAAGACCAACAAAGTTGTGATAAAAAGGGAGTATATTGTACTGAAATGGGAGCAAAGAGCAATGCTCGCGCTGAAGATGACAAAAAGGAAAATTGTCACAAGTTATCAGAGGATAATGAGACTGGCTCTGAAATGCTTGTTTCACGAACTAAGTTTAATCATAAAGAGCATAATGGAGTTATGAACTGTAGTGGGCGTGTTAGTGTGGCTGGAGAGGTGGCTAATGGGAAAGAAGGTGAAGATGGATCCTTTGCATTGTCAGAACGGTGTCTGCAAAATGTAAAACCTGTTTCCAAACATGTGTCTTGGCCATTGCAAGCTAGTGAAACTGGCTCCCAGAATGATTCTCGAGTTTTTTACGGGAATGATTCCTATTATGTGCTATTTAGGCTCCATCAAGTAAGGAGTATTTGAAGCAAACTTCTAGAGTCTTTAATATGATGATTTTCTCCTCCGAAAGCTAATTTCTATTTTACTTCTGCTGATTTTTTCCAGATGTTGTATGAGAGAATACAATTAGCCAAGAATCATTCTGAAAAGAAGTGGAAGGCTGCAGATACTACTACTTCTGATTCTTATCCCAGGTGATTTATCTTCCAAGTTAATAGCTTTTACTTGAAAATGGTTCTTTACTCATTTGGGAAGCATAACACATTTAGGTTCATGGATGCACTCTATAGTTTACTTGACGGCTCTAGTGACAATACAAAGTTTGAAGATGAATGCCGAGCTATTTTTGGAGCACAGTCATATGTTCTTTTCACATTGGACAAGCTAGTTCAGAAGTTTGTTAAGCATGTAAGCAAAACTAACGTGTTGTCTTCTTGACTGTCAACTTCGATTATTTTTCTCTCTTTCCTGATCATTGATTTGGATCTGCTTCAGCTCCATGCAGTTGCAGCTGATGAGACAGACACCAAGCTCCTGAAACTAAATGCGTATGAGAACTATAGAAAACCGGGAAGATTCTTTGATCTAGTGTATCATGAGAATGCATGTGCCCTCCTCAATGAGGCAAACATATACCGGATCAGATATGTAGGTTTCTCTTAACTAGGCATTTTTGTCCATACAAATTCCATAATGTATTATTGATATTAATTTGGAACTGATTGCAGGCAGCAGCCGAAACACGTCTCTCGATTCAGCTTATGAACAGTAGGAACAATCAGCCTGAAGTAACGGGTGTAGCAATAGAGCCTGGTTTTGCAGATTATCTGCAAAATGAATTTCTGAAATCCGTCAATGATGAAGAGAACTACGGACTGTTTCTGAAAAGGTGAATGAAACATGATAAGAGTATTATGGTGTATATATTTATTTATTGGTTGTGCAGTAATGTTTAACCAAACTCTTTGCAGGAACAAGGAGAAATTCACCGGTTTAGATGAATCTTCAGGGATGCCCGTTGCAATGGAAGGATTGAATATTATTAACGAGATCGAATGTAATATGGCTTGCAGTTCTTCAAAGGTACAACATATAATGCAATTCTGTGTTGGCAAAGACTTGCTGTATATTTTTTTATGAATGGAGCGAGCTTACTTTGCCAATGGTTCTACTGCTGTAGGTGAAGTATGTAGCAAACACATCAGATCTTTTATATAGAAGCAAACTTCCTCCGAATTCAAAGGGACCAAGGCCTAAAATAGTCGGTGAAATCTTGAAACAGAGAAGAATTTTGCGGTTTCACATTATGCTGAATTGCAGACTTTTAGCCTTGCCTCCTCTATAAACTCGTACCTACTCCAATTCTTCCATTAAAATATCTCTCTTACATCACACAAAAAGGCTGTGAAATCATCCTTGACGTAACTATTCGTCATTTGCGATACTTAAATCTTGTGTTTTTCTTGTTTCAGGTGTTAGTGTTGATGTTCTTAACGGTAAAGGTTCTTGGGCGCTTAGAGATTATGCAAAGCATTGTTGGTAGAGAAGTTTGCTTGTTTTTGAAGTGACATGGAATGGGATCATATGGCTCATGATTCACTACGCAACATCTTTTGTCTAATTTTTTCGCGTTTTGCATTTGGAGCCATCAGTTTTGGTGTATAGTTTTATTAGAATATATGATACGAAAGATGCCAAAATCGAAGACTTGTTATCCGTTCATTCAACATATATTTCCTTCACTGTTTACTAGTCTCTTTCTGAACATGATATCATTTGATTCCAATTAAAGTAGAAAAGAACAAAATATGTAAATCTTCGAGAATATGGATCAACGAGAAAAAATAAGTAAAAAGGAACATATACATGTGGACTGATTGGTGGAAACAGTGAGAAGCTCGAGTGGATGTGGGATATTATAGAAAGGAAGAGTAGAAAGATAATAGTACCCATTCGAAGCTTGCATACATTTTATCCGATCTTATTTGACCATTGCCTTAGTAAGCCACGTACGGTATGACAATCCTCTTCCTGTATATGTCATAGACAATGAATGAAAATCCCTTTAATTTTGACATTTATGTTTCTTGAGGAGTGTCGTTTCAAGGTTTTATTTTTGTTTTATAAATAGTGTCGTTTTATATTTTCAGTGCAGCTTTATAAATAAATTATCAATTTTATCACTATTATTTGAATTTACTAATTACAGAAATAAACTTATTTAGTGTATTAGTAAATTGTTTAATAGAAATTTTATATACCTTTCTTAATTTGTGTGCAAAGGAGTAGAATTTAACAAAGAGAAATAGTGATAAAATTGATATACAAAGGGAAATAGATATACATTCAACAAGAAGAGTAATTTAATGCTATTTACAGACTTCCATGGATCATTCTTTCACATTCCAAATACATTTTAGAAACAAGATAGCCAAACATGGCAGACAACTCAGTCTGGAATTAAGTTTACGTCCACGTTTTAGTAAAATATGTATAGTTTTAAGTTAGTCATGTACATTTGTATAGTTATAGATTGGTCATATAGTTACATATAGTTTTATTAACATTCTGGCCGTTGATCTAATAAGCCATCTTCAAAATCTCTTCCGGAATTAGAGACTGCCAAAGACAGAATTTGTGTCCCAGGATTCTGACTACTCAGCCCCGAGACTGCCAAAGCTGAGCTCACTGTATCAATGTTATATAGAAAATGGATCAACCCTTTTGGGAACACGAATGCCTCACCCGGATGAAGCTCCTGGGTAAAGACCCGACCCGACGTATCCACGAACCCCACAAGAAGGACACCCTCGAGGAAGACGGTCACTTCGGAGGCGCGTGTGTGCGCGTGTGGCGGGACGACACCAGAGGCCCCGAAGTCAAGCCGGGCCATTGTGAGGCCCAATGTGTTGAGACCCGGGAGATTGGCTGTTGTGGTGACAGTGACATTGATCATAAACGGTTTGACCCGGGTATTTCCGGGTCTGGATAATGCGGAGGTTGTAAAATCGGAGACGGTGGCTTCTGTTGGATCTTTGCAAAGTACGCCGTTGAGGAAGACCCGTTGGTGAGTTAAAGGAGGAAGAGAAACGCAACAGTCTTGGAGCGGTCCGGGTCGGATCTAACCCGACCCATCAGAAGTGTGAACGCTAATAGTAAGATTAGAAGCATAGAAGGGAGAAGCAAAGCTGAGTTAGAGTCTGTAAATGATATGAATTTGACTTAATGATGTCTAATAAGATGCACTTAATTTATTTATATGTTCTGCTTGTTTTTTTTTATATATATAGTATGATATCTGTTTGTTATTTTAAAAGGAGAAAATCACGTCGGGTCCTTATTTAAATTCAAAATTTGGGATACGCTTTAGTTTGTGTTACAAAAAGAAAAGAAGACAAGTTTCATTGCGTAAACCAAAAAAGAAAAAAAGAAGAAGACTAAGTATCATTGTGGTCCTGCGGAATTTTAATTTACGCAAAAGCCATAAGTAAGGTTTTGTTAGCCGCTAAGCGAAGAAATATAGAACTTTTCTTCATGCATTGAATTTTATTATCGCCTATTTGCCTATATGAGAATGTTTAATTGTGTATTAATCACCATTTATTTATTTTCAAAAATTAGGCGAGATTTACGAAGAAAACAAGTTAAATAGCAAAGTATAGACGACGCCGACGTAGACGTGGACAAAAGTAAAATGTAGATGTCAAGAGTAAAGCAAAAAAACGTGGAGAGATACATGCAGCAGTGATCGGGACACTACAGTACCCAAAGATGACAGAAGGAAAAAAATATATATATATGGTGGATAGATTTATTCCCCACCAAAACGCAAACCAAGCAAAAATTTGTTAATTTATTACAAATTTTAAGTACGCCAAACGTGGAGAGTATCCTTTGGGGGTGATTTTGTTGTCGACAATAATTAATGATTTTGTTGGTATATACATTGCATCTACACATTTTAAAATTCAATTCGTCGTTCCAATGCGGTTGGCTCATTAACAACAGTACATGAGACTACACTAATCTCATCCTTTATTTTAGAGTAAAGTCTATATAAATACTTTTAATATGTAAATATATTTTGTTCTGTGGTTAATTTTAATGTGTAAAAAATACTCGAGTGTAAATATACTTTTAATATTTGTGCAACTTTTACTACCAATCAAATTCGTCATAAACACTGACGCAAAATACAAAGTTAAGCTAATCCAAAGTGTTTGGTCGTGGGTTCTAATGAATGAACTCTTATATATTGTCTACATGTGAAGATTCTACTCGGATCCAAATGAATATGTATCCAAATCTTGAAACCGATTTGCCGACAAGCTAGTTAATTAATTAAAGGAAAAATGCAACAAAAACCAAACCAAAACATTCACATTTTACAAAAATAATTTCGATCTACAGAAATGATCAATAAATTTAAACTAATTAAAACTTCGCAGTCGAGCCTTAATACGAAACGAAACTCAAAACTAACTTCGTCATTTTAAACAGATATCTACAACAAATGTGTAAATGGAAAAAATAATGTACATATATAGTAACATAGATAGGATTAAACCAGTTGATTATAACCCCCCAAGACATAAAATATTTGCTTAAAAACGCATATTCGAGTTTCGTGATCATAATAAATGGTGAATGTCAAAGGTTCGACTGCAATTTTCCCTTCTTTTTGCCCAACCCGTTAATTAACACTTGAAAAGGTCAAAACCATAACTTTGTGCAGAAAAGTATATTAATAATATAGGAAAATCGAAAAAGCTTTTAGGAAAAGAAAAAGGCCCACGTGGTGCGAGATTAAACGACATCTTTAAATTGACGGCGTCAAGTCAACGTGCAATTAAAAACACTGTCAAAGGTAAAACGTTAACGGAGATAGATGTTACACGGATCCCAGAAAAGTTTCACTAATCTAATCCGGGACTCCTCATCTTCTGCCGTCGAATCGGCGATTCTTCCGGCTTCGACTCCGGCGATGATGTCAACACATCATCATCTTCATCGTCTATAGGGGATGAAAGTGGCGAGGAAAACATCTCCACCGGAGATAAATGCGGCGAAGAATCCGACGATGCAGGCGAGATAGTCAACGGACGAGACGGCGAAGGAAGCGGAAGGTGGACGGAATTGGAATCTTCTGGAAGCTTCCGTTTGTTTCCGCTGGGAAGTTTAACGTCCTTGGTTAAGTGATTTCTCAGGCGTTTAACGTCGGCGAGTTTCACCGGTTTAAGTAAGAAATCCTCAGCACCTTCCTCAAGGCATCTAAGTTAGCCAAATTTCAAATTTATCAATCAACACTTTCTAAAATCCAAAAAATCGAAAGCAACCAAAAAAAAAAAAAAAACTCACCTGTCGATTCTGGTCAATACGTTCTCCGACGACACGATTACAACTGGAACTTCTCGGAAATTGGATGATTCCTGTTTCAGATGACCGGAAAATTCCACATTGTTCAGAAAAAATTACCATAATTCAAATCTAAACCAGAAAACGGCGGGAAATTCAGACCTTAATCTTCTTGAGAAGCTCGTAACCAGTCATTCCAGGCATACAGTAATCAGTGATGATCAGATCAACTTTCAATCTCTGAATATCAACACAATCGGTAATAAAAAACTATAATCAAAATCGCGATTTCATAATTTCCAGTATTCATAATCTCTCTCGGATTCCATTACTTACATCAAATTCAGCTGAAGCTTTCTCGTTGTCTAATCCTAGAAACTCCAGAGCACGCCATCCACTATCTACCGCTGTAACTGAAAACGAAACCACCGGAGATTAACTACTTTCAGAAATTTCCGGCGAGATAAAAAAGTGAAGGACCAACCTTTGCAGGAAGTAATACGAAGCAATCTCTCGATGACAATTCGATCAACGAGGCTGTCATCGACGGCCAAGACATGAACTTCATCTAAATCCAACGGTGCAGATTCAATACCTCCGATACCGATGCTCATCATCTCCGACCTCCTTAAACAAGAAACGCCACCGTCTCTGGCCATAGACGAGTAGTAAAGTAACTGAGAGGAGAGGATAAAAATAGCAGAGAGAGAGAGAAAGAGATAGAAGAAGAAGAGCTCACATCTGTTTCTTTTCTTCTTTCTCTTCCTTGAGACTGTTTTTTATATTTCTGATATTTTTTTTCTTCTCTTTCTCAAAAAAATCAAAATCAATCTTTTTTCAGTGTCTTTTTAAGCCTTTTTTTGTACATCTTTTGTGAAATTATGTAGTTTTTATAATTTCTTTTGTGCAGTGCTTTTAGGGTTGAAAAATTGAACTTTAATTTTGAAAAAAATATTATTAATAAGTTGAGATTTCACAAAATCCGGTGGGGGTCTATGCGAATATCATAGAGAAAAATATTCCTAAATAAAAGAAATCCGTACAAAGGAATCGAAAAAAAAATAATATAGAGACTGATCGTGAGATATTGGTCAAACTCTCGTCGTCAGTGTGAGTAAAAAATTAAAAAAAGTAATCACTGTTTAGATGAGAACTGAAGCTGATTTGGTCACCGATACAATTCACACTAGCGGTTAAACTAAACCGGTTCAAATAAATGCGTATAATCCGACTCGGTTTGGACTGGTTTTTGTTGCCTTGTTTGGATTCGTGTTCATTCTCCATGTTAATGTTTTACATTAGGTGAGGAAAAACTCAACCACGACAATATTGATTGCGTGTATTATGTTCTCCTTGCCGCATTATGTTGTAGATAAATGTTTTCTCTTAATCGTTAATAGATAACGCAAAATTTTATTGTTCCATGGGATGGTCATTTTCTACTTTATAATAGTAACACGGTAGTATACAAATACAATACACAGAATAGTATTAATATAGTTTTAATGGTCCGAACAGGGTTGACGAGGAAATTGATATACGCCTAAGTAGTATATCCATCAGACTCCTAGAAATTTATGTTATCCAAACATTTTAATTCCGATGCAATAATAAACTAATCCAATTCGCCAAAGAAAAAGTGCTTTAATTTATATCGCTTTCCAATAAATAACAAACAAGAGAAATATGGACAAATAATAATGCATTGACGTCCCCATTACAATTAGGATCCGCGGGACCCACGAAAATCTAAAACAGGGGCCCATTAATTTTTGTTCGAACATTTATTTTTTTAAGGCATTGGACTTTTCCTCTTTTCTTCCAAACATAATTTGCTGTTTCACTCTTTAGACACCATAGCGTATCAAATCTTGGAGATTGCTTTTGCTTTGTCTTTCCCACCCAAAATTAATTAATAAAATATTATAAAATGTACTGTTTCTTCTCTCAAAATCCTAGGATAAATTATCTCACTAATTAACTTTGTCAACTTACTAATTATACTCACAAATTAAAGAACTTTTTCTTGTTAATAAAGAGATATCATTATAAATTATATTTAACTTTTTGTAAATGTTGTATGATAGAAACCCAAAAGGTTTTCGAGTCTAAAAGCTTTTTCCTACCCATTAAAAATAGGTTTTCTATTTTAGATTCGTACATATGAGAACAAGATTTACAAATGCATTTTGATTCTGTGGCTCTTGACTTTTTTTCTTAGAAACAAGATCCCGGAGATTGCTTTGCTAAGAGAATTTAACATTTTCTTAGTTAAAGTTAATCGATGGATGATCATATAGTTTTATAATATTGGCAATAAAACCTTTTGTTTCTTTGAATTGATCGTCCTTTCCTTATCTTTTTCTACATCAACCAAAACTGTCACCGCAACATCAAATAAAGTAGAAAGAAAATGGCCCAATGACGTGTGAAATATGAAATTTTACAATGGATATGCCCAATTTTTCATAAAAAAAACAATACACTAAATTTAAGATTGATTTGTGAATTGATTTTCAAACGATATGGGCCAACGACTGGTGGATCAAATCTTCATGATGTCAACTAGAAATCTGAGGGTTGAACAAAAAATCCATAATAGTAGTGATCGACGTGTCGCACCTAAAATCAAAGTATATCTTTTTTTTCTAGGAACTTTGAATATCAATATATAAAAATAAAAGACATTGACATTCTCCTTTAATAAAATTTATTATGGTACTTGGCTGAGGTTTAGAGTTTTTCTTTTTAACATCTAAATATTATTATTATTTTGATCAAAAGTTTATAAAATTATATATATAATATTTATATAATTATATTTTAAATAAAAAAGTTAAAGAACTATACAACATAATAAACAAAATTGACGAATTATATAAACTTTATTCGCTAACATATTAACAAATCAGTTAAGTTTTTTCTTTGTATTCGAAATCAACCATTGCGATTCTTGGCTATCACCCAAGTATAACGCACTAAGATTTTTACAAATCTCAAACACCACTGCATGAAAACTTCAAACTCTATAATCAATGGTTGTCTAACTCTATAATGCATGAATTTGTTTTTTACCTATACTTTAACAAATCAATAGAAATAACCGACAGAAACACCGCGAATGATAACTTCACTGGAATTAAGCTCTACGAAGAAAGACATAAAATAACTACACAAACCAGAATAGGAAATACGACTCATTTTCCACCCAATATAATCTATCAAACTATTATACATGATAAACATGGTGAGATTGTCGGCAAAACACATACATAAACACAATGTGTTGAAGAGACACGTCGAAAAGACACGTCGAAAAGACACCAATCCAACCAATTGTGGTGTGAAAGAAAATATCATACTCATATGCGAGATTAGAGATAGATCGCCGGTACCGGTAAAACCGTAAAGAGGAGAAAGACAATCATCCCAAAAATCGTCCACACTCGTATATTTCCAATTTGTCATCCCCAAATATAGAAAGTTTTTATAGATAAATAATATAATATAATTAGAAAGAGCATGTTGACGTCGACGACGAATTTACAGAAAAAATGAAAAAGAAAAATTAATGTAAAATATCACTTTTGAAAAAAGAATTTTAAAAAGAAAGAAATTAGAGAGAATAACCATTAGAAAAGTTAAGAGCATCTTTTTATCCTAATTACTATTGTAAGTATTTTCTCACTCTTTTAAACCATCGTATACACAAAAAAGAAAAAAGAAAAAAAAAGAATGCATACTTAAAAATACTCATTAAATATATTTCTTGCAAAAAAGTAGCTAATTAGTTGACCTAGTTATACAAAATTCAAAATAGTATAGACTTCCAAAAAACCATGTAAAATTAAATATATATTTTTTAAGGTTTTATTTGGTATCTTATATGAGACCCATTTTTAGTTCATACAAGAAAGTAGAGTCGAACTTCAAATGGCAAACATCAAAATTATATGTTATTTTTATTTTTTACTTTTTTTAGTCCAAAAATAATTAACGAGTAGACTCGTTCATGTTTTTTTTGTATATTATTCTAGGTTATATATTATTTGAAATTTGATACTGATTACATGTTTTGGGTTGTTACTTACAAAAATCCATAATAGTAGTGAGTCTTGGGTTAGCTATGTTTTATATGACCTTACAAAAATTACATGTTCTAGGATCTTTAGTTTGATTTTCGCTTGGGTCTTAGAGAAAAACCAGAGTTCACATATAAAAAGCTTTTAACAAAGAACAATATAAGTTATGTTTGGGAAAAAACAAAGATTTTTTTTTTTTAATAAACAACTAACAACCTTATTATCGCGGGATTTTAAAACCAAGAATTCTGTTAATAAAAAGTCAATAACCCATCATCATTCGTACCCCTCTCCACCATAAAACATGTACAAAGAGAGCTATAAACCAAATTCTCGGGAAAAAATAGGAGAGCACAAGACACGGAGTTCAAAAACCAGCATATGACTAAAATTTAATTGGCATTACAATTTTACTTGTAGTTCATGGGCCTTTAACCATTTCGGCTCTTTTATTTTTCTGTTTCTCCTCGATTGTTGTATTTTTGTCTTAGCCCACGTATTTTTGTCTTAGCCCACCAAGGGCGAACATTCTTCAGTCATGTATTAAATTTTTAATATTAAATAAAATAAAAATCTTTGACAAAAATTAAAAAGAATAAAATAAGAATCCAAAAACAGTAAAACCCCTATAAATTAATAATATTTAGATTTTAATATTTTATTAATTTATAGTGATTTATTCATTTATAGAGATATTAGTTTTAAATGATTTTTTATTTACGATTTGATTATAAAATCTTCAAAAATTCTAAGTTAAAATAATTTGATGTAAATAAAATTAATGTTGTAGATAGTATCAAACTTGAATATTTAATATTTAGATTTATATGGTAAATGACAAAACCTAGTAATAAATTCACTTATGAAATTGACATGCATAAATTTAAATTTATGATTAATGACATCAATTATCCTATTTTAACAATCTATAAAATTTTAAAAATAAAATAATAAATATTCAAAGTAGAAAAATTATAAGAAATATTGATTATTTGATGATGAAGTTATAGACGATATTACAATTCGATAGTTTAAAACACAATACAACTGTTTTTTGATTCAATAAAAACTAAAAGACGGCTTTTAACAATATTAAAATTTTAAACACACTAAAACCAAATTATATATATATATATATATGATTATTAATTTATAATATTAATAGAATCAAATATTTATATATAATTTTTTAAAAATATTTTATTAGTTTATCAAATTTTTGTAATTTTTACACTAGTGTAGTTCTGAACCAAAATATTTTATAATATTTATTAATTTATTGAGTATTAATTTATATAGATTTTGCTATCTCAAAAGTGGAAATGCTAGCAGATCGGAGTAATAAGACTTTCTCTCCCAAAACTGAAGATTTAAGCGAAGGCCCAATAGTATTTGTGCCCGACCCATATTAGGATTGACTAGGGTCTGACACAGAAAGTAAACCAAACGAAAGCGTAAACAATTTTAATCAGGATAAATATTGATTTCACTTGTCACCTTTTTCTTTAAGGGTCGGATATCACTTTTAAAATATATAAATTAACCAAAGGAACTGGAAGTAAACTAAGCCAAACCGAGTTCAAAACTTTAGATCTTTAATCATTGTTTATTTTCTTATTCATTGATCCATTGGCTATATGGTATAGTTTTTCAATTCTAGGATTGGCATTCTTGGTGTTGGTGGTATTTTTTTTCCATAAAATATAGAATAAGATATAATTATGGTTCAAGTGCTCTTGGAGTCGTTTAGAAGAGAAGCAAGGATTTGATTAATCGGAGAGGCAGAATGCGGGGACCACCTTTGGATACTCATTATCTTCGACCTAATTAAAAAATGTTAAACTACAATTAAACTTAAATTTATCAATTTATCTCTTATAAATTTATGATATACACGCACCGCATCTGCTAGTTTTCGTTATTTTCTTTACTTACTTACAGGGAGTAGTTATTTTACTTAAATCGGTTAATTTCTATAATAGTTTGAATAATTATATCTGGATTTTTATCTAATAAACACTGTATGTTAATAGTTGGAAAGAAAAACACTGTATGTTGATCAACCCATATCAAGACTCTATAGCTAGTATCTTAGAAATTAGAATATTAGAATGTCTTGCCAATAACTTTTATATGGTATAATATTTAAGAGAAACAAATTGAGCAAGTTCTAATGTTTTTGTTTCTGAATTCGAATAAATAGTAAGCATCGAATATTATATATAGGTGTATACATTTTCAACAATTACATTATTATCGAGATATATGAATGAGGAATGTCTCAATATCGGTTGTATTAGGATTGGTTAGTACTCTTTAGATGTCCTGACGTAATTTTTGTGATACTTGTCATTGTTTTTAAAATGTGATACTTGGCACAACCCTTACTTTTTGGCGTCGTAAATAAATTCTTGGCGCAACCCTTCTAACTTTCCTTCTAAAGAGAACATACAGTTAACCTTTTTGGTCAATTACTAGCGTTAAACCTTTAACATGGTATAATAGAAGTTTTACGAACACCGCAGACTAACTAACTTATCAGAAATGGTTTTTGAATTAATAATAAGTTGTTTTACGGCAATACAAATAAATATAACAATTACGCAGGTGAGGTGGAAATAACTGATGTATTATATATGCTTATTATATCAATTATTATAAAACCAACCCACCCACCTAGTAGCCACCACAAAGAAACTTTAGAAAAAACCATAATGAGCTAAAATTATTCCACATGTTATTGGATAAATATAAGATGAGTGTTGACAGCATACTTACTTGGAATTCTTCTTTCCCTCAATTGAAATAAAATTACAATTTTCTTTTAGAAACTTAAAATAAAATATAGGACCTGAGAGAGAGGAAAGAGCTTTTGATTGCATGAGACACCAATTGGTGGCAAGAAAGTCCACTAATCAAAGATCTTAAGGTTGTATGAGTGAACATAATTATAACACCTAATAAGGATTCATTATTATTATTTCAATTAATTGTCTTGATCTATCTTTTAAGTCACAGAGCAGTGGGTTGTAAATTAGAACAACTGTCCAAACCAAATGCCATTTCATTAGAATTATTTTTATTAAAATAAGATCATCCCATGACTTGATTCACCTGAAAATAGAATAATCTATACTTTTTTTAATACCAATTTTATTTCTGTATAAAATATTGTCTTCTCATGCTTTATGAAGATTTCCCCAAGATCTTGTTTTGAAGATTAGACTTATTAATATATTTTTTATTTGTTAAATTGTATAGATGCTTGCATCATTGCCCACTTCTTGTATTCCTTCATTTGGCAACTAACTATTCTCCCTAATTAATTTAATAATTTAATTAGCATTCATTAAACATGGTCAAGATAGGCTTTTTCTTTCTTTTCACATACTAATTAGACAAACAAGATTTGGTTTAGGTGGAAGACATTGAGATAAATTATAAAGAAGCTTCATCAATTCATACTCCATGATCGAATCTATATACGAGCAACTTTAGTTGATGAGAACATTTTAAATCTATAATGAATATATATCACATAAAATTATGATGGATATGCGATTTATTCAAGTATAGCTATTTTAAAATAATAATTTAGGGGCCAAAGTATTATCCTTCACCTCGCATGTTGATTATATTTTTGGGCTAAATTGATTAGCTTTATTTCGCTCCATCTTTCTTTGAATTTTGATATTATATCAATAATATGATATTAACATCTTAATCTTCTCTTTAAGCTTAGAATATAGCTTTTGTATTAATTGTCACAAGTGGTGTGATCGCTGCATGCCTTTTCATGTATATATATATATATATATATATATATATTCATCATATCTCAACTTAATCTAACTATTTTATTCTCGCACTAAACAGAAAGTATTTTCCACAATATTTTAAAGTAGAGTTCATCGATTTTAAGCAAATACATATATATATATATATAAAGGTTAAGTCTTTATATTAGTATAAAGATTTCTACCTCATAAAATTAAAAATAAAATAAAAATTATACCCCATTCTATTACATTTATCGTTCCTATATATATATACGTATGCGCGTGGTATCCATACATGCATCCTTTAAACCTAGTCCGTGTTAGTATAATATTTAGAGTACCTATCAGGGTTTATTTTACAAGATCATTTCTCGTCACATCTTAGATTCAAACTAATAATGTTATTGTAAACCCTAAAATGCTGCCAGACAAGTAAAGAAAACTAATCCCTAAAAATACATAAGTCGATGCTGTTCATGACTAATAAAAAAAATCATTCCAACAATGTAAAACTCCTTGGACATAAAATATATTATATTACAGATGCAATGCATCATTAATTACAAATTATTAAACTAAATATCCTCCGTCTATCTCTCTTTGCTATATAAAGAAGATCATTTACACATCTCCTTAAGCTAATTAACCCATCGAACAAATACCATACATACACACAAATATATGTCTATATCCCCGACAATGTCTCGTACAGGCGAAAGCTCATCAGGAACGTCCTTCGACAAGACGATAAAGCTGTTCGGCTTTGAGCTCATCAGAGGGAATCGTTCGCCGGACATCACGACGGCGGAAAGCGTGAGCTCGTCTACGAACACGACGTCCTTAACAGTAATGAAAAGACTCGAATGCCAATACTGTGGCAAAGAGTTCGTAAATTCTCAAGCCTTAGGAGGTCACCAAAACGCTCACAAGAAGGAGAGGTTGAAGAAGAAGAGGCTTCAGCTCCAAGCTCGACGAGCCAGCATCGGCTATTATCTCACCAGCCACCAACAACCAATAACGTCGTTTCAGAGACAATACAGAACGCCGTCGTATTGTGCATTCTCCTCCATGCATGTGAATAATAATCAGATGGGTGTGTACAACGAGGAGTGGTCGTCGATGTCATCGCAGATTAGCTTCGGTGATAAGGACATGTGTCAAGATCTTAATGAACAAAGTGGTGAGATGGGTAAACTGTATGGTGTACGACAGAACATGATTCAGTTCCAAAGAGATCGAACTTCTCGTTCTGGTTCGAAGAGAAGCATTAAGTCGCTGGATCTTCATCTGGGATTTACCGGAGATACGGCATAAAAAAGGGAGAGATATGATTAAGATTACATACTAGTGGTGTATATTATTGGGGGAAAAGGAACAAAAAAAACGAGACATAGTATTCTTGATGCAATTTGAGTTTTATTTATTTAGGTTTATGTATGTTTTTTTTTCTAATTCATTCCAAGTGATGTTGTTGAATTATTCCCAAAAAAATCGCAAATAGTTTACATATCTAGAAAATTCGCTCATCATCATCCGATTAAAAATCAAATAAAAGTAGATCGAATCGAGTATATATTGATACAGTATGGAGTAATTATAAACCATAGTATCGAAACAAAACCATGAACTTGTTGCTTAGTTTCTTAACCAAATACTAGTTGACAAGGTTTCTATATTCTGTTGTTAATTATTGTGTGATATTTTATAAATGGTGCATCGCTTAGTTTGATGGAGAAAACATGTTGAAACAGTATCACTTAATTTCTTGTTGCTTAGTCTATTTATGGTAATTCGTACGGTACTTCTCTATTGGTGCATTTATTAATTACAATATGTTATACATACTTCGACATAAATATCCCTTACAAAGTAGTGCATACATGAGCGTATACATGCACGCTTTAATTTGATCTATAGTAAATTTCAAAAAAATATTCGAAATTTTAATCTCAAAAGATAAAAGATGAGCTGAATTCAAAAGATTTCTAAATGAGTAGGATATTCAAGCTCATCATGAACGTTAACAACATTCATATAATTCATCCTGCAATATACATATAGTTATGGTCCTGATATGTGTACATAAAGATATGTATTTTAATTTGATTGATAACTTAATGTTTGGATTTTTTATGTCTGTAGCATAGAACGATTTTAACCAAAAAAAAACACAAATTAAAACGAGAGTTTTGATGATTTGACTTAATTTTTCGGAGAAGAAAAGAGAGAGAAATATGTAAATTCTTTATTCTCTTACAAATAACCGACTAAGAGAAATTTAGTGGTGACATTTCTTGACTTAGATTTTATTCTTTCAAATAGATTTGGTGTTAAGATTGATTCGAAAATTTCCATCAAGTCTCTAAATAAATATGTGCATCGATTCATATATATGTATATATAGTTGCATAGCTTTAAGCATACATATAATATATATATTAATTAAATGGAGTCGGCAGGTTATATATTTAATCAATTCTGTGACTGGAATGATAAGCTTCGGATCCAACATCCAATGTTGGAGGTCCCTTTAATTTTGTATACACACGTCACTTCCGACACCAACGGAACTCCATATTGCTTATTCGTGTATTAGATGCTTATCCCATTTCATTAATACTTTTATTTTGTTGTGTTTAAAAAGGTTTTCCTTTATTGTCCAACTCTTATGTTTCCTAATTCTGGTAATATGTTTTTGTTAACCTTGGAACATTGCTACTTGTATATGAGTAAAGCATACATGAGTTTCGACCAAGTTGGAATTTACGTAACAACAACAGTTATAAATTTTTAAATTTGCAATCAAGATTGACTTGTCTAAACTTAAAACGTGTAGTTTTCTCTTCTTCTTTTTTTTGTAACGAGAGAAATGGAACCGGTACGATGAGTGATGGATAAGGCCAGTCTATAATTGAAATCCTCTCCATCTAGGTAAAGATAAGGAAGAGATACGTTGCTCAGATTCTTTGCAATGTGATGGGCACGACACCTACTGTCAAGCAGCCATGGTGAATCACCTTTGGTGATAGTGATCCGAAGATGTTGATGTGGTGTGGTGCGCTTGTGGCTATCATTAGTGTGGTGGCATTGACGGATGAAGTGAAGGCCATGTGAGATAGGATGATCCACGATATTGGAGTGATGATGATTTTGCTTGAGGGCCAGACATCGCCGCTCATTGCATTCCAGTGTGCCACACATATAGCATTTGTCTAGATTCGAAAACCGATCATTGCTCCCAAAAAGTTCTTAATTTTGAAATTGGAAATGATCACCTGATAAAATTTTGTGTGTTTTATTATCATACATGCAACATGTTATCATGACCTGTATGAAATGAAATCACAAATGGAGGATAGCTACTACACAAATCGATAAACAGTAACTATTAATTTTAAGTGGTTTTTTTCCATAAAAGAGGGGATAATGTTATATAATCGTATGGGAGACAAAGATAGATCCAAGCCACGTAAGGTTAGCTTGCCTTGTTGATCTAAATTTGATTAAACATTTGCTCAACAAGACTTCGCCATCTGTACCACCCATCCCTTCTTCAATTATGGATTATAATTTAGTAAATGTCATATGCATCCATTATAAATTTTAAATTATTATTGGCATTATTGCTTTCTTAAAAGCAAGTTTATTTTTTTTTAAATTATTGGCTGGTCGTTATTAAGCGTTGTATTTGACCGAAAAGACAACTAGTATATAAAGCAATATTGTAGCTTTATTATGTCAGGTGTACTTCTTTGAAAGACTCGTTATGTGTGGACTCACTAAGATATTATCTTTAAAAAAGGACAAAATCTTTTTACACGTCGATAAAAGGACAGGAACTATGGGTTACTTTATTAGTTTGAATGATTCTCGATCTAATAATATATAAAAACACCGGCGTTAGATGTAAGTTTTTGGACTTATAATCGATTTAAATGAATCAGTTGGTGTAGAAAAATAATTTGGTAGAGCAGCGATCAAGAGAGATCTTTGTTCGAAGAAACTGTGACCGCGCGCTGAAGACAAGTAAAACTAGATTATCTTAGTTTAATACATAGTTGGCTATTAGCGTGCATAATTATTCGATTCACATCGTGTGCAGGCATCAATCTCTTTTCTTTAAAATATACTACTGTTATTTTATCAATTATAGTAATAAATACTAAATAGTCCAACTAAACTTTTCATATATAACTTGTGCATAAAACACAATCCACCTTCTGATGGACCTTGGTAAATTTTTTTTGCTTTCCACTTCGGTTTAAACCTGCCCTAAATAAACACAAACCGTAAAATTGTGAAAAGAAACAAACCGGTCGGTTCTCGGTTAAGAGTAAAATACATCTGCCTGATTTGTAGGGTTGGGGGGGGGGGGGGGGGGTTGACTCTGCTCGCTTCCTTGGCCATTCTCTGCTCGCATTACTACTGATTACTCCGGCAAAGAATTGGTTTTTACAGTTACGAACTGAAGCCAGTAAGTAATCGAATCGAAGCCGTTTATGCGTTTCTTTTGCTGGATTATTCTCCGTTTCTTCTTAATTTGGAGACGTTGCTTCATTGTTTATCCTAGAACTTTAAACTATATTCGAATTGAAATGTTCAATTAGATTTTTCAGATGAGGTCCCGTCTTAAACCCAGAAAAAAAAACTATATTGACTCTACAAAAAGCTGAAACCTGTGTTTGATTGAATTTTGATTTGTGCTTTAAGGTTAGGAAACAACAAAACTGGTGTGAGAATGAGGAAGAAGGTAGACGAGCTTATTAGGACTCTGATTGAAAACGGTGTTAAACTCAGACACCGTTCCATGTTTGTCATGGTCGGTGATAAGTCTCGTGACCAGGTAAGGTTATGTTGTTATAGACTAGTTTTACTTTGCATTTCCCTAAGAAGCTTTTTTTTTTTTGGGTTTTCAGAGATGAAGTTTAATACTTTTTTTTGTCCCGTTATGTATAGATTGTTAATCTTCATCACATTTTGTCAAAATCGGTGGTTAAGTCTAACACTAGTGTGCTATGGTGCTACAAGAACAGACTCGACATTAGCAGGTTCGGATTATCAATCTTTTGGTCTTTCCATGTCGACAATGATGGAATCTGACTTTGTGAACTATGCTACACATATTTGTGGAATTGTATTTGTCAATAACTTGGTCCTGAAAATTAAAGAGTGAAATTGGTTTTGTATGCAGTCATAATAAAAAACGTTCAAAGCAGTTGAAGAAGATGAAGGAGAGAGGACAATTAGATCCTGGAAAACTTGACGCTTTCTCTCTTTTTCTTGATGTGGGGAATGTTACACATTGCTTGTACAAAGATTCTGAAAAAATTCTTGGGAATACTTTTGGCATGTGCATCTTACAGATACTTTTGATTAATGGCAGGAGAAATATTTTTGCTGCAGCTTACTCATATTTTTATCTTCTTTCACGTTTAATTTTGATTCTTGATATATTCAGGATTTTGAAGCTCTAACTCCAAATCTACTAGCATGAACAATAGAGACGGTTGAAGGGGGTGGGTTAGTTGTATTGTTGTTACAATCTCTTGCTTCACTTACGAGTCTTTGCACCATGGTTATGGTATAAACACTGATTTTGGTAGTTATGTTGTTTGCTTAACTACTTATTTGGAGTTACATGATTGGTTCTGTTCATATCAGAATGTGCATGATAGGTTTCGAACTGAGTCACACTCTGAAGCTTCTGGACGTTTCAATGAACGATTTCTGTTATCACTAGCGTCTTGCAAAGCATGCGTTGTCATGGATGATGAGTTGAATATATTGCCGCTTTCGTCTCATATCAGATCTATTATTCCAGTTCCAACAAAGGAGGTATTTTTTATAGCAGATTCACACTTTTGTTCCTGGGGTTGTTGAGAGAAGTTGTCTTCCATTATACAAGTTAGCTTCTTTAACTTTTCACTTTCATGCCTTTGTAATAAAAGGATTCGGAAGGGCTTTCTGAGGCAGAACGAGACCTGAATAGTTTGAAATATGCACTAAACGATGATTTTCCTGTTGGTCCTTTGATTAATAAGTGTTGTACATTGGATCAGGTATGTGGTTTGGTCACCTGTGCACATTGGATCAGGCTTGAATATTTGCTTTGTCTTTTATAGGGTAAAGCTGTTGTCACATTTTTTGATGCAATATTGGGTAAGACTATCTTATTGGTACTTCATCTTATTTACTGTTAGATACTCCAATATTTACGTAACAGCACCAAGCCCAGATAACTTGAAAACGTTCTTCGAGTTTGTTTGCAAAGGTTTTGATGCACTTGAATATAAGGTAATATGAACTTCTTCTACATCACATATATGATGCATTTTTCTAGAAATTTTTCTTGTTGGGCTTCTTTGATTTCGTTGCCTGTTTGTTGGGTAGTTAAAGATTTGAGATTTGCACTATCTTGAGGAAGAAGAAAGAGTTACTTTGTTTTGCGTGTTAATTCGAGATATCCGTATAATTTACTGAACACTATCTTCAACTATATATTTTTGAAGGAACATCTTGAATATGATGTTGTGAGAAGTGTGAATCCTGACTTTAATAAAGCAATCGTACGAATAAATATCTTCAAGCAGCACAGGCAAACTATCCAGGTCTGTTCAATACTGGTCTTTTTAGTAAGCCGTAGTTTGTGTCGATCATTATGTTACTTCATTTTCTTGTTTTTTCATGCAGTATAGACAACCGCATGAACACAAGAAGCTCTCACAAGTGGAGCTGATGGTTATTGATGAAGCGGCAGCTATTCCTTTGCCAATTTTGAAGCCTCTACTTGGCCTTTACCTAGTTTTCTTATCATCTACTGTCAGTGGGTATGTGAAACAGGAGTAAAATGCTTATATTCCCATAACGCTGAAAGTTATTTTCATAGCGTGGGTATATTTTTGGTCAGGCAGGCTGCTGATCTTTGTCCCTGAAACTCCTCCAACAGTTAAAAGAGCAGAGCCGGGCCCCTGTTCCTGGTGTTGAAGGCTCTCTATCTGGTATTTAACTGCTACATCTTGCTTTCACTTTTGGCATATGACATTCGGGAGATTTTTTTGTAGAGATCCCAATATTATCTTTAAGAACATTGACGTTCATCTTTTTTTTTAAGTATTGCTCCAATGCCCCTATGCGTAGGGGATGAATGAAAAATTGCTGCTGCATTTTCATATTAAATTTATATTTATGTTTAAGTAAACCATTGCTCCAGTGCCTAGTTTGAGGAATAGATGTGAATGGTCTTTTCCAAGAATGTAGGTTTTTGTTGTTAAGTCCGGCCTTAAGGGCCTCCGAAGGTTAATTGAAACTTCATGCAGAGTAGTCTTCTATTGTGATTTTAGATTACTGTGTCTTCTAGTTCATATTCATTAGAGCTTATGTTTCTTTCGTTCAGGGCCTACTACTTTCATATATTAGTATGTAGTATTAGAAATCCTTTTTTCCTTGGCCCTCTAGGTAATGTGAATTGTTGTCTTGGGGAACTCCCTGACTGTCTGAAGTTACTTTGGATTCAGGTTGCCTTTTCAAGAAGATAGAACTTAACGAGTCTATTAGATACGCTTCTGGAGATCCAATTGAATCTTGACTTAATGGATTACTAAGCCTTGATGTCGCCAATTGTCTTCCAAATCCTTCTTGGTATGGATATTTCACTCAAAATTGATAGACTTGCTATCCGTTCTTGCCAACTAGTGATCTAGAAACTGTTATTTTTCTTCTATTTGTAGCCATCCTCTGCCAAGTCAATGTGATCTCTATTGTGTCAACCGCGACACCTTATTTTCTTATCACAAAGACAGCGAGTTATTTTTACAGGTACTAATAGTTGATTTTACAATCTAAGTACTTTTTGCAACCTTTATTTTGTTAATAAGGGATTAAGTGTCATTCTACAGCGAATGATGGCATTTTGTGTCTCTTCTCACTACAAAAATTCTCCTAATGATCTTCAACTTCTGGCGGATGCTCCTGCTCATCATTTGTTTGTGTTGCTTGGTATGCAATCGTCCCTTCTTTTCGTTGCTAGATATAATCATCAGATCTAGAGTATTGCCTTAATTTCTATTTGGCACAGGTCCTGTTGATGAGTCCAAAACCAGCTTCCTGATATACTGTGTGTTCTACAGGTATACATTTCTTACTTTCTGTTCTACTGTTTGCAATTGTTTGCTTGGAGCAAAACAGTTAGTTGGACTAACAAAAAATAAAAGCAGAAGCTATCAGTCTGCTTTAGTTCTTTGTTTGCAGCATATATATTTTTTGGCTGTAAAATCATGAATCTCATATCTTGGCGTTCTTATGTGATTGATTCTGGTTGTAACTGGTCTTAAGTATCATCGAAATTGATATTTTTGCAGGTCTGTCTCGAAGGACAGATATCTCGGAGATCAGCCGAAAAAATTTTAAGAGAAGGTCATTCACCACATGGGGATCAAATACCATGGAAGTTCTGTGAACAGTTCAGGGACGTTGTCTTTCCAAAACTTTCTGGGCTCGTATAGTACACATAGCAGTCCACCCCAACACTATGAAGGTGAATTTTCTTAGTCTGCTCAGTTTTTGTATCTTTTAGGTTCTATGATAGATTAAATTTTTTTTTATTACATTCTATGTAGATGGGATATGGGTCTTGCATTTGAACTCTTGACCAGGTAAATGCATGATTACGACCCAAATGATTGATGCGTGCAGGTATTTAGATGATTGATACGTGCAGATATTTTGAGGGTCAGCTAGCTTCATTATCAGAAGGTGATGATGAATTGAATGTGGAGTCTTCACCAGTCAGAGTTACTGAGGCTGCTGAACAGGTTCTTGATTTTTATTATCTATCCTTGTGGGGTTTTGTATTAGGCATTCCAGTTCTTACTTGATTTTTTTTCTATAGGTTTCTTTGCTTGTGGAACAGATAAACCCTCGTGTCAATCTTCCACCTTTGCTGGTTCCTCTTCGTGATCGGCGACCTGAGAGACTCTACTACCTCGGTGTCTCTTTTGGGCTTACTTTGGACCTTTCCGGTTCTGGAGAAAACATAAGTTTGCTCCATTCTACATCAGTCAAATACCAGTTGAGAATCTCTCTTTCCACCTTCTCCTGAATTGATTATCTTATACTATCTAGTAGTTCATAACACAATTTCTATATATGGTTGGATCAGAGTGCTGTGACTGGTGAGCACACATGTATGCTTCTGAAACCATTAACGTTAAGCAACGATGAATATGAAGTTAGTGAATCGGATGAATTGGGCTTCTTTGCTCCCTTCTATAAAGGTTTGTTGATTCTTAAACAGGAATCAAATGTTTCTGTATCGTCTAAGCATGACATGTTTGGTTTGAATGTTTTTGCCAATTCTTCTACTCTGTTCAGATTTCAGGAATAGGTTCTCTAAGCTGTTGAGTGATAAATTCAAGAAGATGGACTATAAAATTGCAATGAGGTTTGCACTAATCATTTTCTTTTCCCATGCAACTTTGAACTTTCTCTATTAGCTCTGTAATTCTATTTTACTATGCCAATGGCATTATACTTTTCTTCGTTTGGTTTTATCATTGATAATATTCTCATTTCACTCTTTCGTCTTGTGTCTTAAACCCTAAGATCAACTTCCCAGAGGTTGATTCTTCGGGGAATTCACCAGATGGTTTTTTGGAGAAACTCGACAGAATTCTTTCTCCTTATGATATGGAGAGACTCAGAGCATATACTGCCAATCTCGTTGACTTCAATCTGGTTAGATTCACTTTCTGCGAGTCACTTATTTCAGGGAAATATGTATGAACTACATTTATGATTCCTGCTGCTTAAGCAATATTTTGAGATATGTCATCTACTTAGATAACTACAGAATGATAAGATTCTGGTAACAGACTCAGACAAATAGCAACCGCATGTTTAAGCTTGATGGTCTGACTTTTTGTTTGGTCTGGTAATATTTTGTTCTCTTCCAAGGTTTATGGCATCTGCAAAACTGTAGCACATCACTATTTTCAAGAGAAGCTCCCGGTCTAGCTGTCATATGTTCAAGCATCTGTACCCCTGTGTTTGGGCTTGCAGGAGTCGGATTTCTCAAGCATCGAGGTCTGATCTACTCTTAAAAAGAATTCGATTATCTGGACCCCCTGCGTTATGCTTCACTACACATTTGGAGATAAACTTGTAGACACATTTGGATGTTCTAAATTGGATCATTTCGTTGACTTACAGAGACAAATGCAGTTAGCGAGGGGCCAAATACACTCTCTTCTTTTGAAGGTTGGAAAGAAGTTATACAAATATTTGAATGGAATCGCAACAAAAGAGATTGAATCCACCTTCCCTCGGTTGAAAGATGTAAGTTCAGATGGGAAAACTAACAAAATATTTCCATGTTCTTTTGTTCAGTAATAATAATAATAATCCCTCGTCTTTGGAAATAAACCAATGCATACATGAATATCTGTGACTGAAATGATTCATGGTGGCTTTTGGTTGCAGAGAGTGCTTAAACTTCACAATGTATCAGTAGACGAAGATCTCAGGGAAGGAGCAAAAGAAGTTGAGGTTATCGCTTCTGTTTCCTGTGTATCAGTGTATGCGTATATTTTGTTCTGGTTTCCTTGTAAGGTCGAAGCATCATTAACACTCAATGTGTGGGTTTAAAGGAGGGCAAATATAGAAGAATTGTTGGATCCTGAGCTGCTTGAACAAAATGCTATTGGGGCAAAGAAGCTGAGGCTTTGCAGAAGTCTAAGATATCTTCAAGTGGTATTATCGGTATCGAGTCCACCAAATCTGATAACAAGAAAGAGAAGCCTAGTGGTTTTGATAAATCCACCAAAAAGAGAGGCAATGATAAGCATACTTCCAGATCCAACAAGAAGAGAAGAGCCTGATATGGTGTTCTTTTTATTTTATTTTATTTTTTGTAACAGTGAGCTAAATTTTTTGATCAGTGTTTTTATAAAATTATCATCAGAATTTTGGTTTAATCGTCACTACCATAGATTAGATTCTTACAGTGTTTCTGACTGATTCTGTTGGCATTCTACAGCCGTAATACAATAGGTTCTATCACCTATAACTATATTCTTTTTTTCACTGCAATATGTCAAACTGTTTTACATCTCGGCAGCAAAAGACTTCCCACATCCACAGGTTTGTGTAGCGTTAGGGTTCGAGAAAGAGAAGCCACCACCGATTAAAGCATCACTGTAGTCAAGCTGCATTCCGAAAAGGAAAAGCATGCTCTTCGGATCACAAACTGCAAAAGAAATGTGTCCAAAGTAAAAAACGGATTCGCTTAACAGATGTATGAACACTTGACTGCAAAAATCAATAGACTCCAGACACTAGAAGTTTCAGAATAACAACCGGTAGCTAATATTATATACATCAAGATGCACGCTAAAAGAATCTGCTGAGCATCTACTTGACAACACCAAGTTTAAAACTTAGCCAAGTACTTCATCTTACGAATGTTTCAAACAACTTGAGCGCTCACTATTTGGATGAATGCTTCAACACACAGAAACTGACATTCACAAGTTGATTATGACGAGTCTACTTCATCAAGGAACTAATTGATCCTACTCTCGGACCATATTGTATCAGAATGGGAGGATTGATCCTAATAATCAAGGGAAGAAACCAAAATAGTTTACCTATAGTGAATCCTTCGTATTCAATGGTTGAATCATCTGGTCTTGCCTTTGCTCTGTTCTCAAAGTCCATCGTGTAAGACATCCCTGAGCATCCTCCCTGTTTGACACCAATTCTCAAGCACAAATCTTGGCCACGTTCTGATCTCATCTTACTCAGATGCTTAAGTGCATTATCTGACAAAGATATCGCCGGCTTCAGTCCCTCCATTGCAGGTGCCGCTGAGAAATTCAAGAAACCTCTTTGAGTTCAGGTGAATAAAGAAATCCAAACTAGAGCAGAACTCACTACACTTTTTGAATATACAGACGCAAACAAATTTACAAGACGACAAATCTTAAGTCACAGATATTACCAGCTTTTTTAGAATTCTCATACATCAGCAACCTAAGTTATCAATTTCAAATGAAAAATTCTGATTTTTTTAATCCAAAACCACAGAAGAGTAAAGCTAAAGTCAGAAAGATCAAGAATAAAAATTGGTATTTTCCGACAGAAAATCAAAACGGATTCTCATTGGAGGATAAAGCAGAGTAATTTCGTGAATAAATTCGAACCTGGAACTGAAGTGGATCGAACATAGAGGCGGTTTCTCCGATTGAGATTCACATATGACAAACGAAACGAAATCGAATTACTTGGAACTACAGAACGTAAACTTGCGTTTGAGATCCTTAGCCCAAGAAAAGTTGGATTTGAAGTCGTGATTCCAGCGAAAGCCATCATCGCCGAGCTGAGGAGTCTCTGCAGTCAAAAGGCGTGTATTAGAAGAAGACCAACAAACAAATCTTCTCGCTCAATAATTTAAAGTCCACATGTTTTCTGTTTTTAATGTTATGAACCTATACTTGAACCCTATCTCAATCGGGTCTTAAATTTAAACCCGATTTTGACCCGGTAGAGAGTTGGGTCATACCCGAACCTAAAGGAAGACGCACATAGCGCGGAGGAAACAAACTTCATCTTCATCATCGTCTCTTCTCTTCCCTTCTTCTCCAATTCGCCGCTTCAGTCCTCTCCTCTTTCTTCTTCTTCCTTAAGAGGTCAGTTCTCACTGTGTGATTCCACGCCTCTATGCGTATTTAAGCAATTTTCTATGGCGTCTTCTTCCACCAGCTCCCTCAATCTCCACTCTCTCCCCAAGGTGATTTCTACACTTACTCCGTTGTTTTCTTTTCTCAATTCTTATGCTTTCTAAATCCAAAAAATTTCATTGAAATTTGAAAGCTTCTTCCGGGTTGGGCCAATGGAAAAATGGGTTACGGTTCGAATTGTTGGGTGGCTCCGTGTCTAGCAACCGGTTGTTTGTTTCTCCGGTGGTGTTTCCCAGATAAGGAGGATGAATCACTTAGATTCATTGGGATTGCACCAAAGTAGATTGATTTTCAATAATGTCAAAAGGTGAGACACGAGGAATCTGTACTAATGATTTCAATGCTGATTGCATGCAGTTTCTCAGTGTAAAATCATCTTGACTAGATTCAGTTGTTTTCATTTGTGTTTTAATTTCAACTTATGTTGCTGGTTTCTGAAAGAGGAGTGCAACTATCTGAATCAAGATGCTCTTTCATTGGATTTACCAATTTCGCAAAAAAAATATGGAGAGCCCTTCCCTATAGGATCAACGAAGCTCAAGTGCAGGCTAGTATTTTATCACTTCTTAAGTTGCAAATTATAGTATTTAAAGATAAAACTTTCATCGCCTTCGCAATTTTAAAACCACCAGGTTCCACAACAGAAGAATGATTTCGACTGTGGTCTGTTTATGCTTTTCTTCATAAAACACTTCTTTAAGGCTGGAATTGCAGGATTTGGGAATGGTGTGTGTTTTTCTTCGATCTCCTCCTTCTGATCTCTTCTAAACAATTTGTTATTAACACCAGTTTGTTGTCTACATCTCCAGATTCACAAGTAGTGGTTTAAACCCAGTGAAGCTTCAGCTTTGACAATCAAAATCTGGAACAAACTCATTGATTTATTCCCGAGGGTGTCCAAACAGATTAAGCTGTATAGAACAAAGAATCCTTGAGATCCAATTTGGTCATTGCTCTAATTAAGAAAGAAATAATTTTTTTGTTCACCAATAGTCCTGTAAGACCTTCAGAGCATGACATAATCTGAACAAATCAACTAGCCAATAATAACATATCTGAATGAAAATGGCATAGCTTAACTTGTGCAAATAACACAGCTTCTGCGAATCATCAAGTCTTACAAAGCTATCTTAATAACTATAACGATTCACTCAACAGTTTTTCACAAGCATTTAAAATTGTTTTAGTCGCCCCTCTACGTAATCCATTAAACTGAGATTGTTACAACATTGAAGAATCTAAAACAGAGGAAAGCAAAACTCATAGGGGCTTTGTATTCAAAAGATGTAGCATTCTGTATACCCAGACTAGGCCGTGATTTATGTGCCTTCTACTCCTCTCCCTTCATTTCTCCGTGATGCCTTGGTCTAGTCTTAGTCCCTGCAAATGCACAGCAAAACATCAGCATCAAAGAGTATGAGTGACTTAATTAGCCACACAGTTGTAACTTGGTTACATGGACTGGTAACAATCAAAGATTCGAAAAAATAAGCAACTTCTTTGTGAATAAAAACCATTGAAATCAAAGTACAGACTTGTTTATTTCTCTGCCTAATCGCAAAATTATGCCCCCAGCTAGTACAACATACATTGGAAATTTTTGACTTTTTTACTTATGTACTAATGGATCCATCAGAAGTCGATTCTCTATGTTCAAACTACTTCTAGAGACTATGATTATAAGATGACTCTATCCAAAAGATTTATGATACATCCTAGTTACATGCCAAGCTACTCAAACAACATCTCTAGCTTTGCTACAATCATTTATACCAACAACCAGTCTGCATCTTTTAAGCAAAGCAAAAGAAGGCACACATCACGACAAGACAAATAAATAAAGTAAATAGCTTGGAAGAAGGTTACTTACCAGTACTTAATCAAGCCGTCCCAACCACATGTTGCGACTTTACTCTGTTCCAGAGGATGCCACTCAGCCCCGATGCATACTCCATTGTGACATTTAAGAGTCCTAAAGACTTTGCAGCTCTTCCAATCCCAAAACCAGCACTTACCCTCACCATCTCCTGACATTACAAATCTTCCATCTGGCGAGAAATTAACTTGGCATGCATAACCGGCGACAATGTGCCCTGCAAACCTCTTCTTTTTATTCAGCTGAAACCTTTCTCGGGTACCGTATATCAGAATCTGGTTATCCAAACTCTGTGCAGCAAGCCAATTTCCATTTGGGTGGACAGAAATCGAAGGCATAGAGTGCATATGAGGCTCACTGATATACTTGATAACCACCGGAATGCCAAATTCCCACACACGGAGAGACTTATCATCACTCGATGTGACAAATCTTCTGTTATTGTCCACAAATGTGATTGTATTAACTGCACCTAAGTGCTGATCATACTCTTGCGTAATCTCCCCAGTATTAATATCCCACTGCACTATCTTCTTATCACTCATACCAGCCAACAAAATGTTCTGCTTGTCATCATCTGGATTCAGCTTAACCACATACGGAATCTTCCCAGTAGAGAAAGTCGATATAACTTGGCCAGTTTCTGTGTCCCAATACTTAATGTTCTTATCATACCCAGCAGTTAAGAACTTAGTCCCATCATTAGAGAAGCAAATATCCCTTACAGCTTTGGCGTGACCCATGTAAGTCCTCATACATTTACCGGAGTTATACACATCCCAAATCTTAACCTTACAATCCATACCTGCAGAGAGAAGCAAATGTCCATGCTTAGGGAAGAACCTAATAGCAGAAACACCTTTCGTATGACCACTCCATGTATGAACCAAACGTTTAGGAATGTAACAATGATCGTTGTTCGCTTTAGCATCTTTCGGAGCCTCAATCCATGACCTTCCTTGATAATCTTTCTCATCCTTGCCATGGAAAGTACTCTTATCCGCATAATGCTCTCCTTTAGCTTCACCTTGTTGTCCCTTCTCTTCCTTCTTCTTGGCATGGTCCTCTGCATATTTCTTCTGCTCCTCCGTCAATTCTCCCTGAACCACCTCCTTCTTCCTCGACCATGGACTTTTCCTATTCTTCGAAAGCCAAGCTTCCGTCGCCGGATTCTCAGCTTCCGGTTCAAGCTCTTCCTTTTTCTCCTCCCCTTCTCTCTCCTCTTTATTCTTCTCAATCTTCCTCCGCTTCTGCTCACTCTGAGGGATATTGTAAACCGAAATACCGTCGTTTTGCTTCAACGCCTCAACATCGCCGACGTAATTCATCCCAGACGGATCCGCCGCGTAACCGTACTTATGAAACGTATTGTACTGCTCGTCGAACACAAAGGAGCCAATTGAAGCATCCTCCACAAACCCTAGCTTGTGATTCCGCATCCCCTGTGCGATTCCGTCTTTGGCGTACGGATGCGCGGGGCCATAAATCGGAGCCCAGAGCTGTTCATAAGTAGGGTTAAACACGACGGCGTGTTGAGTAGGATTAATTGGCTTCGACTTCGATAGATTCACGTTAGCCACCGTGAGAGCCAGTGCTGTATCGTCTACCTCCGGCGCCGATGATTTCGCCTTTAGCATACGAGGTGGTGAAGATTCCGGTGAAGAAGCAACGGCTTCTTCTTCGTCGTAGGATTGAATTAGATCCATCTCACGATTTCCAGATTTGCTCTCACAACTGTGTTCCGAGTGAAAAGCTCATAATTGAGATTTTGCCTCTTTCTCTTCGACAAAGGGTTTCAAAAAGGTTCCAATTTTTGTGAAACTTGAAAGTTGAGAGATAAACCCTGATTTTTATTTTACTTTCACATTTCACCCCGGTAGTGTTTTTTTGGATAAAGAATATGTTCCAATTAAATTTTTGGATAAAGAATTTGTTCCAAATTTCAAAAGTTCACTTCAGTGTCTCGAATTCAGATCATATTGCTGATATATCACCAACCTATTTGACGAATACTACAATGGATCATATACTTGAGAATTACTCTCTCAATTGTCATAACCCAAAATGGCAATATCTACAGCAGCTATTAGGATTGATGGTTAATCATGTAACTAATAGATTTTACCGGTTTGCATCCGCAAATTGAAGGGTTCGTTCATTGGACCAACTTTGCCTTTATATTATTCCTAGTAAAAAAACCAAAACCAAAACAAGAGAAAGATCCCATGATACTTAAATAGAGAATCAATCTACAAAAAACGGCAACCTGATTTTCAAAATAAGAACTGTAAATCAGAGGCAAGCCGGATAATAGATAAGACTCAAACCAGCAACAAACCCATCTGTAAAGTCTGAACCACAGGCACAAGTCTGGTTGATACTTCTCCAACTAGAAATACGTCTTTGAGTAGCTCTGCTTTCCTTTGTGAAGGAACCATTTCAAGCTTCCACGCTCACAAACTCAAACTCGATTAGGGAAAGATTGTTATCATCCTTCACGGTGATGTCTGTGGGCTCCTCTGCAACTTCAACACGTCCCCATCTATCCACTGTAAGCCTCATAGACCCCTTGTACATGTCGATCTTTGCATTGCGTAGAGTCACTATATTGCCCTCTTTCATCAAATCCACTGATCAAAAGAGAATCATAACATCAATCAGAAATCTCTAAATCACCTGAGAAATACCAAAACAAATCTGCAGAGATTTCCATAAAAGCTGCAATCTTGTGTTTTCACTATATATATTTCAAACTTGCTACAAGACATAGGTTTAACTAGAGTAATCCAATTTCCTAGTATTATTTGTTTCACAAATTCATAACCAGCAAGCAAAGGAAAAATTACAAAGTATGTAATCTCACCTTGATCATTTCTTGCAGTAAAGATTATGATTCCAGTCTCATCTCCAACTAAACATTCCGCAATACGCATCTGACGTGCCTGAGGACCACTGGGACGACCTCCTCTCTGCATCACCATCTTGGTGCTGACAACTTTCACGTTCAGTGAGTGACCATTAGTTCCTGGTCTCAGCTCATTAACCTTGGTGAACACAGGCTTCCTCAAAGCAGGCGTTGCCTCAGCCATTGTAAAACAACCCTAGAAATTAGCCATAAAGAAGTAAACTTGCTGGGATCAGCACTAGAATCAATTAAATTTGCAATCAAGAACAGCAATTTCACATCTGATTAGATCATCAAAACCCCAATTGGGTCACACTGCTTTAAGCTATCCTGATTTCCCACTCAGTGTTTTCTCATACAAAAGAAACGTTTAATCGAAACAATCTAAAAAAGACGAGTAACAGTGATAAAGATCAATCATTTAGTCTCCGAGAAAATTCTTCACAATCCAGAATCGGATTCGTAAACAGCACAAGTAGATGACTGAAAACAAACATAATGGAAGCTAATCACACAAAAATCTAAAACTTTGACCAAATAAAGTCACGGAATATCAGATCGGACAGAAGAAATTGACGAGAAGAAAAGTAAATTCACGCTACGAAGATCAAAACGAAAGCAAAGTTAGGGTTTTTGAGCTCACGTACGATTTGATTTGGGAAGAAGAGACGACTAGAGCGATTAGATCTTGTTGAGGCGATATACACAACGACGCGGCGGTCTTTATGTCTAAACTCAGATATTAATACTATTCGTAGATCAATGACCTGGACACGTGTCGTGTTCCCAAATCCTTCATTAATAAACTAGTCTTATACTTTTGTACATTTTTAAGATTGTCCTTTAAACTTTGACAAATACAATTTACACCCTATTCTTCGTTAACCTTCAAAATCGATTTCCAGTGGACCACTGGTCAGCTAGATTTTTTGTACTTCGGTGGATTTGTCTTTCGCTTTCCACTTCATCGAGCTCATCATCCATTAGAGAGCTGATGCTTCTGCTTCCATGGTAACGCTCTCGTTTCCATCTCACATGCAAATCGTTTCACGTTTCACGTGTCTTAGTCTCCGGTCCCGATAAGAATCACGGCGAATCGTCGGAACCGAATACACTGAGAGATGTACACGGAAAATCATAATGATTTCTACGGATCTCCACTAATAATTTCTTGTTGAAAAACAGCAAAATTAAAATTAAAATAAATATTGACTTTGGCTGAGCTTCGAATTCATCATCCAACAGAATGTTTGACGATTTGATGTCCCTATGGATAATCTTCGGGTGGCCTATGAAATTAATAAAAGCCAGGTAAGCGTAAAACATTTTTTCCTTAATTAGATAGTTTTATACCAAGAAAACTATTCACATTTTAAGATTCAACATGTCATCTTCCATTTCATGATCCTTGGATCCAACTTAATAAGAGATCAGAAACTTTTCCTTTAGCTAAATTACTTAGCTGTTGTATCAATTAACCATCATTATGCATTTACAAAAGTAACAGTGCAGCAGATGAAACGAAAATTACATATTAAAGACGAAAATTTCTTTCACAATTTCATGATCAATTGTAACAGACGATCCGGAAACAAAGCAAAATCTATACCCCACACAAAGAAATTTTCATGAAATTATAATGCAGATCCTTAAAAAACAGAAGCAAGCAAGACGAATCTCAAAGCTTTGGAGCGTTCCTTTCGAAAATTGAAGGGATCTGAAGTGACTGAGAAGCTTCAAATCAGCAAGACGTGATTTGTGAAAGAAAAAAAATTGATACTTTGTGATTAGTGAATATGAATTTTCACTAGCACCCTCCTATTATTGTATAGTATGAAAGAATACCCCAAAAGAAAAGTTTTTTTCTCTCAAGAGAACCCCTCATATTTGTAAACTGCCACTCATGTCCTTCAATGGATCTTTTATTCAAATTCATATCACCTCCTAAGCTATCAAGTTCTATTTTGCAAGCAAAGAGGTCAAAATGATCTTTTTATTTAACCTCTTGCCCTATTCAGAATAATGTTGCACTCAGTGACCTCAATATAGATGATCATGACTTGGTTCTGGTTAATAAAAAGTGAGGCAATAAAAATATATCATTTTAAAACTAAACCGTGACATGTATGAAGTAGTAGTAGGATTTTAGGCTAAAGAAAAGATATACATTCATCTATATTTTTCACTCTTAATCCATCAACACATATCGTGATCGGACTGGACTCTGTTTCTCGCGGGCTTCCCAATCTGTAAACAATCAATGGGAGGAAGAGTAGGAGTGTTGAGCTCACCAAATGTCTGCCAGCAAAAAGGATCATACATATGATACTTTTCTTGAACCGGTTTAAGCTCTATTGCAGATAATTGAACATCTATGCACGGGAAGTTATCGCT
The DNA here is from genome assembly GCA_963922655.1 of Cardamine chenopodiifolia. Taxonomy (NCBI): domain Eukaryota; kingdom Viridiplantae; phylum Streptophyta; class Magnoliopsida; order Brassicales; family Brassicaceae; genus Cardamine; species Cardamine chenopodiifolia. Next base: position 2,195,817 of record OZ000467.1, read on the forward strand.
ACAAGCGAAATGCACCGGTTTCACGGTGTATGTGCCTTTTATTCTCTCGTAGGTCACTCCTTCCACTGCAACTGCTGATGTCTGGTTCTTACATTTGCTATGGTCACAGTAGAATTGGTCTATGACTATTGGAAGCTGGACGTCATTGAGTTGAATGTTTGAGAAGAGTATGCCTTTTACGGATCCTGCTCCTCCTTGCCATGTCTTGATCCGGACACCTGTCATCGTGTTGTGCATAACCACGTCTCGCACTGTTATGTTCGAGACACAGGCTTTTGTGCTGTCTCTACCGAGACTACCAATGCTAATCCCGTGACCTGGTCCACAGTTCACATTGTGTACGTATACGTTTGAGCAACCCGTTTGGATTGAGATACAATCATCTCCTGCACACACACACACATATAGAGAGGAGACATCATTAATTGACAATTCGAGAATTTAAGAGTCAAGATCTTTCAAGATTCAAGAATTCAAGATTGGAGGTTGGAGATTCATACCGCAAGCGAGTGTTGAGCCGTGAATGAGGACATCTTTGGTGTTCTGGAGATGAATCCCATCGGTGTTTGGACTGTCACCAGGTGAAGAAACAACCATGTCGTGAACAACAACCCCTATGCAGTTATCAAATTTGAGGTGACATTGAGGACTGTTTTGGATCGTTATACCCGAAACTTCTACGCCCATACTCCCGTAGAATCTCAGTGCCTAAAGTAACCAGAAACAACAGATCAATAAACAAACCAATGCTGCTTTACACACTCACAATCCAAAACTCTTTAGTTTTTCATTTCTCACCGTTGGTTTGATGCTTGACATTCTCCCATCAAGCTCATTTGTTACCGGCATTGGAGGGTGTTGTTGAACAGAATTGTTCAAAGGAACAATGAGTTTGGTTTCACCATCAATGAAAGGATAATCTTGTTGCCACCAAACAGAGCCAGATCCATCAATCACACCTTTCCCTTGTACTTTAATTCCTTTCAGCTTTGAGAACTCAATCCACCACATTAACCCATTTCCCCATGACTTTGAATCCGTTGGAGCTACCATCGTACCATCAAGCTTCAAATCACTAGAAATTTTAGATTTTTATTCACTAAAAAGATACAGTTTTTTATATTCTAAAGATCAATTCTTACCTGAAACACAATGTTAGCTTGACAATAAGGACCAGAGAATGAGATCGGACCGACTAGGAAAGTGTATTCAGGCGGTACAATCATCATCGATGCCTCGATTTTGCAAGCAGCTGCCCAAGCTGCTTCAAACGCCTGCAACCATTATGAAACTCTGTTAATTATTTCATTAACTAAACTTAAAACCCTAATCGCCATTTGTTCTACATAGCAATTCTAAATTTCTAATTGTGGTTATTAAGCCTAGTGAATTGTGGTCCCATTTGTAATCAGTTATTTTTGTTGTCACTTATTTTATATTCCTTTGTCTTTTTCTTTTTGCGCAATTTAACATTTGAGATGGAATAAATAAAAAAGTTTAAGTGACTTTACAGATAGAAAACCTTTTCCTGTTTTTCTTTTTATGTCTCGTGTGTAGTCTCACTGACCTCTCAACTGTAAATCTGTAATTTGCCTTTTTAAAAATTCTCATGAAAACGAAATATAAAATGTTCCTAATCAATCAATTGCAACCACTAGGAATGAAAATGTACGGATAACGAAATCAATGAGCTTATTTAATTTTAATTTGTACCTTAGTGTCATCACATTTGCCATCACCCTTTGCCCCAAAATCCATCACATTGAAAACCTGAGATCCCTTTAGCGGCGGAAGAGGCGGTGGTTGGACTTTTGGTAATGGTTGGACTTTTGGTGATGGTTGGACTTTTGGACTTGGTGGCCGTGAAACCACCGGAGAGTTATCGTCGTCAGCTTTTGGAGGTGTTTTCAGCTTTGGTTTCGGTTTCGATTTAGACTTGTGGTGATGATTGTTGTTGTTGTGAGAGCTGTGGTGAGTGTTCCCGTGACTCTTTGGTTTCTTGCTTGACAAGGAATCAGACAAGTCAGAATAGCTTCGGTGGTTATGTCTCCAATGTCTTCCTCTTCTAGCAATGCAGGTCTCTAGAGTTACAGACCAGACCAAAACCACCATTAACAACATCATCGTGATGCTTCTCAGCCTTAGACTTCTTCTCATTATCATTTTTTCCTCTGTCTAAACGAAGAGTGTTGTGGTGGTTGAGACTAAAAGACTTTGTTTTTTTTGCTTTTTGTTTTTTGGTTGTGGTTGAAGAAAGAGAAGGGTTTTAGGGGATTTATATAAGTAATCCAAGAATGTAGAGAGGCTCACGGGTTTTCAAAATGGAATTTTATTTATTTTTCATCTTAAACGTAATTGAATCAATAACGTCCTTTGATTTCCATATTGTTGATTAGTAACTTATCATTGGAATTTTTTTACTAAAATTGTTTAAGTTTGTACACTAAGCTTACTATGTATAGGTTATCCATATATGATCATAAGACCATTTTTTTTTTGGTTAACAATATAATAAGACCATAACGTTCGATTTAGTTGGATTTTTGTAAAATAATAATGTTGATATCGACAGTGATATAAAGTGATTACTGATTACTCGTGAATTAATATTTGGAGGTTCTAAGTAGAAAATAGAAATATTCCAAAAGTAAAATTAAGACAGAGATTTATTTTCACCGTGGGTAAAAGTCTTACCCAATCGGCCAAAGCCTGAAATGTAGAGTATGTGTCAGGGGTGATTTACTGATATGCACGCCACGTGGAGAGTAATGGTTGGTTAAGCTCTCATCTAATTTGGTTGCCAAGACACCACATATATTTACATATTATACAAAACAAATGAATCTGCATATGACTGTTGTATATGCGCACCATGAAGTGGGGATAAATGAGGTATATATTCAAATTTAGGCTCTTGCTTTTTTTTTTTTGGATATATATACTAAGAGATCGATACAAGCATGTGTTGGATCTATTGTATTGGCATGATAAGAGTGTCGTATGATTTTCACATTTAATGACTTATTTACTATGGTGTAAAGATTCGAGAAAGCCAAGTATTTTTTTATATTTAAAAAAATACAAATGAATGTGATTTGTAATAAATATTACAATCATTATTTCAAGAACATCATGGTTAATACTTCCTCAGTTTTAAAATAAGCGTTTTAAAAGATTTTTACACGTATATTAAATAACAATTAATTTTATTTTATTTTTGATAAATCATATAAAAATTTCGTTGACCAATACATTAATGGAATAGAGATATAACTATAAATTATGTCAAAAACTGCACTGGAAATATAAAAAGATATTTAATATAAAATAAAAAAAATAAGTTAAAAGGACACTTTTTTAAAAGAATATTTAATAGGAAATAACTTGGCCAAAGGAAATAGAGATTATTAAAATATCCAATGAAATAACGATATATTATCAAATCTGAATTCTAGCTAAATAAATGATTAACAAAAAAAACATAAAACGTAATGATTAATCAGATTACTATCTAAATTTTTCATTATTCATTTCATATATCGTCTGTAATTTGGTCGAAACATTACATATTAGCTAGCAGGATCCCAAGTAGATAACCAAAATCTCAAAACTAGATTAAAGAAAGAAGAAAAATAGGACAGTATTGAAAGTTTGCTGAGAATTTTTTTGTCTCATTACATTTTTTTTACATCTCATTAGTTTTCTTAAGAATTTAATTTATAATATATATATATATATATATATATATAATACAAATAAAACGAAAGAGACTCGTGAGTGGGTCTCTATGTTGTCAATGGGGCATTGATTATAACATCTCTTTTAGTACTCACATGCACTACTTCACGGGAATTGCTTTTGTATTCACAACTCCTCCAATTATTATTTATTTATTTTGTTTTTCTATTCTCTCTATTTTAAATATAATATATATATATTATTATATATATAATATTTTTCTTTGTTAACCATAACTTATGTTGAATCCATTCTTGAATAAATTTCATTTATTATAAATAAAAAGACTGCTTCTAAAGGAAAGAGCAGAAACAGAAAACCGAAAGTAACCGAAGCTCGTTTCTTCATCTTTTTCTTTTTCTTTATTTTCTTTTCTCTTATTTATATATACACGAACTATAACGAAAATTTTGAAAGAAAATGTTGTACGACATTGTTTTTCTTTTCTTTTTACTTTGACGAGCTTATAAATCAAATAGCTAAAGACTTGATCGGCAATATTGTGCTATATATGGTAATCGTGAAATATGTTTTCGGAATTGGATCATAAACAAAATATGTATTAATTGTAGAGCTCTGTCATGTAGGGATATTTGGAAGAAATAGCATCATGTCTCGTTAAGTGTTTCCTTAAAATTTGATGAAAATATATAATATAAAAATTGCTATTTTTTGGGAACTAAAATCAATTTTCTAAAAATTATATGACCAATCATAGCCTTAAATATGTTTAAATTAATGTTTCTTTTATGATGTTTTTTGAAAAATACTCTAATAATTTGGTATATTTGAATTTAAATACTCTAATTTTGATCGACATTCGTGTTGCGGGATAGCTTTAATAGTATTCCGAAAAGTTTAGAGCTCAAACGTTCTAGATATTAGTAATCAGTCGTGCACTTGAAATGGATTGTCGGATGAGTTCGTTAGGTAAAAAACAATGGTTTAAAAGCGACATGATGGCCTACAAAAAAGAAGGCGACAAACCATTTATTTGTCCATATTTTTAAATAATTATTCACTCTTAAATATGTTAATAAACATTTAAACTTTTGGTTGTAAGAAAAAATAATTTCTTATAAGTATTTTTAATAAAAATATTTTGTTTCTGTAAATGATCTCTTTACTCTTTATTTCAAGTTTGGTTAACTATTTTAATTATTCATCAGTAATTGAACTATTTTCAGCTGCATGTTTCAGTTGAACAATATTTTATTTTGAACGGCTGTAACTAGTTACTTTTTTTGAAATGACTAAATTAAACGATCTTAGCTGCACTTCTAAAAGTTATCTACCAGTTGTAGAAAAAATAAAGTACAACAGATGTCTACATACACAATTATGCAGTCATGTACGGATAAGCATAAACCATCTTTGGGATTCATGAGAAGCTTTGTGCGCTCATAGTTTTACACAATTTCTCTGAAAAAATCAAACTACAATTAAGGAATCAATACAAAACAATGCTCACTTCAAATGTTGATAGGGAAAAAGTAAGTTGTTTTAACCCCAACAGAAAAAATATGAATAAGGAGTATTAATATTTAGTTTTCACCGGGTTTTAGAAGAATAATTATAAATGATAAATCATTAATTATTGATTTACTGTTCTGTAATAGTGAAGTATCATGTGATGAACACACATATATGTGACTCGAGAGAGACCTCTTCTTGACAGCCAAAAAGCTGTTGGCTACGTAGGAGTAATTCTGATTCTTAATTTGTTTAATGATCATTGTGATAAGAATATCAAGGTCACCTGAAACGTTGATCTTGATAGTTAATAAACAAATTTCAGTGAACTCTTTTCTATTAACAACATAAATTACAATGTGTAGTTAACATCGGGGATTAGATTAATACAATGTTTGGTAAGAGTTTTCTATTTTCTTTGTTACAGGTAATATCAATATATAATACCTAGAAGAACTTTTTTGCTATGCTTTATTTTCTGTAAACATTGGGGAAATTACTCTAAACAACATTTGTGTTACTTTGGCTCAAATACGATCTTGCTTGCACACATGATTCGTAAATTTGAGAGGTTATATCATATTTTGATATTATATTTTATTAGTGATAATATATATACCAGCGATTTTAAACTTTGATAATAATGTTATTTTAAACTGTCACGGTAAACTAACAAACATGAAAGTTCAAATCATTTTCGTTAAATTTAATTAAATATGCGAAGATAGTCAGAGACCAGAGACATGTTGGCTTCTTTACCAGAGATTACAGGTAGTTTCAGTTACATACGCAGCAAATATCTAATATTACACATGTATAGGTCCAAATAGATGCCTCTAAATGACCCTATCTTTCATTAAAATTATCGGAAATGCCACTGTTCGTTGTTGCACGAGACAAATAAGCACAAAATAAATAGGCCTTATCGAAAATGCCACTGTTCGTTGTTTATTTCAATCCGTTTCTTGTCATAAGGAAAGAATCCTGAAGAATCAAGTAATGTGTCAGAGAATTTTTTTATTAAAACTAAGCCTAAAGCTAACGTTGCATTTATAAAATCGAAGACTTAGGTGGACCAAACATGTTGCCTATCTTTGTTGGTGCTCTAAGTTACGAGACGATAAATAAACAATGTTCGAAAACTCCCTACTTTTTTTTGTTAAAAGATTTTAAAAATCCCCTGACTTGTATATATATATATATATATAGCTGTCGTTTGGAAACTAACCGTAGATTACTATCAGATTTTTATAGTATTTAGAAAGTAATATAAAAATTATAATCATATTACTCGGTTTTTTTTTTTTGGATAAAGGGCTTCGGTCTTTTGTTTTAACTGGTTTGTTTTGCTACTAACGTGCAGTATACCGCAAAATCTAAATTCTATGCATGGCAAAATCTACAACTTTTGCTTATTATACTCACTGAACCTTTAAAGAGAGAATCATGAAACTGTATACGTGGATGCTTATAAATCTTGTTTTGTTTATACTTTTACGTATACAACAACTCATACATAGAATAAGTTAAGAATCGATGCGACTACTATTTTTGTCCATAATATAGAGATAATAATATGGACGAATCTGTAAGGTGCACGAGAGTTTTGTAATTATTGGAAACGTAATAATAACAAAAATGTATGCCCTTTGACTTCACAGCTTGACTCCTTATGATCTCGTGCCAATCTCTTTTTCTTTTTCTTTTTTCCTGTTTGTTGATAAAACGAAACTATTTTGTGGACCGTACCATTTCTTTGATACGCCAAAACTATATATCATAAGACATAAGTTACCTGTCTTCTACGTTTTTAATTAAATTCACGCAAATCGGAAAAACAAATCACGCACATTTATGTATATTATAATTATGGTAATACACGTAGTCACTAAGTGGGAATAAATTTTATATATATATATATATATACACGCCATATTATATACTTAATTGATCTCGAACAGTCGGAGAAATCGACGAAATATATCTTGATAGGATTGAAATTATACTGAATGAAAACAGTACAATCATCTTTTCTATGTTGGTAACACAAATCAATGAATCATTATCTTTTCTCTGTACTTACTCAGCTCCTTTACTGCAGCCATTCAAGTAAAAATGTAAAATGTATTAATGCATTTTCTTTTCAAACCGAAAGTGTATGTGTGTATATATATAATTACTTACTTCATGTGGCTATAATTTCTTTGATTTTGGATTAATTAATTGTTTGTTTTATCTTTTGGCTTTCGAAATTGAAAGCTAAGTTCTATATGCCGTCTTCAAGCGCAGAGCCGCTCGTGAACCTTTTTCTCATGTTGTGTTTTATTTATTTTTTAGTTTATTGGCTCCCCGTGAACTCCATGCAACGGTCTTGCAATTTACCTTAATGCCCTTCGTTCCATGCTCTATTTTTCTAATCATTCTCTTTTACTGGTTTTGTTTTTATCGACTAATTTCCTTATCCAGACAAAATAAACTGGAACTAACTGTTGTTCTTAGATTATGGTAAGCAGAAATGGTGATTGAAGTTGACGTGGAACTTATGGTTAGTTGCGATAACTGCAGTCAATTACTATTTAGGCATTTATACTTCCATATGCATTTGCAATACAGTAGTATTAAACAAAATTTTGCCAACGAAATAAAAATAAAAATAGTGTTTTGTGTATGTTTTATGTAATACAGTAGTGTATAATATAATCAAAATCAAAACATATACACATCAATACAGTGATGATCACATGTATATTATTTCTGTTGAACCACTGATATTTCACACACAAAAAAAAAAAAAAACTAAAACAACTTTAGATTTGAAGCCTCCACCTACACTGCACTATGCTAAACCTGTTACCGACATAGCTAACTATTGTTTTCATAATATGAGTGGCCCCTAAATGTAATAACCAGATTGGATCCAAGTCTGGCTCTGCCTCTCGCTGAACTAGGATAAGAAAAAAATATAAAAAAAATTGCGTTGTCCATCGAACTAAATAACTTGAATTTAAAAGCTTTAACAAGAGTACTTTAAACTTGTGGTAACTTTTTATACGACGTTAAATGTAAAGTACTGCATGTTTTTGATATTTTGATGTTTTGTTAATTCACATTTTCAATGTAATAAAGGGCTAGGCATCCGGTTTGGTTCGGAATTCCATAAATTCAGGTGGTTCGGTGCAAAAGAAATATGACCGAAATGAACAACTGAGCTTAATCTAAATTTGGTTCGGTAGACAATATAAAATTCAGATTGGTTTTTGTTAAAGAAATTGCTTCTGAATTCTAAACCAAAACACAATGTCGGTAAGGTTTTTCTGTAATTTTGGTATACGACAGTTTCAGTTTGATCTTTAGTTTCGGTTTAATTGGTTATCCCGGTTTAATCAGTTATTTCTGGAAAAAACGCCCAACAGAAAAACCAATATGGGCTTTCCTAGAAAACTTTGGCCAGTAAGAGACCTTTACAGTCTACATAGACGGCCGTGAGACAACGGTTCAGAATTTTCTTTTTACATAACTTCAGCCGATCGGGTTTTACCTGTAAACCGATTTCAAATCAAATTACCAAAATTTCGGTTCGGTACCGGTTGGAAAATTGGTCTTATCCCTATAAAAACCCCTAGTGGTGTTTGTTTCGTATTGTAGAGAAGTTATGAACTGATAGTTCATAGATCGTGTGATATATTTATACAAGTGTTACTTGAAGTCTGAATCTATACAAAATAATCACATACTATAGATAGACATTATCTTTTCTTTTTTGGGGGTAAAATGATAGACATTATCTCTTATATCGATACTAAACGTATTTGATCGATATAAGGGTTTAGGGCTCCATGTTGTCCGACGACGACAAAGGCCCTGACGACCATCGAGCTGAGAGAAACGGTCGATATCACTGAGACGGAACGAAACAATTTCAACATTTGGGAGTCAAAAAATACACGAAAATAATAGTCGTATCAGTCATGTGGTACTGCTCCTTAGTCCATATTGATTCTCTTTTGTGATTTAAAAATACCATGAACTATACATGTATTAGCAAATTAGATAATAAAAGAAAACAAATTTTATAAGTCAGATGATTTTAGATAAATACTGATTATGAAAGAGTTGTTTCGATGTTATGAAGATCCAGAAGAAATAAAACCAAGATGATATAGCATATGATGTGGCTATGATATGAGGACGATTACGGAGAAACAATAAGAACGATCTATTAGTGAGAAATACTTTTGGATATATCAATTTTTGCAAACTTTGTTAAGATGTTAATTTAATGAAAAGTCTGGACGTTATAAAGAATATTTATATCAGTGAAAGACTGGAAGTTCAGTCATACAGATGCAGGATTAATTACACCGATACAAATATTGTTTTTTTGTCTGGCGATACAATAAATATTTAAATAGTAAAAGTATATTTTTGAAAAGAGTAAGAAAAGACTTACATAATGGATTATCTTTTTTCTTCTTTTCTTTTGTTCCATACAAAATTCAGGAAAAGAAGACCTGAACGCTAGAAGTTTTCAAAGACTTGCAAACAGGACAAATCCTAGTGAATACATCGCATTCTTTACATAAACTCAAGTGCCGACACGGAACAAGCAACACCGATACTTCCTTTGCATTGCACATTTTGCATCTTATCCTCTGATTCCCCATGTTGTTGTTGTTGTTTGGATCAATGTATGATGAAGCTGCATCATCGATTTCGCTATCTCCAAACCCTTCTTTACCTTGATCTGCAGCACCAATCACATTCTTGTTTTGTGACATTGCTTGTTGCAGATTTGCCTTTAACACATTAACCACAGACTCATTGTACTTTGCCCTGTAATGCCAATTCTGAGCTTCAGTTGCCACTTGCTTTATCCTCTCCACGAGCTCCTTATTCTTCTTGTTCATGTTATCGATCTCCAGATCTTTCTCTTGAAGCTTCTTGCTCACTCCTTTCTCTAGTGTGGTGAGAAAAGACGTAATGTGTCTCTGTTTCATATCCCTCACACCTTTCGCCATTTGAGCTGCCTGGAACCACACAAGTAAACAAAAACATTACAGATCAAAGAACCTTAAAGAGAGCACAACAGAGCACACACAGAGACAATCAGTACTTGGATCTTGATGAACTGGTCAAGCTCATCTTTTTGTCTATGGAGATCAATCCGAAGACTATCATTGAGTGAGTGAAAGATTGGAGAAGCAGCTACAACGGTCCCACTAGCAGAAGTCACTGAAGAGTTGCGTTCATCGTCATCATAGGATAGTCTAAGACCAGTTGAGACTAAATTCTCCTTAGGCACATCATCTCGAACACTAATGTTGTTATGATTATAGTTCAAAGATATCTGAAGCTTCTGTTGTCTTTGGATATTATTACTAATGCTTTCGGCTTCCCTTCCTCTTTTGTTAGGCCTAATCATTGGAATGAGACTATCATTAGCAAAATAGTTTACTGGATCAACAGTGCAACCACCTCCCACTGCACCAAATAAAAACAAAGACAAGATTCTAAGTTTCTCTTGTGAATGATGCTTAGTTTGAGATTAGGACATTATGAGAAACCAAAACTTACTGGTTCCGAGCAAGTGAAGCTGATTGGATTGTGTGTTTGTCTGGTATTGCAACTGGTTCTCGTTAATGAAAACCGGTGGTACAGTGTTTCCATTGTTTCCACTTAGCATCTTCTTCCTAAAGTATTTTTTGGATTTTTGAATATGTATGTAGCTATACAGACGATTTAGTATTCTAACTAACAGAAGTATAAAACCTACAGTTAAGGAAGAAGAAGTTATTATCCGATACAAACACAAGATACGACCTGTCTTAATGCACAACTAATCTAATGGACATACTATAATCAAAACGTGAATCATAGTAATTTATATAAATTTGGAATTCCAAATACCAACGAGAGTTACCAAGCAGAGGACAGTAAACAAGAAAATGCTGGATCGTAAAACAGATTTGATGTAAAATCTTTATACTCAACCAAAACCTAAAGAGAGACTTGTGTTAGAATTATAAACCTTTTTTAACCTAAGCAATTAGATGTCTATGATTTTGCCTGATGAACAGGGATACAAAAGAGAGACAGATTGGTTGATCGATTCAATAGTCAAAGTTCCTTATAAATATTTCAACTTATTGATATTGATTTATGGTAAAAGCTCTAGGAACATGGAAAGATAACAAAAGTTCAAAGAACGAGTCATATAACCCAGAAACAGAAACCCTAAAATATATTGTAATTTTCCAAAAGAAAGAGAATTAGTCAATTAGGAGAAGAGGAAAATAAAAATTATACCTTTTTCAGAGATTTCCCATCAGATTCATCTGAGTTAACAAACCTTAGTTTCCTTTCAGATCCTGCATAAGAAAAAGAAAAAACATCATCGACTCAGAAAATGAAAAAAAAAAAGAAGGTTTGATTCTTCTTAAATTTGTTTATTCATCAAATAGCCCAAAATTTTTATTTTTTAAAAACTGATAAAATAAAAAGTTAAGAACTCGAGAGAGACGAACCGATGATTCAGGAACTTGACAGAGAAAAAGAAGATGCCTTTGAAGAGAAGAAACGGCTATAGAAGAACAAGAACCAATAAATTAAAAGCCACAAAAAAAATGGTTTTAACTTTTAATAAAGAAAATGGAAGGGAAGAAGACAAAAGAAAGAGGCAAAAGAAACGGAAGAAGAAGAAAGAAAGAAAAATGAATGATGGATATGTGTGAGCAAAGGCGGGTGCGATGGAGCGGGACAGTGGTGAAGAAGTGGGGGAAGTTGGGTTGGCGATTTCGATATGAATTCAATTTTAATAAATAATTTTTGATTCTATTCTAAGAGTTTTTTTTGAACTTTAAAAACAAATTTTCAAATTGGTTGATAGTAAATGTAGGCACCAAACAAGAACCGGTGGTGGTACTTTCTCGTCTTTTCTTTCTTTCGTGACTTCATTATTAGTTACCTTCCTTTTTTCGTTTCCTTCTTTTTGTTAAATCCCATTATATTATAGGTTTGACTGATTTATCAAACCTATTAATTGTGAGTCTTTAGATGCATGTTAAGTTAGTGACGTTGCGAAATCATCTAATACTTGAATTTTGGAAACATTTTAGTTGAATAATGTTTACCCAAAATAATCACAACTTAATAATCATCAAGTTCCATTTTTAATGCATCTATAGTATATAACATCATCATTTTCGAACGTAAAAGTATGATAAATATTTTTAATGAAAATAGTAAAATCATATTTTAAAAACGTGTTTATCACCAATATGTTATTAGTTAATTGAAAGGATGAAATCACTAATTTAAGTTATTTACTAACTTAATTTATCTTGTGTTATCGACTATAAAAGTGAGGCATCTTCAAACATCTTAAAACACATACAAATAAATTTCTGAACCTGTTAAAAAATTAATTTCTGAAATTGGTTGACTAAAAGTAAATACATTTAATGAAAAGTACAGAGTGAAGTAATTTTAAAAATTGTGGAATATGATTAAATTTTATTACGTTAATAGTTGTATCAAACAGACTTTATAGAATCGCATGATTTATTATACGGAAATTTATTTATGTTAGAGAACCTCATTTCATGATTCCATTTGAATCTAGTTAGAACCATGAATAGCAACTACGTTTGATTTTTTGACATCGAATATCAACTACGATAGAGATCGGTCGTGTTGAAAATGCATCAAATTATGAAATATTTTACCATTGGATTCTTTAATATTTTATAATTTATATACGGTGTTGCTGTTACATGTGAACAATTCAAATAGGATTCTTTTAAGTCAGTTCCACGAGGGACGTATATATATAATTCAAAATATTCCAGAGATTAAATGAATACCACTAAAGACGAACACAGATGTTGCTATATAAATAAGAACAGTTATATATATATATATATATATATATTAATAGAATCAAACTCTGTCTCTCTATTTTTTAATGGTCACTCAACGACCATCGACCCTGTAATTTGCTTTTTATATAATTCAAATATATATATGTAATATATATGCAAAGATATGAACAGAGACAATAATAATAATGAAAAATCCTTTCACGTCAAATTCAAAGTCAGGACACGGATTCCACAGTGAAGGAATTATGACAATAGAAGGAGATGGTCAACTAACCCATAGGGGCATTTTGGTCAACTAACCAAATTCATGCGACGCTAACGGAGAAGAGATCAACGAGAACGTGTCCGCCGTGATCTCAGTGTGTGATAGGAGGAGCCGTTTAATTGCGAGTGGGGACCCACGCGCCTAGTCGTTGGGCAAATATGGCGGGTAAATTTTGGCGGGGAAAGAAAAAAAAGAAGAAGCGTTGGAGTAGTTACCGTGACTTTTTGGAAACACGGACCGGACCAAACCGTCGCACGCCAGCTTTGTCGGACGATAATTCTCGTTTACTTACAAATCTTTTTTTTCCTTACAATTGTTATTTTACAAAAATTGAAAATATAAATCGTAGTGTTCATTATAAAAATTATGGAAAAGACACAAACTAGATGGAAAAAAAACTCAAAAGCTAAATAAGAAAATGGTGGGAAAATTTGTTAAAATAGTACAAAGAGATGTAATGAATTGGACATGCTTTGGTCCGGAGGAAATATACGGCTACTTTGATTTCAATTTATTGAAAACTATAGTATTAGTTAACCTTTGTAAAATTGGAATATCATTTATCAGAATAAATGAAGAAAAGAAGAAGGGAATATCATTCAGTGTGTTTGAAAAAGAAAAAGCAAAAAGGTTTCTAGTGGTTGCAACCACACAGACGCAATCAATTTATTAATATGTGTACTGTTTTCTGTAATGTTACACGATATCCAATTAATATTTGATTGAAGATTTGTTATGTACAATTTAGCTGTTGACTATGCCCAGTGCATAACCCTTGCTTTTCTTTCAAGTTGTTAACAATTAACAGAGATTCTCTAGACTGAAAATACTCTAATTTTTCCTATCAATTTCAATATTGACGGTCTACTAGAATGTAACATACGTTGAACCTTTTGTAGCCAAAATTAAAGGATGTAGGCAAGAAACTTTGACTTTTTTGTTGTTTTCCGAAATTATTTTATAATTGTCAAATGTCAAAATATATCTTCAGTTTTTACTTGTCACTCAAAATAATAGAAAATAAATGTTAGTTTACAAAACTATTATATTCAATATTTAACATAATTTATAGTATTTATTTCGTTTTCTCGTTCAAACATTAGAACCAAAGCAATATTTATTAAATTATATAATTTATAATATTTTTTTAATTTATAACAATATTTAAATGAATACTTAATAATTTTCTTGGTTACGTATATAAAAATATTATTAACTATAATATTTTATCTATTAATAGCTCTTGTGAGCGCTTTGTAGCGTTTTAAAACAGTATTAAATTTTTGGTATGATTGGTTGTGAGATTTCGGCTAAAGTGATTAATTCGGTTTTGACTACTCTGAAAAGTATAAGCCACTCATGCATGTTTTAGTATATTTTTTTGATGGGTGCCGTGCTGTAAAGAAACGAAACCATCGATTATTTGATATATATATATATATATGTGTGTGTGTGTGTGTGGAAGGAACTGATTTTGTCTTCATATAATGGAAGAATTGGTCTTATATATATACTGTACGAGTTTGAGTTCCTTGTGTTTATGGGGTTCATATGTTGATCTTGCTATTATTTTTGCATGTATATACGTTAGTATCGGTCAATTAATTTAGGGACACTTTCAGAAATTTATGTTACTTCTGCTAGTATCATTCTTGCATAGTGGAAGAAGCAATCCTAGTATTGTTTTTTTTTTTAAATATATAGTTTCATGTGTATATCCTGCATCTCCATATTATTAGAACTAGTAATAGAATCTTTCCATATGTTTGATCTTTGTTCAACTGTTCACATTCACTAAAGATCTTATCTTTTTTTTAATCCTTGTGATGGTAGTGTCTATTTAATTTGCCCTTCTGAAATGATCGAGTCTCTGCTTCTCATGCTTAAAAAGATAAACGCAACTTTGATGTATGAAAATCAGAAGCTCTATATATTCTGTCGGGTTAGTCTACTACTGCTGCATGCAGGCGAATATTGATGTTATTCATGTCGATTCTCAGCTTTTTAGTCTACCAGTCTTAACTAGTTTTTGAAATGTACGTGATCTTTTATTACAGTTTTTTTGGAAAAAAATAATCCGACATTTAAATGGAACACATAATAGCAGCAAATCGTTATAGTAATCTACTGATGCTGCATAAGTTTTTTTTTCCGGTAATGTCATTGTTTTGGTTTAGTACCCTAACCATATCTGAAATCACATTGTTGTCCAAGATGTGAACAATATAATGATGACTCAGCATTGACATGTCTTAACGATTACTTTTGTCCACAACCACAAAAAAAAAAGTCCTCACTGATATAAAAACCTTCAACCTCATTTGAAAGCTTAATTTAATTATGCAATAAGCAAACCGAAGTGCGTTTGTTAAAGAATCTGTGGATTTTACAGAGCAGTACTGCAATTGCATAAGAGTTGAGAGTTGGTAGGTAGACTTAAGGGCCATTGAAGTCACAAACAAACTCGCAAGTCACAAGCACCAAATCACAAACACTAAATATTCTAAATTTGCGGAGAGCCTCATGGTTTAACTTCCAAGTTGCCTCTATACAAAAAAACTTGTCGTGTATTGATGATTCAAGTGGCATTTGGCTGGCCACACAATTTAAAAGGTAACGTTTAGGAGGGACCAGTCGCTTTTGTGATATGTTTGAAGACAGATATGGATCGAGGGTTTTTGTCACTCTATTCCAGATAACCAATTTACTCATTCCGGTATAAGAAAATAATAGAAATTAGCTGTTTCAAGAGCTAATAATGTTAGATATGATATGATTTAGTTATGTCTTTGCACATCATATTTTGAGTTTTCAATAAATTTACTAAATATTAACCTATAATAAATGTAGTAGCTTTTAACAAATGTAAATCAGCAAGTTCTAGAAAATAAAACATGTTATTTATGTAGCCAAATTTAAAATTCGTATAATATTCGTTAGTTTCTTGAAATCAATATATGGTTGGCCTAGTATATAGTAGTCGATTGATCATCCTTGGGTTAAGAATCTTAAGATCCTTAATTTTCAATTCAATTTTATATGACAAATGTTAACCATATAGGATATATTTCGGGTTGGTTTAAATTAGGGTCGGTTTCTTGCAATCATTTCGTAGGAGTAGGACCGACCAAAAATAAATGAAATTTAAGTAAGTTTTTAATTGGGTTGGTTCAAATTAAAACATCAGTTCTATTGATTTAGAACAAGATGGACCGAATTAGAGTTGCCAAAAGTATTTCATCCGTAATTAATTAGTCAATGAAATTCCCTTTGCCCGTTAAAATTAACTAACAAAAGTACAAAACTCCCTAATTAAGGTTTAGTTGAGAATCTTTATCCTAGAAAGTAAGAAAAAAAGACAAAGGTAAACCGTGAAGTCAGCGTCAAAAGACAAATTAGTTCCAACTAAAAAAACAGTGATCAAGTTGAAAAAGTGACAGATAGAGAATCTATCCTTTGGATCCTCTCCTCTATTTTTAGCCCTTCACTTGGATCTCTCTTGGATAACTCATTGAATGACACTATCCAATATACCCACATGTGTATCAACGTCTGTATATGCATGTGTATCTCTATATGTAGAAGCTTCCTAATTTTGTCCCAAAATATCTTCATCATGTTTTGTTCCTTTCCGTTATAACTCATAATTCTCTTCCAAAGTTATTGGATTTGTCCTACATCGATTGGAGATCTTAGAAGAAGAACGATATTCAGAGGAGAAAGAAGAAGAAGAAAAAAATGTGTACTCAACATGATGAAGCACAACACAACCTCCCTTGTCTCTATTGCCAACCACATACATACATTCGCATGGTACATACACATACATATATATATATATATATAGCTAGCTTATGCTTTTGTATTGGTGTAATAATTCTCACCACTAGTGGTTGATCATTTTGTTAGGTTCAACATATGATAGAAAGATGCATTCTACTCCGTATGACTCGTGACGAATGTGTCAAGGCGTTAGACCACCACGCAAGCATCCAACCACTCGTTACACTCACCGGTTTGTCATTATAACGTTAAACATATATAGCCTATGTTTGTTCACAATCTATGTATCAAAATTGTTGTAAAGGTTCATGGAAAAGTTTCACAAATGATAATTTAGATTTAGGTTTCGATTTCACGACGTCAAATGATAACTATGCGGAAAAAGTGAAGAATTGAGGGGAATATTGTAAAGAGTTTTTTGGACCATATTCGTCATTTATATAATCAACACGTATTGTAAAACTATAGAAGTCATAAAAGTTTATGGAACTAATACCAGGCTTATATATATTGAGCAAATGTGCTGCAAAATTCTTCAACTGTTTTTTTTTCTTTTGGGTATAGTTTGGAGAGGACTTCAAAGAGAAAATAGGGATTTCTTTGAAACGTATGGGCATTTCGTCTCTCCTAGCTAGGCCCTTCTTAAGTAAGATTTTGTGGGATCAAATGTGTTTTTTTTTTAATTTTTAATGAATTTCAATTTAGTTTATCAGCCAATATATCGACCAAACATCAAGTCATTATGTTGTTTAATACGATTTTCATGAAGAGTTTTATTTATTTTTTGTTTTTTCCCCCCTTTTCGGGGATGATTTTTGATTAGGCGGATATGTTCGAAGATCGCCGAGGTTTGCGAGAAGGATACAATGAAGACTTTGCTTTTGGGTTCTAGCTAGATATATAGGAGAAAAAGCTTGGAACTTTATATATGTAGAACTAGGCATATGTTACCTATTGCTAAGATGAAACATTCATGCTATTATATATAACCCTTTTTATATTAAAAGGTTTCACTATCAAATTAAGCAGATAACCTTTTCTTGTGTAAACTATTTTTAAGGTTGCTTAACTAGTTAGACGTGGTGTAGTGACGTTTAATGAACAAAAATAGTTTGACTAAACCAATGCGGTATCGGCTTAAAAACAAAAACAAAAAAAATCCGGTCCGAATCTAAATTATATAATTTGAATATGAAAATAATTTTTTTAGTCTCGTTTAATGATAACATAAGTACTATTACTAAATTAAATCAAGCAAAGCGAGAGGTTTAAATAACTCGAGTGAAACCAGAGGAGACAACCCCCTCTTGTATTAGTTTGGATTCATAATAAATAATCCAAACGAATCTTAGGTATATAAAGTAAAAAATATATTAATATATATAATTTTTTTTGATAAAAGGCTTAATATTGAAAAGTTAGTTTCAACATATTCTTAATTTCTTATAAACATCTTGGATTATTCGAGCATATTCGTCCTAAACACATTAAATCCCGGTTAAGTCCAACCAGTGTATAAGTCATGCATTGTTGCATCCCCGGTTCAGAAGCGATTGCTTCACTTGATCGGTTTCATTTTGTGGCACTGAACAGAACCGGGCGTGTAACAAAGCAATTGCGATAAATAAATATCTGGACGAAAAAAGTTTCCCCTTCCTCCTATGAACAAACTAATAATACCGACAAGATCTTATATATTTCTTCTGGTAGTGGTTCTCTGGAGGCTCTCAGCATCTTCGAATCGTTGAGAGGATGCGTTAGAGAGTCTCCTCTGAATCTTTGAAACCAAACCAAAGGGTTTCGAATCTTGAGGTAAATTTTGTAATCTTCTGTTTTTAGGATTTATTTCTCTTTTTGTCCTGTTATTACTATATATGATCTGCTCGATATTATAGCTGATGGAAAAATTTTGAAAGCCTTATGAGTTCAATTTTGATTCAGAAAATTGAAGTGGGTTCGACATCGCAACTTCTTGTTCCAATTATACTTGGTATTCTAATTTTTGTGCAGTACTGCAAAAAGGTCTCACCTTTTTTGCCGTTTTACAGTCTTTTGAATAGTTCCAATTCCATAATTCTTTGAGATTCTAAAAGATAATTTTTTTCACTCTCTGCAACACAATAACTTGATAAAAAAATCAAGGAAATTAATATGTTTTATTCTTTGCTTTTTGGTGGAATCTTATATAGGACTCTATTGACTGGCAATGGCTGCTGATACCACAGCTTCAAGTTACTGGTTGAATTGGAGGGTCCTTCTCTGTGCATTAATCCTCTTAACTCCACTAGTTGTAGCAGCTATTCTCATTTGGAAATATGAAGGCAAGAGAAGAGTACGAGAGAGCCAGCGAGAATTACCGGGAACATTATTCCAAGACGAAGCTTGGACCACATGTCTCAAAAGAACACACCCTAGTTGGTTGGTTGCCTTTAGAGTATTCTCCTTTGTTGCAATGTTGTCTCTACTCATTTCCAATGTTGTGCGTGATGGAGGCGGCATATTTTACTTCTATACTCAGTGAGTTTTCATCATTTTTACTTCCTTCTTACATTTATGAATCTTTGAAATGAATGAAAAAGATTCAACCTTTTTTGCTGAAACAGGTGGACATTTACTCTTGTCACACTCTACTTTGGGGTAAATCTCTTGTAAATTCCAATATTGAGGTTACTGTCTTTGTTTAAGACACTAAATTTGTGATTCTTTTAATTTCGTAGTATGCTTCGTTGTTATCTATTTATGGATGCTGCATCTACAATAAAGAAGCTGGTGGTAACAAGGAGAGTTATGCAAGTATGGTTGATGCGGAACAAGGCACTTATAGACCACCGATCACCCTTGATGGGACGGGAAATACGCCAAAATCGTCCAATACAGAAGCACCTGTCCGAGAAACAGCGGGTTTTTGGGTTTACATCTTTCAGATCCTTTTCCAAGTAAGTGTCCTAAAACATCTTGTTGAGAGTGAAGATTGTACAATGCCATCTCAAAGCTTCAAAAGGCCTAACAAAATTTTCTGTTGGGGCAGACTTGTGCAGGCGCTGTGGTGCTAACAGATATCGTGTTTTGGGCGATAATCTACCCCTTTACCAAAGGCTACAGGCTGAGTTTTGTAAGTTGTGGCTCTAATACCGTTTGATTCCCAGTTCTTTAGAAAGATTTGTATTCATTTGATATGATAACTTGTCTCTAGCAATCTCTAATTCAGAAGTTGACAATCCTAACATGTGTTATTTCGATTGCAGCTTGATGTTTGTATGCATTCTCTCAATGCTGTTTTTCTCCTCGGTGACACATGCCTTAATTCCTTGGTAAATATTCAAAACTGAAGTCTGTGGATATACAAACCTCCCGCCTTTTAATTAGAACTTAACAAGGATCTTTCTTGATTCCTTATCCAGCGATTCCCGCTGTTCCGGATCTCTTACTTTATACTCTGGAGCTGCATTTTTGTGGCTTACCAATGGATAATCCATGCCTTCAAGAACTTATGGTACACAGTTCTTCCATTTTATTATCTACGTAAAGGCACAAGTTCTTCTTGAAGTCTTAACTGACAGAGTCGCAATGTCTTAAAGAGTTTTAAGGGATCTTGTTATACATGTTTTGCAGGTGGCCATACCAATTTCTTGATCTTTCATCACCATACGCACCCTTATGGTACGTTTATAAATCCTTCACACTGTCACTTAGTATGGTATCTCTTAAAAGTTTTTAGTAAGAATCATGTTCAACTATATATAAAAAAAGAGTAGTAATCTTTTACTAACGTTTCTGCAGGTACTTGGGAGTGGCAGTGATGCATTTACCGTGCTTCACAGTCTTTGCTTTGATCATAAAGCTGAAGAATTTCTTGCTACAGCGTTCGTGATGGTTTTGGTTTCCTGAATTCAATTTTCATCTTCTATCGGTTAAGCTTCTTGTTCATGGAGTGATGTGTCAAAGTCAAACACGAAGTCAGAGAAAGTCAAACCCTCTTTATGGATAAAAGGCTAGCCAGAAGAGAGAAGAGTAAAGAGATCTCAAGTTTCCAACACTCGAAACGTTAATTTAGGTCTTGTTTGGGTGTTTATGAGATTAAACAAGTCTCTTTAGTAATGAAGTCAATACGTAATACATGGGACATAAAATTATGGGAAACTAATACATCTATATTTAAACAAAAAAAAAACTAAGTTGGCTGTATGTAACACAAATCGAATGGTTGAAACTGAAACGTTCGTTTATAAGTTAGGTGGCATACCCTGAAACAATTGATTAGCTGCAAAGTCTTGCAAGTAAATCCTAATAAGTAACAGAAAACACCCAATTTATAATAAAACATTCGTTTTGGATTTGTGAGATTTATGGTTTTGATTTCGTTTCTCTTGCAGTTTCGTTTTTGAAATGGCAAGGAAGAAGATCAGAGAGTACGACTCAAAGAGATTAGTGAAAGAACACTTCAAAAGGCTTTCTGGCAATGACCTTCCTATCAGATCTGTTCAGGTTTGAAATCATTTTTCTCGGATCTTGTCCATTTTATAGCTTCTGCGTTTAGGAAATTGGTTTCTCCGACATAAGGCTGATAGATGTTCAAATTATAGAAAGACTATTTTTTTTTGCATTGGTTTGTGGTTACATTCTCCAAAGCAAATTGAGTAAGCTATAGAGGTTTGCAGCACTTTCCCAAGAATACAATTTACGTTGAGTTCTAAGGCTTTTTAAAAAAAATAACAGCAAATTGCTTGGTGATTGCATAAGCATATATTTTGCTCTATGCCAGTTACTGTTGTTTTCATCTTCTCATAAGGCTTCATGTAACCTGTTTATTCAGATTAACCAAACTACTGATCTAAATGAGCTAGTAGAAAAGGAACCTTGGCTCTCTTCTGAGAAGCTGGTGGTGAAACCTGATATGTTGTTTGGAAAGCGTGGCAAGAGTGGTTTGGTTGCCTTGAAACTAGATTTTGCTGAAGTTGCCACTTTGTCAAAGACCGTTTGGGCAAAGAGGTAACGTTTTTGGTTTTGCGCTTTAAGCCATCCTTCTTGACACCATTTTCACTTAACCTTTCTGTCTGTCATCTGTTAGGTAGAGATGAGTGGATGCAAAGGACCCATAACAACATTCATAGTTGAACCATTTGTTCCGCACAATGAAGAGTTTTATCTTAATGTTGTCTCGATCGGCTTGGGTGCAGCATAAGCTTTTCAGAGTGTGGAGGAATTGAGATCGAGGAGAACTGGAACAAGGTATTTTGGTTTTATTTTACATTTCTCAAGTGTCTATTTCAATATCTTCCATCATAAAGCTGAAAGCTCCAATTTCTACAGGTCAAGACAATACTTTTACCAACAGGTGCTTCCTTGACACCTGAAATATGTGCACCTCTTGGGGCAACTCTACCGTTAGAAGTACATCAATCTTTTGTTTTGGATAAAAGGGTTGTGAACATGATATATAATCTGGACTCATTGCTTTAACTAATAACATTTCCACATACAGATCAAAGCAGAGATTGAAGAATTTATGAAAGTAATTTTCACTCTATTCCAAGGTATGCCAAGAGGTGGACCTACATGCAGATCAAATCACCTTCACTGTGATAAAACCTAAGCTTTTAGTCTTGTTTCGTTTGATGTGCTAGATCTTGATTTCACTTTCTGGGAGATGAATCCTTTCACTCTAGTTGATGGAAAGCCTTATCCTTTGGATATGAGGGGTGAGCTAGATGATACTGCTGCCTTCAAAAATTAAAAAGTAAGTTTGACTCCTGCATTTCCAAACTTTTGGAGCATGATAACTTTGAGAAGGTGCACATGATTAATTTCTCAAACTTGCAGATGGGGTGACATTGAATTTCCTATGCCATTCGGAAGAGTAACGAGTGCCACGGAAAGCTTTATCCACGGACTGGATGAGAAGGTATCACCGTCTTGACTTTAATCTAATCCAAATGTCTGTCTGCTTCGTCGTTATGTGACTAGTAAGGAGCTTTCTTTATGATGCACCTTCTGCGGTTGCAGACAAGTGCCTCTTTGAAGTTTACCGTTCTGAATCCCAAGGGACGGATTTGGACAATGGTAGCTGGAGGAGGAGCAAGTGTAATCTATGCGGATACCATATGTTCCCTAAAGAATCATTACTGAGAATCTCTGCATTTTTCCCTTAACAAGTCCAACGTCAAAATTTCTTATCTAGGTTGGAGATCTCGGGTATGCATCTGAACTTGGCAACTATGCTGAATACAGTGGAGCACCCAAAGAAGATGAGGTCTTGCAGTACGCCAGAGCTGTTATTGATGTAAGATTAAATTATTTTTCTCCTTCCATAAGACATTTCTTTACCTGTTACTGAATATTAACAATACAATACTGCAGTGTGCTACAGCAAACCCAGATGGAAAAAGCAGAGCTCTTGTTATTGGAGGTGGAATCGCCAACTTCACTGACGTTGCTGCTACTTTCAATGGCATAATCCGCGCTCTTAAAGAAAAGGTAAGTCAAGAAAATTTGAGATTCTCTCAAGAATCATTAGTGACTAAAGGGGAGGGGATCAGAAGCAAAACATCTTTGGTCATATTGTGATTATTATATCTCTCAACAGGAAGCAAAGCTGAAAGCAGCTAGGATGCATATATTTGTGAGGAGAGGAGGACCAAATTACCAAATGGGACTTGCTAAAATGCGAGCCCTTGGAGATGATATTGGTGTCCCCATCGAAGTCTACGGACCAGAAGCAACTATGACCGGTATCTGCAAGGAAGCAATCCAGTACATCACAGCAGCAGCATAAGCATCTCTCAGTACCTTCAGATCTATGTGTATTACAAAAAACGTCGGTTGTTTAGAGCCTCTATCTACTTTGTGTTCAACATCACTCGAGCTAAGCTACTTGCAATGTCTTGAAAACTCTTGTGGTTCGACTCTCTTTCACCTAAAGTTTTCTATTAATACGTTGTTACTCTTTTTTTTTTATTCTCTATTTTGCTCTCTACTAATAATCGTTGTTACTCTTATCAATCATTTTATTTTTTAGAGGTTCCGTTTTGAGACAGGGAGAACAATAAATTAAGATGGATATCATAATCAAATGTGACTTAACATAATCATTACTGAATTAAAGTAGGATCGAGATGTAGAAAAAAAAAACAAGAGTTTTGACAATTCATAATAATAATTAAAGATCTTGTTGCTGCCTCTGCTGAAGATTGATAAGTTTAGAGTAAGGACCATTCTTGTTCCCAACGAGGCTATTGTGGCTGCCTTGCTCTATGATCTTACCATCTTGTATTAAACTTATCATATCTGAGTTCTGAATCGTCTATAGCCGATGAGCCACCACCGCCGTGGTCCTGTCCTTCATTAGCTGATCCAACGCTTGTTGTACCTAAAAGTTCATTATTATACACACCGTCAAGCTTCGAGGAAAAATCACGACCCAAACTCTAAATCCAAATGAAAGCTTACCACATGCTCTGATTCAACGTCCAAGGCACTTGTAGCTTCGTCAAGAAGAAAAATCTTTGGATTCTTGAGGACAGCTCTAGCAATAGCGATCCTCTGTCACTGGCCGACTGACATCTGAACGCACCGTTCACCGACTTTGGTTGAGTAACCTTCTGGAACAGAGCTGATGAATCTGTGAGCGTTTGCAACCTTAGCTGCTTCCATGACTTCAGATTCAGAAGCTCCTTTACCGTACAAGATGTTCTCGTAGATCGTCGTTGCAAAAAGAGCCGGTTCTTGTTGAACCAGACCGATGTGACTTCGCAGTGAGTTCAACTTCAGTTTTTTTATGCCTTGTCCTGTAATAGTTGTGGATTGAAAACATAAAAGAAATTAACCAAATAACAAATATCTCGTGATACAAGAAACCTATGAACAGAGTGATTGAAGTAATTTTGTCAAGAGCTGGCACTCACCGTCTATCATGATTGTTCCGGCTGTAGGATCGTAGAACCTGAGAATGAGTGAAAGGACCAAACTTTTGCCGGACTCACTTTGTCCCACGAGCGCCATGCTTTTGCCGGAAGGAACTATTAGATCGAAATTGCTGAAATAGTCAAATCGGGGCGTGAAGGATAGCTGAAATGGACACCTTTGAGCTCAATTGTGCCTTCCACATTACTCAGCTCCTCGCCTTTATCTACAACGACCTGAGTTCCTCGGTCCATCGGTTTTCTTTAAGCGGATCTGCATCTAGAGCCAACACTATACCCATCACTATCGCCGTTACGATCAAAACCATAAATATTTTCATCACAGACTCGAAACTTGATAATCCTTTCTCCATCAAAACCGATCCATACCTGTAAAAAAAACAACTAAATTTTCAAATCTTATATATTTAATTTCTCTGTGTGAAACTTTTTAATAATATTACCAAAGGGCAAGGCCGTAGGCGGAGAAGTTGAAGAACTGAGAGACACCGTACAAAATCCCGGCTATCTGTCCACGCCTGAAAGACTGTTTGGAAGGTTCTAGAAGCTCTTTGGAATAAATTTCTAGAATCTTCTCCTCAGCACAAAAGGCGGCTACGGTTCGGATGTTGCTAACAGCCTCTCCGGCCAACATGTTAGCCTTCAAATACGCTTTATTCAAGCTTCATCCGTAGCCTTGCATGAAAATTTTCTAATAATACAACAACAAAATGTAAAAAAACTTAATTGACAACCAAGAAAAGTGTGTAAACGCAACCGCAGAATTTATTTTGTTGCGTTTTACCTCGCTGATATGACCGCTTATAATCAAAGGGTATGTGGCCAAGACAACAAGAGTGAGACGCCAGTTGAGTATAAAAGAAATGATGAAAGAGGTCACAACGAGAGAGATATTCTCCAGTAGAATCGTCGATCTATCGACCACGATGGTTCTAAGCAACGTCGCATTGCTTTCAAGCCTTGACGCCAACATCGAGCTAGTTGATGAGATTTGTAGGCAAGCATTGTTCTTGCTCAATGAGCTTTATTACTATAAATAAAGTAAAAAAGAAAAAAGTTTAAAGGAACAACACTAGATCAAATAAATTTAGATATATTCACAAAATGAGAAAAGAAGATGATTGCACAAAGTGAGAATCCTCAAAGTTACTTCATTATTCTCATTACATATCTATTTATATGAATCCTATTTGTCTATAATCTAATGACATGAGCTTTAATTGGATTTCTCATAGAATAATATATGGGCTTCTAGAGATGCTTTAATACTAGTGTTATTGACCTTATCAAACCACCCGATTTCATTCCTCAAGATTGCTAAACCAAGAAGAAAACAATCATCACACGTTTAGATCAATCAATTTCAAGAAAAATAATCGTAGGAGTAAGGATTTAAAAAATGGTTTTGTGTTTGTGCATACCTGAAAACATCTTTTGACGGACTCGGAGAGTGAGACGCTCACCCATTATACCGAAGCTAGTATGCTCAACGATTTGTGAAATGATGGTGATGACGGAGGCACAACAGAAGAGGAAAGAGATTTTCTTGACCTCGTTTTTGGTCGCGTCCCAGTCCATGTAATAAAATATCTTTATATTTTAAAAAGAAAGAATTCTGAAAATTTTCACATTATCTCAAGCACACTGTAACAGTATATTATTCAGAAATCCAATATAAGAGCAGTCAACTCAAAGGTTGACAATCTGTTTATACCGCAATGCTCTAGTAGATGATGCTTCAAAGTATCATCATAAAATCTAATTTGATTTGCACTTCCAAAAGCTTGCAAGTCAGTTATGTAGCCATGTCGTCATCGTGTGCGAACTTGTCAGAAGTATACCTAAACTAATTTAAAAGGTAGTTTGCGATTGTTGCACAACACAAAAAAAAATGTTGCTTCGGAACGAGCAAGACTAAACTTCAGAAAATTTAGACAGCTCACTCAGTGAGTAATCTTGAGATGAAAGAGATATAGGGAGAAAAAATTAAGACCAAGTTAACCTTGAACGTTATTTAAACAACTAAAATTAAAAGGACCAACATTGGTGGAGGACAATTGAAATATAGTTGGACCAAAATCGAGATTTTCTATTAAAGTATATTACAAATATGCGTAAAATATTTCCATATGTATTCTTAGTAGTTTTTTTTTGACCAAGGTATTCTATGTAGTTACTATATATATATATATATCATTTTTTGGTCAACAATTGTCTTTCCAAAATTTATTTTCTCTATGTCTTTATATACACTTATCGATTAAGTTTTGTATTTACATATTAAGAGTAGACAATAAAACTCACAACACAAATCTTTGAGACAACCAAACCATGAAATCATCAGATATAGCTCTGATATGTATAGTCATGCTCTCTCTTTTTGCTATGCATGAGTGTACGTATATATAGTTTTGTTCTCATATATACACATACATATATAAATCAAAGTTTTATTTTTTGCATCGTCAAAGTTTGTTTGTGTGTGTTTAAATCGATGTGTAGGTGGCAAAATTAGAGAGACAGAGCAATCGAGCAAGCTTTACATACCATCGTGTATCCATGCTGTTTGCACATCCACTAGTATCTTTGCGAAGAAGGACTGTTGGTGCTGCTACAAATTTAAAACTCGCAAAGATCTTTGTTGGTTAGAAAAAGAATACCCGAACGCCAAACAGATTTGCTTCGATATATGTTGATCGAAGTCAATTCAAAATATTTAATAATCATAATATTATTTTGTATGCTGCTTTATTTCAAGCTTCAAGTATTCGATTTTCAAGCGTTTCAAAGAATTCTTATAATACGCGTGATATAATTTCATTTTTAACCCAAAAGAAATTATCAAAAATGCCTACTTCTATTTATTTCGTATTTATTTTACTCAAAATAAGAATGGTCTATAGTAAGTAACTTGATTTTAAATTTCATGTAGCTGATGTAAATTCGATTGGACCCAATTTCATGTAGCTGATGTAAACTATAGACATAGTTTACAATTTCTTAAAAGACTTTAGACAAAACAAGTTAGTTAAGCAACTAAAAATAAATTATTGCCTGCCTGAGAAATTTTAAAAGAAAAACAGAAAAAAAGATCGATCAACCATATAATAAATTGTATGAGTGTAACCTCATTGACGGAAAAAAAAAGAATGTAACCTCATCAACAAAATGAAAATGTGAAAGTAACCAATATACCAAAGTGTGCTCTTTGCTACCATTTGTTTCAGCCCTGTTCGGGAGTATGTCGTTGAGCGACCTAAAATTTAGTTGCTGGAAAAAGCATCGCCAGTTGGAATGGTCGCCGTCACTGTAACTTACTCCCCCACAAACTTGAGCTTTAAGTAACTTTTAATTGCAGTTATTTTTTGGTCGTTTCATGCAGTCACGACGACTAACTCCCGAACAGGGTTTTCCTATCGTTATTTGGGTCGATAAAGCGCAGTCCACAACCAAATTCCTATTTCACGGAAAAACATAGACTATCAAAGTTAAATTCTGATTAAAAAAACCGTAAAAATATACCAATAATCTCTTAACTAAAAACACTTTCACTTTACTATCATTTTTTCTATGTTACATATTTGTTATTTTTATACAATTTTTTTGGTTAAATATTAATTTTATACCATTTTAAAACCAGAAGATGGAAATATCGAAAAAAGTATAAAAACAGTTGAGAATCAACATAACAACAGCAGACAGACCAAAGGATACAAAAACAACTAACCAAGACGACGAAAGAGAGCCTGCTCACTGCACTGAACCGATAACGAGACCACCACCGAACTACCGCATCCACGCTAAAAACCTCACCATAGCCGCCGGAAACTACAGCCCCAACCGCCGGGATCAACCACACACAACCAAAAGTCGAGCTTGCTCAAAACTGAACCTTAACCAAAGATGAGGCCACAAAGTTGCACCCACCACCAACAAGACACCGCATACACGGTAAGCATAACCTCGGACACTACATCTTATCATGTCGTCAGAAACTCCCAACTGCACAGGTCAACCACACAAATAACCAAAAGCCGAACTTGCTCACTCCACGAAAGCCTTAGCCGAAGAGGAGACCACATCGCTGTAGACACCACCAACAAGTTACCGCAATTATGGTATAACCCCACCAAAATCGCCGAAACGCGAATCCCAACTGCCATAAAACGCCACGCACCAAACAAAAACCGAAACCGGAAGACTAAAAGAAAGCATGCTTGATGGATAACGGGCTGCGCCACACCAAAGATTAACCAACACCGATTGCTCCCACCGCAAACCGAGTCAAGTAAAATCTCCGAACAGCTCTACGAACAAACTGGAGAAGCCAGGGCCTCGTAGCCACTAATGAAAGTCTCCAAAACGCCGAACACCGGAAGCCAAACCCTCAGCCGCGAAAACGCGACAATGCCAAACTGACGCCAATCTCAACCAATTACATTTTTTTGCCATCGGTAAAAAAGAACGAAAAAAATAAAAGAAAATTTGTGATTTTTTTTATTTTTTTTTGTCAACAAGAAAATTTGTGGTTAAAGTGGGTAGATGTTAAAATCCGGTTCCAGTTTATGGAATTTAAACAAAATTACAACTAAAAATTTAATATTTAATTTGTATGGGGTTTTGAAAAAAGGAAAGAAAGTGGAGTTTGTTGGGAAATAAATAAAATTGTTTGGAAAGCTAAATTGTAGACCCAAGTGGATCAATAGATTTAATGAATACCAAAAAAAAAAGAATTCAATCATAATGTTTTCTAAATTTTTGGAAAGCTTATACGAGGGAATCAGCGACGATGACGCCGCCGACGAGAACAAGAACAGCTCAAAACCTTCAACGGAGAGACACGATTCAGAGAGAAACACAGATCGTTTGTCTTCGAGTTCACCGGAAGATGAGGCTCAAGCGCGTGGGGTGAAAGGTGACCTGACGGAACTCGGTCATACCCTCACACGCCAATTCCGGGGCGTGGCTAGCTTTCTCGCTCCGTTACCAGATGGATCTTCTTCCTCGGATCTATCAAATCATAGATTGAATCAATCGCGGTCTTCGGATCCCAGACTGAATCAATCTTGGTTTTCAGATCGGAAGGAATCGTGTGTTGAAAATGATACGCCGGAGACGGAAACTAAGGTTAGGAGCTGGAATACGGGGACGATGGCTTCGAAAGAAGAATCGGTAGAAAATGTGTGCAATGATCGGGAGGAGGAAGAAGAAGAAGAAGAGGAAACTGATGAAGAAGAAGAGATCGATGCCGTTGGTCTGACCGACGAAGTACTCGCATTTGCGAGGAACATAGCAATGCATCCTGAAACTTGGTTGGATTTTCCTCTGGACCCTGACGAAGATCTTGATGGTAACGTTACATTTAGTCAATTTTGAATTTCGATAAAAATTGGATTTTCACAAGTCAAAATTTTGTGGCATGTAGTCTTGATCGATTGACTTAAATGCATATCAAAAGTTTGTTTTTTTTTTTCAATTTTTTAATCTTCATGTTTGTAGATTTGGAAATGTCTGATGCTCAAAGAGGTCATGCTATAGCTATAGAACGTCTTGCTCCGAGGTTAGCTGCATTGAGAATAGAGCTTTGTCCATGTCATATGACTGTTGGTTACTTCTGGAAAGTCTATTTTGTTCTTCTCCATTCAAGGCTCAATAAACACGATGCTCAGCTTTTGTCTTCCCCACAGGTAAACCTTTGAATCCAATCCATACAAACCTAAAATTTTCTGTTGTTGTTACTTAACAAAACCCTTCATTATTTTCAGGTGATGGAAGCAAGAGCATTGTGGATGAAAGAGCTTCAGAACCAAACTCATTCATCAAAAGAAGGTAGAGATAATATTCTTGAGGAGGACATTACACCATCAACTTCAAATTTATACCACCATGCTCCTCCTGAGTTTCTTTCTCCAAGAATATATGCCTTTGAACCTCCTTCAATCATGTATCGCGATTTTGAACACGGGTCTGATAATGCGCAGTTCATTGATAAAGCTGTTATCGAGGAAAACCCAATCCAGAAGAATGACAAAAAGAGTGCAAGCTTTAGCCAAACACCTAAAGATGTTGATGTTGATGATGATGATGATTGGCCAGAAGAAGAAGATTCTGCTAATTCTTGGGCTCCAATGTTTACAGTGAATGAGGATGATGTTTCATTCAGTGATCTCGAAGGCGATGATGATATAAGTAGCTTAGCATTCAATTCTAAGATTACCTCAATGGGCACAGACAAAGAAGGAACATGAATCATCAACTCTAGTCATAATTAAGCTTGGCTTGTTAATTTGCCCTGAGTCACGAGATGGAATGGAAACAATAGAACTGAATATAAGGATGTGTGCTGAGTCAAATCGTGAAGTCTTTTTGGGTGAGTTTGATTGTTTGTGAATTTATTATGTTTACTCTCAAATAGAAGGAAGAAAAAAAAGGTTTTGATTGAAACATGTACAGAAGATTACTTTGATCACTTATCAATTAAATTGTATTGTTCTCTCTTGCCACTGTAATGAAATATTGAAAGGCACCAAGTGCTAAACTAGATAAGATTTGTTTGATATTATATGTATGTCGATACTTAATTACATCTCAAAGATCTCTATTGGCAAATTACTTAATTGTGTAAAACAGATTACACACAATTGTCAAAAATGTTAACTGCTATAAACAGAAGTTCAAAGACCCAACTTAGACGTTTTGATTATTGATGATCTAATCTAAGAAGATAATACCTTAAGATGAACTCAAATCGAAAAGCATTATTATTGCTCGTGGTGTTTGACTTTGACGTAATAAAAATGAGTAAAGGTTTTTTTTGACCCGTATATAAAGTGCTATTTCCAAATATATAATCAGATAGTGATAATATGTGCCCAAATAATTAAAAATTTAAATTTTAGATCCAAACTTACAATTTTGTGTCTAATTCAGAGTCGTCGTTAACATATGTTAGTCAACCGTTACAGTTTTTGACTCCGTTGACACGGATTTGATGATGTGGCATTAAACGACGTCGTTTTGCTCATTAGAATTATTTTTTTTCAATGACTTATCCCAAAATTTGAACTTTTCAACATTTGTCTTTTATCGGTTGACTATAACCATCGTAAGTGTATTACATAAAATTTTATACTTATAACCTTAAACTTTAAGAAAATCAATTTTTAAAAAATTTGATGAATTCAGGACTCGAACCCTCAACCTTTATTACTTTTTAGCATTCCAATTACCAATTGATCCCCAACTACCATCAAGTATAACACAAATATTTATACTTATAAACCGCATTTTCATGAGTCTTCGTTTCTCTTCTTCTCCTTCTTTGTCTTCTTCATCATCAATCCATCTTCTCTTCTTCTTCATCATCAATACTGAATTCTAAACTTAAAAAGAATTTCGTTGACCAAATAATTTTATTGTTATTCGAGTTATCTAATGGACGATTTCATATATCTTCGATTATATCGATTTTTGTAGTGTAAATTTATTGGAAAGTTTAGATTTTAGAGAATAGCCAAATTTGACAATAATAAATCCTTCAAAATAAATCAAAATAAATCTTTATTTCTTATTTCGCCGTGAGATGCTTTCCACGCGAGCTAGCCGCGCTTTCCGCCTCCGACCACGACTTGCAGCGCCATCCCTCTGATCGACAACGACAATTTCCACTATGGATGAAGTAAGAAAGGCTTCAACCTTGGCAACTGCAGCTTCTCCATATCTAAGGCTCTTCCACCGTCCCTAAGCGGAATTATCAGTGTCTGATCTAAGTCCACCATGTGCGCTTTCGCTTTCATTAGCCAAGTCCGCCTCGCCTTCGCGGTACAACCACGTCCTCAGCGCCGCTGGAGATTAGAAGACTGGAACTTCCCGAGTCAAATAAAAACAGAGCGACAATGAACCTCTTAGAACATAAAGAAAAAAGAGCCTTTAGCGGCACTGACAAAGCTGTCGGTGACTGGAGAGGAGAACATAATAAGAAGAGGAGACGAGTATTTTAGAAAGAGTTTTGTAGGAGAAAGGAACGATTGTCCACCTTTATATTTTAGTATTCTTATAAGCAGGTATATCAGTCTATATAAATATAAATGTTTGTGTTATACTTGACGATGATTGTGGATCAACTGGTAATTGACATGCTAAAAATGATAAAGATCGAGAGTTTGAGCCTTGGGTTCACTAAAATTTTTAAAAATTGATTTTCGATGGTTATGGTCAACCGGTAAAAGACAAACGTTAAAATGTTCAAGTTGAGAGTTCAAGTCTCGAGCTAATTCATTTAAAAAAATAAAATTTAATCCTAACAAGCAAAACAACTCGTTTAATGTCACGTCATCAAACTCGTATTAGTTGAGTCAACAACCGTAACGATTGACTAATCTTCGTTGACGAAAACTCCAAATTAGATCTGAAATTATTAGTTTGAGTTAAAAATTGAAATTTTTTGAATATTTGGACATAGATTAGCACTATCTGATTGTATAGGTTGGAAATAGCTTTCCGCGGATTAAAAAACTTTTACCCTAATAAAAATCTAGGGGATTGCAAGCAAATACGATGCCTTTACTGTGGAATGTAAAGGCAATGTTTTGGCAATAGAGTAATGCGAAGCTGAACGTTGTTGTGCTCTCAATTATGAATCCACCCAGAAACCAGAACGAAAACGCCAGATCGTGAATAAGAAAGACTTTTTTAATCGAGGAATAAAAGTTAAAACCACTCAGCTGGAGCTAATAATCTTAGCTTCTTCTTCTCCGGTGAAGCATAAAATTGTTCAGATCTCGTTGGATTAATCCAGCTGTTTGATCGGATCTGATTCGCAATCCTTGTGAACACAGGCAAGGAAGAAAAGACCATGGCAGGGGCGGCCTCCGCGCTATTTCTGCTCGATATCAAGGGCCGTGTTCTGGTCTGGCGCGATTATCGTGGCGATGTTACCGCTGCTCAAGCCGAGCGTTTCTTCACCAAACTCATCGAGAAAGAGGTTTCCTCTTTTCCATCTCTAGATGTGCGATTCGTTTGATTTATTTCTGTTTTCAGTGCTTGATTTGCTACTTGGGTGCTGTGAAATGGATGACCACCTCGATGCACTGAATGGGATTTATGGATTCATTTCCAATTTCCATCTCTGAGATATTCGCCGATAGAAATTCGAAACTCTCCCGATCGTTTACAAGTTGCAATCTTGTCTGTTTCGCCGTTACCTACTAATCATATGCTAAGATAGTGATGGATTCGTATCTGTCTCCGTGATCTGAGATTCTCGTTATTTGCGAAATTGAATTTTGAACATTTAGAACTAATGAATTAGCTTTGATCAGTGGTTATACGATTGAAATTGGATTAGAATTTGATCACAATCAATATCTTTATACCTCTTACAAAAATAAGTAACTTTTTCTTTGTGCGTCTAATCTTTTCTCAGGGTGATTCACAGTCAAATGATCCAGTTGCTTACGATAATGGGGTGACCTACATGTTTGTACAGCATAGTAACGTTTACCTGATGATAGCGTCCAGACAGAACTGTAATGCTGCCAGTCTTCTCTTCTTCTTGCATCGCGTTGTCGATGTATGAATCCATGTATCAGTTTTCTCAACTGCATTCGTTTTCCTGGATTCTGTCATCATTTACATATTTCTTATACTCATTGTAGGTCTTTAAGCATTACTTTGAGGAGTTAGAGGAAGAATCATTGAGGGATAACTTTGTGGTTGTGGTATGTTAATGCTTCTCCCATCTGCTTTTATAACACTTCTTTGCTTGTATGTCTGATATCTCTTGCATGGGCTAGATATGTGTGGGCATAAATATATCTCTAAAAAGTAAGATGCTGAAATTGACTTATGTTGCTGGCAGTATGAGTTACTTGATGAGATGATGGACTTTGGTTACCCTCAATATACTGAAGCAAGAATCCTTAGTGAATTCATCAAGACTGATGCATATAGAATGGAAGTTACACAGAGACCCCCAATGGCTGTCACAAACGCTGTGTCATGGAGGAGTGAGGGGTTACAGTTCAAGAAAAACGAAGTAGGTGATTCGTTTTTCTACCAGGAAACATTTTTATTTTTCTATTGTTTAGGTTTCCAAATGTTTTACAGACTGCTGTTTTGTAATCCAGGTTTTCTTGGACGTAATAGAGAGTGTAAATATCCTTGTGAACAGTAATGGGCAAATTGTGAGGTCTGATGTCGTCGGAGCATTGAAGATGCGAACATACTTGAGGTGCGTTCTCTAGTGTTCCTAATCAACCAAAGCATGTTAGATCTAAAGTCCCTCCTCTTTGACTCTCTGCTGCTTTATCTATGTTATTACAGTGGAATGCCAGAGTGTAAGCTAGGCCTGAATGATAGAGTATTGTTGGAGGCACAGGGAAGAGCAACAAAAGGAAAAGCCATTGATTTGGAGGACATAAAGTTTCATCAGTACGTTGTTCTCTATTTCTCTTGCAACTCCAAACATTCTCTGACAGTCAATAATCCAGGCCATTTTATTTACTCAAGAAAATATTCAATACTTGAGTTTCACATGTCTCTTTCTTTAAAATATAGGTGTGTTCGATTGGCCCGTTTTGAGAATGACAGGACAATATCTTTCATACCACCTGATGGATCTTTTGATTTAATGACTTATAGACTCAGTACTCAGGTTTGAAATGTGGAATATTGAACGGATGATTTTTGACCCCTTCTTAAACAAAATTATAAATCAGTGATATATCTTAAGTTTACATAAACACTTGTTCAGGTAAAGCCTCTTATATGGGTGGAAGCGCAGATAGAGAGGCATTCCAGAAGTCGTGTTGAGATGCTTGTAAAAGCTAGAAGCCAGTTCAAGGAAAGAAGGTAACTAATAATTTCGTGTAACCTGTTTGATTTTACCTTTTTTAATTACTTAAATCCTTCAACACGTTTTGATAAGAGTTCCTTACTCTGCAGCACTGCAACAAATGTTGAAATCGAGTTGCCTGTACCAACCGATGCATCTAACCCCAATGTAAGAACATCTCTCGGGTCTGCCTCATATGCTCCGGAAAAAGATGCATTGGTCTGGAAAATCAAATCTTTTCCGGGGAACAAAGTAAGTGCTTATAGTTGAACGTAACACTTGACCATATAAAGTTGAATGCTTACATTAAGTTTGAAACAACGTAGGAGTATATGTTGAGAGCAGAGTTCCATCTTCCAAGTATTACCGCAGAGGAAGCAACACCTGAGCGAAAAGCTCCAATCCGTGTCAAATTTGAGATCCCATACTTCACAGTTTCAGGAATACAGGTCAGTATCTCCCCAACAATGATCAACTTTGATTATTGGGTTTCTATATTTCTACACTTAAATCTGAAGGCAAAACCTTAAAGTTGAAGAATCCTGATGGGTGTTAAATATCGGTATTGCAGGTTCGATACCTGAAGATCATTGAGAAGAGTGGGTACCAAGCTCTTCCATGGGTGAGATATATAACAATGGCTGGTGAGTACGAACTCAGACTCATGTAATATGAGTTCTGTTTTTTTTTGTTTTTTGTTTTAATTTAAGCCATTGTCAACAAAACAAAGCAGAGGAAGATCGACAAAAAAAAAAAGAAAAAAGAAGGATTGAAAGAATTTTAGTTGATGAAATTTGCGGCGAAGGTTGTTCTAGAAGCCATATTCTTGTGAATTGTTTGTTTCATGGTGTTCCGTCCTCCCTTTTCGTTTTTCTCCTCCTTTCTGTATGCTTTTTACGGCACTTTAATATTGGGTTAAAATTGTTAAGCATCGAGTTTTTTTCGGTTCTTTATCTTCGTTTAACTGGACCCCTTGCCACGAAAAGAAATGACATGTAGTTTGGGTGACTACCACGAATGGCATGCAATTTTTGCTACCAAAAGAATGAAACTGTCGCTATTCCTATGTTATATACCTGTGAAGTCTCTGCTGAGATTCAAGTCTGTATCCAACAAATGGAAATCGACAATCGAGTCCTGACGTTTCCAAGGACAACAATTAATCCGACGTATGCGATCATGAGGTCAAGATCCGGACATAGATTCTCAAAGAATTGTGTTGGGGTCGTCCATATTTTGTACAATAAGGTTCCCTATACCCAACCAGCTTGCTCTGCCATGGTTGTTGTGACGGTCTGCTTTGCCTCTTCTGTTTTACACGCCAACTTTTCTGGTGAATCCGCCACTAGATGACATCAAACGTTTCCTCTTTCCAACTTTCAGCAGCTTCTCATCGAAAAGTTGACTTGCCAAATCCTAAGAAGCTAAAATCAGGGGAACGTATAAGCCTGTTTGGTTGTATAATTTATCCGAATATGGCCTAGACAATGTTACCACTTGTGAAGTTTTCGATTTTAGCACCAACTCTTGGAGGTACGTTCACCCTGCTTGATAAATGATTTCAATTATCCCTTGTATTTAGATGGCTCACTTCTTTGGTTCACCCAATGTGAAGAACCTGAGGTATTATCGTTGGATCTTCACACTGAAACTTTTAAAGTCATATGTAAAGCTCCCTTTTCCCGTGATCGTCACTTCTCATCGAAAAGACATAGAAGTGAAGATAGAAAAGAAAGTCAATGAGGATGGTTGGTGGCTGGCGGGTATCATTTGGCAGTTAACTTAACATATAAACAAATAGAATCGCCTTTAATTGCATCTTATTTCGTGGAAATTATTAAATTGCGTGCATGCAAGCTTAACGAAAACTATTCTAGCACGAAACAAAAATTATAAATATATATTTAGTTTTATTACATTTTGACCCTGTTAGTCTATAGCTTGCCTAATTAGAAATAAAGTTTGAGTCACTAGTTCACAAAAGCCAAACATGGAGTAGTCTCTTGTTTGACCACTGAAACGACAAGCAGTTTTCAAGAAACTACAAGAAGCAAAAGATAGAGAAGCTTCCAACTCCATTAACAGTTTTTGTTTATATCTTAATGGTAATGCCAAATGTTTTTGTATTATGCATTTTGTAATCGACTATATGCTTATGCTTTATACTCTTTGCTTATAGAGCAAAGAAGAAGTTACTGGACAGAGAACGTAACGTGCACATTAAGAGGTGGTCGGAGAATTTGATCACACTTGTGGTCGTGTCTGGACGACATAGAGCTTCCCGTCTCTGATCACACCTTCAATATCCTGTGGAGTTCCATACAGTTTCTCGATGGCATCTCCAGCGCGTGCGATGTCTGAGAGAATCTTTTTCTGGAAGCTCTCGTCAGTGATCAGAGGATCTGTTGTGTAATCGAGCACGACTTTTTCTTCCTCGTCCATTGGTACACTGCAAAATAATGATGTTAAAATGATGAAATTTAGAAAAACGACAAGAGGTTTTGAGTTTGTTTATATTACCTGTCGTAGAGTCCTGCACCTGCGTAACCTTCGAGATCTTCTCCGTTAGAATCAGATCTGAAGATGATTGAACATCTTATGAACAGCCCAATCGGTTTGCTCGGGTAACCCAACACCTGAATGATGTTTTAAGTTGCATCAGCGGGAATGATTTAACGGGATATTCACAGTTTTTACACATAAAAGACCAGTGGTTAGATTTTAGTACCAGAGGCGAATCGAGGTTGTCTTTCTTGCTGATGAAATTCAGAGACCGACCGGGATATGCTCCTACAAGAGTTTCACCAAGGCCTTTGACAACCTGAAACCGAAAAATGACAGTCAGGTGAAGTTGGAAGAACCACAAGTTTGCACGGGTTTAGGAGTTGGGATTAAGGGGGGAAGAAGGATCTTTTACCTCAGCGTAAATCTCTGATGAATCTCCGGAAGATGGGTTGTTTGTATGAATGACGAACGCATAATCTGCATTGATGACTTCTTGGACCAAAACAGCCATGCAGAGATAGTGATGATCCAGTTTTACTTTCTTCGTACTGAAGTACGCTCTCTCGTTCCATTTCGAAGCCCAGACCTGAGATTTACATAGCCGATTAGTGAAATTTGAAATCTTCATGTTAACCAGCAATGTAATTTACTTCAAGATTTACCTTTTTAATGGCTGCCCAAGCTTGCTCCCATCTCTGTTCACCTTCATCATCCGGCCATGGCATGTCAGAACTTTTCATAGTACTTTTCAGTTCTTCAACCTGAGCACAAAGGAAATTTTAGCTTTTCCAACAGTATGCCTTTTTATGACAATTATAGGCATCAAAGCTAATCCGCGGTATCAGGCAGATAATACCAAAAAACTAAGCAACAAATATGCATAAACTAAAAGCAAAATGGTTTGATGGCAAAGAAACAGGTCAAAGAACAATACTTTAAGGCCTGAATGTGAACTTTATCGTTGTTAATAGCATGTGTTGTGAAAACAAACAATCCCAGCCCAGATTCAAAATAAGCAGGAACAACAACAGATGATTGTGTATCAAGGTTCTTACTACAAAAAAATACAAACATACCAGTTCTGCCGGTGCTACTATCCCCAACACTGTCTCACGGATTTCCTTGAGAGCACCTTGGTCCCCCTCATCAAGACTTTTCTTCAATGCTAGCAATTTGTCGTTCACCACCTACCACATCCAGAAGGAGAGTGAGTGAGTGGGAAGTTAGGTTGGGTGAAGGTAATCATGAAAAAGAAAAGTCTCATGATACATTGGTTTTGACAGTAAACTTGATGATAGTCATGCACACCAAGACACCAGGTTTGTGGAGAGATCTCATGAAAGATGTGTTCTAAGCATTTCCATATATATCTTAAGAAGCATCAGAATGATCTCTACTCTAATATCTTCAGATGGAGACCACCAGTAAAGAACATATAAACCATACAGGTAGCCAAAATTCAGCTAAGTGTCGTCATATTTTTTGAGCCAGAATGAGTTGAGAGTGCCTACTATCCTACCTGATTTGCCTTTTCGGAGATGACCACCTCAAAAACACCAAACGGCAATGCAACTGAAGTTGGGATACCAACCCAAGAGGGAACTTTTCCTTTCAGATATCCAATATTTCTTGATTTAGCACCAACCTAGAAAAAATGGTTGTGTATTACCCAAATCAGTGAAGTCAGTTTCATGAGTAAATTCATACAAATTCATACAAAATTTACGAACAATGTTATTCGATTTTTACTATGAAAACAGAAGAAAGAAAAGTACTAAATATAGACGGAAAGTAGGAATCCAATAACATTACATACTAACCAAGTCACTTGTGAACTCCTCAGATGATATAGCATATCTAACCGCAAACTGTTTCTTGACCAAAGAAATGCTTGGAGGGGCATCTTCTAAGTTGTCCGAACTTACACTCGAAACCTCACTATCGTCTACCTCTCTGAGGAAATCTAAAAATAAATAAGAACATCATTTTGCCCAAATATTCTTCTCAAAATGAATTAAAAGAATTCTACTTAATAATCTGTCTACCACAAAAGGAGAGAATATCGCAGCTCAGTTTTCTGAACTATATCAAACAAGATTGATTACTTATAGACTACATCTGCAGAGGTTGGTTGTAGGCTCAACAGTTTTCCATCCTTTCCTTGGAGATCAGACAAGATATCAGAATCAAAACATGTGGCAAAGCAGATCTGCAAGTGAAAAGCCAGACAAAGATGAATGAACAGGCCATGAGCTTTCAGGAACCGTTTGGCAACATAGTGAGAATTTTTACCTTTCCATTTCTTGCTCGAACAGAAACATGAGATAGTACATCCGGCATGTCAGGTGTCAATACCGCAACTGCACCATCAGGAATTTCCTCCTCTCCTCTCACTCTGTTTGCAACTATAATTGTAGGTCTGTCGTAGGTTTTATTCTGCACAG
Source organism: Cardamine chenopodiifolia (assembly GCA_963922655.1). NCBI lineage: Eukaryota > Viridiplantae > Streptophyta > Magnoliopsida > Brassicales > Brassicaceae > Cardamine > Cardamine chenopodiifolia. The sequence continues at coordinate 2,236,658 of OZ000467.1, forward strand.
TGAGCAATTCATCCACAACAGTGACATATCCGACGACCTCTACAGGACTTATAACCTGCCAACTGATCAAGAGAAGTGAAGCAACATTAGATTTTCTGATGTGTAACTACCATGTGTTGCCGTATATCTCGAGAGTTGTTAAGGCCTGTGGTTCAGTTGAGGATTTGGATTTGCGATCAACAAAATCAGCAACGTGCTTAGAAATAAGCTTATTCAGGTCCCTTCCCTTGCGTTGGATCTTCTCAGTGCTGAAATATTTTTTCTGCTTCAGTTGCTTGGAAACTTTCTCCTGTCCACTGGATATAGTCTCCTTAGATTTCGGAGAGTCACTATTGTTATCTTTCTTTACCAGCTTTGCTCGGAGATCTTCCAGTGAAGCACCTCGCATCATTTCCTCCCGTAGCTCCATACGGGCGGCTTCATACTCCTCATATTGACCAGAGACTAATTATTCTGCTTAACTATAAAATAATGGATATACCCACAATGTAGAGTATTTGATATAAATGCAACTGAGATTTACACAGGTGCAGAACAACATAAAGGGTGAAGAATGTAAAAATATATCAAAGAAAAATATCCTTGAAGATATGCTTGTATAGGTACGTCTGACTTACCTTCTCTTTCTCAGGGGTGTACATTTGTTTACTCTTATGTTCCCATCTAAGATATGCTTGGATTTGTACAAGATCTTCAGGAACAAAAACATTGTGTTCCACGTTCCTTTCCATGGGTAAGTTTATACGGAAATTTTGACCATTATTTTTATACCTTCATAAGTCAAGATTATGAGAAATGACAATAAGTAAACAAAATTAGGTAGCTCAATGTTCTGGTTTAAATAGTAAGAAGAAGAGAAAACAAGCTCACCATTTGTTCCGACTTTCATCAAATATAAGAAACTCAATAGCGTGTATGTCATGATCATCTATCTCCAGTTTAAGGTAAGAATTGGCACCGGACTGTAAATGAGAACCAAAGGACCAATTGAAGATCTTAAGTTACGCTGGTATCAGCTGGAAATCATACCATCACAAGTAGAATGAATTTAAAACTCACTTTCACAAATGGAGTTCTAAGCGCTCTGTTCTTGTAGTTTATAGTTCTATCCGGGGAGCGAGAAGGTAGAACCCATTTTCTGGCATGGAAAATAAGAAAGAAAGCTAATTAAACCATTTTCCATAATCAGCTTGAAAAAACCTATTAATTTTAAAAAATCTTAAACTATGAACCAGTTACCCGTCCTCTTTGGCAGATCATCGGCACTAATATTGAAATGTGATCATGCACGACTTATCAATTTGTATCAAATAAGAAATTGAATGGTTCTCAATCAAATCCAATTATCATAGAAATATAACCTTTCAGAAAAAATTGAATGGTTATATGTTATCACTTATGACCTATGTATAAAGTATAAACTCGTTTATCACATGTACGCAGTTGATTTAAGAAAAAAGTTCAAGAAAATATCGCAAGAAAAAAGTCTAATAGCAATTAATTACACGAAATCAAATATAATTAATTACACCCAGTGGCGTTACACGAAGAATGATGATCAACAGACAACTCCCCCCAAAACCAAAAAAAAAAAAAAAAAATTTTTATTTAATTAAGATGTTTTTTCTTCTTCTTCCCTTAGACGAAATTAATTAGTTTTTGTGTCTGAAATAAATAATCAATCGATCATCTAATCAATGTAGACAACGTCAAGCAGTTGCTGCTAATTTTCCTCAGGTCAACCGCTATATTTTGAACCGTATTAACCTGATTCGTCTCAATAAATCCGTCAACACATGCACCATAATCAGATACAACCGCAGTTAGAAATGTGTTCATCGCCATCACATCACGTTTCCTAATGCTTTTCCTTGCGCTCGCCAAATTGTAAATCGCGTCGCTTAGCGTCGCATAACATGTGGTCATCGCTTGGTTACCATTCTTGAAGCTAGCTGCTTCAGCTAGAGCCACTTTTGTCTTAGCCTCTAAACCTTGGATGGTTCGGTGTGTGGCTTTTCTAGGGTCTGAAACACGTTTCACAAACGGCCGGCATAAAGATGGATATGCAGTGTGAGAACAGAGGTTGATTTTACGCGACTCCGCGACTTGACCAGCCATGAGAATAATCAATACGGCGGCGGAAGCCGCGACAGCCACAAAACGTAGCTGGAAAATGTCGCGGCCCGCCATTCTACTTTATTTATTGGCTTAAATTGAGAAGAAATTAGCTCTAGGTGATTTTTAAATGCCAGAGCTAATGTTGTTATATATAGAGAAGTTTTTTTGGTTTTGAAATTGTTGGTGGTGCGCGTTTTGCGTTATCTCGTTTTTATTTTGGTAGTGTGTAATATTGTAATACAATCTGAGGTTTATCTTGTTTCTAGGAAATTATATTTTCAGTTTTTTTTTAGCATAGGTGATATAGGAGATCATCTCTTTGATCCATAAGTGGATTACAAAAAGTTACCACAAATGTTGTTATTATATATTCGGCTAGATTATTGGTATATATTACTTTACTCTGTAGATTCAGACGGAAGGTTTGTTCAAAAAACTTTTATTGAACAGATGTTTGATATGTTATTTAAAAAAGAAAAGAAAAGAAAATAGAGTCCATTTATATACATATCTGTAATACATTAAACATTTCTGAAAATTTGGGGTCTAGCTCGCGTAATGCTTCGATCAGAATCTAGTTTATCAGTTAAAAGAGAAGCATGAGTATTATTTACGGTTTCATATTTATGAATTATGATGATATTTTATTTATTTTCAATTAATATGAGAAACAAAACAAAACCAGAACAAATCCTATTTTCAACAGCAATTATATTTAGTTTGATAATTAAGTTTTGATAGTAATTCATACTTACCCTAACTCAACAAAAAACTGATCTAACCGTTAAACTAAGAATATAAGAACAAAAAAAAAGGATAGAACTAGATTAAGTCCATAATTATTCGTTTCAAAGACGAGAAGGAAAAGTTCCGAAAACCGTTGTCGGAATTAGAGCCATAAGTTGAAATCAAGAATGAGTAAACAAAAATTAATCAAAGAAGTTCAAAACAAGAAATGCTCAGCTAACAGAATGAGAAACAGATATCAAAATTACCAGCAAAAAAATATGTCATTCTATCTGAACAAGATGCTTATGCATGTGGTAGAACTTGCAGATATCACCGCAAAAATCATCTGCACTGCTGTGATTGCTCTTCATCTGAAGAATCCTTATCACCATTCGTTTCAGACCTCTTGCATATTTCACAAGTGATTCAAGCGTGGTCATCTTCTGTTCTGCATTCAATGGAGACCTCACTGTGATAACAACTTCCTTCAAACATGGTATTGCAAATCCTGTCTCCAGCTGCAAAAAGAATGGAGTTTGATATTGTTGTTAAGACTTTGACTCATAGGGAAAATGTTTCTGATGAAGAAGAGATTTATTTTTACCTTCTTGAGGCTGTTTTTCTGGCAAAGTGCAGCAAACATGGCTCCATGGATGTTGAACGTTTGAAGCTTGGGATGGTTGTTGAAGAACTCGACAAAATCTATCTCAGGGAAAGGTTGAAGTGACTCATTGCCTGTGAATTCGACCTTCATAAAGAGAAGCTTCACGTCTCTTGCTTGCTGCAGGATAATGGAAAGGGCATCCCAACACCATTGTACACCTCGGATTGACAAGGCCTCAAGTGATGAAAGGTTACGGAAATCGACCATGTAAACTCTCCCTGTTAACCAAACCAGAGACAAAGTAAGACAAATGACAACTGCAGGTGGTAATGGAACCAAACAAGTTAAACTCAAAGAATTATTATGCTTACCAGCAATATTGGAGATAGATAGGTTCTTTAAGAAACTGGTTTCAAGGACGCGGATCGAGCTACAGCCTTGAACATCAAGGGACACAATTCTTGGACTTGTGAGGACGAGCAAGCTGTTACCTGGTCCATAGAAATCCAGCTTACAGTGCTCCAAGTATGGCAGATCGATCGATATGGATTTAACTCCCTCACAAGCTAGTAGAAGCAAGTTACTCAGATTCGGGCATGCACGTAGAGCATGACTCAATTCGGAGTCATTCGTCCTTGCTCCCACTATTTCGAGGCTGTAAAGGTTTGGGAAGATATCCCACTTAGGAGGGCTCATCATTAAAACACCCCAAAGCTTCAAACTCTCCAAATTCTTGGCCAAGCCAACACAATCAAGCTTCAGAGGGCCCTCTACAATAACCTCCTCACTTGCAAGATTATCCATTCTCAGCTCCAATAGCCTAAGAGATGAACCCACACGCATAATCCAAGAAGCTAGGCCTTTGCTAGTGAATGGGCTAAACACCACAAGCTCCTCAAGACGACGAAAAGAAGAGATCATCTTGAGAACGATGGTGTCAGAATCATCAGTCTCCATGATGCTTTCAAATGAATTTCGAGGGAATAAAATGCTCTTAACAGAGTCAGTTGACTCTTTCCATCGGTTGGACACGCAGTTGCAAGCAGCCACATCCTTTGCAGCAGTCAGGTTAGAAATAATGAATTGAAGGAGTGCATCAGGGAGAGAGTCCATTTGGCAGAGACAATTCATCGAACAGTTGGCAGTCAGCTTATGAACATAATGACTGCAATAAGTATACAATATAAATATTAATGCTTGGAATCATAAATTCATGAATATCAAAAAAGAACAAAGCTACAAGTAAAGCCCAAAGTTTCAGAAGAACATATATTCATAAATACGGACCCCTAAAGGCTGGATCTTGACATAAGAACATAAAAGATCTATAAATCCCCACAAAATTTACAGATTGAGATCTGAAAATTGCTCAACTATTCCACTCATATAATCTCAAATACCCACTCAGTACAGATTCAAGCAACCCTAGGATGACATTTTCCCAGGAAAACAGCTAGAAAATTAAAACCCGATACACAAGAAAGAGAAGACAAAACCCACATTGCAAAACTCTATACATGAAAAAACAAATCCAAAGATTTCCAACAAATTCAAGTCACAGATTAGATCCCGATAAAAGGTGCATTGGAAGATAAACAAAAAGCAAATGGACATAAACAGTAAACAGAGATTCATCTTTCTTTCAAATAATTTTTTTTTGGTTTAACCTAAAATTCAGCTTCTTATTAGAGACAGTAAATGTAAAGAATGCAGCACAGGTGAAGAAAAAGGCAAAACCCAAAAGTATAGATTCGAAGAAAGCAAACAGAAGTTGGGGTGAAAGAGTTTCTTACTGTATGAATCTATAAATCTGGGTAGACCTAAAATTTGGAGAAAGATAGAGAGAGATTCGAAATCTGAAGTCTGGGAAAAATCTCAATCTGAGAGAGGGAATGAGGGATTTGGGGTATAAGTAAGTAAGGGAAAAAAGAGAAATAAGAGTAGGGTGGCGCGTGAGGAGACGGAAGGCGGAGTTTCAAAATTTGAAAATATATATCTCTCTTTCTCTTTTCAAATACAATTCGCTACTTTCCCTATTTTCATTTTTTTTTTCTTTCAAACGGGAAACTGAGGTAGCTTTAGGTATTTAAAGATAGTTTTAGGTATTTAAAGATGTTCTATAGTATTTTTAATAGTTTTAGAAGACACTGTCAAAGTAAAAAAATCTTCAACCTAAAAGGAAACATATTGTACTAAACTAGAAAGTTTTATTAATTTTGTAAGAAAAGTGAATAAAAAGGAAAGAAATCATAGAACAAGTTTATACATATCTTTGTTGGGTAATAAAGATATGTTAGAAGAGGTAAGTAATGCTTTAAAATGAAATACAAAAGCATGTTTCCATACTTCTCTTTTACTTGATTATTTCCAAATTTGCCTTGAAAATTTATCTATTATTTTAATTTTATATAATTTAATTTTTGAGTTTCTAAAGTATGCACAAGTAATTCTATTTTTAAAATTTAATATTGAAAATATAACTTTATAAATAAAAAATAAAAAATCGAACATAATATAGCAGACGTGGAACCATGAATTCCATTCTTTTTATTATAATAAAAAATGGATCCTACTATGTCAGAAATTACTTTTTTTTTTTAACAAAATAGAGAAGGAAAACTAGCTCATTTGAAGAGTATATTTTGTCAAACATCTTGGTAAAGAGGTTTTTTTAAAAATCATGAATTTATATTTCATGTTTTGGCTTTAGAGATTTACTATTCAAATATATATTTTAAATTGAGTGATTTGATTATATTTTATTACTTTTGATGATAAATTTATATTTTTGTTGAGCTAGTAATAAAACATATATCTAGCTGACTAATCTTCTATTAAAATATTTAAGAATGATTTCAGTTAAATAGTAATACATATATATATATATATTGTAAAAAGTTAAAATTTACAGATATTTTTGGTAAATATGTTTCCCAAAAGGTTATAAAATTACATATATTTTTGGTATAAAAAGTTTTAAAATAAATATGTTCTAGTCATGCACCTATGTTATGAGGAGAAAATTTATTATACGTAGATATATAATTACAAATTGAAAATTTTCTACGTAAAAGTATTATTTTAATCATATATGTATCTATAATATTTACAATTTTGATAGCATATAAGATTAACAATATTAAAAACAACGAAAATTTTAATTGATTCGACATACAAAAATTCAGTATATACAATTATCTAATTTTGAAAGAGTTAATATTTCAAATAAAATATAGGATTGACATTGAAATGTTTACGTATTTAACTGATTTAATTAACTTATATATTCCATATTTTAAATAATTTTGATTATGCGCGTTGCATGCAAGAGCAATTACGCGCGATGCACGAAAAAGCAATTACGCCCTGTCGCGTCTGTTTAGCCTCTGATGTCTCATCGTTATGGTCCTAAGTCTTGCGATTCTTCTTTCTGCCATCTTCTGGTTATTTCCGCATCGATCGCCGTCCGACGACGCAGTTGAAGTCACTGGTAAAGCGTCTTTCAACAAAAAATTCATATTTTTACAGTGTTTAGTATGCTTTCTCAGTAACACACTCATCTAAATGCTAATTTTTTATTGAAGACTAAGAGACCCCTTATTGATGAGTTGTAGAATTTTCAGTTTATTATCGTTTGATTTACAATTGCTGCATAAAGGTGGAGACTAATTTAAGTACGGAAGCACTACAAGAAAACACCAAAAAAACTGACGGAATTTTCGACGGTTTTACGATGGATATTTTCCGACGGATTTTTCGACGGAAACGAGTTCGTCGGTTATTTTCCGACGGACACTCTCGAAATTTATAAATTCAATTAAATCTTCTTTAAAAAACTAGAACCATCGGAAATTAGAAATTTCCGACGGAATTATATATTTTTAGACTGTCATCACGAAAATCTTCATAACTTTTGATCGCACTGTTGGATCGACTTCAAACCACTTTCAAATGAAATCTCTATGAATTAGCTTTTATTTGAAAGTGGTTTGAAGTCAATCCAACAGTGCGATCAAAAGTTATGAAGATTTTTGTGATGACGGTGCAAATGTATACTAATTCCGTTGGAAATCCGTCGGAAATTTCTGACGGATACGTGAAAATTTAGGCGGTAAATGAAATTTAAAAAAAAATTTAGGCCTTGTTCGTCGGAAATTCTGTTTTATAACCATGTCGTCTTCCTCGCGAAACCATTCGAAAAAACATAAAAAAACATTTTAAAAACACTAAATCATCACAAATCAACACAACACCAAATCCTCTCAATATCCAAACATTATTATAGATCAAATTCAATCACAGATGTAAGTATTTTAATTTTTATGAATTTTTAAGTTAGAATTTTAAATTTAGAATTTTAAATTTTAAATTTAGAATGTAGATTTTATGATTTGGAATTTAGATTTAGGATTATGTATGTTAGATTTTAGATTTAGCTTTTTAGTATTTAGTTTTTAGGATTTAAAATTTTGTTTAGGAATATTTAAATTGTTATTTTCTAATTGATTTTAAAATGTTTAAAATTGTTAGATTTAATTTTGTTATTTTAAAATTATTATAAATTATTATTTAATTATTTTCATTTTTATTTAAATAATTTTATTTTCTGAAATTTTAATTTAATTTTAATTTTTATTTTTGTATATTAATTTGAATTTTATTTGTATTTAAAATTTTAAATGTTTTTAAAATTAAATTTTTTATTTTATTTTTAAAGCCCGTCGGAAATCCGTTGGAATTTTTTCCGTCGGAAATCCGTTGAAATTTTTTCTGTCGGAAATGACAAAATCCATCAAAAATCTATCGAAAATGGCCTATTTCCAACAGATTTCTAACAAATTTTTATGTTAGTTTTCTGCTGTTTTCTTGTAGTGAAGCTGACACACGATACATCTCAATGCTCCAAAATCCTTAATATCTTACATTTTCTTCTTCTTTCTCTTAAACCAGCTTCGATGCAAGCTTACTTTAGACTTCGTAAACCAGCTTCTGAGGTTATTTCCCATAAAGGAAGACTGGAGCATGAGATCTTTCAGAGTATTGGTCTTCCAAACACCAACGTATATTTCTTTATTCTCCAAAACGTTATATTATACCTGTCTAGTGTTTAAATTTATAGTTTTAGAGCTCTAATATCCATTTAGTGTTTGATTGAACAGGTGACTATTCTGTCTCTGAAACAATCAGGTTTATCTAATAAATGCGCAGATGTGGAGTTTGCAGTTCTACCTAACTCTACTGACTATGCTATAAGCAATGACTCCTTATGTTCATTGAGATCGTCTTTCCTTGACCTGTTTACTCAGAGATCGAATCTGAATCTGGCCAGATCAAGTTTTGGGAAGGCAACTTCTTTTCAGGTTTTGAAATTTCCTAGGGGGATAACTATGGATCCGCTGAGATTTAATCCTTTCTCTAGCGTAGTATAGATTCTGATTAACTTTAGTCTCGACATCTCATTATCCGAGATACAAGAATGCTTGGCTCAGCTAACTGATCAAGTTGGGCAGACGTTGTGTTCGGGGCCACATGAGAGTGTTCATTTCATATTCACTAATGAACAAGGATCTACAATATCTCCTCCGGTCACTGTTAAAGTTGCGGTTGTCTCAACCATGAGAAAACATCTTCAGAAGAGGTTGGAACATCTTGCTAAGATCATTCAGACATCTAAAATCTCGGTCTAGACAGCTCAGTTTTTGGTGAAGTCAAGAGTATTACTTTCTCAACTGACCTGAATGGTGAAACTATTGATTCTACTTTAGTACTGGCACTAGCGCCTTCTACTTAAGTCTTTACATGAAGCTTCTTATCAAAACTGGGCAAAGTAGTTTCTCTTTTCTTCTTTGGGGTACCTATTAATAAATTCTTCTGGAAAGGATGAAAACTTTTGTGACTGTTTCTTGTCTTAGTCGTTAAGAGCGGTAACAAAATGTATTTACAACATTAGAGATTGGTTGCCGTTAAAGGCAAAAAAGGAGCTGCTGCTAGGACTGTCTCATTTCTTAAGTCGTTTCTGGCAGAATCTAGTTAGCTTTTTGAACTAACCATCTCATCAAGGTTGTATGAAACAGAGTTATTCATTCTAATAAAATGCAGTTCCAGTTTACTTGTTACTTCTTTAAATTTAGTTGCTTAAAACAATCTATCAATACAGATAGAGGATTTGAAATTAATGCATATTGAGTTTATTATATAGCCCTCTATGGTTTTATTACAAATGGAATGTCTCCAGTTACTTTGTATCGATTTAGCTCTTCATCTAGCATCTTGATCACTTCATCTTTCTCTGCAAAAGTCTTTAGCAATGTTCTATTCTCTTTACTAAGAGCTTGAAACTAGCTGATGATTCCATCTATATGCACTTCAATGGCTTCATCACTAAGCTCAAACGCAGTCTCTACAACCCTCAGAACTCGCCACAAGCTCACCACCACGATTTCCTATCAAGAATCACTTGCAGAATCAAAGCTATAATTGCAACCGCACCATCCATTACACAACTAGGTTGTCTGAACAATGATTTCCCAATAGCAACAGCTAAAGCCATGGATTTGAATGTTCAGAATCGCGGTTCCTCCCCAGCGGAACCATTCATTCCCGGTTTTGGTTTTCTTGATTGATGTGCAGGAGACCAGAGAAGAAGATAGTTCGAGGGATGTTAAAATGATGTCGAGAGAGAGCAAGAAGATAGTGAAAAGGTGAACTTGGTATGATTCTAGGAACTCTGATAAAGCGACTCTCCATTGTTGTTTGATAGAGATTAGTTTTTGTTGTTGTTTTGGGGAGACGATGCAGAGTTGTCGCCATTTTGGCCGTCTACACCAACTCTTTATTAGGTTTTGGATAGAGAATTCGCCATTTTCAACTGTTTCGGGTTAATGGAATTCATCGAAAGATGAAAGCTCTCAAAGTTGTTGCAAAAAGGTGATATGAGCTTTGAAGGAAGGCAATCATTTTTAATCGGGTGAGGAAATTAGTTTTTTTTGGAAAGATGACTTGAAAGGCAAGTAAGCTTGAGATATGACGTAGGCTTTATTTATTCTTTTTAGGGACGATGATAGAAAAGCCGAGTTTTTTTGTTGGTACAGTTTCATATAAATTTAGGTGAAGTTACAATTGTCAAATCTAAAAGATTATCCCATTGACATAATCTTAAGACAAAATGCTAAAATAAATGATCAGTCTGATTTGGAAAGATCTAACAAAACAAATATATACTTGATCTGTATCACATCACGTTTTAAACCATTAAGGAATATATGTACCTCGTGGATGACAAAATATAACCTTAACAAGAATTTGTATTACACATCCTCTGAAGACCAAACTCAAAAGAATTGTCATTATACTAATTTAAGCATCGATAGAACTACAGCGAAAGGCTCTACAGTTCCATCAACCTATGCCAGATCTCTTCTATGAATTTCAAGGAATTCTATGTTTGATTTACGGCCAAAGCTTTTTGTTCAGGACGAAGAGTTTTTACCTTGGCCTTACAGGGAGTGTAGTTTATTCTTCTCTGTCAAATTACCCGAAAGCGCAAGGATTTTACCAATACTGATTGCTGAATCTCATGTTCTGAAGCGACGTCTGCAGTTGATAAACGTTGCCATGTCTATTGTCTTTCACCGAAACATTGGCCACTTACCAGGTACTTGTGCTATTTTCTTTAGCATCGGTCAAAATCCAGCTATCACTATCAACTTCTTGGTTCTTGCTTCAGGTGCATGCTTGGTGGAATGCTATACAATATGGGCTGAGACAAACAATCCACTTAACATCAAACATGGCCAGCTTCCAAGAGAAATGCTAAGTGATCAATAACCTAAAGAACATTAATGGTTCCAATGTTTTTCCCAAATGTATCTTTCTTATCTTAAATTGTTCAATTTCTAGCTCTGCTCTGCTAAGGCATCAACTTCAGTTCCTCAACAAGATGCAAAGACAAGTTCTTTGTTCAACATTATGACAACGCAGATTATATCAAACTCTTAACACTTTTAGGGACAAAAAGTTCTGATTATTTGAGGTCACACACAGAACTTTTCAGGATTAGCGATTTTGATTTTTGACACACTACAGCACAATATTTTACCTGGGTTGTACTCGACAATAAACTGTTTGCAAGATCATCGTTAATTGAAACGGGCAGAGCTGGCATCCGACTCATGATACCAGGCATCTCCTTCATCCTGCAGCAGAAAGTAAGAGTTTAGCCAACTGAAGCTTTAATCATAGAAAGGAAAAGAAGACAGATGACATGTCTCATTGACAACGGAATTTGCTATTAGATCAACATACTCAGTCAAAATGGCGCTGATATTATTTCTTGCCTGATAAAAGAGCCTGATGTTATCCTGCAGCTGTATTCACTGAGTTAGGATATCTGTGTGTGAATTACATAGGAAAAGGATAACTAGGAATCCCAACCAAACAGTATCAAATTCTTTCCAAAAAATAAGTGAAACATGTGGCAAATCTGGTTTACAATATTCGATCTAACTTTTCTGACAATTTCAATCCGTCAATCTTCTCACACAACTAGCCACAAAGGATTGCAAGAATAAATTTACCTTGCACGCATAGAGGTTGTTAGAAATTTGACTAAAAGCTTGAGCGTTTTGCTGTAGAAGATTCATTACTGCGTCACTTAAACCTGAGAAGAAGAGTTCAATAGAGGTGTACCTGGCTGAATAGTGACTTTTTTTTTTTTAATTCAGATCACAATCCAGGAGAAGAGCAAAGAATTAAAAGAGCACTAAACCTTCAAAAGGAATGCGTGTACTGTGGTACATATTGTTCATGACATATAAAGCATTTTGTTGTCGTACATTGGATAGCATGTTCAGTTCTGGGGATGTATCCACCACCTTACGATGAAGAAGCATGGTGTTTAGAACCAAGTTCAAAAGCATATTGATTTACAGAAGTTCATAAGACCTAGCAAAGAGAATGATTTGAAACACAAATAAGTCCACATGCTTAGATATTAATCTTGAAGTTATATGTGCTAATACTTTTGCTTAGTTGGATCCATATCATTGGCTGCCCATCAGTCATTGCAAAATCGAGCACAAAGTTTATTGAGTGCCCATTCATGCACAATAAACACCGAACGTGATCTCTTTTTCCTTTAATCAAGACCTAACAAAATATGTTCCCATGAGAAACTCACCATACAAGTAATTTATCCAACTATTGTTCAGGTTCTTTATTGAAAAGTACTACCGTTAGCACGGATTTGCATGAATAAAAGTCACATCTGTAGGCAAAATCCCTTTTTAACCAAAACGTAAGTGAGGCCACCTAGCTTCATTGATTTATTAACTCGTAAATACGTTACAAGAAAGGTTCAGGTGGTACCTTCCTATTGCTAATGTTCTTAGCAGCATTATTATCTTCTCTTTTTCTCCGTTTTCGCTGTAAAAATAGATACCCGACTTAGCCAAGAGGAACTTAAAGATCATGTATATTTTTAGTGAAAGATAAAATAAAGGGAAACAAGCACTTAATGAAAGAAAAAGAAGTTATTTTCGAACTTTGTGTTGTGATTGCATCACATATCTGATTGAAAACTCAAGTCAAATATAACAGGACAAAGACTTGAAGGAGATGCCAATATAAAGATAATAAAGCATATATTTCATTAATTCATTGTGTTCCACTTTCTTATGAAAACAATTTAACATTATGATGTAAACCATGTTGTGGGTAAAATAATCATTTCAAAGAACCTCCAGAGCCTGTCATAGATAGGTGTTATAACTTCTAATCAAAATTAATATGCCAACATAAATTTCTTAAACTTTAAAAAGTATAGGTATCTCTGCCATCACCCATAAAAGCAATATCTATTTCAGGATGACTACAGAAATAATAAATAAAATGCTTTAGGCTTATTTCCTTTTCCAACAATCATAGACGCCAAAGCTAATATAAAGACTGATCTAGCGTCAGCAATACTTGTCATTTTCCCTTTTTGCTCAACCTTTACCAGTCTTTAGACAATCTTTACGACATGGCAGGTGACTTTTCATCAAAAAACCTCTAGCTTCTTTTTGTAGGACTTTATCTTTATCACAAAGCACACACGCAAAGTTGCATCATCATGCTGATTCCCTCAAATTTGGCATATGCTTTTAACAGTAATAGAAATATCCCTCGAATTCCTACTTCCATAACAGCCACATACGATTTGAATAAGGAATGCTAGAAACTTCTAAGAAATTCTCTAGCAGTAGAATTAACATTGGGAGAAGTACTCTAGAGTGGTAAACTTTCTTCTCTTACAAGCAAAAAAACCATCAACGAGAGCTCATGAACACAGCTCAAGGAAGCCTATCCAAAACCACGAGAATATTACAAACTTACCGTCATCCATCTGCACCTCAATGCTACATCCCTTACAGTTTTATCTGGTAGAGTTGCAGCAATCTTAACATACTTTGAAATTTTCGGTTCATCCTTTAATCTACAAAAGAAAAAGAAAAAAAGATGTCATGCATGGAAGCAAATAGGACAACAACCTACAGACTCTTTGTTCAACCCTGGAACAATCTCAGAGAAATGAGTTACTTAGAGTAACAGAAACTAACAAATGGTCCTAGTCCCATGACAATATACGTTATTTTACATGTCATGGAAAACACAAAGGTGATACTTTTTATTCCGAGGAACGAACAAAGGAACATACTTTAATAGTCCACCATGGAGAATATATAATGTGTCCACTACTTGTTATAAAACAATTTCCAAACTTCAACTTTAAATTTTTGGTTTTTTAATCATAGTATGAAAAAGCAACGAATGAACAAGACACTTTGCATATAAAAAATTAACAATTGGAAATATCTAAATAACCAAACATAAAGCAAAGAAAAATAAAATGAAAATACCTACTTTGCAAGGGCGTTCTCCAATACATACTGCTCCTCAACAGACCAATCCATAACCAAAGCAGCTTCCTTATTGTTTCCAGATACCGAAGTCGAAGAATCCAGAGTCGGGTTAAACCCGGAGACAGTGTTAATCGCATTTATACTATAATTCGACGGAAATACAAGACCGGTGGTGCTAGTACTCGGATGATTATTCATTGGAATCATCTTATGGAGCTACGCAGATGCCCCAAAACATATCGAATTTAGGGTTTTAACAATTCCGAAACAAATAGAAAGTTGAAAGAGCATAAGGTGAGAAAACTCACATCGGGTTTGGCATCAACAAAGAAGATAGAGCACTCCGGAAGCTACAGATATACTCGATAAAAGCTCTAATCAGGTGTCGTAATTAGAGATTTAACCGACAAGAGAGAACGATGCAAACACGTCGGAAATCAGCGCCGAGTAGCTGAACTGAAGATTAAAAGATGCGATGTGAGAAGAAGATCAGAGAATGGCAGCAAATTGCGAACTCCAATGGGAGAAAGGAGAGAGAGAAGAGGGAGTGTGTTTGTTTAGCAGTAAGTGGTTGAGTTTATTTATTTTTCATTTGGCCTCTCTGTGGCTCCATTTCTTTTTTCTTTTTTAATTGATTTCCTCATTATTAGTCATAAAAACCACAAAATTAGATTAAAACATTTGAGTTTATTAGTCTTTTGATTAATTGCTTTGTTTTCTGTATACTTTTTAATTATATGAAGAAGTAGTTTAGACGGATGAACTTCTCTAGGCATCAATATGTAGATATCAATATAGATTTGGATCTAGATATTAGTTACAATAAAGTCCATTATTCGAATCAATAGAATTTTATTTCGGTGGCCGTCAGAGTCCCCGTGACATCTTAGTGGCCTTTATATACCATAAAAGATATTCTAAACAGTGTTAAAATTTTCTTAGAGGCATCTGCTTTAGATGTTGATATCTTATATTTAGAATAAGTTTTGTAAAATTAAATCATCAACCTTCAGCATCTTATTTGACAAAATTTTATTTGATGTGTCAAATCCTTTTTGTCACCAAAATCTAGTTGGTGTGTTCGAACTCTCTTTAATTTGATGTAATACCATTTGACTAGAAGAAAAAACTAAATACTATTTAGGCAGCAAGGGAGAAAATAGTCAATTTCAACTTCATTATTTTTATTATGACTTTTTCATATATGTCAACTGATTTTTCAACTTTTAACTTATAAATTTTTTTTTTAAATTATTGTAAACGAAATCAACATTTATCAAAATAATATTAATCAAACCGCTGACTGCCAAATACCATATTTCTGGTGTGTATAATTGCTTTTTGACAATTATAGTGGAGAAACGGAATCACCTTTATCACTTTATCAGTTGTTCCTTGAGAAATTTTCATTATCTTCTTTGAGAAGTTTTCATTATCTTCCTCAGAACACTGCATACTGTAAAAAAAATAAAGAGAAAGAATTTACCAGTGAAACCTAAAGCTCGCACCTTGCATTAGCGGCTGGGGAAAATATGCCCCAACTGTTAACGCAGTGATTGCAAGATAAGGCAACGGAACAAATTCTTTGTAGTAATTCTCAGGCAAAACTTGGCGTCCTTCAAATATGGCAGCAAAAGGAATCACACTTGTTCTCTTCTTGATGCCTTCAAAAGCCTCTCCATATCTTTTAGCTAATCTCTTGTCTCCATTCCACACCCCAAACAAATGGTGTGCAATCAAACCGAGAGAAGCTGATGCAGCTACTGTGTTTCCAAGCCAAAGAGTGTGTGCTAAACACCAAACGATTTGTCCAACCATCTGCCAACAATCAAGTCTCATAAACACAGTCACTAGAATATATCTTGGTTCTTGAACAAACCAGAACTAAGGCTTAAAAGCCTAAGTCAAGTTTTTTCAAACATACAATGGAGCAGTTGGATTAAATTTAAGGATCAAAAGCAATATCGAGTAATCAAATATCCCGCTGTAATAGACACAGCAAAATGAGAATTCTCTGATTGTTCTGATGTAAATGGGGCATCTTAGGGTAATCACCAATAACTACGCATGTCATATGATTCTCTCATGATTCTGGTCACACTAACACAGCCACTAGTAAACCTCGGTTCGTGAATATGGTACATAACGTTGAACATAAACAAGAGATGACAAACCAAAGCAAAAAAATCCAATCTTTGAATGCATTGTCAAGTTTTTGAAAAACAAAGATGAAGCAAAATTGTGCTCATGTGTAGGGAAATATTCAATACCTGAGGATGTCGAGTGATTCTCATGATGCCAGTCTCCCAAAAATGCATCTTCGGTTTATCAACAGCTGCTACCTTCAGAAGATTGAAGGTTGAAGGATAAAGAAAGATACAAAATTAGCAACCCAAAGAGCTTCATGGACTCCAGGAACACCCTTAAGCTGCCATAACTGTGACCCATCGTATCTATGGTTTATAAAGTAAACCTGAAAGAAAAGAAAAACATTGCACAAACCACAAAGAATCACCAAAGCAATCCTGAAGAACTCAAACAGGTCATAAAAAGAGTACTCACAATGGTGCTCATAGCTAAAGGAAGAGAGATTCCAGTAAATAGAATACGAAATGCTCTGTTCACCAATGAGTTTCTCTCCTATATCCCTGAGACTAGCTAACCCACTATGTACTGTTTCAAATATGAAGATAAGCAATAACATAGCAACCTGCAAAAAAAGAGTGGTTTCAACAATCAAATTACTATAGAATTTGCGAAATTTGAAATTGGTTCAGTGACTGTTAATTTTGAATACCTCCGGTGAACCGGAGATGTTAGAGACGGAGTCGATGTATGATTTTCCGAAACCGGTGGAATTATCAATCCAAAAACCGTTGAGGACGAAGAGAACAACTCCAAGGACAATACTGAAATAAACCCAGGAAACAAGCTTCTGTTTCCTTAATTCAAAAGTAGCTGAATCTTCACCGATCTAGGACTCTTGGTCTTCTCGGAGAGTGCTACGAACGAGGATTTTCCGAATGAGCGGTGATGATGAAGAAAGTAAGCTTGCCAATTTTTAGAGACGAAGATGAGCTGGGATACAGCGGATTAAGGTGAAGTTAGTGCGGCGAGGAGAAGGAAGGAAGAAGAAGCGCCGGAGGGCTAGAGAGAAGAAGATGATAAACCGCCATTGTTCTTACGACGAAGCAGCGAAAACGATGTCGTTTAATTCTCTTATTGGCTCTTGTTGTTGTCCTTTTTGTTTTTCTATTTCTCTGATATATTCTCCACATTGGAACTTATACAGGAAACAAAACAAAAAAATTACCTTTAGTGATGGAACGAATGCAAGTTATACAAACTTGGTTAGTGATCATTTTATGATTTTTTTTTATTGCGGGACAAAAAAACAATTCCACTAACATTTTAATTTTACTATAAGCTAGTGGAATTTCTTTAAAAATTCCAACAAATCTTCTAATTGCACCAACAAAAAAATGGTAATATTATACTACGTTTCGAAATGAATGTTATGACTTCAAATGAACATTTATAATTCAAAATGCAACAGTCCCGGCTTTGTATGGATAAGAAATGAGAACAATGGTTGAGGATTGCCTATCATGTGGCTGGGAGGCAGAATCTCTCGGTCTAGTTTCTTGTAATACCTCTCCTCTCTTATTGAAAACAAAGAATCGAAATAGACAAGAACAAGAGAAGAGAAGGTTTAAGAAATTCTTTACTTAAATTGTATTAGAAAATCACTCAAAACTAATACTCCTTAATTCTCTTAACTCTCTTCTTAAACCTTGACACAACCCATCAAGTGTTTATATAGGGAAGGCACAACTCACCTAAACCTATTAGAGTTAGGAATTAGATAAATCCTAAATAAATCCAAACTTATCTAATATTATCCTAAGCTTATCTTATAACTTAATAAAACCCTTAAACACTAAACCATTCCTTCGGTATAGAGTTACTTGGTTTATAAGTTAACCAAAGCTTAAACTCCAACAATCTCCCTCTTAACCTTTGGAGTTAACTTTTGAAAGATCTTGAACACCAATCAAGTCTCTCATTTCTCCAAGCTTAATCCTCGCCAAAGCTTTTGTCAATATGTCGGCTTTTTGTTCCTTCCCGGGGACGAACGCAACCATCACCAATTCGTTTTCAACACACTCACAAATGAAGTGGTATCGTTTATGAATGTGCTTACTTCTGCCGTAAAAACATAACGGTTTACCGATTTGTAGCTTGATTTTGTAGAGCCATTAGGAGATCTTGTTACTTTCACTAGAAGCCTTCCATTTGGATCATGTACCGTGAGATAATCTTGTCTCATTAAGACGTCACACCCAACTTCCGTAGCTTGCCCTAAGCTAAGAATATTACTCTTCAAACTTGGAATATAATAGATGTCCTTGATTCGTGCTTGTTTTTTGGTTTTGCTTTGGAAAAGAATCGAGCCTTTCCCACCTATCTCGACACAAGATCCATCTCCGAATCTCACCTTCCCTTTGATACTTTCATTGAGCTCACAAAAATATGTCTTCACACCGGTCATATGATTGCTAGCTCCATTGTCGAGATACCAAAGTCCTTCTTGATTCTCGGTTTCATAGTTCTTCGGTTGAAATTTTTTTTCATTCAAGAACACTATCTCATGGAGATAGAGGGGTAGATCCGCTTCTTCCGTCTCAACTTTGTTTACTTCTTGAGGCTTTTGCTTCTTCTCGGGACAATTAGAGGCAAAGTGACTTTTTTCTCACATCGAAAACAAGTTATCTTCGAGCAATCTTTCTTTTTCTTCGTTTGACTTTGCTCCGTTTGTGAGATATCTTGATAGTTTGATCTTCCACGGCCTCTTCCTCCTCTATTTCCTTTGTCCCCTCTTCCAAAGCCATGACCTCTTCCTCCAACAAAGGTTTGTTGATCCGTATTTGTGAAAAGCAACTTATCTTGCGTCTCTCCATAGTTGTCTTCATGAATTCTTTCTTCGTACGCCTTGAGCCTTTCGATTATATCCTCGAAGCTTGTTGTTTTCAAGTCTAGGACCTGTTTAAGAGAAGCAATGATTTGGATATACTTGCTCCTTGGTAGGCAATTAAGAAATTTCTTCACAAGTTTAGCCTCCTCAATCGATTCACCAAGAGAAGCTGATTTTGAAGCTAGTTCTGATAGCTTTCCGGCGAAGCTATCTATCGTATCCGTATCTCGCATCTTGATTCTTTCAAACTCAGCTTGGAGAGTTTGAAGCCTCGCCTCCTTAACGCGATCAGCTCCAAGATTACGAGCCTTGATTGCTTCCCAAATTCCTTTCGGAGAATTTTGCTCTCCTACTTGTAAGATAAAAGTCTCCGAGATTGATTGGAATAGCAAACCGGTTGCGACGACATTCTTGTGAGGGTTGCTTGAGCCCGGTTCGATCGTTTTCCATACCTTATGAATTTGCAACATAACTTTCATCCTCATGGACCACACCATGTAGTTAGTTGAATTCAACATGGGACATTGTAAGGATGTAGGAACTACATCCTTTTGTTGAGCATTGTTCGTGATATCTCCCATCTCGAAAACGTCACGTTCTTGTCTTCTATTGATCTCTCTCTCTCTCTCTCCAAGGATCAAACACCTTGAATCTCTCTTTCTCCAAGGATCAAACACCTTGAAGCTCTCTTTCTCTAAAGATCAAACACCTTGAATCTCTCTTTCTCCAAGGATCAAACACCTTGAAGCTCTTTTCCTCCAAGGATCAAACATCTTGAAGCTCTGATACCAAATATTGAAAACAAAGAATCGAAATAGATAAGAACAAGAGAAGGTTTAAGAAATCCTTTACTTAAATTGCATTAGAAAATCACTCAAAACTAATACTCCTTAACTCTCTTAAATCTTGACACAACCCATCAAATGTTTATATAGGAAAGGCACAACTCACCTAAACCTATTAGAGTTAGGAATTAGATAAATCCTAAATAAATCCAAACTTATCTAATATTATCCTAAACTTATCTTATAACTTAATAAAATCCTTAAACACTAAACAAGTCCTTCGGTGTAAAAGTTACTTAATTTATAAGTTAGTGTAGAATTACTTAATTTATAAGTTAACCAAAGCTTAAACTCCAACGTGAAGGATAAATGTTTTAGTCATTTTTTAAGAAGTAGTATTTGTTTGTTTTAGTTACTTTTCCCCCACTTAAGACCTATTCATCAATAATTTATTTAACCCAAATCGGTGGACGTTGTTGATTCCAATTACAAATGTATTTAAAAATAGATAGTAATATACTAAAATGTATCAATCAGAGGTCCGATATCAGATAAATCTTTCAAGATTTAAATACTTCTTCATGATGCATAAGAGATAAATCTTTCAGGATTTCAATAATTCTTCATTATGCATAAGACTTCAAAGATGTTTTCAGATATAAAATATTTTGAATTACTTCACAACAAAAATTAAAAACTTCCAGGAAAAACAAATATAGGATCCGTTTTACAACCAAATTAAGCTTTCTCGGCTAAAAAAACAAAAACTTGGCTAGTCTTGCAATCAGTTTTCGTGCAATGCTTTGGTCAGGTACAGCCTGCTAAAGTTCTGGCCAGCCACTCTGCATAGCAATGGGTCCACTCATTTTATGTCTCTTTCGAAGCTCGAAATGGTAAAACGGTCATAAAGAGTTAACACAAGAACTTACCCGTTGATTTGGCCACAGAAGTTTGAGACTTGGTTTGTGATGAGGAAACTCTCTAGCCTTGATGGTTCAGGGATCGGCTTAAATATTGGGTTTGAAAGATCCTCTTCGGGCAAAGGCTCTTCTCCAGCTGATTTACGAGCCATGTTCTCCGTCCTATAAACCAAAAACCTCTTAGTTAGTTGGAAGATCAACAAGACAAGCAAAAGCTGAAGAAGACAAATGCTATAGGACATTCACTACTCTTCAAACTAAATTTGTATCACCTTCCAAGATAACGAGGGAGTGAAACAAATCGAACCAGAACTATAACCAAAAGACCAAAAAGATTCTAACGCACATATTAATCGACCTACCTTCTCTTCTGGAGCCAGGCTTGCTGTTGCGCTTG
Source organism: Cardamine chenopodiifolia (assembly GCA_963922655.1). Classification (NCBI taxonomy): domain Eukaryota; kingdom Viridiplantae; phylum Streptophyta; class Magnoliopsida; order Brassicales; family Brassicaceae; genus Cardamine; species Cardamine chenopodiifolia. Next base: position 2,258,087 of record OZ000467.1, read on the forward strand.
CTGACGAGACAGGTTTCGATAGTAATATTGGAACTAGAAAAATAAATCAAGATATCGCATTAAGATAGTTCTGACTTCTGAGGATGAGAATTGAACAAGAGTGCAGAATAAGCCATACCTTTTGCTGTTCCATAGATAAATCATCCATGCATTTAATCAAAAACTCCATATTGTTCTCTAGGAAAGGAGTAGTTGATGAGTGTAGACGATCATAATCTCCCTAGAAAAGATAAAATACAGAAGTAATAAGAATCAAAATTTGGAGTACTGACAGCAAGCGAGAATCGCTATCCAGATACTAGTATTGTACCTGTGAGACAGGTGTATCTGTCTCCAGTTCAGTCATAAAAGCACTGACAAGTGCAGAGTTTGACACCTTGATCTGTCAAAATAAAATAATCAACATTGAAACCAAAAACTTATGTCAGGGAGACTTCAACATAAAAAGCTTAGCTGGTAAGACTTCAGCGTAGAAGAGAGCTAGAGACTTACAGGTATTTCCTCAAAAATATCCATCCAGGAGAAATTTTTCTCTCTCAACCTGATAAAGATAGTGATCAGAACATTTCAACTATCATACGTAGCTCATAAAACCTAGATTTCTAATAGATCAGGATATATACTTCTCGCCTGTAAAGCTTCCAGCTCGGTACAGCTCCATAAAGGAATCTGAAAGCTTCAAAGCCTTCAAAGCTAAGACACCGAGATCAGCTTTAGAGGGATCATATATGATGCACACGCACCTCTTGATATTCTCCTGTAGATGCAGAAAAAGATAATTTCTTAAAGTTTATGTGTTGATTTTGCAAGGGAAATTTTCAGATAAAGTGTCAGCAACTATTTCCCAATTGTCAATAAACTTCTACACCAGAACAGATGCCAATATACCTATTGTACACTAGAGTAACCATGCTATATATAGAATTATCCACAACTTCGAATTCTGGTAAAAAATAACCGCAGACTAAGGTATTTCTCCATAAGAAACCCAAGAAAAAAGCAAGCTGAATGAAGAGCATAGCAAACATATGAGTAGACAAATCCAGAATCTAGAATGTTATTATGATCACATGTTAAACAGGATTCTTGAAAAGTACCTGGTAGTTCATGAAGGTTTCAATCAGTTCTACAGTCTGATAGGAACCAAGAACTGTAGATTGATACCTGGACACAAAATTAGGCAGATCTTATATACATTCAGAAAAGAATAATTAACAAATGAAAATCAGACTGATGACATTAAAACCTACCACCCAACCGTGTTGTTATCAACATTAACCTCCCTCAGACATCTCATCATTTCAAGCTGATAATTGGCACCATCAGCTTCAATTTCTTCATCATCATCTCTGACCTGCGCTCGTTTAAGATACAGAGCGCAGTAAAGAAAACATACGTCAAAAGAAACAAGCTCTAAAATCTTTACAAAGCGTGCAAAATTCTTCAACTTACTGGGAAAGGAAAACAATTGGTAACTTCAAGGACGCTACCAACATCAAGTCCAAGAAGCTGTCCTGTGACAAGGGTTGGTGCAAACTCCTTGCAATGTTTAATTATCTTTAGCACAGCCTATCACATAAACATACAAAATCCTCAGCATCACTACCAATGATAATGAGCAATTTAGCTCCACCTAGAGAGTTTTCTTAATACATAAAAGGACTGATGAAATAACGAGAGAAATTACACCATAGCAAACTGTAAATTCAGCAGAAAACGAGGAGAAACCCTAAAATCGTAAAATCAGAGAGGACGTTACCAGTCCTTCGATCTGAACAACTCTAAGCGGAGGAACCACCGCTTCATCTTTCGATATCGCCTGCAAAAACGATCTAGCCACTGCAGAAACAGACCACGGAAGAAACTCAGCACGACATAAACAGAAATCTTCAAACACAGATGCAAAAATTTGAGCTAGCGTAAATTCTATGTGGAAAGTGAAGAACGGAGAGGAAAACTGTACTGACTGGTTGCCATTGGAGTATTCTCGGGTGATAGTAAAGCTTCCTAGGTCAAGAAACTTGAATCTCCGCCGTGAAACCCTAACTATTTGATATTATTCTGCCGGCGGCGGAGTTGAGCGAGAGAGCGTTTATGTGTTCGATAAGGGCTTCTTCTCGTAGATCAGCAGATTTTTTTTTTTTCTTTATTTTGGGTGTAGTGGGAAAAAAAACGTATCCCAGCTAAAATTGCAAAATAGCCCTCAAAATTAGTATTCTTGCTGAATGACCCTAAATGTTTTCAGTTTAGACTATGACAAGGGTAGACCCAGCCGATGGACCTATACGCTGTTCTTTCGTAAAAGCCCACAGACCATAATATTCCTTAATGTTGAATAATTGAACATCATGGGCCTTTTCGTAATCTATAATAATCTGGGTAACGCCCTAACCGGTAAGGCGGTAACACTAAGTCACTAACCAACCAGTCGACACGTTTCAACTATAAAAAACAAACAGTCATCGAGCAAAGAATAATCCAAAACTTTTATCATTTTTCCCTCCAAATTCCATCGGATTTTAGGGTTGGATTAAAAAAAAAGAACTAATTCAAAGTCATTTTCTATAACCAACTAAAAAGTCTACAAGACATGGTCGTTTCATACAATCATAGGTCCGTAAGAAAATCAACAAGAATGACATATCGATTAAATTCAAAAGATAACATATTAATAGGAATTGATGTTTTATCTTTAACTCTATTTTGATTGCAAACATGCTACTTTTAACAAATAAGTTAGTCTTGTCCATAAAAAAATTCGTATCGTCTTTGTAACACCAAACACATCCTAAAACACAATCATCCACTTAAGAATAATCAAAAGCCCAAAAAATTTCCATCCACTAAGGGTTTGATTGTAAACAGATAATGAACACAAAGTCTTCTTTTTTTATATTCAACTAATTCAGAGTCCATTATATGACATACATACATAATTCAATAATGTGTGAAACTCTAAAATAATATCTCTAACAAAAAAAAACGAATCAATCCACCACAGTATGATAGTATTTTCGAATTGTCCAATACAATACAGTATATCATGTCCTATAATTTATTACTCGAAAGACGAATAACCACATGATCAAATAGAAAGTCAAAGAAGTCAACAATGACTGCAGTCTCTTGTGGGGGTTGGTGTTGGACTCAGCCTTAACGTGAACTCAATTCACCTTTTCTTTATTACACTTTCATCACGCCCAAACTAGGCAACTAATAAATTATAGTAACTAATCGTACCTAATATCTTCATTTAGTTTAATCAAGATTTAATACCAACCATGAATGTCAACCGAACTTGAATTTCTTCACGCTTTATATCCCAATACAAAAATCCAAACATTTGTATCAGTACCATAACCCAAGGTCCAAAATAAAATATGATTTCGAAATATGAATAAAATATAGATTTTGCTTAGCTTTGTTATATAAACCATGTGAACAATTCAACAAGAAAAAAAGGTAGGAAAAATGCAGCTCAATAATTGGTAGAGGCAAAGAGGAACCAGACACCAATTGAAAAAGTTGAAATACAATGTCTCTCTTTACTTTAAATTATCTCTAAATTAATACTCCCCACCACATTTCTTCAGCTCCATACCACAAATTCACCATATTTTTCTCATCCTTCATAAAACCATTCTTAATGATTTAATGTGTGTGCAGAAATATATATACTAATATTCATGAAGGCATTGAAGAAGGCACTGTAAGAGAGAGAGGAAAAAGAGTTTAACAGACATCAACATGGCTTCACGTGACATCTTTCTCGACCAAGAACTTCGAGTAAAGATACTCAGAAAGTGAGAGAGAAAAATGCCGGAAATTTCTGAATGCTGCTTCTTCTTCTCTTCCTCATGCTCACAACCAGACGATTTCATTTCGCCATTAATGAGCTCGCTCCCACTTTCTTCTTCTTCTTCTTCCAATTTTTCTTTTGCTGCAATCGGGAAGCTTTAGCATAATAATGGGGGCAGATCTGGAAAAGTGTCTAATAATGGAAAGTGATGGTTCCTTAGAGATTCAGGGGAAGCTTTTTATGGAAACACGATTCCAACTGTATCAATCATTTCTGATTCATTCTTTTATGAGCTTTGAATAGTCACTCTTCGATTTGATTGAATTCACATTACAACGACAATGTTCTATTCATCTTCTTCGATTATGTTGTTTGTAGTCTTTGCATTTACTGTATTCTTATGCTTGGTTTCTCCGGTGAGATCTACCGACGTCGAAGCTTTACTGAGCTTAAAATCCTCCATCGATCCATCTAATTCGATTTCATGGCGAGGAACAGATCTCTGCAACTGGGAAGGTGTTAGAGAATGTGTGAATGGAAGAGTCTCGAAGCTTGTTCTTGAGTACTTGAATCTCACTGGCTCACTCGACGAGAGGAGCTTGAATCAATTGGACCAACTTAGGGTTCTTAGTTTCAAAGCTAACTCTCTCTCCGGTTCAATCCCTAGTCTCTCCGGCTTGGTTAACCTCAAATCGGTTTATCTAACCGATAACAACTTCTCCGGTGTGTTCCCCGAATCACTGACGTCTCTTCACCGATTGAAAACCATTGTCCTCGCCGGGAACCAACTTTCCGGCCAAATCCCTAGCTCATTGCTCCGCCTCTCTCGCCTTTACACGCTCAATGTTCAGAACAATCTCTTCACCGGTTCAATCCCTCCTCTTAACCAGACGAGTCTCAGATACTTCAATGTATCCAACAATCAGCTCTCCGGTCAAATCCCATCGACACGAGCTCTGAAGCAGTTCGACAAGTCCTCGTTTACCGGAAACGTCGCTCTTTGCGGCGATCAAATTCAAAGCCCATGCGGAATCTCACCTGCGCCGTCAGTGAAACCAACACATACACCTAAGTCGAAGAAAAACAAAGCGAAGCTAATCGGAATCATCGCCGGTAGTGTCGCCGGCGGATTCCTAATCCTTATCCTTTTACTGACGTTTCTTATCGTCTGTTTGAGACGGAAGAAGCGACAGAGCAGAGCACCAAGGGAAGATAGAAAAGGCAAAGGAATAGCTGAAACAGAAGGAGCTACATCTGCGGAGACAGAGAGAGACATTGAGAGGAAAGACAGAGGATTCTCATGGGAAAGAGGCGAAGAAGGAGCAGTGGGAACTCTGGTTTTTCTAGGAACCAGTGATTCAGGTGAGACGGTGGTGAGATACACCATGGAAGATCTGCTTAAAGCTTCGGCAGAGACACTGGGAAGGGGAACGTTGGGGAGCACTTACAAGGTTGTGATGGAATCTGGATTCATTGTTACTGTGAAGAGGCTCAAGAACGCGAGGTATCCTCGCATGGAGGAATTCAAGAGACATGTTGAGATCCTTGGACAGCTCAAACACACAAATCTGGTGCCTCTCAGAGCTTATTTCCAGGCCAAAGAAGAACGCTTGCTTGTCTACGATTACTTCCCCAATGGCAGTCTCTTTACTCTTATCCATGGTATGTATCTAGTGGCTGAACATCCGCCATAGATAGCTTCTCTTAAGGTTCCTGTTGTATAACAATACAAAGATTAGGTTTGGATAGAAACTTGGATACATTCGCCAGCTTCATTGTGTTTTGTGTGTGTTTGTAGGAACAAGGGCTTCTGGAAGTGGGAAGCCTCTTCACTGGACTTCTTGCCTGAAAATAGCTGAGGACTTGGCCTCGGCTCTGCTCTACATTCATCAGAATCCTGGCCTAACTCATGGGAGTTTGAAATCGTCCAATGTCTTGTTAGGTCCTGATTTCGAGTCCTGCCTCACAGATTATGGCCTCAGCACTCTTCATGACCCTGACTCAGTTGAAGAAACAAGTGCAGTCTCTCTCTTTTACAAAGCTCCAGAGTGCAGAGACCCAAGGAAAGCATCTACGCAGCCTGCTGATGTCTATAGCTTTGGGGTACTTCTTCTTGAGCTTCTGACTGGTAGAACACCATTCCAGGACCTTGTTCAAGAATATGGTTCAGATATCACAAGATGGGTGCGTGCAGTGAGAGAGGAAGAGACTGAATCAGGCGAGGAACCGACTTCCTCAGGCAATGAAGCATCAGAGGAGAAACTTCAGGCACTTTTAAGTATTGCAACGGTTTGCGTGACCATTCAACCCGAAAACCGGCCTGTGATGAGAGAGGTGTTGAAGATGGTGAGGGATGCAAGGGCTGAAGCACCTTTCTCGTCTAACAGTAGCGAACATTCGCCAGGGAGATGGTCGGATACCGTTCAGAGCTTGCCAAGGGAAGATCAAGTGAGCATTTAGAGAAAAATGGCTGGGCCTTCTTCATTGGTTTCCTAGAATGACTGCTGTGATTCTTGAAGTTGGGTTCATAGTGTAAAGCTTTTTTTTTTCTTTTGTAACTCCATTTTGATTCATCGATGTTGTAGGACTTGCATAAGATCTGTTGAATTGGTCATTTTGAGATGTGGGCATTGAGTAATTGGAGGAACGGAAGAATCTTCTCTTTTTTTCATTGTTACTCTTTCTTTACGGTACACGATGACATTCAATAGCATCTGGTCCCATGTAATACAACTTTAAAGAGGAAAAGAAATCAAGTTGAGTGTAGGAACAAGCCTAACTTGATATTGACAAGTAACTAAGTTCGTAAGACCCTGCATTTCCCTTTCTTCATATTGTGCTGCAACTATTAGAAATCAAAGGAATTGGTAAAAAGAACAAGGCGAACATGTGATATCAAACAAGTTCTCATATTGTGCTGAGTGTCCAATATTTGTCTCTTCTGTTAGTAGCCTTTGTTTCCTTGAATCCTGGCTCTCATGTCTACCTAGAGAAAACACAATTCAACGTCCAATTACTCCAAGAGACTCTAATATATTTCCAACATCAATTCAAGAATCAATATTCCACGCTTCATTTTTTTCCTCTCTAGGTTGAATGTTAACTTTCTCTCTAAATGTTCACAAGCATGCTTAATCTAGTTAGCTACCTATCATTTAAACATGATAAATGATTGCAGAATTACATTATCACAATGAGTTTGGTGGCTCTTTAAGTAGTGAAGCAAAACATACCTGTCCTCTTTTACAATTGAAGTAGGTTTCCCTAAGGCCAACACACTCACTCGGTATACATGGACTTTTTTCACCAGCGCAGTCCCTAATTGACCGTTTCTCGCCCTTCACCAAAATCAGAAACAAAAAATTAAGTGAACGGATAATTAGTTAGGTGGTGATAGAGTAAAAGAAAATCAGTCTCTCCGTATGTTGAGAAATGTTTCATATTACCTTGACACATGTCGATTCACTGAGACACTTTACAAGCAGCAAGACCCTTACAAGGCTTGGCCATTTCAACTGTTCCTATGCAAGATGGCAACCCAATACATCAGAGCATGTTTCTAACAAATGAGTTTTCAGGATATTTTGATGATTATTGCATTTGTTATGAAGACACATGAAGAGCTTGAGCTCTACTGCAGTACTTAATAAATGCAAACAAAAACATAATCGGAAAAATCACACCCAAATGGCAACCCAATGCATCAGAGCATGTCCTTAACAAATGTGTTTTCAAGGTAATGCAATGCTTAATAGCAGAGCCTTCAAGCTCTAGTTTACACTCAACAGCTGCACATGACTTGCAGAAACCTCCAACCACAAGAACAACTGCACATTTGTGTCACTATGAATGGGTTCACTAACCATTATCAAGCATCCAACTCAAATCAATAAATTACATTTACGTTTCGTAAAAGAAGACTAAACATTAAATCATTCCTTCTTCGTTTGGTGATCACGAAGAATCCAAAGAACTCACTTTTCTAAGACTCTCAGACTTATGATGAATCCTCGGCAGAAACATATGAAAATTAATCAGAGAATATATATATATATATATATATCTTTTTCCCCAACTCATTTCAGAAAACTCAAAAGAGTATGATCAAGAGCATGATGAAAGAACCAGTTACAGAGAAATACAACATAAGATCTAACGAAAGAAACAAGATAAAAGGGTCCTTATGGACTTACCGGCGATGGAGAGTAAGAGACGGGATCAACGTCGGGAAAACCAAAAGAGGTTTCCGAAAGGGTTTGGTTTCCTTCAATTTCGCGTACGCAATGGCTTACACTACTCAAGGTTCGCCTGGCTGGGTTCCAAATCAACTCATATAGATTCTTGACAATAATCAAAACTGGGTTCTGGTTAATGATCACAACGGTCAATTATTATCACTAATGTGTTGGTAACTCATCGTGGAGCTCAAACAAAGGTGCAACATCATCGACACCCGGGCTCAATAATAACATAGTGAGTCTTTCTTTCATAGATATTGTCAGGTTTCTTCTTTTATGGTTGAAAGTTGAATTGTAGTTTTAGTTATCTTGTTGCTTTTGGGTTGTGTTTATGTACATATTTTCTTATATGTACAGCGTTTGACCATTCCTTTGTCATTCAGGTGGACAACGCTTAAACAATGTCTTACACTACTCAAGGTTCGCCTGGCTGGGTGCCGATGATGTTGCAGCTTTGTTTTATAGTTTTTTTTTTGTATAATTTAATGTGTTGTTTAAAAAAAATCATACAGAATTTAGAGAAGGAAAAGGAAAAGACAAATGTCAAAATTTTAGCTGATACTTGTCAGCGCTTCGTCACTGAATTTTGGACAAACTTTAGTAATTATTAGATAAGATGTATAAATTCGGCAAGTGTGAAAGTTAAGAGATTTGGATCCGCCTTCGTCTGCCGTTTCACTCTTATTTCGAAGAGACTGTAACTCTATCTTGTGTTAAAAGAAGAGCAGCTCTCCGCGCTTGGAACCATATGAGATAATGGAGATTTGGGTTCGACTAATATCAAGCCCAATGCAGTGTCGTAGAGCAAGTTTTTGAAAGTGGATATGAGACCACTCACTGGTTTTCAGTTTGAGTTTATGGCTGGGAGTTTCTTCTATGACTAGGAGAACAATGTCGCCGTGGGTTTTTGATCTAGACCGAGACAAACCGAGACTTGTCGCTACTAAACAGCTTACATCATTATACAAGATGGGGGATACTTCAAATCTATGAATATCGGAGAAGCTCCAAATATCGGGAAACCTGACAGATTTGGATATACTTCCCCTATATATAGTGTCCCTCCCCTTATGTTCCAAGTTTTAGTGCAGATACATTAATTAGTTTCAATTTTCATAATTTTGTTTCTTGCATCTCCTTTTGAACAAGCCTACTGTCTACTGTTGCTAATCAATTCTTTAATCTGTTTTTGCTATTTTCATCTCCTTGTTCAAGAGGTCAAAATCTCACTTAAGCTTTAATATAGTTTGACTAAAGTAGAAGAGAGAGGGTTAGATTGTGATTCAGGTGACATTGTCTACTTGTAACAATTTACACAACCCGTTTAAAATTTGGAAGTTTACAACGAAAACTAAGACAAACATACAGAAGTTAGCTACTTCTTCTACAATGAACAAAAGGTTTCTCAGTAAAGATTTGGCTCCATCAATTGCATCTTCTCCAAATGCTTCTGCGGCATCCTCTCATACCATTTATCTTTTCCTTCATTCATCAACACCTTTGTTGCCTCTCCTTCCATTAGCTTCCTCTCTTCGCTATTCTCTTCTTTGAATCCAGAGCTTTTTGAATTCAGAAACTTCCATAGGTACTCCACTTTCATCGAGAATCTGCTGCAAAGTCCCTATGACTACTAAAGAACAAATCCTTTTGCCTTAAACTTCTCATTGCTTTCAAAGCCTCGCTTCTCTCATCAGGGATGTTATGCTTGAGATGATGCAGCCTAAACTGAGCACAGACGATCAAGGTCTCGTGAGGTGAGGTTTCAACCAGTTGGAACTTGTCAACTACACTAATCTGGAGGTTGCTGTTGAGAGACCGAGCAAAGCCAATGAGTTGAGAACCATAATTGTAAGCTGGTGTACCAACAGAGAAAGGTATGTCTTTGGTTAGTTCATGATGAGGAGGCCCTCATCTGAAGCTCAGACTCCAACAAAGTGGGCCATTGCATACCGTGAGAAACACCAATATCAAGATCTTTTTTTTTTTTATCTTTGGGATCTTGTGCTAGAATCTGCAGGATAGCTGAGTTTGCCATGTTGTTAGGCAAAGCAAACCAAGGGCTTACCTCATAGTACTAAAGCAAAGTCTTCTGAAACATCTTCACTTCTGCTGAAGCAAAAGTAACAACAGGCCATGAGGATGATGATCCAGAGGAGGAAGGAAAGATGATGTTGCAGAGCGCCAAGACCAGAAGCTGCAGGCCGATGATTAGCATCGCCAGAGAAGAGAACACAAAGGTAACGTTGAACCCTTGATGATTTCATTTCCGTAGTGGCCAAAGCACAAGGGTTAAGCAGTTGCTATGCCCATCTCTCTTCCTTGTTACCATCTTTGCAGCTCTTCTCACTAGACTTGATTGCTTTTTGTTTTTTGCTCCTTGATGATTTTTTCACCTTGGGCCTTGATAAGCCCGCCACGGCTCCTTTTCCTGGTTTCTGAAGTTCAGGTGGAAGATCCAAATCAGTGAATGGAGCTCCTGTTATCACTTCCACGTTAGTTGCTTCACAACCCACATATGCATTAAGATCTTGACTACCTCAATCACTACTTTTTTATTCTTGTTTGCCTATGGTTATTGAACTTTTCGTTCGATGTGTGTAATCAGATGAGACCTGGTGGTGATCCTTACCTTCAATATGCGTTGAGACTGCTATGTTGTTGGCTAATATCGGAGTTAACTCAACTAAGGCCAAGGTTGAACCAGAGACCTGTAAGTGACCTCAAAGGGAGGCTGAAGATGGGTGATGTGATGGAGCTGAACTCTGCCAGTTCCTGAAGAGTCCCTTACTGAATACAGAGAAGAGATTCAACGAATGTATGATCGAGAACTCCCGTTTTCCTGGCCTGGAATATTTACCGAGTTTGATTCTTCTGAATGGGAAATGTTTCTGAACCTCTGACCGGATTAGTTAACCGACCGGTATAAAAACCATGCCCCAATAACATCCATTCCGGTTTGTGTTTCATCATCAAAATCATACACTGGATTCTCCATAGATGTCGCAATAGAAGCATCATCCATAGGAACATTGATTTTACAGCAAATTTAATCATATCAAAATTACAAATACTTTCACTATGAGGTTTTTGAAATGTCAATGTACATCAAGGATGTGTAAAAGCATTGAGAAGAAAACTGTGGATCCTACCTTTCTTCTGGGAATACCTTGTGTAGAAAATTGACAAAGCGTTTTGAGTAAATCGCAGGTTCGGTCACAGATATTGTCATCGGATCATACTGCAAAGACTTGCAAGTATGCTCCACTCTTTTCCTAGTGTTATACTCTTGTAGAATATCTATGATTCCCATGTACACAACCACATCATATACTTCAAAGAGCTCAATTGTTGCTGACTCTTCCTTGTCCTCAATAAGCTTGTGATGGGCTTGAGCAGGCATGTTCACTCCTAATTGGACTCGTAGCCTAAAAAATAGATCAAATGGTGATGTTCAGCTATATGCACTGGTCAAATGAAGAAATCAAGAAAGGAAATGAGTAACCTTGCAGTTCCGGGAAGAATAAGATCAACTTCCTGTTCGCCAACTGAAAATGCTCTGAGTGTGCTTCCTCTGATGTGAGGACCCGGGTCAGTATTAACAGAATTGGGTTCGTGAGTTACCAATAGCAATCCTTTTGGAGGAATAGAGAGTTCTTCAGTCAAACCGGCTGAAAGGAAAAAAACACAACACGATAAGTTATACATGCTCATTACTTCATTTCTCGGTTCTGTAGTCATCTTCTAATATTAAGGCCTTAAAAGCTTGTCGTTAGGATACCGATAGAATTCAAGCTCAGGGCTGAATTACCTAAGCCATCAACAAATTTTTCTACGATGTGCAAAAGATATGCTCTTGAAACACTGACACCTACCATCTACAGAATAAGCACTTTCTAGATCTGACATTGCATTAGGAGGCTCAAGGATATCATTAAGTTGCCCTGGAGCTCTAAAATGTAATCCCAGTAAAAGACTGTAGTCAATTATCTGCAGTGATTCCAAGAACGAGCAGTCTAAGTCAATTTGCCTGCCATGTGGGGAAAACAAGGAGGTTCCACAAACAATTAGAAACTTTCGAATACATAATACAGCTGTATCACATAAAGCTAGAGGTTCCATTTAGCAAGAAATTTTCTACAATTTTTGTTTTCAGTTGAGTGTATCACATCTTTCACAATGGAAATGATGTAAAGAAAAAGGTATTGCACTCACTTGAAGAGGGCCTCCCGTAACAGCTTGTCCATATGAAATTCATAAGCTAGATCAAGATCTTTCAATGTGGTCTTTTCTTGGATTTTAATCTTTTCAGTAAATCTCCCATGAGATGAACCCTTTAGATCATAACGACGATGAATCTTCAATTCTGTGCAAAACATATTCCCCATGACCACAAAGCGTACCTATCAAAAGACCACAAAGCTCATGCTAAAAAGTGTGGAAACACAATGGAATTTTAGCTATAAAAGGGAGAAGTTCTTACCTTTTTCCCCCACTTGAGTGTTATTCTGTGAACACCAAAGAATTTGGTTATAAGTGTATTTTCATGGTCCCCTACATGCTCATAGTACCTAGGCAACATTCTGAGTAGAACCTAGACAGCAAACAAACTGGATGAAATTAGTCCTTATTACCTGTAATAATGACATTTAGAATGTTACCACCACAATAAACTAAAAGGTTTAGCAATATTCTAAGACACTTTTTCTGTGACATATTAAGAAGGGCTTACAATATCACCCTAATCCACTATTACTGTTCAGTTAGTTCAGACCTGCAACTCAGATTTTTTCAATGTCTTGATCACAAATCTGTCGTCGTGAGAAAGGTAGAAGATACTGCCACTTTTTCCGGGGGAACAAATTTCTGTCAGCCCATCATCACCACAAATAGACATCATGTACTCTGCAGCATCTAGCTTGAACATCTCCCTCAGATTCCTGAAACATTCCATTGAAAACCAATGTACACATTGATAGATTTTTTACTTTGATTCTAAACTTCTTTGAGATCTGCCTGAAGAAATATGTTTTACCTGAAAACCATAGGACAATAATCTTTCCAAGAGAAGTCGATAGATTTGTGTGGAGGCGTTAAATTGGAGCCGTCTCTAGGGAAGAACATCTTTGTTCTGGCGTTCTTACCAAAGTCAGAAGCACGCACTTCTCGTCTAGGCACTGGTGTAATTTTTCCAACAGTATACCTGTGAACCTCAAAATATTGTTGTGTTAGAGGAAGAATTAATTATAATCCAGTCTTAGAAAAGTATGCAGTGGATATGTAAGTAGGCCATCATAACAGATGTGCAAACAGGTTGTCTCTTCGACTTTATGCGAGTGTGAGACTGATATCAAGCCATATTGCAGAAATAATACACATAATGTGTCTTAGGCTATAACGGAGTAGTCTCAAGAATCATGAAAATTGATATTTAAAAGAGCGGTTTTACGTAAAGTTCTCTCACTTTTCATGTTTGACAAATAAGAATACCTCAAGATATGTTGGTCATAGGCTTAAGTTGTTGAATTAGTTTACCTGATACCAAGTTGGAGATTTAGCATTAGATAATAATTGTGTTCCCCCCTTAGAAAGGTCATGAAATTCCTAGCTCTGATTTCTTTAGGAAGATTTGGAGGTCTAATTTTGTGTGACCTGTCAACAGAACTCGTAATAGTTTCTCTAATCAAAAATCCTTGCATGTATTCCCTTTCGTAAACGATACGGCTCTTATCTTGTCCCTCACTTTGGCCTGAGCCAGAAGACCGTGCAGACTTAGATGACGGCCCATCCAGAAACCTATCTGATATTCTACCAGAATTTTCCAATGTTCCACTAGCTGAAGTTTTCACAGAAAGACTTCGTGTCGCAGTGTTCGTACTCCTTAGCTCCTCAACATTTATTGACGAACTACCAGAAAGTACAAACTTTCCAGTGTCATCATATTCAAGAGAGCGACACCACTTCTTTAGAGAAGGATGTTTACTTCCAGCAGGATAAAAAACTCCTTTCCCATCTTTTAGGCCTCGAGACCAGGTTCCAAAATATAAACATCCATCAGCAAACTTATAAGCTCCAGAGCCATGTCTAAACCCATTCAACCAAAAACCATCGAAAAGATCACCATTTGCCCATCTCATAACCCCTCTGCCACACATTTGACCCTTTTTCCAGTTCCCTATGTACCTATTTCCATTGGTCCAAGAATAGCTACCACGCCCGTCTTGTAATCCTTCTTTCCATGAACCATCATATAGATCTGAGTTACAATACTCTTTCCTCCCAAGCCCATGCCTTACATTCATTCTCCAAGCTCCACCATAGACAGATCCATCAGGTGAAGTCATGGTACCAAAACCATGAAGGTATCCACCAGAGAAATCTCCCTCATATTTTGCTCCAGATGACCACATAAGCTTCCCTTTACCAGAGATTTTGCCTCGATCCCAATCTCCCTCGTAGATAGTTCCAGCTGACCATACATACTTTCCCTTCCCATTAGGAAGTAATCCTTTAACTTCACCAGAATAGAAATCACCATTTGGGAATTCTCTATCTTCAGGCCTGAGGATACACAAAGTATAATACTTTAACAAGCTAAAAAAAACTAAAAGATATTGAAATGCAGGAAGGTTCGTTAACAATGAAACACACCTCACATCCATCTGGGCTAGCTTCTGGTGATACTATAACATTGTTTAACGCTTTACATATGATGTTTAACCCCTATTCTTGTGCACATGGTACACTTCTCTGCAGAAGCTGTGAAAAAGCAAGATCAAGTACCGCAAGAAGAACAGCTAGGAGGATTGATCATGAGAAACAATCCCAGCTTCAACTCAAGTCATCAAAAATTGTTACGCCTATATATAGCAGACACATCCAAATTCTAAACAAAATTTTTTACAGACAATGATGGAGAATATGACAGGATTTCTCCTGGAGATTTCATAACTCAAATCCCTCAAAACAACACCATTTTCACTGAAAAGAACAGCCTAAACTTTAGAATCAACTAAAATTAGGTTAAAGCAATATAAATTTATCAGTGATTTGTCTAAATCTAATCCAGTTAGCCCAAATAATAAATGCCCCACTCAAATACTCAGCTCTAAATAAGTCAAACAGCAAACCCAGTTACTCAATATCAGCATTCCTAGCGAAAAATAATCATACAAACGAATGAGCTGTTGAGTAAATAATAAAAGGAGGAAGAATCTGGAGCTCGAATCTCAGAAGATGACTCGTACAAGTAACAATTTCATAGATTTCGGTGAATAAAAACAAAATCAGACCCGGATTCGCAGGAAACTCACCCCAGATGAAGCTTGTGAAATCGAAGAATGAAGTTAAAAAGCTGAATTGAATTGAGGTTCGTTTATTAGTTGAGAAGCTTTACTTGCTGAGAATTTATTCTTCAGTTGTAAAAAATTAATGTTGCCCCATGCACCAAGCCACCAAGTTCCATTCAAACACCTTTCTTTTTACCGAATTTATGCGACTTGTTTTTCTTATTATTATTATTATTGTTATATTATTATTTTTAGCGAATTTATGCGACATTTTTTTCTTATTACTTTAATCTATCCGGCATCTATATCATGAAAATACCTACTTGCGATTCTTATAAAATTTTAATAAACCAAACTCATTTATTTTACAAAAAATATTATATAGTAATTACTTTGACTAAGTAATTTTTTAATATCCAACAAATTCGTAACTTACCAGTCAAATTTCTGTTTTCTCGTTACAGTCAACTTAAATAATCATTAGTTTTAAAGTTTAAACTCAATCAATTATGAGTTTGGGATAATCTATGTTATCGTACAAACTTGTCAGACTGTCAAATCATCCAGGAGTGTCAAATCCACGATCATAATCCATATTTTATTCTAACGTTCATTCATTAGTAATCCATGTCTATTTAAAGTAATCCGAACATGTATTCACAAAAGAATCGAAAACTTTTAGCTAATGTTATCCAACTAAGTATTTATAAACTCTTGTTCATTTATTTAAAACCAAAAAATAAATCTCTTCATTTTCGTATCTTTTCTCATATCCCTAATAATTTTTTCTACCATAACGTAGGCTCTCGGTCGAATAAAAGCTTTATTCCCTCGACAAAAAAACACTTCCTTATAAAGCTGTATATATGTGGTTGCGTTGAAGAAGTGTACTTCGTCGAGTTATTGCGGCCATTAATTTGCAGTTGAAAAACCTGAATAATAAGTAAAATTGTATATAAAGGTCAACAAATTCTCTATTGTTCGTCAAAATTATACCAATTTTTTGAAAATTAGAAAAGTTGAACTACTGTATTTCTCGATATTATAGTTCAACCAATATCGATCATATTTATGTGTACGAATTTATACGTTCGCACGCACCTAAAAGACCAAATATAGATTTTATTGAAGTAAACACTCTAAAAACTTGTGAATCAGACCTTATCAATAACTTATCAAATCTTTAAAAAATCCCCTTCTGTTTAATGTATCAGACCAACCTCTTATAAACTAAATACTTTATCAAAGATAAACCTCTTCCAAATTATTTTGTTGATTTAATAAAAAAAAACTATAAATCGAGAAAGCCAATTAAATTACATTAAGGCTAAAAGCTGTAACAGAAATCAGAAAGAGACATTTGCACCGTCCAGGATCAGATTCATATATCACTGGATAAACAAAAAAGCCCGACCAATTGAATATTGTTCTGCTGGGGTTTTCTAAATTACAAAATTTTGATATGGACGATGTTGTGAAATAATACTATTAAAATTAGCGATTCAAATGGATTGCGACTTCTGACTCGTGACAACACAATAAAAGAAGACAAACGATAATAGGACCCTTACATGTTGCTTGTTAATTTTTGTTGCTTTTGCTTTAATGCTTATTAATTA
Source organism: Cardamine chenopodiifolia (assembly GCA_963922655.1). Classification (NCBI taxonomy): domain Eukaryota; kingdom Viridiplantae; phylum Streptophyta; class Magnoliopsida; order Brassicales; family Brassicaceae; genus Cardamine; species Cardamine chenopodiifolia. The sequence continues at coordinate 2,275,029 of OZ000467.1, forward strand.
TCTATTATGAAAATTAAATGTTTGTTTTTTCTTGTGTTTAATATATGAGTAAAATCCGTCTGACAACAATTTAACTATAAAACAAACAATTATTCGAATGTAGGTTAAGAACTTTATGTAAAATGGCCTTAAACTAATGAGTAAGGAAGAGAGAAAAAACTTTAAATAATTTGATTAAAGTGAGAAATCTGGTGAAGCGGTTGAAACCCCAAAAAAATAAAATTGGTGAAGTGGGTGTCATGAAACGTATGAAGAGAAGGGAAATGGGGCTGTGATGTTTGTTGTCTGTCTCCGGCCGCTGATTTCGTATTATTTTACTTATATGACATTAAATGTTGGAAAAAGGATACAAAAAATTATGAAATATAGTTATATACATATGTATATTTTAATTTATTTACTCAGCACGAAACTTGGTTTGTGGTGCACTAAAAATTTGGTATTGAACTTTTTAATAGTAAGGCCCGTTGGATAATTTCTTGAATTTAATGGTTTGGGTAGCCCATATCTGCCTAAAAGCCCATATTCAGAAAAAGTATGACTACGTGCAACTGTGTTTCTATCTTCTGTCGAGGATAGAGTTGGGATTGCATGTTCCGTTAAGATTCGTCGGACCTTTTTTAATTTACTATACTACCCTTCATCCCTCCTACTAGCAATCGGGAGTATTTTAGTAAATTTGCATTAAAAAACTGGAACATGTTCAAAGACTCGTAGACTCGCTCGGTAGCTCGAAAACAAAACAATGGAGACGCCAGTTCTCGGACTTGAACTACGATGTCCTCATCTCTTTAACACTCACTCTTGGTGCTCTTCCTCTTTCTTTCTTCCCACCGTATCCGTACGAATTCTCGCGGCGGTGACGACGACGGCGGCATATACCGTCGTTGAATCACCGGCGACCGTAGCAGAAGAAGCTCCTCGTTCGAAGCGTCATTCCAATTCCTACCTGGCGAGAAAATCCGCCATTTCTGAAGTTCAACGTTCTCCTGATTTCCTCTCTTCTCTGCAGAGGTTTCTATTTATCACACAGCACTTATCTTCACTCTGCTTCAAATTCTGTGATAATCTGTTTTCATTTACTCCTGTCAACATTTTCTTCAATATATTATAGACGAGCATTATTTTTAAATGAGCACTTATCGTTTACCTGAAATTATTTTCTTTAACTGTGAATTGTATTCTAAATAGAACCAACCAAAAGTCTCTAGAGTGTCCAGTTCTAAAGTAGATGCAGTGTCTGAAACGGAATGGTCTACAGGATGTTAAATTGATCAACTTTTCAAACTGGGGAAAGTGAGTTGACCACTTTATGAATGAATGATGAATCAATGCTAAGGAATGTGTGGTAAACGAAAGAGCCTAATACATTGAATCTAACAGTAGTCTTTCTACTCCATAGTCGAGTTATCAGGATCTTTCTTATGCTGTTTCTCATGATATTACTGTCTTCTCTGTAGATTAGCTAGAGTTTTGAAGGTGCAAGATTTAAATGTGATTTTGCGTGATTTTGGAATCTCTGGACGATGGCAGGATCTCATACAGGTTTGTTGATTTGAACATAGATTCATTAACAGTATTATACTACTATTTTTTCCTGCAGAAGCAAGAGTTCGAAGGTGTGAATGATCAATTGTTTTTATTTCCTTTTTGCAATTTTTGTAGCTCTTTGATTGGATGCAACAAATGGATAGATTAGTGTTTCAACTTACAGCAGCTGCATAAAGTTTGTGGGGACAAAAAATGTTTCCAAGGCTCTAGAAATATACCAGAATATTCCAAACGAGTCAACCAAAATCAATGTCTATATATGTAACTCCATTCTTAGTTGTCTGGTCAAGAATGGAAAGCTTGACAGCTGCATTAAATTGTTTGATCAGATGAAGCGCCATGGTCTGAAACCAGATGTGGTTACGTATAATACGGTATGCCAGCTGAAATTTTCACTACATCAGTAAATGACAACATATTTCGCATATTTTCTTCACTTGAAGCTTAAAACGATTATTCTCCCTTTCACCTGTGATTTTGATCCTTTAGCTGATTGAAACGTACTGAAAATGTTTCTGCATTTAGGGATTATTAAGTCTAGCTGAAAGAACCATGACTGCACTGCTTATGCTACATCTCATTTTGTTTGGCTTTCTCTTTGATGTCTTCCTAGCTGCTTGCAGGTTGCATCAAGGTAAAAAATGGATACCCTAAGGCTATGGAACTTGTTGGAGAGCTGCCACATAACGGAATACAGATGGACCGTGTCATGTATGGGACTGTCTTGGCCATTTGTGCTTTAAATGGCCGATGTGAAGAAGCTGAAAACTTTATCCAGCAGATGAAAGTTGAAGGCCATTCACTCAACATATATCATTACAGCTCTTTGCTCAATTCTTTTTCTTGGAAAGGAGATTACAAGAAAGCTGATGAGCTGATGACCGAGATGAAATCAATAGGGCTAGTGCCAAACAAGGTTTGTTTTTGTCAATATTTCTCATCTCATGCAATCATTGAAGTATAGTGCGGTATTTTGTCTCCTGTGATTGATGGATTTGTGTGAACGACTTGATATGACTTGCCACAACCATTATCTGCACACAACACTCCCTAAAAAGTATCCATGATAAAAAAATGAGACCTGGTTTAGATGTCACGTTGTATTGAAACACATGGTTTAGATGAAAATTCTATTTAAACATGGTTCAGATTTCTCATATTTCTAGATAATTTCAGTTTTTAAAGCCTGTAGCTTCATACTCCTAGGTAGATTGAATGCGTTCCTCCATATTCTTTCTAGCTTTCTCTTATTCCTATATGTTATAAAAAAGGATTTCGGTGGTATTTCATATGTTCGATAGTTCCTTACCGTGTTAATTACCCAATTTTGGTCATTGAGATTCATCGGCAATACAGATTAAGAGTGAGATTGGTTCTATCAGTAATTTTGATTTCTTCTTGCTTGTATAAATAACACTTAACTGAAAATATTTGCAGGTGATGATGACAACTTTACTGAAGGTTTATATTAAAGGAGGGTTGTTTGATAGATCAAGAGAATTACTTTCTGAACTTGAATCTGCAGGGTCTGCTGAGAATGAGGTAGTTAGACAATATTTTATTCAGAAAAGCTGGCTGTATATATTCTAGAAAAGAGCAATATAAATCTGGCTGGAAATTTTTAATTTGTGCAAAATGCGGAATGGAGTAAAATGCACTGAAACTTATTATGTTGTGGCGATCAGTGGACAAATTTTGGTTACATTATAGAAAACATAGCTTATTGGTATGATTGCTATCATGGTATAAACATATTTAGTTGGACTCATATAGTGTTCCTATTTACCCGGCAATTATCTTATGGTCCAAACATTTTCTCTAGAGGCCATATTGTATATTGATGGATGGTCTTTCAAAGGCGGGGAAGTTAGATGAAGCGAAGTCAATATTTGATGATATGAAAGGGAAAGGTGTTAAATCTGGTATGTTTTTTTACTGATGATTGATGATTAGCTAGCTAGTTAGTTTCATATTTCGTTCTGGAATCTTCCTCTGGTTGCTGCTTTAATTTTTGGGATATAATTCCATTGCTGTCCCTGATAGGATCAGGAATGTTTTGCAATCATATCTTCTGCCCCTCTTGGGATAAACACTATCCACTAGACTCAATTCAGGATTTTGTCAACAACTTGGATTGAAAACTTCTTTATTAGATTTTTTAGAATTTGAGCTTTTCTCAGATTTTTCAGAACCTGATAAAGAAACCAGCAAGGAGTATGTAATTCTCCAATTTCGAATCACTACAGATTTTAAGCACATGACCGAACCAATTTTGATTTTCCGGTATTTCTAGCCAATGATGTCACTTTTCTGTTTCAGATGGCTATGCCAACAGCATCATGATATCTGCTTTATGTCAAAGTCAGTGTTTCGAGGAGGCAAAACAACTGTCAAGGGACTCTGAAACCACTTATGAAAAATGCGACTTGGTAATGTTAAACACAATGCTCTGCACCTATTGCAGAGCAGGAGAAATGCAATGTGTTATGCGAATGATGAAGAAAATGGATGAGCAAGCCGTTAGTCCTGACTATAATACTTTCCATATCTTAATCAAATATTTCATCAAGGAGAAATTGCACCTGCTTGCGTACCAAACCATACTTGACATGCATAGCAAAGGCCACCGGCTTGAGGAGGTAACTAGCATCAAGGCATTGCTCGTTTTTGGTGTTCTGATATAGAAATCTTGCTTCTTAGCTTTTCTTGTCTTTGATTTTTTTGGTAAGTAATGCGAGAGACAATGATAAATTTGCATTAAAAATTTAGCTCGATTTCACAACTTGTTGAAATTTGCAGGAACTTTGTTCGTCATTGATTTACCAACTTAGCAAGATCAGAGCTCACTCAGAAACATTCTCAGTCTACAATATGTTGCGATACAGCAAAAGAACTATCTGCAAAGAGCTGCATGAGAAAATTCTTCACATTCTAATCCAAGGGAATCTCCTTAAAGATGCATATGTTGTAGTGAAGGTTTGAAATCCCTCTCTCAGGCAAATGTTAACATTCGGTCCATTGTGTGAACGGTCTAATTTGGTCATAATGCTGTTTCAGGACAATGCAAAGATGATCTCACAGCCTACTTTAAAGAAATTTGGCAGGGCTTTTATGACCTCGGGAAATATTAATTTAGTGAACGATGTTCTGAAGGTCTTGCATGGTTCTGGCCACAAAATTGATCAGGTAAATAACTGACCGGGAACAATTTAGAGTTATATTTTCAACGTTTTGCTTGGAGATAATCTACATTACAGTTGAATTATCCTAGAAATCACAAAAAAGGTTTCGTTCTTTGGTCATACTGGATCTCATTTCTTCTTCTTTCTTACCTGGGCTGTGTGTTGTTTTGTTTTCAGGTTCATTTTGAGATTGCAATTTCTCGATACATTTCGCAGCCCGATAAAAAGGAATTGCTTCTTCAACTTCTACAGTGGATGACTGGTCAAGGATATGTTGTTGACTCCTCCACAAGAAACATCATTCTCAAGAACTCTCATTTGTTTGGTCGATTACACATCGCAGAGATCTTGTCAAAGCATCATATCGCCTCAAGGACAATGATTAAATCTCGATCCAAGCGGAAATTTAGAGGTAAGAGGTAAATAATAATGTAAATTTTCTGTTTCTTTCTTATCTAGAATTTAATAAATGTATGTTTCATGAAATAGACAATGTGAATCGCAATTTACCAAGTTTTGAGTTTTGACTAAACGGTTAAGGTTTACGTTGTTTATATATAACAAATGGAACTACTTCAAATTCAATAAAACAAGAACTCGTAATAATTCACAGACTATTTTAAAGCAGATTCGACTCACCACAACAAAACACAAATAACGGATCATAGCAGAACAAGCAGAAAACAGTATATGGAATTCAAAAAATAACGAGAGTTACCTTCTCTGAATCAGCTCTGCAACTAGTTTCTCTGTTCACGACGTTCTTTGGAGAAGAGCGATGAATTTTGTTATTAGTGGTCACACTTGATAAATTGAGCATTGGTAATGTGTTGGACTTTGTAGTAATCTTCTCTACCTGGCGCCAATTTCTCTGTCCACTCCCTCTTCAGTTCCTTTACGGAAGTTATGTACTTGAGCCCTTCCGGAAGTTCATTCAACTTTCTACATTTATCTGTAGTCAAAGTACGAAGACATGGCATTTCTTCTACTATCCACTCTTCCAACTCTTCTTGTTCAGATAGTTTCAGAGCACATAATTGAGGAAATCCACCTTTTGAAAACACCGTTGTATTCCCGACAAAAGCACCACATGTTAACACAACTGACTTCAGATAAAGTAACTTTTCTAAAATCGGCATTGGATCCTCCTCCGTGTTGCATCGCATTAGCCATATGTGTGCAAGGTGGGGAGGGAAGCAATCTTTATCAGGAAACCTTGACATATGCATCGCCAACACTAAATCCTTTAGATGGATACAATCTAGAATGATTTCTCCCCCATGATAAGCCACACGAGGTTCTTGTCTATCATATACACGAAGCGCCTCGAAGAGGTCTCTCAATCCACCGAGAGATGATGATAGAGTTTCAGAAGTACACCTGTTACTGCTAAATACATTGAGCTCCCTGAGCTTCTTCATATGAAGGTCCACTAGACTAATGTGCTTTGTTGAAAAATTCAACAAAGACTTTAGGTTTACAAGATCACCCAATTCCAACTTTGTTTTCTCATGCATAAAATGAGGTAAGTGAAGGTACCTAAGTTCTTGCATCTCTTTCAAAACATTTGGCACATGAACTGGTGATGCCACAACAACACGTAAGTTCAAATAGAACATAAACTTTAGCTTCCGTAGAGAAGAAGGTAGATAAGATAATCCAGTCTTGGATAAGCTCTAGAATCTCAAGTGGATGAGCTCTCCAATGCTGGAAGGTAACTTCCCTCCTTCAAACTTTACCCTAGAAAGATGCAACACCCTGAGCAATGATAAACATCGGAAGCCTGGAGCTGACTGTATACAAAAGTCATCCTCACCTCCAAACAACAAAAGAGATCTGGCTTTTTAATGGTTTTTATGTACTACCATATTCAATGCATTATTACCATGTATGGGGAGTCTACGAGATCTACTAGGATAGTGAGCATTGATGGTAGAGGTGGATGAAGGGACTTTGAAGATTTGTAGGAAGTTCTCTCCTTTGGATTTTGATATACATAGCTCTCTCATCATGTCATGCATTTTACAAGATTCTATTCTCGAAGCAAAATAGCTTTTCTCAACAATAACCATATTTCTCCTCACTAGCTCTTTTATGTAGCCTTCTCCACTATCTCGGATGGTTGATCCATCGTAAAATGATGTTATGATTCCTTCTGCAGCCCAGCAATTGAACAATGCCTTCACATTTATCGTTTAGTCTTCGGGATAATGGGCTAGGTAAAGGAAGCAATACTTTTAAACAAATGGGTAAATCTTCATAGCTCAGACACAATACTCGAAAAGCCGAGAATTGAGATTGTTGTCATCTAAGCCAGATTTTCCTACAATATGAGTTTTAATATTGTCATATACTCTTTTCCATTCGGGGACTGTATGTTTCTTAGCTAATAACCCTCCTAGCACTTTAACAGCTAACGGTAGTCCTCCACAATATGTGACCATTTTCTTACCCATGACATCCATTTCTTCATCAAACCCTAAATTCTGCATACCATCACAAGGTAATATTATTTAAGATTTGTGCCTTAAAATAAATAAGTTGCTAATTTTATGACTGCCGGAGAGGATTGGACGTGTGGGGAAAATTTGGTCAATTAATCTAGAGGATTGTTGATATAAACATCTGAAAGGGAAATTACGCTTCTTGGTCTTAATTATGCATACCAGTTTCGTCTCTACTAGGGAACATTATCCTCTCACGTAACTCCCAACTTTGATCGGGAGTAAGGATTCTTGGTCTAAAGGCAAAGCAAGTTGGATCTGCATGTAACCCAACACCCTCATTGCGAGAAGTAAGTAGTATCTTCCAACCTGCAAAAACATATTATACTCTCTTTACAATCATTTGTGTTAAACAGTAAGTGCCCTATGTATGTAACATATGAGCTAACCTCTTTTCTGCGGAAACACTGCTTTAATTCGGTCCCTTCTTTCCATACATCATCAAGGACAACTGGTGTGTATATTCATCCATCTGCAAAATACCCCCATCATGTGGTCGAAGTTCTAGCAAGATCCTTCGCCAGACATGCTTCCGTGTAAACTCTTGCGAAAGACAAACCCATGCGAATCCATCAAAATGACATCGTACCATGTCATGATGAAAGACTTGTCTTGCGAGAATGGTTTTACCATTCTCCGCTACATGACCAACCAATTCTTCAACACTCTGTTCCACCCCCCACACACACAAAAAATTGCTTGCAGAATTGTTGGGAAATGTTTATCAGATCTCCCTTTTCTCCCTTTGTCTATCCTGCGTAGACAGCGAATGGCCACTACCAATAATCTTTTGGATCCCTAAACTTTGCATTCCCCCAATCACTTCAGAGATCCTCTTAGTTATGCCTTCAATATCTGAAGCAAACTTCCGACGATCCACTAAGAAGCAAGCAAGTCTTTTCACACGCTTCTTGATCCCTTTTTGTTTCCCTCTTACTTCTTTCAGAAGAAAGATTTCAATTATGTCCTCAGCATCATAAAATGTCCTTGACATCTTCCAAGAAGTTTCTCACCCTTTCACTTCCATGTTTCTTGGTATCTGCATCTTCCAGCAACGACTGTAACCTTCTCAGCTGATGCTTTAATCCATCAACTTGCTCATCTATTCCAATCAATCGCACAGATTCTCAATATATGGTTGGTTACAAAAACTAAACCAATAATTGGGAAACATTATACTTGGAAAGATCATCAAGGAATTCAGTATCTAATAAATAGTTTATACAATCTACTAAACATAAAGGTACATCGAGTAGGCCATAGAAGTTTACAAAAAGTGCAGCAAAAGTTATTTACAATTAACACTTCAGTGGTCACAACTTCACCAAGGTAATACTCTTCCCTCTGGTCGTATCTCCGACCCATCTTCGTCTTCAAAATCAAAATCAGGCTTCTCTATGACCATGCCTACTCCATATCCATCTACGCATTCACCAAGACGAACCTCATTGCTTTTGTTTCTCACTGTTTTTTTGCAGGACTGGCTTGGGCTCACTTCGAAATCATCAGCCTCTGCTACATTTGGACTAATGTTCTCGTCTCTTCTTCTCTTCCCTGAATCAGGACTGTTGTAGCTGATAATGGAGTCTTTCTTATTGGTTCCGTAGTACTCGTTCACCGTTGACTCTATTGTTTCCAACAAACGATCTCCATACTTGCTTACTTTGGCCCTGAAAGAGAGTTTAAAGATCCACATCATGATCAACACTTTTGGGTTCTTCTTCATTACATTGGTGATTAAGAGTAGAGGTTTTATGAGCAAAATCAACTTACTTCCCCAGGCCATTGATTTCAAGGAGTTCCTCTTTGGTTCTCGGAATTCGTCTGCTTATCTGCTGAAGCGTTGAATTGCTGCCACCAAAAACACAGATTTTGTGGGGTACGAATCAAATTGACCATGATAAAGCAAAAAACTTGGAAGATGGGAAGCGAAATGGTTCTGCGGAGTTACATGAATATATGATATGCCATGACACCATCAGGGGCTTCTTTGACAATAGCAGTACGAAGCTTCCTCAAGGCTGTGTACATGTTGGCAGAGAGATTCTAGAGAAAAAGATCATCGAACCAACCTCAGCAATTCAGATTGGTAGATTAATGTCAACAAAAAAAAAAAGTCTGAACTACAAAGAGATATACCAAATCTTTTGGAGGAGCATCTTCTGTTGAAAGTGGAAGAGTACTTTGCTTCTCCGATGTTAGCGGACCTTTTGCTGGGGTTGCCCCAGGTTTACTTGGCTTTACTACTTTTACAGAAGAAGGGAATCTGCAACAGATTATGGAAGTCTTAGCTAAAGTAATTTTTAACAAGCCGTTAACACATAAAGCAAGCACAAGTAATTGCAATAATTTGCTTGAAACTAGTTCATGTGAACCTTAAACAAAGATATAAGCGCAAAGTCAAACCTCATCATTATAGTCTGGCTTCCAGAAAATAGTAAGGCAGCCTTTGCTTTATTCACCTAGATACAAATAGATAAATAGACGTTAGGTGGGTCAAATTGATCAGTGTTTCATTTAGCTTACTATCATCCTTAATCATCAATGAGAGGGAGAAGCGACGTGGAAATTATTCACAATTAGTACCTTGAGCAACGACGACACAGTTCCATACATATCACTTTTCCTAACATCTTCCACAAGAATGTCCTCTGTTACGAGATAGTGCATGATACGAGAGACTTCAATTTTGGATAAATGTTTTCCAGCTCCATGGAGCTGCAACGTCTCGTGTCTGTGTTTCTTGACCTAGATGCAAAGAAGACAGTTATTTTTCAAAAGATCAAGCACACTGATTGGATTGCTGGGGTTGAGAAGCCAAGACATTCATTAAAAATTAGTCTTTACCATATATTTAAAAGACACCATGTTTTATCACGCGCACAGGGTTTAATATTTAGCATAATCCGGAAGAAAAACAGAATATATGTGTAGAATATCTCCTAAAGCTTGAAGGAAATGTGGATTATAATTATTATTAGTGCATACCATTTGGTTTAAGGAACCTCTGTAGACTTCGAGAATATGAGCTGAAGAAAACCTTTCTCCTGTTTGCTTCACCAGTTCAACCTGAGCAACACACAGAAGTCAGAAAATAGTCTGAAACGTGACCAATAACAACACATCTAATAAGTGATATACAGGATGAACTTTTAATGATTTCTATACCAGTTGCCTTGTGATCAAGGTGACATCTTTGTCAATTAAACTCTGATTACTGCAACAATTATCACATGTATTTTTGCAGTTTGTCGAATCGAACTTTTCCCCTAAATGCAACAGTTGTAGGAAACGTCGGCAGTCCACCTCATTTTCGCAGTAACTAACCTGAAGCAATAAAATTTGGAGAAATATCCCAGCAGGTATACCATTGAAAGGAAAAAAAAGATTCTTCACGTTAAGTACCATGCGGAGAAGGTTTTCAGTATTCGTTTCAAGAATCCTCCCTGAACTTGCTACACGATTATACCCAGTAGCCATGGGACTTTGGTCAACTCCTCCTTGGCTAATCATATGCTTAACTCGTATCTGAAATAATATTGTGTATGCATAAACATGACCAAGAGCAGAATGATGAAAGATGAAAGAGATTAATTGTTCCAGACTAATACAGTGGATAAGAATCAGAAAAAAAAATACAATATGTTAGTTTATAGCGACTTACATAGTCGCCATATCCGTAATACAAAACACAAGATGCCCGCTGGCCATCCCTGCCTGCACGACCGCATTCCTTGATGTATAAGAAATATAAGTTATGTGAATTTCTAGAAGAAATACCAGTATCTGGGTTTATGTGAAATCAGTTAAATAAGATTTGCATGATTGATTGTATAATTAAATACCTGATGATAGCCTTCTATAGACTTCGGGAGCGAATGATGAATAACAAAGCGGACATCAGGCTTGTTGATTCCTGGAATGTGCAATGTTAATGGGCAGCAACATTGAATGAATTAAAGCATCATTAGCAAAAACCAGTACCCATTCCAAATGCCACAGTAGCACATATTATATTGATTTCGTCCTTGCTCCATTGTGTCTGTATAAAGGCACGTTGATCAGGCTCCATACTGCCATGATAGAATGCTGCTTTATGACCAAACTCCTGAAAAGTAGTATCCAATTCTACGTTCAAACATAATATTTGTGGTATGCACAGGACTTGATAAAGCTTCAATATACAAATGACCAACCTGCAACCTTTCAGCGACTTTTTCGCAGTCCATTCTTGAAAGACAATATATAATTCCACATTCATCAAAATGTTTTTCCTTAATAAATTTGTCAATATCTTCCAGACACTTTTTTGTCTTGGGAACAACGGAATACCTGCAAACTTCTTGGTAAACATCATTCTGGAATATATATATATGGTTTTATGTAGTTTTACTTTACCATAAATTTGGGCGATTAAAACTTTGCCGGAACACAACACAATTAACAAGGCCAAGGGCTTGCACAACATCTTCTTTAACACTGGCGGTTGCGGTAGCTGTTAAAGCTAACACGGGAATGTTGGGAAACTTCTGCTTCAGAATACCAAGACTCTGCGTATTCAAAATATTTTTGGTGGGTAAAAAAGGAAAGTTATGTTTCTCAAAAAAGTGAGAGAGGTGCCTTGTTTGAAGCTTAGGATGGCCTAACCTGGTAGTCTGGTCGAAAGTCATGCCCCCATTGGCTCACACAATGAGCTTCATCAATAACAAACCGAGCAAGCAAACTACGAGAATTTAAGTTCTCAAGATGCCTCAGAAGAGAATCGCTCCTGTAGTCAAGAAAGAGATACTTCTTAGCATTAATTGTGAGGTGAGGCATTAATTGTCTACATCTACGCTAATACCCATCTAGAATTAGAAGAAACCTTTAGTCCTCTGGTAGTACTGCATAATTCATACACCATAATATATCCTACCCGAAGCTACTAAAAGAGGAATACAGAAGGAAACAAAAAGCAGAGAGAGGGCTTTATATATAATAAATAACAACTCACTTTGCCACTTTTTCAGGTGTGACATATAGTAATTTGTACTTAGAATGCTCGGAATTCAGCTCCTGAAGGATCTTCAGTTGTTCAGCCCATTCCATGCCGGCACTTAGGGAAGCAGCAGGTATATTGGCCTGTAACCGTGATTCAGAGATCAAAGAGTGAAATGGAACGAATTCTCTATGAGAATAATTTATCAATGAAACAGAAGATACAAATAGAATCTCTGGGGGTTGCTAAGTGTTCACCTGCAATAGGTTCATTATCTGGTCTTGAATAAGTGACACAAGTGGAGAAATGACTAATGTTATTCCTCCACAGATCAGAGCGGGGAGCTGCCAAAGAATATGTTAGAAAACAGCTTGAAGAAAATAACTTGAAACTTCCATCTCTTTGCGTAGGATGTATACAAAAATCCCAGTGAAAAACAAGATGTAGATTGAAGAATCAAAGTGCAATTAAAATGTAATGGTTTTAAGTATAGTGACCTGATATGTCAAACTCTTCCCTCCTCCAGTTGGCATCAAAACAAAAACATCAGAGCCACTCATTGTTGCATTGATGATTTCTCTCTGGTTAGGTCGAAACGAGTGATTTCCAAACACTTTTTTGTTATTAACCTGAACGTTGCAAGGTAACACATAAGCACGTGGAATGTAAGTACACAAAGAAAAGGGAAACTCAGCTAATCACCTCCAATTTTCTTGTCCAGGGAAAATCACGACTGCTCCACTTCATGTCATTTGAACCTTCAGTGTAGGTCACGTCAATAATCTTCGGAACATATTGTTCTCTCTCTACAGGAGCAGATGAAAGACCATTTCTATCTACAGTAAATGAGGAATCTCTTGGCATGTTCCAGCTATCACAGGCATATCTGCCTTGGTCACTGATATGTGCTCGAAAATCAGTTTGTGGATGATCCATTTTATAATTTGTTGATTTAGGTGTTTCATATTGGGAAGTACGAGTAGCTGTAGATGACAAAAACTGAGATTTTAGCCTTTCTTTATCTCGGATATGGTTCTCGAGCTGCTGAATTTGCTTCTTCAGTTGTAACCTAGCAACAACACAAGTTCTGATACATTAGGAACTGACCAAAAGTCAAGAGATACTCGCAGTTGTGATACCCTTAAATACTCAAACTCAAGAAACAAATGCATTTTCTATTATTTCTTTAAGCCTAATCCTTCTCGCTGAATTATTCTGATAAATTTTGCTAGGTAACATACAAAAGCATCTGAAAGGAAGCTAATTTTATTGCTCTTACAGAAAAAGGCAATTTTAACAGCCCAGAAAACAGGAACAAAATTGATTGGGATATAGACCTCTCTTGACGAAGCTGTTCAACACGATCAGGACTCAGGTCAGTAGCATCATCAAGAAGTTCATTTGATATTGCAAGCAACACGTCCTTCATTTGTTCCACATGGGTTGAAGCTTCTGGACAAAGCCCTAGCTGAGTGATACCAATATTAACCAAAATGAGAAAAACAGTGGGTTCCAAACCACTGAAGAAAAAAAAAGGGAAAAGCAGTAGTCATACCTTTATTCCATGACTACAGTTGGAACATAATTCAGGAGGCAGACAACACTCTTCTTCTCTTCTGGAAGCAATTATATCCGCAGGTGGAGTTCTCAACGGACAATTAGATACTGATGGCTGAGGAGTACTTGTTGAATGGTAGTGTTCCATTACAATTTGGTCAACATCAATATTCTGCATTACAAAGTGTTAAAATGCTTGAGTTGATGTATTTTTCACAAGACTTGATAAAACTAGCTTGTTTACATGGAGTACCACATAAGGATAAACGATGTGCTACTTTCACCAACAACATTACCTTGAGTATGTCATCATCATCAATATTATCAAGACATGCTTCTCCAGATTCCAACTGCCCAGCTGGGAATGCAGGATTCGTGAATGATTTCTGCACACCATTTAGATGTGTGCAGCTGGGTTCTGATTCTCTGACCTTATTGTTTACCCGTGGAAACTTTTCAGAAATTATGTTATCATCACCATGGACAGAGGAAGGGAAACTGTGAAAAGATCTTCCAGTTCCTGAAACATTCACTGGACATTGGTTTTGTCGACTGTTCGAATAAAAAGTACCATCAGTGCTAGATATAACTTTCACAGTGGATCTCTCGCTTGCAGAATATGAGCCATTGGTGCCGCCATCATCAACAGGGGGAGTAACGCCAGGTCTTAGGTAAGCATTATTTATTGAGAGACTTGAAAGAGCACGCCAAGCCTGCCAGCATGGGATACCAATAACCATCATATATGTACAGTTCATGAAAAGAGGTCTATCTAAAAGGGGAAGGTCTACCAGAAACTAGGGGAATCTAGGAACTACAATGAGATAAATTGTTTACACAAAGAAATGGAAAGAGAAAAAGAAAAACATGTAATGAAATCCCAACTTATGACGAGGGGAATGCATCAGTTAAAAATTTAAATCAACACCACAATCTCCTTTCATAAAATATTACCTTTGCAATTTGCGGGTGCGCCAAAGTATGCACATTCACACTGGGAAACGGAATTGACCTAGGAAGAGAGACAACAAGGCTTTTTAAATAATTGTGAATCACTTAGTTGTAACCAGGTTTATGAAGAAGAAAAAGAAAACCTCATAAGATTTCTATCACTGACATACTCTTGCTAGAAACAACAAAGAGAAATATTATGCACATATCATTCAATATTATTTGGGGTAGTTTGGTAGTATGAGAGTCGACCCATACAGAAGCTGAAGCCTCTATTTTGTTCAAAGAAAATAAAAAAACAAAACACGAATAGGCACAAAGAACCAAATGATGCTGGAAAAGCGAGACAATACAATGTGGTGGAAATCATTGAAATTACTGAATTTGTTTGATAGTTTATCTTCAAAAGTTCTATTTCTATGAATCCAAACAGCAGAAAGTACTGGGCCAAATCAAAAGACAATCAAGGAACAAAGACAGAAGGAGATGATTGCTCTCGAAAGAAATGAACATATAGCAATAGTACCTTGCAGCCATATCTCTATTTGTTCTAGGCTTTTGACTTTCTAGAGTGTAAAGGAAATTGGAGCTCAGAAACTTAGATGCGGACGATGGATTGTTGAGCGCCTCTGCATGTTCTGACCAATTCGTCTGAGGACCTTCAGGTTTCTGAACTTCAGGGAGATGACTCCTACTGCATTTTAACAGTTAGTAACGGAGATCAAACAAAAAGAAGAAACTGCCAGAAAATTTTGGAATAAACCAGAGTGTACACGGAAAAGATCATTCTTGCCTCATTTTGATTCGAAATAATCATAGGTTTAACATGCTGAAGAGGTTCCAGTAAATTTCTCTTCCCTTGACACCGCAAGTTTAGTCACTTAATAAAACATAGAAAAAGGAAATTGCATTCAGATTAGTGTGTGCTGATGATAATGCAACAAGAACCGTAAAAAAATTCCACATTATACAATTATCAAAATCTAGTTTGATTTACAGAAATCTGCCAGATTTTAGTTGAGAATGCAACGTCAAACACAAACTCTCCTGAGATACAACGAATCCGCTAATTTTTACACACCAATTTCAAAATTCAAAACGAAACGAAAACCCTATTCGCAGAAAGTAGTCATATTCGCAGGCAGAAGAAAGGGCGAATTGAAAACCCTAGAAATGATTGCGAAACGAAAGACAATACATACATTTGAGATTCAGTGGAGTCTTTTGCTTCTATGCCATCATTTAAACACTCCGACGGCGAAACAATCCGGTATATTGGCAAAGCGAAGTAGAAGATGAAAAGGTCACCACCGACTGAGCTAAAGGCCGTAAAGGATTGCGCGGTTTACTAATGGCGGGATAGCTTCCCTCTCCGTATTTGCAATTCCCAACGCACAATAAAACAATTATTTTTGAATTCTGAACATTCAAATAGATTTTTTTAATTATCGTTTATACAATTTTTTTCAATATTCCAAAATTAGCTTTGTATTAAAATCTTGCATTTTCGGAAAACAAATGGAGGAAAGAATTCTATTTACGGAAACTAAAAATCAAGTACATGAATCCTTTCAAAATATTTATTCGAGGTGACAGTATTTCCAATGTGTAGCAAGGGACTCATCATCAACCTCTGTTTGTTCTTATACTGCAAATTTTACAAATCTCCAGAAGCCAGAACCAAAACCAAATACCAAAGCATATTGTAAATGCAAACACGAGAACAGAGAACTTTTGAGTTTCAACAAACCAACGACAACTTTTTTCTTACACAAACCAAAAATCAAAATCTCAACTGAGTCTGACTTCTCCACTTGCGTGTACTTCCTTTACAGTCTTGTCGTATTCATCTTCATCGTCTTCCTCTTCCTCTACCTCCTCCTCCTCTTCCTCCACGTCTTCCTCCTTTCCCTCTTCATCTCCTCCCCAGCCAAAACCTCCAATGGACCGAGAAACAGGCGGCGGTGTTTTAGCATCAGCCACTATCTTCATGATCTCTTCAACGGTCTGCAGGGAGAAGGTTGGCTTCTCTTTCCTGAAATATGCAGCTTGAGCTGTCTCTGTGAGTTCCCTTGGCAAGTTCTTCAGGAACCATGGGTGTTTCTTGATTTCTGCAATGGTGATCCTCTGTAAAAACAACAAGTAGCTCAATTGTCAAACAAGACCATCATTTAAAAACATTTAGCTCATTTGATATGATGTGTACCTTGACTGAATTGGCAACAAATATACGGGAAAGAAGATGTTTGCAATCTTGTGAGATATGGACGTAGTCTGGGATCTTGTACTGAACAGCCACGATTTTCTGTTTAACAAGATCACACATTGATGAATACGATATGACATACTTAACGCAAGATATGCAGACACATGGCTCAAAAGAAGAAACCTACTTGTATTGTTTTCCTGAAGTTTTTGGGGTCCTCCTGGTCTTCAAATGGGTATGCTCCAACCAGCATGACATAAAGAGTCACACCACAAGACCATACATCAGCCATCTGATAGATGGAAAAATATTACAAATCTTAGCGACTTCCACAAAAATAACTATCCAAATTGAAAGGAAAAAAAAAAGTAAAGAGCATGTCAGTTTCATAGAAACCCCATCAGTTTATGTAAGTTCATTGCATTTTGCATGATGCCTGATTTACCTTGCCATCATATTCTCTCCGAGAAAGGACCTCAGGTGCAATATACGCTGGAGTTCCAACTGTTGATTTGGGCCTCGAGTGCAGCAGAGAGGACTACAAAAGAAGAATGACAAATCACTTGACAATGCTTTACGAGGCAATCACAAAAGAGGATCTCATTGACAAAGGCAGAACTTGGCTGCTTTTTTATATTGCCAGACCTTGGAATAACCAAAATCGCAGATTTTCAGAAGTGGAGCAGGGCTTCCATCCAGGAGCGTATTCTCAAGCTTCAGATCTCTATGGCATATTTGCTGCGACAAAATGGACACAAGGTGACCAACAGGATTGAAAAACAAAACGATTTCAAACATCTAAGGAATTTGCAATCTTCCTTAAGTCATTTCTCTGCCTTACCATAGCATGACAATAGCTAACACCTGATATCAGCTGCTGGAAGAAGTATCTCGCCTGCAGAAAACCAAAAAGGATCAGAAAGAAGGACTGGATCTCATCAAAGCAGCAGACAGATGATGAGTTGCATAGGTCCCATATCCCAATTTTTTCATGAGCAATAAGTTAATAACAAATAAAATAAAATTTACATGTTTTCTGTTCTTCCTTTCCTCCTAGTCTATCCAAAGACCATACAGAACTCCAAAAATTATGCTACATAGTACTAGCATATTAGCAAAAACACGCCACAATTTCAAATGCCAAGCTCACCTCATCCTCACTAAATCTTCCAGCACTGCATATACGTTCAAATAGTTCACCACCAGCAGCATATTCCATGGCAATGGCAAGATGGGTTGGAGTCAACACCACCTGTGAAATCCATAAACCCCACGTATGTAAGATGAAAGCTATTAGATGATCAACTTGCGTAGCTTTCATCAAATCAAGAAGACCACCCATGTCAAGCAGTAAGAAATTCACTAACCTCCTTAAACCGAATTATATTTGGATGGCGAAGTGATCTGTGATTTATGATTTCTCTTGCCACGTTCTCGTCAATCTGTATCCAAAAACAACAAAGCCAATACTCCTTCTACAAATCTTCAGAAGAAAATAATACAAATCTAAGATTACTAACGCTACATTTGTTTTTACGTTAAACATTCAATCAGCTAAAGATTTCATGAGCAAAATAAAATTCACTTTTTCTCCTAAAAACGAAGTCAATCTTATTATGCTTATCTGGGTATAGGATCATCAGCTCATAGAGAGCAATGACACACATAAACAGATATGAGTAAGTAATTGCAGATAAGGAATATATAGAGACGGACCTTAGGACCACGCTCGATGTACTTCATTGCAACAAGTTCCTTAGAGTTTTTGACCTTCATTAGCCTGGCGACTCCAAAATTCCCAGCACCTATGTCTTTCACCAGCTCGTACTTCTCCATTATCGCTTGACAACCCTAATTCCAAACACAGAAAACAGAAAGCAAAACAAAAGAAACCCAAAAAAAAAATCCAAATTCTCGTTAAAATTCAACTCCAGTTTCAAGCCCTAGCAGCTAAGAATTTCACGTGAAATCATAAAAACGAGACAAAACCAGACAGTATCCCAAAATCAAGGATTCCGAGATCTCGCGAAAAAGGAAAGAGATGACGATGGAAGGTAATTGAGATTTAGATTGGAGAGATTTGAAGGCAAAGCGAAGAATCGACTCTTTTTTTTTTTTTGAAGTGAAATTATAAGAGATGGATATTTTTTTCCTAGAAATAATGATGATGATGAGAACGAAGAATCTCCCAGGCTAAACTCTCATGATGTTTTTTTTCTTAATTAATACGAGATTTTAAATAAAGCGGGACCCACAAGTTTCCATGCGATCCATACATGTTTGATGTTTCCTTAGCTGATTCGATTGCCGTTGTACGGAATATAATTCCCATTTATTTTTGTAACCAGAAATAAGTATCATATACAGTTAGTCTTGATTTAATAGTTCAATCGGTGAATGTATAATATAAATTCGCTATTGATATGTATGTACATATTCATAGTTAAGCCATTCTAATCAATTTTTTCAAAATACTCAAATTTACCAAAATTACTTGAAATAATTTGAACTATCCGAATTCAGATAAGATATTACGGGCCGACAAAAAATTTTCAACATTTTCAGAATTATTGTTGAAGACATTGGAATTTTTCAAGTGGGATTCAATACGAAGATTCAGATAAAATATGTTTTTCGTATATAAAATTATAGAAAAAATAATAATAAATTTAATGATTATTTATTTACGGAAAAAATCGTCAAAATTTATTTATTGTATGACGCATATATATTTATATAACTAAAAAAATTCTATGATTTTGTACTTTCGATTTAATAAATTTTTTGGAAAAAAATCAGATATTACGGATATCTCAAATGGAAAGGCCTTGACTTTAAATGGGCTATCAACTATTATTTTATCGAGTCAAGATAAGTTGTATAATTTGTAAAGCCTTAATATTTTCTATTACCCAAAATTTGTAACAAAGTGATAGATACACTGAGGATCTCTTGTGCCTAAGAACACTGCTCTCTCGATCGCTCGCTGCCGAGATACGAGGGAGCTGGTACAGTATTGTCAAGATGCAATCTATGTCAAATTGAGTGAAATCATCGAAGCTTATTTATTGGTCTTACGCATTTCCACCACCGTCTCCGTCTTCCTCAGATCTGATCGTCCGCCGGTTTACATGATGCCGTCTTCCTCCGCCGCCGTCGTCGCTGTAGTCCTTATCGTTTCCATTCTTCAACCTACACTCGCCTCCGATTCAGATCACAAGGTTAGAGTCGGATCTCCGGTGCCTGTAGCTTCGTTTTTTTTATCCTTATGCAGCTCGAATCGAGCACTGTGTAGGTAGTTCTCGTGATTTGCATGGTTTTTGCGATTGATTTTTTATTCTTGGATCTGTTCGTTTTCGGATGGGTACGGTCCTCGAGCTTCTATCCCAGTTGCTTCTTCGTTACAAGTCTAGGATTATTTCTTTTTTCTTCATTGTGATTTTAGGCTTCTCGTAATGTCGTCTCTATGAGATTAAGTTTCTCGTTTATTTGATATACTCAGCACGTGTTAATCTGTTTGTATCACATGCACGCCGATCAATACTGAGTTATGTACTTGGCTGGCATTTAATTTATCATTTTCCTTTGGTGGTCTTGGAAGACATGTTGAAAGCAGTAGAAGCGAGATATGCACATACATTTTATTGTTGGATTTATAGCTTTTACTGGAGATGTAGCATCTTATAGTTCTGAGGTCAGGAAAAGTAAGTGTAGAAAAGTTGTTTTATTTGATCTAAAATGTGATATTGAAAGTATTACACCTGCCTTTTTTTCGCTGATGGTCAATTTTAGCTCAAAATTGTTCTTGCGTTTTGTGATATTGGAGATCATGAAATCCAGGGCTTCAATGCTTTGCTTCTTACTCTCGCAAGAAGTGCTAAAGTTAACCTTATATGTACATCTAAATTCCCAACTATATTATTTGTGTGAAGACTTTACTCTTGATTCTTGCAATGGTTTTGGACCCAAATTTTCATCAATATCTTTTTGTCTACTGCCTAGGTTTGATATTTAGTTATGTTCTCTCTATTGGATTTTTGGTTCTCATTCTCACTTGCTAGTTGATTCCATAAGCTTCTACATTTTTTACATTTCTGTCAAGTCAATGCTTTTGCCTTCAACTTTTTCAGTATCAAGCCGATGAGCAGGTTACTCTGTGGGTGAACAAAGTTGGCCCATATAACAATCCACAAGAAACATACAACTATTACAGTCTTCCATTTTGCCGTCCATCTGGAAACAATGTTCACAAATGGGGTGGTCTTGGTGAAGTTCTTGGTGGAAATGAGCTGATTGACAGCAAGATTCCCATAAAGTTCTCGAGTATGTTTCAATTCTTATGCTAGCTTTTATTTCATTCTAGCTCTCTTACTTTTGCTCTAACTACAATACCTTTTTTTCTTTTTTTCAACAGAGAATGTTGACAAAAATGTTATCTGTAAGCTTGAACTTGATGAAGTTAAGGTCAAGCAATTTAAAGATGCCATTGAATCTAGCTACTGGTTTGAATTTTTTATGGGTATGTTTCACATTTCCTAGTACATCGCTGCTGAAATAGCTTGAAACTAAAAAAATAGATTTATTATCTTCTGAGAAAAGATGTTACAGTTTTCTACAATGTAAAGTTTGGAAACATTTTGTATGTGCTGAGTTTTCCTTAGGTTCTTGTTTTCATCATGCAAATCTATAATATCCCTATATTTATCTTCATTGTATTACCATCTTCATTTATGGCATTGGAAGTTGTAGGATATATAATCTGACATATATTTACTATTTCTCACATTAATGGAGATGGTAAATTCTTTGGACTTAACCTGATTTCTCACCTTTTCTTTCCTTTTGTGGCATCTAATTTGCGTGGACATTCATTGGGTGGTTCTAACTTCAGATGATCTGCCTTTGTGGGGTATGAGCATTTTTATATTTCCTTGAAACAACCAATATATATATATATATATAATATAGGATTACCGTTAAATAATTTAATACTGTCTCATTGCTGTTTTAGGCTTTGTGGGTGAGCTACATCCTGACAAAAATAGTGAAAACGGAAAGCATGTCCTCTACACACATAAGAACATTGTTGTCAAACACAACAAAGACCAGGTCAGTTGTTGCAACACCATTAAGCAATAGTATAGATTGGATATTTTGTAAACTACATGTTCTGATCTTATGTATATTTATTTTTATAGATCATTCATGTTAATCTCACTCAAGACAACCCAAGGCCATTGGAAGTAGGGAGGACTGTGGACCTGACTTATTCTGTGCAATGGATTCCAACAAATGTTATATTTGCTCGCCGCTTTGATGTATATCTGGATTATCCATTCTTTGAGCACCAGGTAACTTTTTGCTTGCTATGTATTTTCTGTTATTTTCTTTGATTCTGATTGGTCCACACGTTCATACCACATCACTGAACGCCTCATTTCCTGCTTGTTTAACAAATCTCTGAATTCCATCTCTTCAAGCTTTCTTATCCTTCTAAGAGTTTTTTTGTCGTTTGGCAGATTCATTGGTTCTCCATCTTTAACTCGTTCATGATGGTTATTTTCCTCACTGGTTTGGTCTCTATGATATTGATGAGGACTCTAAGAAATGATTATGCGAAGTATGCTCGAGAAAATGATGATCTTGAGAGCTTGGTGATGTCTCCTCAACTTTTATTTGTCCTAGCTGCCCAATTTATTTCCTGTTACTACTCTCTTGGCAGTTTGTCCAACACTTCTTTCTGTATTTTTAAATGCAAGGCTGTATAAACATTTCTGACATTAGTATTGCTGAGAACAGGAACGGGATGTAAGTGAAGAATCTGGTTGGAAACTTGTGCATGGGGATGTGTTCAGGCCAGTATCTAGTCTAGTTCTTCTCTCAGCTGTTGTTGGCACAGGTGCACAGTTGGCATTGCTTGTTCTTCTTGTCATATTAATGGCCATCGTGGGGACTCTCTACGTTGGGTATGTATTACACTCTTCTTTTCACTTGCAAAGTTGTGTTTCCCTGCTATTCTTTGTAGTATGTTTTAGTTTTCTTGTGTATTTGGAAGCCGGCCTCAGCTTTTGTAAACTGGATGTTGTTTACTATGTGTTCTAATTATTTCAGGAGAGGCGCAATCGTCACAACTTTCATAGTTTGCTACGCTTTGAATTCCTTTGTCTCTGGTTATGTGAGTGGTGGAATGTACTCAAGAAGTGGGGGTATGACTTACTCCTCTTGGTGGATCTCTCCAATGTTTCTTCCCCTTTTGAATATTCCATTTAGTTTAATGCCTGGTTTGTTCAGGTAAACATTGGATCAAGTGCATGGTCCTCACGGCTTCTCTCTTCCCCTTTTTGTGCTTCGGGATTGGCTTTCTCCTGAACACAATTGCCATATTCTATGGATCTCTTGCGGCTATTCCTTTTGGGACAATGGTGGTTGTTTTTGTAATTTGGGGTTTCATTTCCTTCCCCTTAGCCCTCCTCGGAACAGTCGTTGGAAGAAACTGGAGCGGCGCTCCAAACAATCCATGCCGTGTGAAGACCATTCCTCGTCCAATCCCTGAGAAAAAATGGTACTTGACTCCATCGGTTGTCTCCCTGATGGGAGGTTTGCTACCCTTTGGAAGCATCTTCATTGAGATGTACTTTGTCTTCACATCCTTCTGGAATTACAAGGTAAGAGTAGTTGCCTTGATAGGAACAAAGCTATGAAACTGCCTATTTTTGTTTCAATTGTCAACTGAACTTCAAATAGACCCACTGTATCTTTGCTTATCATGCTTATAATGACGCAAGTAGGCACTAAAAGTTCTTTTTTTTCTTTTTTGGTTTTGGTTTGACAGGTCTACTATGTGTATGGATTCATGCTACTGGTTTTTGTGATACTGGTCATAGTGACGGTCTGTGTGACAATTGTGGGAACATATTTCCTGCTGAATGCAGAGAACTATCACTGGCAATGGACATCCTTTCTCTCTGCTGCTTCAACGGCTGTCTATGTCTACTTATACTCCATCTATTACTACTACGTAAAGACTAAGATGTCTGGTTTCTTTCAGACAAGCTTCTACTTTGGATACACCATGATGTTCTGTCTAGGCCTTGGAATTCTTTGCGGTGAGCTCACTCTCTGCGATCTAGATATTGGTGTTACTAATTTGACTAAATTTTCTTATTGTGAAAATTTGGCAGGAGCTGTTGGATACTTGGGATCAAATCTGTTTGTAAGGAGGATCTACAGAAACATCAAGTGCGACTAGAAGAGGTAACTCGAAAAAATGAGAAAACGTATCCTAATTGAAGGAAGCTTCTGATGGGGTTATATATTATATAAACACAGTAGAGAGAGAAATTGAGAGGGAGGAAGGTGGAACATATATATTCTTCAATTGGGGCTTTTAGTCTCTTCATCTTCCTTTGCTTCCTTCCCCCCCCCCCCCCCCTTTTTGGTAAGTGAATTGGTCTCTTTAGATTAGAATTGAGTGGGTGTACTATACTACTACTACCAGTAATCTTTTTGTTTACTTTCACTTCACTCCACTTAGATCATTGAACATTATTATTAGATTTTTCTATTTGATTGCTTGCTTATATACATCGGAGAAATGTGTGGTCATGTAGGATAGTTTCATTGGTAAGAAGATGCAAATTTAATTATCGTCATGTGTTTGGGACTTGGGAGACGGTTACGGTTAAGTCTCGTGCACGTAAATTGTGTTTTTAATTTGGTTTCTGGTGGGTGAAAGCCCGTGATTTGAATATACACAAAACTACGTACTGGTTCTGTCTTGACTCAATTTGGTTTCACAAAACTACGTCATGCATTGGCTGACGTTTTGCAATTTCTCTTCAAGGCTAACATTAAGGTTTTATTTGTTAATAATGTTTGCCAAGTGATGTCAAAGATAGAAGAACAAATCAAAATTTGAAGCATATCAGCAATTTCTTAATAATAACGATTTAGAACCCAAACAGGTCTAGAATCTTCGCAGTCCCATATTCTAATGGTGACTTGTCCCAAGTCCAAACCACGTATTCACTCTCACCAACAAATGTATAACGAAGACACAGAGACAATCACAAAGGAGATAACACAAGAACCCACACATCGTACGCCACGTGGCGGCTGCACCTCTTTATAATCCTCTCTCCCTCTCATCTTGTACGCCATTTTAACACACACAGAGAAAGAAGAAGAATCATCATCATCTTTCAACAATGGCTGCCACTGCTCTCTCCAGCGCAATCGTAAGCACATCTTTCTTCCGCCGTCAACAGACTCCAATCAGCCTCAGAGCTCTCCCGTTGGCCAACACACAATCCCTCTTCAGCCTCAAGTCCTCCACCGCACGCGGCGGCCGCGTCACCGCCATGGCTACCTACAAGGTCAAGTTCATCACACCGGAAGGAGAACAGGAAGTGGAGTGCGAAGAAGACGTCTACGTCCTCGATGCCGCAGAGGATGCCGGAATCGATTTGCCGTACTCATGCCGTGCCGGATCTTGCTCAAGTTGCGCCGGGAAAGTTGTCTCTGGCTCCATTGACCAGTCGGACCAGAGCTTCTTAGATGATGAGCAGATGGACGCCGGCTTTGTCTTAACCTGCGTGGCTTACCCGACTTCTGATGTCGTCATCCAAACCCACCAAGAAGAATCCGTTGTTTAAATTTTATGAATCTGATCATATGAGAAAAAGCTTCATGTATTAGTCATCTCTTATTACTTCGCTAATCTTATAAAATCTATGGATAACAAATTTCAATATATTTTTGTTGTTTCTTAATATACAATGTCAATTTCCCACAAATCATTTTTAACATGTTCCTCTGTTTCTTATATCATAATATGAATCAAGGCAAAAATATGAAGTGGCGAGAACGTATTTATTTTATTCTACAAGAGATAATATGCAAGAGGCTACGAGCTAAGCCCAAATGGCGAGTGCGGACATAAGTCCAGCTCCAAGGAACAACATTACATAAGTCACAACTTGAAGCCTCACATTACAACTCATCCTTTTGCTTAGAAAATCAGCTGCGATGAGGTCCACCAGAGCCATGTACACCAGAATCCCAGCTGAGAGCGAGTCAAGTATCCCCTCAGTGCCCAAAGCTCCTGGGCTATGCGAGTTGAAAGATGAGGCCACTGCGGTTCCAATCCCGATCCCTATCGGCGTGGTTAGCGCGAAGAAGCAAGCCATTATGGCCGCTGATTTGTTCCTGAACTGTGCCTGAGAGATGCAGCCTCCGAGCGCAAATCCTTCAAAGAACTGGTGAAACGATAGAGCTGCAATGAGAGGCCTGATCGTGCATGGAGACTGCAAAACCCCGAAAGATAAACCAATGATGATTGAATGTGACACAATCCCAAGCTCCAATATCTGCAAATTCAATAAACAAAGGTAAGATAAATCAATAAGATGATGTATAGATCCCACAATGGAAAGGAGAAGGACTAGTATACAACTTTATACAAGCTAGCTTTTGAGGTTCTTAAGTGTTTCTAGGCACAAGCACAAACACACACTAGTTTTTACTTTGATAAATGAATAACAGTATGTAAGAAGTGGCAAGAGATTTAAACCTGAGAAACAACAACATGCCTAGCTCCATATTTTCGACATCTGAACTTCTGTGCACATGCCCAAGTCCGTAAGAGTGTCCATTGCATGTACCATGACCATTCGAGTGACTATGTCTATGGTGAGCGGCATGAGCACGAATGCCAACAATGTGAATCCCACCACCGTCTTCTTCACCAAACACTTTATTATCTTTTACTCTTTTCCAGAGGAACAACAGATGTCTCTTCACTACCAGCCTCAACAATGGCTCCTTCACTATCATACTCATTTCTCTCTTGCTTCCTCTCATAGTACTGTGTCCCATGAAATCCACAAGCAGTGTGACTAAAGCAGCCACCATTGCGAAAAACCTGGGAAAGGGAAACTTAGACCATGGATAATCCGGTAAACACGGGTTACTCAGAGCTTCCGTGCCACCTGCAAGCATATAGACAAAGCCAGTGGCGAGTATGACACCAGTTGCAAAGGCTTTAGCAGCTACAAAGAGATTTCCTTCGGTTTGAAGGAACCGACGGTTCCTGCCAATGAGTGGTATAGCTACACCTGCAGCTCCAGCTATAAGAATCGAGGCAATGGCTACAAATTAGAGAAGAAAGGCAGCTGAATCGTCTCGACAGAAGTTTGATTCACCAGCATCACAGAGGATTTTAGAAGGAGAAGAAGCCATAGTCTCGGGAATTATCTGCAAAATGGACTCTTTTTTGGTGTTTCCATGGTCCATATCGCAACAGATAACACAATTCAGAACAATTTACAGTTTCAAAATCAAGCTATCAATTGCAAATCTCATTTCATTTCACTAAATTACTCAGCTAAATTCGATTGTTAGATGATGGAAGAAGCTAGAGAATTCTACATCCGACAGACATAAATCATACGAGAATGTCGCTGAATTGTAGGGTAAGTGTTCGACGAAATACCTGAGACAGAATCTCTTCCTGATCCAAACAAATAAAGAGGAAACAATTTCCAAAGAATCTACGAGGCAAGATAAATGAATCCAAAATCAGAATCCACAATCAGAAGATCATAAATCCGGTAAAAATTAACTGGCGAGACGAAGAGGATATGACAAACATCGACGATGATCATGGGATAAAGAGCTTCTTCTTCGTCGGGGATCAAGAAGCAGAAGGCGGCTCAATAAAAAATAGGAGAAATCGAAAAGGAAGCAACTTGGAGAAAGAGTGAAAGAGAGTCGACATTGTCAGGACCAACGGCTCGCTCCGTGGCGGTTAGAGATTGAGGAGAGACTGACGCGACAAGAGCTGAGTTTCTTAGTCTTGTCTATACTTGTAAATAATGTCGACATTTTCGCGTTATTCTTTTTTTGAAAAGAAAAATAAACATAATTCATTGTTTTTTGTTGTTGTTAAATAAGATACGTTTTGGATTGTAGATATAAAGTGCTAATGCTTTGATAATCTACATTTTAGTGCTAATGAACTGAGTCATTGTGGGTTTACATTAATGAATTGACAGTCTAGAGGTATAGTTGAACAAGGTAAATTGCAAATGCTTAGGGATGTTAGAAACACAATTATAATGGAAGACAGAATGCTTTCAACTTTAAAAGTGTTTCTTTTGTCCAAATATGCAACCTTCCATCTGTTCCACTACCAACAGAAAGCCGATTGAATCAAGTGTGCTGCAAAAGATACTAGGAGTTAAGAAACTTAAACACACTAAAATCCGTTTGGTTAAGAAAAGGATGATTAGGAGGCAGCTTGAGCTGAAAGATGATGATGCCAGCAAATGTAACTATTAGTATGCATTTCGATACCTCTCCTCTTGTAAATTCCCAAAGAGAATCAGAAATATTTCCAAAAGACTCTTCAGAGGGAGCCCAAAAGAGGCATATGAGTAGCAGCAGAGCATAAGCAAGTATATTCCAGCAAGCTCGCATGATCCACCAAAACTCACTCAGAGGGTTATCAATATGGAGCTGATTCAGACAAACGAAAAATATATGATCTCAGATACACACTCCTATGATTTTTTCGTTTTCAAATGATTTCCAAGAGTTGTCATTGGACTGGTGAGCTGTTTACTTTCACAAGTGCAATTGCAAATGTTTGTCTTAACCTACATTTCGAATTTTCATAGATGGCTTGAGCAGCAACCTTTCAACAGTTAGTAGGAGTTTCCGTAAGTTATAAACATGAGCCAAATAGTCCCTCTAATCTGCTATATAAGTAATAAAATGAATACAGTTATTGTAAATTTCTTACCTTAAGCATCTTAAGGGTATCCCACAAGGACCTGAAAATCCAGTGAATAAAGAACGTTTCCACAATAGCCCAAGAAAACATTATAAATGTCAGTCCTTTTTCAGAAAAACTCCAAGATGTTCAGGCCATCCTAGAGCTTCTTGTTGGAAAAAACAAATGACGCCAAGAAGAAGCATCCTCCATGCTATATCACCAACAACGGGCTTCACTACCCCATAGCCCGAAGAGATGACCAAAAGAAGAAGGCGCGACGATGTCATCCTCAAGGAAGAAAAGGTTACTGCCCAGAAGGTATCACTCATAGTGCTCATGCCAGTTGAGTTAACATTGGTGAATTCAACGTACCTGAGAGCTAATTCACACATGGCAAAAATGATTACCAATATGTGTAATGTGAGAGTGCAACTGGATTCTATGATTCCAATGCTGAACAAACAACGGAAACCAGGCTAGGGCGAGGAGAACATAAGCCCAAAACATGGTAATGTCGTGAAAGGAGCTTTCTCTCCTGGTAAATAGTCATATGGATTCTTCCAAACCGTTCTTCCTCTGATTTTGGTGCCATCCAGTTGCGGATCACATGGCATGAAGTAAAGAGTGTAAAATCCAGTTTTGGTTATGGCAACAGCTTCAGGAGACATCTTTACTTCTTCCTCACCCTTTCTGAAAAAAGTGGGAATCCGTGTAGGCCACTCAGGATCATTAGGATCTGCACTAATTAAAAGTTCTCCAAGATTGCAGGAACCAGCATCTGCAAGTTTTGGAGTACAGCTATTGGTCTACAAACTCAGATATATATATATATATATATATATATATATATATATCTTGATATTTTCTTGGAAACACTACACCAAAAAGCACGAAACCCAGTAGCTAAGAAGTAGTAAACCAAATCTACAAGAATGTCCATGGAAACACTAGAAAAAACGCCTAAGAAGCAGTAACCCAAATCTGTTATCCATACATATATTAATGTATATTTTTGGCATGAATCTTGTAATGTCCCTCAGAATCTACATTGCTCTTCTCTCAATGGTAATGACCCGAGGATGGCTGGATGCCAGAACTGCTGTTACGGATGGGGTGTCTTGGATTGTTTCCCTGCTTCAATGGAAGCTTGTTTCGCTCTTGTTGTTACTTTGTTGTCATCTTCGCCATTCTTGGTTCAGCTTATGGGTTTCTTGCTGCAACTATGGCTATTCAAAGGATATGGCAGAGACATTACCATATTCTCACCAAGAGAGAGCTAACAAAGGAGTACACTCCCCCGAAGTTACACTCCCCCGAAGCTGGATGCAGAGCATGAAGAAAGACTGAAAATGCCGAAACTTCTGTGACCGTTCTGTAAGTGTCGAATAAAAGGTTCTATGGAGTTTTGGGCACATTAGGGGAAAGTTCATGCATCTTCGTTCACAAAGAACGTCTTTCTTTTCTTTATTATGCGATGACAAGCAGGGGCAGATTCAGACCAATTTTGAAAACACAATATTATAAAATAAAAATTTTAAATAAAATATATTACACATATGAAATAAGGTTTATAATAAAATTTATTTTTATAAATGTTAGCTTTTTAGATCAATAATGTTTTATGATTAATTGTCCATTGTATATATTTTTAAAAAAATTCTGTTTACTAGACATATTTTTAACAAGTTAGTGTTATATTTTTGAATTTTGTAGAGAAATATGATTTGAGCTGGATCACTTTTTTTCTTTTGCTTAAATAGACTGGAGCATTTTTTGGTTTTTTCAATTATATTAAAAAAAAAAATTAACTTATAAAAATAAAAAAAATTATGTGGGGCACGTACCTCCCCTTATCTTTATCTACCGCCGCCCCTGATACAAGCACCTAATGAATACGTTGTCCTTTTCATATATATGAGAAGCAACGCTATCG
This sequence comes from Cardamine chenopodiifolia, assembly GCA_963922655.1. NCBI lineage: Eukaryota > Viridiplantae > Streptophyta > Magnoliopsida > Brassicales > Brassicaceae > Cardamine > Cardamine chenopodiifolia. The sequence goes on from OZ000467.1 coordinate 2,305,667, forward strand.
TTGTAGTGAAATACTAAAAATATTGAGGATTGACAAACATAGTCTATCTTTTGTTATTTCAGTGTTACTCGATTCATGCCAAAAAAAAAGCTCTCACGAGAGAAGGGATGATTTATTAACTCGAGTTTACAGTTTCTGTTGCAACCAATGAGATAAAAGATAACTCCAAAAAACTAATTATCTCAAAAAGTCGACCACAGTGGGAGTCGAACCCACGACCTTCTGATCCGAAGTCAGACGCGCTAATCCACTGCGCTATGCGGTCATTGACTATTCCGTTGCACGTTTTGTATATGACCACTAACTCGTATTTTGAATTCAATCCAAAAGACTTGTAATACTAATATGTAAAACTATTCGTAGCATTACTATTGTATAGCTGAGGAGATTATGACACTTTTTAGATGTATTGATCCAGTGTATTTGCCAAGTCGCCATGAATACCTAAGAGACTAGACATTTTGTAAGTTTGCGCTTGCAATGTGGTTTATGGAAACGGATACGTTTTTTGGCTGTATATGCATCCTAGGGTTGGTATTGCACCCGCTAGTTTTGGCTATTCCAATTGAGGTTGTACGCCAATTCATATGCTGTTTAGCTGTTGGCAGAACAACACAATCCGCTACACTATACATATTTGGAATAGCTGAAGTCGAAGAGATTATGTGGAATGAATTCAAGCGTGCATGTGTTTGATTCATCTTGTCTTGCATTAATAAATGAAACCAACCAGGGGATTCATGTCCTTTATCTCTCAAATCAGAGATCAAGATCCAAACATCCGCATAGCCGACTGTGGACACAAATCTGGTCTAAATGGTGTTGACAATGGCCGAATACAGTATTGCACACTACTCACTGTTGTGTAATTTTTACCTTATACTAAGGTGTATAGTTGATGTAAGATTGCACTACGATTATAGGTTTGACAATCTTCGAATTCCAAGATAGAATTTATTGAACTCTGTTGCTGATGTTTCATCTGATGGGCAGATTGCACTAACCAGTTTTAGGATAAACTTAATATTGTTTGTGAAGGTGCACTGCCAATGTTTCCAATTATTTTTCAGAGATTTGGAGCATTCTTGGCCCCTTTGACCTCTGGCCGTGTTACGATTGCCTCAAGTGCAGTTAATTCTGCAAAGGTGCAAATTTCAGTAGTTTATTGTCATATCCTTGTATAAATGTTTTGTGAGATATCAACTTGAATATCTCAGGACTAAAGTTATTGATTAAGATTCTTACTATGGCAGCTTGGATTCGCTGTTGCTATAAGGTACTCACTATCAAGAAGAGCCTTCTCCATTTCCAGCTGCGGTCAAACAGATTGTGGATGATTTGAAGGTTCTGGAATGTAAATTCGAATCGCCGATAGAGTTTGGTGGAAATGGTGGCAAGTTACAGGTAAATGGCGATGACTATGAGTGAAAAACATCATTGCTTGCTTCCGTTGAATCGTTTTAAGCTAAGACTGTTTCGTGCTTACATTCCTAATTTCTGTGGATCTTTCTATATATTCGAGAACTATGATATGAGAGTTTCTGAGTTTGTAATTCAAGTTAAATAGTTTATCCATTTTGATTTGAGCTATGGCTACTAAATTATTGATCCTAGACTTCTTCTTACTAACCTCGAATTGTATCTTCTCATCTTTTGTTGTCCTGTTTATGTGGTACTTTTGAAGCTCTATGAGTATTGATGATTCTTCTTGTTGTGTATCCTGCCACTGGTTTTTTCCTCTGAATATGATGACTGAGTTGATCTTTGGGCTCTTACATTAGTGAGGTTATGATACTTCTTTTTTTAGGTTATGATACGCTAAAAAACAGCTCACTCTAAAAAACAAAATGTAAAAAAACTATATAAAATAAGCCTAAGTGTCGACGAATCACAACTTTAACGCATCAAGGCCTCAACTCGCAGAAAACTTATATACAACGAAGAATAAGTGAAAGGCATGAAGAAACCAATATATATATATGTTAAACCTTTATGCCCAAGAACAATCTTTCAAAACCTCATAAGCCATTGATCGTTGTTCTTCACTCAACTTTTCCGGGAAATTCACTAGAAACGTTATTTTCAAGTCCCCTCGTTGACCTTCTTCTTTAGCATTTGGCAAACCTTGACCTTTAATCGCCTTTTCAAATCCGTGGAAGATCACTTCTCCTACAGCTATTGACATTGATTCACCGCTCAATAGTGGCACAGAGAGTTTACATCCCGTTAAAGCCTTTAGAAGAGGAATCTCGACCGCGATCTCTAAGTCATCCCCACGTCTTTTGAACAAAGGGTGTCTCTTTTCTTCAACTACAAAGGTTATATCTTCTGGGAGATAACCCGGTTTTTCATTGCCTACTCCTTCGAATGTGATCTTTGTCCCTGTCTTCCATCCCGGTTTGATGTTCACTCTTAACGTTTCTTCTTGTTGCTTAATCAATCTGTTCATATCGGGTCATAGTAAATGATTCGTAGAGTAAATATAAACTAGACCGAACCGAGCCTAAACCGAAAGGCAAAAAAATAAAAATAAAATATGAGCAAAGTGACAAACCCTTCATAGGTGATGATGTCTCTAGTGATCTTGATGTTCTTGACTCCGCCATGACAGAGTTCTTCCAACGTACACTCAAGCTTTTTCTCCACAGCCAGAGGTTTTTTCGGTGGTGTTGACTGCGAAAACACTATCGGCGTTGTGCTCCTCCGGCTTATGCTTTTTCCCATTGTCTCCCTCTCCGATTGTCTTGTGCTCTTGCTCTTCGAATACGGCACAGACGTCGACGTGGCAGAGCCTCTTTCACCCTTATCTCTCTTGCTAGCACTCTTCGAAATCGACGACGGAGAAGATTTTTGTTTCACGCCGTTTATCGGGCTAGAGCTCGGAGGAGACGATAGTCCATGTTCGGGACCAAATAAATCACCTAAGGTTTGATCTTTTCCTCTCGGACTTGTGAAAGGTGACGTCAGCTGGCTCGCGTTGTTCGAGACCGGTCGTGATTTCAGACCGTGGCTGCTTCCTTCGTCTCTACGGCTAGTGTTTCTTGAGAAAGCAGATCGGCGGTTGGAAGATTCGGATGAGGAGAGGTACGTTGGTCGAACTTGTGGCGTGTGGCTACGGCGGCTACTGGAGTTTGATAACAGAGAAGATCGTCGTGTGAAGACGCTGCTATCGTCCATGCTCTGTAGCCGGAGACCTCTTCGAGCAGCAATAAGATCATCCTCCTCCGCAAATTTCTCCTCCAGATATCTCCGGTGGATTGTCTATAAATGTTATAAACGATATAATCATTCCATTCACACGATCTTGATTGGTTAAATTTGAAAAATGGAATCTAATTTGGGATTATTGTTTTACGAAACGGAGTTTCAAATTCTACGTAGCTCTCAAACAAAAAAAATTCTCACAAACAATCTTACAAGAGAAAAAAAAATCAAAATCTATAAAGAAAAATAAGATATTTCGAAAACCGTTTGGCATATTAATCAATGTAGCCAACAATTTTGAGTTGAAGAAAAATTATTGATGATCTGAGAAAACGTAAATAAAATGATGATCAGCATATTGCATTCGTGTTTCTCAGTGAATCATCACATTTATATTGAACTTAAAATGCGAAAGAGAAGGAAAACACATACGGAATCGACATAGGATTTGCGATGAGAAGAAAGAGGATGCAATTTGGTGACGAGGGACTTGTATGCTTTGCATGCTGTCTTGGATATTCCGAAGAAATCTGTCGCCGGCGACCGAGGAGTCCCCATTGCACCCAGAAGAAGAAGATAATGATGATGATCTGAAAAGAAATGGCGGACAGAGAAAACAGAGAGGGAGAGATTAGGAAACTTGTCGTGTGTGTAGGAATTAGACGAAGAGCCGAGTTGTTTGGGGCTTTTATTACGAAAATTCTGTTTCTCTTCTTAATTGTTTTTATTAATTAAAGAAAATTTAATATATTTTCAAAATAGATTAATTTCCCTTAATAAACCCGGTTTGATGAGCAAAAAAAGGGAGAGAATAATTAGAACCAAAGTATTGAACTCACCACCTACCTATACTTTCCGATTCAACGCATTATAAGTTTATAAATATTTAAAAAGTAAGGGTACATTCAAATGATACATTTGGCAGCGGTATATTTGTATTTGTCGAAAGTGCCTGAGAGCATATTGACAGGAGAATAGCAAACGATCAGGGGTATGTTGCATCTGTTATTATTCTTCTCAATAGTGGAACCCCATTTCCGATTATACTCTCCACGTAAAAGGTCTAATTTAATACTCTTTAGGTTTTTTAATCGAGATCTTTAGGTGACTTTTTTTTTTTATTCTTTCTCTTATCGTTTTGGTTTTTGGTTAGTTTGTTAAATCTACAATTTAAAAGCAATTCAAAATTATATAAATATTTTTTTTTTGTCGTCTATATATATATATATATATTATTTTTATTGACAACAGTAAAATGAAACGTGGTCATAAAAGAGTGATACATCTTCATCGTTAGTGTTGGCAGTTGCAGGTGGGGGACAAGCTCTGGTGTTTCCATAAGTCAATAGATCAAAGCAGCCTCTTTGACCAACCCCAAAGAATCCAACTTTTGTTTCCATCTCAAACTTTCATGGACAAATCAATCACTCACTTTCCACCAAAAAACCTCAGATTCTCCAAACCCATATCGCCAAAATCCAACAGAAACATGGCGAAATCGAGTCCACCAAATACCACGACTTCTTCATTATCTCCTCTTCTCCTTAATTCTCTCAACCTCCGCTCAATCTCCATCACCCTCTCCAACTTGTCCTTTAGACTTTTCCCATGTCCTGAGAATCCCATGGAACACAACCGATTGTCGAAGCTACTACAAATCAACCGATAGCAAGACCAATTGCTGCCAATCACTCTTAACTCTAATCGGAATCCCTCTAGCTCATCGTCTCAAACAAACATCTAATTTCCGTCTCCCAGATCTCTCCACTTCCGTCTCTTGCCTCAATGATCTCCAGAAGAAGCTCGATTCACTCTCCCTCCCCACGAATCTCACCTCCGTTTGCTTCGAACCGAATCAATTCGTCATCACTAACGAGACCTGTGCCGGAATCCAAACAACACAAGATTGGCTTTCCCGTCTTGGTCCCACGACGGCGCTTGACTCCGCATGTAGCAGTGGCCTCACGGATCTCACGCGCTGCGACGCGTGCGTGGCGGCTGGATTTAGAGTTCAGACTCAGCTGATTAATTTGGATGGTAATAGCTCTCACGGTATCTTTTGTTACCATTTCGCTGTTCTTTATGCAGCTGGTATCGTTAACAAGAAAGGACCTGAGAGTGATGACGCTTTGTCTTGTCTCTTCTCCTTGAGCTTGAGATCTCCATTGAGCTCAAAGAAGAAAAAACATTCGTTGGCTCTTGGTTTAGTCATAACCGGAGCTATTTTCGCGGTTCTGGGTATTGCTGGTTTGATTTGGTTGTATTTCCGGTTAAATAGAGCTGTTAAAGGGGGAGAAGTTGGTTGGGAGGATCAAGAATCTAGACCGAAATGGAGACCAAACACTGGCTCAATCTGATTCAAAATGGAAGAACTAGAGAAGGCTACAAACAATTTCTCTCAGAAGAATTTCATCGGTAGAGGCGGGTTTGGTTTCGTTTACAAAGGCGTTTTAGCAGATGGATCGGTTATCGCGGTTAAGAAGGTGATAGAATCTGAGTTTCAAGGGGATGCAGAGTTTCGCAATGAAGTTGAGATCATTAGCAATTTGAAACATAGGAATCTTGTTCCGCTTAGAGGTTGTAGTATGGTGGATGATGATAGTCAGAGTCAGAGATATCTTGTTTATGATTACATGTCCAATGGAAATCTTGATGATCACTTGTTTCCTAAGGTTGAGACTCAGAAGTTGCCATTGAGCTGGCCTCAGAGAAAGAGCATCATTTTGGATGTAGCCAAAGGGTTGGCTTATTTGCATTACGGTGTAAAACCCGCGATTTACCACCACGACATTAAAGGTACAAACATATTGTTAGATGTCGATATGAGAGCGAGGGTAGCGGATTTCGGTTTAGCTAAACAGAGTAGAGAAGGAGAGTCTCATCTTACTACCAGAGTGGCGGGAACACACGGTTATTTGGCTCCCGAGTATGCGCTCTACGGTCAATTAACCGAAAAAAGCGATGTGTATAGCTTTGGGGTTGTTATATTGGAGATAATGTGCGGAAGGAAAGCTCTTGATCTATCTAGTTCTGGATCGCCAAATACGTTTCTGATAACAGATTGGGCTTGGTCGTTGGTGAAAGCTGGGAAAAGAGAGGAAGCTCTCGACACGTCTTTGTTGAGAGACGAGGGTTTGGAGATCTCGAATCCGAAAGGGATAATGGAGAGATTCTTGCAAGTTGGGATTTTGTGTGCTCATGTATTGGTTGCTTTAAGGCCAACAATATCAGATGCATTGAAAATGCTTGAAGGGGACATCGAGGTTCCTCCTATCCCCGACCGACCAGTCCCACTCGCACATCCTTCTTACCGCATGGATGGAAACGGTTTCACTATATCTCCCGCCCTTAGCGGACTACAAATACATTCCGGAGAAATATGCTCCAATGAAAAACTAGAAGAAAGCTAGGTTCATGTATGAAGTTATTTAAGTGTAAATATTTGAATGCAAAGATCACATCCTGTAAACATATTGCAAAATCTTGTACTAAAATATTTATTATAAGAAAACGTATAGTTCCTTTGCTGCTCTCTTCTTCGGCTACAGATCTAACGAACACTTAATATATTTCTGTTGTCTTGATTCCCGAAATACCCTTGTTTTGATTTCTCACCTAAAATCTCCCTCAAATTTGCAAATTCAACGACTCATAACGACGAGCTCGGCGATGATGGAGCGAACCTACGGCAAACGTTAGCCAGGCATGCCAAGGTTCTTATCCGATTCTCTAAACGACACCGTTTCTCAGTCAGAATATTTCTCTTCCTCTTCCTCGCCAGACATCGAACCGCGTGATTACTTTCTTCTTCCTTTCTCCAGTCAAGAGTCTTCCTCTCTCTGGCATTCTTCTTCGAGGTCAACTTTCCGAGATGATTATCCACAGAACGGAGGCTTAAGGAGGGAGAAAAGAGCGAGGAACGGTTAGGCTTTTGCCTTCACTTCCACTTTGCTTGAAGCTCAGGAGTTTGGCGAGCTGATGGAGCATGAGGATGAGGTTAACTTTGCGCTTGATGGGTTGAGGAAAGGACAGCAGCTAAGGATCAGAAGAGCAAGTTTGTCGTCTCTACTGTCGATTTGCGCATCTCAACACCAGCGTCGCTCCTTGAGAGCTCAGGGGTATGTTTAGCCCTTTTTCTTAGATATTTTCGATTTCCCAATTCTTTATGGGGTTTGATTTTGTTCAGTTCATGAGAAATTTTCACAATTGGCATGTGGGTTTTGTGAAAAATATTTGTTTGAGTTCTGGGTTTTCATTATTTTCTGGTCTTCTGGATTAGGGCACGATTTGTGTTCAAATTCCTCGATATCGACTAAGTCAATGGATTCGTTTTCTCTCTTCTGTATTCTGGGTTTTGAATTCTGGTTAGGATTGGCGCTTCTTGTGAATCAGATTTGTGATGGATTTGGTCTTTGTGATTTTTTCTGAAAAGGATTAGGTTTGTAATGGATTGGATAGGTATATTACTGAATAGGGTTTGTATCATGATGTTCTCGAAGTAAGGTTTTGGGAGACTCGAGATTTGTTATTTGCCCATCAATTGATTCGTTTGTTTTTTCTTATTGTTTCAGGATTTCCCAATCCATTATGATGCGATTTTGGGTCTTAGCCTTGATGACATACCAAGCAATCTTGCCGCAGCCACCCTTTTCTTTGTGCTAACTGCTGATGTAAGTGACTTGCAGATGCTGTTTATTATGTTTTTGATGTTTAATCTTTGATTCATTGAAACATTTTTGCTTGTTACCATTTCACATTTTTATGTAATTTTACCAGTTCATTTTCATAATTCCAGGGTCAAGACGAGCACTTTATGGAGTCACCCAAGTGCATCAAGTTTCTGCTTAAGTTGTTACCTGTGATTGTCACTAGCACTGAAGGGAAGCCACGCAATACAGGCTTTAAGCTCTTATCATTACTTAAGAATGTTGATGCAACACGTGATACAGCGAAAATGAGTGATCCAAGCTCCAGTGATATTCTTTCAAGAGTTCAGGAACATCTTGTTAATTGCAAGGAAATGAAATTGAATGATAGCTATAAAACTGAAACAGCGAGGCCTGAGCTAAGTATGAAATGGGTAGCTTTGTTGGCCATGGAGAGGGCGTGCTTATCCAAAATTTCTTTTGATGGTATTTGAACTTTTTGCTTCTTCTGTTGAAAGTAATGACTAGCTAACTATTTCAGAGATAGTCTTAGAATTAGTTAGATATAGATAATAGATGATGCGGGTAAGCCCGCGAGCCGCGACCTGCCTGCGACTTGCAATCCGCAGATTTTGAAAGAAAATTCAAGTGTTTAAATCCGTTTCGCAAAACGGTGGGTATAAATAGTAGATCCGTGACTGTTCTGTCAAATTTCGCGAAACTCATGGGTAGACCGCAAACCAAAAGCGAATACCAAAAAATCCGCAAATTTATAAAACAAAAACGAGTATATAAAAACTTGCAAACTTGCAAAACAATTCTTATTAGGCCAAGTTAGGAACAGTTTTGCATATGGCCCAGAAGGCTATAAATATGAGTCTCGCAAGTTCTGCTATCCAAAATCCGCTAATCCGCAGTAATGTGAAACCCGCTAATCCGCAATAATGTGAATCCTCCCTATCAAACCCACAAAAATGATTTTCATATATTATGTCCGAATCTATTCCACGGTGGATAAAAATCCGCGAGTTTTTAACCACGATCCCAACTCTTGATTTTGGTCCTATACAAATGTTTGAAGTCGGATTAAGACGTTAGACTGTACTTGTTGTTAAGAGTTTAGAGGCTATAAGATTTTATTTTATTTTTGTTTTACTGTTGAGATTTTTGTGTTGTTTTTGGCTATTAGGATTTATGTCTGATAACTTACTGCATTTTCTCGCCTTGAATAATATTGGGGTTGATCAATAAGATAGTTTTCCGCAATCCATCACATTTAAAACATTTGAATCGAAGTCCAACTGAACAAATCATTTATGCAAAGTATGTGTACATGGTGGAAACGAATTTGAACTGTAATAAGTAAAACGGATAACGAATTGAATACAATGAATAGAATATCGTAACAGTAAAAGCAGTACAAAACAAACAATGAACTGAATTTATGAACAAATACACAATGATACTGCTTCTACGAAAAGAACACGAATTAAATACATGTTGAATAATGATTTTTTAAATAACAGAATGGTAGTTAAAACACAAAGAATTAAATAAATTCTATATATAAAAGGAGAAGATAGACTTTTTAGCTGTGACACAGTAAAAATTTTTTTTTTTTTTTTTTTTTTTGCGTTTTTGGTCAGTTAACTGTTTATTATATTAACTGAATTTTACACCTTAATTCCTCCAAAAAAATTACGTAAAATACACCGATTTTAAATTCAAGGTCTCAAATATCTCAAAAAAGTGTATATCCGTGGTCCGCAGAAATCAAAAGCCACAAATTAAAAATATCATAGTTAAAAATAAATTTCATAACTTATAGAATGGTTTTTTTTCCTCCTTTAACAGCTTCACAAAGTCTATATACATAAATGCAAGTTAAAGTTATCACACCAAAATTTTGAAAAAAAATCGAGACACAAGCTGCACGTGTAATAACGTTATTAAATTTAAATATACTTGGGCTTTCTCTTTCAAACCTTTTTATGATGCTTATACTAAAAATGTTATCAATTGGTCAAGTTCTATGGTATTATTTATGCCGTTGGAGCTTCGATAAAAAGGCCAAAGAAAAAGAATAAGAGGAGTTAGCGCTTGTGAAAACATCAATTTAATTCTAAATAGTAATTTGTTATTATTATAAAAATATCACCAACTCGACTAAAAGGAAATTGATTTATCAATTTCGAAATTAGAATAAATATTCAAGCAAACTAGTTTGAAACAAAATTGATTTATCACATAGTTTATATATCTAATTAACATATTTTAACTATATTATAAATATAAAACTATATCCGTGAAAACTATTTCCGTTAATAGTAACAAATACAAAACTTAACTATATTTTATTTCTCAATTATCAACGCAACTATAGGTGTCAAAATCAGCTTGGTACTTTTAAATCGTGTTGAAAGAATCATATAAAAAATGAAAACTAAAAATAAGTTAAAAAGAAAACAAAAAAAATAAACGTTATCATTGGTTTTTGAAATGTGAAAAATGAATTAGAGAAAGAAGAAAACGAGATAAAGATAAAAGGTGATTTTGCATGGAAATTAATCTTCTTATATCAGCCTCTCTTATGTTTAACAGATTCGTTTCAAAAAAAAAAAAAATACATGTATTATAATTTGTTTACTTGATATTCTGCTTGAGTTGGGCATCCGTCTGTTTTGATATCGAGTTTCCTTGGGAAGAAAAGGTTTCCTATGTTTTTACTATTTTATTTTCAGCAATACTTAGATTAAAATGTTTTTTTTGTCTACTCCTTTAATTTGTTTTTGTTTTGATTTGTTAACAAGAAAAAAAGGGAAAACTCAAAGTAATCACTTTTTGGCTCAGAGCTGTAGTATATACTTTTGGTTTTGAATTAACCAATAACTATAGATGAATTAAAAATAATCATCCAGTCACGCCTGTCTTCGATAGGTAACAAAGTGTTTCGTTGTGGTTCAAAATAAAGTTCAAAGATTCTGCATATATTTATGTTTCTTTATTAACTTAGTTAAGTAAACAAAATTCACTATTCTCTTTTAAATTTTCGAGAAAAGCTGTGCAATAAAGGACAACATGTGTGTCCTCGAAAAGTTACAATTTTTCCTCTCTTTTTTAGTTTTCTTTAAAATCCCAAAACTTTCACATTCTCACATATTAGCCCCACTTGCTCCCTTCCTCTCTCTCTCCTTCATCATCCTCCTCATCTCTCTCTGTTCCACCATAATCAAACCTCACGGAAACGAAGAACACTCAAACCAAACTATCTTCGCTTTCTATACAGAAATGAGAGAGCTTGAACGCTTTAAGACAAACATGAACCATCCATGGCCACCAATTGGAGCACCGATGAATCTCCGACGAGAAGAGCCATGGAAATCTAGATTCGACGACTCAGTTAACGCCGTATCGTTTGGGTTTGTCGCTACAGCCATTCTCATCTCTATGTTCCTCGTCATGGCTATCTTCGAGAGACTGATTCGAACCACTACTACAACTACTAACTCAGATTCCTCTTCGGGTATGGATCCTCGGGTCGGGGTTAATGGTGCTGCAACTAAGCTCGGTTATCAATCTCCCAAGGCAAGTATTTTTACTTTATTCCCCTCTAAATAATTCAGAGAATAAAGTTCGTAAACACATTCCTTAATTGTCGCATTCTTGTCTATTTAGTACTTACTGTTAAATTAAATGTTGGCACATTTTGACTAATCTACAAATTTCATTGTTTATTTAATTCTGATCTTGACACTTGGATGAACATTGGGTAGCAGCAACTAAAAATGTAATTTTTTCCCTTAAATCTTCTAAATTTGTGTTTAATGAAGCAAATTTGGTGTGGAGAAAAGCTTGGGTCTTTGGCTTAATTATTCCAAAAGGTTACAATTTTAGTTTTGGGGTTATTTTCATTTGATGTGAACACGTTCATCATAGGGGTTTGATCTGTGTACTATTTGAGTATTGAAAGAGACCCAACATTGCACATGCTTTTACATCATCAACATTAAAGATGTCTCATAAGCTTCCTCACTCACACATGCATACACACTGTTGAGTGTATATGTACGTATATATCAATGTATGAATATGTGCTGATGCATTTATTGATTTCTTTTGTCACTCAAAAACTCTTTTGTTTTTTTCCTCTTCATAATGATGAAGGAGACAAGAAATAAGTGTAATAAAGTTTTGTTTGTTGAAGATTGATTCGTTTGCAAGTATTGACGCCGACGTGTGTATACTAACTATGCGTGTTGTAGATGGAAAATGAGGTCTAACGTCAAAGTCTAAAACCATGTGTGCCTGACATTTCCTAGGAACACAAGTGGCCCCACAAGCTTTCTTGAAACCTAACGTTGCTCTTATGCTAGAGTGTATTCTTGTTTTTAATCTTCTTGACTTGTTACATAGTTTCATGAAGGTTTGACTCTTATCCCATAAAAAAGTAGTAGTTGGGCAGATTCAGTAGCCCGATCTAAATGTGAACTCGAAATTAGTTAGAGAATTGTGTTAATTCTTCATTGTCATATTCTTGGGGGATAATAGTTTTTTGGAGAGTTCTTTGTGTCTCATATCTTTTAGTATTAAATATTAGCTAACTTTGGTCACAAATGTCTATGGAATCCTACTTAAGATATAAACTTGAATGTGATTTGAGAAATGGCTTTAACAAAAATGAAATGGCTTTCTCCGTGATTGTTTCTTTGCAAACTGTGATGAAAAAGAGTTCAAAGAGAGTTTAAAACTAGGGTTAGTTCTTCTTCCCTAATGGTCGCGGTTATTGATTACCCGATGAGAAGCTCTTGCTATATCTTATTTTCTTGTAAAAAATAGTCATTTTGAATAGAAGACTGATTGGCATTTATAGATTGATTTTAGATGGATATGGAACAAACCATGTGCTCAAATACTAGATTAGAAGCATTCAAAAACATAGGAGGACCCATAAAATGTAAACTTAAGAGCAAGTGTGTTTGCCCTTCTCTTTCCTTCTATGAATTAAGCTGTTGTTGGGGAACAGTGACACATGTTTAGATCTGTCATTGTCTTCTCCCACTCAAAATTCTCATTTGTTTATGTTTTGTTGATTCATGAAACATATTTCTTATTTGAGAATCTTTGTTTTTTATCGGTTGGATATATGTTGTGTGGTTAATTATGTGATTTTTTCTTTGATTTGCAGATGACTGTTTACTCAAATGGGGTATCGGTATTGATGCCAGGAGATGATATCCCTACGTTCATCGCTCATCCAGCTCCAGTGCCATGTCCTTCTCGGCACATCTCACCGTCGCAACATCAACATAGCTCATCAAGGGATTCCTCCAACTCAAACACCATTCAAGAATGTTGAAGACTATTGTTTTTCTCTATCTCCATTGGATTATTACACATTCGAGCGACCAACCACATTGAGTTGAGTTGAGTTTGGCATCGGATGTTTTGTTTTCTTGTAGTGTTTTCTTTCTTTTTTTTTCTCTCCCGAGGATTTCGCTACATTGATTGGATTGTTTATCCGTATTTTGTGTACATAAGCATTAGAATCAAAAACTGGTATATGCCCTTAGCTTAAGCATATATTCAAAACTTGACTTGGGTTTTTATGTTTCTCTGTTATTTGCTATTTGCATTAGTTAGTTGCAAAGAAAGAAGAGAGTGTTGTCTCTTTTTTGGAACTTTACGTATCTTCATCATTAAACCCAAATCTCATTGGATTTACTTAAATGTACTTGTGAAAAAGCCCAATCAGTACCCATCCTATAAACATAAACAGATCTCAAGACCCAACATTTAAATTGCATGTTATAGAGTTGAACTTGGGTATAGTGATACGGACATTACCTCTAATAAAATCTACTAGATTGAAAAACCCCGGTTCAAACTGATCAGGAATTTATGACCATCGAAATTAGTATTTATCACATTCATCACTGAAAATAAAATAAAAAACGAAGGCATGATCGAGTCTATTTCATAATGACTGAAGCAATGGGTTACTGAAGACAGGTGAAAGGAGATGAACGGATTCTATAACAACGGAAATGTGTGTATTGATGAATTGTGGACTGAATAAACATAACTTTTTGAAACGTGGTTTGAGCCTTTTAGAGTCAACAAAAAAAAGGTTTTCAAGATCACATCTAACAAAAACGGAATTTTAGTAAGAATTATCAATTTTATAAATATATATATATATATATATATATATCTTCTTAAATCGGAGTTCATGTGAAGCTGCTTTATAGTACGTGTAAACACGAACTAACTTGTAAATTTTAAAACTAATTGCAAGAAGGTGACAATAAATTTTGTATTGAAAACTTTGATTTTTTAGGAGATGTTTTTATCCAGTGATAATTTTGGATCGAGATATGATTTCGAATTATGTTGTTAAATTTTATAATGGAGTAGGGATCTTCATGTTAGTGAGTGAAGAATCTGAAATGTGTTGGAATTTGGAATGCAGACATAACGCTTTTGTTGCTTAGTGAATATAGATTCTATGTAAATGGTATATATTTTTCTTTTCGTCTAGTCATGTAAATAGTACTTCTGTCATATGTTGTACAAAATATTTTTGGAACAGTTGACTTATACGAGTGTTTGGCATGCATGAATTTGAGAGTGTACATATATTTGCATCAAAATATATCAGTTTTTATTCATCTATTTACCAATATCTTAAAATCTTCGTATTTTAATTAGATGGATTGAATCGGAGTCGAGATTTCACGGTTTGGATTGGCTCGCAATCACATACTGTCATTCACGGATGAAATTGTACTTTTTGTCAAATGTCGTACTTACAACTACGTAAAATAGATAGCATCATTAATTACATGTACTGTTTAATGTAAAAGTGGAATAAATCAAAACAAATATCTCTATTGCTTTGCATGGCGGTATATAGTATACTGGTCATTTCTTAATTTACTTCAAATAATTGTGTAATTAACGCATTGGCACACAATAATATTATGTCAAAAACATTATTTTCTGATTTTTGACTGTTAGTTTTTTTCAGCTAGACATTTCAGATGATAGGAAAAATCGACTAATTTACAGGTGTTAGAGAGGTTAATCTAGAGTATAGTCTGGATTTTCAGGATCGGAGGTTTTGGAAATTTGTAGTTTGAGCGAGAGCCTGCTTTCGATCGTGAGTGGATACGACGAGGAAGAAGTGAAGCAGATGAAATCTCATGGAGTGAGACAGAGATCTCCGGCGAAATTTCGGAACCGGGTCATGGTTAGTTATCCGACCCGGAGAACCGATATGTCTCCCCGTAAGAGAAACACCTAACAAGGAGCTGGCTCGGTGAGGATGGTGTCATCAGAAACGGGTAAGAGAGACCCCACTGAAAGATCCGAAAGGAGGTCCCGGCCGCCGGCGATGAACAGGTCCGTCATGATGGGTCCAACAAGGAATCAGAATAGTACGGAAAGTTGTGGAGCAATGAGAAAAATAAGTCAGTCTCCGGGTCGGGTCAGACCTGGTCCGAATAATAAAAAAAAAGATATTAGGTTAATCTTTGGAACTGATGTGGTCTTGATAGTTGATACCATGCATGATTAGTGAATTGGTTAAACTTTGTTGATGATCTCTATACAAAAATATGGAAAATATACACATTATAATGTGTATGAACAGTTGACTCGTCTTCATCTAGACTCTAACGTACCGTCTATACACTAAATTTAGTAGTTAAAGCACTATTGTGCTATAATCTACAACTAATCCACGATTTGAATATGTTATATTTTGTGTATAAAATAGTTAATATTATATATTTTTCATAGCCTTACTTAAATCTCATATATGCATATTAACTCTTTATAGTTTGGATCTTCAATCGTGTGTTAAAACTAAATTAGGATCCTTCTTTTTGGCTATCAGGTGTGAAGGTAATACTTTTATAAAGATTTAGATTTTCTAAAAATAAAAAATATTATCGAATTTTGTTTTGTCTGGTAAATCCTTCAAAAGTTTTATTTTTTTCAAAGCGATTTTCTTTATTGTTTTTACCTTTTTAGGCTCATCTTTTGGAGAGAGCCTTGTAAATATTTTGCTTTGTAACGCTTTCTTGCTTGTCCTTTTGTACCCCACATCACGTTAACTAATTTATTAATGGATGAATGTTGAATAAATTTCGGCGAGAAAAAAGAAGCTTTTTTATACCGTTAATCCTCCAGAAAGTTTATGTCTCAGAGTTGTGAATATTGAAAAATGAAAATAGAATGAGACCACCAAATATGATCATTTAAAATTTTCCAAAACTATCAAGTGCATCACAGCAAATTGATATTCACATATATATTTTTGAAAAATTAAGTTTCAACCGATCAAGCTTGATGTGTTCAAGTATATTTGAAATTCGATAAAATACATATATATATATATATATACATTAGAAAATCTCATATCGTCCAAGTATCGTGTAACCACTTTCTTGAAGTTTTTCGAATTGTCACAATTTATAGAACTTTTTCCTTTGAAACTTTTTTATGTAGTAGGGCAGAAAATGCTGGGACGATGTAAAACCAAAATTTGAACCAAATGCGTACGTGTAGATAACAAATGATTTAAATAAATAAAACATTCGTTATGTGCCTTGGATCCTCTAGTCAGGTGACCAAAAAGTATCGTTGCATTCTTTAATTTTGTTTAGCCTTTTAGGGTAATGAGAGACCATGTTAGAAATGAAGAACAAAATTAAAGCCTAACTTTACAAGATCTATTTATTTTGCCTAAAAACATTTAAAGAGACCAATAGTTTGAATTCACTTTAATGCATCTTCCAATCTCATAATTAATTTAGGTATGTATATATAGTACTACAATCATTATCCGTGAAAGCTCTTAAACGTTAGAAACTTTGTTGTGGAATTTCTAAATTGGGAGGTTGGTAATGGGAAAACAGTAAAACTCTTATGGGATGTTTGGGCTCAGCAAAGTCGACTGTATGACCTTGTAGGCGATGCTGGTCCTCGCAACTTGGATTTGAGATTCAATGTATCGGTTTCGGAGATGCTCATTGGTGTAAACTGGCGGAATAGGAGGTGTAGGGATCCTAGAGTCAAGGAAATAATCATGTTGTTAAACTCACTACCAAATTTGAGGCTTGTAAAGACGAAGAATAATAAAAAATAGAAGAAAAAAGACTGATAGAAATTGGAGAAACTTGAAATAGTGTAACTGTTCCTGACATTCTTCTTTGGCATCAAGCTCCGGATGATTATACTACAACGTTCTCATCCCAGAAAACTAAGAATCAAATTGGTATTTATAGAGTAAATATAAACTGGGCTCCAACTGTTTGGTTTCCGCATGCAATACCTTGGTACTCCATTGTTTGGTTTACGATAAAAGATAGGTTGGCGACCGGAGCTCAAACACGTTCTTGGAGACAAAACCAGTGCTGCGCTTTTTGTGGTGAGAGAGATGAAACTCACGACCATCTATTATTTGCTTGTCTTTATATGTTTACTATCTGGTTTGAGCTCTCACGATCAATCTTTGATCGAAAGCTTTTGCTAGATTGGTCAAGAATGCTACAGGTTTGATCGAAGTAGAAAGGGTGGCAGAGAACACAGTAGCGTCCGATCCCGAAGAGAGGGCAAGTCAAAGTTGGAATCTTACTTGGTTTTGCTAATTCTTTTGCTTCCATCTTTGGCTCCATAAGAAATTTCCATGAACCCTAAATTTAGTCTGCTGCTTCTCATTTCCCACAGAAATATTTTTATTTTACTCTTCAGGATTATTATGCGGTTTATTAGAGTAAGATTTCTTATTAAAGATTGGTGATCTTGTTTATTCTCTAGTTTGTTGAGTTCATTTTCATTGCCTTTTCTTTTTGTACGAATCCTGTGTAGCTTCACTTCTTAAAATATATATCTGCCCTTTCCCTTAGATTTCAGTTATTTATTGTTATCAATTTGATCTCTTATATTCAACTTTTTTTAACTAATGAACGACCCAGCAACTGAACCAATTTTTGCACATTGGTTTTGGACTGGTTAAGCCTAAAGTAAAATAAAAATTATCTATCAGTGAAATAATCTAATTCTTAGAACATTTATCTACACGACAATCAGACAATGAAATAGCAGATGATCTAATCCTAATCAATTCTAAATAAACAATTCCACATGCACTAGCTGTCAAATATATATATATAGCTACTAAGAAAAGAATGTCCGATCATTCTTATTTAATTTTGTGAATCGACCAAATAATCTTCAAAACAAATGCTTTGATGGTCCGGTATGATCCGGTTCGGTTCAAGTGGCAGCAACATCAGCATGATCGTCATTAAAAATCCGGTTTAGTAGCATGGCTAGTCTAACTCCTCCCTGAACTATTCTCTTCATCACTATTGGCAACCTTGTATTGAAATATTCCTCTGCAAAATTATTTACCGGAAATTAAAATTCCTTTAGATTTCTCATAAAAACTGGAGTATACTCACACAAAAAAAAAAAGTGATTAGTGTTATTCTGATCAACAAATTAAATTTTGTAATCCATTGAACTATATCATATATTTCCAATTAAACTTCAATTGGTTCTGTTCATTTTAAACTATTTTTGTTTGCGTACAAGAAAATAAAAAACGTACCTGATAACGTTTCACCGGACTCCACACCTTTGTAGCCCCATTTACAAGCTAACTGTATACTCTCCGATGCATACCTGCACATACAAATTTTTATATAGAGTGGATTTTGTCCATCCATACAAAACTAACTTCAGTATATATCGAAAGACCAATGTTCGAGTCTAATCGTGTTTCTTAGGAATCTCACCTCGGAAATCAGATGTGATATATAGGTAATATATATGAGATATGAGTTAACCCACTAACCACTGTAAATTATTATGAATTGATTATTTGATTTTGAGTTGGAAATTAGTAAAACTCAACACTATTCAACTCTCCCATTCTTTCATTTTCGGATTTTGGGAGCAGAGAGTTGTCAAGATTTGTAAGGCTAGCTTTAAACAAGCGTTGAACCAATCTCAAACAAAATAATTTGAAACTTACTTGTGTGGACAAGCGATAAGATCGTTGCATTCTGTCCAAGACGATAGATCATCGTGCCATAATCCCTAATATATAGGATAATCATTATATAAGTCACCGGTTCAAAAGAAAAGATTATGACACAGTGATAAATATATGTTTTATTACATTGGTGATGTTCGTCTCAAGATCCTCTTGGAGAAGATCCAAGTTCTTGTCGTAGTATTCTTTCAGAGCTGTGAGAATTATCTCTCTGTCCCATACCTACACATTTTTGTTTCACTAATTAATCCTTTTGTGTTTTCGTAATGAATTTTGAAGTTGTAAGAGAACAAAAATAGAAGCTTACATGATGTAGATTTGACTTATGTCTGTACCAACGTAAATTTATCGTGTTTCCTCCTTCGTCACTTGTGAATCCGACATGCATCGGCTTTTTTATATAAGAAAAAATATAACTATGTCACGAATTCTAACAGAAAAATAAAGCTATAATATACATGAGTGGAATGAAGAGGAATAAACCTGATGAATATCTCCCATGAAGTGAGACAAGAACAAAAGAGCTTCGGTCATGTTATCTATTAGATTTACCAAGAAAATATATGATAATTCTAATTTAAAAAATTCGTCAAAAAATATATCAAAAACCAGAATTTGTTGTTACAATTTAGATATCCCTAATATAGTAAATAGATAAAAATTATTACGTACATCGACGATCAGATGTTCCTTCACTGTAATGCTGAAGCTGAGACGTGAAATTCTGGATTGCGCCATCCACACACATATCCTTCAACCCATTTTGATCATGACAATCCCCTGTTTTTTAAAATATTAAATTTCAATTATTGTTGCAAATATGTTTTTTTCGTAAAATATACCGTATAAGATAGAATTAGAGCTTCTTCTCTTTTTTTTTGTGCAAAAGATAGAATGTAGTTAACTAATAATTTTTTAAGTATTTTAAACAAAAAAAATTGTTTTCAAAGTAATTCGGCTTTGGTTTTTTGTAGAACTTGAGTTTTCGTTGACTCCGGTTCAAGAGAAATAGAACCGGTCAACTAGATAATAGTTAACCAAAAATGTATCGGCTATGACTTACTGGAGTATTCGTAAGAGCAGGCTTGGTCCGGAGTGTCGATGTAATGGAGATGGCTGGTCCAACGGTATTTGTACCAATGTCGGATCTGGTCAGGCCACACACACAATGCTGATAAATCTCCTTTCACGTAATCCGGTAATAGATTCTCTACTACATGTGCAGGTCCTGCTTCTAAAAGCTTCTGTTCACACCACATAAACACACACACCAACTTTTGTTATGATATCTACTAAAAAATCTTTAAATTTGATATGGCTTAATATCCCAATAGTCTTGTTTGTATCCATGATCATCTATATGAGATATTAGATATGATTAGTAAGAATTTTGAAAAGGTTTATACGGTTTTTGTAATAACTTAAAAGTCAATCATACTTTAAAAGTTGTTGGTGCGTCTCACTAAAATTTTAAAATTATAGTTATTACGGCATTTAATTTTTTTGATAAGAGTATTGGATACCAAATATATATACTTTTACTTCATTATCGACTCTTTTATGTCCTATTATAAGGTCCAAGCTCCAAAGTGATTGACACAAACCGGTAACCAAAAGACTTGATTCAAACACTAGATCATAATTAACTTACCTGAGCAATTCTACATGTCAGAATATGACCTTCTTTGCTCCAGCTTCGGACAGAAGAAACCGAACACAAAATCAATACACCTAATACAAGAATCAACCTGGTGGATGATCTAAAAGCCGGTGCCATATCTTGAAACCTCAAATCTTTTATAATGATCTATTCTTGTATAAAAATGTCTTCTCGATATTCTCTTGTTTCTTATAACAACTTCATAGAATTTGCAAAGCAAACATACAGAAAGATATTTTAAATAGAGAGACAAGAATAGACTTGCAAGTTAGGTTAATTACAAGCAACATATATGATGTTGAATTTGTGTGCAAGCAACATATATGATGTCGAGTTTGTGTGCAAGCAAGACATTGCAAGTCTCATACGTTCCTCATAAGTTTGACAATAGGAAACACGAGATAAGATCAGAGTCGTTTCTTTATTTATTAAAGCATATCCCATATTTGTACCAGCATCTTCCATGTCTGACCTATGTGTGTAGAGATTAAACAGTTTAATCGACTTATAATTAATTATTATTATTTTGTCAAACAACTTATATTAAGACAAACTACATTAGATTAGATATTTTGAAATTTATTAGTTGTTTTTCAAAAAAAAATGTTTCTTATTTCGCATTATTTTAGAAAAGGAATGTCAATGCGTCATTTGTTTTATTGGCCGAATTGAAATTCAGTAAAAACTTTTTTATGACTAAACCAAAACCAAACCAATTGGATTGGGAAAAAAAAAAAGAAAAAGTAAATTTCGTAACCATAATTTTTTTTCCGCCTGTGCCATGACTCGTGAAAAACGAACGACTTGGGTGACTTTAAACCGGTCAATAATGAACAGCTTATGGTCAAAAAAAATTCTTCATCAACAAATCTTCACTATTCTTCTTGAAACCTCCATTGAAGAAGAATCGGACCATCACAATACGGTGAAGTTCTCTACTTGAATCGTCTTCTTCGATAATCACCCACTTGTTTGAATCAGGTTTGCCCTCTCTCTACTTCGTCGACTGTATGTTCATCTCTACAAACTCAGTATCAGAAAAAGCTTCGATTTTGATGACCTTTAATCCCGATTTAGCTGCGTCGTTGTTTGATTTGGAATCTCTTGGCTCATTCATGAATGATTTTCACAGTATAGGATCTCTGTGACTCAATTTTGAGTCCTTCAATATTTTCTGCTGTGTTCTTGAATTGACAGAGAAAGTATGCAAACGTAGTGAGCTTATTCGTTAATCACTGGGAATTTCTGATGAAGTATTTGTATCTGAGGGATGGCTTTCAGGCTTTGTTCTATACAATTCTAGAGCACTTCATAACTGTGCTAACTGCTAAATATCTGATTGGAATTCAAAACCATTGTTCAGTTTAGTGAGAATCATGATGAGTAGTGTGGAGTGTGCTCTTAACTTGTTTCATTTGATGCAGGATGATTGAGTTATCTACTTTATCTCCTGCGGAGATCACGGTGATTGGATCCGTGTTCGGTGTTTTGCTTTCGATGCACTTCACGATGCAGCTCATATCTCAGCATCTTTTTTACTGGAAGAACCCAAAAGAACAGAAATCCATTATAGTTATTGTACTTATGGCTCCTGTTTACGCTACCAACTCTTTTGTGGGCTTGTTAGATGCTAAGGGAAGCAAACCCTTCTTCATGTTTCTTGACGCTGTTAAGGAATGCTATGAGGCACTTGTGGGTTTCTTGATTCTCTCATTTCTCATTCCCCTACGTTGGCTCTCTCTCTCTCTGGCTATGCTTGATTTGTTGTTATTGCTCTGTTTGTTTTCAGGTCATTGCTAAATTCTTGGCTTTGCTGTATAGTTACTTAAACATATCGATGAGTGCTCGGATTATCCCTGATGAAATCAAAGGAAGAGAAATCCATCATTCATTTCCTGTGACTCTTTTTGTGTCCCGCATCACGCATCTGGATCACCACACACTTAAACAGCTCAAGCAATGGACATGGTAGTTTTGTATTATCCGCCCAGTTTGTTCCATCTTGATGACAACACTACAGATCCTCGGGATTTATCCACCGTGGTTGAGCTGGGTGTTCACTGTTGTTCTAAATGTTTCGGTATCCCTAGCGTTGTATTCTTTGGTGAAATTCTACCATGTTTTTGCCAAAGAGTTGGAGCCTCATAAGCCGCTTACAAAGTTCATGTGCGTCAAAGGGATAGTCTTCTTCTGCTTTTGGCAGGTAAATATTTATCACTAATGTTTCCTTTCTTCTATCAGTAAACTTTTTCTGATGAGAAAGCAATCAAACTTCACTCATTTCTGATGACAAAGACAACGGAGATATATATATAGTCCCTAGAATATCCGAAGATATTCAAACTGCTCTGTCTTATTTTACTGCCATGAATTAGTTATAACTCTAGCACAGGACTATATTAACTATCGTAGAGGTTGTACAGGGATTTGTAGCTTTGCCGGCTTAGCAATAGACCTTACATTTTTTGTTGAAAGCTGAAGGTGGATGCCCATATAGTTTAATCAAAGTCTTTATATAGTTCACCGAACCAAAAACAATTTAGAACTCGTTGATTGGTCCTTGAGACAAACAAGGATCATAACTGCATTTGGTTTAGTAATTGACCATTTTGAAAGTTTAAAGCATCCATGTCTTTAGCACACTGTACATATTTTATCTTGGGAAGTCTCGGTATCCTAGCAAGGAAAGCTGATTTCGGTTTATTTTTGGCATCGGTGGTGTGTTGTGCAGGGAATAGTGCTGGATATATTGGTGGGATTGGGATTAATAAAGTCGCATCATTTCTGGTTAGAGGTGGAGCAGATTGAGGAAGCTCTGCAAAACGTGCTTGTGTGTCTTGAGATGATCGTCTTCTCCGTTATTCAACAATACGCTTTTCACGTTGCTCCTTACGGTGGAGAAACCGAAGCTAAGATGAGAATGAGCAAGAGGGATTGATTCTGATTTCTTAGAGAGAATATGTTTTTCCAAAAGCGTATTTGCTTTCTTTTTTGGGGGTTAATGTGAATGTTATTGATGTTCTATTACACAACACCATGGTTAGTAATAATGTATGTTTTTGTTATTTGTTTTCATTAGGAAAGAAAGAGAACTATAATTGAGAAAATAAGTTGTTTTCTCTTATTCTAACGATAACAAAACACCACACAACAAAATAAAACAGAGTAAAACATTATCTTTACTCAAAAAATAGTACCTATTTGAATGACTTTACATTGTCAAAGTAGATGAAATATCACACCCCTTGACCAATCAAATACCAATACGGGACTTTCCTAGTCCGTGACTTTCTACTTTTGTCACATCTTTTTGTTTACTTGTTATTGGCCTCTAGAGAAAAATCTGAACGAAAATTAAAACGTAATAATTAAAGCGAAAAACCACGACGAGCCATCTCTTTGTCTAGTCTCATCGAAGCGAACCTCTCATCGTTGCACTTTTTTATAAACGTTTCTACCCTTCGGTTCAGCTCATCCCGACTCCGAGACACCTTTACCTTCTTCACTTTCACCGGCGGTGGCGGCGGCATTGCCGGAGTTTGGTAATAGTTACTTCTGTCACTATACGTCTCCGATTTCTTTAAACCAGATTGTTTTATCTCCTTCGAATCGCTATCGGCAAGTCCGAACGTGTCTGGTCTCCGGTAATAACTAGTCAACAGCAGCGCTGACTTCCCTTCCGTTATCATCTTCCACGTGTTCTCCATCGTCTCGTTCCTTCTCGGCTTCGCCACTTTCAACGCTCTCGTAGAATTTCTCTCTTGAAATTACGATAGATAGTAGTACCCCTTGTTAAGCAATGTTTTCCGACTTTTATAAAATATCTAGACTTTTTTTTTTGTTAATTTTTCTTATAAAATGTCGTTACCTGCTTTATTTCCAAAGTTTTAATTATTATTAAATATTTAATTATCTAAATTTTTTTTTTGTTAAATTAAATATCTAACTTTTTTTTTGTTAAATAATTAGATATTTAAGACAGTCTCTAAAAAAAATATTTTAAAAATATTTTATTTAATTTTATTAATTTTTTATTTAATTTTTTTATTTTTTTAATATTATATTATTAAAACTGGCCTTAACCAGTTTCCGTTGGCCGATCCTAGGAAAACCAGAGGCTTCTCAACCGGAGGTTAATTTTCCGATTTGGCCACCACCACTAAACACTTCATCTCCTTCTCTATTATCACCACAGCTTCTGCTAGCCTCTCCTTCTCTTCATACACAACCGCCGGCTCCTTAACGATGATAGACTGCGAATTTGCGGCAACGTAACCGAACTCCGCATCCTTGGTATCCGTCCGCCGCAGAGGAGCTCGTTGGACGATCAGCTGATGATCATCAGTCTGGTAGTCACCACTGTACGAAAAAAAGTTTATTTTCTGTTTTATCAAACTTATTTGTCTCTTTTCTTTATACTAAAGAACTTTTTGTTATTTAACAGCAAATCGTTTGTTACTAACAAGATTCTAAACATTACAAATTTGATTAATAAATGTGATTGTTACTACAAAATTCAACATTATCCG
Organism: Cardamine chenopodiifolia; assembly: GCA_963922655.1. NCBI lineage: Eukaryota > Viridiplantae > Streptophyta > Magnoliopsida > Brassicales > Brassicaceae > Cardamine > Cardamine chenopodiifolia. Next base: position 2,330,771 of record OZ000467.1, read on the forward strand.
ATTGCAACCCAAAATTTTAACCGCAGAAACTGATCCAAACACTTGAGAAAACGAATCATCAGAAGCTCCAAAAGCATTGCTTTCAAATGGCAATGACAAGAGGAATCTCTACTGCTAGCGCGAACTCTTGATCCCTCTTGCTTGTTTCTTCTTATCTCTTTTCTTCATAGTTTTGGTGCTTGACCGTTTCCTGTTCTGCTTCAAGGGTTTGGATTTCCTCACAGGCACAGGCTGCTTTACAGAGGCTCTGGCCGTGGAACCCGATTCTGTTGATTGGGTCTTGTCCTTGCGAACAGGCTCATCCTCGTCACGAGAAATCTCACTTGTTGTCACGGTTACTTTCAGCTCGCCTGTATCATACATTGTCGTGCCTTTCGTCCACAAAGAAACACAGTAAATATCAGAACAAGGTCATGCTACGGCAAAAGCAATCATCTGAAAAAAGACAGATAATAATGCATTCTTATATCTAATTTATCGATTCCAATCAATTAGCTTTCACGTTATGGCAACAAGCTATCAATAATTGCGTGATGAAGAACTCTATTTCACATAAAAAATGTGAAATTTCTTCGTATTGAAAACTAATGTGATTATGAAACTAGTACCAGAAGTTGAAGCATCAGGCTCTGCCTCTTCATCTTCTGCAACCTCTTCAGCTTCCTCATTTTCATTATCCTCACCATGACCCGCTATCATTAGCTCTTCCAATTTCCTCTGCAAAGCTCAGATACAAGATTCAGAACAATACCAAATAATTCGAGCTCGAGACCAAGAATCAAAATTTTTATCATCGTACAAATGTCTGAACATTAACGATCTCTAACGCATGCATCATAGAAACTATTTCGATTAATATTAGCAGTCAAAACAAAAGAAATACTCCAATTTTCATCAAAACGAATCAGAACAGGTTAACATCGTACCAGGAAGATAGTGATTTAAGCTTCCGATAAACCAAAAAATTAGGTAAACTAGGAATTTAAGACTAATCTATAACGCATAGATGATGAATGACACAAATCAGAATGAAGACACAAAAGAGAAGCAACCGTTTCCTGCTCACCTTCTTACGGGCCTCGATTCGTTTCCGCCGCATTGCTTCCTCCTGCTGCTTCTGCGCTTCCTTTCTCCTTTTCTTCTTCCTCTTGTGAAAACCAGTCACAAAATCCCTAATTTCGCCAACAAACAGCGATTAAAGATACCCAGACTGACTTTATATGATTGTGGCTCCGATTATTGCGATTGAATCAGCAGAAAAAAAATTAGATTTTTGTAGCTACCTGAGATCTTTCTCGTTAAATGAGACGGTAACGCTTTTGTTCTTAAGAGCTCTCTTCCCAATATGTCTGGCTCTGGTCTGCGGAGCCAGTGAACCCGCCTCCTCATCATCCAAGTCTACCTTCATAGCTAGATACTTTCTCTGATCGGAAACGAATCGTTTCAGGTCAAATGTTAGGGTTTGAGAGGTTTAATCAAGCCAAGTCGAAGAAGAAGAAGATGCAGGGAGAAAAAAATGGACTTTTAATTGGGCTCAAGGCTCGGCCCAGTATAAGGGTAATAGCGTCTTTTAAGAATGTAATCTAATTTGGTTAGGAAAAAGTTATGCCATTGAGTAATTTTGGACAGTTACCAAAACTGGCTAGTGTCTCTCATTCTAACAAAACAAAATAAACCTTCCAACAAAACTTAAGTTTTTATTTTTCACTCAAAAAAAAAAACTTCCTCGTATTCATACAGAGGACGACGATGGTAATGTTCATCATCAAACTCAATTGCTTTTGAATATAACCATTATAAGGAAAAAAAAACAGAAAAACAAGATTTTTTGTTTCTTTTGTACATAATTAAACAAACCCAGCCAGAGAAGAAAAAAAACTAGAGTAAAAAATGAACGATTTATTCTCTAATTCATTTAAGAGGAACCAGGCTCAAGTGGGCGATGTAGAGGCAGGTCAAGAAACGATGAACCTCAACAAATTCTTCGAGGATGTCGAGAATGTGAAGGATGACATGAAAGGAGTCGAGAGTCTTTACAAGAAGCTTCAAGACTCAAACGAGGAGTGCAAGACGGTGCACAATGCCAAGAAGGTGAAGGAGCTACGAGCTAAGATGGATGGAGATGTAGCTCAGGTCCTTAAGAGGGTCAAAATGATCAAGCAGAAGCTTGAAGCCTTGGAGAAAGCGAACGCTAATAGCCGTAATGTCCCCGGTTGTGGGTCCGGTTCGTCTACGGATAGGACGCGATCGTCTGTTGTTAGCGGTCTCGGGAAGAAGCTCAAGCATTTGATGGATAGTTTCCAAGGTCTACGTGCTCGTATGAACGCTGAGTATAAAGAAACCGTAGAGCGCAGGTGTTTTGCTTTTCCCTTGGTTTCTTATATTGCAAGCTATTGTGACTTGTTTATTTTCTTGGTTAGCAAGTTATGTAATTATGTTGGAGACGGTGCAGGTATTTCACGATAACAGGAGAAAAAGCGGACGAGCAAACAGTCGATAACTTGATTGCAAGCGGTGAGAGCGAGAATTTTCTCCAAAAAGCAATTCAAGAACAAGGAAGAGGTCAAATCCTTGATACGATATCTGAGATCCAGGAGAGACATGATGCAGTGAAGGAGATAGAAAAGAATCTACTAGAGCTGCACCAAGTTTTCTTGGACATGGCGGCTCTAGTGGAAGCGCAAGGGCAACAATTAAACAACATAGAGAGCCATGTGGCAAAAGCGAGCTCGTTTGTAAGAAGAGGGACTGATCAGCTCCAAGACGCGAGGGAGTACCAAAAGAGCTCGAGAAAATGGACTTGTTACGCCATCATCCTCTTCATTGTCATCTTTATCCTCCTTCTCATTCCCCTTCTACCTCACATAATGCTCATGATCAAGTCCGGCCCAAAAAAATATTGGGCCTAAGCCAGAAAAAGATTAAGTCCATTTATTAAAAGAAATGTAAAACATAGATGGTAAGGGTTGAACTTGCACTTACGATGACTAAAACATTGACTTTATCCATTACACCCACATGCACTTTTCAAAAAGTAGTGAGTTTTATAAATATAGATTTGGCACCTAAAACACATGCTTTATGAGTTTTAGGTCATGGCCTTGTTCTTTAACAGAAAGCTGCGACATCGATAAATTTATCGGTGTAAATTTCAGCGATCCATATGATACCGGTTTTATTCCGTCGCGGTGTCGCAACGTTCAATTAAATAACATGGCTCATCTCTTCGATTGTTTGTTTTTCCTCTTCTTGAAAAGAAAAAATGGAATGGGATAGTTAGATTACGGTAAAAACATGGAAACAATTTTTGTAGATATTTTTGAAACACCGGTTTATTATTGTTATTGTAAATCTTTTGTCATTCTGATTTTGTAATCTATTATATCCATCTTAGTGTTTATGTGACAATGTTTTGAGTCATTGATGTTGATATGTTAGACTGAAACATGTATGACAATGTTTTATTGAAGGTTGCAGGTCTATTAGATCATCGAACTGAAAGATGGGATAATCTAAAGGTTAGACACCTCTTCATTGAGCCTGATGCTGAGTATATTCTGGGATTGAAGACGGCACTGAGACTTAAAAACACGTATATATGAGGTTACTGCAAAGATGGAAAGTATAACTCTCAAAGTGGTTACAAACTGATTGAGAACTTACTAGAAAACAGAGAGAAAATGGACCTACATTGTCTCTGTTAGAAAAAGACTTATGGGAAAGCTATGAAAGATCAACACCACCCCAAAGATACGTCATTTTCTGTGGAGAGCGGTCGCTGGAGCACTTGCAGTACGGGAAAGATTACAGTCACGAGGTATAGATGTACTCTCTTTATGTCCTCAATGCAATTCTGGAGCTGAAACGATGTGACATGTGCTGTTCACATGTCCTTTCGCGGCTGAAACCTGGGATGCCTCTAATGTTCCAAGGCCTGCGTCTGGCTTCTCGGCAAACTCGGTCTTCCTTAATCTTCAACATCTACTGGCTGTCAGTAAAAACAGGAATATCCCACTACAGACTTGGCAAAGCTTCCCATGGATACTTTGGCAGATTTGGAAATCAAGGAATGCTCTTGTTTTTGAAGGTATAAGGTATAAACCGATGTCTACTGTGCAGAAAGCATACGATGATGCAGAAGAGTGGGCTGAAGCCTTGAAGGTAGAAGAAGCGCAGGTAAATTTATCGCCTGTCTCAGTGAGTGTTGCATCAACATGGACTAGACCACCGCAGGACGTTGTGAAATGTAACATTGGTGTGTCTTGGATAAATGATAAACAACATTGTGGTGTGGCATGGCTGAACCGGGACCATCTTGCAATCCCAACACACCATAGTGGAAGAGCATACTCCAAGATAAATTGACATGTTGAAGCAGAGCTGATGAGTCTGTTCTGGGCAGCGGAATGTCTGCATACTCTTCGTTTCAGAAAGGTGATTTTCGAATCCTCATTTTCTACCTTGTCAAGTATAATCCAACAGCCTCGAAAATATCGTCGATTTTGACATATCATATCGGATATCATGGAGTTACTGGAAGGTTTTGAAATCTGGAAGATTAACAAGATAGTATCATCAAGTAATAAGATTGCCATGGAGATTGCAACCAGTGTGACAAAAGACCACTGATACCAATCGTATGTTGCAATTAATGGTCCTAATTGGCTTCGTGAACGCATTGCCGCAAAAGCATCTCTCTGATCGGAGGTCCCTTGTTGCCGGTACTGAAGTGCTTGTCAAGAACATACGGGATAGTCCCTAATCTGTATTCACCATTACTACTTTTCTACGCTCCTTTGAGCTCTTGTCTCTATTTTTATGCCCTGCTTTCTATGGGTTTCAGAGCCTATTGGTTCTGGTTTTACTCTCTTTCGATGTTCTCTGTTTTAGCCTGTGTTTCATGGGTTGTTTGTTTGGTCTTTGGACCCCATCAATGAAACTCATCGTTAAAAAAAACATATGCATTGTAAAAAAACGGAAATTAATGTAAATTAATATCTCAAACCTATATATATATCGTTAGGAGCTTATAGCACACGAGCCAATGGAACACGGCCATACTAACACTTCTCGAAATTATATCCTCAAGCACACAACAAAATGTGGTTCTTATTTGGGGGGAATGTTTTGACGAGTTGCGTTGGTATAATTGTATTATGATTTCTTCTAATTGTCTTTTTTTTCTTAGTTAATAGTTGTTGCAGTAGTGATCTATATATCTCTAGGGCTTCGAGTGTAAATTATGCTAACGCATAGTATTTCTCGCCATGATTGCTTTTGAGTCTTGATAGATATTGGAATCGGTTTTGATTGGTTATTTATCATTGCTAGACAAACTGTACCGATTTCTATGTAAATTATTCACCAAGGCAGTAAGAAAATTTAGCGGTAAAGACACATTAGAAAGTCGGCGATGTAAAATAAAATAAAAAAAAATTAAAGAAAACTACTTTTACAAATATCAAAATCATTTTAAGACTGTAGGAGTTGGTTTTACATTTATGTAAAATGTTTATTAAAGTGTAAATGAATAGATGTAATTGATTTTTTAATAATATGAATATAGCATAAATTACATCACATATAAATTATATATACATGTGAAAAGCTATATATTACCTCTTCATCTTGTTTTATATTTTCCAAGGGAAGGAAACTAATAACATTGGATTCTTAAAAGGAACAATAAAAAAAAGGTTAAAGGAAAGAAATATTCTCAATCACCTTACTTTTTTCTGTCCTGGAATTGGATAGTCTATCTGGGTAATTGAATAATGAATTGGATACTCTCTACCACCAAAAAAAAAACTAAAAGAAGAAAATTACCAGAATCATTAAAAAAAAAAGGGGTTTCACACATGGTGTTCGACATTTATCCTATGATGCATAAGAATTGATTAATGTATAAAAGCAGTTAAATAGCTCTGTAATTATTCCTCTCAAATATCTGAAGCAGCAGCACGTGCTGTGTTCACCAAACTTCAACAACTTTTCTAGAAAGCCTCTTTTAAACATTATGAATTTAACTTAAGATAACAAAATCTAATGTTAGTGGAAAAAACAATAGTACTAGTATTATGCAATACAGAATAAAAATAGATACACACACCATGCACACGTGGTTTGGGGAAAGAACAGAAAACAGCGTCAGAGTTGTTTTGCTCTATGTTCATGGAATCCGAGGAACCAACAAATCCGTGCGAATATAATATGGATTAAACCCAAAAACGAAGATCATATTGCCACGTCAGCACATAATCCTCCACGTTGGTTCTTTCTCCGAATCGTTGCTCGACACTTGTCATTCCAACAACGGCTACTTCTTTGTGCCGTGTTCGTGTTCGCTTCAACCGTCAAGGATCACACTACCACCAAAAAAGGAGGAGATATTTAAAAAAAAAAATTAAAGGAATACAGATAACTAAACAAGCTCAACTAGTTAAAAAAAACAAAAATCTCTCAACTATAAGTACTTACTTCACTTTGCTTTGTTTTCGATTTCAAAATAGATAAAATAAAAATCAGTCATTTTTGTTAGAGATCTTAACTACAAATCAAACAGAAACTTCGGATTTTTCTCTTTAAAATCTTTCACATTAAAGGTATGTTTCTTGATTTTTAAAAAAGGTGTGTTCCTTGTTCCTATATTCTCTTCTTATGTTTTCTTTCTTCCCAACATCCACTGTTTTTGGGTTCATTTAATCTCGGTTTCTACATTCAAAAATATCATTTGATTACATTTTGTCTGATGCAGGAATCGTGGGTTTTTAATCATTTGGGCGATATGGCATTGGGGAAGAAGAAATTTGGTGCTGCGAAATCATCATCAGACTCGAATCGAAACGTAGTGTGTGATGGAGGATTAGGATTAGGGCTAGACCAATTTGTTAAGTACAAGAGAGGATTTGGGAGGAAGAGGGTTCTGGTTTCAGGCGGCCAGATTCAGGATTCGAGTAAAATCCGTGAAGAAACATTGAGCAAAAGTCTAAAGCTTGAAGCTCTTCCTCAAGATATTCTAGTTGGTTCTTAATCTCACAAACTTGGTTTAGTCATTATATTATTCGTGTTCTGTGAATTAGTTGATTATTTTTTGTGTTCTTAAACTAATGAATATTAGCGAATAGAGCTGGAAAAAAATAAATCCTTTCTGTGCTCTAAGAACAAAAAAAATGCCTGATGGGAATGGAAAGCGTTTTCAGCTTTTCTATGTGAAATGTTTCTATCTGTGGAAAAAATCCTCTAGTATTTGTAGTTAAATCTGCTAGAGATATTGTTTCGAATTTATTGTGAAGTATTGAGTTACTAAGAAATTTCATTGATTTATTTGAAGGTAAGGATTATATGTGGTGTGGAGCATGAAGACTTAAAGCCATTGTTTAATGTGTCGAAAACTATAAGAGAAGCTGTAAGTAAATGGTATATTTGTGTATAATAATTGAAATTTTTATGACAAAAACTGTTTTTCTGACCATTTGTTTCCTCTCATAGACATTGATCGCCAAGAAATGGCATTTTGAATATACCACACCAAGGAAAACTCTGTTTTTCCGGAGTGGGCTTGATTTAATGATCGATTTGGGAGATGGAATCGAAGCTCCATTGCTGAAAAAGTACCGCTCTTCGAGGACAAGTTGTGAGAAGAAAGTTTCTAAAATCTCAATGGCTCTTTTCAAATGAATATGACAACTTTGGGGTTTGAAGATCGGCTTTTTCCCTCTTGGTATTGCTGAAAAATTTACAAAAAGATTGACACGAGAAGCGATCGCGCGATCCGGTTTCTTCAAGAACTTTGGTTGAAGAACCGGTTTAAGTTGAAGTCTTTTTCAAAAGAATTCTTGTGGGTTTGGTTTGATAGGTTTCTGTAAATTGTTGATAGAAAGTGGGATGATAGGTCCTTTGAAGTCGTGCCCTTCAATGTATATATAAATATTTTTATAACTCTTTATGGTTTTTGTAAAGAGAATTGACAAGCGATAAGAAGCCGTTGTTTCACATATTTCGATTTTTGGAAAGAACCCATTATCTTATATCTATGTGGATTGTGGTCAATTATTACGGGGATAACTATAGGATTTTTTCTTTTACCTTACGAGGATGGATATTTGTAAGGTGTATTAGTTTGTTTTTTTTATCAATATTGAAATGAGTTAACAAACAAAATTAACAATATTACGATGGATACGAAAGAAGCCAATAACAAACTCAACATTGAGATATGTCATCATTAGAAGAAAAAAAATTAAACGTTGATGACGGGAAACTATTGGTTAAGGAGAGAGTATATAATCTAATAATTAGTTTAAGGTTTTGTAACTTAAAGTAGCAAGACATGGTAGCCAAACGAAAAATAAAAATAATGGCCAAAGCAAATGGTTTATCTTTTTCGTTTTTTCTGGTTTAACTCTACTCTTCACATCTTATGTTGTACCACATTCATTTCATAAATAGATTTACTACTCTTTATTTTGAAATCTTTTTAGATTTTGTTCACATCCATAAATAATATCAAGGATGAGATCAGTTTCATGGCTAATCTTTTTACTAAAATTTTTATAGACAGGTTATAATAGTTTTGAACCAAACAAAATATAGGCATTTTTCTAGTACTGTCATATGTGACGTGTGCATACTTATCTGTCTTAGCTTGGCAATACCCTAATAGTAAATAGCGTTACTCTTGATTTTGATATCAGCACAGTAGCACATTCATTTCGTTTCATGGAAGATGTGTTTAGCGTATTGTAGAGGTTGGGCCTAGGCTTTTTTTCTTTGGATAATTTACTTCTTAAAACATATTGGTTTAATGAAACTGTGACGATTTTAGACCCAGTGTGAACATCCTACCTAGTATTTTACATTTACATTCCGACCGGCTTTTGTCAGAACAACCAAATACAATGGGCGCCACTGTGACCACCTTTAGTTGACCTTGACTTCTTTTCTTTTTTAATTATTGTTTCCCTCTTTTTTACTGGGCTAAATTCAATTAGATATTTTTTATTTTGGTAAACTATGAGGAAATCTACAGTTCAGAACTTAAAAGTGAGAACTAGTGCCCCGAATCTGGAAAAAAAAAACGAGCCTAGTCTTTTCAAATTACCTTTAACCCCTTTATTTTATATAATTTATTTATTCCCCCTTTACCTATTTTAAAAACCAAATCCTCTCTCCCTAAGTTTGGCGTCAACCAAAATTTTCTTCTTGCCCTTTAACTCTTGTCTTTTACTCTCTATGTTTCATTTTAAATGTATTTTAAAGTTTTCACACATATTAAGAAAAAGTGAAATTCTATCTCTCATTAATATACTATTTAGAAATTTCATTGATCATTACATAAAAATAAGGACCAAACTATAAATTTACTTAAAATTGCATTGAAAACCCAAAACTACATTTATAATGAAATAAATTTTAAACTCTAAAACAACATTTAAAACGAGAGAGAGAGAGAGAGAGAGAGAGAGAGTATAGTTTCATTACCTGTTTCTGTTTTACCAATGAAATTTTGAATACTAGACAAAATCAATGGTAAAAGTACATATGGGCAAGCACAAGGCAAAAAATAAAAGCAATTCACTGAATAGGTAGGTAACTAAAAATTATGTGAAGATTCAAATTGACACGTATATATATGACATTAGTGATAAATGTGTCAGTCGAGGCTACATATATTAAATGTTATAACGTAAGACTGCAGAAATAAAAGAAGTATGATTCTGTTCTAAAAGATTTGAATTTATCCCAATGTCACGGAATTGTATAATGTGAGCATTAACAGTACTTTCAAAATCAGAAAGGAAATATATGGATAAGCACTCCACGTAACTAATAGTGCACTGTTATGTATTTCTTGAGAAACAAAATCTTGAGTGGTCGAAAACGATAAATATTAGTGAACAAACTTTATATCTGTAAAGAAAAATTTGAAGTCACATTATAAGAAAAAACCATGCTGCATCCCATGAAACAATTTAATTCTAAGAACATTATCCGAAGCGAGTTTAATGTTATCCAAATAGATAAAGAAAATTAGTTGGACCGTCAAATGAAATGCGATCCTTGCTGATGAGTACATGACGTGTCAATTAATTTTGCTACCAATCCACCGACCTCAACTCTTCTTTTGGTAAAATTTAATATTGTTATATGATAATATATCGTGTATCATAATTCCTAGAGGTTAAGATAATCTAGTTCTTAAGTATTTTTCTTATGAAATGAAAATTAAAATTTAATATATGTATGTTCTGATATTACTCGAAATATAGGTAAGAAGTACAGTAGATAATATCTTTCATATGAATTGTTTTATGTTATCAATTCACCTTTCTTTAATTATATAATGTTATCACTATGTTATCCTTTTTTTTTTGGTATCCACGTCTTCTAATACCCTAGTGGTAAAAATTTTGGGATGTCAAAATCATTGATGAGTTATATTATCGCGAAATATGAAATCTTGAAAAATGAGCAAAGATCATTTGGCATTATTCGTCGTGTGTAATTGGATATAGCCGTTGAACAATATAGTGGATCTTAGAAGTCAACGAATTGTATTTGATTCGCAGTCATGCATACATCGGCGATAATTTTATTCACACACTCCAAATACCGGAGGTGGCCACATTTTTAAAAAATCTACGGATTGTTTGTTAAGTTATTGGTTGGATTTAATTTCTTCGGTCTTTCGTTTTTTTTTTTGCTGAAAGATTTATTCTGTACAGTTAATTGTCTTCTAATTTATGAAAAACTAAAATAAAACTAATGTGATGAATGGTAAGTCAAATTTCTTACGTGTTTAAAAAGTCATTTTGTTATACATGATTAATTCACTAAAACAGTTTTATAACATTACATGAATATTCTACGCAAAAAGAATGAGGTTAAGTTTTATCAAAAAAAGAAAGAAAGAAAGAAAATGAGGTAAAATGTTTCTAAATTGATCCGTTTTGTACTGTTCTGCTATTAACTACTTATATCTCAAGGAGTTAATCATAAAAATATTCTTCAGCCTAAGAACTGACATAGAATTTCGATCTTTTTCATAGTGGGGAAACTATTATTTTAGTTAAGTAAGGAAAAAATCTTATCTTAAATACGACACATTTATAACATTATTAAATATCCACATGCTCTTAAAGTCATATCTACACGGTGGAGTTAATAACATGTTCACACAACGGTCACCAAGTTGCTAAAAGTCATGAAACAACGTCACATTATTTAATAATCTTATAATGTGGATAATTTAGCAGTAAAACATTATTTATAAAAAAAAATTAAATCATTATGGATTCACAGCTAAGAAAATAGTAAACGACAGCTCAACACTTTTCCCTTTCTCTTCCACACTGTCTATATAACTGTAATAAGTAATCTCTAATCTCTCCATCTATTTCTTTTCAGTTTTGCTTCCACTCTCCTGCATTGTTTGCAAATACACATCCAAAAAAAAAGAGGGTCAGGAAAAGAAAGGTTCAGACTTTACGGGTCTCTTATAGAATTTCTTTAAAAAATGCCTGCCGGTGGTTTCGTCGTCGGTGATGGCCAAAAGGCTTATCCCGGCAAACTCACTCCCTTTGTTCTCTTCACTTGCATCGTCGCTGCCATGGGTGGTCTCATCTTCGGATACGATATCGGAATCTCCGGTAATCATCTCACTACTTTTTTTGCTTTTACATTTCCACCCTACAAGTTTCTATAAAGTCATCAATACCCCCGAAGCAGAAATTATGATTGTCTTTTTCATAGAGAGAAAACTAGAAAAAATCACTCATTATTTTCCCTTCTGCATAAAACACCCCATGGCTCAAAATTACAGTATCCGTAATAGTTTAATAGGTTTAAAAATTTACAAAATCGCCACATATGTTTCTATAGAGTTATGAACACCCTCAGCCCCTCCTATGTCAAACTTCCAATTTTTGGGAATTCTGTAAACTAATTATAAAAACACAGGTGGTGTGACGTCGATGCCGTCGTTTCTCCGGCGATTCTTCCCGTCGGTATACCGGAAACAGCAAGAGGACGCGACAACAAATCAGTATTGTCAATACGATAGCCCGACGCTAACACTCTTCACTTCGTCGCTGTACCTAGCGGCGTTGATCTCGTCGCTGGTGGCTTCCACCGTGACTAGAAAGTTCGGACGGCGGCTTTCGATGCTCTTCGGAGGCATACTCTTCTGCGCCGGAGCTCTCATCAATGGTTTCGCTAAACACGTTTGGATGCTAATTGTCGGTCGTATCTTGCTCGGTTTTGGTATCGGTTTCGCTAATCAGGTGCGTCACTAGAAACCATAATTCAAGTTTTTGAAAATTTAGTTTATTAGTAACCATAAAGGTGTTTTTTTTATATCAATAGTTATTTTGTCCATGTTTTTCTTTTATTCTTTTAGCATTTTCTATCTTTTACAACCACGAGTAAGAAAAGACAACTAACAATTCTTTTAAATTAAGTATAAATAACGCTTCCACACGTTGTTTTATAGAATCTAATGTATTGAAACGTATGCTTATCTAATATGACCGTTATAAATGTACCTTGGTTTTTGGAAAAAAAGTTATAAAACAAAGCCAACCACTTCCATTGAACATAATCATCAAATAGTTCAATCAAGTTGACATTATTTTTCTTGCTGTCGATCATTATTTTCCACATTATATGATATGATATATTTTCTCCGCTACTATCCACACTTCAACATGGTCTGTTTTTGTAACCCGTGATGTCTCTTTCTCTACTTTTCAATGATTTAGTTAATTTAACGTCTATATGTGTATATATATATATATATTATTTCTGACGTCATATCGGATATTTTTTTATATTATAACTATGATGACTCATTGATATGGATCTTTTGTTAATAGTTATACCACAATGACGTACTTGACTCTGTTTATGTTCTATATCTTTGAAGTCCATGCCTACGCCTACGTTCCTACTTGCTTCCAAACAATTAGAGAATCTTAAAAAAGACAGATTCGGACCGTATCTACTTAATGACGTAACTAACCCTGTGTAAGCTCCCTATTTGCAGTCCGTGCCACTATACCTCTCCGAGATGGCTCCATACAAATATAGAGGAGCTCTAAACATCGGCTTCCAGCTCTCAATCACAATCGGAATCCTAGTCGCCGAAGTACTCAACTACTTCTTCGCCAAAATCAAAGGCGGTTGGGGATGGCGGCTCAGTCTCGGAGGCGCGGTGGTCCCCGCCCTAATCATAACCCTCGGCTCCCTCGTACTTCCTGACACTCCCAATTCAATGATCGAGCGAGGCCAACACGAGGAGGCCAAAACCAAGCTCAGGCGAATCCGCGGCGTTGATGATGTCAGCCAAGAGTTTGACGATTTAGTCGCCGCTAGTAGAGAGTCGCAGTCGATAGAGCATCCGTGGAGCAACCTCCTCCGCCGTAAATACCGGCCGCATCTCACTATGGCCATTATGATTCCGTTCTTTCAGCAGCTAACCGGAATCAATGTGATTATGTTTTACGCTCCAGTTTTGTTCAACACCATCGGATTCACGACCGACGCTTCTCTCATGTCCGCCGTGGTCACCGGCTCGGTCAACGTCGCCGCCACGCTGGTCTCCATCTACGGTGTTGACAAGTGGGGACGTCGATTTCTCTTTCTTGAAGGCGGTACACAAATGCTACTATGCCAGGTTAGGAAAAATAACCACTTTCTTTCTTTATTTGATACTAAACCTGTTGACTTCATATATGAATTTATACTGTACGTAAATGCGTTTTACTGTCCTAGCTAGAGATCAATCCTCACTGGATATTAAACGTCTGATATATGAAATTGACCTCATACTTTATTTTCTTGAATATGAACTTATACTCGACGTATGTGTCTAGTGAGTCTAGAAATCGATTTTTTTATTGGATTATAAACGTTGATACCTCAATAGATATCGATTTTCATCAGATGCAAAAATGTGATCTTTATCGATGTAGATGTTTTTAGAGGTAGAGTTTTTTTATTGGATACTAACGTTTATATATTATCAATTATACTGATTAAAGCTTTGTTTTGATTTGCTTCGGTGTTGTTGTAGGCTGTGGTTGCAGCGTGTATCGGGGCCAAATTCGGGGTTGACGGGACCCCAGGTGAGCTACCAAAATGGTATGCTATTGTGGTTGTAACGTTTATATGCATATATGTGGCTGGTTTCGCGTGGTCGTGGGGTCCGCTAGGGTGGTTAGTACCAAGTGAGATCTTCCCGTTGGAGATAAGGTCAGCGGCACAAAGTATCACGGTGTCAGTGAACATGATCTTCACGTTCATTATCGCGCAGATCTTCTTGACGATGCTTTGCCATTTGAAGTTCGGGTTATTCCTGTTTTTCGCATTCTTCGTGGTGGTGATGTCGATTTTCGTTTACATATTCCTGCCAGAGACGAAAGGGATTCCGATAGAGGAGATGGGTCAAGTGTGGAGAACACATTGGTATTGGTCAAGGTTTGTGGAAGATGGTGAGTATGGGAATGGGCTTGAGATGGGCAAGAGCAGCAATCAAGGAACGAAGCATGTTTGATTTATAAATTATTTTTTATTGAGGAAGTTTAAGAAAGGAAGAAAAAGTTGTAATTTCTGATTTCGTAAAGAAGAAGTGTATTAGTAGTAGTATAGATATATTTGTGCTTATATGATCCAATTTCACATGATGAAACTATGCATATGATTCTTTTTTATATCTTCATCGTTCTCTCATTTGTTGTTAATTTACTCCTTACTATTTATCGTGCGTTAATCTAGTATAGTGTTTATATATATATATATAAAATATTATATAGTAGTGTTCGAAATAAGACCTATATAAGGGATGGAAAATATGAAATGTGTTAGATGTACACTGGAATGATGGAATAAAATAACAAAATATTTGAGTTTAACAATTTTCTGGTAAAAAGTTAAAATTTTCATTTTATTATTTAACAATTGTCTAATATATAGCAGAATTAATTTTAAAAACTTGATAAATATTATAGTGGGCATATAATAGATAGAATTTTGTGATTTCATATTATTCATCCGAGAATTTAAAAGCTAGACATCTTGTACTGTCAAATTATTCATCCGAGAATCTTTGAGAGCCCATTTCAAAATGAGATAGGCACAAGGCAATGATGTCTATGAGTAGGTGCTTACCCGCAGGTCCAAGCTGCGAACTAATCTAAAAATTTTATATATAAATCTTCGATCTGTTTGATTTGCAGATCAAATTTAGTCAATTGGTATTGTTCCGGTCAAAATTCATAAAATCCGCGGATAATCCGCTAACTTGCTTTTTTATTTTTAATATATTTTGTTAAAAAATTTCAAATTTATTTACGTTTTTTTCAGGTTAATGACTCGTCAATCTATTTTTCAATTCCTCATATATCTATTAAAAAAAACCACATTTACAGATTATCCGCTAACATGCGGATTTTGAACCAATGACTCACATCTATCTTGCAATCAAAATCTTTAATCTGCACCTACAATCCACTCACAAAATTTTTTTCTACGTCGATCTGTACTCAGCCCTGCATAATCACGAATTGAATTATATTTTTACAGGCCCATGGAAAATGATGCGACCATTGACTTTTGCATTTTGAAGATGGTGACCCAAAATTCGTAATTTTTGGATTCATCTTCTCGTCCAAGAGAATGTTGCTGGCCTTTAGATCACGATGTACAACTCTGAGGAATGAAGTCGCGATGGAGATGGAGAATTCCACGAGAAATACCTTGAATGATATCAAATCTCTTAGGCCAATCAATCTCGAGCTTCTTCTTCAAATCTATATAGATTATCACAGAAAGTAAACTGAAACAGATTAGCATGAAAGTCACAGAAGGAAAATGATTTAGATGAATTTGTAAGGACTGACCGAAGAGAAAAATATCGAGGCATTTGTTCACCGTAAACTCATAAATCAATAGCTTCTCCTCTCCTTCAATGCAATACCCTAAAAAACGAACCAAGTTTCTGTGTTGTAGTTTTGAGATGATTTTTAATTCGTTAATGAATTCCTCTGTGCCTTCTCCAGAGCTGCTAGAAAGGCGTTTTATAGCTATTTCGTTCCCATCTTTTAGCTTTCCCTATGTCCTTAAGCCTTACCTAACTCAGAACGTGCAAGACGGATGGAAAGAAACTCTCCTTCCTCCGAAACTGAACCAAGTCCAATAGCTCCTGGTTCCACACCAAGCATCCAACTGCATTAATATAGGCAAATGCCAAGCAAGAACAGTTGCGGAGACATCCTTGATGGCATTGTTCTGCATTCGCCAAAGCTTGCCAATTGATAAGAATCCGGAAGCTTTATATTGGTAACACGGTAAAATCCGTCTGTTCTGTCTTTGCCATGTGTCGTTGAAGAAGAATTTCCCTGACATGATGATAACTCTGTTCGTCTCACACAGCCACGAGTCCAGTTTCCGCTATTCCACTCATCATCTGACTTTGGCACAAACCCTCTCAAGCATTTGCAGGTTGTAGTACTAATGGACCTGATACACAAACCATAAGGTCCACATGTACCGTAGAGATCACATGAGCTTAGAGGACCTTCAAAATATTTAATCCACCCGGTGGTGCCACCACTACTACGGAGAATATCCAGTGATCCATCTGATGTTAGCTTGATGTAAGACACATCAAAATTTCTTAATGCACGAAAAGTCAAAAATCCTGTGCCATTCACCACATCTGGTCCGCTGCTAATGGATTTGCATATGTTTTATCAGTTTCCGGTATCCCAATGAACCTTGTTTCCACCCATGGCCCGCTTCTCCAATATGGTGATGATCCTTTCCATACAAATCCTTGAGGAATCCTCGTTTAGTCATACACTCGAACTGTTAAAACTGAAGAATCCTAGTTCAAAGGATCCATCAGGAGAGCTCAAAGTTTGTCTTATCGACAAAGGACTCGATGTGGTTATAGCTGCCAAGCCATAACTTGAGAACATGGTTAACAATAGCAAGCAACTAAAGTAAAAAATACCCATCTTTCCTCTCTATGTCTCTGCAAGAGATCTTTTCGTGATTTCAATATATGAAAAAAAAAATTCAGATGAATATGAAACCTAATAGATATTTTGATATTCAGACAACTTATCTTGACCAAACAATCTTATTGGCATCCTCAGTTGACTAAAGAAGCCACACGCTTTTAATATTAAATCAAACATATCATACCACTTGACGTTTGCAAATTTTATAGGCCTTAGTGTCATTATACTGAATTAAAAAAACAAATATTCATAATTCCTAAGCGAGGCCAACGACAAACAGTGCCCCAAAATGATGAAAATTTACATAAATAATAACTATACCAATTTTTTTTTTCATTTGCCGTTGAATCTTTGGAATCTTACCTAGTCATGATCATTTGATCAGTTTTACCCAGTTAATTACGCGTGGATCAATCATATTAAGACAGCAATTCAGAGAATGTTTGACTAAGTAGGAGGATTGAAAAGATTTTCAATTTGGTGAGAATAATACCCAATCAAGAGACTTTTTGTGTGTACCCGTTTTCAAGAATGGCTATTGTTTCTTTGCTAAGTTGAAGAACCCACTCGAGGCCAAAACTCGGACAAAGACTCCTCGTTTAGTCATTTCAACAAATACATTCAGTGCATCCCTTGTCAAAAATATAGTCAAACTCTTTTAAAGCCTTTGCGATACCGTGCAAATCTAAGAGAACACAAGAAGACACTGATCTCTAACACTGTCATTAAGTCCTTTGAGATCTGGGGTTCCATTGTTTATTTATCATCTGCTACTTTGATTATAATAAAAAAAAAATTGTGCTCCGAAAAATTCAGTCAGAGACATGAAGGTTGCTATAAATCCGAACGGAACCATTCATTCATTCAAATCGAAACCGAACCAAAATTCAATAAACCAGATCAGTAGAGAACCGAACCCAACGTCTTTTCATATGACCAATAGAATAAAACATAAATTTATTAGAAATTAATGCCTACACAAAATACTAAAAAATCTTTATATAACTTACAATTAGTTATGTAGTTCTTATTTTATTTTATTTAAAAAAATTATCTAAAACGACAACAAAATAAAATTTCGGTTTTAATCTCAATTGACCATTTATCTTTTTTTTTTGAACCAAATAAAAATTAGTTGGTTCCAATACAAAGACAAGATTCAAATTCTATTATTTACAATTACAAATATATATATTTAGATAATACAAATAGACGTACACAATTGTACCAATTTGTATCAGGTGTGGTACAAATAGACAGTACATAATTGTATCAATTTGTACTATTCGTACTAATTAAAAAGCCATAGCGTACGATGGAGTATTAAAACCATCTGAGTTACCGTGTTTTTTTTTGTATCACTTAATTCAGATTTCATTAAAAGTAAAATTGTAATTTTGACGGAAAAATCAATTGAGATTGAATTTTCATGGATAGGGACAATTGAATAATTGATTCTTTTAATTCGGACAATCTTTTCAGTTTACAGAGAGTTAATACAGATGGGAGACTCTATCGACCATGTATCGCAGTTTGTGTTAAATCATTCACAGACTCTGCTACTGAGACACCACTGTATTGGTTCTGCAATGCAAAGACTGGCTGTTTTGGTTTCGAAAGATCAGTTGCAGTCGTGATCATGGACACTACTTCAGCAATGTTGGGTCTGTCAATAGCTTGCTGTTGGATGCAGAGCAAACCAATCTGAGCACATCTTGCGACTTCAACTGGAGAACACGAGCTTGAAATATCTTGATCCAATAGATCCACTCCACCAGTCTTGCACCAAGATTCCCATGCCTAATATATTGTCAAAAACTGACAGCATCTAAGTGATTTTGATTAGGAACACTAGGAGAATAGAGTAAATGTCTTACATATTCAACGAGGCTTTTGCCTTCCTCTCCACAGCTAAAGCTTGAAATCTTCTTCCCGCTTATGATTTCTAACATCAGAACTCCGAAAGCATAAATGTCAGACTTCTCAGAGAACATCCCTGTCCATGCATACTCAGGAGACATGTATCCTCTGTTCATATCCCAAACAGTCTGCTAAGTTGACGTAATTAATACTTTGTTGGGTATGTCACTGGGATAGATACTTACAAAGTTCCAACAACTCTACGAGTGTTATCTTGATGTTGAAATTCTTGAAACATCCTAGCCAATCCGAAATCTGATATTTTCGGGTTCATGTTCTCGTCCAAGAGAATGTTGCTGACCTTCATATCTCGGTGTATGACCCTCATACATGAATCACGATGGAGATAGAGTAGTCCATACGCAACACCTTGAATAATGTTGAACCTCATAGGCCAATCAATCTGAAGCTTTAGCGTCAAATCTAGCAAATAAGATAAAGCACATTAATGCAAGAAAAAGAAATTCTCGAATGATGAATGGAAAAGGGAAAATTTAGAGGCAAATGCAACACAAGGAGCAGACCAAAGAGAAAAGTGTCGAGGCTTTTGTTCACCATGAACTCATAAATTAGTAGTTTTTCTTCTCCATCAATGCAGCATCCCAAGAGTCGAACCAAGTTTCTGTGTTGTAGTTTTGAGATGAGTTTTATTTCATTCATGAACTCTTCTGTACCCTGTCCAGAATTGCTAGAAAGGCGTTTAACGGCTATTTCCTTCCTGTCTGGCAGTTTTCCCTAGAAGCAAACTTGCAGATAGTCATTCATAGAGCAAAAAATGACAGATAAATGAGAAGAGCAAAGAGACACAATTATTTCTTACTTTATAAACAGAACCAAATCCACCCTGACCAAGTTTGTTTGAGACATTGAAGTTATTGGTAGCAACTCGAATGGTATTCATCTCAAAGAATGTTAAACCTGAGATTTCTTGTGGTTCCAAACCATTTTTCCATGAATCTTGTGAATTGTTGAAGAACACCCGAGTTGGCACAAAAAATCACAAATGTCTTTGAGTTAGTATTTAATTTGAATAAGTGTAGCAAGCTAAATCTCAATAGACAAGCTTCAAGTACATGTATATATGCAATAGAGGTTTAGGTGTAGATTTGACCATAAATAAAGATGTCAAGTACCTCTTTTATATTTACATATTAAAGATAAAAACAAAGCATAGGAAACGAAAGAGAGCTACTATGTTTTTAGGTGTCTCACCATTTTGTTTAGCTCTGTATCTCCAATATATATAGGAGGCAAAGGCCAAAATCACAAAAATGGAAAGACTGATAGCACCAGCAATAATCTTGGTTCTCCTGCTACCAACTGAGAGATTTACCACAAAACAAAACTGTAAAAAGTAAAAACCACATTGCAATAGAAATGAGCACTACAAACGAAGTTGAAGAGTAGAATGCAATAGAAAATGATGGGTATTTTTAGAAAAAATGTCTTTCAGCCCTACCCAGTTCTGAACTTGCAACACGAATGGAAAGAAACTCTCCTCCACTAGAATATCTAACTGTGTCCATTAGCTCCTGATTCCAAAGCAAGCATCCAATTCCAGTAATATACGCAAAAGCAGTGCAAGAGCACTTTCTAAGACAACCCTGCCGGCATTGATCTTCATCCAAAAACCTTGCATATTCATAGAGATCCGGAGGCTTTACATTGTCCATACGATAGAAGATGTCTGCACCTTTTCCTTGTGTCTTTGTAGATGAGTTTGCCTGACAAGATAATTCTGTACGTCTCACACATCCAGAAGTCATGTTCCCGCGCTTCCATTCCTCCTTGTGTTTTGGTACAAACCCTTTAATGCATTTACACTTTGTGGGAATAGATGTCACACACAACCCAAAAGGTCCACATGCACCATACAGATCACAAGAATTAGCTGGAGTCACAAAGTCCAGAACCCAGCCTGTCCCATTGTAATGAGAAGTCTTTAGATATCCCTCTGATGTTATGATAACTCTTGTAAGTTCAGAATTTCTCTGTAAATAAGAGAAGTACCCTGTTCCATTTCCTACATCTTGGGAAAGGCTAAATGGACTTGTGTATGATTCATCCATCAGTGGTACGCCAGTGAACCCGGTCTTAGCCCATGGACCGCTTCTCTTATAAATCGCCGAGCCTCTCATAGTAACGATCTGTGCTGGCACTTGTGGCGTTAGCTGAACTACAAAATTACCAGGGGATGGATCAGTGTGGCTTTTCCAAGAAGTCAATACTCGCTTCTCCCCAGTGGCAAGGTTGTACATCAGCGATGAGGAGGGCAGCATAGTATCACCAGGATTATCGAAACTTTTCCACAAAATATTTCCTGAAACATCATCAATGATGACAAGATTTCCAGTATCTAAGAGCTTTGCATGACACTTGTTAGACGTGGAATGTTTTCTGGTAGACCAAACAACATTTTTTCTGCTGTCAAGCAAGATAAGGCTTCCATTGCTGCTGATTGTGAGATTAGCCGTGAGGCTCGTTGTTGGATTTTCTCTGTTAGCCACCCAAACATATACTCGAGGAGTGACGCTCCTGAACCAGATTCCAACGTACAGATGATTTTGAGAGCTGTTTGGACTGAAGAATCCTAGTTCAAAGGATCCATCAGGTGAGCTTAGAGTTTGTCTAATCGACAAAGGATTTGATGTGGTTATATCTGCAAAGACATAACTTGAGAACATGGTTAGCAAAATCAAGCAAGGAAAGTAAAAAGTACCCATTTTTTCGTCTCTATGTGTCTGCCAGAGATCCTCCTTCAGAGATTTTTAATGTATGAACAAAAAGAAGAGTTGATTTAAATGAATATGAATCCTGTTACAAATTGACCTTAATATTCACTCGATTCAGCTCACAAACACTCACAAAGATGAACCAATTTCAAAATTTAAGAGTCAAAGAAACAATCAAAGAAGAACACAAGAGATTTGTTAACCCGGTACAATGAAGTCGGTGTGACAAGATCTACGTCCGGGGCCAGATTCAATCCGATAAAATTCACTATCATGAAGAAAAATCCTGCTCAAGATCGAGCTTACAACAATGGAGTTCTCTCTGAGATTTCTCTCTTTGACAATGAACAGTAATTAAAGAAGAAAGAGATGAGATCGATACTTAACACCAAACATCAATTTTAAAATTTAAAACAGCAAACCCTCTCTCGGGACTAGAGGTTTTACTTTTGCTTCTTCCCTTCGGTTCACCAACATAACTCTTTGACTCCTCCGGTTTAAGCAAACCTGAAAATTGAATCACAATCAACTATCACAGCAAATCCTAATAGATGTTCTGATATTCAAACAACTTATCTTGACCAAACAATCTTGTTAACATCTTTGTACATTCAAACATCCTAGATTGACTTGAAAGAAGCCACACGCCTTTAATTTTAGTGTCATTATATGGAGCCTCACGACTAATCTCACAATCAGCAGCTGATTGTTGGCGGCGGTCGTTGAGCAGTATGAGCTGGCAAGTTGCAAGTGGTGAAGAGAAGGTTGAAGATCGTAGAAGACTGTGCAACTGAATGGTCTTTTGTCTTTTAGTATATATAGAACCTCTTATTGTATTAGAGGGTATGCGTTTTCTGGTTGTTTGGTTAGGAATTGAACTTACGGTTTGTTGTCTCCTATTCATGGGCAGGAAGTGATGAAGAGTCATCGACTTATCAAAAGTTGTAATTGATTCTTGGTTGCGTTCAATAAAGAAAATGTTCGACTCTTAACACTATACTGTGTAAGCCTAAAGAACACAAGAAGACATTAATTTGAGATATTCGTAAGGAACTTCTAGGTTTGAGCCCGACTGTTTGAGTGTTTTGTCTCTGAAAGATCTCTGGAACAGTGTCTGATGGAAACGTAAGGAACTTGATGCTCTGAAGAACAACCCAGCTTCATACTGAACTTTATTTATTATAAAGGAAAATCAATCTCAATTTTATCAACCAAATCAAACAGATGTTCTTGAAACAACCATTCGAATCACCATGCCCAAGCTCAATTCAAGAAAGAAAAGAAATACAATTTCAAGATTACAATTCCATGAATGAAAAACAATCATTAACATTTTTCTTTAAACGCTGGAACAAGCTGGAAGTCATCTTGAGCGTACACGTGGTCTCATCTCCTTTAATCCAACAACTTCAAACCTTCTATCTCACATAGAGTCTTCCACATCTCTGCTTTCCTATAACAAATAACATCTTATTTTTCAACAACCATTAGTCAAAGTAAAAGTTAAGTGATCACAATCCACTATTGGTTTAACATTGAAGTTATCTATAGCAGCTCGTATCGTATTCATCTCAAAGAATGTTAAACCTGAGATTTCTTGTTGTTAGAAACCATTTTGCCATGAGTCTTCTGAATAATTGAAGAACACCCGAATTGGCCCAACAAGTCACAAATGTCTGTGAGTTAGTATATAATCTTCAGAATGACATAAAAGGAAAAGTAGAGCTGCAAAAATGAATAAAATTACCTGAACGCTTCCAAACATGAGAGTTTGCTCAGATCTACAGCGAGGATATCACTATTTACGATCTGCTTAAACCTTGTTTTATAAACAAAACGATTGTAGCTCTCTGTGAAGGCTTCTACTTCAAGCTCGCTCTTGTTCTTCCACAGATTAGTTTTCTCCCGGCTATATACAGCTCATCAATGTTTTGGGTGGGAGGTCATCTCACCAGTAATATCCGCACGAACAGGCGCCGTTCTTGAAATGGTGAAATCTTTGCATGTCCCGCACAATAATTTCCCGTTTGGTCACAAGGGAAATGTACTTGGTAGCATTGTGACAGTCAGCACAAACCCGCAGGTTCTTTCTAACATGAATAGTTGAACCAGCTGTTGTTATCAGGAGTCCAAAAGAAATAGCCAGCTTCTCGCTGTGGCTACTCAGCAACTGCTCCTTGACATCATCTTCCACGCCGAGGATTAAATTCGTGTCAGGAACATAACCAGCTTCTGTGATTTTGCACATCAGCTTCTCAAGAAAAGCATAAATCTTCTTGGAATTGGGATGGGCTATGCTTCCAGAGAAGAAGCTATGCACCTCGTTTTTTATCTCCACCATACTGCAGCCAGGAGTTTTGCGCAGACCCTGTCTCAACACTGAAACTCTCACTTGTCCCACCTATTCCCACATTGAAGCTGCACGATATATCTTTGCAAGAAGCACATGATACCCACCATCATTCAGGTTCAACTCAAATAATCTCTCTGCTGCTTTCTCAGCGAAATTCATATTTTTATGAATCTGGTAAGCACCTAACATGGAACCATATACATTAACAGCCGGCTTAAGGGGCATCTGCATAATAAAGTCCCATGCTTCATTCAACCGTCCAGCTCGACCTAGAAGATCGTCCATGGCTCCATAGTGGTCCATCGATGGTTCTATGCTGTACTTTTCCTTCATCATATGGAAGCATTTGAGTCCATCCTCCACCAAAACCGAGTGACTGGAAGCAGAGATACAGAAAGAAATGTGACACCATTTGGCTTGATGGTGCGTTTTCGCATTTCTTCAAACAACTCCAGAGTAGCTTTCCCAATTCCATGCGTCCCGTATCCATCTATCATTGCATTCCATGTTGTCACATGACGTTCGCTCATCATGTCAAAAATCTTTCTTGCAGTCATAATAGCTCCACATTTCACATACATGTCGATTAGAGCTGTCGTGACAAACACGCTCTTATCCAGAAAATTTGGCATAACAACCCCACATGTATCCACTTCGCCTGATGTGTAACTGACAGTTCTGCAAGAGCAGTTATCACACTCACATAAGTCAATGTATCTGGTTTCACGCTCTGATCTCGCATCTGGCTAAAGTAATTCAATGCTTCGATCGGACGACCATTCTGTGCAAATCCTAATATCATTGCGTTCCAAGATACAAGGGTTCTGGTCTGCAATTTTCCAAATATAGAAGCTGCTGTATCAACATCCTTGCACTTGCAATACATGGAGATCAAAGAGTTCACTACCGAAACATTTCAATCAAGATCCAACTCAACCAGTAACTTATGGATGAATCTTCCTCTCTCAAGGTCCCCTATAGGTCAGCACAAGCATGCAAAGCACCCATGAGAGATACATCAGTGGGTTTCACTTCGTCCAACATCTTTTGAAAAATTACCATCACCTCCTTAGGATTCTCCTTCTGCACATACGCATCAATCATTGAATTCCATGAAACAACATTCCTTTCTAACATCCCCTCAAAAAGCTGTCGAGCAGTTTTCAGAGATCCACATTTTGCGTACATATCAACCAAAGCAGTGGAGATGTTGACAAGAGAATCAAATCCAGTTCGCAAAGCAAACCCATGAATCTCTTTGCCAATACTCATCAACCCCAAAGCAGTGACAGCAGGCAAAACAGAAACAATGGTGATAAGACTAGGCTTCAGATTCTCTTCACCATTCGATTAACCATGTCCAAAGCCAAAAATTATTTTAGAAAGCTACGTTTGATAATACGGCTATTCTTTTATCTACAAAAATTTCAACCATAATTCGCTACTTGAAAATTTTTAAAATATGTTTTCCACCAATATATGACTAATAAGTCGTCCAAAAATTATTTTTGAAAGCCACATTTGATAATATGGTTTTCTTTTAATCTACAAAAATTTCAATTTCAAGTTGACCATTTACGTGGGCAAATTTTGTTGTTGTTGTTAATATTCTAGATGGAAAAAAATGAACAGAGCCATGCAACAGTGATTAATTAATAGTTATTTATTTTTGTCGAGTGGAAAATGTTGTTTCCATTAGCCGAGTTTCCATGAGCCATTAATGTTATTTTTAGTCTCCAGTAGTAATATCTTTAAAATAATAACAATGCTGCGTACTTGACACGTGGTTTAATAGTATTGACACCGACAAACAAAAGATTAAACATCTAAAGGGACATCTAATCTAATATGGCTGCAAGTAGACATATATTTGATTTTTGAATATAATGAATAAACACCAGTCATGTTTAGAATCGCCTTTGTTATTTCTTCAATTATTTCCCTTGGCTGTCAATTGCAAGGAGATACTATTATTTTGGTTTTTAGTTTCGACCAAATATTTCTAAACCGAAGTTATTAAATTCGAGTTAAACCGACCTAAGAAACCGAATGGCCAAACCTCCCTTGTACATCCAGATTTTGAAACCAAAATCCAAACTCATAAACCCTAACCATTTTCTGATCTTCTCTACTCAGTTCTCTTATCACCGGTACAAGTCATCGGACTCATTCACATTTCCCGCTGCAACTCTCTCTCTGTCTAGCTTTCTCTGCTTTCTTCGATTATATCGTCCTCTTCTGTATAGTCTTTTGTGAATTTTCAGTAGTTGGGTATAGTCTACGGAACGAATTAATCGTCGATTGCGCCAATATTGTCCAGATTTTTCCAAAATCATCAACCTTTCCTATCAATTTCTGAGAAAATATGGAACCAATTGCTTCGATGTTGGAGAAAGTAAAGAGCTTTGCGAAATCGAGTCAGGATTTAGTCTCCCGCCATTTCGGCATCCATGAGAATCATTCTCACCAGAATCCGGTATTTTCATCCATCTCCTTTGTTCTTTGAATCAGTCTCTTGTTTGAAATGGCTAAAAGAAAATAAATACTTAGGTTTCACCAGTGATGTTCTCTCAACTTAGCTTTTATATTTGAGTTTTTTTGCATTGTTGTTCTGGACCAGAAAATCCAACTATACTTCAGCAATGTTGATTAAGAAAAATGTGTTGGTTTGGGAATTGTGTTCAGATTGATATCTTGAAGCGATTGCAAAGAGAAGCATTCTCGGATTTGATGAAACTTAGAGATAGACAAGAGAAAGTGGAGCGAATCATTTCCTCGTATACATTATCAAAAGGAGGCCCTTTTCAAGAGACTAGCACTCATGTGAGAGGTGAGGTTGATGTCCTTGGAGCAATATTGCTGATAGGGAACACTGATGAGGAGAGTTTCAATGGAGGACTCGATAAAGAAGGAGTGAGACCTGGATTACTTTCTAGGTTCACGTTTGAAACGAGCCTTAGGGAGACAGATAAGCTTGTGGCTGAGCTCGTTGCTGGATACAAAGGGGAAGGAAATCACAGTGATGTTTCAGGGAGTCAGCTGTCTTTAGCCAAAGTTTTCTACAAGGCAGATATTAATGATTGGTTCTCTGCTGTTGCTATTCCTATTGGTGCGCATTTCAGAGACGTTGATGCTGCTGTAGTGTCTTCTTACCAGGTATCCACCATTTGTTGAAGATTTTTGTTTATATTGGTTGTGTTTTTGCTTTTATATTCTGCATTCAAATTGATTGGATCATGTTAAACACAAAAGGGTTAATAGTTGAATCTTAAAGTTGATTCCAGTTTCACATTGATCTATGCGATAGTTTGGCTTCATGTATATAACCTTATTAGAGCAACCTTGCCCGTTTTAGAATTAGAAACTCTACGCCATACTATTTATATGGTTTCCTTTTTTACTTATTTTATCTTTGCCGATGGCATGTTGAGTTTTTCTTCCTTGTTTCATTCTTAACCAATTTTCCATGAATTATCGTTATTGATGAAGCTGCAAATAACTATGTTGCAGGGAATGAGTCTTACAGAAGTTTCCGAACTTGGACCACCTCTTTTAAACCAACATAATGGTAGTGCCATAGGATTAAGAGTTAGAAAGTCAAACATCACAGCTTCACTAGCTCAGTCCATGTCAGACCTTGAAGTTGAACAGGGTTTGAATGCTACAAACCGTTGTTTCAGAACGTTTGGCCAAGTAACCTTCCACATGCTCAGAAGTGTTAAACTCTCTATATTGGGCTGCCACCAAATTTTAACACCATCTAACAACCTCCATTCTGCTGGAGCCATTACAGTTCCAGTTAGTTTCCTAAGGCGCCATGTTGCTATGGAGCCTGAATCATCAGCACCACCCCTAGAGATGAGCAAAAGCATGAATCATGTGTCGTCTGGTTCCTTAGCTTTGAAGTTAGGCTCTCTAATGGACGAGTCTACGAAAATTGGGGGATGGATTGAATATCAGAACTCAAGAGAAAAGCAAGTGAAATGGTTAGTGTCTTTTACAGACAACCCAGATGATGAAGTGGGCTGGGGCATGAGCGTTGGCGGAATCGTCAATGGTTCAAGAAACCATGATCGGTTTCAGGTGGAATCGTATCTGAAATTCAATTTTGGCCATCGGTTTAGCTTAATGCCAGGTATTGTTTATCTCACAAACAGTAACGGAAGAACCATAGGTCTTGTGCTTCAGTCTCACTGGTCTCTGTGATCTCAATTTCACTCTTTCCATGTACATTCATGGTTCTATTTACCACTCGCTACATTTTTGAGAGAAAGAAAAAACAGTGTCTTATACAATATTTTGCCTGTAAAACTCTGATGCAGCTGCCATTTTTTTTGCCTGGACGGGTATTATTGTCTATAAGTCTCTTTTAATATCCCTTGTTTCTATCTGTATTGAAATAATACTCCAAGTTGCTTCTTTTTGTCATGGTAACGGATGACGTAATGCTGATGCTTGGGGAGAACTAAAACACAATTTCTTGAACATTAAAATCAGTATAATAGGCAAGTATGTGACTTTACAAAAGAAAAAAAAAACAAGTTAATCAATATAAAAAAAACGTGTTGATCAATGACATGCAAGTCATAATCATATTGAGAGCGATGATGAATTGATGACGTTACACCTCTCATTAACGTGCAAAATCTGTAGACTTTTGTTATAGCCAATGCCCTTCTTCTGAGGACTCATTTGGTGCAACAGTTTCTTACGAAGACGGACATGGCACAAAGGTAATTCATGTTCCCCTACGACTATTTCTATGTACATTTGAGCCAATTTCGAGAATCCCATTTTTTTGGCTCTTCTTATAAGAGTGTCGTTAATTAGTGAAATTTCATTGCCTAATTGGTAAGTAAATAATTAAAAGTAAACTGAATCCTATCCTATTGGCATTGTCTTGAATGATAATCTGTCATAGACTCTTGGAGATTACCGAGTAGAAGAGAGAAAACTGAAGTTTTTACAAAGAATGAGCAAAGAAGAATCTCTCAACTAGTTTAACTTAGGCTTATGAGTTATCACTGTTGATACATTCATTGTTCCCAAGATCCAAAGTCTTTGTAACTCCCGAAATCACACACAAGAAAGTCTTGTTATGCTTCTATCTTACATATTCATTTACAATATAGACGCAATTTTGGCCTTGTTGCGTTTTGTCAATGCACGCAATCGTCTTGTGTGAAATGCAAAGTATGACCTTGTCCATATAAATGACCAGAACTCGAATCTTTTGTTCAACTGTATAATAATCCAAAAATGACCTTGTCCATATAAAGTCATCTCTTAATTTTCTTACATTCACTTTCCTACCATAAGAGGGTCCATGACTAGTCCAATCCTCTTATTCACATTAAAAAAAAAAAAAAATTAGCTCTCAAAATTTTCGTGAAAGATCTCGTTTACATGGATTAGTCTGGTACATTTATTTTTTCACAGCATACAAACTAATCAATGCAAAACACTTGGTTCATGCCTTTCATTGAATACATTAATCGCTGGACCCAAATCACTGTTAACCCAACAACAAATTCCAAAACCATTAAAACCCACAAAAATAAATAAATCCAAAACCATTAGCTACCTACAAAACCATTTGCGTACAAGTTCAATATGGAACATCAGGGCCTAGGGCATTCAATATAAAAGCTATATAATATTTTTTACTTTGCTCATGTTAAATATAGTTAAAGTAAAGAAAATAATTAACATTTAATTAAAAAATTAAAGTATTTTAAGTTATACAAGAAATTATTTATATGCGTGGTGCATAATGTTAAAAATCTATCTTGATGGAACGAGGAAGATATTTGTTTTCTATTTTTAGAATCTCAAGTTCTCAACAAGTAAACAAGTGTACTCTAAATATAATATAGTAAAAGCAATGACCCCATTAAAATCGCACTGAGATGCAAGTAGTCATCTCACTTTCATCGTTTCTTCCAAGTTTCCAAAGAAAAGTCAAGATTGGTCATATGCTAATTGGACAATTCAATGAATCCACCAAACTGAATTATTACTCTCACCACAGAACAAATCTTCGTTGAAAGATGAACATTTACATCATCTTTCAAAGTCTTCGTCTTCGCATATAGAAAAACTGACAAAGACGACTACTCTACTAATTTAACTCTCTTGTAGTTGTAGGAAAATATTCCAAAGAGAGCAAAACTGGATTCATTTTGTTTCAAAAAGTTATTATGGTGGTTTCGGTGAACATACGTCGTCGTTTTGTTCTTCTTCTACTTGCATTCACTTGCTCGTCTCTCAGACTCTGTTTTGGTGAGGACAGAATCGCCATCTCAACTCCCATCAAAGATTCAGAGAGCCTTCTCTGCAAAAGTGGTATTTTCAGGTTTGGTTTCTTCACTCCTGTAAATTCCACTACTAAGTTACGTTATGCTGGGATTTGGTACGACAAGATTCCACTTCAAACTGTGGTTTGGGTTGCTAACAAAGACACTCCGGTCAACGACACTTCCGGTGTTATCTCGATCTCGCCCGACGATGGAAACCTCGTGGTTAAAGATGGTCGAAACCGCCTTCTTTGGTCGACGAATGTCACAGTACCAGTGGCTCCAAATGCGACATGGGTTCGACTAATGGATTCTGGGAATCTTATGTTACAAGATAACAGAAATAATGGTGAGACTCTTTGGGAGAGTTTCAAGCATCCTTATGATTCTTTCATGCCAAGGATGACTCTCGGAACCAACGGTACAACCAAAGAGAATCTAAGGCTTACTTCTTGGAGAAGCCATGATGATCCTTCCACAGGGAACTACACAGCTGGTATTGCTCCTTTCACGTTTCCTGAGCTTCTAATCTGGAAGAACAATGTTCCAAGTTGGCGGAGCGGACCCTGGAACGGTCAGGTTTTCATCGGTTTACCCAATATGGATTCACTTCTGTTTCTTGATGGGTTTAATCTTATCAGTGATAATCAAGGGACGATTTCAATGTCTTATGCTAATGACTCGTTTATGTATCACTTTAACTTGGATCCTGAAGGAGCTATATACCAGAAAGATTGGAGTACTTCTATGAAAAAGTGGAGGATCGGTGTAAGGTTTCCGATGACAGATTGTGATGCATACGCTAAATGTGGTCAATACGCAACCTGCCAATACAAGGAGAATCCGCCTTGTAAATGCGTTAAAGGTTTTGTGCCGAGGAATAGCACAGAGTGGAATAGTGGGAATTGGAGTAATGGATGTGCGAGAAGAACTCCATTGCGGTGCCAAAGACAGAACAATGCAAGTAATGGTGGTGGCGGTGGAGGAAAAGAAGATAGCTTTGTGAAAATGCAGAAGATGAAAGTGCCAATCTCTGCGGAACGGTCTGAAGCTAAGGAAGATGTTTGTCCTAAAGTCTGTTTAGATAACTGTTCTTGCACGGCTTATGCTTATGACCAAGGAATCGGATGCATGCTTTGGAGTGTTAGCTTAGTTGATATGCAATCATTTTTGGGAAGTGGGACTGATCTTTATATTCGAGTTGCGCATTCAGAACTCAGTGAGTGAAAAAATCTTTATTATTTGTTGTCTTCTGCATTCAATTTGAGTTGACTGACTAAAGTTTTTTCATCAAATCTTACAGAAACACATAACAGCCGAGCAATCATGATCGCAGCACCTGTGATAGGTGTTGTCCTTATTGGTGTGGTCTGCGTTCTTTTAGCATGCCGGAGATTCAGAAAACGTCCAGGTTAGAGATTTCTTTACTTATTGATGTTTTCTTCAGATTGTTTCTTTTTATCATAACTTGTTTACCTCATTGATCATTGCCTTAGCATCACCAGAGAACGATAGAAGTGCAGAGATATTGTTTAAGAGAATGGAAGACCTTACAAGCGGTAATGAGTCTGCTTCTAACCAAATCAAGCTCAAGGACCTTCCACTCTTTGAGTTTCAAGTGTTAGCTACATCAACTGATAACTTCTCTCTTAGAAACAAGCTTGGGCAAGGCGGGTTTGGTCCTGTTTACAAAGTAAAAGCATTAAACTAAACAAGACTCTTTCTGAAAATAGATATGTGTAACTATAAACAATCTCAGACTTAAGTCTTTTGGTAATCTTTTTTCTTCAGGGAAAATTACCGGAAGGTCAAGAAATTGCAGTGAAGAGGCTCTCAAGGAAATCAGGACAAGGACTAGAGGAACTTATGAATGAAGTGGTTGTGATATCGAAGTTGCAACATCGGAATCTGGTGAGATTACTTGGATGTTGCATTGAAGGTGAAGAAAGGTTGTTAGTCTATGAATATATGCCTAAGAAAAGCTTGGATTCATATCTATTTGGTAAATTTATCACCTCTGTTTTAAATTCTGTTTTTACAATTTGGCTCGGGATGATTGAAGAGAAAGCTAATGATTTTGATACCTTTTCTCAGACCCAATGAAGCAACACATTCTTGATTGGAAGACTCGGTTCAACATAATGGAAGGAATTTCCAGAGGTCTTTTGTACCTTCACAGAGATTCAAGACTAAAGATCATACACAGAGATCTAAAAGCCAGCAACATTTTGTTAGATGAGAATTTTAACCCCAAGATATCTGATTTTGGACTTGCTAGAGTTTTCCAGGGGAATGAAGATGAAGCTAACACAAGAAGGGTTGTTGGAACATAGTAAGTATCCATTACCAATTACACAACAAAGATTGCAAAAATTCGGTTTTGTCATAACCAATGTGAAATTTTGTTTTATTTGCAGTGGCTATATGTCCCCGGAATATGCAATGGAAGGTTTATTTTCAGAAAAATCAGACGTTTTCAGTTTGGGGGTTATATTTCTAGAGATCATAAGTGGGAGAAGAAACTCTAGTTCCTTCAAGGAAGAGAAGAATCTGAACCTTTTAGCTTATGTAAGTGTGTACTAAGCAAACACAAATCTGAGTTTATTCTATAATAACTTGTGGTTAAGCTTTGAAACTTACCTTAAACTTGGTTTTACAGGCATGGGAGCTGTGGAAGGACGGTGAGGCTGCTTCTTTAGTAGATCCTGTCGGCTTTGATAAGTGTTTTGAGAAAGAGATAGAGAAGTGTGTTCATATTGGACTGTTATGTGTGCAAGAAGTTTCAAATGATAGACCGAATGTTTCAAACGTGATTTGGATGCT
Organism: Cardamine chenopodiifolia; assembly: GCA_963922655.1. Classification (NCBI taxonomy): domain Eukaryota; kingdom Viridiplantae; phylum Streptophyta; class Magnoliopsida; order Brassicales; family Brassicaceae; genus Cardamine; species Cardamine chenopodiifolia. Next base: position 2,363,916 of record OZ000467.1, read on the forward strand.
AACTACGGAGAATATTAACCTCGCTGAGCCGAAGCATCCTGCTTTTATAGTAAGAAGAGGAGTTTCTGAGGCTGAATCTTCTGACCAGAGTAGTCAGAAGGCATCTATCAATGATGTGAGCCTCACAGCTGTAACAGGACGTTAAGCTCACCAAGCGAATCTCAATCTGTTTATATACAAATAAGATGTAATATATACGTTTTGAGAAACCCCTATGTTTACAAATTTTGTTAATTGTGTGTAAGTTATTAATGGTTAGACTAATGAATAAGAGACGTGTTTCAGAGATGCGTTTTATTTTCAGATTCACTGAGCTCTGTTGATAATTCCAACAGATTCTAGTAGTGAAACTTAACCTACTCTTAGATATGATCAGATTTGTTTGTGGAATGAACTAAACTGGATGAAGAAACTGAACCTGAAGGAAAAGAAGAAGAACAAAACTGACCAATGTTCTTGAGAAACCACAGCAGGTTTTATCTTGAAAGAAAGAATTATGGTTTTGTGTTTTGGGTTGCTTACTTGCTTTGCTATATAATTGAAACAAACGTGGATAGTGGATTAGATCAGTTTTGACTTTTCATGGATCATTAAATACAAAACAAACAAGAATTTTCTCCAGAAAATTATTCTACAATAAGCCAAGACATTTCATTTTCTTTTTTTTTTCTTTTTTTTGGCCATGGTTTTAAAAATTAGTAGCTAAACAAAACAACAAAGAGAAGCCAAGACATCTTTATTTATGTGACCTCGTCAAGAGATCCGAAAGCTCCACCGGAGTATTTTGGTTTGTAGTTTCAAAATATCTAACATAGATATGATAGATTATTCTAACATAATCTCGATAAAAAATATAATAGTTAATTAGTTTGTCAAAAAATTTATTCACTATATCAGCTTACAGAGCTTCCCGACTCCAGTAACTGCTCCTATATTATTTTCTTCTAATTCGAAAAGAAAAAAAAAACATTTGGGAAATTTTTAACGACCTTGAATGTCAGGTGAAGGTAACATCATTAACAGAAATACCCTTCTATCTCTTGAGCCAAGCACCATTTTCGCTGCCTCTCCTCCTCGCGGAAGTAAACGCAGGATGCGTTATGACCCAACATTAACACAACAGGGGACATGTCTACGCTGTCCAAAGCGTTTTCTTGCACATAAAGCAACCCAATGTGTATGCGCTTCATCACTTCGCTCTCATCATAAGTCTCAGCGTCCATTAACCTGTCTATGATCGCTGTTGCTTCACCTTTTTCCCATAGATCCCAAATCTACAAGACAAACAAACAAACATTTGCTTATGTGTTTTTCTTCTTCCTCTGTTTATGTAAAAAAAACATGCAGTATTTTTACTTACATGTCCGACTAGGTTCGATAAAATCTAATTTTTGAGGAATAGTATAATTGAGTAGATAGGATAAGCATAAACATCAATCACTTTCCACTAGCCAAAATATCTACGTGTCAACAGCTGTATCGCTAATAATGTCTGCTTAAGCTTTAGCTGGGTTTATGAATAATTAATTACCCGCCAAGTCACTCACGCTTCAAAGAAAAAGAAAAAACAACAAAATCAAAAGGCAAATCCTTTGGGGAAGAAATAAAGAGAAAACCCCTAACTCTCTCTTTCATCAATGGCGGATTTAGATAAACTAGAGAGCGGAGGAGCCGTCGTAATCGGCGACATTAGAGAGGACCTCGTCGGCGGCGCAGCGGTGGAGGAGAGAGAGAGGCTAACGGAATTGGAAGGAATATATGTGCTGGATTTCGATCTGCTTTGCTCGACGGTTGCGCTTCAGACTCAGGGGAAATGGAGGAAAATCGAGAGCTCGGAGGGAGAAGATACGGCGGATGATGAATATAGCGGTGGCGTTTTACGGCTTTGGGAAGGCGATGTTATGGATTGCTTCGAGGATCGTCATCTCTGTATCGAATCCGCTTGGTTAGGTTTCCTCTTCTCATATCTTTCTTTATTCCAAATTTTTATTGTTATAAAGTTTTCCTGAGAAAATTCTGGGCTTTTCCCAATCTTTTTTCATTTACTTCTATAATCTCCTTTATTCATATTGATAAGCTATCTTCTAATGTGGATATTTTTGTAGTCAAATGTTTCAGATTTTCTGCTTTTTTGTCCCTTTGAATTACTGTTGCGTTTATGTTCAACATTTGATGCATAGTGGGACAAACGTTTTAACTGTAATTAGAGGAATTGAGTTGTTTATCATTCCTGAAAAGTGATTATGAAGCTTGTATAATAGTGTATTTATCTTGTTTCAGCTGTCCATGCTACAGATTCGGGAAAAACATGACTAGGGCTGGTTTTGGTTCTTGCTTTCTTCTGGTATAAAGATCCTATAAATACAATTGTGTTGCAATCATTGAAAGATGCTGACTTTTCTATCTATTTTGACTTCTCCTCCTCTTGACCAATTTTGTATGTGTCAGGGTGTTGTTCATATGATTCTTATTGCGGGTATCCTATTCAACGTTGCAGCTTTTGCTGTAACCAAAAGGCACTGTTTTCTCTATCTGGCTATAGCTTTCGTCTTTTTGATTGGATCCTACTTGGGTTTCTTCCGTATGCAGATAAGAAGGAAGTTTAACATTAGAGTAAGCACATTCATTGTTTTTTTTTGTTTCCTCTGGAGCGTGTTAAGAAATTTATTTGTCTTTTTTTTACTGCATCATGACTTTGAGGTTCTCTTACTTCTTACAGGGCGCTGATAGTTTCTTCGACGATTTCATCCACCATCTCGTCTGTCCATTCTGTACATTAACTCAGGTGTGTATTCTTCACAGATCATTCCCTTGAAGTCAAGCTGTATATATGTTTGTGTCCTTTTAGTTCAACTTCCTTGTGATGTGATGCAGGAGTCGAAAACGCTGGAGATGAACAATGTTCATGACGGTATCTGGCATGGTCGAGGAGACACTCTATGCATAGGTGGCTATTCCGAAGGAAAATCTCTTCTTGAGCTGCATTCACCTCCAGTTGTTGTACCAACAATGTCATCTGAACCCCTAACAGCACACAACAGAGTTCATATATACACCACAACCAAGCTATAGATATTGGTATTATCGTTGGTTTATGGAGATTTGATACTGTTGAAAGAGATATATGTCAAAAGAAAACTTTCATGTTTGTTTTTTCGAAACTGTGATATATAGCAAACATGGAAGTTCGGGGTTCTAAAAGGAGAAAAGCCGAGAAACCATTTGTATACTAATAGTGTACCATTGATTGTTATGTGAATACAACCGTTGTAATTTGCAGACAACAGATTTGGGTCAATTAGTTTCTTAGGTGAATAAAGGTTGTTGATTAGACTCCCCAGTATAATTATGAACTTCTTACAATCCAAATATTGGAACTGTTTGTTTAACCCTTGTGAGAATCAAACCAGAAAAGCCAAAGGGAAAAAAAGACAGTAAGATAGATAGATGCACAAAGACATACATGGATGTAAACACTTTATTCAAATCTTCTGGGCCATTCTCAGGCAGTCTTTTTAAAATTGTTTTTGTTCACTGTTGTTCAGTTCAGAGAACAAACGGGTGGTTTATATCGGAAACCAACCCGTCAATACAATTCTATGAAGTTAGAATGAACCAAAATCCATAACAACAACAAAAAGAGCAAAAGGAAGAGAAAAGAATGAAAACAAGAGGGAACACTAGAACATGGAACATGTACTTTCTTTCTATGTTCTCTCATCTAAGATGTGTAAATTGTTTTGACTCCTATGATGATGACAAACAAAATTTCAAAAATATAGAACCTTTCTTCTACTATGGCGCCATCAGACCATCCACCGTGTAAGATAGAGACTTAGCCCAGTCGGTCTTCAGCACCATTGTTTGTAGCGTGTGCATCACATCGTATCCTGGATCGAGTTTCCGCTGCCAACCCTATAACCAAAACAAATTACAAAAGATTGAGCCAAACTTAATCTCTCCAGAGAAAACAGTAACTGGATCAGACTAGGCTATAGTTACAATGCTCTAAGCTACAAACAGTTTCAAAGGCAACATCTTAAAGCTCTGTTTCTATAAATAAGCTTAGTGTTTGGTCTCATGCTCTTTAGGAATGCATTTTAAAATAAGTTCCATGAAACTTAGCATGATCTGACATCTAAACTAAATTTGAAAACAGGAACAATTTTGGCTTACCTCGAGAACTAATGTTGTTACCATCACAGTGCACACATTCCCGTCAATATTAACTCTATGACGTCTTACTTTCTCAAGTAATTCGTGCATGCAATCTGCTGGATGTACTAAATCTCCCTCAGGCGTTCCCCAGAACTTGAATGCTTCCTCTACTTCCTGTTAGAGTAAAAGTATTAGCCATCACATAATTTCAAATGAAATCATTCATATATAATTGAAAATTCTACTGTTTTCTGAGGAACCTTGGGGCAAAGATATTATTACCTCGATAAAAGCCTCTGGATTGGGACAATTCTGCTTTCTAGATAATTTAAGTGTTCGCTCAGCAGCAGTCCGGCCATCCCTACGTGCAACCGCCTTGAAAAATTCAAGTAAGTTTTCTCGGTCGTTCTTTGAGAGTTCCGCAGTCATTCCCACATCAAGAAAAACGATGTGAGGCTTCTTTGTTTTGAAAAGGCCTCCACGTAAAGCCTTTTTCCGAACAAGGATATTTCCCGGATGCATGTCAGCGTGAATAAAGTTATCAACCTGAAGTCACAGTTCACTTGAGATTAAGAGCACTGATGAAGTGTATACTGTATATCAGTTATAAGTGTTATTAAAAGACTACAAAGATGCCAATACCAGGAGCATCTTCAAGAGAGCATGAGTCCCAATGTGAGCCAATCTAGTCTTAATCCATTCATGTCCTTCCATGCCATCAACATAAAGTGCCACGCTTTCTCCGTGCTCATATGTCTCCACCAAAACCGCAGGATGTACAAGCGGATACACAGGTTTAGGAAACGAGACATCCTTCCATCTATGGAAGTTATATATGAACCGACTCAAATGAGAAGCTTCCCTTGCGAGATCAACTTGTGACAACATGAAGACACCAAACTGTTGCACACTCTCGTCCAATCTCAACCATTTCAAAGCTGGTATTAAAGTCGATATCTTTGCCACCAAATTAATTATCACAAAATCTCTCCTAATCGATTCACCAACACCTGGATGTCTAACCTTAACAGCAACCAATGAAGACTTGGACTTTTGTCCTGGATACTGAACCCTCAAAGAAGCTCTATGTACTTGGGCAATACTCCCAGATGCCACTGGCGCCTCTTCAAAATCCTCAAATATCGCAGAAAGTTTACGACCAAATGCCTTCTCAATAGTTTTCTTAGTGTAGGCAAAACTATGCTCAGGAGCATTACTGTGAAGCTTGGAGAGCTGTGAACATAAATCCTTGGGAAAGAGATCTGGTCGTGTGGCTGCCCATTGACCCCATTTGATAAAAGCAGGACCTGCTCTTTCCAGAGTTCGATGGACAATCTGAAGCCATAGTTTCCTAACACGAGGCCCACCTACTTCCACAACCAACCCCATCAGAATACTAGGAGTAAACAAACAAGCTATATAGAAAGCCCTCCCAATCAAAATAAGAGCCTCTACAACCGAAAACAATAATGAAGACAGAAAGATAGGACCATTTTTTGCCCTTGTATAGAGGGATTTATCTGAAGCATAGTGATCTATCGTTGAACCAGGAGCTCTTTGCGCCCATGCTACTTGTCCACAAGTGACAGCAACAATGCCGGGTAGTAAGAAGTGTGAGCGGGTAAGAGACAAGCTGAACGCTTGAGCAATAGTACTAATAAGATGTGAGCTCCAATGGCGCACATAATATTTATTATGAAGCCTTTGCCAAGCAACTTGTGCATGATGACTAACTACATTACCTGCAGAGGCAGTAGAATATCTTCGCGACAGATGATTACTCAAAAAACTTTTTTTAAGATCTCGAATAGCTAATGTACAATGCCCATTACTCGGAATCCTAGCAGACGAAGTGTAAATATTGAATTGAGGTGACCTTAGCGCAGCTGTAAAAGCAGTTCTATAGCTTCCCCATTGTGTGCCTCTCTCTTTCTGGTTCGATAAAAGAGATTGCGTTTGTTTTCCAACAATTCTAAAGATAAAAAATCTGCAAGAAACCAAGAAAGAGCAAGAAATTATCAGCCAAGAGAACCTAGGGAAGGATCCGATCAACAATAAGACGTATAAACCAAAGAAAACTTCTAAATTTCGAAACTTTAAACATAAACTCAATATTAATTTCACATTTGGAATCAAAAATCAGTCTCCAAGGAAATGGGAAACAAATATCCGATCAAAGTTCGTGATTGACCCAACAAAGTGCGAACTGGGGAAAATAAAAGCCCGCTTGATTAACAAACCTTGACATGACGACGGAGATGACGAGAAATCACGGGAAGAAAACGCGAAAACGCGGCTTGTTTGGGTATAGATCTCTAACGTTAAAATTGAGGAGCATTTTCTCATTGACTTCAACTTGGGAACTAGTCGGTCAACGTTTTCCGTTCCGGCGTTAATTGGGTTCGAAGCTCCCACCTCCCGGAGAAGACCTAAAGCCGACCCGGAGAAGCGAGAGAATTGGTCAGGTCAGTGATCTCGTTCAGAGAGAAAGAGAAAGAGAAAGAGAAAGAGGCCGACGAATGCAAATTAAGATCTGGTGGGCTTAAACGCTAAAATTTTGATTAAGTCTGACGTGTGACATTGTCAAACTTGGGAATGATGTGAACAAAAGCCTTGGTTGGTCGGTCCGTCCAAATACACAAACTAACTTGTCGTTACATTAATTTTCATTCCAAATATATTTTATTTGTCTCCCTAATAAAGTATTAACCTGTCTAAAACTGACATGTACAGCGAAATATTTTAAGAAAAAATTGACAATATTTTCCGAAAAAAAAACAATTCATATTCTGAATCTGAATTATGAAAATTTTTAAAAATATATTTTGATTGGTCCATGTACTTTATTTTTGATTAAAAACAAATTCATGTGATGTCAAAGAAGAAAAAATATCAATTTCATGAAGAAAGTTTTTTTTTAATTGTCAAATAGAATTCAGGAACATTGTTAAACCCCATTAAGCTTTCTCGATCTCATTCTTTAGGGTCAGGTGAGGTCAAGGTCGACAAAACTTCTTTCATCCGATATATATAACCGGAAACCGGATTTGGGCTTTCCGGCGACGGAGGAAGCTCTATCTCTAAGGTCAGTTCCCTTTTTTCTCTTTATTCTCTCTTTATTTTCTCTCTCTCTTTGTGGCCGCCGGAAAAAACAGGTTAATCCTCGGTTTTGGTTAATATCAAAGAGACGAAATGGAGGAAACTAAATTGTACTATAAGGGTGGTGAAACCTGGAATTCGTTATATGTGGTTTTAGGATCTGTAGTGAAGATTTGGGTTGAGGTTATTAATAGCAGCCAAAGGAATGTTATCACCAAAGATTCATACTTTGATGATAGTACAGAAAAAAGTTTGGGACTTTGTAGAGGGTCAATCTTAGAGAAGGTCAAAGTTAGTGTTGAACTATTGAACTGAGTAAATGGCCTGTCTTGGATAGTTCTTGACTTTTGATTGCATTAATTTGAAGGCACTGAATCAGTGATTTTTTGTGCGGTTATTGGAAGTGAGACTCTGATGTTTGAAAGTTGGTTTTGGTGAATTTCTTGAGTGTCTGCTTATGATTGCAGCTTCTGCGTATTTACGTTGTGAAAAAATGAGATTTTTGATGTACATTGATAGTCACACTAAGAATTGATTATGGGAACTAAATATGAGATTTTGATGTTAAGGGTCGAGGGTGCGGTTTGTTTGTCCTTGGTAGTTACTGATCAACACAATGTGATTTGAGGATAAGAAACATTTATTTTGAAATTATGTGTTGAATATAGTCATGCCTAGAATTGTATATATCGAAAGCATGAAAAGAACGTTTCATTCATAATTCGCAGATGGTTATTTGAGATTTTAAGTTAAAATTTTGATTTGTTGAGCAGATGCTTGCAAGTGAATTATATGATCTCTGGAATTCTGCTATAACTTGTACACTCACTGTTGATACACGAGCTTACATGTTTCAGGCCCTAGACAGCTTAAATGTATAAAGTAAACTGCTGTGCGTTTAGCTTCTTTCACAAACTGTTGTAACTCACTGTTAAACCAAAATTGGATAATTCCATGAATTGTTTAATGAACTCTGCAAATTTGATACAGAAAACAGTGTGCTTGATAGCTGAGAAAGAAGAGAGTGACAAAGGTGATTGAAAATTGAAGGAATCAGATGGGAAGCAGTAACAAAAGTGGAGAAAGAAAGCAAATGGCAGAACTGAGTAAAAACCTTAAAGAAGGTGAGAGGATTCTGGAGCCCACTCGTAGACCTGATGGTACTCTTCGAAAACCCATCCGGATTCGAGCTGGATATGTTCCACAAGATGAAGTTGTCATTTATCAGTCCAAAGGTTCTCTGGTATGGAGTCCTTATTCCTTCGACACTGGTTTCTGTTCTCGACATGTTTCACGTGGAAATGAAATCGTTTGAATTTAATTTAATTCACTACTGGTTGTCAAATGTGGGGTTTCATTATCTGTACCACCCTTATGTCCTTTGTCAGAGTGCACAAGTCGAATTCTTTCCAAATTTTTGCGCTTCTGTCTTGGTTTGAAGAAGGGCAAAAAGGAAGATAGAGCAGTTTTGATTTCTAATTTGCATTTTCTTTGCATTAGATGAAGAAGGAGATGGCCTCACAAGGGCCTCCTGGTTATGAGCCTGATCCAGCTCCTAAACCCAAGACTAAATCTGCTAAGAGGAACGAACGCAAGAAAGAGAAGAGATTACAGGTATGTGGTTCAACTCATGTAAACTTCATGTGCTACAAGCTTTTGTTTTCAGTTATTGGAACATGCTTCCTAATTATCACCTCTGCAGGCTACTACAGAAAAAGGTAACAGCTCTGAGGATGGATCAGCTGGTAATGTAGACAAGGAAGAAGCTATTTCCATTGTGACTCCAAGTATTGGATCCCAACCTGTTAATGTATTAGCTTCTCAAATGGAGGCTTTGGACGTTTCTTCAAATAATTCTGTACCTGGGGAAGCACCCTATCCAGGAACTACAGGAGAAGACAGAGAGAAAAGAATACGCGCACTTAAGAAGAAAGTAAGATTTCCATCATTCTCAGCTGCTTTAATTAGTAAAAGAAATTCGATAACTTTTGACTTGGAAGATATGATCTTCACCGTCTAGATTTTGGCTGGTGGTAAGGCATAACACGTTTTTCCAAATGGTTTGTAATCAATTTTGACACAAGGCTAATGCTACAGAAGTTGATGCAGAAACCTGCACTCTAGCAGTTTTGTGTAATTGTCTCCTCTTAACATTTGCAGATCCGACTCACGGAAGCTCAACAGCTGAAGACTGCTCCCCAAGACCTAAAGCCGGAACAGTTGGAGAAATTCTCTAAGTTGGAGGAGTGGAGGCAAGAACTCAAGACTCTAGAGGATAAGGAGGCTTTAATCGCTGCAGCATCCACATGAATTGTCTAACTCTTAGCAGGTGGCTTTTCTCATGAAATTTATAGAATTAATCCAACTTAGTATCAATGAAAAGGAGGTTGTTTTTACTTCTTAGGTTTGTCATAAATCTGGTTAATGAACTTGGTTCTTTGCGCAAATCCTCATCGGAATTGATCCCACTACGTGTTTGTGTTCGGTCCTGATTCCAAATAGATGATGTAATGTATCTGTAGCAAACATCACTTGATCAATCACTCAGTTTGAAATCTTAAAGAAATTGTTACGTCTGACAGAATCTGTAATCACTCAGTTTGAGATAAATCTGCAAATATACAAATACTTGACAACAAATTTTGTTCGTTCAAAATGATATCCTCATGGCCAGTAGTATCCAAAGCCAGGATTCATTGAATCTAATCAGTACAAACCAAATAATACAGTAACAAATTTGGTTCGCTCAAACAGTCAGATCTTTCGGTAAGATCATTCTTTTAACCTTGTCAATTATTCTCTTAAGCTTGTCAATTAGAATGCTCCTCTGCATTTCCCTGCATGCATTTTGAATACTTGAAGGGAAGGATTAAATTTGTTTGAACGTAATAGAGATTCCAATTTAGGGTCGTGGAAACTGTACCTTAAGATGAAGTGAGGATGCCTGGACCACTTTAGGATCTGCAAAACAAATGACACGGAACTCTTCTACCCATTACTGTTAGGCCTGTCAAGCGGATCCAACCGGTTCTGCTAACCCGTCAACCCATATGTTCCAAAAAAATTTAATCCGCTAATCTGCCAATTTATTTGATCCATAGATTCTACTCACATCTGCCCCGCTCAAAAACCACAAAATCCGCTAACCCGCTAACTCGCTTTTTTTATAAAGATTTTCAATCCGCTAATTTAGCAGAGTTCCAATCCGCTAACCCACTTCTCCAACTCGCCAAACCTGCATAATATGTATGAAAAAACATATTTGCGGGTTACCCGCTAACCCGCGGATTTTGATTCCACGATCCGCACCCGTCTTGCAATCCAAACAATTTATCCGCACCCGTACTTAACCCCCAAAATTTTGATTTTTCAACTCGCACCCGCGTCAAAACCCGTGGGACCCGCGGATTGAATTAATTTTTGACAGGCCTAATTTCTATCCCCATCGGAGTCATCACTTTCATCACCATTTTCTTATTCATCTTTCAAATCACTTAATGATTCTGTTGGATCAGTACTGGAAATCAGTGAAAACTTTAGGCACAACTTTCTCGATTCTTTTAGCAGTCTTAGAAAGTCATCGGTAGCTTCATTTCTCACCTGCTCAACATTCAAAATCAGTTGATTACATGTCGAAACTGCATTACTCTCCGAACACATTGTACGAAACACAGTACTGAAGATTTACCTCTGTTTCAGGGTGATTCAGTTTCAAACTCTCACAGGCAAAACTGTTTATATCAACTGCCCATTTCTGCAAAATCAGAAAGAACGGAGTTAAATATTACTCAAATACAACAACGTGAAAACATGTGTTTCCATAACAAGATATTTACCGTAGTCAATTTTACGCCAGCCAAGGTAGCCCCCATGTTTGAGATAAGCGTCCTATCTCAAAAATGACGCCGTTTTTCAGGTTCTCCGGTGGGACAGGTCGAATAACGCTCTGATCGACGATTTCGGTTAGAGGAGCTAAACCGTCTTCATTGAACAATGTCAAGTGACGGACTTTAAGCTTTCCGTGTCCTGATTCCGTAGGTTTATCTTCCAAAATCGCTCTGTAATAAGAGCCTTTAAACCCTTCGTCGTCAGAAGAGACTTCTACTACACAGTCTTTGCTAGTGAATAGCATTTGCTCGTTCTCTTGATTTACCCTAAATTAAAAACAAGAAAATGCACCTTTTTTTTGCTCTAGTAAACCTAAACTGACAACGAACCCAGTTCTCTTCTTCTGAAACTCGAAAACCCTAGAGATGAAAGGAGTACTTTTCTTTTTTTTTGCAGCCATAATAAGTGGAAGACGATACACCATTAATAAGAAGGAAAATTGTATTTTTTTTTTCTAATTTAGTTTTTCATTTTTGGCGCTTGAATTTACGGGAAAAAATATAATAAATAATGAAATTACGAATATCAGAAGCCCAAACTACCTAATGGGCCTAACTGAACGGTGTCGTTATGCTCAATTTAAACATTGTCGTATTATAGATTTCATGACGCAGCAGGTAAATAAAAATATCTTATCCGCTCCAAATCTGTAGTGAAAGTGTCAACTGAACACTCTCTTCGATTTCTGAAATTGCAGTGGCTTCCTTCACTACCTCTTCTTCTTCCTCGCTTCTCCCCAAAAATCTGCTTCCCAAAAGCCACCTGAATCGATTCCCTACACTCTCTGCTATCCGCCTTAGTGGCGACATATGGAATCCTTTGCTCCGGAGTATCTCCACCACCGCCGGGTTTCGGCGTCGGGTGGCGATTATGAAGGCTGCGACGGTGGATTCCGATTACTCGTCGAAACGAAGCAGTATTAATGAGCAGAGAGAGACGATTATGCTTCCTGGATGCGATTACAATCATTGGCTTATTGTAATGGAGTTTCCCAAGGATCCAGCGCCAACTAGGGAGCAGATGATTGATACTTACCTTAACACTCTAGCTAATGTTCTTGGAAGGTTAGTCTTTTCATTGTGATTGATTCTCTCCGTTTCTGGTTTAGTCAATTAATTTCGACATATATAGTTGTTAATAGACTTATCATAAGGCTTTGATTTGAAAGAATATTGCGCTTAGGAATATTTGGGTTTCATGAGATTAGGGTTTTTACTTGTTTTGTGATGATAATGTAAGGTAAGGGTTCAGTGAGCTGAGTAAACCTTCAGCTTTAGATTTGCGTTGAAGTTGACTAGTTTCCAGAATTTGTTTTTGAACTTTAGCTGAGGGTTGAGATTAGGTTTAAGTTAGTTCGTTTTGGATAAATTAGTTTAATCTTTAGTCTGATTTGTTTTTATCTCTTGAGATGTGCAAACATTTGGAACATTTGATATAGCTTGTTAGAAAATTTGTTGAATAGGTTGCTTTAGTTTAACTTGAATAGAAAATGCTGTTTCGAGGTTCTTGAACTCAGACTCGATATGGGGAAGAAGACATCGAATTGATTCTTTCAGCTGCTTAAACTCAAGCTACTATGTGATTTATAGGTAATAAAGTAGTGTAACAGGCTATCTTCAGCTACTTTAGTCACTGCATACGGAAAGAAAAACATTTTTGTATTGGATTGGTTATCTAAAACATGAAAAATATATGTTCATATGTGTAACTGTTGTTCTTGGAGCGACACGGCCTCAGCCTCTCATTTACGAGTGTGTGAAGGAAATTAGAAGGATGAGTAGAGGCATCTGTTTTGCTTGTTTTCTTCGAGCTATGTATAAAATGTAGATTTTTCCTGTGGTATCTCTTGCTGAAATTGATGTGCAAAGAAGTTTCATGTACACTTGTTTAGAGTATTCCTTTGCTCTCGAATTCCTCTAGACTCGAATGTCCCCGATAAGGCAGAGAATTGAGTTTGTATTACTCAAGAAATGACTCAGTTAATTTGTTTCGACTAGCTATTTTGGAGAACCAAATCCTGTTGACAGTGTCTGCTTCTGTTCATAACCGATTACGTGTGTGCTTAGTGAGTGTACTTGTGTCTATATTTTCAGCATGGAAGAGGCAAAGAAAAACATGTATGCATTCAGTACCACCACATATACTGGATTCCAATGCACCACCGACAAAGAAACATCTGAGAAGTTTAAGGGTTAGTTAGTGATCAAGAAGAGCTTTAATTCCCTTACTGAAAGTTTATGCTTGTAATCGTCTAAAACCTTCAAGATACTGACCGCTCAGTCTTTCAATTTTTTCACAGGTTTGCCTGGAGTTCTTTGGGTTTTGCCTGACTCCTACATAGATGTCAAGAACAAAGACTATGGAGGTAACTCATCTTAACCTAATCATAATGTTTCTAGGATCTCTCTTCCTCTCTCTCTCTCTCTCTCTCTCTCTCTCTCTCTCTCTCTCTCTCTCTCTCGCTCTGTATCCTTGTTCTGATAATTGGATTGGTTTTTGGTCCGTCTAGGTGACAAGTACATCAATGGAGAGATTATCCCGTGCACATATCCGACTTACCAACCAAAGCAGCGCAATAACTCGAAGTATCAAAGCAAGAGGTACGAAAGAAAGAGAGACGGTCCACCTCCTGAGCAGAGGAAACCAAGACAAGAACCAGCTGCTTCTGATTCTTCTTGAATAATGACAAGACGACCGTTGTGACAGTATATAGGCAGCTAATGATATTCGATTTTTACATTTAGTACTTGTCATAAGTGAGAATCAAGATTCGAAGGTTGGTTTTAAGTTGTCGTATTCAAACCAGTTGCACCCGATTTTAGTTGGAATATGTTAGGTTTTAGTTTTGTTAGATTTTAAAGATCAGTTAAGAATTGTTTGTATACCTTTGTCACTACGTCACCTTTATCACTACTGTTTATAATATTAAAAAGAGACAATGACAACCAGACCAAACAATATTACTATTACAGATCCGGGTAGTGAGTCTAATCACATTTTTATTTTATTAAATACTTTATTAATTTCCATTCAAATCGGGAATGACCGAGATTCGATAGCCATCTCTAATAAACTATAATGACATCAACAAATTTCTGACAAAGAAACAGAACATTAGTGTTGTCTCCAAAGACGAAATGCATCATTGCCAAAGACGAAATGCATCATTGACATTTTGATTCGGCGCCTCTCTCCTGCAACATCTTCTTCCTTGATCCAAACCAAAATATTCAACCACAACTATTATTTTCACGCAACCAAAAACAAGACTTAGTGACAACAAATAAGTAAACGAAGAAAGAAGAGACAAGGAGACCGATCCTAGTGTTAAGAGAGATGTCGGTCTATAACCTCAAAAAACTATATATATAACTGACTGTATTATAAAGTAAACTATATTATAATTATTTGAAAATTTTAAAACCCATCTGTTGGACGGGTCATTATATTGTTAATATATAATAAAATCTTTAATTTATCAGACTTAGCACAATACGACATCACTTGGGGCAAGCCTCTTAAACCCAGCACGACGTCGCCTGGAGAAGCCTCTCAATCCCATTTAGCTCCTCGTTATATCAAAGGAGAGCCCCTTTGTGTTCTTAACCTTTATAAAGAAGCGCCAAACAGAGAAAACCCTAAAATCACAAGCAGAGAAAGAGCGATAGACCTTGACGAAGACCAAGTACAGGCTTCTGTTCGCTCAAGATGATCATCCCTGTTCGTTGCTTCACTTGTGGAAAGGTTTGGTTTTTCTACCTTCGGAATTTAGGGTTTACTCCGTCTTTTTAGGGTTTTAGTTACTCTAAATTTGATTATAATCTGGGTTGATTTAGGTGTTTTTTTTAATAGAGAAATTAAGTATTGAGCTATACTTAGCTTTCACTTTGTGATTGTGTAGGTGATTGGAAATAAATGGGATCAATATCTTGATCTTCTCCAGCTCGACTACACTGAAGGGTAAGTAAGCTACATGATTCTTCTTGCTCTAATCTTACTTTTTCTGAAAAGAGACTACTTTATTTGAGTTTTAGAGAAATTAGCCCAGATTTTCTATTGGTTCTGTCGTTTATGTAGGCAGATAATAAGTGAAGTTTGATATTTGTTGTTGAAGGATTTAGCTTATTATAGTCTTCTGTGTATGACTTTATGTTTTCCTGTCATTGGAAGAGACTATGCCCTGCCTAGTATCTAATCTCTATGTGCCTATCTAGTTTAGCTATCCAATAGTTAATTGTTAAAAGTAGAAAGTAAAACTTGTTGGCTTTTGTTTAGATTTGCGCCCATCTACCTGATACTTCTTGGATGAATCATACTTTGTTTGAAAAAAATAGAGTTACTTTGTTTGAACATGATAGAATAGTTTCATACGTGAGGTATGTGATTAGTCACCACTATTTCGCTATTGGAGAAGCAAATCAATCAAGGGTTAATGGTTTAGGACTTTAGCTAATGATCTGCTGGTTTATGATTATTCTGCCTATCTTACTTAAGTCACATTCTTGTTCAGGCTCTTATTGTTGTTTAAGCTCCTCAATGGGTATGAAGTTACAACATATCTTTTTTTTTGCAGGGACGCACTTGATGCGCTCCTGTTAGTCAGATACTGCTGCAGGCGTATGCTTATGACTCATGTTGATCTGATTGAGAAGCTTCTCAACTACAACAGTACAGTCCCCAAACTCTATATGTTGTGTTTCTTTTGACTCAGATGCTATTGTCTTTCTCGATTTATTTACAAGTACCCACATACTTATTCCTTGCAGCTCTGGAAAAATCAGACAACAGTTAAAAGAGTGTTCCTTCCCTTCAGAGGCTTATATATTAGTATGTACAAAAACACTGTGTATGAGATGTAGAACCTTTAATTCGATCTGAATCACATGGTGTTTTGAGGACGTTAATGATGTAATGTCATATTTATGTCAGTACTTTCTCGTGTGACTCAATCCCATGAATTTTTTCACCTGAAAGGATGTGTTTGAGAAATTCATGTTTAATTAGTATAGAGGTGCAGACATGGCTTTGAGAAATCACATAAAAGTCACTGGTAAATGGTAATCATAAAGATATGAAGGAAAAGTTGACAAAAATAGTGGTTCCCAAGAATTCCCCCGGAGCAATATGAACTCGATACGCTGCAGTAATGTCAAATCTCTGTTGGTTGTATGCTACATGAAATTTTAAGTGACTAAAGAGGAATCCACAGAAAACAGAGATTCCCAATGAATAATAGGAAGATGACCAGCCGCAGCAAAGGCAAAGCTTTGTCTCGGTCGTGTTCTTTTGTTGCTCCAAGAGAATCCCTTGGTAGCCTCTCTCCCTATAGATTCCTCTCTAGTCATATGATTGTATTTGATAATTTATTGTAGGCAAACGGCAAACAGTTTGTATTGTTGCATTCTCAAGGCAATCATCCGATTGCTGTAGTATGTTCATGCGTTTGTGCCGCAAGTTTCGAATATTCTGACCAACGGTTAAAGAAAATAAATATGAAGATCAATGTAACTATTTTTGACTATTGTAATCCGACCCCAATCTTAAGGAAACATATCACTTTAAGATTTCCCACAACCCTCATGAGATATGTTCAAGAAATTAAGATCCAATTAGTCGGAACTAAAAAACCAATTTCGAAAGAACAAACCGACAGTAACTCAGTAGCCATTAATGTCTTGTTGTCTTGTCGATCCTACCAACCGAGAGAAGGGTTGCTGTGTTTGGTTGTTCCGGCTTGTGTTAAAACCGTTGCTGCTTCCAGTTCCGGATTTAGGGTCAGAGAAAGGAGAATAGGCTTGAGCTAGCTCAAGGGCAGAAGCTGCTTTCCCATGCCGAATACCTGTTCCATCTGGTGATTCTGGTTTCTGGGAAATCGGTTTTCGCCATGTCTCTGGTGATGGATGTCTCGTCTTCTCCTGAGTATGCTGTTGCTGTCTTGAGCTCTTGATATCGTTTTCGCGCCAGTTTCTCCTTTCTAGTATGCTGTTGCTTTCAGATCTGGCAATGTCACTTACACTTCGCCCGTCCTTTTGGTCGAATTTCCTTGCCCTCACATCACGAGAAGAGCCAGTTGGCCTTTGATTCGACTGCTCTGGAACTCTTTCGATGGGTTTGAGTGACATCCTTTTGATATGAAGGAAAAACATAAACAGAGCTTAGAATTAGATAGTTGATTTCAATGGAATCGTAAGAGTTGGATCCCAGAAAGTATACACGAAATATGAGCAGCTAGAGGAAACCTGTTCTACCTGTCTATCTGTTGCTCCAATTTGTGATGCTCGATCTCATCAATGCCTCGATCCTTCAACACCTAGTCGCAAAATAGAGGTTAAGATCAGGTAGCAAAACTAAATGACTCTACATAGCCAAGAAATCAAATGGTGATGAACAAATGGGTAACTTAACAAGAGAGTTACTCAAACAAGATGAAACAATCCGCACTCACCTGCTCTCGTGGTCTGGCACCGCCAAAAACCGCACTTCTGCACCATGAACCAGAAAATGTAAGTGCGTTTGACACAATATATACCTATCGCCAGGGAAGCGGTCTAGTTGATATTCTAGACAAGTGAATGACAGACAACATAAGCTAGTGAAATTAACTATGAACTAAATTCAATGTTCTAGCATATTTTACCATCTTGGACTTCTGAGGATAGTTTGGCACAAAGCCAACATCAGCATCTAAGTCAATTTGAATAGATACCAAAACATGTCACAGCTCAGAGCAAAATCCTTTCAGTATTTTCCACCAGCTCTTACAAATTTAGGAAAATTAAGCAAATCTTCTGTATCACTAGTTATGTCCCCAAGCTCCAAAATAATTATTACTGAGCTAGGACAATAAATGTAAGTACCACCATATAGCTTGATAAAATTTCGAACATCCTTACCTTTCCTTATTAGTCTTAACTTCTGGCTGCCCAAGCAACTGTGCCACAGGCTTCAGATTTAACTTTGGGCGCTCAACTGGCTGGTTAGGAATCTCATCTGCAGACAAACCAGATTTTGAAACATTCATACTTTTCTGTGTCGCATAATTAGTTTCACATTGACTAAGATTAGAAGCACCATTTGCCTGCAGACATAGAATTGAGCCATCAGAAAACACAGTTTTCCAAGAAGGAAACCTGAAAACCAAAGAGGCAGCTCAAAAACTTATAACTGTACCAATTTTCCATCATTCACAGGTTTCTCAACACTGTCAAGAGGTATTGTCCGAGGCAGCAGGTTCAGCTTAGGTCGTTCCGCGACTTCAGAAGGGGCAGTTGGTTGCACCACATGTCCAGCAGGCCTAACGTCAGAATAATTTGGATGAGGCATATTGCTGCTGTTTGCTACAATTTTCGCTTCCTTAACATCCAAATAAGTTGGACCAGTGGTTCTTTCATACTCACGGGAGATATTTTTCCCACCCTGGATCATAACTTCAGCAATCAGGGCCCGATCTACATGTGTTCCATGTGGCTCATCCCCTTGATTCAGCACAGGGCTATAAGTCTTATAAGCTCTGCTCTCCATCTCTGAATGCTTAGCAACATCAAAACCCATCTGAGAAGAAACCAAAAGCTTGGACTGCCATCTTCCTGAAGACACTTGCTCAAGCGCACTTGTATGGACCAATTTAGAAACAGCTGGTTGTGTAGTCCATGGTGACTGTCCCAGCTCATTGTTAGCCACTGAGACCTCCTTCCTCCCACTCCAAACATTAGGGTGAGTTCCTGAGACTGAGTTCTCAGTATTACCAGTCCCAGTCACAGAATGAGTCACATCATTAATCTTCCCAGGGAAAGGACCAGGAGCCGCTGACCAACCACTGTGTCTCCCAGTTAAAACCGAGTCTGCTTTTACCTCCAAACGGCTATTTGCAACCCGGAAAACATCATCACTGACCACTCTACGAGGAGCCGCGTGACCATCCAGAGGCTTCCGTTCATCCTCGTTGAAATTGCATCCAATATTTGCAGTGTGAGGCAGAAACAGTGATTTATCATCGAAAGTTCTAATAATATGGGACGAACTCGGCCTTGTTCTCTGATCTGATCGGCTGATTGAAGTTCCCCAAGGCGCTCTATCATAAACAGGTCGATCCGTAGTAACCTTCGGAGTCCTATCAAATAACAAAAAAAAAAAACTGATAAAAAAAGAGAGGGAAAAAGCTCAAAAAGAAGATCTCAAATCGCAGACGCTTTTCATCCGATACAAGTATTAGAACAATAGACCTAAACAATCAGAAAACGGAAATTTCGATGTAGATCTAATCATAGCCCTAGGTATAAACGAAAATTTTACCAGAAACATCACTCGAATCTCAAAAACCAAATCAAGGATTCCATTGACCTCCAATAAGCATACCAACTAAGAGGCGATCCAAAGGAAAGATTTAAACGAATCCGAGGAGACTTACACTCCAGGAGCAGAAGGAAGAGGGATATCAGATGGTATAGAGCCGCCATGGAATACCTTAAGCGTCACGGTGCTATAAGCCGGTTTCTTCTTCGACATCGTTGCACAATTATTATCTCTCGTTTGGCTTTTTTCCTCTTTTCTTCGACTGAGATTGAGTTTTTCGCCCCCGGAGACAGGAAGAAGAAGAAGACGAAGGTGGTTAGAGATCACCTCCTTCGCTCTCGCTTCTCACAAGCTTCCGTTATTGGACCGTACGGTTCGTCTGGTTCAGCTTCTTCAGATTCTCCTTCTCCTCTCGAAAACCTTTGCCTCCTCAATGGACGGAATAATGTTTTTTTTTCCCCTTAAAAAGAGCTAAAATACGAAACTATCCCTCTTGAAATCAACTATTTACGATTGGTTACGTGGCAGTCAGATGCACACATGGATTTTACAGTTCCAGATTCGGCTGATGTGGTGGTTCTTTGACGACGCAGATGCAGAAATTTCAATAAGTTTTTATGATCCAACCAGAAATTATTTAAAAAGTTAATAGTTATAGCAAATTTCAATTATTTCTATATTTAAAGAGACAAATTAGAGAGCATATTCCTTCCAAAAGAAAGAGAATAATTTATTCGTGAAAAAGACAGTGTATAACCCAAAATTGCTATTGCGTTTAGTATTGGAATTCATCACAATTCATTTTTGCTTAGTTTATAAGGAAGTCAACATCTAAAAATAGTCCCTTACCATTGGTGTCAATATTGATTTTGCGGGTTAACGGCCCATTCTAACAGTATGTTATTTTATCGCGTGCATATAATAAATTTTCAGTCGAGTTAAAAATATATAAAATAATATAAAATTTGAATTTTATACATGAATTAACGCAATTTGTTAAAAACTAACAAATCGGATTGCAGTGTTAAAACTCTGTTAACGATTGATGACACATAAACAATAAAACGACGTCTTTTGTGTGTTTTTGGGTAACGAAAGAAATCGATTCAAAGAAACATGCAGTAGTCCAGTGGAAAGTTGTTGGTTTTGTAGTGAACATGTCTCGAGTTTTTTTTGTGATAACAAATTCGATTGGCTGATTTGGGGGAAAACATTAATTTCTCTGGTGAGAATTCAGATCAATCTCCGACGAAGAAGGATCGCCAAAGAGCCACATGAGGCACTTTCCCGAGACCAGATTTGAAACTCGAAGCAAACTCTAACCTCGAAGGGAACCGAGAAATCGCCAAGCCAAATTGAGGGAAGTAAGCCGGATTGAAGCCATCGCGGTCCCTTACACGCCACTGGAGTGAAGAAACCCAACCACCACCAGACCTAAATCCCATACCGAATAGCACCCTAACTGCGTTAGAAATCGTCCTCGAGCTTCCTACCAGACATAGCATCGTCGAGTAGCCGCCAACGAACCAGAAGAGTCGCCCAACCCACCGCAACGTCAGCCTTCATTTGCGCCACCATCGCTACGAACGACCGGAGAAACCATCGTCTGCCATGGAAAAACGACGAGGGGTAGCCGAGATGAAACAGAACGAGCCCTTCCGACAATGACAAGACCGCCGGAGCCAGAGAGGCGAGATAAAAAAAAAACGAGTTTGAGAGAGTTTGGAGAACCTATCGTCCCCACGTGCTGGGGTTTTAATCGGAAATCAAGATTGTGGTATATTCCGGTTTAGGACGGTTTTGTAATCCCAAATCAAATTTGGTATCACAAAAAAAATTAAAATTATACATCTCAGGGTTTGAACTCGAGACATGTTGACTTTATAAGACCCAACTACTCGCTAGACTACTGCATAATTCTTGAAAGTGATATCAGTTATACATAAATATAGCTTTAAAATTTTATTGTACCAAAAACAACAAAACAACATCATTTAATTGGTTACGTGTCATCCTAGTCAGCGATCGTTAACGGAACCTTAACACTGTAATCCGATTTGTTAGTTTTAAGGGATTGCGTTAGTTCATGTATGAAATTCAAATTTTACATTACCTTATGTATTTTTAGCTCGACTGAAAATTTAGTATATGCATGCAAGAAAATAACTAAGTTCGTAGGGGAATATGTCGTTAATCTTTGCATTTGCAGAAAGGAAGAAGAAAAGCATATTACTTCTATTGACCAGAAAAACTATTATAAAATTTAAGATATTTGAAAAAAAAATATGGTAGTTTTGGTTTTTATTATAATTTTTCATGGTAGTTTTGTTGACAACTTTTTCTAGATTAATGGTTTCGTCCAACTTTAAATCAATATTTTGTATAAATATTATTTCCTTTCATAAAATTGTATGTTTTCGACTTTGTACAGATATGATCATATGAGCTGTTTTACAAGACCTCTGAAATCTTTATCTATCTCAACAAGATTTGAACTTAAGCCAAACAAAAAAAACTTAAGGATTTGATTCATCTTATTCTCCTCCACTAACTTCCAAGCCTGACCACAGCAGAACATGGCAGAGTTGTGAAATATAGAGGCCTAGTTTGGGACACAAGAAACGTGTCATTTTTCTGCTTTAAGTCCACCTAAATATCAAATCCTTCATTGACTTCTTTTTTCTGAGTCCAAAATTGACTTCTTAAAAAAGATTATATATTTCAATTTGTCAAAAAGAAAATGATACAAAAGAATAAATTTACGAATGGGGTTTTGTTTCAAGGCTTGAAGATTATCACAAAGCAAGGTAACAAAGCTTTAGTAGTCAACAGATACAGCTCTTCAATTTTATAATTTGGTCCCACATTGAAAGCCAATGAATCAAACTCAGAAAACCCAAAATGATCTTCAAACTTCTGCATAGGTTTATGAACTCTTCCCGCAATAACTCTACATATTTCAATACAGCTTTCAATGAACCTCTGTTCCCTCTTTGATCGATTTCAATAGACTCAAGAGCTGTAGAGCTAGTTGATGCTGTGAGAACCCCTTTAATCCCATTTGGTCTTGTTTTGAGACTGAACCCATTTCTTAGAATATGACAAACTCCACATTGATCAGAGAAACAGAGGTTTGAAGATGAGTTGCTCAAACCGAGAGCGCAAGAAAGAGTTGTGCCGTGAAACCCAAGAAACTCGTTCCCATCAGCCACACAGCGAGAGTGTTTCTTTGAAAGCTTGTTTGCTCTTATTTTCTCGAGTTATCTGTAATCTTCAAACTCTGCAACGACTCTCTACAAGTTCTGGATTTTCAAAATCGCCAAAATGTTGTTCCCCCTCGTTTTTCCAAGCTTCTGAGAATAGCCTGTATTGTAGATTAACTCCACAGTTGTTCTTGAGAAGTCTCCTGCTAAGAGTCTAATGCCTGCAAAAAGAAAAAGAATAAAAAATCAAATTCTACTCAAAACATTAACCAAAAATCGATGAAAGAAGAGGTCTAATTCGACTCTTACCAGAGTGGTTAGAAAGGTAATGCTCCTCAAACGTATCAAGATCTCTGACTCTCTCATGACATTTTCGACAAGCAAGATCTCCGAAACCGCAGATGTTAGAGACAACAACATCAAATCTCTTAGAACCACAACGATCAGTAACTAATTCAGAAGAAGATTCTCCGCTGAGTAACCTTTGAATCTATCTGAATAACCGGCATTGCCCTCAGTTTCATTGTGTTTATAAACTTGGAGCTCTCTAGAGACCGTGAGCTGCAGCAGCTTGGATTCTGCATAGCTCCTTCGTCTCCATTAGTGACAAAGACATCTCTCAGATTTGACAATGGTCTTGAGCACCCAGATGGATTCTTCCTCTTCTGGATTCGGTTCTTGTCTAGATCACCAGCGTCGGTTGACTTCTGTGCATTGCAGCAGCTAATAGACTTCTTTAGATAAAGCCAAACTCCACGCATGTCTGTTCAAGATCCGTCGTCGGATTCACAAGGAGAGATGTGAATTATAAAGAGATTCTATGGAGATTTTGCTTTGGCTTGGACACGGCTCTGTTTCTGTCTGTTCCTGCTTCACCATATCTGCACAAACTGTTTCCAAAAAGAGACTGAAGATTTCCACAAGCCTGTGATATCATATCACACCAAGACAGAACAGAAATGTTAATAAGCTTAATAAATCTTAACTAGGTATGATTCTTTTCCAGTTACAACCTGGAAAAATTATAATAATTTCGCATATATGATTATAGAAAAAAAAGATATGGGAATCATATATTTTTTTCACCTCTCTTCACGTTACAGGACAGAGTCCAAGGCCACCTGCTGATTGTATTAAGGTTTGACTTTTTTTGAAGCAAATAGACAAACATGTGATCAACCTCTTATTTCAAACTGAAATTTATATCTTTGTAAGAGATTGATTTTGTTTAACATTAAATCTAGTTTACACAAACTTGATCACAAAAACTAAAAAGAAAAGCATCCAAAATTATTAAAAGAAAAGAATGAAACTTTATTTACTTGGAAAGACCTAAAGCGAATCTCTCTTTTTGTCATGCAGTGAGAGGCCCGCTTAGGAAAGTAATCTGATGCTGTTACCTTATTCTTTTTTTTTTGTTACCTTATTCTTTTCCTCTGCCTTAAAACTTTAATAGAACGATGGAAATAAATACCGTAATCAAAACCTGAAAGATACGGTTTTATGAATTAAGAAAAAATGGAAAGTTCTTTACATGAAAAAAAAAAAAACTTGGGTTCTTGGTTTCTGTCCTGATCATATGTGCAGACATTACAGCCTTAGTACTTGGGATCGAAGCAGAGATTTCTCAAAGCAAGGTTCTGTTACAGTTAAAGTAAAATGAAGTTTCTTTTCATTACCAATTATCTTTTCTTGTATTTGATGTTTCTCCTTTGAAAACAGCAACCTCAACATCATCATCAACAACATTCAAGAAATTCGGATTCTGGATGTCGAAGAAACCCAAGCCCTGGAGCTTTTGCTGAGGGAGCTGCTGCAATGGTGCTTATAGGTATTGTCCATATCATAGCCAATGTGCTTGGAGGCTGCACTTACATTCTCTCTAAGCAAGATTTCAACAAAGCAACTGCGAACAAGATACTCGCCGTGGCTTTCCTTGTTCTCTCCTGGTAATGCAAGAGACGAAAGCTTTTTTTGTTTCATTCAACACAATTTTGAATTTTGGATTTGACACACTTTTTTTTTTGTCTTAGGATCTTGTTTGTTGCCAGCTACTCAACGCTGATGTTAGGAACATTGGCCAACTCGGGATCGAATAGATTCTGCAGCTTCCCACATCGTTGGCTCTTCCTTATTGGAGACATATTTTGTCTAGGACATGGACTGGTGACTTCAGCATATTATGTTTCAGCCATTGCTGCTAAAAAAGAAGACAAAGAGAATGTGCAACAAGAAATTGTAGCAAACAGAAGCCGCGCATAAACAGTCTTTGTCCTCAAGATTCCGCCTTTTCGACACAATGTTTTGTGTTTCAATAAACTTCAATTGCTTCACTTAGATAAAAACTGGCTTCCATGATATTTTGATAAATCAGCAATGTTCCAAAATGAACTCTTTAAAAGAATCAATAGAAAGTAAAAACTTGCTTCCATTAATAAATCCGCAATATTCCTAAATGAACTCTTCAAGAATCAATAGAAAGTAAAATGAAAAAGCCCGAGTTCTAGGCAATCTAAGCAGAATCAGAAAAAAAAAGAAAAAAAAAAAAGAAAAGAAAAATTCATATCAATCTAAGGGTTGGATCGAAATGCTTCAGCCATCTTTGTAACCACTTCATGAACGAAACCGCTCTTCTGCGAATATAACTCAAATTCTCTAAGCTGCAACGCTTTCCACTGCTCCTCGAATCTCTTCTTATCATCTGAGGCAAGTTTACTCCATCCTTGTTGAGCAGCAAGATAATCAACACCAAGACGCTCCAGCGATTTAACAAGAACAGACTTCAAAAACTTATCCATTTCAAGCGAAGATACATCTCCTTTATCAGCCACCTCATCTTCACAGTTTTTACCATTGACCAAAGAAGAAACAAGCTCTTGCTTCACAGACTCAACTTTCTTAGACTTACGACTCTTCTTCGACTTCCCATTAGATTTCACAGCTGATTCAAGAGCCATCCCATTAGCTCCCCAAATATTCTTAGACAAATCAAAAGCCTTACGATCATGAGGTTTGGAAAATATAGGTTCCTCTCCATTCTTGGCTTTACCAACATTGTTCTCATACTTCTTCTTCAAACTCCTAAGCTTCTCCATAAATTGGATTTTACTAACATCAAAGCTAATAGATTTCTTCACCAACTGATAAAACCCATTTGTGTCACCATAAGGACTTACTCCAGTTTCGATTTTGTAATCAATAAGACCTTGTAAAACCGCAATCTCATCGTCTTCACTCCAAAGACGTTGGAAATAATTTTTCTTCGTCTCTTCTCCTCCAACACTCTTCTTCTCCTCTTCTCCTGAAACTCTCTTGACCCTCTTCACATCCGTAGACGCTGCTCCATCTGTCTCACGAGGACGCTTTGCCGTAGATTTCTCAGAAGTTTTAACCTTTTTCGAATCTTGATTCATCACTGCGGAATCTTTGGTTTCGGTTACGGGCTTCACAACGGAGGATAATGGATACATCTTAACCGGATCTTTTTTCTCGGTTTCGGAGTCTGAATCGGTTTCTCCATCCGATCCAGATTCGGATTCGGAAACTTGTTCCTCCGTTGCGGTGGGGAGAGAAGCTTCTGGTTTCTTAACGGATATGTTTTTAGAGGAGTCATCTTCTTCATCTGACAAAGAGTTTCCTGCGATTTCTTCGCCTTCTCCGATTGAAGTCTCCACTTCGTCTTCATCGCTTGAAGAAGCCGTCGGCGGATCTTCCAACAGATTGGAACGTTTCCCAGTCATCAGGTTTAGGGTTTAGTCTCTTGTCAGTGTGACTTCAGAGGTTGAAACTGAGATTTGTCGTTTAACCACTTCCTTAACTTATATATTGAACACAGAGTCTCTCTGTTTTCCACTAATTTGATTTTAATATTTTTATTTAGTTTCCGAATTTATTAAGATTTTCTTCCTTTTTTCCTGTCGTTTGGATTTCTGATTTCCTTCTTTTTTAGATAGATAATTGCTATATTAGCTACTTTTAGTATATTTTTACTTTTTCATCGATCTAGGCTGGCTATGAGCCTACATTAGTTTCACCCATGATGTAATTTCTTAGATATGTGATTTATATTCGGCCATTTTATATTTATGTAAACTTACTGTTTAAATTAATAAGAATTTAGTCTTTCTTGCAGTATTTTAATTATTATTTTTATTCGGACTTCTAACTATGCATATAGTCATAATATCATGACAAAATCAAGGATGTGAATGAAGAAACTTTAATTGTGATCATTAAAATCAATGTTGACCAAGATAGTCTAGTATTTTGTGTCTTTCTGTCAATCTTCTAAAATCATGAAAACAGTAAATTAAATGACAAAATCTGAAAAACGATTTTTTTATGATTAGCATAAAACAAAATGTTAAGTGAAGACGCTTTAATTTTGTTAGAGGTATCAAATAAATAAATTTTAATTTTGGTCATTACAATCACGGAATAATGGAATGACTAAACATACGTATTTATTACTTATTTAGTCACAAAATGATGTACCTAACAAAAAAGAATTTAAGTTTATTTTTATTTTTAGATAATGTAACAAATTATATTTTTATGAACAGATCGGAAACAATGGGCCCCACTTCTGTGTTTATGAACTCGTTCTTCGAAGAGCTTGCGTTGAGCTATAAGGATGCTTTATTTCTCATAGACGATGTTGATGAAGAGAAGGTAAACTCACTTATG
The DNA here is from genome assembly GCA_963922655.1 of Cardamine chenopodiifolia. Taxonomy (NCBI): domain Eukaryota; kingdom Viridiplantae; phylum Streptophyta; class Magnoliopsida; order Brassicales; family Brassicaceae; genus Cardamine; species Cardamine chenopodiifolia. Next base: position 2,391,242 of record OZ000467.1, read on the forward strand.
TGTCTCTAGTTTATGTGTCATTGTTGAAGGCTCTTGTGTTAAAGAGAAGGGTTTTATATCTTCAAGAGTAGAAGAATGCTCACAGAAACACTATCGCTTGACTTTTGTGTTGAAATTAAGTAACTAATAGATTATTTATTATATATATTTTTCACTATGTTGGATTGGTCAGGAAGTGGCGAGTCGAGTAGAGGTAATGGCGATGCCGACTTTTATGTTCTTGAAAGACGGTAATGCAATGGACAAACTCGTAGGCGCAAACCCTGACAAGATCAAGAAAAGGGTCGACGGTTTCGTTCACTCCTCACGCGCTGTTCATATTGCTTAAAAATCTTTTTATTGATATTACAGCACTAGAGATTGCATAAGTTTTAAGACAAAAAAAAACACAAATGAAGATTCAAGAGACCAAATGAAACATTTTGGTTCTCAACAGGGTAATTTGAAACCCATGTAGCGACCAGAGACGAAATCATTCCAGACATTAAGAGCTCCATGGGTTGTCATTAGAACAGTGCTGAGTGCCATGACTATACCAACTGCAAACACAATGATCGAAGCCCTCCCATACTTGGCTATAACCTTCTTAACCATCATTAGTCCAACCAGAGACGCCACAAAGCAGATCAGAGCGAATATCGCAGCGGTTCCAACATGTTCCATGCCTAGTAATAGGTACTGGATTGCAGACATTGTTGAAGAAAACAAAACCATGAAAGAACATGTCCCTGCAGTTACCTGAAGAGAGCATGGTTAACTTTGAGAATTCAATTTACTTATTTCTGTTTTGGTTTTAGTTAAGAAATGTTGGTTCGGCTCGGACTAGTCAAGAACATACATACCTCAGGAGCAATACCGATTTGAAGAAGAAGAGGACTAATGAGCATTCCACCGCCAATACCAAAAAGGCCACCCAAAACTCCAGCCAATAGAGCCAATACAGGGAGCATCAACTTGTTCGGTCTTCTGCCATCCCCAATCTCCTGTGGATTAATTTCAGCTTCAGTATCAGATTCATCAAACCTGTTGAGTTTTGAGGAAGAGAAAGCTAATTTAAATTATAATCAGTAGTGTTATATATTTGGACCTTTTCAGGGTCTTGGTTATGTGATGTATGGGTGCTTTGAACACTGTCACTGAAGTAAATCCAGAGAGTGAAGAAGATAGTGAGAGGTATTTGAAGCGACGAGAGGAACCAGTAAAGTGCTCCACATGGCTGGATCGATATGATTCCCTGTGCAAATCCAAAGTATTAACTTTTACCAAGTTAAAATTCAACCATGCCATAAAGATTGACAATAATTTGGAAAGAATTATAAAACTTTAGAGGGAAAGAACGTTAAACCAAAAAAAAGTACGTTCAGTTTTTGTATGAGAAGGAATTGTAAATAACTTCTGTCACTAAAAAAATCTCATTGTTAGTACTTGGCCATTTGAATGTAGAAAAAGTCAATTATATACAAAAAAAAAAACTATCCAAAGGAAATCTACTTTTTCTTGTAAGCAAATTAATCAAAATATAATATTCTAAAATTTATATCAACAGTTTTAACCGAAAGGCAGTGAGAATTCGCAATTCTTTATTCTTATTTTCACATAATTTTATTATAATTCTTATCTAGGTTTGAGTACATACTTGCCATTTTGCCGTCATAAATATTATTTAAAATAGTTATAAATGAAAATATTTTGGAGGGAAAGTGGGAAACACACAAAACTTGAGACTTGAGAGGGTTTAAAATAAAATAAAAAAGCATTTCGATAAATACCTGGCCATATTTGTTTCCGCGAAAAAGATTAATGGAGAAGAACAATAACCAGATGATCACTAAAACTCCGAGCTTCATCCATGGAAACCTAATCTTTCCTTTCGCTGCCTCATCTTCTCCTTCGTTACCCTGAAGCGGCGATCTCGCTCCCTCGACCCCATCATCGTCTCTTCGACTCCTAATCTTCGCTCTCTCCGATTCCAAATTCCAGTAAGAAACCCCCTTTTTACAAGTCTTCATCGTTGACCACGCGAGGAAGACGGCGAAGAGTGACAACACAAGCCAATTTGGGAACATACGGTTGCAGATCACACCGATACTAACTCCGAGAAGCAGACATGGCTGAACAGTGAGAGCTAAATCGAAATCGATTAATGTTTTGCCTCCCGCTTTAGGATTTCTCACGAAGATATTGCATCCAACGTTCGCGAAAGAGACGCCGGTTACCATAAACGCAGAGAAGCTAGACACAGTTTTCATTTCTAGGCCGGCGACGATTGTCATTATCGAGATGAAGAGCCCCCCGCCGCCGATTCCTCCGGCGCTGGAGATCGAAGCGGCGAAGAACGAGAGAACGGCGGCGATTATAGTGGGGACGGTGAATGCGATTGTGGATTGGTTTAGATTCGTCGGGAAATGGAGCCATTCGCTTGTTTTGTTGAGAATACGTGATTATCTGTTGTCTCAGATACTGCAATGGCGAATGGGTTGATGAGGGTGAAGATGGTGATCAGGGAGAGAAGTAGAGGGACTAAATTGATTCTCATTTTCTTAATTTTTGGGCCTTTCTGCAACTTTTTTTTTGTTTGGAGCGTTCTAATTTTTTTTTTGGTTTATATAATGGACAATGGGTTTAGTCAACTGAAATTCCAAAACAAGATATTACGGAATTAATTAATTGAAGACAATTTGGTGAAATAAAATGCTAAAGATGACAATGCAATTTCCATTTATACGTTTGACGATTTTAGTGGTATTATTTTATTGAAATATTTTATCCAAAAGAGCTCATTTACCATATATACTAAATTTGTTGTTGTTTTAGGTACTTGTGAAAAATGGTAATAGCAACATGGATGAAATTATAGGTTTTATAGACAAAATTAGTTTATATTGTCGATTGTCGTTGACAACTTTAGTTCATTATGTGGACTAAATGGAGGTGTTTAGTTCTGAGACCTTATGAATACGAAGACTTCACAAGTTTTTGTATTAACGGTGAGTAATTTCAGTATTTACTATTTACCACTCTCTTTTTTAGGGTCAAATTACTTATTATTCACCATTCGTGCTGCATATTTTTTACTTTTAAGTGAATTCACAACTAATATCTATTACCATTTTAGTGAATAAAACATCCTGAAAAAAGCAAATGAATTCACAACAAATATCTATTACCATTTTAGTGAATAAAACATCCTGAAAAAGCAAAATTTTATGAGACAGAGGATGTAATCCAGAAGAAAAATAAGAAATTAAAAAATAATTAAAATTATTACATCAATCATTTCCGCTTAATACATTTTAGAAACAAAGAAAAAGAAAATAAAATTGATTTTAAGCCCAAGGGCTATTGGAACACTCCCAAGGAAGAGTAGGGAACCTCTCATGGTCCTGGCAGTAATCGTATACGACCAGATTACGCTGCAACCACGCATAGTCCATCTTCTGTGTCTTGGATAAATGCCATGCCTCGTACTGGTCCCACCAGTTGTCCGTTGTGGTGGAGACGCAAGCAGGGAATGGATCCTTCCAACGGCAGCCGTCGACGGCGAAGTCCTTGTAGGAAGAGACGAAGGGAGTTTTTTTCCAGTCAGTCTTCTCGAGGCCGCCACGTGTCACCCACTCGTCAGCGTTCCAGATGGTGGAGAACAAGTACATCGGTTTCTGGTTCGGGAAGAAGTCGTTGTTTGGTACCTTATCGCTGTTCTTGTACACTCGAATTGATACTCTATCTACGAAGAACCTGGTTTTACATTGGATTTAACCGGGTTACGCTTGTACCAATCTATAAAAGAAATTAGATCGATCAACTCGGTTCGATTTAGTCTAGTTTGAATTATGTTAAAGTTTGGTTAAGGTAGGGTAGCTTTGGTCGGTTTGATTTAGACCAGATTGAAATTTTTGTGTCGGTTGAAAACTGAAACTAAATTGGAATTCATAAGACGTTAACTGTGTGTTAGCCTATAATCTTAATGTTTTTATCAAATAGTATATAGTTTTTAACTTGTAAAAGTTAAGATGCTATCAATTTTAATATCAAAATATTTATATAGCTTTTTAATAAATGTTTAAAGAATATATAGATTTAGTTTCAACGAATCGAATATTGTATCATATTTCCAAATATTCTAATTTTTACAATAGATAAACACGAGTCAAGATAAATAAAGACGGATTATAACATATCATGACGGATCTCAGATCGAACTTTTAATGATTAATAATAGATTAAATCAAATTGTTATAGATTTTTGAATAGTATAAAAACATATACATAACAAATTACCAAATAAATTTGTATACAAACATAACACCACAAAGAATAATTATATATTAGTAATTTAGTTTAACACAACACAAATCATATATAATATAATAAATAAGATGTTAAAAATATAAAAATAAATCTAATTTAAAATACTAATAATAATTTATAATTAGATAAACTAATAAAATATGAAGTGGGTTACTATATAGTTTAACAGATAACTCTCTAATATTTACGAGAGATCTAAATTTTAACAGATAACTCTCTAATATTTACTTGTCTGGGAATTTATTTCAGTCACCAATTAGCTATGAAATTCCTTTAGTTTTTATAACTCCTATATTTTTATTTCTTTTATACTAAAAATGGTTTATCAGATGTTTCATACATATGATATTTCACCATGTCAGTCCCGGGCCTTCCTTTAACAAATTTTTTTTTTTTTTTAAATGTCGGTCTTGATAGAGACATCATAGCTCTGTGTACTGAGCGTATGAATTTTGCTTTCAACAAAGCAGTCACCGTTATTGGGCTATAGTATCATCACATAAAGAAATGACAGTTTGGCCTAGTGGTCTAAGCCGCCGGATTTAGGGTCTGGTCAGAGAGGGCGTGGGTTCCAATCCCACGGCCCCTAAATTTGAACAGTAACGACGTCGTCTTCAAGAGACACTTGGAACAATCTCTGTTCTTCGTTTTTTCTCAGTATCTTGCGGCAATTCTGTTTCTCTGTATCACTCATTCTTTTTGTTTCTTATCGAATCGAAGAGATCTTTCAAGGTAAGATCGAAAATGGTGGTTCTTGAAAATCTCTCATATCGTTTCTTCTTCTTCTTCGTAATTGCGTTATTATTTGCCACGGATTCGGAATCGGATCCAAATCTCGTCGGCGAGCTTGTTTCACTCCGATCAGCCGCCGATTCAGGCGTGATCCACCTCTACGACGATGACGTTTCTAGATACCTAACCTCCGTAGCCACTCCAAGGCCTTACTCACTCATCATCTTCTTCGACTCCGTTCAGCTCCACAGCAGAAGCGAGATCCGCCTTCAAGAGTTTCGCCACGAATTCGGACTCGTCTCTTCCACTTTCATCGCTAACAACAACAATGGATCTAACGGAACCAAGCTTTTTTTCTGTGAGATGGAATCAACTCACTCCGAGGCTTCCTTCCGTCGCTTCTACGTCGAATCTCTACCGCACATATGCCTCGTCAGCCCTTGGACGGAGAATTTAACAGAATCCGATCAGATGGACGGTGGAGATTTAGCTGGATTAGCCGAAACTATGGCAGAGTTCGTCAAGCGTCAAACCAAACTCACCGTTGGCCCAATCAAACGACCACCACTCCTATCCAAGACACAGATCGGAATCATTACAGCGTTGATCGTAATCTCGACTCCGATTCTTATCAAGAAGATTATAAAAGGAGAAACGCTTCTCCATGACAGTAGAGTTTGGTTATGCGGTGCCGTTTTGGTTTACTTCTTCAGCGTTTCCGGTACGATGCATAACATCATCAGAGAAATGCCAATGTACATCAAGGATCATGAAGATTCAAGTAAGTTAGTTTTCTTCATAGAAGGATCAGAGACGCAGCTTGGAGCAGAGGGTTTTGCCGTAGGGTTTTTGTACACTGTTGTTGGATTGCTATTGGCGTTTGTCACCAATGTGGTTGTTCGAGTTAAGAACCTCAATGAGCAAAGACTGACCATCATTTTGTGTCTGTTAATGTCTTTATGGGCTGTGAGGAAAGTTGTTTACTTGGATAATTGGAAGACTGATTATGCAATTTACCCACATTGGCCATCAAGTTGGAATTGATGGATCTTGACTAAGGTAATTGGTTCAGTTTTCGAGTTCCTGAACTGGGGAATCATGTTAGTGTTTTGCTTTCAATACTTGAACCTAGCAGATTTGATTATGGATTAAAGAATCATTAAAAGTTTAGAATTGTTTAATCGAATTAGAGGAGTGATTGCTCTAGGACTTATTTATGCTTCTGCATGAGAAGAGTACTCAACCAAAAAAGTTTATTGAAAATATTGTATGCAATACTTGCCCCACTAGAAATTCTTTTGAAAAGTAAACAAGATTCTCTCTTTGTTTGCAAATTAAGCATCTTTTTCCCAACTAGAAGTTGATTGCTTAAGATAGCTCATATTTATTTCTTCTTTGGTTTTGCTAACAAATCAATTTTATGTTGGAAATTTTGATAATGGCAGAGACATATAAAGGAATTGAAGAAGAAGTGGCAAGTGCTTTTGTGAACCACTACTACCATCTCTTTGACAACGATCGATCATCTCTTCCTTCTCTCTACAATCCCGCCTCGTTGCTCTCTTTTGAAGGCCAAAAGATCTACGGCAGATGAAAGGCTTATGTTGCATAAATCAGAATATGATAATTTTCAAGGTTTTTTTACTTGTGCTAATTGACACTACTTTGTAATAATCTTTATTTTTAATCTTGTTATTAATTAAATGAATGAAACTAAGGTATGTGTAGATAATTTGTTTTTTAGCTAACTAAAGTAAAAAATGTGATTTATTAACTGCAGATGTTTCACTTGATTCCTGGTCTACAAGTTTCTTCGTTCAAAATGAGATGTTTCGGCTCAACTATGGTTGAACTTATCGTAACTTCAATGTTTGTAATCGATCTCTTATATATTGAAATCTGACTAATAATGTAGTCAAATATTATATGAAAATCAATCTTTCATCCCGACTAATGAAACAAATTGATTTTTTTTTCTGTGGTATTTTCATATAGTGCAAGCAAGTTTCAAATCGAATTTATAGATTGGGGATATCGGTATTGAAAGTGAAATTTAAGAAAAATCACATGATTCACTAAAAAGAAAAAGAAATAGCAGAAAAAAGAAGATTCGTTCTTATTTAATCATTTCCTCCCTCTCAATTCCTATATTTAAAAATTTGCATGTTTAATTTCTATAAATAGTGAAACTTGACGAAAACATTGAACACGTATGAGGCCATGACTATCTTTTGAATTTTGACCAGCCCTTTTGTTCAAAATCATTTCCTTCTCTTCCAAGAAACCATTTCTCTCTCTTTCCTCGATTAATCTTCTCACAAACCAAAAAATGAAGAGCCGGAGCAGAAACTTAGCCACCCTGAGTTTGATGATAATTACGGTATTGACATGGACGAAGATTGTGGGAGGACAAGAAGCCAATATGCATGAAAGTGAGCGACGCTGAAGGCACGCAAGAGATTTGCGACTCTGCATGCCAAGCGGGTTGTCTCCAGCTTCAAGGTAGAGAGGCACATGACTTTCAGCCACCGATCAAGCAGTCGATATGGTCATTGCATAAACAATAATTAATATCATCACCAGAAAAAATATATTCAAGGTTTTGATATTACCAATATAGTTGCTTGATTTTCTTTATATGAATAGATTGTAAAATTGGGTGTTATCTTCTGTATTATACATGCATTATCCAGTCTCTCCAAAAGAAAATAAAAATCAGGTGTTTTAGAGAAGAGAATAATACAACATAGTAGAAATAATCGAATAATATTTTTTTGGGGTTTAATTAAAGAATTAAATACTTCATGAGGATGAGAAGAAGGATATTTAGAGTTATTGGTACAAAATCTATTAGCATTTAAGTTTGGTGATATGTTTAAGCCTATGTAAATTTCACATAAGTTCTCAAACGTTTGGAACAAGAAAAATGGTTGCATACGTCAACAAAAGCTTTTCATTGGGTCTTATAGTGGTTTTAGGTGTTTTTGTTGTCTCATCATATGCAAGATTAAGTATGATGGTTACAAAACGTGAGATCCACGCCATCTGCACAAATAAAGGAGTCAATTCGTCACTTTATTTTGAGGTTCTAAAACCAACTCCTGAAATTTCAACATTGGATTTTTCTGGCCTCATCAAATTTTTGATCAATTATGAGTCTCAAAAGCTGAAGCAATTAAAGTTATTCGCAGAGAACACAACGACGACGGATTATCGTTCTACATATATCGATGCGTAGAATTATACGAATTTGGCCTTAAAGAGTTCGATACTTCTCTCAAAGCTTTGATTGAAGAGAGGGAGCAATTTGGAGATATCCAAGTTTTATTTTATATTGGGAGTTTATCTAATTCATTGTTATTTTACATATTATACACCGAAATAAATTAAAATAAAAACAATTCCAAACCAGATTTAACATTCAAAATCAAACCGTTACAAATTTTTTGAATAGTTTAGAAAATATACGTAACCCCTACAACTAAATTATGTCATAAGCTAAAATATGTCTAGCTCTGTACATTTTGAATATTAGACAGAGAATGTCGGATACGAGACAAGAACGGATAATTTGACTAATGAAAAACATTATCCAAATTATTCCCGATAAAATACTGAACAAAAATTTTGGGTAGCAAGACGAGATCGGAAAATTTTGGTAGATAAATTCAATTCTCAAACTCTCACTAATTTGTAAAGAATCAACTTCGGGATGGAAATTAGATAAGTTCCAATAGTTTTGTAAAATTTTTTAAAAAGTTATATCAAAAAACTAAAAACATAACGGGACATATGTGTATTCCATTCTAATCTCTTATCCAAATCTTATCCATTTGATTAAAATTAAAACTTTTAAACGGATAATTGTTTAAAAAAATATTTATAAGATGGAAAATTCTCGATGGATACGCAACGGAACAGGTTTCTGTCCCGAAATAGATAGACTTAAATTTGTTTACCAAATTATATATATTTGTTTAAAAATATAATTTCACAAATTCTATCCTAGTTATTTTTATAAAGAAGTTATTTTATTTTCAAATAATTCATGTACATATAATATATTATATTATATATAATAAACAAACAAGAAATGGTAGTTAAATTGCAAATCATTAACGCTGACTCGAATATTTTAAACTAACGTATGTTCTTAAGAAAAATAAGGTATAATTCAAAGTTTCGAAACTTGATCTAGTCCGCTATTAACACAAAACCAAAAAATAATTTTTTTCTTTCTTTTTTATAAATAAAAAGGTATAATAGATCAACATTTTTTTCTTTCTTTTTGGGTTTAATAATGGATCTAAACTTTCTCATTTTTTCTAAAAAAAAGATAAAAAGGTAAGTGAAGCCACTTGGTATATGAATATGCACAATAGTACGTACAGAAGCATGAACTTTTTAACTTTCCAAGCCTGTCACTGGTGCATAGGGCATTCACAGATTCAGATACGGGATTTTAGGATATTCGAATTCGGATTTACTAAAATCTCAATTTCGTTATCTGATCTGCGGATATACTGATTTGAGATTTTTTTTAAAATAAAAATTAGATGTAAAAAGACGCATATCTGCTGGATATCGGAATCTGGACTTCGAATATTTGGATCTAGACTTCAGATATCCAGATCCGAATCCCGTATATTCATTTTTTAAACGGATACAAAATTTTTAAATTTTTTTTTTTATTATCCAGATTTGTATTCGTTTTGTTTGGATATCCTTTTTGGGTAAACATCCAGAATCCAAATATCCCGCGGATGCCCACCTCTAATGAACCAACCCGTGCATTAACTGTATCACACATTAGATGAAAATATAAAACTACTTATTTGACGTAAATAATTCACTCACAAATGAACTTCTATGTAAACTATATATTATTGTAAGTTTTTAGACTTTTTATTTATTTACCATAACTCTATTTGTGAGTAATAGAAAGGTAAATCAACTTTAAATAATTTGATTTTCAGAAGTTAATTAATTATTCGATCATATTATGTTAGTAAAATTCTATATTTGTTTAGTAAACGTTAATAATATTCAGAGCAGTCTGGATCTGTGGATTTATATTGGGTCTAAATCAGACAAATGGGCTTTCAATATAAAATCTACTTGAGAAGTTCGTCGTCTATAATTGTTCTGCAGAATCACAATCAAAAACCAAATTCAGCGACGGCAATGGAGCTTTCGTCTGATTTGATAGAGGAGATACTCTCGTGGGTTCCAGCTAGATCTCTTTCACGATTGAAATACACCTGCAAGCAATGGGAAACCCTAATCGCAGACCCAAGATTCGTCAAGAAGCATCGGTCTCACATGCGTGGTGGCCGTGAGCAACAATTCACAGTCTTCAACAACGTTTCAAATCCTACAGTTTCTTCCTTGTTACGTTCCACAGTGTCTTTTATAGGTACCAATTTCGACGAACTCAACAAACCTGATCTGAATATGCAGGTTTTGCAACCACTTTCATCTCCGGCTATTTTGATACGGAACATGTATCATTGTGATGGTCTATTGCTATTCGTCATGAGAGCCAAACTTTTAGTTTTGAATCCTTTCTTGAAACAATCAAGATGGATCAAATGTGGCTATGGCTTTGACAGTTTCATGGATGTTTATGGTCTTGGATACATTAGTAACCAATCATCAAGTTGTGATGATGATTACAAAATAGTTAGGTTTCGTTGTGGTGTTTCTGATGGTGGCAAATCAAGAACTGAAGTCTACGAATTCAAATCTGATTCTTGGAGGGTTGTTTTTGTTGATAATAAAAGCAGCTTTAGTGGGTTTTTAGAATTACCAGAGTCGAGTGTGTGTTTGAGAGGAACTCCTTATTGGTTAGGTTATGTACATGGTAAAGCCTTTGCGACGATACAGAGTTTCGATTTCTCTAAAGAGAGATTTGAGCCATTGTTTCTTCCTCCTTCATCCATTGGGTCTGATAAGTTTGAAAATTCTTTAACTTTAGGTGTTTTCAGAGGAGATATACTTTCTTTGTTACATAAATCTCGGGCAACAAGTAAGATACACTTATGGGTGATGAAAAAGCATTGGAGCAGGTTGATGACAGTTGCTTTACCTGAATGTTATATGTGTATAAAATATTCAAGTTACTTCATTGAGAACAATGGTAAACTTGTGCTATTTATTCGCCACTTCGAGTCTATGAGCACCTACATTGCGGAAGAGAATCAAGAGTGCAAAAAAGTT